>CM068304.1:23409743-25809743 GCA_034768395.1 Linum lewisii
GTTAGTACGCCAACAATTGTGGTGACGCGTTAAACATCTCTTCATATAATATACCTGGTATTCATCCCAAATGCTAATAGACGTTAGTACGGTGGCAATTACGGCGATGCGTTTAACATTCATTAATATAATATAATCTCGTCTAAACTCAAAGATAGTAGACGCTTATACATCAGTAGTAGCTAGGGTGCTTCGAAATCCACAAAATAAGGCGTTAGTTTTTTGTGATTGCATGAACGCGCCAATATTTATCCTATATTTATTTCCTAATTAAAATAATATATTAAACCTCTCACTTCTTTGTGTTAATCATTGACGATAGCAACGATGCACATAAAAGTAAGACAAATTAAAACTCCCGAAACCCGATCATCAGGGTATAAATAGAACGCAAGTCAAAATGAACATTTTAAATCGAACTACGTGGACTTTGATCCCGAAATTTTGGGTACGTAGGCAGTCAAAATTTTGACTCGAGTCCAACCTTCCTCTAACATTTCCCCATCCTAAAAATAACCATTATATCGTTTAACACACACCCACAATAAAAAAAACTTATTGTAGTCTAGCAGTATCGACTTCGAGCCGGGCGGAGCGGGGGTGTTAACCCTTCCCCGCACGTAACCGACCCCCGATCCTAGAATTTCAGTTTCGCAGACCTTTTTGATATCCGGATCGAACCACGGCGGTTTGAACCGGATCCTCTGGGTGTTCGATCCACCCGAAGTAGATCGATGGCGACTCCAAAAAATCATTTTTAAACTCATACCTCTCTTTTGCAATGTCACATATCATATGATATGTTGCCCCTATGTCTAGTATTGATGAACATTGTGAAGCGTATCAAATAACTACTAAGCTAAAAGCTAAGAAGATCGTATTCCACGGGTCATCTAATAATTGTTTACTCAAATGTGAAGGCAGATTACTCAGGTTTAAACACGTTGTGCGTGGTGTGAGTTCCACGACTTCTATTCTAGAAATGCAGGTAAATTAAAAACAAAATTGAAAGACAGATTGAAAGATTGGTTGACTTAACAAAGACGACAGACAAGCTTAGACTTCGAATCCCCCTTAGATCACCAGAGCATTGGGAATCAACAGACCAGCGGTTTTCAATTATAGATCAATCAATTCTGAGACACCACCATAACTCTTTACCCTTAGGTTTAAGACTAGCGAACGTTCGCTCTATCCGATATAGCTACCAAGATTAATTAGCCGCCCTAGTACGGTCGCTTCTTGCGACGACTAAACTAACTGGTGGAATTACTAACGATTTATGAGTTACTCTTGAAGTGGATTAACCCTAACTGGTTCCTACGAAAGGCACACTCCAATGAATAGGTTAATTGTTGATTTGGTGTTTTAAAGTGAGGTGAGCGTTCGCTTCTATCCTTAGCTTAACAAGAATCTAATCTAGGTGATCAAGCCAGAGAAGAAACATAAACAACGAAGAACAAATCAAACATGCAAGAGAGACTGATTGAATTTCGAATCTAATTACTGTCGATCCGTGACCGCTTTAAAGCTCTGGGTCACTAAGGGTTCATCTAGTCTAAGCTCTACGAGTTTAGCTACTCATGTTAATAACAGCAGAAACAAAGACAGAAACAGAGTTCATCATGAAAAGGAAGAACAGATGAGAACTGTAAAACCTAATTAAGACGACTCTGGCAAAGCTCCGCTTTCCGGTAATCTTCACTCCTAGCTCCGAGTCTCCGAGGTGAAGGGGTGGCATCATGATATCTTCCTAGCTCTTCGAACTCTTCAACTCTGCTCTCTCGAACTTCTTAGGTCTAGAACTTCTGATAAGCTCTAGTTGGAAAAGTGTATGATTATTGTGTTGTGATTCCCCCCCTTTATTTGAGCCGCCGGTTTTATATTTATACTTAACCTTTCCTCGTCGGATTGATCAATAGTTTTTGGCGAAAACTTAAGAAGTTTTTGGCGAAAACTTAAGAAGTTTTCGCCGAAAACTTCTTTGAAAAGTGCGGTGTCGGTCGACTGTTTCTCCTGTGTTGATTTTGTCTGGAGTTTTCGGCGAAGACTTGGACTTCTCGTCAAAAACTTCTTCTTCTAAGCTCTGACGGTTTCTTCTTGGATTTCGCCGAAAACTCTTTGTCTTTTCACCGAAAACTTCTTTGTAAAGTTGGGCAGGATTTGTGTTGACTTGATTGACTCCTTGGATTGATTTCGGTGCGATTCCTCGACGTTCCAATGCTTTAGACACGTCCCTGGTTACATTATTTGACGGCAAAAACCTGTGCTATCACAAAAACACTAGAAAACCATCAAATAGACCCGAAACGGGCCAAAGTAACCACAATGGCACAAGATAGAGCAGTTGAGTGATTATTCGCTATTCTTCCCTAAAAATCATGTCTTAAGCCAATAAATGTTGCTTAAATGAGGCTGATAATCACGTCAAATCGAGTGTCATCAAATACCCCACACTTAAGCTTTTGCTTGTCCTCAAGCAAACTGAATAGAAAACGCTCGGATCACAAATGATAAGATCGATTAAATTGAAGCTCAAGCATACACAATGGATTATTAGACAGCTACTTCTAGAACAAGAAACCTAACATGCATACCGATCAGCCAAACAACCTGGTCTCACTAAAAACTGAACACGACAAGAAGCAATTACCAATCATGCACGAATTTTACCCGACCGACCAAACTCCTCACACAGATAGTATTTAGTACAAACGGGGAACTCTCGATTTCTGTGTTTAGGGACGTGTTTCTGCTCTCAATCATTTTTTGTTCACTAAATTCTGTCATAGGTTTGCAATTCGACCACATCTCCACCACTGTGACAACACGAGGAACTAGTCAAGAAGGACTTCCCTGCTTAGGACTGTAACGAATTCTACACTACAAGGGTTATGATGAGATGGATGATGGGAATGTATGATGATGGCTTTGGTGCGGTGTAGCTTTCGACTAACTTCCCTCGAATCTAGCCTATGTCACTACAATAAAATGTCAATTTAACAGTAGAACCTTAACAGCGGCCAGAATTTCACCGTTATTAAATTGAAAAACACGGGAAATTTAACAGTGGCCAGTTAGCCGCTGTTAAATTAGAGAGTTTAACAGTGACTATGTGGTCGCTGTTAAAATACTAAGCCCTGATTGGCTGAAACAAATGGACGCGGATAGCTCCCAATTTTATTTGAACCGTTGATTTAATATCAATGGTCCTGATTTCTTCTTCCCAAAAAAAACCCTAATCGGTCTCTCTCTCTCCCCCTGATCCGCGACTCCCGCCGCCGCCGAAATTTTGCCACCACCACTTCTTCTTCTTCTTCTCTCCATAACTCTTATTCTTCTTCTTCTCTCCATAACTATTCTTCTTCTTCTAAAACCCCCATTGTTGCTTCTTCTTCTTCTTCTTCTTATTCTTCTTCTTCTTTTTCTTTTCTTCTTCTTCTTCTTCTTCTTCTTCTTCTTCGCAAAACCTAACTCTGGATCCAACCGAGTCTCCGGCGAGCTGTACGCCATCTCCGCCCGTGGCGTTGCGCGCCTAGACGAGCGGCTTCCGATCAAGGTGGAGCCGCCTGCGTCGAGGAAGAGGAAGAGGAGGAGGAGGAGGATGACGATGACGACGATCGGCGAGGAAGATGGATCTGGACTATTGCCGGAGTTCCGGCTCAATCGCCGGAGCTCCGGCTATTACTTTAATCGACGACATCATTTAACAGCGGCTATAGGACGCTGTTAAATAAATCAATTTAACCGCGGCCTATTTAACGGCGGCAGTCACGCTGTTAAATAATTTCTGCATTGGTCATTTTAACAGCGGCCTCCGACCGCTGTTAAATGCAGCATTTTTTGTAGTGTGTCTTCCTACCGTCTAACCAGACACGGGTGGAATAGTGTACGCTCGTCCTATGATACCCTCAAGCAACCTAGCACTTTATTTTGTTTACATTTTTTTCTATTACATTTTCTTTCGACTTCGTTCTTCCATATGTAGGGAGAAGAACGTTATTGAACTAAACTACAAACTTTGAAACTTTTGAACTATTTTTCTATTATTATATATAATTATATATATATTTTTCGTGTTTTCTTTATTTTACTTCTTCTCTTTTTTTCCTTTTGTGCCGATTGTCTTTTAGTTGCTAGAGGGGTTTACACATCTGGACATAATAGCTAAGACCACATGTTTAATGACTTATAGGCAGGTTACCACAAACCGACTTCCGGTAGGCTATTCTAGAACTACGACCACAGGGGATCAACGGGGAATGAAAGAATGGGGATTGTCTGTAATGTATATCGAACCGAAAGAACAGGCCAAGCTCAAGGGTTAAACCTAATGGATTTAACGTTGGGTAGGCAATCTGGCTTAGTAGCTGAATCTAGGTGCCCCTATCATTCTAGAACTCGTGTCATCGTTTGGTCTCGAGTAGGTCTCATGCAAATTCTAACTCATTCAAGAAAAACAAAAAACCACTCAAAATGAATTAAAATTACAGGTTATGTGCAATGGATCAAAAGCTCATAACTGGTTTGCTAGTCGATTCGGTCATTTTCATGCAATCAAAGCGACAAACTACAAGTGTGATTTTAAAAATCTGTTTTGACCAGCCAATTTAGCATCAAAGTATACAAGTTGGTTCTCAAGCTCTAGGTTAAGCATTCTAAGCATCATTATGACGATTTGAACAACAACTTAACATCAAAAATCAAGAACCGAGCAATTCTAATGCTAGAGGAACTGGAAAGGCACCGGAAAACACATATACACACAATTAAAAGTAATCAAGTTCATGCAAGGTTCTCTAGAATCCTACCCAACACTTAAACCGTTCTGTGTCCTCACAGGACTAAACTAGAGTAGAGAGTAAATAGAAGAACCTGGACCGAGATGATTGATGTAGGGGATGAGCACGGGTCTTCGGAGTGGGAAGGGAATCTACCAAAACCCTGCCTACAAAACAAAAACAAATGAAAGATAAAAAGGAAACCGGGAGAAGTGTCCCAGATCCACACAGAAAAAAGTTGGATCGAAATCCAAAAAGAAGAAATAAAAAGGAAAGACAAGGAAGAGGATACAACCCGATCACTGCTGGTCAGGTGCATCGGGAGGTGGGAAATGGAAGAAGTTTGTGACCCGCTGCTGCCATGCCAGCTGTGCCTCATACCTCTCATCTTGCACACGCATGTGCCTCTGAGTAATAAGCCATCTGACATCTTGGGTGGCGTTGTCCTCCATCCGCCAGTCCTGGAGTCGATCGAGCAGCTCGCCGAAGTCTCCTGGAGGCGGCCGGGGGTGTGGATGAGGCATCTGGAATGGATCCTGGAGAGGCGGCTGCTGCTGATATGCATACCCCTCTGGCTGGTGCTGCTGGGGTATATGGTGGTGAACCTCCTACTCTGGTTGGGGCTGCTACTCCTCAGAATCATCTTCTTCCTCCGACTCAGCCTCATGGTGTAGAGGTGGAGCTGCCGCCACATGTAGATTGTAGTCCAACTTGAGGTCGTACTCGACAGCTAAATCTCCACTGATGGTGTGTACTACATGACGCGGGACGTCAGGTCCCCATGACTGGCGGAGGCCGAGGTTGATGATGAGGCGGCCTACGAAGTTACCACCAATGAGGGAGCGAGGTGTCTTGGTCGTCTTAGTCTTCTGGTGGAAGAGGCGTGCAAGCACCCACCCTGGATGAAGGGGGTAGCCCTCTCGGATGGCACGGAGTAGTCAAAGCTCCTCTCTACTGATGTGGTGGCGATCCTTCTCTGGAGCAAACAAAAGAGATCTATGCCAAACAATATGAATAAAGCGAAAGAGAGGGTGAGAGAGTGACCTGACGGAGTTATGAGCTGTGGTCCGAGCACCTGGTACTCCTGTGATGTGGCTCCAGAGTGCATCATAAGCTGAGCCCTTACCCGAGTTGTCCTCCCAACCGAGGTGGTGGCCTTGGTAGTGGTCTGGTGGAATGCCAAGGTGGGCTGCAAACTCGTCGTAGGTGAAGTCTCTGTACACCCCACCGAGATAGAAGGAAATGACCTTCTTGTGCCGCCTCACCTTGTGCTCGTTGAGCTCAAAGATAGCCCAGAATTCCTGGAATGCGATCTCGAGGAAATCATCAGCTATGGTCGTCAGCTCCAGAAGACCTACAGCTGACAGAGAGGTGTGCACATTCCTGTGCCAATCCTCGTCATACTCGAGGAGAGACACTAGAGAAATTGGTCGCACGTCGGCTACTAGAGTGTGCTGGAACTGCTGGTAGCGCTCAAAGTGGGGCTCTGGTAGGCTAGTAACGGTGGAGTGGTGCCCGATGCGATTTGGGAATGCTAGAGAAGAGCCGTGGATGGCGGGAGTGACTGGAGCAGGTGCTCTGGAACTAGATACGATGTCGAGTCTGGCCTTTGTCCTTTGCTCCCTGTCTACATGCCTGTAAAAGAGATAAAGAATAGAGCCTGATTAGTCAAACCAACCACCTACCCCACACTTAGTCGAAAAACTCAATTTCACAAAGAAATGAGGAAAACCGAGTGAGGGTAGGTAAAGCGAGTAACCGGTAAGCATATTTGGTCATAAGACACGCAAAATATCAGCTAGGGCGTCAGAATCACACATTGAGTTTATAGGTCAAACCAACATTTCAAAAAGTCAACATTACAGCAAATTGAACTTGAACCCTAGCAATTTACGAGCACAAATCATTGAATCATTGCAGAACATGGTCTCGGAAACTTTCCTGATGTCGCCCCGAACACACACTTCAAAGGGTTCAGCCTGAGCGAGTACTCTTGTAATGTGTTGAAAGTTTCCCGCAAGTCGCCTAGATGATCACTGGACTTCTTGCTTTTGACTAAGAGATCATCCACATATGCCTCCAAGTTCCGTCCGATTTGCTTAGCAAAAACCCTGTCAATCATTCTTTGATAGGTTGCTCCAACGTTCTTGAGCCCAAACGGCATTACTCTATAACAATAGTTCACTGTTGGCGTCATGAATGCTATCTTCTCTTGATCCTCCTCATTCAAGGGTATCTGATGATAGCCCGAGAACATGTCCAGAAATGATAACATCTCGTTGTTCGTTGTCGCGTCCACCAGCTGTTCTATATTGGGCAAAGGATATGGGTCCTTGGGACAGGCATCATTTAGGCTGGTGAAATCGATGCACATTCGCCAAGCTCCTGACGACTTCTTCACGAGGATGATATTAGCCAACCATTCGGGATATTGTACTTCCTTGATAAACCCTGCTTTTAGAAGTTTTTCCACTTCTATCGCCACAACCTGCTGCCTTTCTCTACAAATGTTCCATCTTTTCTGCTGCATAGGGCGACTTCCAGGTTCAATCGCTGGAGAGTGTTTGATGATGTCTGGAGTGATTCACAGCATGTCGCTGGGCAACCATGCGAACAGGTGTGAAAATTCTCGAAGCAACTGAACCAATTCTTGTTTCTCCCCGTCGCCTAGGTAGGACGACACTCGAACCTTCTTGCTTTCATCTTCCTCAAAGAGTGGTATTAGAACGTCTGACTCCGCTGGTATTACCCTTTCTCATCCATTCTCCGCCTCCAAGCTTATGGTGAGGCAGGTACTTTTAGTCTCCGCTCTGTAGCATCTTCTGGCAATGTCTGGATGCCCCCAAGTGAACCCTATTCCCTCTTCAGTAGCGAATTTTAGCACTTGATGAATCGGGGATGAGATTGCTTGGAAAGCGGCGAGCACCCCAGGATCATGTTGTATGTAGATTGGCAATCCATGACGTGGAAGTCAACGGATCGTGTCACCTGCAAGTCTCCGTCTCCGATAGTTATTTTCATTGTAGCAATCCCTTTAATGGGGACTGTGTGCCCTGAAAACCCTGAGATGGTTGTCTTCGTTTGCCTCAGCTAGCTGGCTGGTAGATTCATTTTTCTGTATAGTTCCCAAGAGATGATGTCTGCGGAGCTCCCTTCATCAACCATTACTCGCTCCACACGGCTATTGTGTGTTATGACCTAGATTACCATCGCTTCTAAGCTCGGAACTCATACACGGGCCATGTCTTCTTCCGAGAAACCCAGTACTGGGCGACTGACCCGATCTATCATCATTAACTCATGTACCTCCTCCTTCTTGACTTTCTTTATTGGGCAGCTTTCACCTCCGAAAATAGTTTGATAAACATGATTCACTTCTGGCCGAGACTTCTTCTTGTTGTCCTCGCCACCTTGTGGTTCCTTTAGTCGGGTGAAAACATTACCCTTCTTGTCTTGTGATTATCCCTTTTCCCGACGATCCTCTTCTTGCGACTTATTTTTTCGCTTAGTGCTTACGATGAAATCCCTTAGCCTTCCTTCGCTTATCCATCTTTCGATTTCATTCTTCAACCCCCTGTAATCTTCAGTGATATGTCCGTGGGAGTCATGGAAGTCGCAGAACTTCTGGCGACTTCGCTGGTCCGCCGGAGTGTACATCGGTCCAGGCCAATTTATGGTGTGCCCCTTATGCTGCATGTACAACAAGATCTTCCTCCGCGATTCTGAGAGAAGTGTGTAGTCTGTCCTTTCTTCTTGATATCCTCTTTTCTCTTCAGGGTGACTTCTCCCGTATGGCGGTCTCTCGGAGCGTTGCCACCTGGCCTGCTGGTTCCCTGAAACTAGTTTTTCTTCCTTCTTCGCCGCTCTTGGTAAAGGTTCCGCTAACTGCTCCTCAATTAAAATAATTTTGTGTACCCTGGTTTCCAAGTCGGACAACGGTTTTGGGGTCACTTGCAGCAACGACTCCCGCAATCTGTCGTTATGGACCGACTGGAATAAACTTGCCGCAGCAATCTCATGATCTACCCTTCGGATGGATTGGACGACCCCGATCCATTCGTCAAAGAAATCCTTCAGCGACTGGTTTGGCTTTTGCCTCAAGCTTACCAATGCCTGTAGCGGGACCGTCCTTGTTTTCTTGCACTCATACTTCTGCGAGAAGATCATGGTGAAACCCTCCCACGAGGTTATGGTGCCTTCTGGCAGAATCATGTACCACTCCCTAGCTCGTCCTCCAAGTGTCGCCGGGAAAGCTCTGTAGTATGCGGCGCGCTTGCCTGTTGCATTTGCATGGCGATCTGGAAAGCCTGCAGATGCTCGTCTGGATCGCTTGTCCCCACATACCTATCTAGGTTAGGTGGTACTAATCCCTTGGGTAGTGGCTCGGCAAGGATCGCCCTGGACAGAGGCTGGCGCACTGCTAGTTGTGTGGGGGAGATTTGAGTCCCAAGAAGGAACTGTTGTAATACCTCGAGATGGGAATCTTGCGGCGGCCGCCTGACCTGAGTGTTGGCCGCAAGAGCTTGAGCTTGCTGAGCGATCACCGTTTTCAGCATTTGAGTGAGCTCGGCGTTTTGTTGCTCGAGGGACCGAAATCGCTGCTCAAGTAGTTCGTAGGCGTCTCCGGCGGGAATTGTACTACGAGACTCGGAGTCATCTTCGAATTCGCGCTCCATGTTTCTAGTGAGATCTGGATTCGCCCGAGAATCTGGGTTGATGTGCTTGACGGGTGTTATCCCATCGCCACCTTCGCCAGCTAGTGCGGGAACTGCTGATGAAGCCATTCGCCTTGAGTTTGTGTGAAAAGCCGCCTGACCGCCCCCTATCTGGCGCGCCAATTGTTCCAGCCTCGTCGTCTGGCCCAATAGTTGAAGCCCAAGCTTGTTGGTCTTCAAGCGGTGATGTACCTCGTAAGTAGCAAGGGGGGTAGTTAGTTCAAGGGGGAGTAAGGCGATCAATTTAAGGAAGGAGTGGAAAAGGAGGGCGAGTGACGTACCGCGAAGCGTTTGTCCGCTGGGTAAAAGTGTTATCCCCCGGTCCTATGGAATGTACGTGTATTTATAGTACCTTAGACTTGGTCGCCAATGCTTGATCCTGGACGTTCATTCGTAGACTCCGCAAGATGCTTGACACGTGTCGGTCTCACCTTGGAACCCTAAGAGCTGCCGCGTTGGGCTGTCGCACTGGGCCTGCTCGCTTTATCCGACTA
Organism: Linum lewisii; assembly: GCA_034768395.1. NCBI lineage: Eukaryota > Viridiplantae > Streptophyta > Magnoliopsida > Malpighiales > Linaceae > Linum > Linum lewisii. Next base: position 23,419,734 of record CM068304.1, read on the forward strand.
GGCGCTGCATAGGCCCAGGTCGCCTTGTTGCCGCTGACCCCAGCCTGATGAATCGTGGGCCGCCGCCAAGCCCAGAGTCGCTGAGGAGGGGCCCATCAAAAACACTGCTCCATACTTCTGCAACTATTTTGTAGTTTGACGAGTGACCTTCATATGGTGTTTGTAACAGAGAGGTGAAGCCATCCATGGACAGTAGTGTTGCAGGCTACCCATGGTTGGTAGAAGGGATCCGTGGCCAGTGGCATAGGAAGAGAGCCATCTATGAACGCTATTTTGTTCTTAGATCCGAGAGAGGTAAGCATGGATTTGCTCCAGTCGTCATAGTTGGTACCATCCAACCTCTACGGTACTAGTAGCAGTGAAGGATTTTCTCCCCCATGTAAGTAGCAAGGATCAGTGAGAAGATATTCTTTTGGAGAAAGAATATGTCCAAAATGTTTAGTCTTAGCATCATCCGCCATTGTTGTTTGCTTAGAGGAATGTAAGAGAAAGGAGGAAGAAGGAAGCGAACAATTTTGCTCTGATACCATATTACATTTCTGGAAAGGAGGAAGGCTAGAAAGATGCATTCACCTCTGCTGCTCTCATTCCATTTAATTCAGTTCGTTACACAAGATGACAAATAGGGAAAACTGGCAGGCCGCAACCTGTTGCAATAAAACTGTGTACATCATATATTAAGTTAGGTCTCCATTACACCGTTGAACTGGCCGATACATTTTTAAAGATATGCCTACAAATACACAACAACAACACAACAACAACAACCCACTGCCGCACAATTCCGTCCACTTTAGGGGGGGTTGAAGAAACCTAACAAGAATCAACAGCCCAGAAATCACTGGATCGAGCATGTTAAACAAATAAAAAACATTTTACAAAAGGTCAAGGATGATCGGATGCTCATTCTCTCGATAGTCGATAGATACTGTGCATATCTCGACAGGTACAGGCATTCCAAGAGACTCTGCAGTCTAAATCAAACAGTAGGGACTCTGCAGTCTCTGCCTGGTAGAAATGAGAACATCTCATTCTACCCAACATAAAAGAAAAGAGCATGGACGGAGCAATTACATCATTCACAATTGCAAATCATCTGCTTCCTCATAATTCCCCGCATACCATCTTCTGTTATAGTTCTACAACTCACCTCAAGGAAGACTGACTCTTGCTAGAAGAGAACCATCAGTCTACATAAATAATCCCTTCTTCAGGATCATCATCCTCCCAATCTCCATCATCATCCTCAGCTGAACCAGATGATTCGGGATCACTTTCCTTCTTCTTTTGGGTCATTCCTTTCTCCGACTTTATCTTGTCTAGTATTGCAAGTACCTAAGGGAAACAGATACACCACCTCCCATATTGTCAGATTCTTTAATACAAAATGAAGAAGAAACAAAAGCACTCTTTAAAATGTGACTATTTACCCTGCTCCCCTTCTCAATGGCTTCATCTTCTAGAAACCGTACCTCTGGAGTGAGACGCAACCTCATTCGTTTCCCCAACTGACCTCTTACATATTTAGCCTTTGATTTTAACCCAGCAAGAGCAACCTCCTTCCCTCTATCGTCTCCATATACAGATACATATACTTTAACCACCTGTTTGTAAAACATCAATCATAATCCCATATATAACGTATTGTTAAGCAGAGAATGACATTACGAAATCAACCATGTCCAGAAGGAGACTCAACCCTCTGTTACTAACCAAACCAAACCAAATCATACAGTATTTCCGCCAAGCCTAAAGTATCATTTTATTTGTGATCATGGCTGACAAGCCTTGACAATTCTAAAAAGGTTCTAACAAGGGAACTCAAGGATAATTACGAAGAAACAGCTAGTAAAAGATCCAAGCTGTGTGGGGATGAAACAGTCTTGGAAATTTGATTGTTAAATTTTCCCTTTGTGTTATCTCCATTCAATAAAAATACAGCATATATACAAAACCTTTGTGTATTGATAACAAAGGTTTTGTATTGATAACAAAGGATTCCATTGGAGAAGTAACACAAAGGGTCGTAAAATTTCTTAATTTCTATAACTACCAAGAGAAATTTCTAGCATTCATTCCACTTCTTAATTTCAACTGTATCCTTCAAACAAACACGCACACACAGTGACAGGCTATATATGTACCAAACAGGCCACAGTGGATCCTTAGAGAAAAAGGATAGAACGCAATAGGTACCTGCAAGTCGCCGGAGACTTCAACATCACTGATGGTGGTGATGGAGGAAAGATACCTATCAGCTCCCAAGGCAGCTTCAGGGAGAATCGCGTACTGCAAGACCTTATCCGTCAAAAGCATGTCGGAGATTTCTCTCTGAATCTGCTTCGCCACCATTTTCACTCTCCTCGGACTGGCCATGCACTGGACTGTTCTTGCTCCGATCAAAGGCTTCGGCCGCCGGTGCGTTGGATTTACATTTGCAATTGGTAGGAAGCTGGCGAAGGAGTTGTTGGAGCAGAAGAGGAGCGGCTTCTGCGGACGGAAATGGGGATGGAGGTTGTGAAGGTGTAATTGGAGCATCGGAGTAGAAGGTAAATTGAATTCAGGGATCCCTGCCGGCGGTGCCTTTGCTTCTCCGGGATATGTTCTGGAGTCTCTCTATCTAAGCCTTTCCTTGCGGAGCTTGTTGCAAATAATATCCTCCCACGGCCTAATATTCGTTTTGGTCATCAACATATTGGATTTATAAAACTATGGTCAGCAACCTTTAAAAAGTATTTTATATACCACTAACTTATTTCAATTATATCCCTCAATCATTCCATAACTTTTCATCCAAAAACTCTGTCAAGTTGATGAACATCTGTTAGAAAATATATGTTTCCTAGTCCAAGTAGGATAGGTTAATGTCTCCTAATCTAAGTAAGATAGTTTTTTTGTAGAAGAGGAGGAATACTATTCGTAGTTGGAACAACATTCCTAGTAGTTTAGCATAACTTTGTAATCCTATAAATAAGCACCCCCTCCTTTGTACAAATCACACCAAACACAATAGCCTCAAACACAATAGCCTCAAATAAGTGAGTGGGATAGGAAGTTTGATGTACGTTATGGTGTGTACAAGACCAGACTTGGCACTATAAGTGAGTGTGATTAGTAGATTCATGGCTAATCCAGGAAAGGAGCATTGGCAGATTGTCAAGTGGATTTTGCGCTACTTGAAAGGTACATTTGATTATGGGTTATGTTTTGGTACGAGTGATGCAGTTCATGTTAATGGTTATGTGGATTCAGACTATCCTGGAGATGTAGATGATAGAAAGTCCACGACGGGTTATGTTTTTACATTGGCAAGTGGTCCAATCAGTTGGATGTCAACCTTGCAGAATGTAATTGCACTATCAACTACACAAACAGAGTACATGGACATAACTGAAGCAGCAAATGAGGCGTTATGGTTGAAAGGGCTAGTCTCAGAGGTAGGCTTTGAGCAGTATGCTCTTGGAATATACTGTGATACACAGAGTGCCATAGAACTTACCAAGAATCAGGTGTATCATGCAAGGACAAAACACATTGATGTACGATATTAGAAGATCAGAGAGTTGATTAATGTTGGTGAGATCCAGGTGTTGAAGGTGCACATGACAGAGAATGCCGCTGACATGTTAACAAAGGCACTACCACCGGAGAAGTTCAAACATTGTTTCGACTTACTTCAAGTTACAAACTAAGGAGTTGTGGTTGTGTTGAGCTCGAGGTGGAGGCTTGGGAACAAGTACTTAGAGGGGTGATTAGTCACCAAGGTGGAGTTTGTTAGAAAATATATGTTTCCTAGTCCAAGTAGGATAAGTTAATGTCTCCTAATCTAAGTAAAATAGTTTTTTTAGAAGGGGAGAAATACTATTCGTAGTTGGAACAACATTCCTAGTAGTTTAGCATAACTTTGTAATCCTATAAATAAGCACCCCCTCATTTGTACAAATCACACCAAACACAATAGCCTCAAACACAATAGTCTCAAATAATAAAATCTCAGCATTCACATGGAGTAGATCAATTTTGATCGAACCATGTACATATCGCGTCTTGTCTTGATTACTCATTTTTATCGTTCTACTTCTTTCTACTCTTCTCCAAAGCATTATCCAAACCCGAAGTTGCTTCCGCGTTTTATAACATCATTATGCCACCTCACAATATATATCCACATCACCCTGACATGTAATCTATTCTATCTTAAACTCAACTCATTCATCTATATTGATTGGTTAACTAAAATTGAGGAGGAAATTAATAAAAGAGGGGCAAATATTAGTAACCTTCTTTAGAATATAGGGTTAATATTTCCAAAAACCCTAAACTTTGCCAATATATAATAAAAATGCACTAAGTTTAAAAAACTCTATATCTATCCCGGACTCAACGCCGTTAGTCCTTATTTGTAAAATTTTTAACTTTCTGAACCAAGTGGCCAACGGAATTAACTTTTTAAGTTTTTTGTCTTCAAGAATCAGTAACCCAGGTTTTCCCAAACTGCATTTTGACCCTTCTCAATTCCATCCCTTACAAAAACACCCAAAGGACTAACTTAAACTCGTTACAAACGGTGGTTGACGGAACCAAAGTCTCCTCCACAATACCACCGCCACCGCTGCCGGAATCTGCAAATCTGCGGTGTGGGTGAGATTCGCGGCAGCCGTGTGGGTGAGATTCGCGGTGGCGTTATTGTTTCCGGGACGATGCTGCGCTAACCTCTGAATCGAGGTCCGGGGGAGCGGTTAGGGCAGGAGTATCGGGATGGTGAGATCTCGATGGCTCTTGCCTCTCCCCGTTCGCGTGGTCCTTGAAAACCTTGGAGGACACGATGCGATGGCTCTGCGGATGCTTCCGATGCGGTTGGGAGCAGAGGCGGAGGATGTAGAGGAAGTGGAGCTATCGACGGAGGAATCCCTGACTCTCGGTCACCATTGAGGAGGAGGCAGAGGTGGCGGGTTGGCTAGAGCGATGGCAGCACTGTGGTCTTCCATTTCGAAATTGCAATATGAGGAGAAATCAAGTAGACTAGAAATTGGGACACTGTTAGATCTGTGTGTGTTTGGAAGAAAGAGAGAGAAGGGCGCTAGGGGTAGGGTGGGATTCTTGTGCAGACTGCAAATGAAGAAAGAAAGGAAGAAGGAAAGAGAAAATGAAAGTAATTTATCTATTTGTTTCGTCTTCCTCATCGGCAAATCCACCCCTGCTAGATTTGCAGATTCTGGCACATGGCTTTCCTTTCAGCTTCAGCGACTCGAGGTGGTTGAACCTTCGTCGGAGCTAAGCTAATCCCGGGCAAATTCCTCCCTTAGTCATCATCCAATCTATCAACTCCGATTACTTCCAGTTCAAATCAAGGCAGCGGCGAGTATTTCTCCCGAATCGGAGTCAGAACTCCTCCTAAGCCATTCTACATGGTCCTCGACACCGGCATTGACGTCAAATGGCTTCAGTGTGACCCTTGCGCTGACTGTTAAACCCAAACAGATTCCCTTCGTCTTCAACCCTTCGTCTTCCTCTTCATATTCCCCTCTCTCCTGCGATTCACCTCTCTACTCTTCGCTTGAGCTCTCCAGCTGCATATCTACACCTCAACAATGCCTTTACCAAGTCAATTAAAGTCGAGGGATGTGTGGGTATTGGGTTTAGGGAGAGTATGATGAGCTGCAGAATAGCGGTCAATCAAATAACTACCAAGCTGTGAAGCTAGGGTAGATCGTATTCCACGGGTCTCCTCTACTTCCTTACTCAAATATGTTGGCAATTAAATTCAAGGTTAAACACTTAGTGCGTAGTGTGAGTTCCACGACTTCTATACTAAAATGCAAAGATTAATTGAACTGAAATTAAGGCGAAGAAAGGTTGATTGAAAGACTAAGACGGACGATAGACAAGCTTAGATTTCGAATCCCCCTTAGATCACCAGAGCAACAACAATCACAAGACCAACAGGTTTCAATTCTAGTTCATTCAGTTCTCAGACACCACCGTAACTCCTGACCCTTAGGTTTAAGACCGGCGAACATTCGCTCTATCCGATCTAGCTACCACGATTCATTAGCCGCCCGGGTACGGTCGCCTCTCGCAACGACTTAACTAACTGGTGCAAATTCTAACGATTTATGAGTTACTCTTGCAGTGGATTAACCCTAATCGGTTCCTACGAAAGGCACACTCCAATTATAAGGTTAATTGTTCAACTTGATGTTCTAAAGTAAGGCGAGCGTTCGCTTCTATCCTTAGCTTAACAAGAATCTAATCTAGGTGGCCAAACCAGACAAGAAACATGAACAATGAAGAACAAATCAAACATGAAGAAGAAACTGAATGAATTTCGAATCTAATCACCGCCGATCCGTGACCGCTTCAAAGCCCTGGGTCACTTAGGGTTCATCTAATCTAAGCTCTACGAGTTTAGCTACTCATATTCAATACAGAAGAATCGAAGACAGACAAAGAATACATCTCAGGTAAGGTAAACAGAGAAGAACTGCAAAACCTAATTTCGACGACTCCTTGCAGCTTCAATCTGTTGGATCTTCAACTCCTAGCACCGGCTCTCCGAGATGGATGGATGGCGTCACGATCCGTTCCTGGCTCCTCGAACTCTATCCACTCGTTCTCTCTTTCTCTTAGTCTTCGGATTTTTCATCCCGTGTAAAGTTGTGTGTAAAAAATTGTTTTCTAACTTTAGACGCTGTTTTTGTATTTAAACATAACCGAGCGACTGCTGATTTTTTGCTTGGATTTTCGCCGAAAATATAAGGGAATTTTCGGTGAAAATATCTATTGAATTCGTCTGTTTCTTCTGGCTGAAATGGCTTAGGGTTTTCAGCGAAAACTCCCAAGATTTTCGCCGAAAACTTCTTCTTGATCGGGACAGTGGATTCCTTCTTGCATTTTCGGCAAAAACTCAAGGGTATTTTCGCCGAAAATCTATGTGTAAAATGGAGCAGGAATTCTTTTTAGTTGAATGACTTTTCTGGTTGATTCGGGTGTGATTCCTCGGGTTCCAGTGCCTTATACACGTCCTTGGCTACCGTATTTGATGGCGAACACCTATGCTAACACGAAAATACTAGAAAACCATCAAATAGACCCGAAATGGGCCAAGGTAACACAAAAGGCATGAGATGGATCGGTTGAGTGAATATTCACTATTCTACCCTAAAATTCGTGTCTTAAGCAATGAAATGTCGCTTAAATGAGGCTGATAATCACGTCTATTCGAGTGTCATCAAAATACCCCACACTTAAGCTTTTGCTTGTCCTCAAGTAAACTGAACTAGCACACACTCAAATTCACAAATGACACGAGATTAAACTGAGATTCAATTCTAACGATTTGGTTTAGACTGTTCCACGTAGAAAAAGTGACCTACACATGCAAGAACATCAACCAAATAAATTTTCGATCTCACTAATCTCTGCACACTTCAAGTAGTAGTTTTAACAAAGCACGTTTCTTGGGAAAACAATTAATCATAATTAACCGACTACGATAACACCAATTCAAATAAAAAAGACTTTAAGCTCTAGCCATGATGTGGATGCGGAGGTAGGAAAAGTGACGTGGCTATCGACTCGACTTCATCCGTTTCTAGATTTGTACGTTACATGTTCTAGCTAGGACTGATTTAAACATCAATTTCTTTCAAGATTCAAACTTCTTCCTTCAATTTATTTGCTGCATACTAGTGCTCGATACCAAACACTTCACTTAGGTGTTGGACCTGCCTAGCTCACAGTATTTGTGCCTATTCTAGTGCTCGGCCCGAACACTTCGCTTAGGTGTCGGGCTTGCCTAGCTTTGATTTTCAGCACTTTAAAGAATTTTACATTGATATGCACAACTTAATTACTTGATTTAACAATTTAGCCATTTGATCCTAGCTAGTTATAACTTTTTACACAAGATTTCGAATTGGATTTCCGTCTAATCTCAAGCCACAATCACAGGTGATCAAATATGGAGTGAAAACATGGAGGAAGCTAGCATTTATCATTTAGAATGGTGTTATCGAGCTTTGTTAGTAACAAACCAATTAATTCAATTAATTCAAGTTTCAATTACAGAAGTGATTTATGATCTGTTCTGACCTAGACTCATTTAATATCAGTTTTGACACGTTGGTTACAGGTTCTAAGCGGAACAGTCTAGACGTCATTGTTTAAAATTGAAGTCAATTTAACATCAAAAGTCAAGAATTGAGCAATTCTATGCTAGAGAATTTTCAAATTTGAACCACAGAATCATAGAAAGCAAGCAAGATCATGCATAATCCTAGACTCCTACCCCACACTTAAACGGTTCTGTGTCCTCACAGAACTAATCTAGAGTAGAGAGATACGAAGAACCTGGAAGGTGATGGTCGGTGTAGCGGATGAGCACGGAGAGGCCGGAGGTGGAGCGGAGTAGCTACTCAAGTTCCTACAAAAACAAAAACAACAAAAAGATCAAAAGGATACCGGGACAAGTGCCCCGAATCCACACAGAATAAAATTGGATCGAGATCCGAAAAGAAGAAAGAAAAGAAATGGAAAGGGTAGAAACAACCTGATCACTGTTCCGAGGGTGGGGGTGGAGGCGGGGTCGGGGAAGGGAAATGCCAAGCCGCTGCTCCATCTGCTGTCGCCATGCGACATCATCCCTGTGTCTGGCGGACTGGTCGGCCATGAACTGCTGAAGAATGGTCCATCGCTCGTTCTGTGTCTCCTCATGTGCTACCCGGGCCTTCTGCCATTGAAGCGAACCAGCCGAGTAGTCTAGCTGCGACTTCTCAATACGCGCCAGCCTCTCATTCATCTCAGCGGTGATTAGCGCCCGCGACGGTGGGCGCTCAACTGGCTGGGGAACGCGGTGAGGGAGCGCTTTGCAATTCTCAAAGTCCAATGAAAGGTCGATGCCCCGTGCTATGGCGAGTTCGGCACCTATATGCTCAATCGGGACACGAGGAATGTCGGGCCCCATTTATCACCGAGCTGCAGATTGTCGATCATAATTGAAATGAAAGGTCCCCCCGGAAGCTCAGAAGGAAGCTTCTTGGTGGTAGTGCGCTTGTGAAAGAATCGTGCAAGCCACCATCCGGGATGCAGGTTGTCATCCTCCTCTAAAGCACGGAATAATACGAGCTCCTCCAAAGAAACATGGTGACGGCTCGTCTTGCTGCAATAACACAGAGATTGCACCCAAACATAATGCAAGAATTTAAGAATACGGTGAAAGATGTCACCGACCGTGGGGTTGACGATAGGTGAGATCTCATCTTGGCAGGAGGCCCATTTCCACACTTCTGGGTAAGGAGCACTCGTGATGGAGTATGTGTCCTTGAAGCCAGCAGATGTTGTATTGAGGTTGACATGCGGATCTAGCAGGTGGCCGAAATCGAGGATGGACTTCTCGTGGAGAGCACCACCGAGACGAAAGGATACGAATTTCTGATCACGTATGGGCTTTGGAGTGAGGCGCCGGAACGAACTCCAGAACTCTTGAAGGGTGACAAGCAGGTAGAGGGAACCATGAGCGGTCAGAACTCGCAAACCGGCTTTATGAAGGGCGGTGTCGATGGTGGAGTTCCAAGCCGGGTTGTGGTCCTTGAGACTGTCCAAAGAAAGAACTGCTACCTTAGTCGGAGGAATGGCTTTGATCTTCTGAAAGACCTCTAGCTGGTGCGGCTCCAGGGCTGCGATGAAAGGATGTAGAGCCCAAGTGGCGGGTGCAGGAATAGAGGAGATAGGAGTCACAGGGGTCGGTGCATCCTCGGGGATGATGGCCACAGCCGTCGATGTTGGTGCAGCTGGTGCGGGTGGTCGGGAGGGCTGAGTCCGGTTCTGGCGAGCCGAGGATCGCTGTGCCCTATCCGCGCTGGTGGTCTTGAAACGTTTGGGAGCCCTGTAAAACATAACTCAAGGAATACCTGAATGAGAAATCAAAATCCTACCCCACACTTAGACTAACAAGTGGGGGTAAACAAATAAAACGAGAGATCACCGAATCGAGATATAGCAGCAAAGAACTGACAATCAATTAAGCAAGCATGAGGAATGAAATGAGGCATTAACACGATCGCACAGACAACAATGCACGAGCCTTAAAAGGTCAAAAAGAAATGTCCAGAACCTAGCCAATTGACACCAAAACAGCAATCATGAAAATCGAGGAAGAACCAAAAAGTCAACCAAAGTCAACCATGCCGAAAACCGAAAGTCAAAAAACCAAAAGATTCAAAATCAAGGGCTGAACAACTAACCGTGAAGACATCACTCGAGAAAATGATTTGAAATCCGAGAAATCGAGGAAAAGCTTGAAAACTTGTTCGGGAGGAACCGGAGCGGACAAGCTCTGATTCTAGGGTTTGAACCGGAGGATAAACAAGGGGAAAGGGCGGCAGCGGTTGGCTGAGTGATGGGGCGGCGGCGCTTCTGTGGTCGGCGAACAGGGAGGCGGTGCGGTTACGGAATAGAGAGGGAGAGCGGCGAAAATAGGGTTGGGGGGGTTTTCGCGAAAACAGAACCGAAGGGGGGGGTTTTATACCGACCAAAAGCATCAAAATTTTCGGTGAAAAAATTGGAAAATTTTCGGCGAAAATTCCCTTAAAAATGAAAACATGTTCGGCGAAAAGAGTGGGATATTTCGGCGAAAAGTGGCGGCGGAGAGAAATAGGAGAAACAGGGAGTTTAAAGTTTGAATTTTCGGCGAAAACTCACTTGAAAACGGCCGGCTGGATTTTTTTTTCAAAAGGGGGTTTTAAAACAAAACGACTCGAAACGAAAACAACTGACTCCAGCCGTGGGTTGCCTCCCACGAAGCGCTCTTGTTTAACGTCCGTGAGCCAGACGATACCTGGATTCGTGTCACGGTTCTGGCGTGAAGTAGTGTACGTCGATGGAAGAGATAGCTAATCCTTGCAGATACTTCTTAAGCATATGCCCGGTGACTATAAACGGCTCTTGATCATGCGACTTGATTAGGACACTGCCTAAAGATGTCTGCCGCACCACGGTATAAGGTCCGGACCAACGGGACTTCAGTTTACCCGGGAAGAGTTTCAACCGAGAGTTATATAAGAGGACTTCATCTCCGAGGTAGAACTGTTTGATCGTCTTTAATTGAGAGTCATGAATCCTCTTCGTTCGCTCTTTGTATAACTTCGTGCTCTCATATGCGTGGAGACGGTGCTCCTCAAGCTCAGCGATCTGGTCGTGGCGGTTGTTACCTGCTACTACATAGCTCATATTCAACTCTTTATTAGCCCAGAATGCTTTGTGCTCAAGCTCAACCGGCAGATGGCATGCCTTGCCATAGACCAGCTGATACGGCGAGGTACCGATGGGAGTCTTGAAGGCATTTCGATAAGCCCATAAGGCATCATTGAGCTTAGATGACCAGTCCTTGCGGGACCGGCCAACTGTCCTATCAAGAATCCGCTTGAGCTCACAGTTCGTCACTTCCGCTTGACCATTAGCTTGAGGGTGGTAAGCTGTGGACATACGGTGGGTGACGCCAAAGCGTTTGCACACCCGGTCAAAATGTCCATGGAAATGGGTACCCCTATCGCTTATGATAAAGCGTGGTGAACCAAAACGCGTGAAAAGACGGGTAAGGAAACGACCCACCACTCTTAAATCGTTAGTAGGTAAAGCTTCAGCTTCAGCCCACTTAGAGACATAATCAACGGCTACAAGAATGTACTTGTTTCCGTTGGAGGGTGTGAACGGACCCATGAAATCAATTCCCCAAACATCAAAGATCTCAACAGTTAAAGAAACAATTTGGGGCATCTCATTACGGATAGAGATGTTACCTGATCGCTGACACGCATCACAATGACGAGCAAAGATGTCACAATCACTAAAGATGGAAGGCCAATAAAAACATGTTTCGAGTACCTTTCTCGCAGTGCGGTTGCCTCCGAAGTGTCCTCCGAACTGTCCTTCATGGCATTTACGCATAATGTCAGCTGCTTTGATGTAAGAGACACATCTCCGGATCATTCCATCAATGCTGATGCAGTATAAGAAAGGCTCATCCCAGAAGTATGACTTAGCTTCTTTAAAGAGCTTCTTGCGTGCATTGAAATCCAGCTCAGGAGGTACAATGCCGTGAAAGAGATAATTAGCCAGGGTTGCATACCATGGTTCTTCCGAGTCGGCCGCATTACTCAGATCTTGAGCGTGAAGGATTGCCCAGGGCTCGATAGCTATGCTGTTAACCTGTTCATACGTTTCAACACGCAACAGCTCGTCAGGGAAAGAATCATTGATAGGAGTAGTAGATTTACCTGTTTGTGATTCCTCCAGTCGGGAAAGATGATCCGCTGCTAAGTTCTCTGCTCCCTTCTTGTCTTTAATTTCTACGTCGAACTCTTGGAGGAGAAGGATCCATCGGATGAGGTGTGGCTTCGAGTCCTACTTGGCTAATAGATGGCGCAGGGCAGCATGATCTGTGAAGACAATGGTATGTGAAAGAACCAAGTACTGTCTGAACTTGTCAAAAGAGAAGACGATAGCCAGGAGCTCCTTCTCTATAGTAGTGTAGTTCCTCTGAGCATCATTGAGCGTCTTGCTAGCAAATTAGATAGGATGAAATCTCTTCTCCTTTCTCTGACCAAGAACCGCGCCAACGGCGAAGTCGCTAGCATCGCACATAATCTCGAATGGAAGATTCCAATCTGGTGCTGTAAGGATCGGTGCGGTGGTGAGCTGAGTCTTCAAAGTTTCAAAGGCTTCAAGACAAGCTTTATCAAACACGTAAGGAACATCTTTCTCAAGAAGCTTCGTCATTGGAAGAGTGATCTTGGAGAAATCTCTGATGAATCTTCGGTAGAACCCAGCATGACCGAGTAAACTACGAACTGTCTTAACTGAGGATGGCGGCGGCAAGCTGGCGATGGTTTCAAGCTTGGCACGATCGACTTCTATACCGGTCTTAGAGATCCTATGGCCCAGAACAATGCCTTCGGTAACCATGAAGTGACATTTCTCCCAACTAAGAGCCAGGTTGGTCTCCTCACAACGAGCTAGCACCTTGTCCAGATTGGCCAGGCACTTTGAAAATGAATCTCCATAGACGGAGAAGTCGTCCATGAATACCTCCACCACATTCTCTACCAGATCTCCAAATATATCCAACATGCATCTCTGAAAAGTGGCAGGAGCATTACATAAACCAAAAGAAATGCGACGATAAGCAAACGTACCAAACGGGCAGGTGAAGGTCGTCTTCTCTTGGTCATCAAGCTCAATAGGGATCTGGAAGTAACAGGACATCCCATCTAAGAAGCAATAGTAGTCATGACCAGCCAATCGTTCAAGCATCTGATCAATGAATGGCAGTGGAAAGTGATCCTTCTTGGTGGCATCATTCAGTCGTCGATAATCGATACAGACTCTCCATCCGGTAACCGTACGAGTAAGGATGAGCTCACCCTTTGGATTAGGGATGACGATGATTCCTCCTTTCTTTGGAACGGCTTGAGTCGGACTGACCCAAGGACTGTCGGCAATAGGATAGATGATACCGGCATCCAAAAGCTTAAGGACTTCTTTCTTTACAACTTCCTGCATCAGAGGGTTAAGTTGGCGTTGCGGTTGTCTGACTGGTTTGAATTCTTCATCAACGACTATCTGATGTTTGCAGAAAGTTTCATAGATGCCTCTGATGTCGGCCAACTGTCAGGTAATAGCTCGGACATGCTTCTTGAGTAGCCTGATCAGTTGCTCTTTCTGCTCGGGAGATAGGTTTGAATTGATGATGACATGCAACTGGCAGTCCTTCCCCAGGAATGCGTATTCTAGGTGGTCAGGCAGCTCCTTCAAAGTAAGTTCTGGCGGATTCTCATATGAGGTAGTAATCCGACTCAATGCTGGCTCGATGTGTGTAGGCGCAGTGATGGGTGTGAATGTCGCCTTCTGCTCGTCTAACTCATCTTGCCATAGGCGCTGCTCTGGGTCTTCTAGTGCACTGTCAATCCCTGAAATCAAACACAACTCTAGCGGATCACTAGATAAGGCATTAGTAACGAAGTTGGCCGAGGCCAACTCTAGGGGATCAACAGTATAACAATTATCATCTTGAGCAACAGAGTATCTCATGCTATCTTTAATGCGGAATGCAACACTCTCCTGTCCTACACTTAAGGTTAACAGGCCTTGTTTGCAGTTAATATTTGCACCAGCAGTTGCTAAGAAAGGTCGACCTAGGATAAGTGTTCCGTCTAACTCGCGAGTATCTAAAACAATGAAATCTGCAATTATAGTAAACGGACCACAGCAAACAGATACATCTTCTATTATACCCCTAGGTAGTTTGACAGACCTATCGGCTAACACGAGATGCAAAGTAATCGATTTTAATTGCCCTAAGTTCAGCTTTTCATAGAGATAAACAGGCATAACATTAATAGACGCACCAGAGTTAGCCAGACTACGATCAATTTTAACACCATTAATGATGCACGGTAATGTAAAAGGGTCGGGATCAGAACACTTAGCTGGGGGTGGTGGCGGCTGCCTTATGGGAGATGGCGCACCAAAGAGAGAAGCACATTCATTAGTAAGTGTGACAGAGTACGCCTCTCCGTTCTTCACTTTCTTCACGAGATCCTTAAAGAACTTCCCAAGCGGTGGTATGATCTCCACAACTTCAGTTACTGGTATTTTGATCTCTGCAGTCTTAAGAACATTGTACCACCTCTTGTACTGAGTATCGTGATCCTTAGCCTTGCTCATTGCAGCTTTTGGGAAAGGGATCCGAGGTACGTATGACGCCAAGACGGGCTTAGGAGCTGTCTTGGGAGGAGGGGTTGGTGCTGCTTCTTCTTCTTCTGTTATATCTTCAATTTCTGGCATATCCATGGTAGCACTGGTATCGGGTATCATGTCAGGTTCTGGAGCCTTTGGATCAGTTGTTTGCTTGCCGCTCCTGGTGGTAATAGCTTGAGCGTGTTCGCTCTATGCACCGGAGTCTGCTTGAAATGCTGCTGGATTGAGGAGAGGATTGCTAGTAAAAAGTCTTGTCATATTGCTTATAGCATCCTCTATCCTCTGGCTCTGAGCTCTCTGTCCTTGATTGAGTGCGGCTTGAGCTTTTAATTGAATGTCGTGGTCGTCAAGTCTGCTCATGATCTGATCTAACTTCTTCTCATAATCCATGTCTCTATTGTAATACGACTTTGCTTGGAACTGGTGCTGTCCTCCAATGAGTCCCGGAGGTCTTTGATACGGATCTGCAAACCGTTTGTACTGGTTCTGTGGTACGAGGTTCCTGAAACCGGTGTAGCCTTTTTGATTGTTGGCGAAGCCTTGATCAACGAAGTTTACCTCTTCTGCAGACCAGACTTCTGTTTTGCCGAAGTTGAGGCAGCTTCCACCGTTATGAGCGCAGGATCCACACCATCCACAGTCAGCCGAAAAGATAGTAGCTGGCGGGGGATCGAGGGGGATATCAGCTGCTTGTAGATGTTTTTGAACTTCTGCTTTGATCTGCTCTGCAACACTCAACTGACCCTTGGTTCCTTCTCTTTGCCTCTCCCAATTTCTAGATTTTAGAGCACAGCTAGCAAAATGCAGAAGAGCATCTTGAGGAGTGAGGGCGGTGCAGTCTCCGCCTGCTAAGGAGTTGACCCACTTCGCAGATTCTTTGCACATACCTCGAGCAAAGAATTCAGCCAGCTGTCTCTGTTCATACCCATGATGGGGGCAGTTGAAGAGAAGGGATTGAAATTCATTCCAAGTGTCGTACAGGCTTGCATCTTCTCTCTGAGTGAACCTGGAGATGCGGTCTTTATAAGCAATTGTCCTCGCTGGAGGGAAGTATTCCTCAACAAAATCTTGAGCTATTGCCTCCCAGTTAGTGTAATGACCTGGTGGTTTGCTTCCAAGCCACTGCTTAGCTGCACCTCTGAGAGAGAACGGAAAAGCTCGGAGACATAAAGCGTTCTTGTTGAGGTTCCCAGACTTAAAGGTTTCACAGACAGCCAGAAAGTCAGCTATATGTGTACAGGGATTATCATCTGGCTTCCCTTCGAATTGTATGTCCCTAGAGATTAGTTCTAGGAGAGGAATCTTAATCTCATAGTCAGGATCATCGTCATTAAAAAGCACGGTGATGGGGATCGAAAGTTGGATGCACGCGGCTTACTGTAGTCCGCAACACTCTTAGGAGCAGCCATTGCGGTAAGGGAAGATGGAACGGAAGTGATACGATTCTGTACCTGCTATGATCTGCAAGAGACAAAAACAAACACAACCGGTGTAAATTCGAAGTGTGATGGAAATGAAAGATGGAAAGGTAGAAGAATAAAAATGCCAACTCTTCTTTCAACGAAATAGAAGAGTCCCCGGCAGCGGCGCCAATTTGATGAGCTGCAGAATAGCGGTCAATCAAATAACTACCAAGCTGTGAAGCTAGGGTAGATCGTATTCCACGGGTCTCCTCTACTTCCTTACTCAAATATGTTGGCAATTAAATTTAAGGTTAAACACTTAGTGCGTGGTGTGAGTTCCACGACTTCTATACTAAAATGCAAAGATTAATTGAACTAAAATTAAGGTGAAGAAAGGTTGATTGAAAGACTAAGACGGACGACAGACAAGCTTAGATTTCGAATCCCCCTTAGATCACCAGAGCAACAGCAATCACAAGACCAGCAGGTTTCAATTCTAGTTCATGCAATTCTCAGACACCCCCGTAACTCCTGACCCTTAGGTTTAAGACTGGCGAATGTTCGCTCTATCCGATCTAGCTACCAAGATTAATTAGCCGCCCGGGTACGGTCTCCTCTCGCAACGACTTAACTAACTGGTGCAAATTCTAACGATTTATGAGTTACTCTTGCAGTGGATTAACCCTAATCGGTTCCTACGAAAGGCACACTCCAATTTTAAGGTTAATTGTTCAACTTGATGTTCTAAAGTAAGGCGAGCGTTCGCTTCTATCCCTAGCTTAACAAGAATCTAATCCAGGTGGCCAAACCAGACAAGAAACATGAACAATGAAGAACAAATCAAACATGAAGAAGAAACTGAATGAATTTCAAATCTAATCACCGCCGATCTGTGACCGCTTCAAAGCCCTGGGTCACTTAGGGTTCATCTAATCTAAGCTCTACGAGTTTAGCTACTCATATTCAATACAGAAGAATCGAAGATAGACAAAGAATACATCTCAGGTAAGGTAAACAGAGAAGAACTGCAAAACCTAATTTCGACGACTCCTTGCAGCTTCAATCTGCTGGATCTTCAACTCCTAGCACCGGCTCTCCGAGATGGATGGATGGCGTCACGATCCGTTCCTGGCTCCTCGAACTCTATCCACTTGTTCTCTCTTTCTCTCAGTCTTCGGATTTTTCGTCCCGTGTAAAGTTGTGTGTAAAAAATTGTTTTCTAACTTTAGCCGCTGCTTTTGTATTTAAACCTAACTGAGCGACTGCTGATTTTTTGCTTGGATTTTCGCCGAAAATACAAGGGAATTTTCAGCGAAAATATCTGTTGAATTGTCTGTTTCTTCTGGCTGAAATGGCTTAGGGTTTTCGGCGAAAACTCCCAAGATTTTTGCCGAAAACTTCTTCTTGATCGGGACAGTGGATTCCTTCTTGCATTTTCGGCGAAAACTCAAGGGTATTTTCGCCGAAAATCTATGTGTAAAATGGAGCAGGAATTCTTTTTAGTTGAATGACTTTTCTGGTTGATTCGGGTGTGATTCCTCGCCGAAAATCTATGTGTAAAATGGAGCAGGAATCCATTCGGGTTCCAGTGCCTTAGACGCGTCCTTGGCTACCGTATTTGATGGCGAACACCTGTGCTAACACGAAAATACTAGAAAATCATCAAATAGACCCGAAATGGGCCAAGGTAACACAAAAGGCATGAGATGGATCAGTTGAGTGAATATTCACTATTCTACCCTAGAAACCGTGTCTTAAGCAATGAAATGTCGCTTAAATGAGGCTGATAATCACGTCAATTTGAGTGTCATCAGAGTACGAGAGAAGGTGTGGGTGAGGAAGAAGCTGGTTATGGCAGAGTTGACATGCGGCGGCGGAGTATCGGAGAAGGTTGGTTTGGGTATTTTTGTAAGGGATGGAATTGAGAAGGGTCAAAATGCAATTTGGGAAAACCTGGGTTACTGATTCTTGAAGACAAAAAACTTAAAAGTTAATTCTGTTAGCCACTTGGTTCAAAAAGTTAAAATTTTTACAAATAAGGAATAACGGCTTTAAGTCCGGGATAGATATGGAATTTTTTTAAACTTAGTGCATTTTTATTATATATTGGCAAAGTTTAGGGTTTTTGGAAATATTAACCCTAGAGTATACTATGGTAATTCATCAAAACATGTTTGCCACATAAGATGTAGTCCTACTCTCAAATTTTCACATCATCCTTAATTTTTATATCAAAATTCACAACTATCCCTCTCAAGATAACCAAAATCAAGATTTTATGTGGAATAAAAAAGTGAGGTGAAAGTATATTTGAATCATATAATCATAAGATTTCAGGAACTAATGTCTATAACTTTTAGGACACAATACAATAAGATTAGGCTGAATGACTCTTGAATAGCCGAGAAAAGATACTAATGATGAAGGCCAAGTGCCCTTTGAACAACCAATTGAGAAAAGTAATTACACATTATTTTTATTTTAATAATCAATTTTAACTAAATCATTCATAATATCTAAAAAATAAAGAAAAATTATATAATTTAATTGTCTTGCAACTCCAATTGATTTAGAGAAATTTATTATTTTGACTTAAAAGGTTGATTTCTAAGATACAAACAAATAATTTATTCTTTAATATACTAGGATTTTAATCGAGATTTTACCTGATTCCACCACTTATAAATTTTACATGGAATATGAATTACTAGACACCAAGTAAATCGTAAGATTTTAAGATAAAAATTGAAATTTTGATGTTGGGTTGGCCCGACCACATATGGTGGTTGGGTTAACCAGTTCGATAAAATAAATGTCGGTTATCTTGAACTCATTGGGTAGTTCAAATGCTTAAACTAGAAGTTTCTATTATTGAGTAGAGAGCAAATTTTGTTGTCTAGATCAGTCACAAAGAATAGAGAGAGAGAGAGAGCAAAAACAAGTGAAGAGAAAGAGACACAGAAAGGTTGTAGTGTTTTTTCGTTTATGCAGCAGATAACTCTGTTCAAGAAGTCATATCTGAAGATTGAACTGTTGGTTTGTCATGAAATTTGGCAAGCGTGTTCAAGACTCTTGGGGCTTCATTCTGACGAAAGGGATTGTCGTATGATCTGTAGTTCACAATGAATAGTTGTTGGACAAAGGGCTACAATGAGTTTAGTTTGGTCGCTGTGATTTCACTCTTCGTGTTGTTGTTTTTCTCTTGTCATCCACTGTGTTGGTGATTTTTATAACACCCGTTACGAATCAGGCCGGGTTACCCGAGGTTGAACCAAGATCGAACGTTACTCTAATCACAGATTTAACCAAAACACGGACGACAACGGAAAGAGTAAAATCCTCATTAAATCCACAATAAGAACGAAGGCCTCCAACATAAAATCGTAAAGTCAAACCCAAACTCAATCCTCAAAGTTTACAAAAGTTTCCAACCCAAACTGAAAACGGTCAACTGAAATATGATAAAAATAGAATGAGTCAACTCCAAGCAAGTCGTCGATCATCACCTCATGGATCCAAAGACAACCTTCTCAAACTCAACTATCAACTCCCACTCCAACCTAGCGCTAGCCACGAGTACCTGAAAGGGAAACTGGGGGGGGGATCAATGTCCTAATGAAATTGAGTGAACCCACTGGGATTAACTATGCGCCGAACCTAACCTCAGGAGCGATCCCAACTCCGCACACAAACAACAGTGGAATCCGACACAACCATTCTCATTTTAATTCCTAACATGATACTAAGCGATCACATAAGTTCAACATCATACAACAATCGAAATACCATGCATAAACTCAACATTATCAACAGAGAAAACCATCATGCATACTACACGTCACCCCATATCATGCAAAAAGTAGTCTTCCAATCCAACCTATACTTCAACATTCACAATCAAGTACAACTTCACTTACACCACTCATTCACACGCACACATACCCCACCAAATCATACACAGTACGTACAACACGACCACAAGCTCAACACATGCAACTTAACCTCATACACGACACATTCCTCTATGTGAGTTAAATATGCGCCATTGGAGTTTACCCATACACCACCCCAGCCAGCAAGACGTACCCACTCTTCCAGGAGTGTCCATGACGCATCCTTTCTACAAGAAGGATCCAGGGCCCAATATACATCAATACCTCAACACAACAACAACAGATCACGCCACTCTTCCAGGAGGCGTGACCACACCTCACTCTTCCAGGAGAGGCGGCAATTAGGGGGCAGTGTAGGCTCCAATCCAATTCTAACATTTCAATTAACACAGTCAGACAAACACACCTGCAACCATCTATCGACAATCATCACAAGCTCATCAACATCATTCGATTACAGCCAACAAGATTCACCATCACTTCCCATCACCCATATCATCATTGATCCCAAACAAAACCACAACCCACATAATGCCACTTTCACTCATTCACACACATCAACAACCACACATCAACACATGTCCACATCTCAATCCAACCATCACATACACCAATACAGAACAACTCATTCAACAACACACGTGGCACAAACAGTTTAAGGGTAAACGGCTAGCTCACCGGCCACCCCCACCTGCAAGTACAGGGGAAGCCATGTCATGAGTCGTAGGGTTACCCTCCTGTACATCCTTCATTGGACGACCCCACGTTGGTGGGACCGTCCACCTGTTCATCGTGTAAGGGCGACCCCACATTGGCAAGACCACCCTCCTGCAACCACAAACTAATAACACAAGATATAGATATAGTTTGACAGAATCACCTCCCAACCCTCCTACACTCATTACTAAGTCCGATTCATTTAACGACAATGTTAATCATTTCCCCCAATCTCAGCACATCACAAACAACCCCACAATCATCAACCAATTGATGCTGCAGTTTTAGCGGTATCAAATAACTAACCTACCGAAGTGGACTAGATCGTATTCCACAGGGTTTCTTCTAATCGACTACTCAAAGAAACTGGCAATTTATTCAGGTTTAAACAGGTTGCGCGTGGTGTGAGTTCCACGACTTCTAATCTAACAAACAAGGAAATTAAAAGAAGGAAAAGTAAAAAGGTTGACTAACAAGAAGATAGACGAGCTTAGATTTCGAATCCCCCTTTAGATCACCAAAGCAACAGCAATCACAAGACCAACGGTTTTCAATTCTAATTCAGTCAATTTCTATACACCACCATAACTCCTTACCCTTAGGTTTAAGACTGGCGAACGTTCGCTCTATCCGATCTAACTACCAAGATGAACTAGCCACCCGGGTACGGTCGCCTCTCGCAATGACTTAACTAACTGGTGCAATTACTAACGATTTATGAGTTACTCTTGCAGTGGATTAACCCTAATCGGTTCCTACGAAAGGCACACTCCAATTATAAGGTTAACTGGTTGAATTGATGTTTTAAAGAGAGGCGAGCGTTCGCTTCTATCCTCAGCTTAACAAGAATCTAAACTAGGTGATCAAGAAAGACAAGTTTATGCGCCAAAGCAGGGAAGCTGTCTGGTGACTAACCCTAGCTTGTATAAACCTAATCTAGGCGATCAACCAGAGAAGAAACAAAAACAATCAAGAACAAAACAACCATGCAAAGAGAAACTGATTGAACTTCGAATCTAATTACCGCCAATCCGTGACCGCTTTAAAGCCCTGGGTCACTTAGGGTTCATTTAATCTAAGCTCTACAAGTTCAACTACTCATAACGATAACAGAAGAATCAAAGACAACAAAGGAGATCATCATACAGAGGAAGAACAGATAAGAACTGAAAAACCTAATTCTGACGACTCCGGCGAAGCTTCGATCTCCTGGATCTTCAACTTTAAGCTCCGAGCTCTCCGAGGTGGAAGGATGGCATCACGATCTCTCCATGATTCTTTGAACTCTCTAAACTCTATCTATCGACCCTAAGGTCGTGTCTAATCAGCCAAAATTCGTGTGTATTCAATCTGGCTTCAAAAAGTCTATATATAACCCTAGAAACCCTTTACAAGTTGGAAAAGGCTGAATTTTCCCGTCTGGGGAGCTTACACACAGTGCATTTAGCTTACACGGCGTGTAAGCTCCAAAACGCAGCGTTTGAGCTGTGCAGCACTCCGACTTGTTTCGATCATTCCCGCTCCGTTTGAACTCCGATTTGCTCTCCGTTTGAAGCGCTGGACTCGTGAGAGAGTCCTCTATAATGTGGTAACCTAGGGGCTCAACATAAAAGCTCACAAAAAAGGGTAAAAATAGCCAAGAAATGGACAATGTACGCACTAGGAGCCGATAATCACAAAGTTACGAAAAATGCACCAAATACTCATCAAAATGGCATCAAAGGGTATGAAATGTTGCTTAAATGGGGCTGATAATCACGTCAAATCGAGTGTCATCACCAATCCATCAATTAACAAACATCCAACAATCATCAAACATCGTATTTCACAGAACAATCAATTGCAGAACAATTTTCCCCTTTTACTCTCTTTCAATTTCATGCAAAGCCCTACATTCTTCTACGTATGAATTGCAACTCCTCACACTGACCATGATACCTATCGTACGCTAAACCCTCACCTGACAAGAAGACAAGGCTCTAAGCACTTCTAGGAACCCGAACAGCCAAGCTCTACAACTCCAAAAACGTAGCTCTTCTCCTCTTCACTGACAACATCCTACTCCGAATCACCCAGAACCACGACATGTAATCTCTTCCTCTCATCGCCACAAACGCGTAGCAACAAACGGATCGCCAATCGGAGCTCTACAACTCCCGGAATCAAGGAGTAAAACTTGGGGAATTTTGGTTCGTTAAAGGAATTTCGGGGAAAGAGAAAGAAGGGAAAAGTTGGAAAAACCCGTCAAAACCTGTCTTAAATACTCAGCTCACAATACACAGCGTGTATCATAGATACACGGCCGTGTATTGCTTTCTGCTATTTTCGACGAATTTCTGCCATTAAGGTACACGGTCGTGTACCTTGAATACACGGCGTGTATCACACTACACGACCGTGTACTCTACACTGCACCGTTAGCTTAATTGCAACTTCAACCCAGTTCAAACATGAACATCCCAGACCTCAAGGGACCCTCTGAAGTACTGATTCCAGCACCCTAGTCACCCAAACTTGAGTTCTAACCCGTTCGGTTGGGCGGGGATGTTACAAGCCTCCCCAACTTTAAGAGATTTCATCCCCAAAATCACAACCCGACCTGCTCTTAGCATTGTAACCACAATCACAACAACATACAACAATACTAAGATCACATTACCTCCCTAAACGTCCACTTAACGGCTCCAACAACACACTTCTACCAACGACTCCACTCACCCGCACTCTGAACTTCTATCTAACAAACATGCACAACCGAACCACGACAACACCACACATTATAAGAGCACAACAAGACACAAAACAACAAGGAGAGAACGCCACTAGCAAACACCCAACTAAGACCCCCGACTAAGACTCCACACTCTTCACACACTCTACTAACCTTACCCAAATCTACAAGGCTCTAATCTACAAACCCACTCTTCCTTAGTCTACCAAACACCACTTCTCTCCTACTACCTAAGCACCCACAAGACAAAGAAGTGGGACGAGCCCGAATTCAAACAAAGACGCAAACGGAAAGAACAAAGAAAGATGGCATACCGTTCGTCCCGTCATTCGCATTCTCCTCTACACCTCCGATAAAATCATACAAGCCTCCTTGTTCTCCTCCGGCTCCAAGTGCTGTAGCATTAGCTCCGGTCCCTCTCCCAGCACTCGCGGCACCACGACCAACACTACCTCCTCCTCTACCTCTAAAAATCCTGGACGGAGCCCTTGACCCTTGCACAGAACAAACGGACTGAGTCAGCACCGCCATCCCTGAATGACAGTTAGCACTCCTATGCCCTGGCTGTCCACAGGTAAAGCAAATCATCGAAGCAGACCTCAACAGATGACACTCTCCATAATGGGGCTTCCCACAAGTGCCACAGATTGGTAAACCCGATGATGCTCCACCAGACCTAGTCATCCCCACATTCCTCGACCCGCACATGTTACTCTTATGACCAGGTTGACCACATGTATAACAAGTCACAGCTCCCCACCGAAGTATAGTGGAGTTGTTTCTTTGACTACGATCCCATGGTTTTTCCCGATTTGGGTTCTTTACATAAAAATTATTGTGTCTCATCTCTCATTCTTTCTTGATTATCTATACTCCATTACCCAACAGTGGTATCACAGCTCAAGTTTGTTTGGGACCATTTGGGGGTATGAAAAAATGGAGGTATCAAACAGAGGGATGATCAAGTTGACTTCGTCAAACTACTCGATTTGGAAGGAAATAATGGGAGACATACTATTTTTCAAGGACCTCTATGAAACCATTGAAAGTGGGAGGGAGAATCACGAAGACAAAACGAATAAGCAATTGGAAGTGTTACATCGAAAGGTGGTGGAAATCATTCGAAAATAGATTGATCAAAGTATCTTTCATTATGTTGCAAAAGATAATCTAACGGATAAATTGTGGCAAAAATCAGAGTATGTGTATGAGAAATAATCGATTCAAAATAAAGTTTCGCTAACTTAGAGGATTGTGAACTTGAAGTACAAGGATGGACATAGGGTCATCGAGCATTTGAGTGACTTTCAAGGGTTCGTGAACCAACTAACTTCTATGAAGTTGGATCTTGATGATGAGGTGCAAGCGTTGTTGCTTCTTAGTTCATTGTCGAGTAGTTGGGAGACTTTGGTGGTTTCACTTAGCAACTTGGTGTTGAATGGCAAGTTGACGATGAACATCACCAATGATAGTATAATGAAGAGGCAAGGAGAAAATAATTTGGAATTTCTTCAGATTCACATGCTTTGGCAGCGGACAAATTTGAAAATCGTGAAAGAGGTAGAAACTGCAATCCCAATTTCAAGAACTATCAAGATCGAAGTAAAAGTCGACGTATACCTATGTTAATTATAGTCACTTACGTTATATTAGTAATCTGAACAACCTTATTGGTTATAGGTCGATAATTGTGAAAACCCCTCGACTTTCTTGTCATGTGATTAACACATGCAGAATCTAAATGCCATACATTGGTAGAGTTAACTTAGACTCTAAAGCTACCGAATGCTGAATTCAAAGCCGTAGGAAGCACTTGTTTGAGACCATCATGAACCAAACCCTTGATATCGAAAGAAGTTGGAGTAGTTGGAGGTACACATGTTATGTGATTGATCGATAGTATTAGTAAAATATCTATTTGAATGTCCATGTGAACTCCTAGATGAGTTTCCACGTGAGCTCCCAAATGAAGAAGCATTAGCCAAATAACCTCCAGTAGCATTACTATATCTCCCAGTCAAATTATTAGCATTATTATAACCTAAGCTCTCACGATGATAATAACTTGAGCCACCAACTAAATTATAATAGGATCCAAACCTAGTAACCGAGTTACGTTGCTTAGCACGACAATCAATAATTATATGTCCCGACTGCTTACAATAATTACAAAAATTTCGCTTACGACATAGCCATTGAACATGACTAGAAATCCTACAATGCCTGCACTTGATATCTCCCAGACAAGTATACCCAAACTGAGGACGTGGGCAACAATGAGATGGGGCCGAGAAGCTAAGAAAACCAATCCAGTTTTAGTTGAGGTGTTGTCGAGCTTTGCTTGTGTATTTAAACGGGTCTCTGCATGTACCAAATCTCCCAAGATAGAATCCATATCAACATTATTAGAGTTAATTACCTGGGAATGAACAAATTCGAATTCCGGCCTTAGTTTCCTAAAAAAATTATAACACTCGACTACGATGTCGTTGGTCTTGAATTTCAACACTAGCAGTTGTTGATAGAAGAGAAGTAGAAACCAAATCTTATTCAGTCCATAGGTTCTAAGCATCAAGGTGGAAGGTGCGAATATCCATGTCGCCATGTGATAAACGAGCTATTTCGTATTCGATCTCAAACGCACGAGGCGCATTCACCTGTGAATACATTTTCTGCAAAATGATTCCAGACATCAGAGGCGGATTGAAAGGGTTGAAGAGTCATTGCAATATTCGATTTCATAGAACCAACTAGCTAAGAAAAACCTCGAGCATTGTTGACCTTGTAACACCCATACCGAACTGACCTGGGTAACACCATGGTTGAACAGGTAATGAGCATTACTCGAAGTTATCCTTAAACAAAAAGAGCAACATTGATAAAAAGGAAAAGAATGAAATTCTTATTAAAAATCAAAATCTGAAAGAGGCCTCCAAAACATAAAATCCGAGTACAACTAATAAACCAAAATCCGAAATCAATCCTCCAAAATGATCACAAAATCCCCAACCATAAAAGTCAACTGAAAAGTAAAAATAAAAGAAGCGGTCAACTCCAATGTAGATCACCAATCTTCACCTCATAGCTCCAACCAGCAACTGCTCTCAACTTGACCAGAACACCTGAACCTCAACTCACCCTCACTAACCACGCGAACCTAAAAGGGGAAGAGGGGGAGGATCAATTTCATTGAAATTGAGTGAACCCACCAGGTTTAACTATGCGTCGAACCTATCCAACAGAAGCGATTCCAAACTCCTCACGAAACACTAACAACGGAATCAGACTGAACCTTAACCAGTTTTAATTCCCTAAATAGTCTAGGTGATCATATAGGTGTAGTTCTCAGTTCAACATTAACGATTCACAAAATCAACAACATAACTAAGATCGACATGTATACAGTTCAGAATATCACATCACAAA
Organism: Linum lewisii; assembly: GCA_034768395.1. NCBI lineage: Eukaryota > Viridiplantae > Streptophyta > Magnoliopsida > Malpighiales > Linaceae > Linum > Linum lewisii. The sequence continues at coordinate 23,446,661 of CM068304.1, forward strand.
ACAACTCGTCATCACAATCAACGCACAACAATAACACGCATTCACATCGCACATACTAATTGATCACAATTTAGTTCACTAAGTGTGTTATTAGGCACCATAAGGAGTTATCCCGTACCACCCCTGCCGGCTAGAGATGCATGCACCCCTAACCGTAGAAGGGGGTCCCCAAAGACGCATCCTAAGCCGCAGTATAAGGACTCATAATCACACCACATTTCATCATGCCACTCTTCCAGGAGGTGTGACCGCACCACTAACCGCAGAAGGGGTGACAATTTGGGGCAGTATAGGCTCCTTCCGGTTCTATCATTTCAAGTAATCACCACAATTAATCCAAACCTCAAATTGAACTATCAAAACCATCCATCAAATTCCTCATCAAATCCATCACAAAACAACTATCAAGTCCACCATCAATTCCCTCACCAATTCCATCATAAACCATCCCATTCCACGTTTACATTTCAATCAATTCCAATCCACATTCCACATATCACAACCAAGTCAAGGGTAAACGACTAGCTCACCGGCCACCCCCACCTGCAAGTACAGGGATATCCATGTCGCAAGTCTAGGATTACCCTCTTGTTCATGATTAATAGGACGACACCACATTGATAGGGCCATCCTCCTACAACCACAACTAACAACAACAAAATACTTATATGTATATTCATGAGATCACAAACTCGTCCCTCTTATCACTCATTACTATTTGTGATCCGTTTAACATCAGCGTTAATCGTTTACCCCAATCCCAACAATATAGCTTCACATCACTCAACATACATCAGCAATCTATCAATTGGCAATCATCGACAATCAATCAATTAACAAACACATAACGATTATCCCATTTTACTCTCTTCCATTTCCATGCAATCCCTAAATTCATCTAGGTTAGAATTACAACTCCTCACATTGATCATCACTACCTATCGTATGCTAAACACTCACCTGACAAGAAGACGAGGCTCTAAAAAACTTCTAGAAACCTGAAAGAACAAGCTCTCCTTCTCCAAAAACGTAGCTTCTTCCTTCTCTTACTGACAGAACCTCGCTCCACAAATCTAGAAGCCAAGATATGAGATCTCTTCCTCTCATTTCTAGGAACGCACAAGAGAAAACGGATCCTTGATCGGACACCTGTAGCTCCCGGAATCAAAGTTTTAAGTGGGGAAAACCTTAGTTCGTCAAAAGGGTTTTCGGAAGGGAAGAGAGAGGGGAAAAGTTGAAGATATAAGTAAAAAACCGTCTTTTATTGTTAGACTGAAACACACGGCGTGTATCACAGATACACAACATGTACTATGATACACGACTTGTGTTACTAATACAAGGTCGTGTATTTCATTCACCAACATCGACGAACTTTGCTAGGAAAAAGAGGACGGCCGTGTATCGTAGATACACGACATGTACTTCAACTACACGGCCGTGTGTTACACACTGTACAATATGCTAATTTGTCACTTCAACCTGACTCAAATAGGGACGTCCCGGACTTCGATGGGACCTCAGGAACACTGTTTCCAATGCCTCAATCACCCAAACTCGAGTTCCAAATCATTCAGTTGGGCGAGGATCTTACAACTGTCCACAACTTCAAAGGATTTCATCCCGGAAATCACAACCCAACTCATCCTAGCAATGCAACACCACAGTTGCAGCAAAACTCAGCAGCTTAAGCACTACATCAATACTCGATACTCCCATTAACGACTCTAGCAACTCGCACCTTCTAAGAACACTTCTCCCACACTAACCCGAACTTCTACCTAACAAACAAGCACAACCAAACATCTAAGACACGACTTACCACAAGAGCATATATGACACAAGATTTGACGTGATTTTCAGGCTCATTTAAGCGACATTTCCTTGCTTGAAACAAGATTTTAGGGGTAGATTGGCGTGTATTCACTCAATTGCTATATTTCCTACTGATTTGGTTACTTTGGCCCTTTTTGGGTCTATTTGATGTGTTTTCTAGTGTCTCTATGAGTGCACAGGTTTTTACCATAAAATATGTGGCCTTGGACGTGTTCGGGAAGTAATGGAGTCTCGAGGAATGCCCCAAAATTGATCTAGAACTCAATCAGATCAAAGTCATAACATCCTCCTGCCCAGCAGTAAGTTCTCACCGAGAATTATTAATATTCTCGACGAGAAGTTGTTAAGGAACGCAGGAAAAATACTCGTCGAAGACACAGTCACACAGCTGCTATTTACACTGAAGTTCTCGGCGAGAACTTCCAAAGTTCTCACCGAGAAGTTATGAAGAAATCCAAGTAGAATACTCGTCGAGAATCTAGAGGCCATTTGTACTAAAGTTCACGGCGAGAACTTTCAGAGTTCTCGCCGAGAATTCTCTCCTTTTCCGCCAGAGGGTTGGAAACCTAATTCTATATAAAGCAGCAGCAGCGACAACCAAAGGGTATGACTCATACCATTAGTCGCCAGACGAAACAACATACAATTAGACTTTAGAGTCGATAGACAGAGTTGAGAGCATCCTCAAAGTTCTTGGAGAGATCGTGACGCTATCCTTCCACCTCGGAGTGCTCGGAGCTAGGAGTTGAAGATCGCTGGAGATCGAAGCTTCACGGGAGTTGCCAAACGTTAGTCGCCATAATTAGGTTTTTCAGTTCCTAACTGTTATTCCTTTGCATGATGAACTCCTTTGTTGTCTTTGATTCTCTTGTATCGAATATGAGTAGCTAAACTCGTAGAGCTTAGATTAGATGAACCCTAAGTGACCCGGGGCTTTAAAACGGTCACGGATCGGCGGTAACTAGATCTTGATTCAGACAGTTTCTCTTGCATGATTGTTTGATCTTCATTTCCTGCATTTCTTATCTACTTGACGCCTAGATTAAATTCGTGTTAAGATAAGGTTAGTCGCTAGACGTCTGTCTTACTTTAGAACTTCAAATAAATCAATTAACCTAATTAATGGAGTGTGCCTTTCGTAGGAACCATTTAGGGTTGATCCGCTGCTAGAGTAGCTCATAAATCGTTAGTAATTCCACCAGTTAGTTTTGTCGTTGCAAGAAGCGACCGTACTCAGGCGACTGATTAATCTTGGTAGCTAGATCAGATAGAGCGAACGTTTGCCAGTCTTAAACCTAAGGGTAAGGAGTTATGGTGGTGTCTAAGAATTGATTGAACGAGAATTGAAAAATGCTAGTCTGTTGATTGCTAATGCTCTGTGATGACACTCGAATTGACGTGATTATTAGCCTCATTTAAGTGACATTTTATTGCTTAAGACACGGTTTTTAGGGTAGAATAGTGAATATTCACTCAACTGATCCATCTCATGCCTTTTGTGTTACCTTGGCCCATTTCGGGTCTATTTGATGATTTTCTAGTATTTTCGTGTTAGCACAGGTGTTCGCCATCAAATACGGTAGCCAAGGACGTGTCTAAGGCACTAGAACCCCGAAGAATCACACCCGAATCAACCAGAAAAGTCATTCAACTCAAAAGGAATTCCTGCTCTATTTTACACACAGATTTTCGGCGAAAATACCCTTGCGTTTTTGCCGAAAATCCAAGAAGGAATCAACTGCCCCTCCCAAGAAGAAGTTTTCGGCGAAAACCTTGGGAAGTTTTCGCCGAGAACCCTAAGCCATTTCAGCCGGAAGAAACAAACGGATCAAGCCAACTTTTCAACAAGTATTTTCGCCAAAAAATCTCCTTGTATTTTTTGCCAAAATTCAAGTAAAAATCAACAGTCGCTCTGTTAGGTTTAAATACAAAATCAGCGGCTAAACAAAAACAACACACAATTTACACTTGGACGAAAAATCCCAAGACGGAGGCTAGAGAGAGAACGAGTGGATAGAGTTCGAGGAGCCAGGAACGGATCGTGACGCCATCCATCCATCTCGGAGAGCCAGTGCTAGGAGTTGAAGATCCAGTAGACTGAAGCTGCAAGGAGTCGTCGAAATTAGGTTTTATAGTTCTTCTCTGTCTTCCCTACCTGAGATGTATTCTTTGTTTGTCTTCGATTCTTCTGTATTGAATATGAGTAGCTAAACTCATAGAGCTTAGATTAGATGAACCCTAAGTGACCCAGGGCTTAAAGCGGTCATGGATCGGCGGTGATTAGATTCAAAGTTCATTCAGTTTCTCTTTCATGCTTGATTTGTTCTTCGTTCTTCGTGTTTCTTGTCTAGTTTGGCCACCTAGATTAGATTCTTGTTAAGCTAAGGATAGAAGCGAATGCTCACCTTACTTTAAAACACCAAATCGAACAATTAACCTAATCATTGAAGTGTGCCTTTTGTAGGAACCAATTAGGGTTGATCCATTGCAAGAGTAACTCATTAATCGTTAGAATTTGCACCAATTAGTTATGTCGTTGCGAGAGGCGACCGTACCCGGGCGGCTAAATAATCGTGGTAGCTAGATCGGATAGAGCGAACGTTCGCCAGTCTTAAACCTAAGGGTCAGGAGTTATGATGGTGTCTGTGAACTGAATGAACTAGAATAAAAAATCCATGGTCTGTTGATTGCCGTTGCTCTGGTGATCTAAGGGGGATTCAAAATCTAAGCTTGTCTGTCGTCTGTCTTAGTCAATCACTCAATCTTTCTTCGCTTTAATTTCATTTCAATTTATCCTTGCAATTTTAGTATAGAAGTCGTGGAACTCACACCACGCACTAAGTGTTTAACCTTGAATTTAATTGCCAACATATTTGAGTAAGGAAGTAGAGGAGACCCGTGGAATACGATCTACCCTAGCTTCACAGCTTGGTAGTTATTTGATTGACCGCTATTCTGCAGTACATCAAATTGGCGCCGTTGCCGAGGACTCTTCTATTTCGTTGAAAGAAGAGTTGGCATTTTTATTCCTCTACCTTTCCATCTTTCATTTCCCATCACACTTTGATTTTACACACGGTTGTGTTTGTTTTTGTCTCCTGCAGATCATAGCAGGTATAGAATCGGATCACTTCCGTTCCATCTTCCCCTTCCGCAATGGCTGCTCCTAAGAGTGTTGCGGACTACAGCAAGCCACGCGCATCTAACGTTTGGTCCCCCATCACCGTGCTTTCCAATGACAACGATCCTGACTATGAGATTAAGATTCCTCTCCTAGAACTGATCTCTAAGGACGTACAATTCGAAGGAAAGCCAGATGATAATGCCTGCACACATATAGCTGACTTCCTGGCTGTATGTGAAACTTTCAAGTCTGGGAACCTCAACAAGAACGCTTTATGTCTCCGAGCTTTTCCATTTTCTCTCAGAGGTGCAGCTAAGCAGTGGCTTGGGAGCAAGCCACCAGGTCATTACACTAACTAGGAGACATTAGCTCAAGATTTTGTTGAGGAATACTTCCCTCCAGCAAGGACAACTGCTTATAAAGACCGCATCTCCAGGTTTACTCAGAGAGAAGATGCAAGCATGTAAGACACTTGGAATGAATTCAAATCCCTTCTCTTCAACTGCCCCCACCATGGGTATGAACAAAGACAACTGGCTGAATTATTTGCTCGTGGTATGCGCGAAGAATCTTCAAAGTGGGTCAACTCCCTAGCTGGCGGAGACTGCACCGCCCTTACTCCTCAAGATGCTCTTCTGCATTTTGCTAGCTGTGCTTTGAAATCCAAAAACTGGGAGAGGCAAAGAGAAGGAACCAAGAGTTAGTTGAGCGTTGCAGAGCAGATCAAGGCAGAGGTACAGAAACATCTACAAGCAGCTGGTATCCCTCTCGATCCCCGTCAGCTACCATCTTTTCGGCTGACTGTGGATTGTGTGGATCCTGTGCTCATAACGGTGGAAGCTGCCTCAACTTCGGTAAAACAGAAGTCTGGTCTGTAGAAGAGGTAAACTTCATTGATCGAGGCTTCGCCAACAGTCAGAAAGGCTACGCCGGTTACAGAAACTAGGTGCCACAGAGCCAGAGCAACCGTTTAGTAGATCCTTATCAGAGACCTCCGGGATTCATTGGAGGACAGCAACAGTTCCAAGCAAAGACATATTACCATAGAGACATAGATTATGAGATAAAGTTTGATTAGATCATGAGCAGACTCGACGACCACGACATTCAGTTAAAAGCTCAAGCCGCACTCAATCAACGACAAAGAGCTCAAAGCCAAAGGATAGAAGATGCAATAAGCAATATGACTAAACTTTTTACTAGCAATCCTCTCCTCAATCCAGCAGCATTTCAAGCAGACTCCTGTGCAATCCTCTCCTCAATCCAGCAGCTCAAGCTATTACCACCAGGAGCGGCAAGCAAATGACTGATCCAAAGGCTCCAGAACCTGACGTGATACTAGATACCAGTGCTGCCATGGATATGCCAGAAATTGAAGATATAACAGAAGAAGAAAAAGAAGCAGCACCAACCCCTCCTCCCAAGACAGCTCCTGAGCCCGTCTTAGCGCCATATGTACCTCAATTCCCTTCCCAAAAGCTGCAATGAGCAAGGCTAAGGATCACGATACTCAGCACAAGAAGTGGTACAATGTTCTTAAGACTGCAGAGATCAAAATACCAGTAACTGAAGCTGTGGAGATCATACCACCGCTTGGGAAGTTCTTTAAGGATCTCATGAAGAAAGTGAAGAACGGAGAGGCGTATTCTGTCACGCTCACTAACGAATGCGCTTCTCTCTTTGGTGCACCATCTCCCATAAAATAGCCGCCACCACCCCCAGCTAAGTGTTCTGATCCCGGTCCTTTTACATTACCGTGCATCATTAATGGTATTAAAATTGATAGTAGTCTGTGATGTGACTATATTTGGTGCATTTTAAGCCTTTGATTAGCCTAAGGATTTCCCATGTTTGATCTCATTTTACTATGATTCATATGCTTTTATTGAAGTTTTATTCAAAGTGCTATTTTGTTGTCCGGTTGCCACTTTGAGGCCAATTCCATGTCTGTTGGAGCTGTTTTCTTTGCATTTTCAGGTTTTTGCATTAAAGTACTGGTGACAAGGAGCACGTAGGATCAAACGGGAGGTCAATCGGAGCTAGGACGGAGGAGATATGGCCGATGCAAGTTTGGGAAAAATGCACCTTAAAGCTGAAGAAGTTTTCGGCCGAAAACTCTAAGTTCTCGGCCGAAAACTCTAAACAGGAGGTTGAGGTTCGATTTATGAAGAAATTTTCGGCGAAAACTTCCCAGAGTTTTCCCCGAAAATCTATGAAGGAATGCATCAGCTGGTCGGGTTTACAAAGGCATTTTCGGCGAAAATGTTACACAGTTTTCGCCGAAAATGTAAGGGTTTTCCGGTGCAGTATATAAGGAGGAAGAGGGCGAAAATTAAGACAACAACTCATTAAATTCAGATTTCATACTTCATCAAAACCCTTTTCTCTCAACTTCTCAAATACTTTTCTCCTCATCTCCAATCCACAACCCTAGAGCAAGGTGCAAATCAAAGTAGAGGAGCTTGGATTGAAGTCCACAACCTTGGAAGAGGAGCTTGCAAGAGGAGGATTGCCATGGTGTTCTTGGTGATCATCTTTCTTTCTCTTTCCTTCATTTCCTTGGCCATGTGTGGCTGATTTCTTATGTTTCCTTGGATTGATAGATTAATTGTGCTAGGATAGAGGTTGATTGTACACATTTGCCATGATTGATCTTGGTTGTATGAAGATGGTCTCTAGACTTGTTGTTAATTCCATTGATGGCTATGGCTTGATTGGTCTATTATTTGTAATGTAATGCATGAGAGTGCTTGGATTACATGGATTGTAGGTCTAGGGATTGAAGGGAGTGTGTTCTAAGAGATTAGATCATCTCAATTCAACCATAGTTGCATGATTTCTCACTTGTGCATTTTATCGAACACTTGGTGTGCTTTAGGTTTTTCATTCAATTGAACTTTGATTAGTCTTTTGATGATTCTCGTAGTGTTAGGACATTAACATGAGAGTGTGGTGTCTAGCCTAGTGGTCATAGAGTCATAGGAGAGGGTTTTGTAGCTTGGCATTTCATCAAACACCTTTAATGCATCCTTAGTCACTTAGCTTGAGAGCGAGAGCCTAGGTTGAGTGGTTCTAGGATAGGGATTTGGTGCGACGAGAGTGCATTAAGTCTATAGAAGGGATTTGCATGGTCATTCGATTACATCCTCGATCATGTTTGGCTTGTTTGTGCATTTACTCCTCTTGAGCATGATGAAGCTATCTTTCCAAGTGAACCTCCTTTACCTTTGTTTTGCACCCTTTTGATTTGCTTTCTTGTTTAGTTTCTTTTATGTTTTTATTTCATTTCCAAACTAAAACCAATTTCAAATGAATAGACCGTCCATGAACTGTGTGAGTATTAGCTTTTGAGAGAGCCCTCGTGGAATACGACCTTGATAGTTGTGAGGTTAAATCTTGTGCATCAGTCTGGCTGATTCTGGTGCTTCTATTAATGTTATGCCTATTTATCTATATGAACCTAGGGCAATTAAAACCGATTACTTTGCATCTCGTGTTAGCTGATAGGTTTGTCAAACTACCTAGGGGTATAATAGAAGATGTAGCTGTCTGCTGTGGCCCCTTTACCATAATTGCAGATTTTGTTGTTCTAGATACCCGTGAGTTAGACGGAACGCTTATCCTAGGTCGACCTTTCTTAACAACTGCTGGTGCAAATATTAACTGCAAACAAGGCCTGTTAACTTTAAGTGTAGGACAGGAGAGTGTTGCATTCCGCATTAAAGATAGCATGAGATATTCTGTTGCTCAAGATGATAAATGTTATACTATTGATCCCCTAGAGTTGGTCTCGGCCAACTTCGTTACTAATGCTTTATCTAGTGATCCACTAGAGTTGTGTTTGATTTCAGGAATTGACAGTGCACTAGAAGACCAGAGCAGCGCCTATGGCAAGATGAGTTAGACGAGCAGAAGGCGACATTCACACCCATTCATGCGCCTACACACATTGAGCCAGCATCGAGTCGGATCACTACTTCATATGAGAATCCGCCAGAGCTAACCCTAAAGGAGCTGCCTGACCATATCGAGTATGCATTCCTGGGGAAGGAATGCCAGCTGCCTGTCATCATCAATTCGAACCTATCTCCCGAGCAGAAAGAGCAACTGATCGGGCTACTCAAGAAGCATGTCCGAGCTATTGCCTGGTAGTTGGCTGCCATCAGAGGCATCTCTGAAACCTTCTACAAACATCGGATAGTCGTTGATGAAGAATTCAAACCAGTCAGACAACCGCAACACCGACTTAACCCTCTGATGCAGGAAGTTGTGAAGAAAGAAGTCCTTAAGCTTTTGGACGCCGGTATCATCTATCTTATCACCGACAGTCCTTGGGTTAGTCCAACTCAAGTCGTCCCAAAGAAAGGAGGAATCATAGTCATCCCTAATCCAAAGGGTGAGCTCATTCCCACTCGCACGGTTACCGGATGGAGACTCTGTATCGATTATCGACGACTCAATGATGCCACCAAGAAGGATCACTTTCCACTGCCGTTCATTGATCAGATGCTTGATGATGTGACTTTAATCAGTGCATTTTAAGCTTATGAATGACCTATGATATGCCCGTATTTATTCGCGAAATGACATGATTTATATGCGTTTATTGAATTTTTGTGCTAAGTGTCATTTTGTTGTCCGGTTGCCACTTTGGAGCCAAAATTCGTGGGCTATTGGAGCTTCTCTGTGCATTTTCAGGATCTGGCTTCAAAGTACGGATAACAAAGAGCGCATAGGAGCAAACGGGAGGTCATTTGGAGGCCGGACGAGGGAGATGTGAGCCTTGCAAGATCGGGTTTTCTGCAGAGTGCAGGGGGTGCACGCCGTGCAGATGTGCACGCCGTGCAGAGGTGCACGCCGTGCACTATGCACGCCGTGCAGAGGTGCACGCCGTGCAGAGGTGCACGCCGTGCACTGTCCCCTGCACTATAAATACTCTTGATTTTGGCCATTTTGGGCAATTAGATCATACCTCTTGAACCCCAAACACATTTCACGAACCCTCAAACCCTAGAGCACGTTTTTGGAGCAATTTGAAGCCATTGGAGCTAGGATTGAAGCCAACAAACCTTGGGAGAAGTGCCTACAAGTGGAGAAGTGAAGATCATCTCAAGGAATCATCCATGGTGTTCTTGGTGACCATTCTTCCTTCTTCTTTCTTTACTCCCTTGGCCATGTGTGGCTGATTTTCTAGGGTTCCTCTTGGATGGGTAGAATAGTTGTGCTATGATAGAGGGATGATTGTATAGAACTTGCCATGATTGATCTTGGTTGTATGAGGATGATTCCTAGACTTGTTCTTAATGCCCTTTTATGCCATGTTTGCTTAATTTGGTCCATTCATTGTAATTTGATGCATGAGAGTGCTTGGATTGCATAGATTGTAGGTCTAGGGATTGAAGAGAGTGTGTTCTAAGAGATTAGATCATCTCAATTCAACCATAGTTGCATGATTTCTCACTTGTGCATTTTATCGAACACTTGGTGTGCATTAGGATTTTCACTCAATTGAACTTTGATTAGTCTTTGGATGATTCTCTTAGTGTTAGAACATTGACATGAGAGTGTGGTGTCTAGCCTAGTGGTCATAGAGTCATAGGAGAGGGTTTTGTAGCTTGGCATTTCATCAAACACCTTTAATGCATCCTATTTTCACTTAGTTTGAGAGCGAGAGCCTAAATTGAGTGGTATTGGGATAGGGATTAGGTGCTACGAGAGTGCATCGAGTCTAAATAAGTGAAATGCATGGTCATCCGAGTGCAAACTTGATCTTGATTAGCTTGTTCGTTCAATTATTCATCTTGAGCATGATGAAACTACCTACCAAGAGAACCCCTTTATCTTTGATTTGTTCCACTTCTTTTCTTGCTTAAACCTTGTTAGTTTTTCATTGTTTATGCTTTTGATTTGTTCTCTTTCAAAACCAAAACTTAATTTCAAATGTTTAGACCGTTCATGAACTTTGTGAGTACAAGCTTATGAGAGGACCTCGAGGAATACGACCTTGGTAAACACGTGTTATCAAGTTTTTGGCGCCGTTGCCGGGGACTCTCTCATTCCTTTGAAAGCACTTAGTAGTGAACCGATCTATTCACTTCCTTCCAATTTAGTTTTTGCTTCCTTTTACTTGTTGTTTGGTTTTGTTATTCCACATTGTCGTATTACTCGGGTGTGTTTGTTGTGCTTGTTTGTAGGAGATTTTGGGTTAGTGCATGAGGCGTTCAGCTCGTCTTCAAGCACGAATCCAAGGACTAGAACAAGTGCTCAAGTCACCTACCACTTCCCCACCTCCTATAGTTGAAGAAGAAGAAGTTGATCACATCTCACACCACACTATGTCTCAACATGGGGATGACGATGACCAATCGGTTCATTCACACCACACTAATGATGATGATCGCTCACAAAGGGGTGCAAGACGTACCTTGGCGGATTATGCTCGTCCTACTCTTGAAGGGGCAGCCTCTAGCATTGTTCGAAGACCCGTCAATGCTAGGAACTTTGAGCTCAAGCCTAATATGATCCAAATGGTTCAAAATGGAGTGGTGTTCAATGGCATTGATGGTGAATGTCCATCTAGGCATCTCAAGGACTTCTTGGAGATATGTGACACGGTTAAGAATGATCAAGTTCATCCGGATTGCATACGACTCCGACTCTTCCCCTTCTCACTCAAAGGTCGAGCCAAGTCTTGGTTGGAGAACCAACCTAGTAGAACATTCACTACATGGGAGGGCCTAGCCGAAGCTTTCCTTGAAGAATTCTTTCCTCCTATATGACGGATGCAATCCGAGACCGTATCAACCACTTCATACAACACAAGGGAGAGCTCTTCCATGAGACTTGGAATAGGTTCCAAGCCATTCTTCGGTCTTGTCCTCATCATAACTTCGCCGAATGGAGCTTGGCGGACATCTTTGCTAGGTCCCTTGATTTTGAGAATACAAGGATGATCAACCAAGCCGCCGGAGGTGACTTAAGGATGCTCACTCCCGAAGATGCTCTCGAACTCTTTGCGGAGATGGCCAACAAGACAAGGAGTTGGTCTCGACAACAACCTCCTAAGTCTAAGTATGGAAGTGATACGCACTATGACTCTCGGTCCGTAAGTGTTGATGCACCAAAGGATTCATCCACCTATGGGAAGAAGCATAAGTTACCGGGACATCGAGATGAAGATGATCCCATGATCGCTCTCCTTATGTCTAAGATCGACGCCATGGCTTCACAAGTAAGTAACCTAAGCATGCCTAAGCATCCCTCCAAGGTCCAATCATCTCATGTGGGTAATCCACCGGTTGCTTCTATATATTGTTGTGAGGGTTGTGGGGGTCAAGATCACGATGTTAGTGCTTGTCCTTCCGCCACTCCTGAACTTGGCCAAGGCGACCTTGAGGAGGTAAGCTTTGCACAAGGTCAAGGGTTCCACGGTAATTTCAGCCCCCAAGGTAACTATCAAGGTAACTATAACCGACCTTGGTACAACAAGTCTAACCAAGGTTACCAAGGCCAAGGAATCAAGGTAGTGGTTATAGCAAGGGCTACAACCAAGGAAATCAAGGAGGTTATCAAGGTTTTAGGGGTTATCAAGGCAACCAATGGTCTCAAGGAAGTAACCTAAACCAAGGGAGCCAAGGGACTCAAGGAGGACCCCAAGGTCAAGGGCACCAAGGGGGAAATCAATGGAATCAAAGTGGACATCCAAGTCAAGGTTTCCAAGGTCCTACCCCACCGGGAATGTACAACCATAGAGGTGAAGGACCACCCGGGTTCAACAAGCCTCCTCATAATAAGGAGGGTGGTTCTTCAATCTCTCAAGAAGACACCAATGCGGCAATGATCCAACTCATCAAGAATCAACAAGCTTCAATTGCCAATTTGGAGAACCAATTAGGACATATTTCTAAGGCACTCTCGGAGCGACCCTCGGGCACTTTACCTTCCAATACCGAGATCAACCCCAAAGGTCCGGAGCATTGCAAGGTAGTGACCTTGAGAAGTGGAAGACCCTTGCAAGATACAACCTCTACTCCAATTGACTCTACAAAGGTACAAGATCCTAATCTAATGGTTGATGATGATGACATTCATGATCCTCCTTCGGATGAAGTTGAGGTTGAAGTCGAACCTCCCACGGGTAATGTGAACACTAAGGTTGCCAAGGAACCTAGTAAGGCTACATCGAGTACACCACCGGTCTCTCCTCCCGCACCGGGTGTATCTCCATATAAGCCTAAGCCTCCATACCCATCTCGATTGAAGAAGGATGGCCTTGAGAAGGTTTTCAAGAAGTTTGTGGAGCGGATTAGTCAAATGCAATTCTCTCTTCCGTTTCCCGAAGCAATGACTATGATGCCCCAATACGCTAAGTTCATGAAGGAACTCTACACCAACAAGAGAAAGCTACCGGAGACATCTCTAGTCCACCTTAATGAGGAATGCTCCGCCGTTCTCTTCAAAAGTCCACCCAAAAAGCTGAAGGATCCGGGTACCTTTACTATCCCTTGTGCTATTGGTAATATTTCTCTTGCTAATGGTCTTGCGGATCTAGGTGCTAGTATCAATGTCATGCCTTATTGCATATTTGAGAAGCTAGGATTGTCCAATCTTCGTCCTACTCGTATGTACATTCAACTTGCGGATAAGTCGACCAAGAGTCCTAGGGGAATTGTTGATGATGTGCTAGTCAAAGTAGGCCCTTTTGTGTTCCTAGTTGATTTTGCGGTCATTGATACCGATGATGTTGATGTCTCATTGATATTTGGTAGACCATTCCTAGCTACTTCACGTGCTTTGATTGATGTGCATGACAGAAAATTGACATTGAGAGTAGGACAAGAGAGTGTCACATTTTGCATAGCCGATGGCATGAAGTTTGCTCACGCACAAGATGATTTAGAGTACTCGTGTGATGCTATTGCTTCGGCTAGTGTGTGTAGTATTTCTAACTTCGTGTGTCGAGATTCTTTGGATGTTTGCCTTAGAACGGATGTGCAGGAACATTTAGGCACCCCGGAGTTAAAAGCTCAAGTGGCTTACCTTGATGAAGGGAGAGACAAGTTAGAGGGTGAAACGGTTTTTGCTGCTCTCCCGAAGGTGGAAAGGGTAAAGACCTCCTATGAAGAACCACCTACTCTTGAGCTCAAGCCTCTTCCCGCACATTTGGAGTATGCTTTTCTCATGCCGGATTCTAAGCTACCGGTCATCATCAATTCTGAGCTCCTACCCGAGCAAAAGGACCGTCTAGTGGAGCTCCTCAAGAAGTACATGAGAGCTATTGCGTGGAGCATCTCGGATATTCGAGGTATAAGTCCCACATTTTGCTCACATCGGATCCTTATGGAGGAGGATTTCAAGCCGGTTGTGCAACCACAAAGAAGGCTAAATCCTAACATGAAGGAGGTTGTGAAGAAAGAAGTTATTAAGCTTATGGACGCGGGTATTATTTTTCCTATCTCGGACAGCCCTTGGGTTAGCCCCGTGCAAGTTGTTCCCAAGAAAGGAGGGATCACGGTGGTAGCTAATGACAAGGATGAGCTTATCCCGACAAGGACGATCACCGGGTGGCGTGTTTGCATCGATTATCGTCGACTCAATGATGCCACTAGGAAGGATCACTTTCCTCTACCTTTCATGGATCAAATGCTCGAGCGTCTTTCCGGTCACGAGTACTATTGTTTCTTGGATGGTATGTCCGGGTACTTCCAAATCCCGATCGCCTCGGAAGACATCGAGAAGACCACATTCACATGCCCCTTCGGTACTTTTGCTTATCGACGGATCCCCTTTGGGTTGTGCAACGCTCCCGCTACCTTCCAACGGTGTATGCTTGCCATTTTCGATGATTTCGTGGAAGATATCATGGAAGTGTTCATGGACGACTTCTCGGTTTTTGGGGATTCATTCGACCTATGCTTGAGGAACCTTGAGAAGGTCTTGCGTCGGTGTGAAGAGACCAATCTTGCATTGAGTTGGGAGAAGTGTCATTTCATGGTCAAAGAAGGGATCGTTCTTGGTCATAAGATCTCTAAAAAAGGCATTGAGGTTGATAAGGCAAAGTTGGAGACCATCTCTCAACTTCCTCCACCTTCATCCGTGAAAGCCGTGAGAAGCTTCTTGGGGCATGCCGGTTTCTATAGGCGCTTCATCAAAGACTTCTCGAAAATAACTACTCCTATGACTCGGCTTCTTGAGAAGGATGTGGAATTTCGTTTTGATGAAGGGTGCTTGCAAGCTTTTGAACTCCTCAAGGGTAAGCTCACGAATGCCCCTATACTCATTGCTCCGGATTGGTCAAAGTCATTTGAGTTGATGTGTGATGCTAGCGATTACGCCATTGGAGCGGTCCTAGGCCAACGAATCGACAAGAGATTCCATCCAATACACTATGCAAGTAAGACTCTCAACGATGCTCAAAGGAACTACACAACTACGGAAAAGGAGCTCTTGGCCATAGTGTTTGCTTTTGATAAGTTTAGGTCCTACTTGGTACTCTCTCACACTATTGTCTTCACGGACCACCAAGCTTTGAGGTACCTTCTATCTAAGACCGATGCTAAACCAAGGTTGATCCGATGGGTCCTTCTATTGCAAGAGTTTGATATTGAGATTCGAGATAAGAAGGGGTCCGAGAATGTAGCCGCCGACCACTTGTCTCGCTTGGAAGAGGCGGAAATGGTACACAATGGTAGTGAAGAGATCAATGACAATTTCCCCGATGAGCTATTATTCGCTATAACAACTTTAGAGTTCAAGGAACCTTGGTTCGCGGATTTCGCTAACTATCTTGCTAGTGGAGACTTGAAGGAGGGCCTCTCCACTCAAGACAAAAGGAAGTTCTTTGCGGATTTGAAGCATTACTATTGGGACGATCCTTTTGTATTTCGAGTTGGCTCGGGTGGTATGATTAGAAGATGTGTCACTTATGGAGAGTCTAAGGACATCATGCAACATTGCCACTCCGGTCCTACGGGTGGACATCATGGAGCAAATCGCACGGCTCGCAAGGTACTTGAGTCCGGATTCTTTGGCCTTCGATCTTCCGAGATTGTCAAGATTTTGTCAAGTCTTGCGATGCGTGTCAACGTTCAGGTAACATCTCCTCCCGTAATGAAATGCCTCAAAATGTCTCGTTAGTGGTAGAAATATTTGATATATGGGGTATTGATTTCATGGGACCGTTTCCTACTTCTCATGGTAACAAGTACATATTAGTTGCGGTAGATTACGTGTCTAAATGGGCGGAGGCACAAGCTTTGCCTACCAATGATGCCCGAGTCGTAGGGAAGTTTCTTGTTAAGTTGTTCACCCGTTTTGGTACCCCTCGTGCTATCATTAGTGATCGAGGTACTCATTTTCAAGGGCAATTCGATAGAGTATGCCACCGGTTCGGCGTCACTCATCGGATGTCCACCTCGTATCACCCTCAAACTAGTGGCCAAGCCGAGGTGACCAATAGGGAACTTAAGAGAATCTTAGAGAAGACGGTCGACCAATCACGGAAAGATTGGTCGAAGAAGCTTGATGACGCTCTATGGGCCTACCGCACGGCCTACAAGACCCCTATAGGCACTACTCCCTATAGGATGGTCTATGGCAAAGCATGCCATTTGCCGGTAGAGCTCGAGCACCGAGCTTATTGGGCATTGAAATTTCTAAATCTTGATATGAGTCTCGCAGGAGAAGAGCGTAAGTTTCAGGTACATGAGCTTGAGGAGTATCGACATCATGCATATGAGAATGCAAAGCTTTACAAGGAGAGGACGAAGCTCATTCATGATTCCCGTTTGAAGCCGGGCAAGGATTTCAAAGTTGGTGATCAAGTTCTCCTATACAACTCTCGGCTCAAGCTCTTTCCCGGGAAATTGAGGTCTCGTTGGTCCGGCCCCTTTACGGTAACTCATGTTTTTCCTTATGGCACCATCGAGGTAATCTCTCCATCCCAAACCGAACCTTTTAAGGTGAATGGCCATAGACTTAAGCATTATGTTGTTAATGATACTATAGGTGCTGTTGAGGTCTTGTCTTTGGTCGTGCCTTGAGTGTTCCTTGCTTCGTCGAGCTCAAGACGTTAAACAAGCGCTTCTCGGGAGGCAACCCGAGTGTTTTTCATGTCTTTTCTTCTTGATTTGATTGCATGATTGTGTGTTTTTGTGGTATTCAAGGTCCTTGAGTTGTTGTGGTGTCCTTTGTGGTGTCGTAGGCGTTGAAATTCTGAAGTTCGGGGTCCGTTTTGAGTGGATTTGGCGGTGTTTTGGTCGTTTTCGTCGAAGTGAAAAATTTGATTTTGTGCTGAGGGGGTGCACGCCGTGCACCACTGCACGCCGTGCATGATGCACCGCACGGTGCACGTGGTGCACGGGCTGCCCAGAGCTTCAACAAAAATTTTCAGCTCCGGGATGCACGCCGTGCACCCATGCACGCCGTGCACCCTGCACGCCGTGCACCCCTGCACGCCGTGCAGCACTGATTTTTCCTTTGTTTTTTTTTCGGTTTGGTTAGTGGTTGAGTCGGTTGATACTTGATTTTCTGGTTTGAGTCATTGTTCGGTTTGGTTTTGATTCCCCAACCCACCCCCCCTATCCCTTTCCTCGACTCACCCGACCCCTCTCTCAATTCCTCACCCGTCCGTACACCAGCCGTTCAATCAACCCCGCCGCGCCAGCCCTCCTCCTGCCAGCAGCCGCCCGCCACCTCCAATCGACCGTCCGTACAGCAGCCGCCCGCCACCTCCAATCGACCGTCCGTACACCAGCCGCCAATCGCCCGACCACGCCCGCCGCCCACCAGCACCTCCAATCAGCCGACCCCGACCCCGACCAGCGCGCTCCAGCCCCGTCCCTCCTTGCCCGTCGCCGAAGCTTCCCACAGCCGCCGCCGCACCATCTGCTCTGCCCTGCCCTGCCCAGCCGACCTACCCTCCCGACTCCTGCCAGCCACCCGATGCCGCCGCCACCCTGATCAGCCGCGCCAGTCAGCCAGCCGCCTAATCCCACCTGCCCAGCCCCACCAGACCCGCAACCCCGCCCGCCGACTTCCCCCTGTTTCCAGCAGCCACCCCCACCGTTTCTTCTCAGCCAGCAGGATGCCTCCCAAGGGTAAATCAGCTTCTTCATCCTCCGCCCCTAAGCGATCCAAGGCACCAGCTTCCAAGAAGCGGAAGGGACAGACTGGGGAGTTTTCTGCTCCTCCACCACGGTCACCTTCGCCGCCTCCAGCTCCTCGTGGCGTCGACCCTCCTGATTCAGTGGTTCAGAGGATCTTCGACTTCGACCCCAGGGATCGGGCTTACAGTCGTTATCAGGTTATGGCGAGATGGCCCGTGGCGAGGCAGGGTAGATTTGATTTTGAGGGGTTGCAGAGTCGTGATGGATGGTTGGATGCTTTGAAGACTTTTGCTGATGGAGCCGGTGTTTGGCCGCTCTTGGAGGTTGACGAGAGGGCGTATGAGTGGCCTACAAAGGAGTTCCTAAGCACTCTCACCGTGGAGTGTCACGAGACCACTAGTGAGGTGTGTGTACGCTTTAGGCTCGGCGGGATGGCGCGTGTGTGCTCCATTGACGAGTTTGGGTACCGTCTTGGGTTCTATGAGTGGGCGGAGGTTCAAAGTGGCGAGCTCTCTGGGTTGGCTCTCATATCTTCTTTTACGGGGGACGCCAGGTGTGCATTCTTCAAGGAAATTGCACCGAGGGCTAAGGGTTATTCAGCTCGCTCAGCCAAGGTCACAGAAGTGAATCGGCCTATGCTGAAGCTCCTTCATCACTTCTTCCGGCACTCCATCACCCACAGGAAGTCATCCTCCTCTCCAGGTGTAGTCTCAGTCAGAGATTTGTTTCTCTTTTATTGTTTGGAGAGGGGCATCAAGCTGCATCTAGGTGATTTAGTGCTAGGAGCCCTCCTTCAGATCCAAGCTAATGACACTGCTGGTGTTCTGCTGGGAGGAGGATTTGTGACCAGGTTGGTGCGGGGGTATGAGTGCCTTGATGCTTTTGGTCCTGCTCCAGCATTTGTCGAGCCTCGACCAGTTCTCTTGCGGATTGTCCTACCTGCAGCTCAGATCACAGACCTTCTGGTTCCGACTTGTCGGATCTCAGATGATGACAGTGATGAGGAGGATGAGGAGATCGACCCTACTACACTTCATGAGCTTATCTCGGGGATGGGTCGCCTCACCACCGTAGTGGAGGATATGCGTGCGGGACAGAGGAGAGACAGTGCAGCGATACAGGATCTTAACAGGAGAGTTCAGGACCTCGAGGCGTACAACGCTAGGGACTTTGAGAGCCAGCAGTTCTATGGACAGCAGCTTGCTCAGGTGCATGAGGTTCAGCAGTTTCAGGGTATCCAGCTTACTCAGATTCAGCATTCTCAGTACTGGCAGCAGCATCAGTCCTACTACTACCAGGAGAGCTTCCACTCTGAGTCCGGCCCCTCCAGCACTTGGACAGTCTTTCCACCGCCTCCCCCGTTCGACGGCTACCATCCTTGGTCACAGTGGCCTGGGCACCCACGACCACCACCTCACTGAGGGTTGCAGGATCACTCACCACTTCTCAGGACTTTGGATTTTTCCTTTCTTTCCTTTCTGTTTATGACTGCATGCTTTGTTGTGTTTGACTTCTTATTTTCTCTTTTCATTTCTGGCATTGAACTTGTCTTGTTGTTGGATCACACATCTCATCTGTACTCTCATCTTGTCGACTATGGGTTGTGTTTGAGCGGTGTGCCCTCCCTTGTTTTATACAGGTACCCCTGATTCAGGTCCTCGTCCTGAGCAGGTTACTTGACCCGGGATCCCATCTCCGGCTTCCCTTCTTCACCGCGCGGTATATTCGTTCCGCCTTATCCTCTCTCTCTCTTGATCATTGAGGACAATGCTCATGTTAGTCGTAGGGGAGTTTGAGTTTTGGTGTGATTATTTATCGGTAGAAGTCTAAAGCTATGATCTGATATGTTGCATGATCTTAATTGAATGTCGAATTCCTCTATTGTAGAATCGTTCGGTTCTTGACGTTTAGTGTTTAATTGACTTCAAGTCTTCACAATGATGTTTAGATTGTTCCACTTAGAACCTTTAACCAGCATGTTAGCACTAATTTCAAATGAGTCTGGGCCAGAACTGAGATCTTATCACTCTTGTATGTTGGTTGATTGGTTGGATACGCGTTTTTATACCACTCGATAACACCGGTCTAGGATGATGAAGGCAATCAGAATTTCTTCCCCTCCTCCATGTTTTTCATTCTCTTTTTGTTCTTTCGTGATTGTGGCTTGAGACTAGACGGAATCCATTTCGAAATCTTGTACGGAAGTTGTTAAGAGGCTAAGGATCAAGTGGCTAAGTTAAAAAAAAAAAAAAAAAAATGCTCAAAAGAAAAGCTAGGCAAACTCGGCACCTAAGTGAAGTGTCGAGTTGAGCACTAAGCAAAAGGGCAAAGGCTGTGAGCTAGGCAGGTTCAACACCTAAGTGAAGTGTTGAATCGAGCACTAGTATGCAGTAAGAAAAAAAAAAAAAAAAGAAAGAAAAAAGAGTTCTCAACTGTAGCCCTTGATCCTAGCCAGAGTTGTAAAATGCGGATCTAGAAGCGGATGAAGTCGAGTCGATAGCCACATTCACGACTCACGATCCATGTTCCGATTTCAAGTCCTTTTGATTAGTGTCGGTGTTGTCGTGGTCGGTTTTGCTGTGTCCCAATCATCCACTACTTGAAGTGTGTAGAAATTAGTGAGGTTTACACTTATTTGGTTGATGTTCTTGCATGTGTAGGTTTAGTTTGTTCGTGGAACAGTTTAAGCTAAATTGTGATTGCTTGGATCTCAATGGACCGAACTTGTCATGTGTGAACTTGGATGTTTTCTAATTCATTTGCTTGAGGACAAGCAAAGCTTAGTCGTAGGGGAATTTGATGTGACTTTAATCAGTGCATTTTAAGCTTATGAATGACCTATGATATGCCCGTATTTATTCACGAAATGACATGATTTATATGCGTTTATTGAATTTTTGTGCTAAGTGTCATTTTGTTGTCCGGTTGCCACTTTGGAGCCAAATTCGTGGGCTATTGGAGCTTCTCTGTGCATTTTCAGGATCTGGCTTCAAAGTACGGATAACAAAGAGCGCATAGGAGCAAACGGGAGGTCATTTGGAGGCCGGACGAGGGAGATGTGAGCCTTGCAAGATCGGGTTTTCTGCAGAGTGCAGGGGGTGCACGCCGTGCAGATGTGCACGCCGTGCAGAGGTGCACGCCGTGCACTATGCACGCCGTGCAGAGGTGCACGCCGTGCAGAGGTGCACGCCGTGCACTGTCCCCTGCACTATAAATACTCTTGATTTTGGCCATTTTGGGCAATTAGATCATACCTCTTGAACCCCAAACACATTTCACGAACCCTCAAACCCTAGAGCACGTTTTTGGAGCAATTTGAAGCCATTGGAGCTAGGATTGAAGCCAACAAACCTTGGGAGAAGTGCCTACAAGTGGAGAAGTGAAGATCATCTCAAGGAATCATCCATGGTGTTCTTGGTGACCATTCTTCCTTCTTCTTTCTTTACTCCCTTGGCCATGTGTGGCTGATTTTCTAGGGTTCCTCTTGGATGGGTAGAATAGTTGTGCTATGATAGAGGGATGATTGTATAGAACTTGCCATGATTGATCTTGGTTGTATGAGGATGATTCCTAGACTTGTTCTTAATGCCATTTTATGCCATGTTTGCTTAATTTGGTCCATTCATTGTAATTTGATGCATGAGAGTGCTTGGATTGCATAGATTGTAGGTCTAGGGATTGAAGAGAGTGTGTTCTAAGAGATTAGATCATCTCAATTCAACCATAGTTGCATGATTTCTCACTTGTGCATTTTATCGAACACTTGGTGTGCATTAGGATTTTCACTCAATTGAACTTTGATTAGTCTTTGGATGATTCTCTTAGTGTTAGAACATTGACATGAGAGTGTGGTGTCTAGCCTAGTGGTCATAGAGTCATAGGAGAGGGTTTTGTAGCTTGGCATTTCATCAAACACCTTTAATGCATCCTATTTTCACTTAGTTTGAGAGCGAGAGCCTAAATTGAGTGGTATTGGGATAGGGATTAGGTGCTACGAGAGTGCATCGAGTCTAAATAAGTGAAATGCATGGTCATCCGAGTGCAAACTTGATCTTGATTAGCTTGTTCGTTCAATTATTCATCTTGAGCATGATGAAACTACCTACCAAGAGAACCCCTTTATCTTTGATTTGTTCCACTTCTTTTCTTGCTTAAACCTTGTTAGTTTTTCATTGTTTATGCTTTTGATTTGTTCTCTTTCAAAACCAAAACTTAATTTCAAATGTTTAGACCGTTCATGAACTTTGTGAGTACAAGCTTATGAGAGGACCTCGAGGAATACGACCTTGGTAAACACGTGTTATCACTTGAACGATTGGCTGGTCATGAATACTACTGCTTCTTAGACGGGATGTCTGGTTACTTCCAGATCCCCATCGAGCTTGATGATCAAGAGAAGACAACCTTCACCTACCCGTTTAGTACATTTGCTTATCGTCGAATTCCTTTTGGTTTATGTAACGCTCTCGCTACTTTTCAGAGATGCATGCTAGCTATATTTGGAGATCTAGTAGAGAATGTGGTGGAGGTATTCATAGACGACTTCTCCGTCTATGGAGACTCGTTTTCCAAGTGCTTGGCCAATCTGGACAAGGTGCTAGCTCGTTGTGAGGAAACCAACCTGGCTCTTAGTTGGGAGAAGTGTCACTTCATGGTTATTGAAGGCATTGTTCTTGGCCATAGGATCTCTAAGCTCGGTATAGAAGTCGATCGTGCCAAGCTTGAAACCATCGCCAGCTTGCCGCCGCCGACCTCAGTTAAGACAGTTTGAAGTTTCCTCGGTCATGCTGGGTTCTACCAAAGATTAATCAGAGATTTCTCCAAGATCACTCTTCCAATGACGAAGCTTGTTGAGAAAGATGCTCCTTTCGTTTTTGATAAAGCTTGTCTTGAAGCCTTTGAAACTTTGAAGACTCAACTCACCACCGCACCGATCCTTACAGCACCAGATTGGAATCTTCCATTCGAGATTATGTGCGATGCTAGCGACTTCGCCGTTGGCGCGGTTCTTGGTCAGAGAAAGGAGAAGAGATTTCATCCTATCTACTTTGCTAGCAAGACGCTTAATGATGCTCAGAGGAACTACACCACTACAGAGAAAGAACTCCTGGCTATCGTTTTCTCCTTTGATAAATTCAGACAGTACCTGGTTCTTTCACATACCATTGTCTACACAGATCATGCTGCTCTGCTCCATCTATTAGCCAAGCAGGACTCGAAGCCAAGTCTCATCCGATGGATCCTTCTCCTCCAAGAGTTCGACATAGAAATTAAATATAAGAAGGGAGCAGAGAACTTAGCAGCGGATCATCTTTCCCGACTGGAGGAATCACAAACAGGTAAGTCTACTACCCCTATCAATGATTCTTTCCCTGATGAGTTGTTGCGTGTCGAAACATATGAACAGGTTAACAGCATAGCTATCGAGCTGATGTGAACCGCTGCAGCCGTGGGTAGACGACCCTTGAACATCGCAAGTTGGAGATCGTGCAACGAGGTTAAACCGTAAGGAACCGGGGTGGATACGTACTTTGACTCGTCGGCTGTATATAGCCGAGACCCAGAAGTGTCCAGTCGATGATGCCACACCAAGAGATGGATGCTCTTAATGATAAGTCGATCCTTAAGCGATGCAACAACGAGCAAAAGCTTGAAGGGAAGAGAACATATGTTCAAACAGGGGTTTATTGATTTCAAAAGTTGTGTTACAAGGGTGGCCGGCGGCCTCCTTATATAGGTGAGGGAACAAGCTCTCCTCCCTAAAGACTACTTCCTAAATAATAATAAAATATAGACTCCTAACCTTAATTAGAATCCTAACACGCCTAAACAATTCGACTAAAGAGGAATAAAACAAAAAATAATAACTGGAGTCTTTAATGTGGAATAAAAGACCTAATTAGGTCAAAAACCCTAATTCGGCGGCGGCGGGCAGCTTTTGGCCGGTTGGGCTTCGGTAGCGTGGGCCAGTTGGGATTTGGTGACGGCCCGGCGGGTTTGCTTGGTCGGGCTCCGGCTGGTCTTAAACCGCGACTTTAGTGACTTGTTTTGGGCCTTGCTCCGTGTGGGCTCCAATGCCTTCTTGAACTTCTAGGAGGGTGTAGCCTTCTTTGACAAATCGATCAACATCCTCTTCATATCCTTCTTTACTCCAGGATTCCATGTAGGCATTAAGTTTCTCTCGGAAGGCCTTGGTCTGACTTCGGGTAAAAGGAGGCTCAGGTCGGGTCCAAGGTTTGCTGGGCTCATCATCCCCCTTTTCTTGTGGAGGATTCGTCCTCCAATCCTGACCTATATATTCATCATCATAATAAGGGGTTAGGTCGGCCACATTGAAGGTTGCACTTACCCCATAAGAGTTTGGCAGGTCAAGGATGTAGGCGTTGTTGTTGATCCTCTAGAGGACTGTGTAAGGCCCATCTCCCCTTGGTAGTAGTTTGGACTTCCTCTGCTCCGGGAACCTGTCCTTTCTGAAGTGTATCCACACTTGGTCTCCTGGTTCAAAAATTTTCTCCTTTCTCCCTCGGTTGGCATTGCGGAGGTATTGGGCCGTTCTTCTTTCAATATTGGCCTTGGCCTTCTCATGGAGTTGCTTGACATAGGCTGCCTTCTCTTGACCACCTGCATCTAAAAATTCATGGATAGGCAGTGGTGATAAATCCAACGGGGTTAGTGGATTAAACCCATAAATAAGTTCAAACGGGGAGTATTGGGTAGCTGAATGTACGGCTCGATTATATGCAAATTCTACATGTGGTAGACATTCTTCCCAAGTTCGGATGTTACTCTTGATGACTGCCCTCAGCATTTGGCCTAGGGACCAATTTACGACTTCAGTCTGCCCATCAGTTTGTGCGTGGTAGGTGGTGGAGAACATTAGTCGGGTGCCCAGCTTAGCCCATAAAGTCTTCCAGAAGTAGCTGAGGAACTTTGAATCCCTAACAGAATAGGTCAGCAATTTGACAGGCATCATCAGTTTTATGGCAAGCAATGAAGTGAGCCATCTTGGAGAACCTGTCAACAACCACAAATATGGAATCTTTCCCCTTTCGGGTTCTAGGTAGTCCTAGGACAAAGTCCATAGACAAGTCTACCCAAGGATGTTCAGGTATGGGCAAGGGAGTGTACAGTCCATGGGGTCTGAGTTTAGACTTAGCTCTTTGGCACTTGGAGCATTGAGATATGATCTTCTCGGCATCGTGCTTCATCTCAGGCCAGTAGAAGTGCTCTTTGAGGGTGGCTACGGTTTTAGCTACACCAAAGTGTCCCATGAGACCTCCACCGTGGGCCTCTAGGGTTAGGATAGTCCTGCAAGAATGGTTAGGGAGACACAGTTTTGACCTTTAAATAAATAACCATCTTGCTGCTAGAACTTACCAAATCCTCCCTGTTGACAAGCTTCAAAGATACTCTTAAAATCAGGGTCAGTGGCATAAAGGTCTTTGATGTGTTCAAAGCCGATGAATTTAGTAGAGAGGACTGAGATTAGAGTGTACCTTCGGGAAAGGGCATCTGCCACGATGTTGTCCTTACCTTGCTTATATTGAATGATGTAAGGAAAAGATTCGATGAATTCTATCCATCTAGCATGCCGCTTGTTGAGCTTGTGTTGAGCCTTGAGGTACTTGAGGGATTCATGATCCGTGTGGATGATGAACTCCTTAGGCCATAAGTAGTGTTGCCAAGTCTTCAAAGCTCGTACCAGGGCATACAGCTCTTTGTCATAGGTCGGATAGTTGAGAGTAGCGCCACTGAGCTTTTCACTGAAGTAGGCAATGGGCCTCTTCTCCTGCATTAGAACAGCTCCTATCCCTACTCCAGATGCATCACACTCGATCTCAAATGGTTTGGTGAAGTCGGGCAACATGAGCAAAGGGGCCTCGGTAAGCCTTCTTTTGAGGGCTTCAAATGCCTCTTGCTGTAGAGCTCCCCACTGGAAGGGAACATCCTTCTTTAGCACGGCTGTGAGAGGAGCAACAACGGTACTGAAGTCCCTTACAAATCTTCGATAGAAGCTAGCCAATCCATGGAAGCTCCTAACATCAGTGATGCTTTGAGGTGTGGGCCAGGATTTGATGGCTTCTATCTTGTCTTCATCAACCCTTATACCCGCGGAGCTCACAACAAAGCCAAGAAAAACAAGATGATCTGTGCAAAAGGTGCACTTGCTCATGTTAGCATAGAGGTGTTCTTTTCGTAGGGTTTCTAAGACAGTTTTTAGGTGGCCTAAGTGATCTCCTAGATTTTTGGAATAAATAAGAATATGATCAAAGTAGACCACGACAAATTTCGCTATGTACGTCCTAAGGACTTGGTTCATTAATCTCATGAAGGTACTGGGTGCATTGGTTAAGCCGAATGGCATGACCATCCACTCATATAATCCTAGTTTAGTTTTGAAAGAAGTTTTCCACTCATCACCTTCCTTCATTCAGATTTGATGGTACCCAGATTTAAGATCAATTTTGGAGAAGATGGTGGCACCATGTAGTTCATCCAGCATGTCGTCTAACCTAGGAATAGGATGACGATACTTAACTGTTATGTTGTTGATTGCTCGGCAGTCAACACACATCCTCCATGTGCCTTCCTTCTTGGGACTAGAATGAAGGGGACAGCACAAGGACTCATGCTTTCTCAGACATATCCCTTGTCCATCAATTCCTCCACTTGGGCTTGGATTTCCTTGGTTTCTTCTGGATTGGTACGGTAGGCTGGTTTGTTTGGTAAGGCAGCTCCGGGTACCAAGTCTATCTGGTGCTCGATGCCTCTTAGTGGTGGCAGTCCACTAGGGATTTTTTGGGGAAGACATCTTTGAATTCCTGTAGAAGAGAAGTAACAACACTAGGTAGAGAAGTATTAGGGTTAGAAATCAAACACTCCTTGTAGCGGATGATCACAAGGGGCTTCCTAGAGACTAGGGATTGTTTGATCTCACTCGGGGTGGCTAATAGGTTTTCTCTCCTATCAGTCTCACTCTTTTGAGCTCTGGGACCTGTAAGGTCTTGGAATTCTTTTTGTACACTCGTAGGATCTCTCGTTTGTTCTCTCTTCTCTCTGTTCTTGAGCTCCCTCTCTTTCTTTTCTTTGATGGCCTTTCGATCTAGCTGGTCTTGGAGAATCTCAGTAGGTGACATTGGCCGTAGAGTGTACTTAGTATCCCCATGAATGAGGCTGTACCTGTTGGTTCTTCCATCATGTCTGGAGTACCTGTCGAATTGCCAAGGTCTTCCTAACAAGATGTGGGCAGCTTCCATAGGAACCACATCACATAAAATGTTATCTGTGTATCTTCCAATATAGAAGGGAACATGTGCTTGTCGGGTGACCCTCAATTCCCCACAGTTACTAAGCCAATGAAGTTTGTAGGGTTTCAGGTGTCTTTGGGTTTGAAGACCAAGCCCCTCAAGCAATTCGTGGCTTACAGCATTAGTACAGCTTCCTCCATCAATTACCATACTACAAATTTTGTTTTGAATTACGCACCTTGTATGAAAGAGGTTGCCTCGTTGTTCCCATCCTTCCTCCACAACTTGTGCGTTGAGGATTCGTCGGGATACAGCAGAGAGTCGTCGGGCCGACTTTGGGGGTCGGGGGGCACTAGGGTTGTGTACGGGTGGGGACCGAGGTCTAAGTCGCCCAGGGCTTGGGGCTTGAGCGGCGGCCCGGGTCATGGACCGGGTGAGAAATCCGGTCCAGGCAGGTACTCGAGGTGCTCCGGGGTTAGGTGGCGTTGGGTTGGGGGTGGATTGGGCGGCGCCGGGGTCATGCAGCTCGTCGGGTGCGTCGGGATTAGGTGGTGTTCGAGCGGAGTCGTTCAGGGCGGGTTCCGGGTCTTGAGCCTCGTCGGGTGCGCCGGGAACGGTTGGCGTCGGGTCGGCGTAGGTCAAAATAGCGTTGGGGGCGGCCGGTCCGTCGGGTGGCATCGAGATTGGGCGCTCAGTTGTCGCGGTTTTGGCGTGCGGCGTCGGGGTCGGGTGCTCGGGTGTTGTGGCTGAAAGCTTGGGTGCCGGGGCTGGTCGAGTAGGGCCGGTTGGGCCCGAGGCCGAGCGCTGGGGTGCTGGGGCCTGGGGCAGCGTCAAGGCAGGGGCCAAGCGCTGGGGTGCTTGGGCCTGGGGCAGCGCCGAGGCTGGGGCTGAGCGCTGGGGTGCTAGGGCTTGGGGCAGCGCCAAGGCTGGGGTCGAGCGCTGGGGTGCCAGAGCTGGGCGCCGGGTTGTGCCGGCTTCTCTTGCCAATTGAGCCAAGGTGGCTTGTATTTGCTGTAGGACTTGGGAAGCTTCCCCCATTGCCGCTTCTATCTTGGCAAGTCTTTGATCTGCCATGGTTAGTTGGAACAAGTATCTGGCCTCACAAATCTCTCAAAATCCTCCTCACTCACTCTTGATTTTTCCTCTCGTGTTTAAAATATAATACACGCACTCAATAAAAGTAGAACATAAACGCTTCACCTTCAAGCAGTTGCAAGTTTCTTCAAAGCTTCGAGGATAGACTTACCAGTATGTAGGTGCCAGGGCTCGAGCTTCTAAGGTCTTCCTTGTAGCTAGGGCTTGGTGAACTCTATGTCTTGTCCTCGGGCTTCCTCTCGTAGCAAGCAATCTCGTTGTTGGGGTCGGGCAATGAAAGCCTATCTTCTATCCCCTCTTCTTAGGATTGTTCTTACTACTCGGCAAGGGTGGCCTCTCTCTAGTTGGGTCTTTATATTTTCTTTTGACCTCTTTTCTTTTCTTTTCTTTTTCTTGATCTCGACTTAGGGTTTTGTCGATGGTATGATGGCCACCGGTTTTTCTTTGCCTTACACTTGAAAAGAACTGAATACATAAATTGAAACAATAGGGATTTTTTGAAACTATTTCTATGAAAGCGATAAAGATATGAATCCAGGGTAACCTGGAGACTGGGATAGATTGTGGTCCGTGAGCTGAACCATGCTCTGATACCAACTGATGTGAACCACTGCAGCCGTGGGCAGACGACCCTTGAACACCGCAAGTTGGAGATCGTGCAACGAGGTTAAACCATCAGGAACCGGGGTGGATACGTACTTTGACCCGTCGACTGTATATAGCCGGGAACCAGAAGTGTCTAGTCGATGACGCCACGCCAAGAGATGGATGCTCTTGATGATAAGTTGATCCTTAAGCGATGCAATAACGAGCAAAGGCTTGAAGGGAAGAGAACATATGTTCAAACAGGGGTTTATTGATTTCAAAAGTTGTGTTACAAGGGTGGCCGGCGGCCTCCTTATATAGGTGAGGGAACAAGCTCTCCTCCCTAAAGACTACTTCCTAAATAATAATAAAATATAGACTCCTAACCTTAATTAGAATCCTAACACGCCTAAACAATTCGACTAAAGAGGAATAAAACAAAAAATAATAACTGGAGTCTTTAATGTGGAATAAAAGACCTAATTAGGTCAAAAACCCTAATTCGGCGGCGGCGGGCAGCTTTGGGCCGGTTGGGCTTCGGTAGCGTGGGCCGGTTGGGATTTTGTGACGGCCCGACGGGTTTGCTTGGTCGGGCTCCGGCTGGTCTTGAACCGCGGCTTTAGTGACTTGTTTTGGGCCTTGCTCCGTGTGGGCTCCAATGCCTTCTTGAACTTCTAGGAGGGTGTAGCCTTCTTTGACAAATCGATCAGCATCCTCTTCATATCCTTATTTACTCCAGGATTCCATGTAGGCATTAAGTTTCTCTCGGAAGGCCTTGGTCTGACTTCGGGTAAAAGGAGGCTCAGGTCGGGTCCAAGGTTTGCTGGGCTCATCACGAGCCCTGGTCAATCCCTCACTGCAGCCGACTCGGAAGAACCATGGTATGCAACCCTGGCTAATTACCTCTCTCACGGCATTGTACCTCCTAAGCTGGATTACAATGCACGCAAGAAGCTCTTTAAAGAAGCCAAGTCATACTTCTGGGATGAGCCCTTCTTATACCGCATCAGCATTGACGGAATGATCCGGAGATGTGTTTCTTACATCGAAGCAGCTGACATCATGCGTAAATGCCATGAAGGACAGTTCGGAGGCAACCGCACTGCGAGAAAGGTACTCGAAACAGGTTTTTATTGGCCTTCAATCTTTAGTGATTGTGATGTTTTTTCTCGTCGTTGTGATGCGTGCTAGCGATCAGGTAACATCTCTAACCGTAATGAGATGCCCCAAATTGTTTCTTTAACTGTTGAGATCTTTGATGTTTGGGGAATTGATTTTATGGGTCCGTTCACACCCTCCAACGAAAACAAGTACATTCTTGTAGCCGTTGATTATGTTTCTGAGTGGGCTGAAGTTGAAGCTCTACCCACTAATGATTCAAGAGTGGTGGGTCGGTTCCTTACCTGTCTTCTCACGCGTTTTGGTTCACCGCGCTTCATCATAAGCGATAGGGGTACCCATTTCCATGGACATTTCGACCGGGTGTGCAAACGCTTTGGCGTCACCCACCGTATGTCCACAGCTTACCATCCTCAAGCAAATGGTCAAGCGGAAGTGACGAACCGTGAGCTCAAGCGGATTCTTGATAGGGCAGTTGGCCGGTCCCGCAAGGACTGGTCATCTAAGCTCAATGATGCCTTATGGGCTTATCAAACTGCCTACAAGACTCCCATCGGTACCTCACCGTATCAGCTGGTCTATGGCAAGGCATGCCATTTGCTAGTTGAGCTTGAGCACAAGGCATTCTGGGCTAATAAAGAGTTGAATATGAGCTATGCAGTAGCAGGTAATAACCGCCACGACCAGATCGTTGAGCTTGAGGAGCACCGTCTCCACGCATATGAGAGCACAAAGCTGTAGAAGGAGAGCAAGAAGAGAATTCATGACTCTCAATTAAAGACGATCAAGTAGTTCTATCCCGGAGATGAAGTCCTTTTATATAACTCTAGATTGAAGCTCTTCCCGGGTAAACTGAAGTCCCGTTGGTCCGGCCCATATACCGTGGTTTGGCAGACATCTTTAGGCAGTGTCCTAATCAAATTGCATGATCAAGAGCCGTTTATGGTCACCGGGCATAGGCTCAAGAAGTATCTGCAGGGATTAGCTGTTTCTTTCATCGACGTGCACTACTTTACGACAGAGCCGTGACATGAATCCATGTATCGTCTGGCTCACGGACGTTAAACAAGAGCGCTTCGTGGGAGGCAACCCACGGCTGGAGTCAGTTGTTTTCGTTTCGAGTCTTTTGTTTTAAAACCCCCTTTTAAAAAAAAAACTGCTGAGCCATTTTGAAACGAATTTTCGGTGAAAACCTCCCATATTTTCGCCAAAAACTCGAGTTTAAATCAACCCCGATCCTCCTGTTTCTCGCCACCAAAACTTCTCACCGCAAAATCCCACACTTTTCGCCGAAACAGTTTTTGATTTTACAAGAAATTTTCGCCGAAAATCCACCATTATTTTCGCCTAAAATTCTGTGCTCTCCGCCAACTATTTAAGCCGGTTTCAACTCCTGATTTTCGCCCCCCATCCGAAAACTTAAAACCCAATTTCACGTCATCTCTCTCCCTTTTTGAACGCCGCCGCCACAACATCTGTCGCCGACGCCTATCCCTAATCATCTTCAACCTAGAACCCTAGAATCGGAGCTCCACGGCCCCGGTTCCTCCCGAACAAGTTTTCAAGCTTTTTGTCGATTTCTCGGATTTCCAATCGTTTTCTCGAGTCATGTCTTCACGGTTAGTTGTTCAGCCCTTGATTGTGAATCTTTTGGCTTTTTGACTTTCGATTTTCGGCATGGTTGACTTGGGTTGACTTTTCGTTTTTTCCCTCGAATTGCATGATTGCTGTTTCGGTGTCTTTTGGCTAGGCTTTGGAAATTCCTTTTGATCTTGTTAGCCTTGTAAATTGATGTCTGTGCGATCGTGCCTATGGATTCTTTCATGATATGTGATTTTCGATCCGCGTTATTTCTCATGCCTGCTTAGTTGAATGCCGATACTTTGCTGCTCCGTTTCAACTCGATGATCTCTTGGCTAACTTGCTTACCCCCACTTGTTAATCTAAGTGTGGGGTAGGATTTTGATCTTCTAATTAGGGTATTCCTTGAGTTATGTTTTACAGGGCTCCGAAGCGATTCAAGACCACCAGTGCAGATAGGGCGCAGCGATCCTCGGCTCGTCAAACCAGGGCTCCACCTTCCAAGTCGGCCACACCACCAGCCCCGACACCGACGGTTGTGGCCGTCATCCCACAGGCTGTACCGGCCCCCGTGGTCCCTATTGCCAGTATTCCAGCTACCGCTACTGGAACCTTACATCCTTTCATCGCTGCCCTTGAGCCACACCAACTAGAGATCTATCAGAAGATCAAAGACATTCCTCCGGCTAAGGTGGCAGTTCTTTCTTTAGACAGTCTCAAGGACCACAACCCGGCTTGGCACTCCACCATTGACACCGCCCTTCATAAAGCCGGTTTGTTCTGACCACTCATGGTTCCCCTTACCCGCTTGTCGCCCTTGAAGAGTTCTAGAGTTCGTTCCGGCACCTCACTCCGAAGCCCACACGTAATCAGATATTCGTATCCTTCCGCCTCGGTGCTGTTCTCCACGAGAAGTCCCTCCACGAGTTTGGCCACCTGCTGGATCAGCACGCCAACCTCAATACTACATTCGCTGGTTTCAAGGACACATACTCCATCACGAGTGCTCCCTACCTAGAAGTGTGGAAATGGGCCTCCTGCCAACCTGAGATCACATCTATCATCAACCCCACGGTAGGTGACATCGCTAACCCTATTCTTAAATTCTTGCATTATGTTTGGGTGCAGTCTTTGTGTTATTGCAGCAAAACGAGCCGTCACCATGTTTCTTTGGAGGAGCTCGTGCTATTCCGTGCTTTAGAGGAGGATGCAAACTTCCATCCCGGATGGTGGCTTGCATGATTATTCCACAAGCGCACTACCACCAAGAAACTCCCTTCTGAGCTTCCGGGCGGACCTTTCATTTCTTGTCTAATCGACAACCTCCAGCTCGGTGACAAATGGGGCCCCGCTATTCCTCGTGTCCCGATTGAGCATATAGGTGCCGAACTTGCCGTAGCACGGGGCATCGACCTTTCGTTGGACTTTGAGACTTGCAAATCGCTTCCCCACCGCATCCCACAGCCGGTTGCACGCCCCCCCCCATCGCGCCCGCAGACGGCCGCTGAGATTACTGAGCGGCTAGCGCGTATTGAGCAGTGGCAGCTAGACTACTTAGCTGGTTCGCTTCAATGGCAGAAGGACCGAGTAGCACATGAGGAGACCCAGAACGAGCGATGGAACATTCTACAGCAGTTCATGGCCGACCAGGCAGCCAGAAAGAGGGATGAGCTCGCATGGCGACAGCAGATGGAGCAGCGGCTTGGCATTTCCCCTTTCCCGACCCCGCCTCCACCCCCACCTGCGGAACATTGACCAGGTTGTTTCTATCCTTTCCATTTCTTTTCTTTTTTCTTTTCGGGTTTCGACCCAATTTTATTCTGTGTGGATCCGGGGCACTTGTCCCGATATCCTTTTGATCTTTTTGTTGTTTGTGTTTTGTAGGTTCTTGTAGGATTTTAGAGAACCATGCATGATCTTGATTGACTATATCTTTGTGTGCCTCGTGATTCCTTTCCAGTCTCTCTAGCATTAGAATGGCTCAGTTATTGATTTTTGATGTTAAGTTGTTGTTCAATCCTTCATAATGATGCTTAGACTGCTTAACCTAGAACTTGAGAACAAACACGTTTACTTTGATGCTAAATTGCCTGGTAAAAACATAATTTTAAAATCACACTTGTAGTTTGTAGCCTTGATTGCATGAAAATGACCGAATTCGACTAGCAAACCAAATGTGAGCTTTTGATCCATTGCACGTAACTTGCAATTTTAAATTCTTTCTGAGTGGATTTCTGTTTGCTTGAATGAGTTAGAATTTGCATGAGACCTACTCGAGACCACACGATGACACGAGTTCTAGAATGATAGGGGCACCTAGATTCAGCTACTAAGCCAGATAGCCTACCCAACGATAAAATCCATTAGGTTTAAACCCTTGAGCTTGGCCTGTTCTTTCGGTTCGATAATACATTACAGCCACTTCCCATTCTTTCATTTCCCCGTTGATCCTCTGTGGTTGTAGTTCTAGATTAGCCTACCGGAAGTCAGTTTGTGGTAACCTGCCTATAGCCATTAAACAGGTGGTCTTAGCTATTATGTCCAAACGTGTAAACCCCTCTAGCAACTAAAAGAAAATCGGCACAAAGAAAAAAATAAAAGAAAAGAAGAAAAATAAGAAGAAAATTTTTATTTCGAAAAAAGCAGAAATTCAGAAAAGTTTCAAGTTTTTAGTTCAATAAAACATTTTTCTCCCTACAAATGGAAGAACGAAGTCAAAAGAAAAGTTAAAAAGAAAAAAATTGTGTAAGAAAAATAATAAAGTGCTAGGTTGCTTGAGGGTATCATAGGAGGAGCGTTCACTATTCCACCCGTGTCTGGTTAAACGGTAGGAAGCCATAGGCTAGATTCGAGGGAAGTTAGTCGAAAGCTACACCGCACCAAGCCACCATCATACATTCCCATCATCCATCTCATTATAAACCCTTGTAGTGTAGAATTCGTTACAGTCCTAGCAGGGAAGTCCTTCTTGACTAGTTACTCGTGTTGTCACAG
The DNA here is from genome assembly GCA_034768395.1 of Linum lewisii. Lineage (NCBI taxonomy): Eukaryota > Viridiplantae > Streptophyta > Magnoliopsida > Malpighiales > Linaceae > Linum > Linum lewisii. The sequence goes on from CM068304.1 coordinate 23,481,349, forward strand.
TGGTGGAGATGTGGTCGAAATGCAAACTTATGACAGAATTCAGTAACAGAAAATGATTGAGAGCTTAAACACGTCCTTAAACACAGATAGTGAGAGTTCCCATTGTACTATATTTTCCCTGTGTGAGGAGTCTGGTCGGTCAGGTCAAATTCGTGCATAATTGGTTACAATTACTTGTCGTGTGCAGTTTATTAGTGAGACCAGGTTGTTTGGCTGATCTGTATGCATATTAGGTTTCTTGTTCTAGGAATTATCTGTCTAATATTTCAATGTGTTTGATTGAGCTTCAATTTGATCGATCTTATCATTTGTGAACATGAGCATTTCTATTCAATTGCTTGAGGACAAGCAAAAGCTTAAGTGTGGGGTATTTTGATGACACTCAAATTGATGTGATTATCAGCCTCATTTAAGCGACATTTCATTGCTTAAGACACGGTTTTTAGGGTAGAATAGTGAATATTCACTCAACCGATCCATCTCATGCCTTTTGTGTTACCTTGGCCCATTTCAGGTCTATTTGATGGTTTTCTAGTGTTTTCATGTTAGCACAGGTGTTCGCCATCAAATACGGTAGCCAAGGACGTGTCTAAGGCACTGGAACCCCAAAGAATCACACCCGAATCAACCAGAAAAGTCATTCAACTCAAAAGGAATTCCTGCTCTATTTTACACACAGATTTTCGGCGAAAATACCCTTTCGTTTTCGACAAAATTCCAAGAAGGAATCAACTGCCCCTCCCAAGAAGAAGTTTCCGACGAAAACCTTGGGAAGTTTTCGCCGAGAACCCTAAGCCATTTCAGCTGGAAGAAACAGACGGATCAAGCCAACTTTTCAACAGGTATTTTCGCCGAAAATCTCCTTGTATTTTCAGCAAAAATTCAAGTAAAAATCAACAGTCGCTCGGTTAGGTTTAAATACAAAATCAGCGGCTAAACAAAAACAACACACAATTTACACTTGGACGAAAAATCCCAAGACGGAGGCTAGAGAGAGAACGAGTGGATAGAGTTCGAGGAGCCAGGAACGGATCGTAACGCCATCCATCCATCCATCTCGGAGAGCCAGTGCTAGGAGTTGAAGATCCAGTAGATTGAAGCTGCAAGGAGTCGTCAAAATTAGGTTTTACAGTTCTTCTCTGTCTTCCCTACCTGAGATGTATTCTTTGTTTGTCTTCGATTCTTCTTTATTGAATATGAGTAGCTAAACTCCTAGAGCTTAGATTAGATGAACCCTAAGTGACCCAGGGCTTAAAGCGGTCACGGATCGGCGATGATTAGATTCGAAGTTCATTCAGTTTCTCTTTCATGTTTGATTTGTTCTTCTTTCTTCGTGTTTCTTGTCTGGTTTGGCCACCTAGATTAGATTCTTGTTAAGCTAAGCATAGAAGCGAACGCTCGCCTTACTTTAAAAACACCAAATCGAACAATTAACCTAATCATTGGAGTGTGCCTTTCGTAGGAACCAATTAGGGTTGATCCATTGCAAGAGTAACTCATTAATTGTTAGAATTTGCACCAGTTAGTTAAGTCGTTGCGAGAGGCGACCGTACCCGGGCGGCTTAATAATCGTGGTAGCTAGATCGGATAGAGCGAACGTTCGTCAGTCTTAAACCTAAGGGTCAGGAGTTATGATGGTGTCTGTGAACTGAATGAACTAGAATCGAAAATCGCTGGTCTGTTGATTGCCGTTGCTCTGGTGATCTAAGGGGGATTCGAAATCTAAGCTTGTATGTCGTCTGTCTTAGTCAATCACTCAATATTTCTTCGCTTTAATTTCATTTCAATTTATCCTTGCAATTTTAGTATAGAAGTCGTGGAACTCACACCACGCACTAAGTGTTTAACCTTGATTTTAATTGCCAACATATTTAAGTAAGGAAGTAGAGGAGACCCGTGGAATACGATCTACCCTAGCTTCACAGCTTGGTAGTTATTTGATTGACCGCTATTCTGCAGTACATCACTCTGGCAATCTAAGGGGGATTCGAAGTCTAAGCTTGTATGTCATCTTTGTTAAGGCAATCAACCAATCATTCTGCATTTTAATTTCATTTCAGTTTTCTTGCATCCTAGTATAGAAGTTGTGGAACTCACACCACGCACAACGTGTTTAAACTTGAATATTTTGCCTTTATATTTGAGTAGACAATTATTAGAAGACCCGTGGAATACGATCTACTTAGTTTTTAGCTTAGTAGTTATTTGATTGCACACACAACAACGTTCATTAACCGTATATCGCAGTGCCATCAATTCCTGTGGTTTCTCTATGATTTTATGATGTTGTTATCCGTTGCTATGACTGAACCCCACTCGGTTTTTTACAATTCCCCTCGAATTGAGTTGTTCGACCAAGTGTGGTTCGAATGTCGGTTTTGCTAGTTTGGCATCGTGTATCATTTATCTCTATAGGAACCAGGTACCTTTAAAACGGGCGTTGATCATGAGAGGAGGAAGAAGTCCAGGTCAGAGAGGGTACATGGTTCATCCTCCTTCGCCCTTGAGCCCATGGACACCGACATCATACCTATCCCCGCTCCGATCCTAGAGATCCCAATCCTAGACGACAACCCTGACCATGGAATTCCACACCCGGGAGATGTCTGGGACCTCCACTCATGCCTCGCCAAGCTCCCACTAGCCTATTTCCAATATTACTGGAGGATCAAGGACGTCCCACAAGCCCCCTTCACATCCCTCGACATGGAATCCCTGAATGAGCACGACGTCGAGTGGCACGAAAATGTCCCTCAGAGCCTCATCGGGGCTAGTATGCTCGAGCTATCACTACAACAAACACATCAAATAGGGGGCAAAACTGAAAATAGAGGGAGCAGGCCCCCTAATTAATTTAGTCGGGCCCCCCTAATTAATTTAGTCGCCCCCCCCCCCCCTTAAATTCACCCTTGCAACCCACTAAAGTATACTTTTTCGGGGGCGAAGGAATCCGACAAAAAATAGTCGGGGGCGTGGCCCCTTAGTAAATGACCCCTGACAAAAATAGGGGGCATTTAGTCGGGGGCCACACCCCTGACTAATTTTATTGTATTTTAATGATTACGAAATATGGAATAATAAATATAGAATAATTATGTTAAATTATTTTTTTATTTATATATAATATAAATATATACATTTATAATAAATAATATATATATATAATACGTATTACATAAATATTAAATAAATAATATATATAAATTATTTTTTTAACTAATGGTCGTTGGACGGCAACGATGACGATGTGGTGGACGGCGGACGATGACAGCGACGGTGGTTTTAGTGGTAGTAGCGGCGGCGGTAGATAGTGGTGGTGGTGGCGGCGGTGGAAGGTGGTGGTTGACGGTGGTGGTGGACGGCGACGATGACGATGGTGGTAGTGGTGGCGGCGGTGGATAGTGGTGGTGGTGGCGGCGGTGGATAGTGGTGGTGGTGGCGGCGACGGACAGACGGCGGACGCGGCGGCGACTTTGGTTAGTGGAGAAATTGGGAGGAGAAATAAAGAGAATGGGGATAATGAGAAAATTTAAGGAGGAATACTATTTTTTGTCGGGGCCGCGCCCCCCATTAAATGATTATTTAGTGGTGGGGGGGGGGGGGGGGGCGGCGGCCCCCGACTAAATAATATATTAAATGTAATTACACATTTTGTTGGGGGTGTGGCCCCGACTAAACCACCCAATTAGTTAGGGGCCAGGCCCCCGACAAAATTTCCCCAGGCTATATTTGTCGGGGGCTATACGACCCCGACCATTGTTGGCCAGCCACCGACTATAATTGTCGGGGGCATTTGGCCCCCGACAAGTGGCCCCCGACTATTTATGGGTTTTGTTGTAGTGTATCCACCGTCAGCCAGGGCTATCTATTGGTCGCCCTCCATGAGTATTGGAGCTCTTTTGAGTTGGACACTCACTAGTCCAGGCAACACAAGAAGTGCATCTCCTTCCGCCTTGGCGGGATGCACCATGAGGCGTCTTACCACGACTTCACGGACATGCTCACCTTTTCCCCACCCCACCGCTAGGGTGCCACATTTGGTTGGGATAACTTCAGCTCAACCACCCAGCCTCCCTACCCAGACATTTGGTGCCATATCACCGGCCTCCCGGATGTCGATCTCCGCCATCCTAATGTAGGTCAGCTGTCTCACCCGTTCTTTCAATTTTTACATTACTTGTGGAGACGATCGATTGTTTTATAGGTGAGGAGGGACGTGGCCGGCACCACATATCGTCGGAGGAACTCATCCTCTTTTGGGCCATCTATGAGGGCCATCGACTACACCCAGGGTGGTGGTTAGCCTGGTTCTTCAGCAAGCGGAACAAGGCTAAGAAGCTTCCCACCGCACTCCCTAGAGGACATTGCATTGCACGTCTCATCACTCGCCTCCACCTCCGTGACAAATGGGGTCCAAAGATCCCTCGCATCCGATGTGAGATCCTTGGTGCAGAGCTCGCTTTGGAGTTCAACCTGAACCTGGCCATCCCACCTACCACCTATGTTCCCGCCACTACTCCACCATGGGAGGAGCCTCAAGAGGACGAGCCCCAACAGCCGCCTGCTTTCAACTTCGGCAAGCCATAACATGGTCAGCCCCAGATGCCACCACCCCAGCCGCCACAGTACTCTAGCGGTGGCAGACAGATTTCTCACAAGGCCATCTGATGAGCCAGCAGTACCCTAAACACGGCCAGAGATGCCCCTAACCATGAGCCAAGTGAGAGCCTTCAAAGACCAGGTCAATTCCTACATGAAGGCTTGGAGTCAAGGAAGCCATGAAGAGGATGGTCATAAGTTCGCCAAGGGAGGTTATACATTGCTAGAAAGGGAGGCACCAAGCCAGGACAAGAGGCCGGATCAAACTCCAGAAGTGATGCCAAGTCAGAGCATGATGCTAATGTTAAGATGAGACCGCATCGGCCCCGGGCCGAGATCAGCACCGAGCCACGGACTGATGCTAGCATTCGTGAGCCCCAAGGCAAGGCTAAATCCTAAGAACACTGTAGAGACATCTCTGAAGACCAGTCAAACTAGAAGACCAAAGACCAGACCTGATCAGACGAGGGCCCAAAGCTGAGCTAGACACAAGCATTGAGCCGACACTCGAGCACCACCAAGTGGTGATTTGGGCTAAGCCAACAAATTACCTTTGCCTTTCAAGAATCCTTCATGCACAAGGATTCCTCATGCCACCAGGATAAACCTCCACTAATTCTAGACCGATTCAGAGAATAACTCACGAAGGATGCAGAGTCCTTGCCCGCCTAGGATATGGTCACCTAATCCGAATCGGACACAAATTCACGCCTAGAGCCAGATTAGGGTTTCTCCAGTTTTGCCGATTTTACTATTTTTAGCCAGTTTAATGTTCTATTTAGGATTCTCTTCCCTTATAAACTATTTAGGATGATTCTAGACTATTTTAGGAGTTAGAATCATAGGAGGATTCAGAGCCTGTTCCTGAAATCCTCACCTATAAATAAAGGCATTTGGCCTACAATGTAACGGACACTTTGAATAATTATAATTTCAGAACACATGTTCTTGTTTCCCTTCAAGTTTTTGCTCGTTGTTGCTTAGCTTAAGGTTTTTGTTTATCATCTTGGCTATTCTCCCTTGGTGTGGCACCTTCGACTGGACACTTAGGGTTCCTAGCTCATTATAGCTAGCGGGTCCAAGTACTCTCCGCCTAGGTTTCCATAGGTTCGACTTGTTGTATTGTTATTCAGCTTGTGGTGTTTAAGGGTCGTCTTCCCACGGTTGTAGCGGTTCACATCAGCTGGTATTAGAGCATGGTTCAACACTAGGAGTGACTCTATCCTTTATCCTTTTGTTTTATACAATTTTCGAAAAACCCTAAAAAGTTTCATTGTTGTGTACTAATTTGTGTGTTCTTGTTTCAGTTTGCTTCTAAGGTGGAAAAAGCTTGGTGGCCACAAAATATCCAAAGAAAAGAAATGAAAAATCAAAGTAGGTCTAACAACTGAAATACTCACGACCCAACTAAAGCAAGGCCACCATCACCAAGTGTTTGTGAATTTGTTAGGTTGATTTTTAAGAAGAGGGGTTTGAAATTTAGTAGCTTTCGTTGCTTAGATTTTCACTGAACCAAAACCCTACATTCATAAACTGCTTACTCATTCCTTGATAAACAAGTCATAGAAATGATTGTGCTTGCTGGCTAGAGAAATAATCCTAGGTTAAGGTATTTTGTGTCACACGAGTTGATATTCTTGAACTTGGTAGCTTAGAAGAAACTTGCAACTGCTTGAGATGAATTTGGTTGTGTTCTGATTCATTATTTGAGTTCTACTTTAAAATCCAAACACGAGAGGTAAAATCAGAGTGAGTGAGGTTGATTAGAGTGATTTGTGATGTCTTTTTGTTCTATTACTAATCATGGCAGACGAAAGGATAGCTATAATAGAGGCCACCATGACTACCATGGCTGAAACACTAGCTGTCATCCAGGCTAGGTTAGAGAGAGGAGCAGAAGATCATGGAGCCAATGGAGCTGGACGACATGGAGATCCCATCCGAAGGGCCATAAGAATTATCTATGAGATTGATGATGATATGAGTAGCCTCAAGCTCATGGTGCCAAAATTTGCTGGGAAGGCCAATGCCGACGAGTACATTGACTGGGAGAGGAGCATGGAGGACTTTCTTGATTGCCACAATTATTCTGAAAGAAAGAAGGTAACCGTTGCAACCATTGAGTTTACTGATTATGCTGCTCTTTGGTGGAGTCAACTCAGAAGGCAGGTCCAATGAGATGAGGATGATCCAATTGAAACATGGAGGGATCTGAAGATGAGGATGAGACGAAGGTTTGTACTGGCTGCCTACAAACGTGAATTGCACACCAAGTTTCAATCTTTGAGGCAAGGAACCAAGTCAGTCGAGGAATACAACAAGGAGATAGAGATGTTTGTGACTAGGCTTGACTTTAAGGACGATGAGGAAGCCAGAGTAGCCAGGTTCACCAACGGATTACAAAGGGACATCATGCACTAAGTGAACATAATCAACTATGTTGATTATGATGATCTAGTGGCCCTTTCCATCCGTGTAGAGAGAGAGATGAAGAATGGCTTTGGGAAGAGATCTGCAGCCACATCACCTACTACCAGTCCTTGGAGGGGAAATTCCAGTGCTAACAACACACCTTGGAGACCAAATGCCAACATGACAGGTTCTCCACGTCCAAACCCTAACCCTAGAGGGTCGACACCATGGGTAACACCTACTCCCAACACTTCTACTATTCAGAATTCTAACCCATGACCCAGTGGAATCGTGTGTTTTAAATGCCAAGGGAGGGGACACATCTTTAGAGACTGCCCAAACCAAAGAACCATGGTGCTCAGAGAAGGAGAGGTGGTGATGGATGATGAAGATGAACCAACCATGGAGGATGCGGAGACAGACTCTGAGGATGGAGAGGAGGTGCCTCAAGCTGGATTAGAGAAGTTCTCAGGCATGTTCAGGCGTTCCCTGAGCCTGGAGCACAAATCTTCACAGGTCACCCTGACCGGCGCTGATCGCGTGACCACACCGGCTGGCGTGCTCACCATGGCCACAGTGACCAGCCCCAGTGCAGTAGCTGAGGAGGTACCAGGAGGAGTAGAGAAGGCTGGACTCGGAGCAGAAGCCAACCAAGCTGCATAATTCACCACGGTCACACTGGCCGGTGCGAATTGCGAACACGGAGCGGATACACTATCCACCTCGGGCGCCACGGACATGGATTTCACTATGGATACACTGTCCACCACGGATACCATGCGCTGCCTGGATCTATAACTAGAAGCATGTGCTGGAGCAGGATGGCCAGCCAGAGCAAGACTCGAAGAAGGTAGTACCGGCCCTAGTGCACACAGGAGTGCCGATACACGCCCCAATGTGGGCTGATACACACGCTATGGTCTCGGATCACTGCCGGATCACACCACCCGGTTCTTAGCCATTTCACGATGGATTCTGAGTGCACATCCAAAAGAGGGGGGATGGGAATAGAGGGATAACATCTTCCATGCAAGGTGTGTGGTCGAAGGGAAGACTTGTAGCATGGTGATCGATGGAGGAAGCTGTACCAATGCCGTGAGCACACAATTGGTGGAAGGATTAGGCCTTCAAACACAGAAGCACCCTAAGCCCTACAAGTTACATTGGCTCAATAATTATGGGGAATTCAAGGTCTCACGACAAGCTCATTTAGTATTGGAAGGTACATGGATCTAGTTCTTTGTGATGTTGTTCCCATGGAAGCTGCCCATATATTGCTTGGAAGACCTTGGCAGTTTGATAGATTTTCAAAGCATGATGGAAGGTCCAACTAGTACAGCCTCATACATAGAGACACGATGTACAAACTCAAGCCACTATCATCGACTGAAATTATGAAGGATCAACTAGATAGGAAGACGAGTAGAGAGAAAAAGAAGAGAGCTAAAAAATGGAGAGAAAAGAGAACAAATGAGTGTACCCATGAGTACAAAAATAGAATTACAAGACCATAAAGGTCAAAGAGTAAAAAAAAAGTGAGATTGAGAGGAGAGAAAACATGTTAGCCACACGAAGTGAGATCAAACAAACCCTAGCGACTAGGAAATCCCTTGTGGTTATTCTCTACAAGGCATGTTTGATTTCTAACCCTAACAATTTTGTACCTAGTGTTGTTGTATCTCTTTTTACAGGAATTTAATGATGTGTTCCCTGAAAAAATTCCAAGTGGACTACCACCACTTAGGGGAATCAAGCACCAAATTGACTTGGTACCTAGATCAGCCTTGCCAAACAAGACAGCCTACAGAACTAATCTGGAGGAGACCAAAGAGATCCAAGAACAAGTGGAGAACCTGATGGACAAGGGATATGTGAGGGAAAACATGATCCCTTGTGTTGTACTAGTCAGCCTTGTGCTAAAGAAGGAAGGAACTTGGAGAATGTGTGTTGACTATCGTGCCATAAACAATATCACAATTAAGCATCGAGACCCCATTCCTAGGTTAGATGATATGCTTGATGAATTACATGGATCTGCTATTTTCTCTAAAATTGATCTTAAGTCAGGCTATCACCAAATACGAATGAAGGAAGGTGATGAATAGAAAACCACCTTTAAAACTAAGCTAGGTTTGTATGAATGGATGGTTATGCCTTTCGGTTTAACTAATGCACCTAGTACCTTCATGAGGTTAATGAATCAGTTTCTTAGGTCTTTCAGTGGAAAATTTGTTGTTGTTTACTTTAATGACATCCTGATTTATTCAAAAACCCCAGATGATCACCTTGGTCACCTAAAATTTGTCTTAGAAACCCTAAGGAAAGAATAGTTATATGCTAACATGGCCTAGTGCACCTTTTGCATAGATCACCTTGTATTTCTTGGCTTTGTTGTTAGTTAAGCACATATAAGGGTTGATGAAGACAAGATCGAAGCAATCAAGTCCTGCCAACACCCCAAAACATCACTGATGTTAGGAGCTTTCATGGGATGGTCAGCTTCTATAGAAGGTTCATGAGGGACTTCAGTATCATTGCTACCCCACTGATGACACTCAATTTGACGTGATTATCAGCCTCATTTAAGCGACATTTCTTGCTTAAGACATGGTTTTTAGGGTAGAATAGTGAATATTCACTCAACTACTTTATCTAGTGCCATTTGTGTTACTTTGGCTCATTTCGGGTCTATTTGATGGTTTTCTAGTGTTTTCATGATAGCACAGGTTTTTGCCATCAAATAAAGTAGCCAAGGACGTGTCTAAGGCATTGGATCCTCAAGGAACTGCACCGAAACCAGTCCAAGAAGTCAATCAAGTCAACAGAAATCCTGCCCCATTTTACACTAGAGTTTTCGGTGAAAAGTCCTGAGGTTTTCGGTGAAAACTGCAGAAGAAATTGGCAGAGCAATACAAGAAGAAGTTTTCGGTGAGAAGTCAAGTTCTCGCCGAAAACTCTAGACTTAAAACTCACAGGAGAATCAGTCGACGGAGCCAGCGATTTACACTGAAGTTTTCGACGAAAACTCCTTAAGTTTTCGCCGAAAAATCCTTAACAAATCTGGCGCTGATAGGGTTAAGTATAAATTCTTAACCGGTGACTAAATTAATAGATATACTTTTCATAATAGGACTTTCGCGAGTTCCATACCTAAAGAGTTCGAGAGCACAGAGTTAGAGAGTCGAAGAGCTAGGAAGAGATCGTGACGCCATCCCTTCACCTTGGAGACTCGGAGCTAGGATTGAAGATTACCGGAGAGCGAAGCTTTGCCAGAGTCGTCTTAATTAGGTTTTACAGTTTCTATCTGTTCTTCCTTTTCACGATGAACTCTGTTTCTGTCTTTGATTCTGTCGTTATGAACATGAGTAGCTAAACTCGTAGAGCTTAGACTAGTGAACCCTAAGTGACCCAGGGCTTTAAAGCGGTCACGGATCGGCGGTGTTTAGATTCAAAGTTCAATCAGTTTCTCTTCCATGTTTGATTTGTTCTTCGTTGTTTATGTTTCTTGTCTGGATTGATCACCTAGATTAGATTCTTGTTAAGCTGAGGATAGAAGCGAACGCTTGCCTCACTTTAAAACACCAAATCAACAATTAACCTATTCATTGGAGTGTGCCTTTCGTAGGAACTAGTTAGGGTTAATCCACTGCAAGAGTAACTCATAAATCGTTAGTAATTCCACCAGTTAGTTTAGTCGTCGCAAGAAGTGACCATACTCGGGCGGCTAATTAATCTTGGTAGCTAGATCGGATAGTGCGAACGTTCGCCAGTATTAAACCTAATGGTCAGGAGTTATGGTGGTGTCTTAGAATTGATTGAACGAGAATTGAAATCCGCTGATCTGTTGATTGCCAATGCTCTGGTGAACTAAGGGGATTCGAAGTCTAAGCTTGTCTGTCGTCTTTGTTAAGTCAACCAATCTTTCAATCTGTCTTTCAATTTAGTTTTAATTTTCTTTCATTTTCTAGAATAGAAGTCGTGGAACTCACACCACGCACAACATGTTAAACCTGAGTAATCTGCCTTTACATTTGAGTAGACAATTATTAGAAGACCCGTGGAATACGATCTACTTAGCTTCCAGCTTGGTAGTTATTTGATACGCTTCACAACGTTCATCAAATTGGCACCGTTGCCGGGGACTTCTTTTAATTGTTTGAAAGAAAAACAGGCATTTTATTCTTCTACTTTCCATCTTTCATTTTTCCATCTACTTTGATTTTACACTGGTTTTTATTGTTTTTGTCATTCGTAGGTTGTTCACAGGTTTATGCACCACCGCCCTCTCACGCGCTCCCAAACCGCCAAGAACGACAAGGCTAAGAGTATAGAGAGACTAGGTAGTTCTGCTCCGCCAAGACAATCACGAATTTCAACGAGAGGCAGAACCAATCCACCTCCATCTTTCACTCCAATTAAGATCGAGGAACTGAAGGAGAGTTCCTCATCTTCATCTTCACCATCATCTTCATCTGCTTCATACACCGAATCACTTTCACCTCCTTCATCTCCTAGGATGGGTGATCAGTTACCACCACCAGGCGATCAACCACCACCACCACCACTGGGCGCACCGAAGAGTCTAGCTGACTACAACAAGCCGAGCACGACTAGCGTTCGATCTTCTATCGCCGTGCCACGCATCGAAGGAGATCCTGACTATGAGATCAAGATTCCTTTCTTGACCATGATCTCTAGGGATCTACAATTTGAAGGCAGGCCACTTGACAATACGTGCACGCATCTGGCGGATTTCATTGATCTCTGTGGCACTTTCAAGAATGGGAATCTCGACAAGAACACTCTATGCTTGAGAGCTTTCCCGTTCTCTCTTAAAGGCGCAGCTAAGAGGTGGCTCACTGGCAAACCACCTGGTTACTACATAGATTGGGATACTCTTGCTCAAGATTTTGTCGAAGAGTACTTCCCTCCTTCCAGAACAACAGCCTTCAAGGACAACATCGCCAGATTTTCTCAGAAGGAAGGAGCAAGCTTATATGACACTTGGAATGAATTCCAAGAACTTCTCTACAACTGTCCTCGCCATGGTTTCGAGCAAAGACAGTTAGCTGAAATCTTTGCTCGAGGTATTCGTGATGAATATGCTAAATGGGTCAATTCCCTAGCTGAAGGGGATTGCACTACCCTCACACCTGAAGCTGCTCTTCTCCATTTCGCAAACTGTGCTTCCAAGTCAAGGAACTAGGAACGACAATCAGAAGGATCAAGAAGCAAGCTTGATCTTGAGGCAACCATTAAAGCAGAAGTTGAGAAGCATCTGAAGAAGTATTCTACACATATCAAGCCGCCAGCAGCCTCTGTCTACGTTGCTGATTGCGAGTGGTGTGGAGCTTGTGCTCATAACGGAGGCCGATGCCAGAACTTTGGCAAAGCAGAAGTCTGGTCTTCCGAAGAAGTCAATTTCGTTTCTCAAGGCTTCAACAACAACCAACAAGGTTATGTTGGCTACTGCAACTACAGACAACAGGGAAATTTCCAAGATCGACCTCCCTACAATGTCGGTGCCAACCAGAACCAAGGCCAGAATCAGAATAGCCGACCAACTGGTTCAGCTCAGGATCAGAAGCCAACCAATCTGACGGGAGGTATCTACCAACCGACGCACCAAAATCCGGGTAACTATGGAACTACTCCTGGCAATCGCCAGAATCACTATTTGAACAATACTTATACAGGACAACAGCATCAGAAGGACAACAACGTCAGTGAACTCGACAAGAAGCTCAATCAGATCATCACCAGACTTGATGATCATGATAGTCAGTTCAAAGCTCAAGTTCTCCTCAACCAATAACAAATTGCATCCGGTCAAAGATTAGAGCATGCAGTGAACCAGATCTTTAGCATGCTAGCATCTGGCTACCCGTCTGGCCAACTTCCAAGCCAAGCTGAGCCGAATCCAAGAAAGGAGCAAGCTAAGATGGTATCTATTAAAAATCTGACAAACTCGCCTACTAATGCTTCTTCTAATTTATACAGGGCCATTGAAGTTCCGGAGAAGAAGGAAGCAAAGAAGGAGGAGCCTAAGGAGTATGATCCTCCTCTTGCTCCGTACTACGAGAAGCCTCCCTTCCCAAATGCTTTGCTACCGAACGCAAGGATCGAGACTGGCATGTGGGGGAAAAAGAAGGATACCCTACCATCCGTAGCAAGAATCCTTCCTTGCCATATCTAGCTAAGTGTTCCCATCCAGGTTCTTTCACGCTACCTCTAGTCATTAATGATATTGAGGTAGAACGTAGTTTGGTTGATCTAGGTGCGTCTGTCAATGTCATGCCTATGAGTTTGTTCGAGAAATTGAATCTTGGAGAACTTGAACCGACTAGCATGCAACTTGTCTTTGCTGATAGATCATTGAAAACACCTAGAGGAGAGATTAAGGATGTTGTTACTAAATGTGGTCCTTTCACTTTCTTAGCTGATTTTGTGGTTATAGATACTAGCAAGGAGGATTCTACTATTCTTATAGGTCGACCCTTCATGGCAACAACCGGAATGCAAATCAATGTTCCGAGTGGTTCTTTGACCTTGAGGGTTGGTAAGGAAATGATAAAATTCCGCCTTAAGGACGGTATGAAATATACTTCTATGGATGAAGAACCTCACTGTCTTGTTGTTGAAACTGTGGAGTTGACTCCGGTCAACTCCGTTACTGATGTCTCTTCCAGTGTTTCTAGATCAACTGTTGTTGCATGTGTTGAATAGATTATCAAGCAGAAACCAGGATCTTCGGCACAAAAGCCGCCAAAGAAGAAGGAACTGAAAGCCTCTTCTTCTCAATCACTGCCAAGCAAGGAACCTGGCAGGCTACAGAGGAAGAATCAGAAGAAGACTCAAATGGTCTGGAGGCCAGTTACTCCGCCATCCTCTTCCGAGCTAGCTGCACCACCAGTCCCTGTCAAGCCACCGGCACAGGAGCAAGTGAAGAAGGAGAAGCCAAAAGAATCTCCCAAGGAAGTGCCAAAGATCCCAGATCCCGTTGAAATGAAGTCGGAGGTCAAAGAGAAGATAAAGCCAACTGTCCTCATTCCTTCCATTGTAACATTCACGAAGGATGATCTCTCAAGAGAACTGTTCGGACTGTTCATGATCACTGATCATCTTTCCGATGGATGCACTAAACTCACTCATGCTAACGGGAAGAAATTCACGCTCGACGGAGATACCCCGAAGCTCTACTTCATAAATTCTGACGCTAGCGTTAAGGAGATATTGAGTTGGGATGTCTCCTAATACCGTCCAGGTATCGTCCAGCTCAAGGTCATTAATCAAGAGCGCTTCGTGGGAGGCAACCCACGGCTAGAGTCAGTTTTTAGTTTGTGTCGAACTCCTTGTTTTAGAGTCGGTTCGGGGGAGCCAAAAGTGTTAGTTTGCGTGAATTCTTAGTTTTCGTGTGTAGTGTGTGTGTCATCGTTTCAATCGCAAGTTGTTTGAGGTTGTTCCGATTTTTGTCAAATTAGTTCTGATTTTCTGAAGTTTGTCAGAATTACGAAAACATTTTGAAAAGCTGTAGTGCAAAGTTTTTGCCAAAAATTGCACCCTTTTCGGCGAAAACTCCTCTTTAAAACCCACTGTGTTTTCTGTCCGATTTTTGATAAACTTTTCGGCGAAAAATGACTTTAAAATCTGGCAGATGTTTTGAACTAAATTTTTTCGGCAAAAACTTGCACTTCTTTTCGCCAAAAAATTTGAGAAAATCCAAAAAAAATCTTATCCCCTTTTTCCCGGTCCCTCCTCTCTCTCTCCCCTCACATTTTCGTTTTTGAAAAAAGAAACCAGAACACCCCTTCAAAAAAAAATCGCCGCCGCCACTATCTTCATCGCCCCGCCCGATCCCGCCGCCGGTCACTTCCTCATCCTCCCCTGATCATTTCAAACCATAGAACGTCCGAATCAGAGCTTTATAGCCTCGGTTCCACAGAAACCTAATTTCTCAAGTTTTTCACCGATTCCTCCTCGTCCATTCATTTTCAGCCACTATGACTTGAAGGTAAGTTGTAGAGTTTTTCATTACGAGTCTTTTGACATGTTGATTGCTGAATTTCGTCGGGGTTGACTTTGGTTGACTTTTTTCGGTCTACCTCGATTTGCGTGCCGATTGTTTCGTGAGAATTTTGGTAAATATATTGCTTTGGACTGTTCTAGCATGCTTAGGGGGAATTGTGCTGAAATTTGAAACCATTTGATCATATGTTGTTGTGCTTAAAGAATGATTCTTTGTGGTGTTGACTTTTTATGAAATGTCGGTTTGACCTTGAACTGTTGTTGCTCATTTGGCTGCCATGTTTATCCATTCCCGTTCGTATTACTTTGTTGGTTGTCCTTGCTGATGTTATGCCGTCATTCCTCGATTTGTGCTAGTAATTGCTATGATTAAGGTTCAATGCGTTATAATGTTGACTTTTTGAATGTTGGTTTGACTTATGAACTCTAGTTGTGATGTTAACATTTCTGGCTAGTCCTTTGCGTGTTTTGTGATTAATTGTCATTACCGGTTACTCGTTTTGCTTACCCCCACTCGGTTTTCCTCATTTCTTTGTGAAATTGAGATTTTCTACTAAGTGTGGGGTAGGTTCTTAGTTTGACTAATTTGGTTTCTTTTCTTGCTATGCAATAGGAACGTAACCAATGAGCGCAAGACTAAGGCCAGACTTGACACCGCCTGTAGCTCCCGAGCACCGGCCCCCGTCACACCTGCCGTCTGTGGTCCTCAACCAGCATACCCAGGCCGTGTCGGGTATCACCCCACTGTTGCCCGCTTGCCCGTGCATTATTTTGAGCACTACCAGAGGTTCGAGCACGTTCCCGGAGCCGATGTGCGACCACTGTCCATGGACTCCCTCCTCGCGCACGATGAGGATTGGCACCAGAATGTGCTCGACTCGTTGGCACCTTCAGGACTTCTGGAGCTGACCACCCTGGCTGCTAGCTTTCCAGACGTCGCGCTCCAGGAATTCTAGGCTACATTCGAGCTGGATGAGCACAAGAGGACGCAGCACAAGAAGGTCATCTCCTTCTATCTTGACGGGACGTACAAGACATTCACCTAAAGATGAGTTTGCAACTCATATCAGCATCCCCCAGGAGCACTACGAGGGTCACCACCTCGGCTGGGAGAACAACACGGGCAAAGGAGAGGAATATGACGCACTCTAGAGCCACATCACTGGAGTACCAGACGCTCAGACCACGTCTCATAACTCCGTCAGGTCACTCTCTCACCCTCTCTATCGTTTTATTCATATGGTCCAGAGAAGGACCGCCACAACATCAGCAGAGAGGAGCTCCTTCTTCAACGTGCCGTCTGAGAGGCTTATCCTCTTCAAGGATGGGTACTTGCACGCATCTTCCACTAGAAGACCCATAAGCCAAGGCCGCCTCGCTCACTCCTTGGCGGTAACTTTGTAGGCCGACTCATTATATCCCTCGGTCTCAGCCAGTCCTATGGCCCTAACGTCCCACGTCGCATGGTACACACTGTAGGTGGTGATTTAGCGGTCGAGTACGCCCTCCAGTTGGACCTTGGTCCACAGGTGGCGGCAGCTCCTCCTCTCCAACACGAGGACGAGTCAGAGGAAGAAGATGATTATGAGGAGCAGCCTCCTCAGCCGGAGCCGGTGTTTGACGATCATATACCCTAGCCATAGCAGCAGTCGCCCCTCCAGGATCCATTCTAGGTGCCTCATCCTTAGTACCGATCGCATCCAGCTGATCTTGGAGAGCTGTACGAGCGACTCCAGGAGTGGCGAGTCACAGACACCACCACCCAGGATGCCAGATGGGTTATTATGCAGTAGCACATGCACTGCGATGATGAGAGGTACGAGGCGTAGCTGGCATGGCAGCGGCAGGTCAACGACGTCCTCCACATTCCACCCCCCAATGCACCTGACCAGCAGTGATCGGGTTGTATCCTCTTCCTTGTCCCTTCTTTTTATTTCTTCTTTTCGGATTTCGATCCAACTTTTTTTTGTGTGGATCCGGGACACTTGTCCCGGTTTCCTTTTTATCTTTCATTTGTTTTTGTTTTGCAGGCAGTTGGTAGATTCCCTTTGCTTCGGGTCTACTACACTTCCCTTCGCTTTGGTAGATTCCCTCCGCTCTGAAGACCCGTGTTCATCCCCTACATCAGTCATCTCGGTCCAGGTTCTTCTATTTCTCTCTCAACTCTAGTTTAGTCCTGTAAGGACACAGAATAGTTTAGGTGTGGGGTAGGATGCTAGAGAACCTTGCATGAACTTGATTACCCTTGATCATGTTTTTGTGTGTTCCGTCGTTCCTTTCTAGTTTCTCTAGCATTAGAATTGCTCAGTTCTTGATTTTTGATGTTAAGTTGTTGTTCAATCTGTCATAATGACGCTTAGACTGCTTAACCTAGAACCTGAGAACCAACGTGTATACTTTGATGCTGAATTGCCTGGTCAGAACAGATTTTCAAAATCACACTTGTAGTTTGTCACCTTGATTGCATGAAAATGACCGAATCTGACTAGCAAACCAAATGTGAGCTTTTGATCCATTGCACGTAACTTGCAATTTCAATTCTTTTTGAGTGGTTTTCTGTTTGCGTGAATGAGTTAGAATTTGCATGAGACCTATTCGAGACCACACGATGACACGAGTTCTAGAATGATAGGGGCACCTACATTCAGCTACTAAGCCAGATAGCCTACCTAACGATAAATCCATTCAGTTTAAACCCTTGAGCTTGGCCTGTTCTTTCGGTTCGATTTACATTACAACCAATCCCCATTCTTTCATTCCCCGTTGATCCCCTGTGGTTGTAGTTCTAGATTAGCCTACCTGAAGTCGATTTGTGGTAACTTGCCTATAGCCATTAAATGGTGGTCTTAGCTATTATGTCCAGCCGTGTAAACCCCCCTAGCAACTAAAATAAATAATCAACACAAAAGAAAAAAAAGAAGAAAAGAAGAGAAATTCAAAAAAATATATATAGAAAAAGAGTTCAAAAGTCTTCAAGTTTATAGTTTTGTTAAATAAACGTTCTTCTCCCTACATATGGAACGACGAAGTCAAAAGAAAATTCAGAAAAAAATGTGTAAAGAAAATAAAGTGCTAGGTTGGTTGAGGGTATCATAGGACGAGCGTACACTATTTCACCCGTGTCTGGGTAGACGGTAGGAAGTTATAGGCTAGATTCGAGGGAAGTTAGTCGAAAGCTACACCGCACCAAAGCCATCATCATACATTCCCTTCATCCATCTCATCTTAACCTTTGTAGTGTAGAATTCGTTACAGTCCCGAGCAGGGAAGTCCTTCTTGACTAGTTCCTTGTGTTGTCACACTGGTGGAGATGTGGTCGAATTGCAAACTTATGACAGAATTCAGTAACAGAAAATGATTGAGCGCAGAAACACGTCCTTAAACACAGAGAGTGAGAATTTCCCTTATACTAAATATTTCATGTGTGAGGAGTCTGGTCGGTCAGGTCAAATTCTTGCATGATTGGTTACTATTACTTGTCGTGTGCAGTTTTTTTGTGAGACTAGGTTGTTTGGCTGATTAGTATGCATGTTAGATTTCTTGTTCTAGAAGTAGCTTCTAATAATTCATTGTGTGAGCTTGAACTTGAATTTAACCGATCTTATCATTTGTGAACATGAGCATGTTCTATTTAGTTTGCTTGAGGACAAGCAAAAGCTTAAGTGTGGGGTATTTGATGACACTCGATTTGACGTGATTATCATCCTCATTTAAGCGACATTTCTTGGCTTAAGACATGATTTTTAGGGCAGAATAGCGAATCACTCAACTACTCTATCTCATTCCATTTGTGTTACTTTGGCCCGTTTCGGGTCTATTTGATGGTTTTCTAGTGTTTTCATGATAGCATAGGTTTTTGCTGTCAAATAAAGTAGTCAAGGACGTGTCTAAGGCATTGGAACCTTGAGGAACCGCACCGGAACCAGTCCAAGAAGTCAATCAAGTCAACAGAAATCCTGCCCCATTTTACACTAGAGTTTTCGGCGAAAAGTCCTGAGGTTTTCGGCGAAAACTCCAGAAGAAATTGGCAGAGCAATACAAGAAGAAGTTTTCGGCGAGAAGTCAAGACTTAAAACTCACAGGAGAATCAGTCGACGTAGCAGCGATTTACACTGAAGTTTTCGCCGAAAAATCCTTAACAAATCCGGCACTGATAGGGTTAAGTATAAACACTTAACCGGCGGCTAAATTAATAGATATACTTTTCATAATAGAACTTTCGCGAGTTCCAGACCTAAAGAGTTTGAGAGCGTAGAGTTAGAGAGTCGAAGAGCTAGGAAGAGATCGTGACGCCATCCCTTCACCTCGGAGACTCGGAGCTAGGATTGAAGATTACCGGAGAGCGAAGCTTTGCCAGAGTCGTCTTAATTAGGTTTTACAGTTTCTATATGTTCTTCCTTTTCACGATGAACTCTGTTTATGTCTTTGATTCTGTCGTTATGAACATGAGTAGCTAAACTCGTAGAGCTTAGACTAGATGAACCTTAAGTGACCCAGGGCTTTAAAGCGGTCACGGATCGGCGGTGATTAGATTCAAAGTTCAATCAGTTTCTCTTTCATGTTTGATTTGTTCTTCGTTGTTTATGTTTCTTGTCTGGATTGATCACCTCGATTAGATTCTTGTTAAGCTGAGGATAGAAGCGAACGCTCGCCTCACTTTAAAACACCAAATCAACAATTAACCTATTCATTGGAGTGTGCCTTTCGTAGGAACCAGTTAGGGTTAATCCACTACAAGAGTAACTCATAAATCATTAGTAATTCCACCAGTTAGTTTAGTCATCGCAAGAAGTGATCGTACTCGGGCGGCTAATTAATCTTGGTAGCTAGATCGGATAGAGTGAACGTTCACCAGTCTTAACCTTAAAGGGTCAGGAGTTATGGTGGTGTCTTAGAATTGATTGAACGAGAACTAAAATCCGCTGATCTGTTGATTGCCAATGCTCTGGTGAACTAAGGGGGATTCGAAGTCTAAGCTTGTCTGTCATCTTTGTTAAGTCAACCAATCTTTCAATCTGTCTTTCAATTTAGTTTTAATTTGCTTGCATTTTCTAGAATAGAAGTCATGGAACTCACACCACGCACAACGTGTTAAACCTGAGTAATCTGCTTTTACATTTGAGTAGACAATAATTAGAAGACCTGTGGAATACGATCTACTTAACTTCCAGGTTGGTAGTTATTTGATACGCTTCACAATGTTCATCAACCACTCACGACCGTGATGAAGAACAATGTACCCTTCCAATGGGGTACACCATAATAGGAAGCCTTCAAAGCTGTAAAGAAGAAGCTAACTAAAGCCCCACTACTCATGCTACCTGATTTCACCAAGCCCTTTGAAATCGAGTGTGATGCTTTCGGAGTGGGAATTGGAGAAGTCCTCAAGCAAGAAAGGAGGCCCGTAGCATACTTCAGTGAGAAAATGAGTGGAGCCACACTTAATTACCCCACCTATGACAAGGAGTTATAAGCATTGGTGAGGGCCTTGAAGACTTGGCAACATTACTTGTGGCCAACGGAATTCATCATCCACACGGTTCATGAGTCCCTCCAGTACTTGAAGGCAAAACATAAGCTCAACGAGAGACATGCACGGTTGGTGGAGTTCATTGAATCTTTTCCCTACATAATCCAGTACAAGCACGGTAAGGAAAATGTGGTGGCTGATGCATTGTCAAGAAGGTATACCCTAATTACTATCCTTAGTTCCAAATTCATTGGTTTCGAACATATTAAGGATCTCTATGCCACTGACCTTGATTTTAAGGATGTGTATGAAGCTTGTCCACAGGGAGGATTTGGGAAGTTCTACAAGCAGGATGGCTATTTATTCGAGGAATCCAAGCTATGCTTTCCTAACCATTCATGCAGGACTATCCTAGCTAGAGAAGCTCATGGAGGTGGACTCATGGGACATTTTGGAGTGGCCAAAACCGTAGCCTGCCTCAAGGAGCACTTTTATTGGCCAAAGATGCGCCATGGTGTGGAGAAGCTCATTGCTCAATGTTTTAAATGCCAAAGAGCTAAGTCACATCTCCAACCCTACGCTTTATACACTCCTTTACCTATTCCTGAGCATCCTTGGATTAATTTGTCTATGGAGTTTGTGTTAGGATTGCCTAAGACTAGGAAAGGTAGGGATTCGATCTTTGTGGTAGTTAATAGATTCTCTAAAATGGCTCATTTTATTGCATGCCACAAAGCTGATGATGCATCCTACATTGCTAATCTATTATTTAAAGAAGTAGTTAGGTTGCATGGAGTACCAAAGACCATAGTTTTGGATAGGGATTCAAAATTCCTAAGTTACTTTTGGAAAACCTTGTGGGCTAAGTTAGGTACTAAATTGATGTTTTCAACCACTTCCCACCCATAAACTGATGGCCAAACTGAAGCAGTGAATAGATCATTGTCTGAAATGCTTAGGGCTGTCATTAAATTCAACATAAAGTAATGGGAGGATTGCTTGCCACACGTAGCTTTTGCCTACAATAGGGTTGTTCACTCAGCCACCCAATACTCATCATTCAAACTTGTTTATGGATTTAACCCCCTAACCCCTTTGGATTTATCACCACTGCCTATACATGAGTTTTTAGATGCACATAGACAAAAGAAGCCTGAACATGTACGGAAGTTACATGAGAAAGCAAATGCCAACATTGAGAGGAGGATTGCTCAATACATTCACAATGCCAATAAGGGAAGAAAGGATAAAATATTTGAAGTTGGAGACCAAGTGTGGATTCACTTCAGGAAAGACCGATTTCTTGATGAAAGGAAGTCCAAGCTACTGCTTAAAGGCGACGGACCCTATATTTTCCTCAAAAGGATCAACAATAACGCCTATGTTCTTCATTACCTAATTCATATAGTGCCACCTTCAATGTTGCTGACTTAACTCCCTATTATGATGATGTCTATGCAGATCCGGATTCGAGGTTGAATCCTTTTCAAGAAGAGGGTAATGATGAGCCAGCTGTACATTGGACATGGCCAGAGCTACCCCTGACCAGGAGCCAAGTGAGAGCCTTCAAAGACCGGGTCAATTCCTACATGAAGGCTTGGAGTCAAGGAAGCCATGAAGAGGATGATTAGAAGTTCGCCAAGGGAGGTTATACATTGCTGGAAAGGGAGGCTGATGAACGTTGTAATGCGTGTGATCAAACAACTACCAAGCTAATAGCAAGGCATATCGTATTCCATGGGTCTCAACTAATTTTCTAATCAAATGAACTGACAAACTATTCAGGTTTTCACAAGTTGTGCGTGGTGTGAGTTCCAGGACTTCTAATCTATGAAGCAGGAAAATTGAAATGAAAACAGAAAGCAAATTGAAAGGTTGATTGACTTGATGATAACACGTGTTTACCAAGGTCGTATTCCTCGAGGTTCTCTCATAAGCTTGTACTCACAAAGTTCATGAACGGTCTAAACGTTTGAAATTAAGTTTTGGTTTTGAAAAAGAACAAATCAAAAGCATAAACAATGAAAAACTAACAAGGTTTAAGCAAGAAAAGAAGTGGAACAAATCAAAGATAAAGGGGTTCTCTTGGTAGGTAGTTTCATCATGCTCAAGATGAATAATTGAACGAACAAGCTAATCAAGATCAAGTTTGCACTCGGATGACCATGCATTTCACTTATTTGGACTCGATGCACTCTCGTAGCACCTAATCCCTATCCCAATACCACTCAATTTAGGCTCTCGCTCTCAAACTAAGTGAAAATAGGATGCATTAAAGGTGTTTGATGAAATGCCAAGCTACAAAACCCTCTCCTATGACTCTATGACCACTAGGCTAGACACCACACTCTCATGTCAATGTTCTAACACTAAGAGAATCATCCAAAGACTAATCAAAGTTCAATTGAGTGAAAATCCTAATGCACACCAAGTGTTCGATAAAATGCACAAGTGAGAAATCATGCAACTATGGTTGAATTGAGATGATCTAATCTCTTAGAACACACTCTCTTCAATCCCTAGACCTACAATCTATGCAATCCAAGCACTCTCATGCATCAAATTACAATGAATGGACCAAATTAAGCAAACATGGCATAAAATGGCATTAAGAACAAGTCTAGGAATCATCCTCATACAACCAAGATCAATCATGGCAAGTTCTATACAATCATCCCTCTATCATAGCACAACTATTCTACCCATCCAAGAGGAACCCTAGAAAATCAGCCACACATGGCCAAGGGAGTAAAGAAAGAAGAAGGAAGAATGGTCACCAAGAACACCATGGATGATTCCTTGAGATGATCTTCACTTCTCCACTTGTAGGCACTTCTCCCAAGGTTTGTTGGCTTCAATCCTAGCTCCAATGGCTTCAAATTGCTCCAAAAACGTGCTCTAGGGTTTGAGGGTTCGTGGAAATGTATTTGGGGTTCAAGAGATATGATCTCAATTTTCCAAAATGGCCAAAATCAAGAGTATTTATAGTGCAGGGGACAGTGCACGGCGTGCACCTCTGCACGGCGTGCACCTCTGCACGGCGTGCATAGTGCACGGCGTGCACCTCTGCACGGCGTGCACATCTGCACGGCGTGCACCCCCTGCACTCTGCAGAAAACCCGATCTTGCAAGGCTCACATCTCCCTCGTCCGGCCTCCAAATGACCTCCCGTTTGCTCCTATGCGCTCTTTGTTATCCGTACTTTGAAGCCAGATCCTGAAAATGCATAGAGAAGCTCCAATAGCCCACGAATTATGGCTCCAAAGTGGCAACCGGACAACAAAATGACACTTAGCACAAAAATTCAATAAACGCATATAAATCATGTCATTTCGCGAATAAATACGGGCATATCATAGGTCATTCATAAGCTTAACATGCACTGATTAAAGTCACATCAAATTCCCCTACGACTAAGCTTTGCTTGTCCTCAAGCAAATGAATTAGAAAACATCCAAGTTCACACATGACAAGTTCGGTCCATTGAGATTCAAGCAATCACAATTTAGCTTAAACTGTTCCACGAACAAACTAAACCTACACATGCAAGAACATCAACCAAATAAGTGTAAACCTCACTAATTTCTACACACTTCAAGTAGTGGATGATTGGGACACAGCAAAACCGACCACGACAACACCGACACTAATCAAAAGGACTTGAAATCGGAACATGGATCGTGAGTCGTGAATGTGGCTATCGACTCGACTTCATCCGCTTCTAGATCCGCATTTTACAACTCTGGCTAGGATCAAGGGCTACAGTTGAGAACTCTTTTTTCTTTCTTTTCTTTTCTTTCTCTTTTTTTTTTTTTTTTTTCTTACTGCATACTAGTGCTCGATTCAACACTTCACTTAGGTGTTGAACCTGCCTAGCTCACAGCCTTTGCCCTTTTGCTTAGTGCTCAACTCGACACTTCACTTAGGTGCCGAGTTTGCCTAGCTTTTCTTTTTTTTTTTTTTTTTTTCAACTTAGCCACTTGATCCTTAGCCCCTTAACAACTTCCGTACAAGATTTCGAAATGGATTCCGTCTAGTCTCAAGCCACAATCACGAAAGATCAAAAAGAGAATGAAAAACATGGAGGAGGGGAAGAAATTCTGATTGCCTTCATCATCCTAGACCGGTGTTATCGAGTGGTATAAAAACGCGTATCCAACCAATCAACCAACATACAAGAGTGATAAGATCTCAGTTCTGGCCCAGACTCATTTGATATTAGTGCTAACATGCTGGTTAAAGGTTCTAAGTGGAACAATCTAAACATCATTGTGAAGACTTGAAGTCAATTAAACACTAAACGTCAAGAACCGAACGATTCTACAATAGAGGAATTCGACATTCAATTAAGATCATGCAACATATCAGATCATAGCTTTAGACTTCTACCGATAAATAATCACACCAAAACTCAAACTCCCCTACGACTAACATGAGCATTGTCCTCAATGATCAAGAGAGAGAGAGGATAAGGTGGAACGAATATACCGCGCGGTGAAGAAGGGAAGCCGGAGATGGGATCCCGGGTCAAGTAACCTGCTCAGGACGAGGACCTGAATCAGGGGTACCTGTATAAAACAAGGGAGGGCACACCGCTCAAACACAACCCATAGTCGACAAGATGAGAGTACAGATGAGATGTGTGATCCAACAACAAGACAAGTTCAATGCCAGAAATGAAAAGAGAAAATAAGAAGTCAAACACAACAAAGCATGCAGTCATAAACAGAAAGGAAAGAAAGGAAAAATCCAAAGTCCTGAGAAGTGGTGAGTGATCCTGCAGCTCTCAGTGAGGTGGTGGTCGTGGGTGCCCAGGCCACTGTGACCAAGGATGGTAGCCGTCGAACGGGGGAGGCGGTGGAAAGACTGTCCAAGTGCTGGAGCGTGGCGACGTCGGTGAGTGCAGCGGCGGCTGGAGTGGGAAAGAGAGAGTGCTGGCGGTCGGGTTAAGGGCGCGCAGGGTCGGGGTGGTCGATTGGAGGTGCTGGCAGGAGCGAGTGGAGTCCGGCGGTCGGGTAAGTGGGAAAAGGATGGCGGCGGCGGCTGGCGTGGTCGGGCGATTGGCGTCGGGCGGTCGGCGGCTGGCAGGAGGGAGTGCTGGCGGCGGCGGGGTTGATTGAACGGCTGGTGTACGGACGGGTGAGGAATTGAGAGAGGGGTCGGGTGAGTCGAGGAAAGGGATAGGGGGGGTGGGTTGGGGAATCAAAACCAAACCGAACAATGACTCAAACCAGAAAATCAAGTATCAACCGACTCAACCACTAACCAAACCGAAATAAAGCAAAGGAAAAAATCAGTGCTGCACGGCGTGCAGGGGTGCACGGCGTGCAGGGTGCACGGCGTGCATGGGTGCACGGCGTGCATCCCGGAGCTGAAAATTTTTGTTGAAGCTCTGGGCAGCCCGTGCACCAAACCGTGCACCGTGCACGGCGTGCATCATGCACGGCGTGCAGTGGTGCACGGCGTGCACCCCCTCAGCACAAAATCAAATTTTTCACTTCGACGAAAACGACCAAAACACCGCCAAATCCACTCAAAACGGACCCCGAACTTCAGAATTTCAACGCCTACGACACCACAAAGGACACCACAACAACTCAAGGACCTTGAATACCACAAAAACACACAATCATGCAATCAAATCAAGAAGAAAGGACATGAAAAACACTCGGGTTGCCTCCCGAGAAGCGCTTGTTTAACGTCTTGAGCTCGACGAAGCAAGGAACAACTAAGTAAAACCATCCCAACTCATTACCTCTTTGAAATCGAAGTCATTACCTTCGCATGGCACACGGAACTTGAATTGAACCTTACCGACTTCGGGAGGTGTAAGCTCGGATTTCCCGGATGATGAAATGTGAGCAATGGAGAAGGGGCCAAACCACTTGGAGTGAATTCTCTCATCGGGTGGCTTCTTAGTCTTGCTAGTCTCGCCCATCGGTGCGGCTTCCTTGCCCTTCTCGGGTGGCTTCTCCACACCTTTCTTCTTAGCCTTGGGTGGAGTCTTCTTTACTTCATCCTTTTTCTCCTGCACATCACTAAGAGCAAACAACTCCGCAAGACTATGACGGACAAGGTTAGTGCTATTAGTAGCCGAAGTAAGCTCATGCGGATTCTTAGGATCATGGTGACTAGCATAAGACAAAGTAAACTCCATGCCATTGGAACGGTCAAAGATCATGCATTCATTATCGACCCTAAGTGTAAGTTTACCACCGTAGACATCAATCAAAGCACGAGAGGTTGCTAAGAAAGGTCGTCCTAGAATCAAAGGCACATCGGTACCACCCATAGCATCTAGAATAACAAAATCCACAAGGAATTCAAAAGCACCAACCTTAACCAACACATCTTCGACAATACCACGAGGGGATGTCACAGATTTATCCGCTAATTGAACATTCATTTGAGTTGGTTTTAGTTTCCCTAGGCCTAACTTCTTAAACATGCAATATGGCATAACATTGATACTAGCACCCAAATCGGCTAAGCCTCTACTTATTGCATGTTCACCAATAGTGCAAGGAATAGTAAAGCTACCTGGATCCTTAAGCTTTTCCGGTGGCCTCTTAGAGAGAATGGCGGAGCATTGTTCGTTGAGCTTTGCCGAAGTCACATCCGTAAGCTTGCGTTTGTTGGTGAAGATCTCTTTCATGAACTTCGCATATTGAGGCATCTTTGTAATCGCTTCTCCAAAAGGCATTGTGAATTGCACCTTGTCAAGAATCTCAACAAACCTCTTGAAATCTTTTTCCATGGAATCCGCCTTCAAGCGAGAAGGATAAGGTGGTTTAGGCTTGTACGGAGGCACAACCGGTGCGGGAGGAGAGACCGGAGTGGCGCTCGTCGTAGCCTCTTGAGAACCAACCGTATTGGTCATCTTAGAAGCTTCTTTAGCCTTGGCTCTTCTATCTTTAACCTCAATCTTATCCGTGTCATCATCGGAAACCACGTCTTCAACTATAACCAAATCATCATCTTGAGCACTTACCACCTTAGGTATGGCATCTTGTACTTGCTTACCACTCCTCAAAGTTACCATCATAAGCTCCTCGGGACCCTTGGGATTGACCTCGGTATTGGCGGGTAAACTACCTTTAGGTCGCTCCGAGAGTGCCTTAGAAATATGTCCTAATTGGTTCTCCAAATTGGCAATTGAAGCTTGTTGATTCTTGATGAGTTGGATCATTGCCGCATTGGTGTCTTCTTGAGAGATCGAAGAACCACCCTCCTTATTTTGAGGAGGCTTGTTGAACCCGGGTGGTCCTTCACCTCTATGGTTGTACATTCCCGGTGGGGTAGGACCTTGGAAACCTTGACTTGGATGTCCACTTTGATTCCATTGATTTCCCCCTTGGTGCCCTTGACCTTGGGGTCCTCCTTGAGTCCCTTGGCTCCCTTGGTTTAGGTTACTTCCTTGAGACCATTGGTTGCCTTGATAACCCCTAAAACCTTGATAACCTCCTTGATTTCCTTGGTTGTAGCCCTTGCTATAACCACTACCTTGATTCCCTTGGCCTTGGTAACCTTGGTTAGACTTGTTGTACCAAGGTCGGTTATAGTTACCTTGATAGTTACCTTGGGGGCTGAAATTACCGTGGAACCCTTGACCTGTGCAAAGCTTACCTCCTCAAGGTCGCCTTGGCCAAGTTCAGGAGTGGCGGAAGGACAAGCACTAACATCGTGATCTTGACCCCCACAACCCTCACAACAATATATAGAAGCAACCGGTGGATTACCCACATGAGATGATTGGACCTTGGAGGGATGCTTAGGCATACTTAGGTTACTTACTTGTGAAGCCATGGCATCAATCTTAGACATAAGGAGAGCGATCATGGGATCATCTTCATCTCGATGTCCCGGTAACTTATGCTTCTTCCCATAGGTGGATGAATCCTTTGGTGCATCAACACTTACGGACCGAGAGTCATAGTGCGTATCACTTCCATACTTAGACTTAGGAGGTTGTTGTCGAGACCAACTCCTTGTCTTGTTGGCCATCTCCGCAAAGAGTTCGAGAGCATCTTCGGGAGTGAGCATCCTTAAGTCACCTCCGGCGGCTTGGTTGATCATCCTTGTATTCTCAAAATCAAGGGACCTAGCAAAGATGTCCGCCAAGCTCCATTCGGCGAAGTTATGATGAGGACAAGACCGAAGAATGGCTTGGAACCTATTCCAAGTCTCATGGAAGAGCTCTCCCTTGTGTTGTATGAAGTGGTTGATACGGTCTCGGATTGCATCCGTCATATAGGGAGGAAAGAATTCTTCAAGGAAAGCTTCGGCTAGGCCCTCCCATGTAGTGAATGTTCTACTAGGTTGGTTCTCCAACCAAGACTTGGCTCGACCTTTGAGTGAGAAGGGGAAGAGTCGGAGTCGTATGCAATCCGGATGAACTTGATCATTCTTAACCGTGTCACATATCTCCAAGAAGTCCTTGAGATGCCTAGATGGACATTCACCATCAATGCCATTGAACACCACTCCATTTTGAACCATTTGGATCATATTAGGCTTGAGCTCAAAGTTCCTAGCATTGACGGGTCTTCGAACAATGCTAGAGGCTGCCCCTTCAAGAGTAGGACGAGCATAATCCGCCAAGGTACGTCTTGCACCCCTTTGTGAGCGATCATCATCATTAGTGTGGTGTGAATGAACCGATTGGTCATCGTCATCCCCATGTTGAGACATAGTGTGGTGTGAGATGTGATCAACTTCTTCTTCTTCAACTATAGGAGGTGGGGAAGTGGTAGGTGACTTGAGCACTTGTTCTAGTCCTTGGATTCGTGCTTGAAGACGAGCTGAACGCCTCATGCACTAACCCAAAATCTCCTACAAACAAGCACAACAAACACACCCGGCGCCAAAAACTTGATAACACGTGTTTACCAAGGTCGTATTCCTCGAGGTTCTCTCATAAGCTTGTACTCACAAAGTTCATGAACGGTCTAAACGTTTGAAATTAAGTTTTGGTTTTGAAAAAGAACAAATCAAAAGCATAAACAATGAAAAACTAACAAGGTTTAAGCAAGAAAAGAAGTGGAACAAATCAAAGATAAAGGGGTTCTCTTGGTAGGTAGTTTCATCATGCTCAAGATGAATAATTGAACGAACAAGCTAATCAAGATCAAGTTTGCACTCGGATGACCATGCATTTCACTTATTTGGACTCGATGCACTCTCGTAGCACCTAATCCCTATCCCAATACCACTCAATTTAGGCTCTCGCTCTCAAACTAAGTGAAAATAGGATGCATTAAAGGTGTTTGATGAAATGCCAAGCTACAAAACCCTCTCCTATGACTCTATGACCACTAGGCTAGACACCACACTCTCATGTCAATGTTCTAACACTAAGAGAATCATCCAAAGACTAATCAAAGTTCAATTGAGTGAAAATCCTAATGCACACCAAGTGTTCGATAAAATGCACAAGTGAGAAATCATGCAACTATGGTTGAATTGAGATGATCTAATCTCTTAGAACACACTCTCTTCAATCCCTAGACCTACAATCTATGCAATCCAAGCACTCTCATGCATCAAATTACAATGAATGGACCAAATTAAGCAAACATGGCATAAAATGGCATTAAGAACAAGTCTAGGAATCATCCTCATACAACCAAGATCAATCATGGCAAGTTCTATACAATCATCCCTCTATCATAGCACAACTATTCTACCCATCCAAGAGGAACCCTAGAAAATCAGCCACACATGGCCAAGGGAGTAAAGAAAGAAGAAGGAAGAATGGTCACCAAGAACACCATGGATGATTCCTTGAGATGATCTTCACTTCTCCACTTGTAGGCACTTCTCCCAAGGTTTGTTGGCTTCAATCCTAGCTCCAATGGCTTCAAATTGCTCCAAAAACGTGCTCTAGGGTTTGAGGGTTCGTGGAAATGTATTTGGGGTTCAAGAGATATGATCTCAATTTTCCAAAATGGCCAAAATCAAGAGTATTTATAGTGCAGGGGACAGTGCACGGCGTGCACCTCTGCACGGCGTGCACCTCTGCACGGCGTGCATAGTGCACGGCGTGCACCTCTGCACGGCGTGCACATCTGCACGGCGTGCACCCCCTGCACTCTGCAGAAAACCCGATCTTGCAAGGCTCACATCTCCCTCGTCCGGCCTCCAAATGACCTCCCGTTTGCTCCTATGCGCTCTTTGTTATCCGTACTTTGAAGCCAGATCCTGAAAATGCATAGAGAAGCTCCAATAGCCCACGAATTATGGCTCCAAAGTGGCAACCGGACAACAAAATGACACTTAGCACAAAAATTCAATAAACGCATATAAATCATGTCATTTCGCGAATAAATACGGGCATATCATAGGTCATTCATAAGCTTAAAATGCACTGATTAAAGTCACATCACTTGACAAGACGACAGACAAGCTTAGATTTCAAATCCCCCTAATATCACCAGAACATTGGCGATCACAAGACCAACGATTTTCAATCCCGACTCATTCAGTTCTCAGACACCACCATAACTCTTGACCCTTAGGTTTAAGTCCAGCGAACATTCGCTTTATCCGATCTAACAAGCAAGATTAATTGACCGCCCGTGCATTCACTTCTGCAACGGAAAACTAACTGGTGTAATTACTAGTGATTTGTGAGTTACTCTAGCAGTGGATTAACCGTAACTGGTTCCTATGAAAGGCACACTCCAATGAATAGGTTAATTGTTGATTTGATGTTTTAAAGTGAGGCGAACATTTGCTCTATCCTCAGATTAACAAGAATCTAGTCTAGGAGATCAAGCTAGAAAAGAAACACAGACAATGAAGCACAAATCAAACATGCAAGAGAAATTGTCTAAATATGAATTTAATTACCCCCGATCCGTGACCGCTTTAAAGCCCCGGGTCACTTAGGGTTCATCTAATCTAAGCTTTACGAGTTTAGCTACTCATATTCAATACGAGAGAAATGAAAACAATCAAGGAATACATCTCAGGTAGGAAGAACAGAGAAGAACTGTAAAACCTAATTTGATGAATTTGAGAAGCTTCAATCTTTTGAATCTTCAACTCCTAGGTCCAAGCACTCCGAGGGGAAAGATGGCGTCACGATCTCTCCGTGAACTCCGAGGATGCTCTCAACTCCCACTCGAACTATTGTAGTCTGGAAATTAATCTGTGGAGAAAAGTATACCTGAATTAGTGTATCTGCCTCCATCAAAATGGGTTTGTCCGAATTAGAACTGGAAAAGGCAGAACTTCTCGGCTAGAACCTTGAAAGTTCTCAGTGAGAACTTTAGTTCAAAAGCCTCATGTGTATGTGTCTTCAATACTTCTCGGCAAGAACTGTGTAAGTTTTCGCCGAAGTCTTCTCTTGAACGTCCCCTAGAACTCCTGTGTACAAACTCCTTGGCGAGAACTTTGACAGTTCTCGCCGAGAACTTCTTTGGTGATGCCTCCTGTGTTCCCGTGTCCAAAAATCCTCAGCGAGAACTTTGAGAGTTCTCGCCGAATACTTCAGTTCTGACAAGGGAGGATTTGGTTTCTGACTTGTGTGATTTCTGGATAGATTCCGGGTGATTCTTTGAGGTTTCTTCGCTTCTCGAGCACGTCTGTGGCTACGTTATTGATGGAAAAACCTATGTATTCACAAACACACTAGAAAACACATCAAACTGACCCATAATGGGCCAAAGTAACCAAAACGGTAAGAAATAAAGCAATGGAGTGAAAACACCCTAAACTACCCTAAAAACCGTGTCTCAAGCAGGGAAATGTCACTTAAATGAGGCTGATAATCACGTCAAATCGAGTGTCATCAAATACCCCTACCGAATCTAGCCTACGGCTT
Source organism: Linum lewisii (assembly GCA_034768395.1). NCBI lineage: Eukaryota > Viridiplantae > Streptophyta > Magnoliopsida > Malpighiales > Linaceae > Linum > Linum lewisii. Next base: position 23,513,682 of record CM068304.1, read on the forward strand.
CCTACCGTCTAACCAAACACGGGTGGAATAGTGTACGCTCATCCTATGATACCCTCAAGCAACCTAGCACTTTATTATTTTTTTCTGAATTTTTCTGACTTCTCTTTACATTTTCTTTGACTTTGTTCTTCCATATGTAGGGAGAAGAACGTTATTGAACAATACTACTTGACTTTGAAACTTTGAACTCTTTTTTATCTTTTTCTCGAATTTTCTATTTTTTTGTGCCAATTTTTTCAAGTTGCTAGAGAGGTTTACACGTCTAGACATAATAGCTAAGACCACCTGTTTCATGGCTATAGGCAAGTTACCACAAACCGAATTCCGGTAGGCTAATTGATGAACGTCCGGTCGTTGTTCGGGTTCACACAAATAACTAACAAAGCTAACAAGCTAGGGTAGATCGTATTTCACGGGTCTTCTATGATTGACTACTCAAATAAGCTGGCAAATTACTCGGATTTAAACACTTCGTGCGTGGTGTGAGTTCCACGACTTTTATTTCTAGGAAATGCAGAGAAATTAAAAACTGAAACTAAGAACAGATTGGAAATTGGTTGATTAAAACAGAGATGACAGACGAACTTAGACTTTGAATCCCCCTTCGTTCCCCAAAGCATTGGCAATCAACAGATCAGCGGATTTCGATTCTCATTCAATCAATTCTAAGACACCACCATAACTCCTTACCCTTAGGTTTAAGACCGGCGGACGTTCGCTCTATCCGTTCTAGCTACCAAGATTAATTAGTCGCCCGGGTACGGTCGCCTCTCGCAACGACTTAACTTAACTGGTGGAATTACTAACGATTTATGAGTTACTCTTGCAGTGGATTAACCCTAACTGGTTCCTACGAAAGGCACGCTCCAATTATAAGGTTAATTGTTCAATTTGATGTTCTAAAGTAAGGCAAGCATTCGCTTCTATCCTTAGCTTAACAAGAATCTAATCTAGGTGATCAATCCAGACAAGAAACATGAACAATGAAGAACAAAACAAACATGAAAGAGAAACTGATTGAACTTCGAATCTAATCACCGCCGATCCGTGACCGCTTTAAAGCCCTGGGTCACTTAGGGTTCATCTAGTCTAAGCTCTAAGAGTTTAGCTACTCATGTTTATCACAAAAGAATCAAAGACAAAGAAAGAGTTCATCATACAAAGGAAGAACAGAAAAGTATCTGAAAAACCTAATTAAGACGACTCTGGCAGACTTGAATCTTCGGTAAACTACAATCCTAGCTCCGAGTCTTCGAGATGGAAGGGATGGCGTCACGATCTCTTTCCGGCTCTTCGGACTCTAAACTCTCTGCTTCAGAACTTGAGAGAATTCTGAAGTTCGGTAATTCTTGATGTATTATGAGGTATGAAAAGTATATATGATTTTGGGCCGCCGGTTATGTATTTATACTTAACCCTAATTCAGCCGGATTTTGCCTGATATTTTCGCCAAAAATCTTGGTGTAAATGGGAGCCCGCCGGTTGATTTCTCCTGTAATTTTTAGTCCAATAGTTTTCGGTCAAAAACTTAGGGTTTTCGCCGAAAACTTCCTTCAGTCGGCATCAGTGATTTTGTGCATGTATTTTCGCCGAAAATGCTAGGGTATTTTCGGCGAAAATTCTTTTGTAAACCGGGACAGACTTTGGTTCGACTCGATTGACTCCTCGGATCGATTCCGGTGCAATTCCTTGAGGTTCCAACGCTTTAGACACGTCCTTGGCTACTTTATTTGACAGCAAAAACCTGTGCTAACATAAAAACACTAGAAAACCATCAAAAAGACCCGAAATGGGCCAAGGTAACACAAATGGCATGAGATAGGGCAATCGATTGAATATTCGTTATTCTACCTTAAAAACCATGTCTTAAGCAAGGAAATGTCGCTTAAATGAGGCTGATAATCACGTCAAATTGAGTGTCATCACTAATCTAGAACTACTACCATAGGGGATCAACGGGGTGATGAAAAACATGGGAAATGGTTGTAATGTATAACGAACCGAAAGAAGGGCCAAGCTCAAGGGTTTACACCTAATGGATTTATCGTTAGGTTGGCTTCCGGTTTAGTAGCTGATTCTAGGTACCTCTGTCCTCCTAGAACTCGTGTCATCGTGTGATCTCGAATAGGTCTCATGCAAATTCTAACACATTCAAGGTACTAGAAAGCCACTAAAAAATAATTGAAATTGCAAGTTATGTGCGATGGATCAAAAGCTTACTATTGGTTTGCTAGTCGGATTCGGTCATTTTCATGCAATCAAAGTGAAATACTACAAGCGTGATAAAATTTTTTGTTCTAACCAGGAAATTTAGCATCAATGCAGGCAAGTTGGTTACAGGTTCTAGGTTAAGCAGTCTCAGCATCATTATGAAAGATTGAAAGACAACTTAACATCACAAGTCAAGATCATGCAAAGTTCTAACTCCTACCCCACACTTAAACCGTTCTATGTCGTTATGATGACACTTGATTTGACATGATTTTAAGCCTCATTTAAGCAGCATTTCCTTGCTTCAAACGTGGTTTTTGGGGTAAAATAGCGAATATTCACTCAACTACCCTATTTCCTACCGATTTGGTTACTTTGGCCCTTTTTGGGTCTATTTGATGGTTTTCTAGTGTTTTTGTGATAGCACAGGTTTTTGCCATCATTTACGTAGCCATGGACATGTTCAAGACCTCAAGAAGTGAACCAGAATCAATACCAGAAGTCAAACCGATCAGAAAATCAATCAAACCACTGTCCAGCACTAAGTCTTCGCCAAAAACCTTAGAGTTTTCGTCGAAAAGATGTTAACAAACACAGGCAGAGGAGTTTACACTGAAGATTTTGGTGAAAACTATTTAAGTTTTTGCCGAAAAGTTATGAAGAAATCAACGAAGGAAACAGAGGCTTTCAACTGAAGTTTTTGGCGAAAACTCTTTCCTTTCCCGCGACAGAAACAGCAAACCCTAATTCTACCTATTGAAAGAAGCAGCTGCAGCAAAGGGAAGGACGATTCATTATTCATATTTTCACACAATTAAATCAGACTTTAGAGAGTCAACTGACTCTAGGGTCGATAGATAGAGTTTAGAGAGTTCGAAGATCCGTGGAGAGATCGTGACGCCATCCTTCCACTTCGGAGAGCTCGGAACTTAAAGTTGAAGATTCAGGAGATCGAAGCTTCACCGGAGTCTTCATAATTAGGTTTTTTAGTTCTTATTTGTTCTTCCTCTATATGATGATTTCCTTTGTTGCCTTTGATTCTTCTGTTATCGTTATGAGTAGCTGAACTTGTAGAGCTTAGATTAGATGAACCCTTAGTGACCCAGGGCTTTAAAGAGGTCACGGATTGGCGGTAATTAGATTCGAAGTTCAATCTGTTTCCCTTGCATGGTTGTTTTGTGCTTCGTTGTTTTTGTGTTTCTTCTCCAGTTGTTTGCCTAGATTAGGTTTGTGCAAGTTAGGGTTAGTCGCCAGACAACTTCCCTGCTTTGGCACATAAACTTGTCTTCCTTGATCACCTAGTTTGGATTCTTGTTAAGATAAGGATAAAGCGAACATTCGCCTTACTTTAGAACATCAATTCAACCAATTAACCTATTCATTGGAGTGTGTCTTTCGTAGGAACCAGTTAGGGTTAATCCGCTTCAAGAGTAACTCATGAATCACTAGTAATTGCACCAGTTAGTTTTGTCATCGCAAGAAGCGACCGTACTAGAGCGGCTAATTAATCTTGGTAGTTAGATCGGATAGAGGGAACATTCGCCAGTCTTAAACCTAAGGGTAAGGAGTTATGGTGGTGTCTGAGAATTGATTGAACGAGAATAGAAAACCGCTGGTCTTGTGATTGCTGTTGCCCTAGTGATCTAAGGGGGATTCGAAATCTAAGTTTGTCTATCTTCTCGTTAGTCAACCTTTTAATCTTTCTGTCTTTTATTTTCCTTCGTTTATTAGATTAGAAGTCGTGGAACTCACACCACGCACAATGTGTTTAAACCTGAGTAATTTGCCAACATATTTGAGTAGATAAGAAGAAGAGACCTTGAGTAGAATACGATCTAGTCTACCTTGGTAGAATAGTTATTTGATACAGCTAAAACTGCAGCTATCACCTCACAAGACTAAATTAGGAGAGAGAGAAACGGAGAACCAGGAACGAGGTGGTCAGTGTAGGGGATGAAAATGGAGAGTTCGGAGTGGAGCGGAGTAGCTACAAAAGTTCGTACAAAACAAAAACAACAAAAAGATCAAAAGGAAATCGGGACAAGTGTCCCGGATCTGATGAGATCCAACAATGCTGCCCTGATGCCAACCGGTACTCCTACACCCCACCAGGGTCACCAGGCAGAGATAAGGCCCTAGGACCTCACACAAGGCATAAAGAGCCTCGGATAGGCCATATTCAAGCCCTAAAGCCAAGGTACGCTCTGAAATATAAACTAAGCCCATCCCTTGCAGGTAGAAAGGCTCCACGAGATGGAATGTTATTCCAGGCCATGCTGCTGGCCAAGGATCTAAACCCTAGCAAGGAAGAACAACCTCAACCTGCTCCTAGCCTGACCTCCAGGAGCCCTGAAGAAGAAGTAGGCCCTTTGAGTGACCCACTGGAAGCATTTCTGGAGTATAGGAGGAAGAGAGCCCGAGAATACCTGGCCTGGAGAGGAGAGCTTCCAAGGAATGACCCTGAGCCGAACCATGAGAAGAATTGGAGTCCAAGGCCCCGAGATGTGACACTTAGACCGACTCAACCCCCGGAGAGCTACAACAGGAGATACTCGGAGGCCTACCTGAAGCTTAAAGAAGAAGGCTGATGACGTTAGATTTACCGCGTTTATATCGCCACATTTGAACGACATTCCCTTATTTGTCTCCGAATTGTGATGAACTTGAATGACTTTTATGAAAAATATGTTTTATCTCCCGTTGGCCCTCTTTTGGGCAATTTGATGTTGTTTCGAGTTGTTTTTGTTGAGATTTCAGGTTACCACGTTGTGGATGACTTTTCTACGAGCTCGGCACTTCAAACGGGGATCAATTTGGAGTTCAAACGGAGCGAAATCATCAAAAGAGCTGAAGGTCATTTCCAGGGGCAAAAGTGCGCCTAAATCCATTAAAAGTGCGCCGGCGCACTTTTCTGGTGCTGCCAGGCGCACTTTATTTTTAGTCTCCTGGAATTTTTTTCCATCGGCCACAAAAGTGCGCCATTTTCATGGAAAAGTGCGCCGGCGCACTTTTTAAGTGCCGTCGGGCGCACTTTTTCCCAGGACGGATTTCGGAGAATAAAATAGGGTTTTCGAGGGAGAGACAGAAGGACTTCATTCTTCATTCTGATTTGACGAACCAGACACTCTCGGAGGAGGATTTTGAAGCTTTGAAGTGACGATTAAGCGAGGAGAAGCGAGGATTAGCTCAGGAGTTTCTAGGATTCGACAGGATTAGGTTTACTCGGAGTAAGATGTCTTCTTCTCCAGTTCTCTTCTTCTTTTTGTTTCTGCGATTTCTTCTGTAGCGATGTCGAGCTAAACTCTTTAGTTTGTTCAGATTAGATGAAACTCTAGTGAGATTTTGTATGGATGATGTCGGGTTTCTAACCCGTTAATGTTAATTGAAGTTTATTCAGACATGTGATGAGTTTTCTCTTAAACCCTAATTTGAAGCTCTAAGAATCCGTTGATTGACCATATCGTAGGATTTTGTTTCATCTTTGATTTGCGGTTCTGACCATGGACGTAGATCATTCTAGAGTTTAGGAGGTCGTTAGGGTTGCCGGTGTCTTGACCATAGGGCCGGTGAAACTAATCTCTTTACATATCTTTGTGGCATTTCACTGTTCTTCGTGCGTTCTTGAGGATTTGCGAGTTATCTTGACCATAGGAACTTGTAGGTTTGATAGGATAGTTTCTCTGCGTCCTGACCATGGAGTAGAGATTACCCAAGGAAGTGTCGAGTCATCAAGTCTGATAAACTGAAATTGCATTGCATCATCCGTCTTAATCGAGCTAGAGCGGATTCGAGTCTGGACAAACGCCTTAGTCTATATTCAAATCTCCAATCTGCTTCACTTGTTTGCTTGTTCAATTTGCATTCTTAGTTTACTTAGTTCATTTTTAAACCATTTCAAACCCAGCACGAAAACCCGAATTGCTTATTCCACAACTGTTGAGTAATAGAAAAAGAAAGACCCTAGGGAAAAACGATCTCTTTGGAGAAATCCATTGAGTTAAAACTAGTGTGCATTAATTTGCGCACCAAGTTTTTGGCGCCGTTGCCGGGGAGCTTTTCTTTTTCTAGGAAAGGCATTGTGCGTCTAAGCTTTTCATTCACTCTCTTTTCATCTCTTATCTCCCACATTTTTGTATTACTTGGTATTTCTTGTTTTTGGCGTTTCAGGCAAGATTGCAGGTACGGAGGAAAAGCGGGTTAGTAAGCGCATAGCTGAAAAGGGTAGAGTCTTCTACACTCATTTCGGCACTACTCCGGTACCTCCTCCTCCAGCCAGGACACCTAAAGCACGGAAGAGCCTCTTCCCATCTACATCTACATCCTCGCCTACGCCCTCGCCTTCACCATCCACCATTGCTACTATTGATCCTCTCACAGATCCTCCTATTCCACCTGAGATAGAAGTTATGGCGGCGGGAAAGGACATTGAAGGATTACGACCGACCGACCATAGATGGGACATCTTCGAGCATCCAGATTCCCAACACGGGAACTCGGAATCTGCACATTCCATCTCACTTGATCAATATGATTCAAGCGAACGGGAACACTTTCTCTGGAGGTGTTAATGAGGACCCGAATGCTCATGTGAGGAACTTTTTGAGGCTGGCTCATACAGTTTCCAATAATGAAGCGGATCATAGTGCAGTCAAGCTTCAACTTTTTCCCTTCACTCTGAAGGGTCAAGCAGAATTGTGGTTGTATGATCATCCTGCGAATCACTTCACTACGTGGGATGGTCTGGCTAAAGCATTCCTAGAAGAGTTCTTCTCCCCTTCTAGAACAGATGCACTCAGAGCACAAATTGCAGGATTCGAGAGTGGATCGGAGGAGAACTTCTATGAGGCTTGGCAGAGATACTTAGGGCTTCTCCGGGCTTGTCCTCACCATGGATGGGATGACTATAACAAGTTCTCTACATTCTTCCGTGGCCTGGACTATGGGAAGAAAAAGGAGTTCTCTCTACAGCTGACTATGGATTTGAACGACATGACCGCAACCGCGGCCTTGGATGCTTGCAAGAGTTTTGCCGCGAAAATCAAATCTCTCATGCACGTTAACCCAATGAAGATGGACAGCAGACATTCAGAGAAAAATAGGTTCTCTATTGATTCATCATACCCTGTACCCACAGTTCCTGCACCAGTGGATATTGTTAGAAGTCAGTTGGAGTTGGATAACTCGACTTTGGAGATGGAAGTGCAGAGATTAAAACATGAGTTGGAAAGGGCTAAGATAGCTCCTTCACCGGGTGTTCCTACAGCTCCACCGCCAGGGTTCAAGATGCTTTCTAGAATCACTCCTTCATCTGCTTCTACGGCGGCGACTGTAGCGGCTGTCACCGCTCCGTGTTCAAACTGTGGTGGTCCAGATCATACAGCAGAGAGTTGTAATTGGAAGATTGAGGGTAACCCAGACCAACAACAAGAGGAGGTTGATTATGTTGGTGGACAGAACCAGAGGAATTACCAGAACCAGAACAACAATTACAGAAATTCCAATGGTTACCAGAATCAAAACTCCCAATGGCAGAGCAGAGGGAACTGGAACAACAACCAAAATCAGAATCAGTTTCAGGAAGGAAATCAAGGGGGTTACCAAAGAAATTATGGGAATCAAAATCAGAATTCCCAATGGCAAAACAGAGGTGGCTGGTATAACAATCAGAATCAGAATCAGAATCAGAACCAGAACCAGCACCAGAATCAGAATCAGAATCAGAACCAGAACCAGCACCAGAACCAGAATCAGAACAACAACGGTGGTGCAAGCTCTTCTGCGCCTAAGTCCTATTCCGATCTCATGATGGATAAGATGGATAAGATTTTGGCTGAAACTCAGTCAAACAAGAAGGACATCTCACACCACGACTCTTCTCTCCAGAAGCTGGCAAATCAAATGGCAGGAATCACAAATCTTCTTAAGGAGAAGGGTATTGGATCTCTACCTACCACCACTCTCCCTAATCCGAACCAGAATGAACATGTGGGAGCTGTGGAAACAAGAAGTGGAAAGAAGCTGGCAGATATTCCCATGAAGCAGGTGCCGACTTTAATTCCTCCTCCTCATCTCATTGAAGAAGAGGACGTGGAGGAAGAGGAACAAATTTAGCAGCCAGAAGAGGAAAAGACACCGGTTATTCCCTCATCTCCAATACCGGTGGCCAACCCTTACAAGCCGCAGGCACCTTATCCTGCCAGGCTTAATAAGGATCTCTACGATGCTCAGTACCAGCTATTCCTGAAGATGCTGAACAGGGTTCACGTTGATATGTCGATGAAGGAGATGATTGTGACGATGCCGAAGTTTGCCAAGTACATGAAGATGCTAGCCACCAACAAGTTGAAGTTGCAAGAACTTTTAGCTCTTACGGAGGAAGAACAAGCGAACTTCCCGGAGCTCTTTGAAGACTTGGAGCTTAATGAGGAGGTATCTACCATTGTGCTAAATAAGCTTCCTATTAAGCGCCGCGATCCAGGTTCTTTCACTCTACCTTGTCGCATTGGTACTTTCCGTGTTGGACGTGGTTTAGCGGATCTAGGAGCTAGCATCAATGTCATGTCATATAGCTTAGCTTCTGATATAGGAATGCTTGATTTTAAACCAACTCGCATGAACGTAAAATTAGCTGATAAATCTTCTGCTGTGCCTAGGGGTATTTTAGAAGATGTAATTCTTGAAGTTGGTCCATTTAAGTTTCCTACTGATTTTGTCGTGATTGATGCTCATGCTGATATGCCGTTGATTCTTGGTCGTCCATTCTTGTATTCAGCCGGTTCTCTCATAGATGTGCTAGGAGGTACTATAACTCTTAGGGTAGGAAAAGATCATGCTACATTTCGTTTAGATAATAGCATTCAATTTCCTCACCACTTCGATGACTTGTGTGCTGTTGAAGAAACTGTTACTGTGCTTTCTACCTCTGTGTTTACTAACCTAGTGAGTGAAGACTCGCTAGAGAAGTGTATTGTTTCTGGTCAGTTTGTTGATGCAGGAGCAATTCGGGATGAACAGGTAGCATCTATGAGCATGTATGAAGAAGAGGAATATGTTGACCAGGTTCCGCAAACTGCTTTTACACCGCCACCGGAGCGTCGACTTTTGACTTCATATGAAGAAGCTCCGGAACTTGAGTTGAAGGATCTGCCTCCAAACTTAGAGTATGCATATCTGGGAGAGTACTCTAAGCTTCCGGTCATAATTAATTCGACCCTCACTCAACCGCAGAAGGATGAGCTCATACGGTTGCTTAGGAGGCATGTGCGTGCTATTGCTTGGAGGGTGACAGATATTAAGGGAATTCATCCTTCCCACTGTATGCATCACATCTTCCTCGAGGAGAACCAGAGACCTGTTAGACAACCTCAACGACGTCTTAATCCAAACATGATGGAGGTTGTAAAGAAGGAGGTGATCAAGCTTCTGGATGCTGGGATTATTTATCCCATTTCTGATAGTAACTGGGTGAGCCCGGTTCATTGTGTGCCTAAGAAGGGAGGCATCACCGTGGTACCTAATGCAGCGGGGAGCTCATCCCTACGAGGACAGTTAACGGATGGAGAGTCTGTATTGATTACAGACGATTAAATGATGCTACAAGAAAAGACCATTTTCCCCTTCCTTTCATTGATCAGATGTTGGAGCGTTTGGCGGGTCATGAGTATTACTGCTTCCTGGATGGGATGTCCGGGTATTTTCAGATTCCCATCGCACCGAAGGATCAAGAAAAGACCACTTTTACATGCCCGTTTGGTACTTTTGCCTACCGCAGAATTCCCTTCGGACTCTGTAACGCGCCAGCTACGTTTCAGAGATGCATGATGGGTATCTTTGATGAGCTCATTGGAGATGCTGTGGAGGTATTTATGGACGATTTCTCGGTTTATGGACATTCTTTTGAACATGGCTTGAAAAACCTTGAGAGAGTCCTTAAGAGATGTGAAGCCACAAATTTAGCTCTTAGCTGGGAGAAGAGCTATTTCATGGTGACGGAGGGCATTGTGCTTGGGCACAAAGTTTCGAAGAAGGGTATTGAGGTTGATCCGGCGAAGATCGACACCATTGCCAAGCTACCGCCTCCCTCTTCCGTCAAAGCAGTAAGAAGCTTTCTGGGTCATGCAGGGTTTTATAGGCGGTTTATCAAGGATTTTTCTAAAATCACCTTGCCTATGACTCGATTACTAGAGAAAGAGGTTCCTTTCCTCTTTGACGAAAAGTGCATGACAGCTTTCGAGACTTTGAGGAATAAGCTTGTTTCAGCACCTGTAGTTGTAGCTCCGAATTGGAAACTGCCTTTCGAGCTTATGTGTGATGCGAGCAATTATGCCGTTGGAGCGGTCTTGGGCAGCGGATTGAGAAGCGGTTCAGGCCAATCTACTATGCCAGCAAGACAATGAATGAAGCTCAACGGAATTACACAACTACCGAGAAGGAGATGTTAGCGGTAGTCTTTGCCTTTGATAAGTTCCGCTCCTATCTTCTTTTTGCTAAAATTATTGTCTTCACAGATCACGCAGCTATCCGATATCTTATGAGCAAGGCGGATGCTAAGCCAAGGTTAATCCGCTGGATTCTCCTCTTGCAAGAGTTTGATTTTGAGATCCAAGACAAGAAGGGGTCGGAGAATGTGGCTGCGGATCATTTGTCATGATTGGAGGAGCATGAGCAGAGTTCTGGTGATAATCTACCGATCCGGGAAACTTTCCCGGAAGAACACCTATTTGCTATAATGATAAAGGAGGCAGAGGGTCCTTGGTTTGCAGACCTCGCTAATTATCTGGCCACGGGTGAAGTAAGGACGGACTTCTCCCGTCAAGAAAGGAGGAAGTTCTTTACAGAGGTTAAGAAGTACTTCTGGGATGATCCTTATTTGTTCCGGATTGGCTCTGATGACATCATCCGGAGGTGCGTAACTCTAGCGGAGGCTGGAGATATAATGGAACACTGCCATTCTAGACCTGTCGGTGGCCACCATGGAGCAAACCGAACTGCTCGGAAGATCTTGGCTTCTGGATTTTTCTGGCCTACTATCTTCAAGGATTGCCAAAATTTCATCAAGGCATGCGATGCGTGCCAACGAGCAGGTAAGATTTCTAAACGAGATGAAATGCCTCAACAAATTTCTGTGGTTGTTGAAATTTTTGATGTGTGGGGGATCGATTTTATGGGTCCTTTCACTCCTTCTTTTGGTAACAAGTACATACTCGTGGCTGTGGATTATGTATCGAAGTGGGTGGAAGCGCAAGCTCTCCCCACTAACGATGCCCGAGTTGTTGGAAAGTTCCTCAAGAAGCTGTTTTCTCGTTTTGGTGCACCTAGGACAATCATTAGCGACCGTGGAACTCATTTTCAGGGTCAATTTGATAAAGTGTGCCAGAAGTTTGGTGTTACTCATCGTTTGTCCACGGCTTACCACCCTCAAACGAGTGGTCAAGTCGAGGTGTAACACCCGACCCGAATCAACCCGAGTAAACCCGTGGTTGAACCGGTCCCAGGTACTACCGAGTAAAAACAAGGGTAAATCGACGGTGATCAAAAGACAGTAAAAGCATAAGAGGCCTCAAAAACACGTGAAACCGAAATCCGGGTACAAACCAAACCATCATAAATCCCCCAATCCAACCATAAACCAGTAAATACATAAAAACCCCCAAAATCCCATTGTCAACTGAAATGAACAAAAAAGTCAACTCCGTGTAATCCCAGTCTTCACCTCATGGCTTCCGTCCAGAACTTCACGATATCAACCTCGAACTCAACTCCACAGCCACCTCTACTAGCCACGAGATCCTGAAAGGGGAAAAGGGATCAATTTCCTATTGAAATTGAGTGAACCCACTGGGCCTACCTACACGCTGTCCTACTCTATGGAGCGGTCCCAACTCCGCACAAGACATCCAACAATGGAACCAATCCCAACCCCCCTTTCCATATTTTAATTCCCTAAAAGCAGTCTAGGTGATCACGTTGGTCAGTTCTTGTTCTCATGCACAACTCATAACGATAGAATTACACATAAATAATACATCAATCCACGGCACACACAGCATCATCACATCACATCCATCAACCAAGTCACTACCACAACCACAAGCACACAAACATTCACATTCATATTATCTAGGTGAGTTATTAGGCGCCAAGGAGCTTATCCACACCACCACCGGCCGGCCGACGCACTTCCCTACCGCATGGGAAGTCCTCGCGCTCCCCTACCGCATGGGGAACGCGTTCTCATTAACCATCATCATCATCATCAATCTCATCATCAATCTCATCACTCCCTTGACACCCATGTCAAGGGGATCCACCCCAATGGATCAGACTCAACAACCAGTATCTCGGGTGGGGTAGTGTGGGCTCCTTCCGGTTCTATTTCCACATACAATTCTCAACATCACATTCTCAACTCATTCATCACATCTACTACCAACATACAACACAAATCAACCACATCTCATTCATAGTCCATAATTCACAACACATCCCGTCCTCCATGCCCCTGTCATGTTCACAGCACACACATCACAATCAATAGGATAACCGGCTAGCTCACCGGCCACCCCCACCTGCAAGTACAGGGGAGGCCATGTCATGAGTCTAGGGGTCACCCACCTGTCCCTCATACTCAGAGCGACCCCACATTGGCAGGGCAACTCTCCTGCATCCACAACTAGCAATTTATAACATCATAACACTTGCACTCATCTCCCAACCACGCTAACTCTCATTCCTATGTCAATCCATTAGTCAATTCATTTCAGTTCACACCCAACCCCAAATCATAGCAATCAACAACAACAATCAATCACAGCAATCACCAATAGCAATCAAGTAAATTCACAGAACAGTTTATCCCCTTTTACGCTCACCATTTTCATGCATAACCTAGGTTTTGTTCTAAATCCAATTGAAACTCCTCACGCTGTCCAAACTACCTACACAACGCTAGGCCCTCACCTGGAATAGAAGACGAGGCTCTAATCGTCTTCTAGTTCCCCAGAAACTCGATTTCCAACCACCAAACTCGTAGCTCTACCCTTCCTTACTGCTCACGACCTACAGCCAGAAACCAAAATAGAGGTTAGCAATCTCTTCTCCTCGTCGCTACGAATCCATAGCAACAAACGGAACTCAATTCCGACCTCTACAGCTCCCGGAATCACCCTTCGAAGATTGCTTGAAGTTGGTTCGTCAATGGTTTTCGGGGAGAGAGAAAGGGGAACGAAAATACGGATTTCTGTGCAATTTCCGTCCTTTTATGCACAAAATGTGCGCCTGGCATGTCAAAATGTGCGCCGGCGCACATTGACCCCTAAAAGGCGCACATTTTGAATATTCTGCCGAAAGTTTGCTGAATTAATTGAAAAGTGCGCCTGACACTTCTAAATGTGCGCCTGCGCACATTAGGGCCCGAAATGAGCACTTTTGGTACTGTACACAGTTCCCCTCTTTTGCAACTTCAACCCGGCACACACCCAAACGTCCCAAACCTCAAGAGACCCTCTTAAGTACCGTTTCCGGCACCTTAGTCACCCAAACTTGAGTTCTAACCCGTTCGGTTGGGCGGGGATGTTACAAGTCTCCACAACTTCAAGGATTTCGTCCCCGAAATCATCCCTCACTTATCCTAGCAATATGATACCGAACACAACCTAGACCTTCTTGGAACCAACACCACCACGAGCAAACACAAAAGCATGCATCAAGGAAAATTAATACCTGAATCATACACTTCCACTAACTCCGGGTACCGCCGCCTCATACTCTCCTCAGTCTCCCAAGTAGCCGACTCGCTCTCATGGTTCCTCCACACCACCTTGAGCTGCGGAATCTGCTTATTCCTCAAGACCCGGACTTGCCTATCCACGATCGCGACCGGCTTCTCCTCATAAGTCAAGTCTTGCTCAATCTCCACCTCTTCCGGCTGAATTACATGAGAAGGGTCCCCATGATACCGCCTAAGCACGCTCACATGGAACACATTGTGTATCCTTTCCAACTCCCTCGGCAAAGCCAACACATAAGCCACCGGACCCGACTTAGCGAGAATCTCATAAGGGCCGATGTACCGAGGCGCCAACTTCCCTTTTCTACCAAAACGCATCAGCCCTTTCCACGGTGACACCTTTAAAAATACCTTCTCCCCAACATTGAAACTCAGCTCTCTAGCACGACCGTCAGCATACGCTTTTTGCCTATCTTGAGCTGCTCTCAATCTCTCCTTGATAATCTTAACCCGATCCGCCGTCTCTTGCACAACTTGAGGACCCGACAACACCCTCGCACCTTCCTCATCCCAACACAAAGGCGTCCTACACTTCCTCCCATACAAAGCCTCAAAAGGAGCAGACTTCAAACTACTATGGTACGAGTTATTATAGGCGAATTCAATCAAAGGTAGCAATTCAGTCCAAGGGGTTTGAAACTCCATAGCACAGCTTCTCAACAACTCCTCCAAAGTAAGGATCGTTCTCTCCGATTGCCCATCCGTCTGAGGGTGATACGCCGTCGAGAACTTGAGCTTAGTTCCCAATGCTGCGTGCAGCCCCTCCCAAAAATGGGACGTGAAACTCGGATCCCGATCGGAGACGATGGATTGGGGAACCCCATGCAACCTCACCACCTCTTCTATATATAACTTTGCCAATACCTCCACACTAGGCTTAAATCGAATGGGTATGAAATGCGCAACTTTCGTCAAACGGTCGACTATTACCCACACGGCATCCTTCCCCTCTCTAGTCGGCGGAAAACCCGATACAAAGTCCATGGTGATGTCCGCAAACTTCCACTCCGGAATAGGTAGGGACTGAAGTAACCCACCCGGAGCTCTATGCTCCGCCTTAGCTTTCTGACAAACCAGACAAGTCGCCACATAACGAGCCACATCCTTCTTCATTCCTGGCCACCAAAAACTTAACTTCAGGTCATTGTACATCTTTGTCATCCCGGGATGCATAGCATACATCGAGGAATGAGCCTCCTCCAAAATCCCCTTCCTCAATTCCTCTACTTCCGGCACGCACACTCGACCCTTGCATTTCAACAATCCGCCAGCTACTTCAAATCCATTATCCATGCCTTTTTCAACTTCCCCCCGAATAGCCACCAGAGTAGCATCCTTGAGCTGCTCCTCACCAATCCTATCATTCAGCATAGGCCTAATGTTGAGCTTGGCAAGCAAACTTCCCACATCATCTAGCTGCATCTCTACCCTTAAAGCTCTAAGATCCACCAACTCCTTTCGACTTAAAGCATCCGCAACCACATTAGCTTTACCAGGATGGTAGTCAATGGTACAGTCATAATCCTTCAAGAGCTCCACCCAACGCCGTTGCCTACCATTCAGCTCCTTTTGATCCATAAGGTGCTTAAGACTCTTGTGATCGGTCATGATCTTAAACGTCTCACCATACAAATAATGCCTCCACAACTTCAAGGCGAACACCACTGCAGCTAACTCCAAATCATGGGTTGGGTAGTTCACCTCATGCACCCTAAGCTGTCGGGAAGCATAAGCGACAACCTTCCCATTCTGCATCAACACACAGCCCAATCCTTGCAAAGACGCATCACTAAACACCACATACTCTCCACCTTCTACTGGCAAGGTCAACACCGGAGCTGAAGTCAACTTCTTCTTCAACTCCTCAAAGCTCCTCTGACATTCCTCGCTCCACTCATACCTCGACTCCTTCCTCAACAACTTATGTAAAGGAGACGCTATGGTAGAGAACCCCTCTACAAACCTTCGATAGTAACCAGCTAACCCCAAGAAGCTCCTCAGTTGCGACACATCCCTAGGTGGAGACCAATTAATCACCGCTTCGATCTTCTTTGGGTCAACCTCCACGCCTCTTTTAGAAACCACATGCCCAAGAAACAATACCTCTTCCAACCAAAAGGCACACTTCGAGAACTTGGCAAATAGTTGCTGCTCCCTCAACCTATGAAAAACAATCCTCAAGTGCTCCTCATGCTCCTTCCTGGTCTTAGAATAAATGAGGATATCATCGATGAACACTATCACGAACTTATCCAAATATTCGTGGAAGACCTTGTTCATGAGAGCCATGAACGCGGCGGGAGCGTTGGTGAGACCAAACGGCATCACCAGAAACTCATAGTGCTGTCATTGGCACGGATCCTTCCTCCACCTTCAACTGGTGATAACCCGACCTCAAGTCTATCTTCGAGAACACTTCAGCCCCTTGCAATTGATCGAAGAGGTCGTCTATCCTTGGAAGTGGGTAACGATTCTTGATCGTCGCCTTGTTCAACCGCCTATAGTCAATACACATCCGCATCGACCCATCCTTCTTCTTCACAAACAACACCGGTGCCCCCCACGGTGACACGCTTGGGCGGATGAACCCCTTATCCAAGAGCTCTTGCAATTGCTCCTTCAACTCCTTTAACTCCGCCGGTGCCATGCGATAAGGTGGAATAGAGATTGGAGCAGTTCCAGGGAACAACTCTATATTGAACTCCACCTCACGCTCGATCGGTGCCCCAGGTAGTTCCTCAAACACATCCGCAAACTCCCGAGCTACTGGTACCTTCTCTAACTCCTCATTCCGCTCAACTGATACCTGCACCAGTAAAGCCTCACACCCTTCTTGGATCAGAGAAAAGGCTTGCATTGCTGAAATTACCCCCATAGGTGCAGATTCTCTCTTCCTAACACCCTTGAACACCACTTGACCAACACCTCCCACCTGAAGCAACACCTCCTTCTTCTGACAATCAAGCAAAGCCCCATGCCTAGCCAACCAATCCATGCCGAGGATAACGTCGAATTCATTGAAAGGAAGCACCACCAAGTCAGCCAAGAACTCTACACCTCCCACTAACACCCTACACCCTCTACAGACTCTATCCACCCGAACAGAAGTCCCCAAAGGAGTTCTGACGCCCCAACTAACACCCAAACTACTAGCTACAACACCCAAACTACTCAAACATTTCTCGGATACAAAGGAATGGGTTGACCCCGAATCAAACAAAGCGTAAACGGAAAGATCTAAGATGGAGATCATACCGGTCACCACGTCGTTCGCATTCTCTGCCGCACCCTTGGTAAGAGCATAAAGCCTCCCTTGCTCCCCTCCAGCTCCAACAGGTGTGGCATTAGCTCCCGTCCCTCGTCCAGCACCCCTACCAACGCTGCCTCCTCCTCTCCCTCCATAACTCCCAGACGGAGCTCTAGGGCCCTGCACCGATCCCACAGACTGAGTTGGGGTAGCTCTCCTGGTTGGACAGTTCAGACTCCTGTGTCCGCGCTGCCCACAAGTGTAACAGGCCACACCTGCCAACAGATGGCAAACTCCGAAGTGACGCTTCCCACATTTGTCACATAGTGGTAACCCGGACGGTGCTCTTCCCGAACGAACTGTGCCACTAGTACGAGCAGGGCAAGCCACACTCTTATGACCTGGTCGGCCACAAGTGAAACAAGTCATCGCACCCCTCATTGGCATCGACTGGCTGCCCCTGAACCCAGAAAAGGAGGTCTGAGTTCTCTTCACTGGGTAACTGTGAATGGCAGACTGAGTAGGCGGGGCAGTTGCCTTCCTCTTCTTCTCTTCCCTCTTTCGGTTCTCCAACCTTTCCCTTTCTAAAGCCGCTGCCTTAACTGACACAAGGCTCCCCATGTCAGCGGTGGTGACTCCCTCCTGAATCTCCACTCTCAACCCATTCTTGAACTTGTTAATGAGCTTCCTCTCCCGGTTGGCCCGCTCATCATACCACTTAGAGAGAGAAGTGAACTCTATGTAATATGCCAGAACGGACTTCTCCCCTTGCTCCAAACTCATGAACTCCTTGGCTTTCTCCTCACGCCAGAGGTCCGGGCAAAACTGATCACGAAACACCTCCACAAACTCATCCAACTCCATCTCTGGCGGAACCACTCGACTCTGCGGCATCGACTTCCACCAATTCAAAGCATGACCCTTAAACAGGAAGGCCATTGCTTGCACCTTAAGCTCCTCATCAAGTCCCATCTGCAGGAACTTGTACTCACATTCCTGAAGCCACTGCTCCGCCACCTCAGGATCAGCTATCTCACCGCTAAACTCCCCAAAGTTCCATCCCTTCAACAGACTCGGTTGGAACCTAGGAGCTCCTCCTCCAAAACCCGAGTTCCCAGTGGACCTACTTCCCCTTGCTTGACTGGATTCACTACAGGAGGACATTAAACATTTCAGTTGACCGCTCAAGAAACTTCAAACAACTCAATTCACCACTTGATTTCAAAACATCCCACCCATTTAAAACAGTTTGAAAAAAACCCTTGGAATGTCGGTCCCGTACCGATGTCTCATCCTCCCTCCCAACGAGGTTAATTACTCCCCAAAGAAAGAAGATAATCAACCGGTACAGCAGCGACAAACCAGGCTCTGATACCATTTGTAACACCCGACCCGAATCAACCCGAGTAAACCCGTGGTTGAACCGGTCCCAGGTACTACCGAGTAAAAACAAGGGTAAATCGACGGTGATCAAAAGACAGTAAAAGCATAAGAGGCCTCAAAAACACGTGAAACCGAAATCCGGGTACAAACCAAACCATCATAAATCCCCCAATCCAACCATAAACCAGTAAATACATAAAAACCCCCAAAATCCCATTGTCAACTGAAATGAACAGAAAAGTCAACTCCGTGTAATCCCAGTCTTCACCTCATGGCTTCCGTCCAGAACTTCACGATATCAACCTCGAACTCAACTCCACAGCCACCTCTACTAGCCACGAGATCCTGAAAGGGGAAAAGGGATCAATTTCCTATTGAAATTGAGTGAACCCACTGGGCCTACCTACACGCTGTCCTACTCTATGGAGCGGTCCCAACTCCGCACAAGACATCCAACAATGGAACCAATCCCAACCCCCCTTTCCATATTTTAATTCCCTAAAAGCAGTCTAGGTGATCACGTTGGTCAGTTCTTGTTCTCATGCACAACTCATAACGATAGAATTACACATAAATAATACATCAATCCACGGCACACACAGCATCATCACATCACATCCATCAACCAAGTCACTACCACAACCACAAGCACACAAACATTCACATTCATATTATCTAGGTGAGTTATTAGGCGCCAAGGAGCTTATCCACACCACCACCGGCCGGCCGACGCACTTCCCTACCGCATGGGAAGTCCTCGCGCTCCCCTACCGCATGGGGAACGCGTTCTCATTAACCATCATCATCATCATCAATCTCATCATCAATCTCATCACTCCCTTGACACCCATGTCAAGGGGATCCACCCCAATGGATCAGACTCAACAACCAGTATCTCGGGTGGGGTAGTGTGGGCTCCTTCCGGTTCTATTTCCACATACAATTCTCAACATCACATTCTCAACTCATTCATCACATCTACTACCAACATACAACACAAATCAACCACATCTCATTCATAGTCCATAATTCACAACACATCCCGTCCTCCATGCCCCTGTCATGTTCACAGCACACACATCACAATCAATAGGATAACCGGCTAGCTCACCGGCCACCCCCACCTGCAAGTACAGGGGAGGCCATGTCATGAGTCTAGGGGTCACCCACCTGTCCCTCATACTCAGAGCGACCCCACATTGGCAGGGCAACTCTCCTGCATCCACAACTAGCAATTTATAACATCATAACACTTGCACTCATCTCCCAACCACGCTAACTCTCATTCCTATGTCAATCCATTAGTCAATTCATTTCAGTTCACACCCAACCCCAAATCATAGCAATCAACAACAACAATCAATCACAGCAATCACCAATAGCAATCAAGTAAATTCACAGAACAGTTTATCCCCTTTTACGCTCACCATTTTCATGCATAACCTAGGTTTTGTTCTAAATCCAATTGAAACTCCTCACGCTGTCCAAACTACCTACACAACGCTAGGCCCTCACCTGGAATAGAAGACGAGGCTCTAATCGTCTTCTAGTTCCCCAGAAACTCGATTTCCAACCACCAAACTCGTAGCTCTACCCTTCCTTACTGCTCACGACCTACAGCCAGAAACCCAAAATAGAGGTTAGCGATCTCTTCTCCTCGTCGCTACGAATCCATAGCAACAAACGGAACTCAATTCCGACCTCTACAGCTCCCGGAATCACCCTTCGAAGATTGCTTGAAGTTGGTTCGTCAATGGTTTTCGGGGAGAGAGAAAGGGGAACGAAAATACGGATTTCTGTGCAATTTCCGTCCTTTTATGCACAAAATGTGCGCCTGGCATGTCAAAATGTGCGCCGGCGCACATTGACCCCTAAAAGGCGCACATTTTGAATATTCTGCCGAAAGTTTGCTGAATTAATTGAAAAGTGCGCCTGACACTTCTAAATGTGCGCCTGCGCACATTAGGGCCCGAAATGAGCACTTTTGGTACTGTACACAGTTCCCTCTTTTGCAACTTCAACCCGGCACACACCCAAACGTCCCAAACCTCAAGAGACCCTCTTAAGTACCGTTTCCGGCACCTTAGTCACCCAAACTTGAGTTCTAACCCGTTCGGTTGGGCGGGGATGTTACAAGGTGTCAAACCGGGAATTGAAACGGATTCTTGAGAAAACCGTCGATCAATCCTCTAAGGATTGGTCCACCAAGCTTGATGATGCGCTTTGGGCATATAGGACGACGTTTAAAACGCCTATAGGAACCTCCCCATATTTTCTGGTATATGGGAAAGCGTGTCATCTGCCAGTAGAGCTCGAGCATAGAGCCTACTGGGCCCTTAAGCTACTGAACTTGGATGCTAGTCTTGCAGGTGAAGAGAGGAAATTGCAGGTTCTAGAGCTTGAGGAATGGAGGAACCGAGCTTATGAGAGCTCGAAGATTTACAAGGAGCGTACCAAGAAGCTCCACGATTCACGCTTGAAGGGAAGCAAGGAGTTTAAAGAAGGGGATCAAGTGCTCCTTTACAATTCACGGCTGCATCTCTTCCCGGGCAAGCTTAAGTCTCGTTGGATGGGTCCGTTCACGGTCTCTAACGTCCTCTCTCATGGCGCTGTGGAAATTTTCAAGGCCGGAGAAGAGCCCTTTAAGGTGAATGGACATCGTCTGAAGCTTTATGTAGCGGGAGCGTTCATTGGTGTGACGGAGAAGGCTAGTCTCGAGGCACCATAAACCAGGTATCGTCTAGCTCAAAGACGTTAAACGAGAGCGCTTCTCGGGAGGCAACCCGAGTTTGGAGTCTTTTATTTTATTTTATTTTATTTTATTTTCTTTTGAGTCGAGTCTGTGGTAGAGTCGTGCGTCAGTCTTGGTGTTTTTGTGGGAATTTTCTGCGTCTCCGTCGTCAAATTTGAGATCCTGGTCTTTAAAACGAATTCTGGATTTTAAAGAAAAATTTTGTCTCGTAGCAGGTCAGAATGTGCGCCTTTTTACCCAAAAAGTGCGCTGGCGCACTTTTACAGTGCCGCCGGGCGCACTTTATTTTCAACCCCCTGGAATTTTTTGCCATCTTCGAAAAAGTGCGCCTTTTCCGAACAAAAGTGCGCTGGCGCACTTTTTAAAATTCCAGGCGCACTTTTTGTGCGCACAAACACAAATCCCTTCTTTCCATCAGCCTTTTCGGATCAAACACCCTTTTTCCTTCTTCTTCTTCATTCAACCGAAGCAAGTAGAGGAAGCTTTAGTTTTTCAAATTTCGGACCCAAACCTCCGATTTTAGCTCGATTTTCACCGGTCCGCACTTACCCATTCACCAAATCGAGTTCCCTACTGATTTCCGACCGTCCTCAACCGATTTTCTCCTGATTTGGTCAAGATTTGAGCTAGGATCGAGCCAAAACCTAGTTTTTGGTATTTTCGGGTCGTTCGTCGATTTTCTTGAGGATTTAGCCATCACTCATTTGAGGTAAGTTGCTCTACACATCACCTCGAATCTATTGCACTATTCCTTGCCGATTTTTGATGAGATTTTCGGATTTGTGAAATTTGAGCTATGAACCCTAATTTCTGAAGTTTGTGATTTCGTCAAATTGAACTTGGATTATTGCAATTGACCATCTAGTATAGTTCCATTTTGAATCGTGGGTTGTTTGGACTTCATTTGCTTGGTGAATTGCATGATTTAGGTGACTTTCCTATACCGATTTTCTGCAAATTGGGGAAATTTTGATTGTGAACGGATCTTGATGATTGAAGGTGTTTTGCATGATGTTAGAATGTGATTTGGCATTATAGAGAGATTGATTTGGATTGATTGTAGCTTGAGGACGTTTGATTGAGAATTTTACCTCTCTTTGTGCATTTGTGCCGGTTCTTTGGGTTTGATGCTCCATGCTTGATATCGTGGCTATTTGTCTAAACCGTTGTAAGCATGAATAGATTCCAATGATTGGGTGGACTTATGTGCTATGATTGAATTGTGGCTTGAATTTTTCAGCATGTTTGCTTTGTCTTCGCCCCATCGCCCTTACTTCAAGCTTTTAAGTGTGGGGTGGGGCTTTCACGTGTCTAACTGAGTTGTTGCTAAGTTGCAGATTATGGACAGGGGAAAGACAGCGATGCAATCACATTATGAAGAAGGGGATTCGTCTTCTGCACCACCACACACTAACACTCAGCCAGCTGCTAATGAGCGAGATTCCGATAGGGAGGAAGCTATGCCTATACAGCCATTTATTCCTGCTGCTGGCGGTAGACCGGATAACCTTCACCGGTTCATTCTCCAGCTTTCTGAGGAGCATTGGATGCGCTTTCAGAAGATTCACCATCTTTCCCCCACTGTTGGAGCCCTCATCGACTTTCAAGGAATTCAGGAAGCTTTTCCAGAGTTTTACAACAGGTTAATTTACAGGTTGCGACGGGGACGCCTACTCGTTATTGCCCAGGTTACAGATGCTGCACCTCTTCTTCCACTTCAAGAGTTTTGGTCTACTTTCAGTTGGGACGCTAGGATCGTAAATCTCACTAAGCAGCATATTCGTTTCTCGTTGGGGGGGCAGTGGTTTACCGAGTCGTACAATTCATTTGGACATCTTCTCGGGTTTCCCCCTCAGAGCAATGTGGGACTAGCGGGACTTCAGGAGTCACCAGAGTACAGATTGGAATCCTCTGCTAAAATGTGGTTTGAGTTAACTGGGATTGAAGGTGGGTTGACTACCAGTTCGTCTACCTATCGCTCCATTAGGTGCCCGGTGTGGAAGTTCTTGCATATGGTGCTCCGGCGAACATTTTGTCACAGGAGTACGGGGGGGCACCATTTTTATAATGAAGAGCTGCAGTTATTCAGATCTATGAGCACTGGCATGGGACTCCATCCAGGTTACGTGATCGCTTCTTTCTTTGGGAAACGAGTTGGGAGAGCTACCATTCCACGCTCTCTTCCTGGTGGGTGGTATGTTTCGAGGATCGTTGCATCAGCTGGATTAGCTGATCGCTGGCCAGCTGAGGTTTTTATAGATGCCGTTCCACCCAGGGATTTCGGCACTCACTACTTGATCTCACATGGTTTAGTTCCGAGACCACTGATCCCCAGGAGAGCTAGACATGCCCGTCCGGTTGATGGAGCTTTGCCCGGCCCCCAGGCCACCGAGCCACCTCACTCGCCAGCTGCCGATCCACCTCAGACTCCTGTCTTTGGCGATTCCACGCAGCCTTTTGACTTGCAGAGATCTGTCTTGCGGTTAGAGCAGTGGCAGGCCACATTCAACGAGGGAGGGCACCCATGGCAGCAACGCATCGATGACCGGTTGGCGAGCTGGGACGCGTGGCGTGCAGATTTTGGTCAGGGATCCCTGGCTTGGCAGCAGGAGGTCATCCGCAATCAGGATGAGCAGCGTACCTGGCACACTAGGGAGACTGCGTGGAGAGCGCAGCAGGATGCTCGTCATAACTTGTACCAGGAGCAGCACGAGGAGCAGATGGCGTTAATACAGCAGCTCCTGGATTGCCAGCCACCACTTACGGCTCGACAGGGGACTCAGCGGAGCCGCGGACGACGGGGCTAGGGATCTGGATTCGACTTCAGGATTTCTTTATTTTCCACTTTCAGACTTGTATTTTCTATTCACTTGTGTCGGATTTTGAGTGGTTTGTGTTTGAGTCTTTGTTCAACTGTTATGTGGGTCGAGTCAGTTCAACCCGTGTATTCTGAATGATCTAATCGTGTTATGTTTCTTCTCTTTCCCTGTTCCTCAGGTTTATTGTTCCACTTCCTGTGACCCCGGCTCTGATCAAGACATGCGCTCTGGTTGTTCATTCATGCCATCTCTTGCACCCTCATGGTCTGTTTCCCGGTACCCCTTTACACTTTTCTTCACTGTTGTGCAGTCCATTGAGGACAATGTCCAAATTTAAGTGTGGGGTGGGGTTTTTGTTTGCACGTTTTGCCAAGTAATGGGCGGTGATTGTGCCTTGTTTTGTCACTCTTTCACAGCTTCCCATTCTCGGTAGCAAGTAATTTTCCACATTGCTTAA
This sequence comes from Linum lewisii, assembly GCA_034768395.1. Classification (NCBI taxonomy): domain Eukaryota; kingdom Viridiplantae; phylum Streptophyta; class Magnoliopsida; order Malpighiales; family Linaceae; genus Linum; species Linum lewisii. Next base: position 23,538,339 of record CM068304.1, read on the forward strand.
TAACTTCTTGGATTGCCTACTGTCTTCCATATGGTGAGATTGATGTGGTGTTTCGGCTTTAACCAAATGTGTGTGTGAGAACCTGAATTATGACCATCTCCCATTCTTCTTGCTCTTAGTAGTCTAGGAGCTTGTCCTTATCGTGTTAGTGAACAGTTGACTTGTTAATGTGTAAGACTTGGTTTGTCTGACGCTCGAATTCTCTAGTTCAATGCCTGGATCGAGTCTAGATAAGGGATCTGTTAATTTCGTGCTTTAAGTTGTTATTGATTTTTCCCGATCAAAAAAAAAAAATCTGAAAAATAAATGGTTTGGTATTGAAGTTGTGGGTCGATTCACGAGCTGGCATACGTGCCTGCCCATTGCTGTAGTCCCAAAGGGAAGTCTCAATGTGGCATTCTTCTTCTAACCTACTCCCGATCGTGGCTGGGGTCTAGGATAACGCGGAATTCCAAAGGTTTCCGGCTGCTCCGTACCCGGTAGTATCCACACTGTACCGCCCATTCGAAAAAAAAAAGGAAAAAAAAAAGAAAAAAAAAAGAGATGAAGAGAAAAAATGAAATTCTCTTTAATTTAGTTCTAGTCGTGTTCCCTTATCTAGCTAGTGTCCGGTTGCGTCCTAGAGTAAGTGTAGCGGAAGTAAGCGTTGTCTTGCCTTTACCAAGTCAGGTTGTTCACTAGTTCGTTAAAGTCTTGTTCCTCTTTCACTCTGGCAAAAGTTTGGTTCCTAATTGTGTGGTTAGTTGGGTAATCCTCTTGTTTGGTTGAAGCACCGTATACATCTTTCTAGGAACCAAGAGGTTTTCGGTTTGCTCATTCAAGTTGGTGCATTGTTGTGGTAAAATTCTTGTTTGAGGACAAACAAACGTTTAAGTGTGGGGTGATTTGATGACGTTAGATTTACCGCGTTTATATCGCCACATTTGAACGACATTCCCCTTATTTGTCTCCGAATTGTGATGAACTTGAATGACTTTTATGAAAAATATGTTTATCTCTCCGTTGGCCCTCTTTTGGGCAATTTGATGTTGTTTCGAGTTGTTTTTGTTGAGATTTCAGGTTACCACGTTGTGGATGACTTTTCTACGAGCTCGGCACTTCAAACGGGGATCAATTTGGAGTTCAAACGGAGCGGGAATCATCAAAAGAGCTGAAGGTCATTTCCAGGGGCAAAAGTGCGCCTAAATCCATTAAAAGTGCGCCGGCGCACTTTTCTGGTGCTGCCAGGCGCACTTTATTTTTAGTCTCCTGGAATTTTTTTCCATCGGCCACAAAAGTGCGCCATTTTCATGGAAAAGTGCGCCGGCGCACTTTTTAAGTGCCGTCGGGCGCACTTTTTCCCAGGACGGATTTCGGAGAATAAAACAGGGTTTTCGAGGGAGAGACAGAAGGACTTCATTCTTCATTCTGATTTCGACGAACCAGACACTCTCGGAGGAGGATTTTCAAGCTTTGAAGTGACGATTAAGCGAGGAGAAGCGAGGATTAGCTCAGGAGTTTCTAGGATTCGACAGGATTAGGTTTACTCGGAGTAAGATGTCTTCTTCTCCAGTTCTCTTCTTCTTTGTTTCTGCGATTTCTTCTGTAGCGATGTCGAGCTAAACTCTTTAGTTTGTTCAGATTAGATGAAACTCTAGTGAGATTTTGTATGGATGATGTCGGGTTTCTAACCCGTTAATGTTAATTGAAGTTTATTCAGACATGTGATGAGTTTTCTCTTAAACCCTAATTTGAAGCTCTAAGAATCCGTTGATTGACCATATCGTAGGATTTTGTTTCATCTTTGATTTGCGGTTCTGACCATGGACGTAGATCATTCTAGAGTTTAGGAGGTCGTTAGGGTTGCCGGTGTCTTGACCATAGGGCCGGTGAAACTAATCTCTTTACATATCTTTGTGGCATTTCACTGTTCTTCGTGCGTTCTTGAGGATTTGCGAGTTATCTTGACCATAGGAACTTGTAGGTTTGATAGGATAGTTTCTCTGCGTCCTGACCATGGAGTAGAGATTACCCAAGGAAGTGTCGAGTCATCAAGTCTGATAAACTGAAATTGCATTGCATCATCCGTCTTAATCGAGCTAGAGCGGATTCGAGTCTGGACAAACGCCTTAGTCTATATTCAAATCTCCAATCTGCTTCACTTGTTTGCTTGTTCAATTTGCATTCTTAGTTTACTTAGTTCATTTTTAAACCATTTCAAACCCAGCACGAAAACCCGAATTGCTTATTCCACAACTGTTGAGTAATAGAAAAAGAAAGACCCTAGGGAAAAACGATCTCTTTGGAGAAATCCATTGAGTTAAAACTAGTGTGCATTAATTTGCGCACCAAAGGCCCGAGCGGAAAGGAAGAAGGTCCAAGGAGAGAACAGTCCCAAGCCCTAAACCGGCAGCCGGGCCGATCAAATGAGTTCTATGGAGCCGATCACGAAGAACATGGCTTATGGACAAGGACCTCGCCACTGAAGCAGCCCGGAGCACGAAGCCCGCAACCGTCGCCCGAAGCAAGCCCGGCGCCCGGCCGGTCAGGCCCACGATCGCCATCATGGCCCAATTGGCCCGAGCAGCCCAACCGTGGCCGAATTAGGGTTTCTGACCTAATTTAGGTCTTTTATTCTGCTTTAAAGACTACAACTATTATTTTATGTTTTATTCCTTTTTAGTAGGCTTATTTAGGGGTTTTAGGATTCTTTTTAAGTAGGACTCTTTATTTTATTATTATTTAGGAAGTAGTGTTTAGGGAGGAGAGCTTGTTCCCTCACCTATAAATAGAGGCCGCCGGCCTCACTTTGTAACTTACAACTTTTATGAAATAAACCCCCCTTTGATAGAACTTTGTTCTGAAACCCTTGTTGTATCTGCATGTTGCGATACTGAAGGATCGACTTATCATCAAGAGCATCCATCTCTTGGCGTGGCGTCTTCGACTGGACACTTCTGGTTCCCGGCTGTTATATAGCCGACGGGTCAAAGTACTATTCTACCCCGGTTCCCTAAGGTTTCTACCTCGTTGCACGGTGTCCAACTTGCGGTGGTTAGGGTCGTCTGCCCACGGTTGCAGCGGTTCACATCAGTTGGTATCAGAGCATGGTTCAAACACAAGGACCACATCTATCCCAGTCTCCAGGTTCACCTGGATTCATATCCTTTTATTGCTTTCTTTAGAAAATTGATTCAAAAACCTCCCTTCTATTTCAATTTTAGTTTCGAGTTATAAGAAAAAGAAAAGAAAAGAAGGCAAGGCTACCTTTCCACGTTATTTCCTTTCGTTGTAAGTTTATTTCTAAGAAGAGGGGATAGAAAATTGCTTCCGTTTGCTAGTACTAACCATGGCAGACGAGAGATTAGCTAAGATAGAAGCTTCGATGGGGGATGCTTCCCGAGTCCTACGACAGATACAAGCTACCCTGATGGCAAGAGAAGCCCGTACGACCCGGCGTCCGGCCCCGGCGCCCCAGCGCCCAGCCTCGGCGCTGCCCCAGGCCCTAGCACCCCAGCGCTCGGCCCCAGCCTCGGCGCTGCCCCAGGCCCTAGCACCTCAGCGCTCGGCCTCAGCCCCGGCGCTGCCCCAGGTCCTAGTGCCCCAGCGCTTGGCCCCAGCCTCCGCACTGCCCCAGGCCCCAGCGCCCCAGCGCCTAGCCCCGGCGCCCCAGCGGCCAGCACCCAGCACAAGCGCCCCAGCGCCCAGCGACCGAGCGCCCAGCACCGGCGCCCCAGCGCCTAGCCTCGGCACCCCAGCGCCCAGCGCCCCAGCGCCCAGCACCGGCGTCCCAGCACCCAGCACCGGCGTCCCAGCACCCGAGCGCCCAGCCCCGGCGCCCCAGCGCCCGAGTGCCCAGCCCCGACGCCCAAGCGCCCAGCCACGGCGCCACCAGCGCCCGAGCGCCCAGCCACGGCACCACCAGCGCCCGACCGGCGCCCAGCTCCCAAGCGACCTCCGACGCCCGACCAGCGCCCGACGCCAGACCCAGCCCCGGTGCCTCCGCGCCCTGCCCCAGCACCCGACGGGTCCCATGACCACGGCACCGTCCTGACCGACCCCAGCCCAACACCACCTGACCCCGGCGCCGCCGTGTCCACCCCCGCTCCGACGCTGCCCGGCACGCCCTCGGCATCCCCGGCACCCATGTGGTCGGCACTCCACTGCCCGCCGCCGCCGTCCCACTGCCCGGCCATGAGGCAGCCTTGCTTGGCCCCAGCCCGTCGCCACCCGACGCCCCCTCGACGCAACACTGCCCAACGTTTCGGCGCGGCCATAGCCGGCCCCGACGTGCCACTACCTGACCCTCCCGATGAGCACTTGCCCGACATTTCCGACGCGATGATGCCTGATGCCCCCGACCAGCCGACGCCCGACAGCCCCAGCCACACCGACTTCACACTGCCCGCCTCCGCTAGCTCTCCATTGCCCGCCGCCGCCGACTTCCCACTGCCCGACGCGTCACTGCCCGACGCCGCCACCCCGCCCGACGTACCCTGGCCTACCCCGGCAACCTCCGGTACCCCCGTGCCCCGACCCGACGCCTCACCAATAGCCTCATGTGCACCCAAGATCCAATGGGAGATCACCTCCCGACAAGTGTTGAGAGCTTCCCCGAGCGAAGAAGATCCGGATGCTGACCCGGATGTGGAAATGAGTAAGGAACCCTCACTAGACACTTCTCCAAGCCTTAATATTATTGTTGATAGTTTTTCAGGAGAAGGAGCTATGGAGACTGATGGAGGAAGCGCTGAAGGACCCGAGCCTTGGTCCGTTACTAACTCAAGTGACACTCCTAGGTCTAAAGATGCTGCTGAATCATCCCCGACCGTGGCCAACAAGATCGCTGAAGTTTGGGAGAGGGTGATGACTGCTAGAAGAGGCCCCGAGATGGCTTTGAGGACAAATCCAAGGCAAGAAGAGCGGAATGATGAGATCCAACAATGCTGCCCTGATGCCAACCGGTACTCCTACACCCCACCAGGGTCACCAGGCAGAGATAAGGCCCTAGGACCTCACACAAGGCATAAAGAGCCTCGGATAGGCCATATTCAAGCCCTAAAGCCAAGGTACGCTCTGAAATATAAACTAAGCCCATCCCTTGCAGGTAGAAAGGCTCCACTAGATGGAATGTTATTCCAGGCCATGCTGCTGGCCAAGGATCTAAACCCTAGCAAGGAAGAACAACCTCAACCTGCTCCTAGCCTGACCTCCAGGAGCCTTGAAGAAGAAGTAGGCCCTTTGAGTGACCCACTGGAAGCATTTCTGGAGTATAGGAGGAAGAGAGCCCGAGAATACCTGGCCTGGAGAGGAGAGCTTCCAAGGAATGACCCTGAGCCGAACCATGAGAAGAATTGGAGTCCAAGGCCCCGAGATGTGACACTTAGACCGACTCAACCCCCTGAGAGCTACACCAGGAGATACTCGGAGGCCTACCTGAAGCTTAAAGAAGAAGGCCCGAGCGGAAAGGAAGAAGGTCCAAGGAGAGAACAGTCCCAAGCCCTAAACCGGCAGCCGGGCCGATCAAATGAGTTCTATGGAGCCGATCACGAAGAACATGGCTTATGGACAAGGACCTCGCCACAGAAGCAGCCCGGAGCACGAAGCCCGCAACCGCTGCCCGAAGCAAGCCCGGCGCCCGGCTAGTCAGGCCCACGATCGCCACCATGGCCCAATTGGCCCGAGCAGCCCAACCGTGGCCGAATTAGGGTTTCTGACCTAATTTAGGTCTTTTATTCTGCTTTAAAGACTACAACTATTATTTTATGTTTTATTCCTTTTTAGTAGGCTTATTTAGGGGTTTTAGGATTCTTTTTAAGTAGGACTCTTTATTTTATTATTATTTAGGAAGTAGTGTTTAGGGAGGAGAGCTTGTTCCCTCACCTATAAATAGAGGCCGCCGGCCTCACTTTGTAACTTACAACTTTTATGAAATAACCCCCCCTTTGATAGAACTTTGTTCTGAAACCCTTGTTGTATCTGCATGTTGCGATACTGAAGGATCGACTTATCATCAAGAGCATCCATCTCTTGGCGTGGCGTCTTCGACTGGACACTTCTGGTTCCCAGTTGTTATATAGCCGACGGGTCAAAGTAGTATTCCGCCCCGGTTCCTGAAGGTTTCTACCTCGTTGCACGGTGTCCAACTTGCGGTGGTTAGGGTCGTCTGCCCACGGTTGCAGCGGTTCACATCAGGATCCACACAGAAAAAGGTGGATCGAAATCCGAAAAGAATAAATAAAAAGAAAGGAAAGGGATACGACCTGATCACTGATCCTTAGGTGGGGGTGGGGGTGGGGGTGGTGGAATGTGGAAATGATCGAGCAAAGCCCGTCGCGCCGCTGCCTCCTCCACGTGATGACGCTGGGTGATGATCCACCTAGCGTTTTGCTCTGCCTGGCAGGACGTGACTCTATCCTCGAACGCCACTCGGTCCTTCTTCCATTGATGAGAATCGGAGGAGAAGTCCGTCTTCCACTGCTCTAGACGGGTCAGCATCTAACCATACTTGGCAAAGTATTGGGGTGGCATCTGCTGATGATGCACCTGAGAAGCTGGCACGGGCTGAGGCTCCCTCCGGGGTGGAACAAGTGCCGGGACAAAAGTGGCGGGGCTGACAGACAGGTCGAGACCGCGTGCGATGGCGAGGTCCAACCCAATGTGCTCAATCTTGATCTGAGGGATGTCAGGGCCCCATTTGTCATGGAGCTGGAGTGATTCAATCAGACAAGAGATGAAGGAGCCGCCAGGGAGTGCAGTGGGGACTTTCTTGGTCGTTGTGTGCTTAAGGAAAAATTGGGCTAACCCCCACCCGGGATGAAGTCCGGAGTCACGCTCTTTGGGGCTGATGAGGAGGAGGACTGAAGTCTGTCCAGTCTGGCCTTTGTCCGTCTTTCTCGATCGGCACTAGTGGTCTTAAACTTACCTAGGTTCCTGAAAAGGTGAGGCTCAAAGCAATCCAATAATTAGAAATTAGGAACCTTACCCCACACTTAGTCAAAATTCTCAACCCCGCAAAGAATCGAGAAGAGTAAGCGGGGGCAAGCAAAGATCACACTTAACCCTAGTCGAGAAGTAGTTAGCTGCAACAAGCTGGAACAGCAGAATGTCGGCCAGCATGCAGAGACAAACCCAATTTACCACAAAAAAACAACACATCCAACAAAATTCAACAATTGCCATGGAGAACGAAGATCAATTGGCATCAAATCATGGCACAACACATCTGAATCAATCTAGATTATAAAAGTTCGAACAAGTCAGCACAATTCACACCGAAACAGTAAGCACCCAAATCGAGGTAGAACGAAAAGTCAACCGAAATCAAGGTCAACGAAAATCAACAATCAATATGTCAAAAAATTCAAAATTGAAAACCCAACAACTAACCTTGTAGACATGATTGCAGAAAATGGGCGGAAAATAATGAAAACGGCAAAAACTCGAGTGGTGGGGTTTCGGGCGGAACCGAAGCTATAGAGCTCCGATTCAGATGATCTAGGTATGGAGGTGATCGGCTAAGGGAGAGAAGTCGACCGGCGGCAACGGCTTAAAATGGACGTCAGGAAGGAAAACGGCGGGGGGGGAATTTTGGTTCGACGAGAACTATTGGGTTCGGGGAAGTCTGAGTTTTCAAAGAACAAATAGGGTTTTAAAAATACAGAAGTTCTCAGCGAAAACTTTTCAATGTTTTCGCCTAAAAGTTATTTAAAAACAATTAAATCAGGGACTCAAAACACACCAAGATTGAAAAACGTTTTTGCCGAAAACTTCTAAAGTTCTCGGTGAAAAGTTTATCGAAAATAGACACAAGGGGTTTTTTTGGAAAGAGTTTTTGCCAAAAACTATGAAAGTTCTTGGCGAAAAGTTTGTTGAAAATAGATACAGGAGGTTCAAAACAAACATCTCGCCAAGAACTTTTATAGTTTTCGGTGAGAACTCCTGACCTGGCAGTTCAAAACAGATTTTCAAAATCACCGACAACGCAACTTCATAAAATCAAAACAAATCAATGAAAATCGGAAAAATCCCAAATCAATCGGAACTGAACTGAGAACACACGGCACACACAAGAAAAAAAATAAGAGACCACGAACGACACTATTAGCTCCCCCGAACCGACTCTAGACACGAGAATTGACTGAAAGAACAAAAACTCACTCCAGTCGTGGGTTGTCTCTCACGAAGCGCTCTTGCTTAACGTCCTTGAGTTGGATGATACCTTGATGGCGATCACGAAGTTGAAGTGAAGAAATGCACGTCAATTAGGGCAGCAGCTAGGCCTTGGAGGTAATTCTTGAGCCTATGGCTATTCACCACAAATGGTTCTTGATCGAGTCCTTTAATCTCGACAGCTCCAAGTGGCGTTTGCCTAATGACTATGAAGGGGACGGACCACCAGGACTTCAACTTTCCCAAGAATAGCTTCAAGCGGGAGTTGTACAGAAGAACTTCGTCTCCAGGGTAGAATGTCTTTGCTCCGTCAAATGAGAGTCATGAATCCTCTTGGTCCGTTCTTTATAAAGCTTTGTGCTCTCATAGGCGTGAAGGCAGTGTTCCTCAAGTTCGTCTAGCTGCATTAACCTCGCATCTCCTGCAAGCTCAGGACGTAAGTTCAGATCTTTAATAGCCCAAAACGCCTTGTGCTCAAGCTCGACCGGTAGATGGCATGCCTTGCCATAAACAAGTCGATACGGTGAAGTACCGATAAGAGTCTTGTAGGTAGTTCGGTACGCCCATAAGGCCTCATCGAGCTTAGATGACCAGTCCTTTCGAGATCGGCCAACTGTTCTATCAAGAATCTGCTTGAGCTCACGATCTGTCACTTCCGCTTGACCGTTATCTTGAGGATGATAAGCGGTGGACATTCGATGGATGACGCCAAAATGCTTCCATACCCAATCGAAGTGTCCATGGAAGTGAGTGCCCCTATCGCTTATGATAAAGCGTGGGGTGCCAAAACGCGTGAAAAGACGTTGGAGAAACTTTCCCACCACTCTTGAATCATTAGTGGGTAAAGCTTCCGCTTCATCCCAATTGGAAACATAATCAACAGCTACAAGAATGTACTTGTTTGCGTTGGAGGGTGTGAAAGGTCCCATAAAATCAATTCCCCAAACATAAAAAATTTCAACAGTTAAAGATATGTTCTGAGGCATCTCATTACGGTTAGAGATGTTACCTGATCTCATTACAGAAGAATCTGGCTTCGAGTACCTTTCGAGCAGTACGGTTGCCGCCAAAATGACCTCCGAAATGGCCTTCGTGGCATTGGCGGATAATGTCAGCTGCTTCGATGTAAGAAACACACCTTTAGATCATTCCGTCAATTCCGATTCGATATAAGAACGGCTCATCCCAGAAATAGGACTTTGCTTCCTTGATGAGCTTCTTTCGTGCATTGTAGTCCAACCCTGTTGGCATGGTGTCGACGCCAGGTAATTAGCAAGGTTGGCATACCATGGTTCCTCCATCGTGGTTGCATTACTTAGGGTTTGAGCATGATGGATCGCCCAGAGATCAATGGTTATGCTATTCACCTGTTCTTGATTCTTAACATGCAACAACTCATCAGGGAAAGAATCATAAATGGGAGAGATGGGACACTTATCTGGCCGGGATTCCTCAAGGCGGGAGAGGTGGTTAGCTGATACGTTTTCAGCGCCTTTCTTGTCCTTGATCTCAATGTCGAATTCTTGGAGTAGAAGGACCGAACGGATCAACCTTGGCTTCGTGTCTTGTTTTGCAAGGAGATGGCGTAGAGCGGCATGGTCCCCGTAGACGATGGTATGAGAAAGCACTAGGTACTGCCTGAACTTGTCGAATGAGAAAACGATGGCAAGAAGCTCTTTCTCTATTGTAGTGTAGTTCCGTTGAGCATCATTAAGAGTCTTGCTAGCAAAGTAGCTGGGATGAAATCTCTTCTCCTTTCTCTTCCCAAGAACAGCTCCAACGGCAAAGTCACTAGCGTCACACATAATCTCAAATGGAAGGCTTCAATCCGATGTCGTGAGGATAGGTGCGGTAGTGAGCTTGGTCTTTAATATCTCAAAGGATTTAAGACACGCTTTATAAAAGACGAACGGAACATCCTTCTCCAAGAGCTTAGTCATCGGAAGAGTTATCTTGGAGAAGTCCTTGATGAACCTCCGATAGAACCAAGGAAGCTACGAACAGCATTGACAGATGAGGGTGGCGACAAACTAGCAATTGTTTTAAGCTTGGCGCGGTCGACTTCGATCCCGAGTTTAGACACCTTATGGCCAAGAACAATACCTTCGGTTACCATAAAGTGACATTTCTCCCAACTGAGCGCTAGATTCATCTCTTCGCATCGGGCTAGTACCTTATCCAAGTTAACTAGGCATTGGGAGAATGAATCACCATAACCAGAGAAGTCATCCATGAACACCTCCACAACATTCTTTACCAAATCCCCAAAGATAGCAAGCATACATCTCTGAAAAGTGGCTGGAGCATTGCACAATCCAAAGGGAATACGACGATAAGCAAAGGTACCAACCAGACAAATGAAGGTCGTCTTCTCTTGTTCGTCAAGCTCAATTGGGATTTGGAAATACCCAGAGATTCCATCCAAGAAACAGCAGTACTCATGATCGGCTAACCTCTCAAGCATTTGATCAATGAATGGCAAAGGGAAGTGATCCTTCTTGGTAGCATCGTCGATCCGTCTATAGTCGATGCAGACTCTCCATCCTGTAACAGTACGGGTGGGAATAAGCTCACCCTTCTGGTTAGGAATTACCGTGATCCCTCCCTTCTTCGGAACGACTTGATTTGGGCTAACCCAAGGACTATTGGAAATAGGGTAGATAATCCCGGCATTAAGGAGTTTAAGAACTTCCTTCTTCACGACATCTTGCATCAATGGGTTTAATCGGCGTTGTGGTTGTCTTACCAGTTTGAACTCCTCATCCACCACTATCTAATGCTTGCAGAATGTTTCAGAGATACCTCGGATGTCAGATAACTGCCAGGCTATAGCTCGGATGTGTTTCTTTAAGAGCTTGACTAATTACTTCTTCTGTCCAGATGACAGAGTGGAGCTGATGATAACTAGTAACTGGCATTCCTTTCCCAAGAATGCGTACTCTAGATGGTCTTGAAGCTCCTTTAATGGAGTTCTGGTGGCTGCTCATATGAAGTAGTGATCTGACTTGGTGTATGCTCAAGGGGTGGCACCGCGGAAGTGGTTGCAAGCGCCGGTTTCTGGTTGTCGAGTTCCTCTTGCCAATGGAGTTGTTCCAGATCATCCAATGCATCTTCTATCCCTGAAATTAGACACAACTCTAGCGGGTCGCTAGATAAGGCATTAGTGATAAAGTCGGAAGAAGCCAACTCCATAACATCAATTGAAAAACACTTATCGTCTTGAGCAGAAGAATACTTCATACCGTCCTTAAGGCGGAATGTTACACTATCATCTCCGACCATCAATGTTAATGAGCCTTGTTTTCAATTGATAAGTGCATCAGCCGTTGTCAAAAAGGGTCGGCCTAAGATAAGTGTAACATCTACCTCTCGGGTATCTAAAACAACAAAATCGGCCACAATGGTAAAAGGTCTGCAATGAACAGCCACATCTTCTATTACTCTGTAACATCCCCGCCCAACCGAACGATTTGGAACTCTAGTTTAGATGGTTGAGACATTGGAAGCAATGTTCTTGAGGACACATCGAAGTCCGGGACGTTCATAATTGAGTTGGGTCGAAGTTACAAGAGAGTACGTCAAAAATTCGTCGAAGTTGGCAGATCATGATACATGGTTGTGTATTAGAGATACTCGCCGTGTATCATGATACACGGTCATGTATCATGGTATGACTATAAGAAAATGGGGTTTTTGACGGAAATCCTCAACTTCTCTCTCTCTCTTTCCTCCCGAAAATCCCTTTGACGAACCAAACTTCCCACAACTTCAAACCTTGATTCCGGGATCTACAGAGGTCCGATTGACAATTCGTTTCTTGATACACGTTCGTGGTGACGAGAGGAAGAGATAGCATCTCTCGGTTTCTGTTATTTCGGAGTTGGGTGCTGTTGGTGGCAGAAGGAAGAAGCTACATTTTTGGAGCTGTAGAGCTTGGATGTTCGAGTTCTAGAACTTGTTTTAGAGCCTCGTCTTCTTGTCAGGTGAGGGTTTAGCGTAAGATAGGTAGTAATGGTTGGCATGAGGAGTTGCAATTCGGTCTTAGATGAATGTAGGAATTGCATGGAAATTGAAAGAGAGTAAAAGGGGGAAACTGTTCTTTAATTGACTGTTCTGTGAAATATGATGTTTGATGATTGTTGGATGTTTGTTAATTGATGTAATTGAGTGGGATGTTTGTGATGTGTTTGATTGGGGAAATAATTAACAATGATGATAATAGATCAAAACTAGTAATGAGTGTAGGTGGGATGGGCGGTGATCATGTCAAATTGTATATGCATACTATGTGATGCCAGCTGTGGTTGCAGGAGGGTGGTCCTGCCAATGTGGGGTCGCCCTATAAATGATGAACAGGTGGATGGCTCTGCCAATGTGGGGTTGTCCTATGAAGCATGAACAGAAGGGCAACCCTGAGACTCACGACATGGCTACCCCTATACTTGCAGGTGGGGGTGGCCGGTGAGCTAGCCGTTTACCCTTAAACTATTTGTGCTATGTGAAATGTTGTATGTAGTGGAATGTTATTGTGAATGTGAGATTGGATGAGTTGATTATATGTATGTTGGGATGAATTGTATGCTACGTGCTGATTTGGGTGATATGGATGATATTTGTAATGGGGGGTCTATAATGTGATTGGGGTGTTGGTTTATGACATAGAATCGGTTAAGGGATTGAGTAATGGAATTGGGTGGTGTGATTACATGAATTGGTTGATTGATGTTGTGGGATTGATTTGAGTGAAATTGATGCTATGTGTGATGGTGATTGATAGTGTGACATGTGGCTATTACAATAAGGTTGGAGTCTTGAATTTGTTTTGGGAAATGCTTAAGGAGAACTAGGATGCCAGGATTGGATGATTTATCAGTGGAAATTGAGTCAAATGGATTAGGTGGATTATGTAATTTAATTTAGGATTTGCTTTAACTGGGAAGTAGAAATGGCAAATTAGTGTTATAGTAATTGTTGTTGTTATGTGGTGTTGAGTTGACTTGTTTGAGTGGATGATCGACTTGTCTATATGTGTGGTTGACTTGTGTGAATGTACGGTTGACTAGGTGGCTAGAGATGGGAGTGAGGAGTTTAAACTGGACTTGGAATAGAACTATGTCTTGCATGAAACCTTGAGAGTAAAACTGAATAACTGATTTGTGATTACTGTGTCATGTTTGTGCCAATTGATGTGGGATGTGGGGATTGGGATGAAAGATGATGGCTAAAGAATTTGAACTAGGAATGTGAGATAGGATGGGATGAGATGAATTACTGTAATTTGTATCTATCATTGCAAGTTGTGGTTTAGTGTGGAATCGATACATGGAATTGGAAAATAGAATTGGTACATGGAATTGTGTTGTGGAATTATGTTGTGGACTTTGATTGTGGAATTGTGTGGTGGATTTGGAAAGTGGAATTGAGAAGTGGAATTGTGAAATGGTATTGGTTTCTTGGATTTTCTTTGTGATGTGTGTAAATGGTATGGTTGTGTTTATTAGAATTAAATTGATAGAACCGGAAGGAGCCAACGTTACCCCACTTGAAATACTGGTTGAGATTGAGTCTGATTCACTGGGGTGAATCCCTTGGTTGGGTTACCAAGGTCAGTTGTCGTTCTCCTTCGTGGAAGGATCCTATATGGATGCGTCTGTTGGTATACTCCTTCGGGAAAGGATCCTTTATGGATGCGTCTGGATGATCTAATGGTCAGTGGGTTAGCGGGGGAATAACTCCTTATGGCGCCTAATTACTCACCTAGTGAATTGAAGTGTGATCTATGATTGTGTGTAAGGTGAATGTATGTGATTGTGAGTGTGATCTGTGTATGGTGTATGTATTGGATTGTGGTTGTGAAGTGCCATGTGATGTGTGTTGTGAATTGTGTTGTCGTGTTGAGAGGTGAGATACAGGTTGAATGGTTTAGGATTGATGATGATGATGGGTGTGAATCTGTGGAATGTTGTGTTGTGGTTGATGTGTGTGTGGAAACGTTGCCTGGTGATAATGAGATGTATTGTGGTATGATGTTGAACCGTGTGCATGATGATTCTAGTTATATTGTCGAGATTGTGAGTTGTGGATATCGGCTTGAGGAGTGCACTTGTGGGATCACTTAGATAATCAAAGGGATAAATGTTGTGTATGTGCAAATGTATGAGTGTGTGTGAATATAGATGAGTGTGTGTGCATTGATGGTAACTTGTCATGTAATGCTAAATTGTATGTTTGCGATGTAATGCTAAACTATATATATGTGATGTCATGCTTAACTATAGGGATGATGATCTTGTTGTAGAGATGAGCTAATTTTGATGATATGGTGTTGAACTTTGTGCATGATGACTTCTCTCTTATTACTGTTGTCATGGTTTGTGAATGTGAATCTAGAGTGGAGCTTATGTGATCACCTAGACTATTTTAGGGAGTTAAATATGAACAGCTGTGTCTGGTTCCATTTTGGTTGTATATGTGGAGTTTGGAACCACTCTTTCAGGCTAGGTTCGGCGCATAGTTAAACCCAGTGGGTTCACTCAATTTCATTAGGAAATTTATCCCCCCTCTTCCCCTTTCAAGTGCTCATGCTTGGTGAGAGTGAGTTGAAGTAAGGATGTTTCGGTTGAGTTCAGTGGAGTTGCGGGTTGGAGCTTCGAGGTGAAGATTAGTGAACTACTTTGGAGTTGACCGTCTATTTTGATTTTATGTTTCAGTTGACACCTTTGGATGGGATATTGTAATCGCTTGAGTTTGGATTTCTGTTTTATCGGTTGTTCGGATTTTGGTATTTCAGTTTGTACTCAGTTTTTATTTAATGGAAGCACGTCCGACGTACTCTTGATTTAAGTTTAATTCGATTTTCAATGTTGTTCTTCCTTTTATTTTATTGATGTATCTTCAAGTATTACTCATACCGGTTTGACCACAGGATAACCCGGGTTGATTCGGGATGGATGTTACATACCCCCTAGGTATTTTAACCTATCTATAAGCTAACACAAGATGTAGACTAACAGGGTTTAGCTCTTCTGGGTTTAATTCTTTATAAAGATGAGTAGGCATAACGTTAATGGAAGCACCAAGATCAGCAACCAGACTACGTTCGATTTTCCTACCATTGATTATGCAAAGCAAAGTGAAAGGGCTAGGATCACGACACTTAACTGAGGGTGGTCGAGGTGGCGTGCTACAGAGGACGGCAGAGCACTCATCTGTGAGAGTGATAGTAGAAACATCTCATTTCTTTACGTTCTTCGCAAGATCCTTGAAGAATTTCCCTAGTGGTGGCATGATCTGAACAACTTCTGTCACTGGGATTTTAATCTTTGTGTTCTTCAGAATTGAGTAACACTTCTTGTATTGGGTGTCATGATCTTTAGCCTTACTCGTCAAGGCATTGGGAAAAGGGATTCTTGGCTGGTAGGGAGTTAGAGGAGGCGCAGGAGCTGATGGTGGAGGAGGTGTTAGAGCTATTTCCTCTTCTTCTATTTCTTTGTCCTCTTCTTCTACTGTGATATCCTCAATTCTGGCATGTCTATAGCTATAGCAGCGGTCATATCTGATTCTGGGATCTTAGGATCAACTGTCTGTTTACCGCTCCTGGTTGTGATGGCCTTAGCATGCTCATCCTTTAGGGTAAAATTAGTTTGAAATGGCGGCTGATCGAAGAGGCGGCTATTAGCCAACATGCTAGCAATGTTGTTTACTGCGCTCTCCACTCGTTGCCCTTGTGCGATTTGTCCTTGGTTAAGAGCAGCTTGAGCCTTGAATTGATTATCATGATCGTCAAGCCTAGAGATGATCTGAATGGCTTCTTGTCAAAATCGTTCTCTCTGTGATCCTGTGGCATAGATTGTTGAGGCTGCTGTCCTCCGATGAATCCGGGAGGACCTTGATAATTACTGTTCAGATACAAATTCTGGCGATTGCTGGAGTTGTAAGGAGGTCGCCCTTGGAAACTACCCTATTGTTGGGGCCAACGAAATTGTCGAAAGTCAGTATAGCCTTGTTGAGTGTTGGTAAAGCCTTGACCAATGAAGTCGAATTCTTCGGCGGACCAGACATCCACTCTACCAAAATTCTGATAGCAGCCCCCGTTATGTACACAGGTTCCACACCATTCACAGTCGGCTACATAGACAGAGGCTGATGGAGGGTTAATAGGCGCGCCAGCCTTCTTCAGATGCTTCTCGACTTCTGCTTTAACCTTTCTTCAATGTTGACCTTACTTCTGGCTCCTTCTGATTGTCTCTCCCAATTCCTGGATTTGGAAGCACTATTGGCAAAATGAAGCATAGCAACTTCTAGAGTAAGAGCGGTACAATCTCCCTCAGCTAAGGAGTTGACCCATTTGGATGACTCCTCGTTCATACCCTGAGCAAAGATTTCAGCTAGTTGCCTTTGCTCGAAGCCATGATGAGGGAAATTGTAGAGAAGTTCTTGGAATTCATTCCAAGCGTCGTACAAGCTCATTCCTTCCTTCTGTCTGAACCTGGCGATGTTATCCTTGTTGGCTGTTGTTCTTGAAGGAGGAAAGTATTCCTCTACAAAATCTTGAGCCAGCTTATCCCAGTTGTTGTAGTGACTGGGAGGCTTACTATTGAGCCATCTCTTTGCGGGGCCTTTGAGAGAGAAAGGGAAGGCTCGTAAGCATAAGGTGTTCTAATCGAGATTCCCATTCGTGAAAGTTTCGCAGATAGCTAGGAAATCCACCATATATGTGCATGGGTTATCATGCGGCTTAGCTTCGAACTGCACATCCCTAGAGATCATTCCCAGGAAGGGGATCTTGATCTCATAGTCGGGATCAACTTCATTGCGTGGCACAGAGATGGAGGACCGGAGGCTAGTCGCGCTCGGCTTATTATATAATCCGTAAGACTCTTCTCAACAGCCATCGCGGTAGGAGAGGGTTGTGGCGAGAGTGATGCAGTGGATGAAGCGAAAGAAGATGAGGGGCTCTCCTTTGGCTCCTCAATCTTAAGTGGTGTAAAGGATGAGGGCAGAACGGTAATAGCTTGCTTCGGAACTCACGATTGCTTAGGTGGAGCAGAACTACCCGGTTTGTCTACAATCTTTGCCTTGTCAGTCTTGGATAAGGAGTGAGTTAGCAGGCGGGTGATGCATATACCTCCAAACAGCCTGCAAAGAACAAAAACAAACACAACCAGTGTAAAATCAAAGTGTGATGAAATATGAAAGTTGGAAAGGTAGAAGAATAAAGTGCCAACTCTTCTTTCAACAATTAGAAGAGTCCCCGGCAACGGCGCCAATTTGATGAACATTGTAATGTGTTCGATCAAATAACTACCAAGCTAATAGCAAGGCAAATCGTATTTCACGGGTCTCGACTAATTGTCTACTCAAATGAACTGACAAACTATTCAGGTTTTCACAAGTTGTGCGTGGTGTGAGTTCCACGACTTCTAATCTATGAAGCAGGGAAATTGAAATGAAATAGAAAGCAAATTGAAAGGTTGATTGACTTGACAAGATGACAGACAAGCTTAGATTTCGAATCCCCCTAAGATCGCTAGAACATTGGCCATCACAAGACCAACGGTTATCAATCTCGAGTCATTCAGTTCTCAGACACCACCATAACTCCTGACCCTAAAGTTTAAGTCCGGTAAACGGTCGCTCTATCCTCAGCTTGACAAGAATCTAGTCTAGGTGATCAAGCTAGAAATGAAACACAGGCAATGAAGAACAAATCAAACATGTAAGAGAAACTGTCTGAATCTGAATTTAATTACTGCCAATCGGTGACCGCTTTAAAGCCCCGGGTCACTTAAGGTTCATCTAATCTAATCTCTACGAGTTTAGCTACTCATATTCAATACAAGAGAAACGAAAACAATCAAGGAATACATCTCAGGTAGGAAGAACAGAGAAGAACTATAAAACCTAATTTGATGAATCTGAGAAGCTTCAATCTCTTGAATCTTCAACTCCTAGCTCCGAGCACTCTGAGGGGAAATATGGCATCACGATCTCTCCGGGAACTCCGAGGATGCTCTCAACTCCCTCTTGAACTATTGAAGTCTAGAAATTAATCCGTGGAGAAAAGTATATCTGAATAAGTGTATCCGCCTCCCTTAATAGGGTTTGTCCCAATCAGCGATGGAAAAGGCAGGACTTCTCGGCGAGAACCTTGAAAGTTCTCGCTGAGAACTTTAGTTCAAAAGCCTCTTGTGTCTGTGTCTTCAATACTTATCAGTGAGAACTTCCAAACTGGATCTCTTGAAAATCCCCTGGATCTCCTATGTACAAACTCCTCGACGAGAACTGTGAGAGTTCTCGCCGAGAACTTCTTTGGTGATGCCTCCTGTGATCCTTTGTGCAAAACTCCTCGGCGAGAACTTTGAGAGTTCTCGCCGAATACTTCAGTTGTGGTAGGGGAGGATTTGGTTTCTGACTTGTGTTATTTTTTGATCGATTCCAGGCAATTCTTTGAGGTTCGTTCGCTTCTTGAGCACATCCGTATGAAAACGGTAAGAAATACTAGAAAAAACATCAAACTGACCCACAACGGGCCAAAGTAACCAAAACGGTAAGAAATAGAGTAATCGTATGAAAACACCCTAAACTACCCTAAAAATCGTGTCTCAAGCAGGGAAATATCGCTTAAATGAGGTTGATAATCACGTCAAATAGAGTGTCATCAGAGGCACCAAGCTAGGAGAAGAGGGCGGAGAAAACTCCAGAAGTGATGCCGAGCTGGAGCATGATGCTGATGCCGGGCCGAGACTAGAATAGAGCCACGGACTGATGCCAGCAACCGTGAGTCCCAAGGCCAAGCTAGAGCCTAAGAACACCATAGAGACATCTTTGAAGACCAGCCAAGGCTAGAATACCAAAGGCCCAACCAGATCAGACGAGGGCCTGGAGCCGAGTCAGACATAGGCGCCGGGCTGACACCCGGGCACCACCAAGTGGCAATTTGGGTCGGCCAACAAATTACCCATGCCTTTCAAGAATCCTTTCTGCACAAGGATTCCTCATGCCACCAGAATAAACCTCCATTAATCCTAGACCGATTCGGAGAAGAACTCAAGAAGGACACAGAGTCCTTGCCCGCCTAGGACTTGGTCACCTTATCCAGATCGGACATGAATTCACGCCCGGAGCCGGATTAGGGTTTCTTCAGTTTTGCCGATTTTACTATTTTTAGCCAGTTTAATGATCTATTTAGGATTCTCTTCCCTTATAAATTATTTAGGATTATTCTAGACTATTTTAGGAGTTAGAATCGTAGGAGGATTCGGAGAGCCTGTTCCCGAAATCCTCATCTATAAATAAAGGTCTTTGGCCTACGATGTAACGAACACTTTGAATAATTATAATCTCAGAACACATGTTCTTGTTTCCCTTCAAGCTTTTGGTGTTGTTTCTTAGCTTAAGGTTTGGTTTATCATCTTGGGTATGCTCCCCTTGGTGTGGCACCTTCGACTGGACATTTAGGGTTCCTAGCTCATTATAGCTAGCGGGTCCAAGTACTTTCTGCCTAGGTTTCCATAGGTTTGACTTGTTGTTTTGTTATTTAGTTTGTGGTGTTTGAGGGTCGCCTGCTCACGGTTGCAGCGGTTCACATCACATTCACTAGTGGCGGAGGGACCAGGTGACCAACGAGGTGATCTCACCATCTGGAGGGGCGATCAAGTCAGGCGCTGGATTGCTCTCACCACATGGCAGGCTGACCAGGACGTCGGGTGGATCATCATACAACGCCACCATTAGCACCAGCAAGCTTGGCATGACGAGGAGCTGGCTTGGCGCCAGAGCTTAGGAGTCATTTGGGCATGCTACCACCACCTGGGCCCGACCATTGATCAAGCAATATCTATTTTTTCCTTTTCTTTTATTTCTTCTTTTCAGACTTCGTCCAACTTTATTATGTGGGGATCCGGAACACTTGTCCTGGTTTTGTTTTGATCATTCTGTTGTTTTTGTTTTGCAGGATTTTTGTAGCTACTTCGCTCCTCTCTGAGTTCTCCTCCTCATTCGGGACATTGACCATCACCCGTCATGTATTTTGGATGAATCTGATCTCTTTTAGTCTTGTGAGGACATAGTTTGATTCAAGTGTGCGGTAGGGTCTTAGAATTATGCTGAATTTATCTGCTTGTCGGTGATTCCTATGTGTTTCCTCTGCTTAGAATTGCTCGGTTCTTGACTTGAAAAGTAAGTTGACTTCAATGCTTCACAATGATAGTTAGACTTTTTAATTTAGAACATGCAACCAACATGCCTGCATTGATGCTAAATGAACCTAGTCAGAGTTAGAAATTAGAATCAAGCAACAAAAAAATTTGCACGAAAAAAAAAAGAATAAAGAAAAAATGTGCTGAAAATATATATATGGTTCGAGCGAAAATGTGTAGAAATTCGAAGCTTTCTTCTCGCTACAAATGGAAGAAAGGATAATTAGATACAAAGAAAAAAAAGAGAGCAAAGGAGAAAAAATAAATAAATAAAAAATGAAAGAAACATGCAGTTGCTTAGGGTATCTTAGGACGAGCACACATTATTCCATCCCGGGTCTAGTTAGATGGTAGGAATCCATAAGTCTATATTTGATGAGCCCCTTGTTCCTTGGACTCGATCAGAGCTACCCTGAACACGGAGCTAAAAAAAGGCCTTCAAAGATCGGGTTAACTCTTATATGAAGGCCTAGATCAAGGGCATTAACAGAAATACAAAACCTTAAAGGGTCTAGAGCTCAAAAGAGTAAAGAAGAGAGGAAGGAACATCTGTTAGGCACCCCTAGTGAGATCAAGCAAATCCTAACTGCTAGGAAAGCCTTGGTGGTCATCCTATACAAGGAATGTTTGATTTCTAACCCTAATACATCGTTTCCTAGTGTCATTGTCTCACTCTTGCAGGAATTCAAGGATGTGTTCCCCGAAGAAATACCAAGTGGACTACCCCCACTTAGAGGAATCGAGCACCAAATAGACTTAGTGCCAGGAGCAGCCTTGCCAAACAAGGCAGCCTAAAGAACCAATCCTGAAGAGACCAAGGAGATCCAGACACAAGTAGAGGAGCTGATAGACAAGGGATATGTGAGGGGGGAGCATAAGCCCTTGTGTTGTACTAGTCATCCTTGTACCAAAGAAGGAAGGAACTTGGAGGATGTGTGTCGACTGCCGAGCCATCAACAACATCATAGCTAAGTATCGACACCCCATCCCTAGGTTAGATGATATGCTTGATGAATTTCATGGTTCCACCATCTTCTCTAAAATTGATCCTAAGTCAGGTTATCACCAAATCCGAATGAAGGAAGGAGATGAATGGAAAAATGCTTTTAAAACCAAGTTAGGGTTATATGAGTGGATGGTTATGCCCTTTGGGCTAACCAATGCACCTAGTACCTTCATGAGACTAATGAATCATGTCCTTAGATCGTACATTGGAAATTTTGTGGTAGTATACTTTGATGACATCTTAGTCAATTCAAAAAACCTAGAAGAACACTAATGTGACACATTTTCACGTTGTCGTCAAATAACTACCTTACACAAAGTAAGATAGATCGTATTCCACGGGTTTCTTCTAATCGTTTACTCAAATGAGTCGGCAAATTACTCAGGTTTTAACACGTTGTGCATGGTGTGAGTTCCACGACTTCTAAGCTATAAAGCAGGAAATTTGAAATGAAAGCAAAGACAAATTGAAAGATTGGGTTGACTAAACAAGACGACAGACAAGCTTCGATTTCGAATCCCCCTAAGATCACTAGAACATTGGCGATCACAAGACCAGTGGTTTTCAATCCCGATTCATTCAGTTCTCAAACACTACCATAACTCCTGACCCTTAGGTTTAAGACTGGCGAACGTTCGCTCTATCTGATCTAACTCCCAAGATTAATTACCGCCCATGCGTTCCCTTCTGCGATGGCAAAATAACTGGCGCGATTACTGGTGATTTATGAGTTACTCTAGCAGTGGATTAACCCTAACTAGTTCCTACGAAAGGCACACTCCAATGAATATGTTAATTGTTGATTTGGTGTTTTAAAGTGAGGCGAACGGTAGCTAATATCCTCAGCTTAACAAGAATCTAGTCTAGGTGATCATGCTAGAAAAGAAATACTGGCAACGAAGAACAAACCAAACACGCAAGAGAAACTATCTGAATCTAAATTTAATTACCGCCGATCCGTGACCGCTTTAAATCCCTGGGCCACTTACGGTTCATCTAATCTAAACTCTATTAGTTTAGCTACTCATATTCAATACAAAAGAATCGAAAACAAACAAGGAATACATCTTCAAGTAGGAAGAACAGAGAAGAACAGAGAAGAACTGTAAAACCTAATTTCTGATGAATCTGTGAAGCTTCAATCTCCTGGATCTTCAACTCCTAGCACCGAGCTCTCCGAGATGGAAGGATGGCGTCACGATCTCTTCCCAGCTCTTCGAACTCTCTAAAATCTCTCTCGAACTGTTAGGTCAGGAAATTAATCCGTGGAAAAAGTGTATCTTCAAAGTTGAATCTGCCTCCATTAAATAGGGTTTGTCCGTAGCGGCGCTGGAAAAGGGCAGACTTCTCGGTGAGAACCTTGAAAGTTCTCACCGAGAACTTCAATTCAGAGGCTCCTGTGTTGGCTGTGTCAAAACTCTTCGACGAGAACTTTGAGAGTTCTCGCCGAGAACTTTTCTTGGTGAACCTCCTGTATCTTGTCCGTTCAAACTCCTTGGCGAGAACTATGAAAGTTCTCGCCGAAAACTCCAGTGTAATCAGGGGTAGATTTTGCTTTTGACTTGTGTGGTTTCTGTATTAATTATGGGCAATTCTTCACGGTTCCTTCGCTTCTTGTGCACGTCCATGGCTACGTTATTGATGGCAAAAACTTGTGCTATCACAAAAGCACTAGAAAACACATCAAATAGACCCATAACGGGCCAAAGTAACCAATACGGTAGGAAATAGAGCAATCGAGTGAAAACACCCTAAACTACCCCAAAAACCGTGTTTCAAGCAAGGAAATGTAGCTTAAATGAGGCTGATAATCATGTAAAATTGAGTGTCATCAAATACCCCACACTTAAGCCTCTGCTTGTCCTCAAGTAAACTTAACTAGAACGCACTCAGATTCACAAATGAGGTTCAAGCCTTCATAATGAATTATTAGACTGCTACTTCTAGAACAAGTGACCTAACATGCATACACGTTAACCAAATGACCTGGTCTCACTAATTATCTGCACACAACAAGGAGCAATCACAAATCATGCACAAATCCGACCTAACCCACTAGACTCCTCACACAGGTAATATTTAGTACAAGGGGAACTCTCGCACTCTGTGTTTAGGGATGTGTTTTTGCTCTCAATCACTTTCTCGACCGAAGTATGTCATAAGTTTGCATTTTGACCACATCTCCACCACTGGGACTTTCGCAAGGGACTGTATCGATTCCTACACTACAAGGGTTTATGATGAATGGATGATGGGATTCGCTTTGGTGCGGTGTAGCTTTCGACTAACTTCCCTCGAATCTAGCCTATGGCTCCCTACCGCCTAACCAAACACGGGTGGAATAGTGTACGCTCGTCCTATGATATCCTCAAGGAACCTAGCACTTTATTTTGTATTTTTTTTCTTTTTCTGATTTTTCTCTGATTTTTTCTTGACATTTGTTTTGACTTCGTTCTTCCATATGTAGGGAGAAGAACATTACTGAACTATACTACTCAACTTTGGACTTTCTTTTGATTTTTTTTTCAAAATTTTTTTCTTAGTGCCTATTTTTTTTCAAGTTGCTAGAGGGGTTTAAATGTCTGGACATAATAGCTAAGACCACTTGTTTAATGGCTATAGGAAGGTTACCACAAACCGACTTCTGGTAGGCTAATCTAGAACTACTACCACAGGGGATTAACGGGGTGATGAAAAACATTGGAAATGGATGTAACGTATAACGAACTGAAAGAAACGCCAAGCTCAAGGGTTTACACTTAAGGGATTCATCGTTAGGTTGGCTATCTGGATTAAGTAGCTGAATCTAGGTGCCTTTATCCTCCTAGAACTCGTGTCATCGCATGATCTCGAATAGGTCTCATGCAAATTATAACTCATTCAAGGTACGAGAAAGCCACTCAAAAAGAATTTAAATTGCAAGTTATGTGCAATGGATCAAAAGCTCACTATTGGTTTGCTAGTCGGATTCGGTCATTTCATGCAATCAAAGTGAAATACTACAAGAGTGATAAAATTTTCTATTTTTACAAGGCAATTTAGCATCAATGCAGGCAAGTTGGTTACAGGTTCTAGGTTAAGCAGTCTAAGCATCATTATGAGAAATTGAAAAACAACTTAACATCACAAGTCAAGAATCGAGTAATTCTATGCCAGAGGAATGAAAATTGCCACAAAATCACAGAAAACAAGTCAAGATCATGCTAAGTTCTAACTCCTACCCCACACTTAAATTGTTATGTGTCCTCACATGACTAAATTAGGAGATAGAGATTCGGAGAACCTGGAACGAGGTGGTTGGCGTAGGGGATGAACACGGAGAGTCCAGAGCGGAGTGGAGTAGCTACTCAAGTTCCTACAAAACAAAAACAAACAAAAGATCAAAAGGAAACCAGGACAAGTGTCCCAGATCCACACAGAAGAAAGTTGGATTGAAATCCGAAAAGAAGAAATAAAAAGAAAGGGAAAGGATAGAACCTAATCATTGTCCCTCATGTGGGGGTGGTGGTGCTGGGATGCCGAAATGAGGGAGCAAAGCTTGATGTGCCGCCGCCTCCCGCTCGTGGTGGCACTGGGTGATGATCCACCTAGCCTCTTGCTCCTCGTGCCAAGTCATGGATTGGGTCCTGAAAGCCACCCGATCCTTCTGCCACTGGTGGGAACCTGTGGAGAAGTTTGTCTGCCACTACTTGATGTGACTTTATTTAGTGCATTTTTAGCTTATGATTGACCTATGAAACGCCCGTGTTTGATCCTTAAATGCCATGCTTAATATGCTTTTATCGAAGTTTTGTGCTAAGTGCTATTTTGTTGCCTGGTTTCCACTTTGAGGCCAATTCCATGTCTATTGGAGGTGTTTTCTTTGTATTTTCAGGCCTTGGCAGTGTAGTACTGGTGACAAGGATCATGTAGGATCAAACGAGAGGTCAATCAGAGCTAGGACGGAGGAGATATGGACGTTGCAAAATCGAAGAAAATACGACTTTCAGCTACATTTTCGGCGAAAATATCATAAAGTTTTCACCGAAGAAGAAGTTTTCGGCGAGATTTTCAAGTCCTCGGTCCGAAAACTCGAAGCAGACAGAAGGCCTTTGCTCTTTGACAACATTTTCGGCGAAAACATTCAAAGTTTTCGCCGAAAACTTTAGAAGGAATGCATCAGCGTGTTTTCAAAGGCGTTTTTGGCGAAAATCCTACAGAATTTTCACCAAAAATATCAGGCAAATCTGGCGTGCTATATAAAGGTGAAAGAGGCGAGAGTTTAAATCATCAATTCATTATTCTACAACACCATCGCCGATTGCCCTCTCTCTCTCAATTGTTCATCATCAACTCCATCATCTCCTCTCCCTCAACCACACACCATCCTCCCTCACTTGTTGATCAACTTGAAGATCTAAGTGAAGCCTTCCACCCTTGGATTGGAGCTTGAAGAGCCAAGTGAGAAAATCCTCCATGGAAGCAAGGATGGTCTCCTCTCCTCAATTTCAGGTTTCTTTCATGGTTAAGCTAGGCTAAGCTTAGGTTTAGTTTAGTGAGGGATGGATCAAGCTAGGATAGGTGATTGATTGTATGGATTGAGTTTCTCTTAGCCATTTGTGTAAGATGATGATCCTAGACCTTGTGCTTTGTAGCCATTAGAGCTTGGTTTGTTCTTTTGGTATTGTTATGTCTTTCAATACATGAGAATGATTGATTGATGTTGATCTAAGGTTGTAGGATTGTAATTGGATGATTTGAGAGATTGGATTATCAAGTTACAACCATTTTGAGCTTGTTTTTCCTTGTTGACATTTTATCAAACACTTGGTGAGCATTGAGTTTTCTTTCATTTGAAGGTTGAAAGACCCTTGTGATTGTTAGACTAATGTTATATGATTGACATGAGAGTGTCTTGCATCATTTACCTTGTGCTAGATGATTGTTGGCATAGAATTCAAGTTCCAAGCATTTCATTGAGCTAATCTAAAGCATTCCATTCCCTTTGTTCACATAGCGAGAGCATGGTGCATTTGGTCTAGGAATAGTGAGTCAATAGTGCGAGAGTTCGTTGATTCTACTTGAGTGATTTGCATGGTCATTAATTACACATCGTTGCTTGAGATTCAATTCAGCTTTCATGAACCTTGAGCTTGAAGAAACCCCTTGCTAAACTAAACTCCTTTCTCTCTTGTTTGATCCTCAATTTCTCTTGTCAATTTTGCTTTGCTTGTTTATGCTTTTTAAATTGTTCTCTTTCAAAACCAAATCTCAATTCAAATGTTTAGACCGTTCACGAATTTTGTGGGTATTAGCCTATGAGAGGACCTCGAGGAATACGACCTTGATAAATTCCTTATCAAGTTTTTGGCGCCGTTGCCGGGGAACTCTCTCATTCCTAAGAAAGCAATTATTAGTGAACCGATCTTTACACTTCCTTCCGTTTTCCTTTTAGCTTCCTTGTTACTCTTTGTTTACTTTGTTATCCCGCATCGTTGTATTACTCGGGTGTGTTTGTTGTGCTTGTTTGCAAGGGATTTGGGTTAGTGCATGAGGCGTTCAGCTCGTCTTCAAGCACGACTCCAAGGACTAGAACAAGTGCTCGAACCACGGACTACTTCCCCACCTCCTACAGTTGAAGAACAAGAAGTTGATCGCATCTCACATCACACTATGTCTCATCACGAGGACGAGGATGACCAATCGGTACATTCGCATCACACTAATGAAGATGATCAATCACAAAGAGGTGCGAGACGCACACTAGCTGATTATGCTCGCCCAACCCTCGAAGGGGCAGCCTCGAGTATCGTGCGAAGACCGGTAAATGCAAGAAACTTTGAATTGAAGCCTAATATGATTCAGATGGTGCAGAACGGAGTGGTGTTCAACGGTATAGATGGAGAGTGCCCATCTAGACACTTGAAGGACTTCCTAGAGATATGCGATACGGTGATGAACGATCAAGTTCACCCGGATTGTGTGCGACTCCAGCTCTTCCCCTTCTCACTCAAAGGTCGAGCCAAGTCTTGGTTGGAGAACCAACCTAGTAGAACATTCACTACATGGGAGGGACTAGCCGAAGCCTTTCTTGAGGAGTTTTTTCCTCCTTACATGACGGATGCAATCCGAGATCGAATCAATCACTTCACACAACACAAGGGAGAGCTCTTCCATGAGACTTGGAATAGGTTCCAAGCCCTTCTTCGGTCTTGTCCTCATCACAACTTCGCCGAATGGAGCTTGGCGGATATCTTTGCTAGGTCCCTTGACTTTGAGAATACAAGGATGATCAACCAAGCCGCCGGAGGTGATCTAAGGACGCTCACTCCCGAGGATGCTCTAGAACTCTTCGCGGAGATGGCCAACAAGATAAGGAGTTGGTCTCGACAACAACCTCCAAGGTCTAAGTATGGGAGCGACACTCACTACGACTCTAGAGCTATAAGTGTTGATGCACCAAAGGATTCATCTACCTATGGGAAGAAGCCTAAGTTACCGGGACATCGAGATGAAGATGACCCTATGTTTGCGCTCCTCATGTCTAAGATCGATGCTATGGCATCCCAAGTAAGTAACCTAAGCATGCCTAAGCATCCCTCCAAGGTTCCATCATCACATGTGGGTAATCCTCCGGTGGCTTCTATATATTGTTGTGAATGTTGTGGGGGTCAGGGTCACGAAGTTAGTGCTTGCCCTTCCGCCACTCCCGAGCTTGGTCAAGGCGATCACAATGAGGAGGTAAGCTTCGCACAAGGTCAAGGATTCCATGGTAATTTCAGCCCCCAAGGTAACTATCAAGGTAACTATAACCGACCTTGGTACAACAAGTCTAACCAAGGTTACCAAGGCCAAGGGAGTCAAGGTAGTGGCTATAACAAAGGTTACAACCAAGGAAATCAAGGAGGATATCAAGGTTATAGAGGATACCAAGGCAACCAATGGTCTCAAGGAAGTAACCTAAACCAAGGTAGTCAATGGACTCAAGGAGGACCCCAAGGTCAAGGGAACCAAGGGGGAAATCAATGGAATCAAAGTGGACATCCAAATCAAGGTTCCCAAGGTCCTACCCCATCGGGAATGTACAACCATAGAGGTGACGAACCACCCGGTTTCAACAAGCTTCCTCAAAACAAAGAGGGTGGTTCTTCGATCTCTCAAGAAGACACCAATGCGGCAATGATCCAACTCATCAAGAATCAACAAGCTTCGATTGCAAATTTGGAGAACCAATTGGGACATATTTCTAAGGCACTCTCGGAGCGACCCTCGGGCACTTTACCTTCCAATACCGAGGTCAATCCCAAGGGCCCGGAGCATTGCAAGGTAGTGACGTTGAGAAGTGGGAAACCTTTGCAAGATACAACCTCTTCCCCAATTGACTCCCAAAAGGTACAAGATCCTACTATAATGGTTGATGAAGATGATATCAAGGATCCTTCGGATGAAGTTGAGGTTGAAGTCGAACCTCCTACGGGTAATGTAAGTACTAAGGTTGCCAAGGAACCTAGTAAGGCTACATCGAGTACACCACCGGTCTCTCCTCCCGCACCGGTTGTACCTCCATACAAGCCTAAGCTTCCATACCCCTCTCGAGTGAGTAAGGACGGCCTTGAGAAGGTTTTTAAGAAGTTTGTGGAGCGGCTTAGTCAAATGCAGTTCTCTCTTCCGTTTCCCGAAGCTATGACTATGATGCCTCAATATGCTAAGTTCATGAAGGAACTCTACACCAACAAGAGGAAGCTACCGGAGACATCTCTAGCTCACCTCAATGAGGAATGCTCCGCCATGCTATTCAAGAGTCCACCGGAAAAGCTCAAGGATCCAGGTACCTTTACTATCCCTTGTGCTATAGGTGACACCTCGTTGGCTAATGGTCTTGCGGATCTAGGTGCTAGTATCAATGTCATGCCTTATTGCATATTTGAGAAACTAGGGTTGTCTAATCTTCGCCCTACTCGTATTTACATTCAACTTGCGGACAAGTCGACCAAGAGTCCTAGGGGAATTGTTGATGATGTGCTAGTTAAGGTAGGTCCTTTTGTGTTCCTAGTTGATTTTGCGGTCATTGATACCGATGATGTGGATGTCTCATTGATATTTGGTAGACCATTTCTTGCTACTTCTCATGCTTTAATTGATGTGCATAATGGGAAATTGACATTGAGAGTAGGACAAGAGAGTGTCACGTTTTGCATAGCCGATGGCATGAAGTTTGCTCACGCACAAGATGATTTAGAGTACTCGTGTGATATTATTGCTTCGGCTAGTGTGTGTAGTATTTCTAACTTCGTGTGTCGAGATTCTTTGGATGTTTGCCTTAGAATGAATGTGCAGGAACATTTAGACATCCCAGAATTAAAAGCTCAGGTGGCTTATCTTGATGAAGGGAGAGACAAGTTGGAGAGTGAGACAGTTTTTGTTGCTCTTCCGAAGGTGGAAAGGGTGAAGACCGCATATGAAGAACCACCTACTCTTGAGCTCAAGCCTCTTCCCACACATTTGGAGTATGCTTTTCTCATGCCAAATTCTAAGCTACCGGTCATCATCAATTCTAAGATTCTACCCGAGCAAAAGGACCGTCTAGTGGAGCTCCTCAAGAAGTATATGAGAGCTATTGCATGGAGCATCTCTGATATTCGAGGTATAAGTCCCACATTTTGCTCACATCGGATCCTCATGGAGGAAGATTTCAAGACGGTTGTTGATGCTGCAGTTTTAGCGGTATCAAATACTACCAAACTGTGATGCTAGGGTAGATCGTATTCCACAGGGTTTCTCCTAATCGACTACTCAAAGAAGCTGGCAATTTATTCAGGTGTAAACAAGTTGCGCGTGGTGTGAGTTCCACGACTTCTAATCTAACAAACAAGGAAATTAAAAGCAGGAAAAGTAAAACAAGTTGACTAACAGGAAGATAGACGAGCTTAGATTTTGAATCCCCCTTCGTTCCCCAGAGCATTGGCAATCACAAGACCAGCGGTTTTCAATTCTAATTCAATCGGTTTCTATACACCACCATAACTCCTTACCCTTAGGTTTAAGACCGGCGAACGTTCGCTCTATCCATTCTAACTACCAAGATTAACTAGCCGCCCAAGTACGGTCACCTCTCGCAACGACTTAATTAACTGGTGCAATTACTAACGATTTATGAGTTACTCTTGCAGTGGATTAACCCTAACCGGTTCCTACGAAAGGCATGCTCCAATAATAAGGTTAATTGTTTAATTCAATGTTCTAAAGTAAGGCGAGAGTTCGCTTCTATCCTTAGCTTAACAAGAATCTAATCTAGGTGATCAATCCAGACAAGAAACATGAACAATGAAGAAGAAATCAAACATGAATGAGAAACTGATTGAATTTCAAATCTAATCACCGCCGATCCGTGACCGCTTTAAAGCCCTGGGTCACTTAGGGTTCATCTAATCTAAGCTCTACAAGTTCAGTTACTCATATCAGAAACAAGAGAATCAAAGGCAACAATGAAGATCATCATACAGAGGAAGAACAGATAAGAACTGAAAAACCTAATTCTGGCGACTCCCGCGAAGCTTCAATCTCCTGGATCTTCAAATTTAAGCTCCGAGCTCTCCGAGGTGGAAGGATGGCATCACGATCTCTCCACGATTCTTCGAACTCTCTAAACTCTATCTATCGACCCTAGAGTCGGCTGACTCTCAAAAGTCTGATTTAAGAAAATATGAATAATGATTGATTCCCCTCTTGGGCCGCCGGTTTAAGTATTTATACTTAAACCCTAAGTCACCGGATTTGTTCTATTATTTTCGCCGAAAATAAGGGATTATTTTCGCCGAAAATAAGGGATTATTTTCGCCGAAAATTCCTTTGTAAATTGCTGCTTCCGTCGGCTGATTTCTTCATAACTTTTCGGCGAAAACATTATAGTATTTTCGCCGAAAACTTCAGTGCAATTCAGCTCATTCCGTCTGTG
Source organism: Linum lewisii (assembly GCA_034768395.1). NCBI lineage: Eukaryota > Viridiplantae > Streptophyta > Magnoliopsida > Malpighiales > Linaceae > Linum > Linum lewisii. The sequence goes on from CM068304.1 coordinate 23,569,630, forward strand.
GGTTTTCTGAAGGTATTTTCGCCAAAAACTGTGTAGTATTTTCGGCGAAAATATTGTGCTGGGCAGTTGGATCTTCGGTTCTTAATCCGGTTTGATTTCTGGTTCACTCCTTGAGGTCTTGAATACGTCCATGGCTACGTAAATGATGGCAAAAATCTGTGCTATCACAAAAACACTAGAAAACCATCAAATTGACCCAAAAAGGGCCAAAGTAACCAAATCGGTAGGAAATAGGGTAGTTGAGTGAATATTCGCTATTTTACCCCTAAAACCACGTTTCAAGTAAGGAAATGTCGCTTAAATGAGGCTGATAATCACGTCAAATCGAGTGTCATCAATTACCCCACACTTAAGCTTTTGCTTGTCCTCAAGCAAACTGAACTAGAACACACTCAAATTCACAAATGACACGAGATTAAACCGAGATTCAATTCTAACAATTTGGTTTAGACTGTTCCACGTAGAAAGAGTGACCTACACATGCAAGAACATCAACTAAACAAGTTTTTGATCTCACTAATTTCTGCACACTTCAAGTAGTGGTTTTAACAAAGCTCGTTTCTTGGCAAAACAATTAATCATAATTAACTGACTACGAAAACACCAATTCTAATGAGAAAAGACTTTAAGCTTTAGCCATGATGTGGACACGGAGGTAGGAAAAGTGACGTGGCTATCGACTCGACTTCATCCGTTTCTAGATCTGTACGTTACATGTTCTAGCTAGGACCGATTTAAACAACAATTAATTTCAAGTTTCGACTTCTTCCTTTAATTTATTTACTGCATACTAGTGCTCGATACCAAACACTTCACTTAGGTGTTGGACCTGCCTAGCTCACAGTATTTGTGCTTATGCTAGTGCTCAACCCGAACACTTCACTTAGGTGTCGGGCTTGCCTAGCTTTTTTTCAGCACTTTAAGGAACTTTACATTGATTTGCACAACTCGAATTTCACCACTCAAACACTTGATTTATCGATTTAACCACCTGATCCTAGCTAGTTATAACTTTTTACATGAGACTTCGAATTGGATTTCCATTTAATCTCAAGCCACAATCACAGGTGAACAAATATGGAGTGAAAAACATGGGAGAAGCTAGCATCTATCATCTTAGAACGGTGTTATCGAGCTTTGTTATTAACAAACCAATCAATTCAATTAATTCAAGTTTCAACTACTGAAGTGATTTATGATCTGTTCTGACCTAGACTCATTTAATATCAATTCCAACACGTTGGTTACAGGTTCTAAGTGGAACAGTCTAGACGTCATTGTTCAAAATTGAAGTCAATTTAACATTGAAAGTCAAGAATTGAGCAATTCTATGCAAGAGAAATTTTAAAATTGAACCACGGAATCACAGAAAATCAAACAAGATCATGCATAATCCTAGAATCCTACCCCACACTTAAATAGTTCTGTGTCCTCACAGGACTAAACTAGAGTAGAGAGATACGAAGAACCTGTGACGAGATGGTCGGTGTAGGGGATGAACACGGAGCGTCCGGAGCAGAGCGGAGTAGCTACTCAAGATCCTACAAAACAAAAACAACAAAAAGATCAAATGGATACCGGGACAAGTGTCCCGGATCCACACAGAATAAAAGTCGAACAAAGAAGGTTAAGGGGAATTCTGAAAATATTTTGACTCTTTTTTTTTCAAATTCACGGCACGACACTCCTAGAGCAATCTAGATCATCCAAGCTCAATTAGTTCAGAAAAAATCACATCGAAACAGTAGACACGCAAAACGAGGTAGACCGGTATTAAACTCGTCAAAATTCAACAATCAATATGTCAAAAGATTCGAAATTGAAAACCCAACAACTAACCTTTTAGACACGACTCAAGAAAATGGACGAAAAGCGACGAAGTTGGCCAAAAATGTGAAAAACTTGTTTCGGGCATAACTGGAGCTACAGAGTTCCGATTTGGACGATCAAGTATGCGTTAGAATCGGACCGAAAAAAGGAATCTGATTTTCAAAACAACACAAGTTTTCGGCAAAAATATTATGAAATTTTTGCCGAAAACTTCTTCACAAATCAGCAAAAATAAAGAAGCGGCTCACTGTTTGATTTTTTCGGGCGAGAATTTTCAATTCCCGGCGAAAACTTCTTTTAAAACCCCTTTTTTCTCTTTTTTCAAAACCCAACCGAAAACAAATCAAAACGAAAGGAAATTAAACTGACACTTTGGCTCCCCCGAACCTGATTCGAACGACGAAAAAGACTGACTCAAAAATTCAAAAAAAAATGGACTCCAGCCGTGGGTTGCCTCCCACGAAGCGCTCTCTTTTAACGTCCCTGAGCCGGACGATACCTGTTAGGGACCCCAACTTAGGAGTTCCTTGAAGTCAATCGTCTTCTTCAAGGACAGCGGTTGAGTGCCATGTAGCACTCCAGAAGGGTGATGCAGCCGGTAGTGCTCCAGTAGATCGTGGTTCTGGTTGGATGACCAGTTCTTCTTGAATTCTCCTACTCGAAGAGGAAAGAGGTAGTACGGCGCGGCATGTTCAATGAGCTCCATCTTCTCTACAGGTTGACTCGGCGGAAGTGTAGGTGAGGGTATCTCCTCAATCTCTATGTGCTCCTCTTCGGCTTCAACTTCAAGATGGATTGGCTCTATGTCTTCATCAACCACCACTGCCAAGGATTCTTCTAGCTCATAATAGTCATGGATTGGATCATCATCTTCTTTTTCGAACAGCTCTTGAGCATCTTCTGTCATTAACTGCTTTGGTTGCTCGAGCTTGATGTCCGTCGCGAGATGAGCTTGTAGCATTGAAGAGATATTATCCAAGGCAGATTGGGTTTTCGACGAGCATTGTTGATGTTCATGAAGCATCTCTTGGTTATCTCTAGCGTCTCTTCGATGCTCTTGTTGGTGTATCTCTTGGTGAGCTTGTAGCACTGAAAAGATATTATCAAAGAAGGAGTCAATTCACGCCGTTTGTTGTTGTTGATGATGTAACAACTCTTGATAATCTTCGAGATATGGTGCTTCATTGATGTACCGCTCTCGGTACCGGTCATCCCACCTATTATCCTGCATAATCAAAACTAAGAAGCACTACCCAGGTAAATCATGAAAATATGGAGGAAAAAAAATAAATGGTAAGGCGGAAAGGTAGAAGAATAATTTGCCAACTCTTCTTTCAAACAATTAGAAGAGTCCCCGGCAACGGCGCCAATTTGATGCTGCAGTTTTAGCGGTATCAAATACTACCAAGCTGTGAAGCTAGGGTAGATCGTATTCCACAGGGTTTCTCCTAATCGACTACTCAAAGAAGCTGGCAATTTATTCAGGTTTAAACAAGTTGCGCGTGGTGTGAGTTCCACGACTTCTAATCTAACAAACAAGGAAATTAAAAGCAGGAAAAGTAAAACAAGTTGACTAACAGGAAGATAGACGAGCTTAGATTTTGAATCCCCCTTCGTTCCCCAGAGCATTGGCAATCACAAGACCAGCGGTTTTCAATTCTAATTCAATCGATTTCTATACACCACCATAACTCCTTACCCTTAGGTTTAAGACCGGCGAACGTTCGCTCTATCCGTTCTAACTACCAAGATTAACTAGCCGCCCGGGTACGGTCGCCTCTCGCAACGACTTAATTAACTGGAGCAATTACTAACGATTTATGAGTTACTCTTGCAGTGGATTAACCCTAACCGGTTCCTACGAAAGGCACGCTCCAATTATAAGGTTAATTGTTTAATTCGATGTTCTAAAGTAAGGCGAGCGTTTGCTTCTATCCTTAGCTTAACAAGAATCTAATCTAGGTGATCAATCCAGACAAGAAACATGAACAATGAAGAACAAATCAAACATGAATGAGAAACTGATTGAATTTCAAATCTAATCACCGCCGATCCGTGGCCGCTTTAAAGCCCTGGGTCACTTAGGGTTCATCTAATCTAAGCTCTACAAGTTCAGTTACTCATATCAGAAACAAGAGAATCAAAGGCAACAATGAAGATCATCATACAGAGGAAGAACAGATAAGAACTGAGAAACCTAATTTTGACGACTCCCGCGAAGCTTCAATCTCCTGGATCTTCAAATTTAAGCTCCGAGCTCTCCGAGGTGGAAGGATGGCATCACGATCTCTCCACGATTCTTCGAACTCTCTAAACTCTATCAATCAACCCTAGAGTTGGCTGACTCTCAAAAGTCTGATTTAAGAAAATATGAATAATGATTGATTCCCCTCTTGGGCCGCCGGTTGAAGTATTTATACTTAAACCCTAAGTCACCGGATTTGTTCTATTATTTTCGCCGAAAATAAGGGATTATTTTCGCCAAAAATTCCCTTGTAAATTGCTGCTTCCGTCGGTTGATTTCTTCATAACTTTTCGGCGAAAACATTATAGTATTTTTGCCGAAAACTTCAGTGCAATTCAACTCATTCCGTCTGTGGGTTTTCTGAAGGTATTTTCGCCGAAAACTGTGTAGTATTTTCGGCGAAAATATTGTGCTGGGCAGTTGGATCTTCGGTTCTGAATCCGGTTTGATTTCTGGTTTACTCCTTGAGGTCTTGAATACGTCCATGGCTATGTAAATGATGGCAAAAATCTGTGCTATCACAAAAACACTAGAAAACCATCAAATTGACCCAAAAAGGGCCAAAGTAACCAAATCGGTAGGAAATAGGGTAGTTGAGTGAATATTCGCTATTTTACCCCTAAAACCACGTTTCAAGTAAGGAAATGCCGCTTAAATGAGGCTGATAATCACGTCAAATCGAGTGTCATCAGTTGTGCAACCTCAAAGAAGGCTAAATCCTAACATGAAAGAGGTTGTGAAGAAAGAGGTTATTAAGCTCATGGATGCGGGGATTATTTTCCCTATTTCGGATAGTCCTTGGGTTAGCCCCGTGCAAGTTGTGCCTAAGAAAGGAGGGATCACGGTGGTAGCTAATGACAAGGATGAGCTTATCCCGACAAGGACGATCACCAGGTGGCGTGTTTGCATAGATTATCGTCGACTCAATGAGGCCACTAGGAAGGATCACTTTCCTCTACCTTTCATGGATCAAATGCTGGAGCGTCTCTCCGGTCACGAGTATTACTGCTTTTTGGATGGCATGTCCAGATAATTCCAATACCGATTGCTCCGGAGGACATCGAGAAGACTACATTCACATGCCCCTTTGGTACGTTTGCTTATCGACGGCTTCCTTTTGGGTTATGTAATGCTCCCGCTACCTTCCAATGGTGTATGCTTGCCATCTTTGATGATTTTGTGGAAGACATCATGGAAGTATTCATGGATTATTTCTCGGTCTTTGGGGATTCATTTGATCTTTGTTTGAGGAACCTTGAGAAGGTGTTGCACCGTTGTGAAGGGACCAATCTCGCACTAAGTTGGGAGAAGTGCATTTCATGGTCAATGAGGGGATTGTTCTTGGTCACAAGATCTCTAGGAGAGGCATTGAAGTTGATAAAGCGAAGCTAGAGACCATCTCTCAACTCCCTCCACCTTCTTCCGTGAAGGCCATGAGAAGTTTCTTGGGGCATGCCGGTTTCTATAGGCGTTTCATTAAGGATTTTTCCAAGATTACTACCCCTATGACTCGACTTCTCGAGAAGGATGTGGAATTTCGTTTTGATGAAGAATGTTTGAAATCCTTTGAACTCCTAAATGGTAAACTCACAAATGCTCCTATACTCATTGCTCCTGATTGGTCAAAGTCATTTGAGTTGATGTGCGATGCTAGTGATTACGCTATTGGAGCGGTTCTAGGCCAACGAATTGACAAGAGATTCTATCCGATATACTATGCAAGTAAGACTCTCAATGAAGCTCAAAGGAACTATACAACCACGGAGAATGAGCTCTTGGCCATAGTGTTTGCCTTTCATAAGTTTAGGTCCTACTTGGTGCTTTCTCATACTATTGTCTTCACGGACCACCAAGCTTTGAGGTACCTCCTATCCAAGACCGATGCTAAGCCAAGATTGATTCGTTGGGTTCTTTTGTTGCAAGAGTTTGACATTGAAATTCGGGATAAGAAGGGATCCGAGAATGTAGCCGCCGATCACTTGTCTCGTTTGAAAGAAACTGAATTGGTACACAATAGTAATGAAGAAATCAACGACAACTTTCCCGATGAGCTATTATTCGCCTTAGTGACAATGGAGTTCGAGGAACCTTGGTTTGCGGATTTAGCTAACTATCTTGCTAGTGGATATGTGAAGGAGGGCCTTTCCACTCAAGACAAAAGGAAGTTCTTTGCGGATTTGAAGCATTACTTTTGGGATGATCCTTTTATGTTTCGAGTTGGCTCCGGTGGGATGATTAGGAGATGTGTTAACCATGGTGAAGCAAAGGACATCATGCTTCATTGCCACTCCGGTCCTACGGGAGGACATCATGGAGCAAATCGCACGGCTCGCAAGGTACTTGAGTCCGGATTCTTTTGGCCTTCGATCTTTCGAGATTGTCAAGACTTTGTCAAGTCTTGCGATGCATGCCAACGCTCAGGTAACATCTCTTCTCGTAATGAAATGCCTCAACATGTCTCGTTAGTGGTCGAAATATTTGATATATGGGGTATTGATTTTATGGGACCGTTTCCTACTTCGCATGGTAACAAATATATCTTGGTTGCGGTTGATTATGTGTCTAAATGGGCGGAGGCACAAGCTTTGCCTACCAATGATGCCCGAGTTGTAGGGAAGTTTCTTGTTAAGTTGTTCACCCGTTTTGGTGCTCCTCGTGCTATTATTAGTGATCGAGGTACTCATTTTCATGGACAATTCGATAGGGTGTGCCGACGGTTCGGTGTCACTCATCGGATGTCTACCTCGTATCACCCTCAAACTAGTGGCCAGGCCGAGGTAACTAATAGGGAACTTAAGAGAATTTTGGAGAAAATGGTCGACCAATCACGAAAAGATTGGTCGACAAAGCTTGATGATGCTCTTTGGGCCTACCGCACGGCTTATAAGACCCCTATAAGCACTACCCCCTATAGGATGGTCTATGGCAAAGCTTGCCATTTGCCGGTAGAGCTTGAGCACCGATCTCTTTGGGCATTGAAATTTCTAAACCTTGATATGAGTCTCGCAGGAGAAGAGCGTAAGTTTCAGGTCCATGAGCTCGAAGAGTATCGCCATCATGCTTATGAGAGTGCCAAGCTATACAAGGAGAGGACGAAGCTTATTCATGACTCCCGCTTGAAGTCGGGCAAGGATTTCAGAGTTGGTGACCAAGTCCTCCTATACAACTCACGGCTCAAGTTTTTTCCTGGGAAATTGAGATCTCATTGGTCCGGACCTTTCACGGTAACTCAAGTATTTCCTTATGGCACCATCGAGGTAATCTCTCCCTCTCAAACCGAGCCTTTTAAGGTGAATGGCCATCGACTTAAGCATTATGTGATTAATGATTCTATTGGTACGGTTGAGGTTTTATCCTTGGTCATGCCTTGAGTGCTCTTGGTTTCGTCTAGCTAGAGACATTAAAGAAGCGCTTCATGGGAGGCAACCCATGTTATCCTTACTTTTTCACTTTTGTGTTTTTTTTTGTGTTATTTTAGTTCTTTGAGTTGGTTGTTGGCAAGCACTTAGGCGGATCACTCTTCACAATGCGCGCTATGGGACTCTTCCACTCCTTTGTTCCTCGGCTTTTCTCTACCAATGCGGTAACTTCGTTCCACCCTACCCTCTCTCTCTTGATCATTGAGGACAATGCTCACGTTAGTCGTAGGGGAGTTTGAGGTTTGGTGTGATTATTTCTTGGTAGAAGTCTAATGTTTTTCTTGGTTGATTTGCATGATCTTAATTGAATGTCGATTCCCTCTACTTTAGAATCATTCGGTTCTTGACTTTTGGTGTTTGATTGGCTTCAAGCTTTCACAATGATGTTTAGACTGTCCTACTTAGAACCTATAACCAGCATGTTAGCACTAATATCAAATGAGTCTAGGCTAGAACAGAGATTTTATCACTCTTGTATGTTGGTTGATTGGTTGGATACGTATTTTTGTACCACTCGATAACACCGATCTAAGATGATGAAGGCAATCAAAATTATCACCCTTTTCCATGTTTTTCATCACCCTTTTGATTCCTCATGATTGTGGCTTGAGATTAGATGGAATCCAATTCGAAATCTTGTGTTGAAGTTGTAAGGGGCTAAGGATCAAGTGGCCAATTTGCAAAAGAAAATGCTCAAAAGAAAAGAAAAGCTAGGCAAGCTCGGCACCTAAGTGAAGTGTCGGGTTGAGCACTAGCAATAGCAAAAGCTGTGAGCTAGGCAGGTTCAACACCTAAGTGAAGTGTTGGATCGAGCACTAGTATGCAGTAAGAAAAAAAAGAGAAGAAAGAAAAAAAAATGAAAATGGATTGGGTCCCGAAAGCCACCCGATCCTTCTGCCACTGGTGGGAACCTGTGGAGAAGTTTGTCTGCCACTACTTGATGTGACTTTATTTAGTGCATTTTTAGCTTATGATTGACCTATGAAACGCCCGTGTTTTATCCTTAAATGCCATGCTTAATATGCTTTTATCGAAGTTTTGTGCTAAGTGCTATTTTGTTGCCCGGTTGCCACTTTGAGGCCAATTCCATGTCTATTGGAGATGTTTTCTTTGTATTTTCAGGCCTTGGCAGTGTAGTACTGATGACAAGGATCACGTAGGATCAAACGGGAGGTCAATCGGAGCTAGGACGGAGGAGATATGGACGTTACAAAATCGAAGAAAATACGACTTTCAGCTGAAGACATTTTCGGCGAAAATATCATAAAGTTTTCGCCGAAGAAGAAGTTCTCGGCGAGATTTTCAAGTCCTCGGTCCGAAAACTCGAAGCAGACAGAAGGCCTTTGCTCTTTGACAACATTTTCGGCGAAAACATTCAAAGTTTTCATCGAAAACTTTAGAAGGAATGCATCAGCGTGTTTTCAAAGGCATTTTCGGCGAAAATCCTACAGAATTTTCGCCGAAAATATCAGGCAAATCCGGCGTGCTATATTAAGGTGAAAGAGGCGAGAGTTTAAATCATCAATTCATTATTCTACAACACCATCGCCGATTGCCCTATCTCTCTCAATTGTTCATCATCAACTCCATCATCTCCTCTCCCTTAACCACACACCATCCTCCCTCACTTGTTGATCAACTTGAAGATCTAAGTGAAGCCTTCCACCCTTGGATTGGAGCTTGAAGAGCCAAGTGAGAAGATCCTCCATGGAAGCAAGGATGGTCTCCTCTCCTCAATTTCAGGTTTCTTCCATGGTTAAGCTAGGCTAAGCTTAGGTTTAGTTTAGTGAGGGATGGATCAAGCTAGGATAGGTGATTGATTGTATGGATTGAGTTTCTCTTAGCCATTTGTGTAAGATGATGATCCTAGACCTTGTGCTTTGTAGCCATTAGAGCTTGGTTTGTTCTTTTGGTATTGTTATGTCTTTCAATACATGAGAATGATTGATTGGTGTTGATCTAAGGTTGTAGGATTGTAATTGGATGATTTGAGAGATTGGATTATCAAGTTACAACCATTTTGAGCTTGTTTTTCCTTGTTGACATTTTATCAAACACTTGGTGAGCATTGAGTTTTCTTTCATTTGAAGGTTGAAAGACCCTTGTGATTGTTAGACTAATGTTATATGTGTATTGCATCATTTACCTTGTGCTAGATGATTGTTGGCATAGAATTCAAGTTCCAAGCATTTCATTGAGCTAGTCTAAAGCATTCCATTCCCTTTGTTCACATAGCGAGAGCATGGTGCATTTGGTCTAGGAATAGTGAGTCAATAGTGCGAGAGTTCGTTGATTCTACTTGAGTGATTTGCATGGTCATTAATTACACATCGTTGCTTGAGATTCAATTCAGCTTTCATGAACCTTGAGCTTGAAGAAACCCCTTGCTAGACTAAACTCCTTTCTCTCTTGTTTGATCCTCAATTTCTCTTGTCAATTTTGCTTTGCTTGTTTATGCTTTTTAAATTTTTCTCTTTCAAAACCAAATCTCAATTCAAATGTTTAGACCGTTCACGAATTTTGTGAGTATTAGCCTATGAGAGGACCTCGAGGAATACGACCTTGATAAATTCCTTATCACCACTCCAGGCAGGTGAGAACCGTACCATACTCGTCTGGGATCTGTGGTGGAGGTGGAGGTGGAATCTTCTTGGTGGGAGCAAGCGCCAGTGTGTAAGCGTCGAGACTGACCTAAAGTTTGAGGCTACGCGCGATGGCGAGTTCAACACCGATGTGCTCAATCTCGATGCGAGGAATGTTGGGGCCCCATTTGTCATGGATCTGGAGTGTATCGATCAGACAAGAGATGAAGGGGCTGCCAGGAAGTGCAGTGGGAAGTTTCTTGGTAGTCGTGCGCTTATGGAAGAATCGGGCTAGCCACCACCTAGGGTGAATGCATACGTTCTCCTCCACAGCACGGAAGAGGATGAACTCTTCCAAGGAGATGTGGTGGCATCCTTCCTTACTGCAAAAACACAGAGATCTTGTCCAAACATAATGAAGAAATTTAAAGAGGGGGTGAGCGATGTTACCAACAGTGGTGCGGCTAGGGTCGGCCTCCGGGTCACCAATGATGAATTGCCATATCTCGGGATATGGGTCATGGGCGGCAGAGTTGACGTCTTCAAACCCTAGGCAAGCGTCCCTGATGGTAGCATGGGGTCAAATAGGAGGGCAAACTCGTCGAGGGTCCTCTCATATTGAAATCCACCGAGGTGGAAGCGGACACACTTCAGGAATCGATGGGGTTTCTGTGTCGTCCATTCAAACGAGCTCCAGAATTCTTGGAGGGCGACCAGAGGGTAATGGGAGCCGTAAGTGGTCAGAGATCGCAATCTGGTTTGCTCAAGGGCGCGGTTGATGCTGGAGTACCATTCCTGGTTGTGGTTTTTTATGATGTCCAAGGAGAGGGTTGCCACTTGGGTCGAGGGAATGTCCTTGATCTTCTTGTAGGTCTCCAGGAATGTCGGGGGAAGGGAGGCGATGAATGGATGGAGCTCTTCGGGGGTGTTGTGAACTGGAGTGCTTGAGGTAGGGATCTCCGGAGCGGGAGTGGTGAGTGGAATGAAGTTCGAAGTCACGGTCACTGGTGCGGATGAGGAGGAGGACTGAAGTCTGTCCTGTCTGGCCTTTGTCCGTCTCTCCCGATCGGCCCCAGTGGTCTTAAACTTGAATATGTTCCTAAAAGTAAGGCTCAAAACAACCCAATATGAGAAACGAGGAATCTTACCACACACTTAGTCGGAAAAGCTCAATTTCACAAGGAAATGAGGGAGACCGAGTGGAGGTAAACTCAACAACATTTGGTTAGCCGAAATTGAACCTAAGGCACGCGCATGAACTGTCGGGAATAATGAAAAAATGAAAGATGGAAAGGTAGAAGAATAAAATGCCTACTCTTCTTTCAAACAATTATAAGAGTCCCCGGCAACAGCGCCAATTTGATGTGACACGTTCTCACGCTGTCGTCAAATAACTACCTTACACAAAGTAAGATAGATTGTATTCCACGAGTTTTTTATTAATGTTTAATCAAATGAGTCGGCAAATTACTCAGGTTTAAACATGTTGTGCGTGGTGTGAGTTCCACAACTTCTAAGCTATAAAGCAGGAAATTTGAAATGAAGGAAAAGACAAATTGAAAGATTGGGTTGACTAAACAAGACAATAGACAAGCTTAGATTTCAAATCCCCCTAAGATCACCAGAACATTGGCGATCACAAGACCAGCGGTTTTCAATCCCAATTCATTCAGTTCTCAGACACCCTTAGGTTTAAGACTGGCGAACGTTCGCTCTATCTGATCTAACTCCCAAGATTAATTACCGCCCGTGTGTTCACTTCTGCGATGGAAATTAACTAGTGCGATTACTAGTGATTTATGAGTTACTCTAGCAGTGGATTAACCCTAACTTGTTCCTACAAAAGGCACACTCCAATGAATAGGTTAATTGTTGATTTGGTGTTTTAAAGTGAGGCGAACGTTTGCTACTATCCTCAGCTTAACAAGAATCTAGTCTAGGTGATCAAGCTAGAAAAGAAACACTGCAGCGAAGAACAAACCAAACACGCAAGAGAAACTATTTGAATCTGAATTTAATTACTGTTGATTCGTGACCGCTTTAAAGCCTTGGGTCACTTAGGGTTGATCTAATCTAAGCTCTATGAGTTTAGCTACTCATATTCAATACAAAAGAATTGAAAACAAACAAGGAATACATCTTCAAGTAGGAAGAACAGAGAAGAACTGTAAAACCTAATTTCTGATAAATCCGTGAAGCTTCAATCTGCTGGATCTTCAACTCCTAGCACCGAGCTCTCCGAGATGGAAGGATGGCGTCACGATCTCTTCCCGGCTCTTCGAACTCTTTAAACTCTCTCTTGAACTGTTAGGTCGGGAAATTAATCCATGGAAAAAGTGTATCTTGAAATTTGAATCTGCCTCCCTTAAATAGGGTTTGTCCGTAACGGCGTTGGAAAAGGACAGACTTCTCGGCGAGAACCTTGAAAGTTCTCACCGAGAACTTCAGTTCAGAGGCTCCTGTGTTGGCTGTGTCAAAACTCTTTGGCGAGAACTTTTCTTGGTGAACCTCTTGTATCTTGTCCGTTCAAACTCCTCGACGAGAACTGTGAAAGTTCTCACCGAAAACTCCAGTGTAAGCAGGGGCAGATTTTGCTTTTGACTTGTGTGGTTTCTGTATCGATTCCGGCCAATTCTTCACGATTCCTTCGCTTCCTGAGCACGTCCGTGGCTACATTATTGATGGAAAAACCTGTGCTATCACAAAAGCACTAGAAAACACATCAAATAGACCCATAACGGCCCAAAGTAACCAAATCGGTAGGAAATAGAACAATCGAGTGAAAACACCCTAAACTACCCCAAAAACCGTGTTTCAAGCAACGAAATGTAGCTCAAATGAGGCTGGTAATCACTTAAAATCGAGTGTCATCAAATACCTAGGGCACCTCAAATCTGTCTTAAAAACCCTAAGGAATGAACAACTATTTGCTATCATGACCAAGTGCACCTTTTGCACAGGTCACCTTGTCTTTCTTGGTTTTGTTGTTAGTTCTTCAGGTATAAGGGTCAATGAAGACAAGATAGAAGCCAACCCCACAAAGTTTCACTGATGTTAGGAGTTTCCATGGACTGGCCAGCTTTTATAGGTGGTTTATGAGGGATTTCAACACCATTGCTGCCCCACTCATGGCTGTGATAAAAAGAATGTTTCCTTTCATTGGGGAACACCCCAACAGGAGGCCTTTGAGGCCTTAAAAAAGAAGCTGACTAAAGCCCCACTGCTCATGTTGCCTGATTTCATCAAGCCATTTGAATCAAGTGTGATGCCTCTGGAATGGGAATTGGAGCTATCCTCATGCAGGAAGGGAGGCCCATTCCATACTTCAGTGAGAAGTTGAATGGATCCCCGCTCAACTACCCCACCTATGACAAAGAACTATATGCCTTGGTAAGGGCTTTGAAGACTTGGCAACACTACTTGTGGCCTAAGGAATTCATCATCCACACGGATCATAAGTCCCTCAAATATCTCAAGGCTCAACACAAGCTCAACAAGAGATATGCTAGGTGGGTAGAGTTCATCGAATCCTTTCCCTACATCATCAAATTTAAACAAGGTAAGGAGAATGTAGTCGATGATGCACTTTCACGAAGGTACACACTATTCTCTATCTTCACTACCAAATTTATTGGCTTCAAATATATAAAAAAAATCTCTATGCTACTGACCAGATTTCTAGGCTATTTTGAAGCTTGTGAACAGGGAGGATTCAGGGAGTTTTATAGACAAGATGGTTATTATTTAAAGGATCCAAGCTTTGTTTTCCTAACTACTCATGCAGGACTGTCCTAACCCTAGAAGCTCACGGGGGAGGACTCATGGGACATTTTAGAGTGGCTAAGACCATGGACACCCTTAAGGAACACTTCTACTGGCCTAAGATGCATCATAGTGTGGAAAAACTCATAGCTCAGTGTTCCAAATGCCAAAGAGCTAAGTCCCACCTCCAACCCTACGGTCTATATGCCCCTTTACCCATTCCTGAACACCCTTGGGTAGATTTGTCAATGGATTTTGTACTAGGGCTACCTCAAACTAGAAAAGGGAGAGACTCCATCATTGTGATAGTAGATAGGTTCTCTAAGATGGCTCATTTATCACCTACAATAAAATAGGTAATACCTCACACATAGCCGACTTATTCTTTAAAGAGGTATTTAGATTGCATGGAGTCCCCAAAACCATAGTTTCAAATAGAGATTCCAAATTCCTAAGCTATTTTTGGAAGACTTTGTAGGCAAAGCTAGGAACAAAATTGATTTTCTCCACCACTGCCACCCTCAGACCGATGGCTAGACTGAAGTTGTGACCATATCCTTATCCTAGATGCTTAGGGTTGTCATTAAATCCAACATCAAGTCGTGGGAAGATTGTTTGCCACACATAGAATTTGCATACAACAGGGTTGTCCACTCAGCCCCCAACACTTCCTTTTCGAACTTGTTTATGGATTTAACCCTCTAACCCCCTTGAATTTATCACCTCTTCCTATACATGAATTCTTAGATGCAGATGGTTAAGAGAAGGCATAGTATGCTGATTGAACTTTGAATCTAATCACCGCCGATCAGTGACCGCTTTAAAGCCCTGGGTCACTTAGGGTTCATCTAGTCTAAGCTCTAAGAGTTTAGCTACTCATGTTTATCACAAAAGAATCAAAGACAAAGATAGACTTCATCATACAAAGGAAGAACAGAAAAGTATCTGAAAAACCTAATTAAGACGACTCCGACAGAACTTCGATCTTCCGGTAGACTGTAATCCTAGCTCTGAGTCTTCGAGATGGAAGGGATGGCGTCACGATCTCTTCCCGGCTCTACGAACTCTAAACTCTCCTTCAGAACTTGAGAGAATTCTGAGAATTTCGGTATTAGTGGTAATTATGATTCTGAAAAGTGTATCCTCTAATTTTGGGCCGTCGTTTAAGTATTTATACTTAACCCTAATACCGCCAGATTTTAACTGAGATTTTCGGCGAAAATATGAAGGAATTTTCGCCGAAAATTCCTTTATAAAATGGGTTGTCCGCCAGCTGAATTCTCCTATGTTTTTCAGACCAATGGTTCTCGACGAAAACTTGATGTTTTCGCCGAAAACTTTCCTTGGTTGAGCTCAGTCGGTTTGTTCACATATTTTCGCCGAAAACCCTAGGTGTTTTCGCTGAAAATTCCTTTGTAAAACGGGGCAGGATTTGGTTTGACTTGGTTGGCTCCTTGGATCAATTTCGGTGCGATTCCTTGAGGTTCCAACGCCTTAGACACGTCCTTGGCTACTTATTTGACTGCAAAAACCTGTGCTAACATAGAAACACTAGAAAACCATCAAATAGACCCGAAACGGGCCAAGGTAACACAAATGGCACGAGATAGGGCAATTGATTGAATATTCATTATTCTACCCTAAAAACCATGTCTTAAGCAAGGAAATGTCGCTTAAATGAGGCTGATAATCACGTCAAATCGAGTGTCATCATATGCCAAGAGACTACACGAGAAAGCTAAAATAAACATAGAAAGGAGAACTACCCAATACAACCGCAAAGCCAAGAAAGGCGGGAAGGAAAATATCTTTGAAGTCGTAGATCAAGTGTGGATCCACTTCAGGAAGGACCGATTTCCTGAGTAGAGGAAGTCCAAATTACTGCCTAGACGGGACGGTCCCTATACGGTCCTTCAAGGATCAACAACAATGCCTATGTCCTTGACTTACCAAATTCATATCGGGTTAGTGCCACCTTTAATGTTTCTGATCTAACCCCTTATTATGATGAGGCCTATGTAGCTCCGGATTCTAGGTCGAAAACTTCTCAAGAAGAGAGGAATGATGAGCCCCATGTTCCTTGGACTCGACCATAGCTACCCTTAACTCGGAGCTAAATAAAGGCCTTCAAAGATCCAGTCAACTCCTATATGAAGGCCTGGAGCAAGGACTGGCATGAGGAGGATGCAGATAGGATCACCAAGAAAGAATACACCCTCCTGAGACTAGAGAAGATTCCGGAAATAACACCAACCCACGCACTGACGCTAAGGTTGGGCCCTAGCACCAGCCTCGGGTCGAGTCTAATAGCTGATCTAGGCCCCAAGACAATACCCACAGTCCCTCGGAGCAAATATCTACCTAAAGACATCCCTAAGGTACCCTTGAAAGAAGGCCCAAAGCAGAACTCAAAAGGCCTGAGTGAATTTGAAGAAGGTCATAAGTGGAGCCAGGCACAGGCACCAGCCCCGGGCACGGAGGGTACTGAGAGGCGCTTAGGGCCGAGCCAACAAATGGCTCGGGCCTTTGGAGGTTTTCCATAGGCCTTGGATGCCTTGTGGCCCCTAGAGAAACCTCCAACAATCGCCACCCAAATCAGAGCTGAAATGAGAAAGGGAATGAAGACCTTGTTCGTGGCGGAAAAAGGAACCCGGAGACGGAGCGGACATGACATCAGCAATTGGACGCGGCGCGGCATCCGCATCTGTACCAGACACGATGTCAGCATCCGAAGAGGACATGAATGCAGCATTAACCTCCGGAGCAGACACGAAATCCACACCCAGCACGGATTCGCGTTCGGACACCTAATCCGATCCGGGCACGGATTAGGTTTATTCAGATTTGCCGGATTAGGGTTTATCTGAACTATTTTTAGTATTTTCCCTTTAAAGTGTTTGAGTCGGATTTCCCTTTTGATAAACGATTATTTAGGAGTTTTTAAGTCCTTTTAGTTTTCTAAATGGGACTCTAGTTTATTTATTTATTATTTCCGAGATGGAGTCTAAAGAGGATTCGTCGAGCTTGTTCACGGATCCTCTACTATAAATTAAAGGCTTCAGCCTTCATTGTAAGACAGATTCCCCTTGATTATAATAAATTTAAAACTTTGTTATTTTTCCCTTCAAGTCTTTGTTAGTTGTTGCATAGCTTAAGGTAAGGCTTATCGTTAGAAGCATCCATCTTCTGAAGTGGCGCCAACGACTTGAAACTAAGGTTCCTAGACTACGTGTGCTGGTGGGTCTTAGTACGTCTCCACCAGGTTTCATAGGTTCAGCTAGCGAATCTGACGTCCAACAAAAGGTGATCAGGTCATGGAGCATTTTAGCCGTGGTTACCATCAAGAGGTGGAAGGGTCTCGGACGGTGACTTCATTGTTCACATCAAGATTCGAGGGAGGTTAGTTGATGGCTACACCGCACCATACCCCACATCATCACTCATCGCTTCATCCATTCATCATAAGCCCATGTAGTATAGGATCGTTACAGTCCCTTGCAAGTCCTTTTGACTAGTTTCTTGTGTTGTCACCATGGTGGAGGTTGTGGTCAAAATGCAAACTTATGACAGAATTCAGTCAGAAAGTGATTGAGAGCATAAAGACGTCCCTAAACACAGAGTGTGAGAGTTCCCCATTTTACTAAATATTTTCTTCGTGAGGAAGTCTGGTCGGTTCGGTAGGCATTGTGCATGATTGGTGATTGCTACTTGTTGTGTGTAGAGAATAGTGAGACTGGTTTGTTTGGTTGATGTGTATGCATGTCTAGGTTAGTTGTTCTAAGTGTAAGGTGTACATTTCATTGTTAAGACTTGAATCTCAATTTAATTGATCTTGTCATCTGTGAACTGGAGTGTGTTTTAATTTAATTTACTTGAGGACAAGCAAAAGCTTAAGTGTGGGGTGATTTGATGACACTAGAAATATCGTGTTTATCAGCCCCAATTAAGCGACATTCCATTGTCTGAAACACATTTTAGGGTAGTTTAGTGGATTTTAATTCATTTACGCTATTTCTTACCGATTTGGTTACCTTGGCCCATTTTCGGGTCTATTTGATGTGTTTTTCTAGTGTCTATGCTAATACACAGGTCTATACCGTCAAATAAGTAGCCATCGGGAGTGTTCGGGATGCGATGAAGCCTCAAGATAGAACCCCGGATCATCAGACAAGTCAGACGATCGAGAACTAATACACAGCTGCCCCTTAAGGAATATTTCGGTGAAAATTCAAGCTTTTCGCTGAAGACATGGGGGAAATTTTGCGCAGAAAATATGAAAAATATTTCAAAGAACTTTTCGCCGAAAAGTTGGAATTCCTCAGCGAAAAGTTTGTGAAGAATAAAGGAAGATTTTTGGCGCTGAAGTTGGGGGAAAAGTTTACAAATAAGTTTTCGCCGAAAACTTTAATGTTTTCGGCAAAAACATTGACCTATTCCGGGTCAGAATTGGACAAGTCCTATTTAACGAGCCATTTAGCCCCAACTTGGAGAGACTTCGTTTTTCAGACATTCCACACACAAAAGGAGATAGGTTAGAGTATTTTTGGAGTTCTTGGCGAGATTACTTGATAATCTTTTCATCCCGGAGGTGCTCGGAGCTAGGAGTTGATGATTTCTCGAGATCGAAGCTTCAAGGAATAGTCAAATTAGGTTTTCAGGATTTCTCTATTCTTCCTTTCTGAGATGAATTCTATGATTGTTTTTTATTCTCTTATTTCGAATATGAGTAGTTAAACCTGTTGAGATTAGATTAGATGAACCCTAAGTGACTCAGGACTTTAAAGCGGTCACGGATCGGTGGTGATTAGATCTTAATTCAGACTGTTCTTTCTCATAATTGATTTGTTTTTATTTATGTTTCTTTTCTAGTTTGATCACCTAGATTAGATTCTCGTTAAAATAAGGATAGTTTGTGAACGTCCACCTTGTTTTAGAACGTCAAATCAACTAATTAACATATTCAATGGAATCATTCCTCTAGTGGGAACCGTTTAGGGTTTATCCATTTCAAGAATAGCTCATTAAAATGAATTAGGTGCATAAGTGAATTACTTGTTGCAGAAGTGAACGCACAGACAGATAATCGATCTTGGTAGCTAGTTTAATAGTAGGAATTTTCGTGGACGTAAACCTAAGGGTAAGGAGCTATGACGGTGTTAAGGAATTGAATTAATTATGATTAAAAAGTCACCAATTTTGTGATCACCAATGCCTTGGTAATCTTAGGGGGATTCGAGTCTAAGCTTTTGTCTGTCAATTGAAATCAACCTCAATAAATCAATTTGTCTCTTAATTCAATTTCATTTCCCTTGCTTAATAGTTTAGAAAGTCGTGGAACTCACACCACGCAACTTGTTTTAAACCTGAATATTTGTCAACTTCTTTGAGTAAACAATTAGAAGAAGCCCCTTGGAATATGATCTATCCTACTTTTGTAGGTTAGTTATTTGATACCCTGCTCTGCAACTTATCACAAAGCATTATTTCATTGAGTTTCCAAATGAAAATATCTGTAGCTGGGTGCAATCAATAATTTGGCATATACATCATATGACGGTTTTTCTACAGAAAGATGGTACTGATCTAGACCTGAATGATCTTCAGCCAGAGGAAATACCTACCTGGATAAACCTTCTTAATTTCCCGCTCCAGATTTTTACTGTTGAAGGGGTGGGAAGAGTTACTAGCCTAATAGGAAGACCTCTCAAGAAATTTGTTAGTCACGGTACGACAGGCAGACTCTGTGTCTTAACTACCGAGGAAGCTGCAAAACATGATTCTATTTCAGTAAATGTGGAAGGTATGGATTATGAGATCCTAGTGGAATTTCCTACCAAGTGATCGTATGAGAAACCAAAGCGGAAAGAGGGGGTTCCGCGCGCAAAAGAACCTATTCCTAGCTTCTCTTAGGCAATGATAGTGAGGCTTCTAAGGAAGCTCAACCGTCACCTATGGGCGAGATAGCAAAGGAAGCTGAACCGGTCACAGTTGTTGTTGCTGACGCTTCATTAGAAGTAGAAGCATAGATAGAGACCCTCCATACAAGCAATGTTTTTGAGAGCTCTGAAGAGCTGGAGGTAACACCTGAAGGGATTCAAAGCCCTTTGAGTGGAGGTGTAAGTACTGAGAAGGATGATAAGATTGCCAGATCTACAAAAACTTTTTCTTTGGAGGCTTCCCAGAACTTTGTAAGGGTCTACCACCCGCTACTAAAAGGAGGAAGTAGGGGTTTTTATAACCCTGGTTGACTATGAAGATAGTCTCTTGGAACGTTAGAGGTTTGAATAAAGTCACAAAGTAACGTGACATTGTCAAGTATTTGTATACTTACAATATATATATATAGCTATTCTCATAGAAACTAGGATTTTGAATAAAAATGTCTCAATCATCCTTAGAAATAGTTTTGCTCCCTAATCATTTTTTGGAAACTATGATCATTCTAACCTTGGTAAGATTTGGATCTTGTGGAGACAACCTTCCTTGGTTAACATCATTTCTCATTTTGCTCAACACGCTCTTTTTGATGTGTTGGATAAGACCCATTTCAAGTTAATGGTTGTTTATGGGGTGAATACATATAGTGGTAGGACTGATTTCTACATAACAGTTCACCCTCGCATTGTTGGCCCGTTGATGGTAGTTGGCGATTTTAATGTTGGTATTCATCCCTTTGAAGCATCTAATGGTACTGGTTTTACAGCTAGCATGAAGGAGTTTAAGGGCTGGATTGACTAGATGGATATTATGGATCATACTTTCATGGGGTCTAGGTTTACTTGGGAGAATCATTGCGTTCATGCTCCTATTCTAAGAAGATTTGATCGTTTGATGATCAATGGTGATTTGTTAAAGAAGTTTCAGTTTAGTGAAGTCACTATTGGCCCTCCAAAGTTTTCTGATCATTGTAGTATTATTATGAATACGAATATTAAGTTGAGATCCAAGCCTAAGCCGTTTAAGTATTTTCGGTTCTGGAGTGACAATCCGGATTATGACATTACTGTGAAAAATTCATGGGATAGAATTGTCACTGGCTCTCCTCTGAAGCAGATTTGTCTGAAACTTGTTGAAGTAAAAAGGGCTCTCAAGTCTTTGAATAGAGAGATGTACTCGGATTTGGGTAAAAGGGTTGTTGAGGCAGAACAGCTGCTTTCCACTCCTCAATTAAATGCCTTGAATATGACCTCAAGTGCTGTTGAAGAAGAGGTTAAATGTTCCTTTATTGTTTGTTCTCAGCTTAAAGCGGACGAAGAGTCTTTCTTAAAGCAGAAAGCCAGAAATAGGTGGGCAAATAATGGAGATGCAAATTTAAAATACTTTCATAAAATATGTTCATGGATTTGGTGGGAAGAGAGGTGATTAAAGTTGGGGTCAAAACAATAGTCATCTAAGTATGGGTCATGTAACAGCGTGGTCACCTAAGTTTGTAAATCATAACCAACAGGTATTTTTTACGATTTGTCACCAAATATCCTGTGAATTTACTAGCTCAGAGGGTAACATCAGCCAACAAAATAATATTGTTAACATGGAGAAGAAAGAATAAAAATATTTTGTTGCTGATGTGACCCGCTGAACTAGCAAATTCACTGGAGATTCGGTAAAAAATCGACGAAAATACATGTTGGTTACAATTTACAAACTTAGGTGACCACGCTATTACAAAACATAGTTAGGTGACCACGCTGTTACAAAACATAGTTAGGTGACCACGCTGTTACATGACACATACTTAAGTGACCGCCAATGTTTTTGACCCATTAAAGTTGTCCTTCTTTATTAAAGGTGAGCTCCCTACTAGAGATAACTCTACTATCATTGCTTTAATTCCTAAAGTGCTTAATGTTGATAGTATGAAAATCTTTCGTTCAATTTCGGGTTGCAATGTGTAACACCCCCACTTTTGAAACAAAGGGAATTACCAAAATACCCTTTACCGGAACGGAAAACATTAAACCAAACGAGGGTGCTACGCTTAAACCTCAAAATACTTAACAAAAATGCCCCGACCGGGGAACTTTAAAATAAACTTAAATAAAATTTAGAAAACGTTTAACAAAACAAAATGTCATAATGTAATATCTTATCAATTGAACCCTAAACACTAGGGCAAAACTTTAGTGAAAACAAGTCTCGAGATAACTTTAAAAACTTATATATCGGTGTCAACCAATATCAGAACCCATGGACATATCCCTATGAGAGATATCTTTATGATTTCATGACTTTTTTATACACTTGTCTCAAGTCCCCGTCTTACATTACTGTAGACACCACTCCACACACTGAATCAGCTCCTCAAGGCTCAAGGCTCAACCTCAAACGCAGCTTCTAACAACCTGGTGGGTGGCTCGGGGTCAATCTTTCGTGCTCAAATCATTAAAGAAACATAAAAGGGATCCCAAGAACTTAGGATCAACTAATAGATTATTAAGACATAATACTAATCTAAAACATTCATAATGGAGCTAACCTAGCATAATTCACAACTTAATCCATAACACTATTCATGACATAACTCAAGATAGTTCTCATGGCATTCACATTCTTACTGCATTAATCATCTCATATGACTAGTAGACTTGTACTCATGCATCATGACTCTTAAGTGACTAGTGTTCATTAAACACGACTAAGTAGTAATCATAATTATTATATCTTAGCTATCAGATGAAGAGTATTAATAAAAAGCTTCTTAATATCATATATTGATGCTCAACAAGAACACAATCAATCATATAACACCACAAGCACGTAACACAAATAAGAGCATCACTTATTAGAATCCAAAACATGAATACTTATCCTTATCACATCACTGATCATGATCTGAAACTGAAAATCATAGCTCACTTAATATCATCTCAAGACTTCATACGTCATTATAAGACATATAACATGTCATCCCAAGACTTCATCTGTCATCTTGCTAAACATATTTTAGGTAGGGGCCCCATAACTCAACTAACTAGCCTTACCGCCCCCTAAACTGACACACTGCCCAGAGCACGTTTCTACCAACAATGGTAACTGATAAGGACTCTCCGATCCAATTGAACTGAGGGGCAAATCTGGCCCATGGTCTCTGGTGGGCCCAATAACATACTGAGGTCTCTAGTGACCATAACTGAAACTAAGGTGGGGTGGAGGTCTAGCTAGTGAGTACGATTTATTTATCCACCTATTATTTGTCTATGTGAGGTGTGTGACTATCCTGATCATACAACCTTAATCACAAAAACATAATCATAACATGTACACTTGGATAAATCACAATTAACTTGATTAGAAACATAACAACCATAACCTTAATCACATGAACATAACATAACTAGAGCAACATGTTATAAATTCAGCTAATAATAGTTTATGTGAAGTATTACTGACTAATACTGACATGGCATGGATATGACGTTATTGCACAACTAAAACATGAAGTTATCAACCAACATAGATCATGCAACTTAATGTAACATAATAAAGACTTAACATAAAATTAGCAATGGCAATGTATTATCCTCTTAAATCAATCCACCTATACTTGTCTATATGAGATTAGACATTCACGCATGTTCGCATCACTATAATAAATAAATATGTAAATATAAACCAACAAGGCAAAGTTAACGACATAAAAATAACTAGCAAAGACAAGATATTACCCCCTTAAACCAACCCACCTATACTTATCTATCATGACGTAACATAATTGTAGGTGTGACATTTCAGCATATAACATATGTAATTGTAGTCGCACATAATTCGTAAAAGTAACAAACATAAATCATGACATAATGTAAAACTAGCAACGACAAGATATTACACCCTTTAACCAACCCACCTTTAGATAAGCGGGAGAACCTCAACGTAGAAGTCTGGTCTAGGAGCGAAGCGTCTTTAAGAACCTAAAGATGAGGAATTCGATTAGATTTAGACCAACTATTGATGGGCCAGTCTTGGGCGACGGTTTGGCGACTTGGGAAGGACCACTTCACAACTAGTCATGAAGTGTGACGACGGCTTTACTCGATGACGAATATCATCAATTAAATCTATTAATTTAGGGAAGTAATTTACTAATTTACAATTCCTTCCATTAATTCCTTGATTAAATATTTTCTAAAATATATTACGGAACCTCTCTTCAAGATCCAGCCATACATCTCTTGCAGATTCCAGCCATAAGACGCTTTGGCTATGTCTGGTGAGACCCCGCGGTTAATCCATCCAAGAACCAAACCGTTTGCACGTTGCCCGGCTGGAAGAAGAGGATCGCCGGCATCTGGTGGCATCTCAGCTCCGTCGATGAAACCGGCTTTGTTCTTCGTCATCAATGCCCGGCGCATCAAACGGGCCCACGAGAAATAATCGACAACTCTGGTCAAGACCATGGAAATAAGCATCATTCCCGGATCGTCACCAGAGTTGATGTAGTATGGATGATCAGCATCCGCCATCGGAACCACTAGAGTCTGAGCTGAAGAACCTTGTCTTCCCATGGTTAATCAGAAAAAAATTGATCGAAGGGAAACGAAAGGGGAATACACATAGAAAGAACTCTAGAAATGGAGGAGAGAGAAAAAGAAGTGTATGAGGAACGCTAGAATAGATAAAAAATGGAAATACTAAAAAGCTAAAACGACATTGGAAAGCATGTTCTTATCATATGATACCGTATGAGAGTAATAGAATTGAATTGATTGCAAAAAGTAAGTACAAAGGGGTCACCCTCTTTCCTTATATGGAGAGTGAAATGACCCAAATTACTAAACTACCCCTTATACAATCTTTATATTCTCACAGCCCCCCTCAAGCCGGACGGTGAGTGCTGAACAGGCCGAGCTTGGACACCAAAGACAAGTAAATCGATGCTCCTAATGGTTTTGTCATAACATCCGCTAGCTGATTGGTTGTCGGGACTTCAATCACGCGAATCGAGCCATATGTTACGAGGTCTCGGATGAGATGACAATCAATCTTGATATATTTCATGCGCTCATGAGCGACCGGATTATCTGCCATACGAATTGCTGAGGTGCTGTTACTGTATAAGGAAATCGGAGTAGGAACATCAAAAAGAAGGTCATGAAAGAGATACTTTATCCATTGAATCTCATAAGCTGTAGCGGCTAAAGCTCGATACTCATCTTCTGCGGAAGACCGAAAAATAGTAGCTTGCTTCATAGACTTACACGAGATAAGGAAGTCACCCAAGTAAACACAAAACCCTGCAGTGGAGTGGCGTGAATCGTGACAACTCGCCCAATCACTATCAGAAAACACATGAAGTTGCAAATGAGACGCACTTGGGAAACAAGCCATATCCAGGATCCATTTTTAAGTAACGAACAACATGCATGGCGGCTTAAAGGTGTAAATCCGAAGGTCTACTCACAACTTGACTTAGGTAATTGACGGTGATAGCTATATCAGGACGGGTGGTACATAAGTACACTAATCGACCAATAAGACAACGAGAGGTCGTTGGGTCTAAAAAGAGGAATCCCTGATGAAACAGACAATCGTTGAGTAGCATCGGAAGGACACAATGCTGGTTTACAAGCTAACAAACCAGAATCAGAAATAATGTCCAACGCATATTTACGTTGGCAAAGAGTAATACCCTTCGAAGAACGAGCAATCTCAAGTCCTAGAAAAAATTTTAGTTCACCGATATCCTTAATGGTAAAACGGTCTTGAAGTCGACTTTTGAGAGTTTGAATGCCCTCAATGTCATTGCTAGTCATGATTATATCATCAACATAAACTAAGACGACAAGAAAATGAGAATCACTATGTTTGGTAAACAAAGAATAGTCAGCTTTGGATTGAATAAAACCATGAGTTTGAAGAAACTCAGTAAGTTTAAAATTCCATTGTTGACTAGCTTGTTTTAAGCCATATAGTGATTTGTTCAATTTACAAACTAGAATAGAAGAAGGTAAATGCAACCCAAGAGGAGGTTTTATGTAAACTTCTCCGTACAAATCACCATGAAGGAAAGCGGTGTTGACATCAAGTTGATGTAAAAGCCATCCTTTGATGGATGCTAAAGCGAGCAAAGCTCGCACCGTGGTTAACTTAGCAACGGGTGCAAAAGTATCCACATAATCAATCCCCGTGGTTTGGGTATAACCTTTTGCGACAAGCCTAGCTTTGTATCTTTCAATAGAGCCATCGGCTTTGTATTTGATTTTATATACCCATTTAAAACCTATTGGTCGCTTAGAAGGAGTAAGTGGTACTAAAGACCAAGTGTTAGGGTTTTGTGTAATTAATTAAGTTCAGAATTCATGGCTTCAACTCACTTTGGATTACCAACAACATCTTTATAATGAACCGGTTCACTCTCAACAGAAAAAGCTAAAATAGAACTTTGGTAACCATCTGATAAACGTGAAAGGGACAAAGATTTCTGAATAGGATATCGAATATCGGATGCAATGGTGTTACAATAATAATCAACAAGGTCAACCGACTGCTTTTTTTTTTGAACATAATCCAAAGTAGACCCCTTTGGTGGGCTAATGGGCTTGGTGCTATCCAAAATAATGGGCAAAGAACCCAAACTTGAGGCAGAAACCGGATTTTGAATCAAAGTATCAATATTAGCCATTTTATCCTTAGTTGCCTTATCCATAAAGGAAAGAGAATCAGTAGGATCAAACAAAGAATGTAACTGATCATCGTCACCAGAATTAAGCAAAAAAATTTATGGGGCAAGAATATGGAAAAATTGACTCGTGGAATGTGACATCACGTGAAATAACAATTTGACCAAATTGTAACGAATATAACCATTAGTTGTTGGTGGAAAACCAAGGAAAACACACGGTTCAACCTGTGGATTAAGTTTAAGCCTACCATGAGAGATAGTAGAAACATAAGTGATGAACGCTGTAGAGCAGGTTTATCAAATAACTACAAAGCTAACAGGCTAAGTACATCGTATTCCACTGGTCTTCTAAAAATTGTCTACTCAAATGTAAAGGCAGATTACTCAAGTTTAACACGTTGTGCGTGGTGTGAGTTCCACGACTTCTATTCTAGAAAATGCAAGCAAATTAAAAACTAAATTGAAAGACAGATTGAAAGATTGGTTGACTTAACAAAGACGACAGACAAGCTTAGACTTTCAATCCCCCTTAGTTCACCAGAGCATTGGCAATCAACAGATCATCGGATTTCAATTCTCGTTCAATCAATTCTAAGACACCACCATAACTCCTGACCCTTAGGTTTAAGACTGGGCGAACGTTCGCTCTATCCGATCTAGCTACCAAGATTAATTAGCCGCCCAAGTACGGTCGCTTCTTGCGACGACTAAACTAACTGGTGGACTTACTAACGATTTATGAGTTACTCTTGCAGTGGATTAACCGTAATTGGTTCCTACGAAAGGCACACTCCAATGAATAGGTTAATTGTTGATTTGGTGTTTTAAAGTAAGGCGAGCGTTCGCTTCTATCCTTAGCTTAACAAGAATCTAATCTAGGTGATCAATCCAGACAAGAAACATAAACAACGAAGAACAAATCAAACATGAAAAAGAAACTGATTGAACTTTGAATCTAATCACCGCCGATCCGTGACCGCTTTAAAGCCCTGGGTCACTTAGGGTTCATCTAGTCTAAGCTCTACAAGTTTAGCTACTCATGTTCATAACGACAGAATCAAAGGCGGAAATAGAGTTTATCATGAAAATGAAGGACAGATAGAAACTGTAAAACCTAATTAAGATGACTCTGGCAAAGCTTCGCTCTCCGGTAATCTTCAATCCTACCTCCGAGTCTCTGAGGTGAAGAGATGGCGTCACAATCTCTTCCTGGCTCTTCGAGCTCTAAAACTCTGCTCTCCCGAACTTCTTAGGTCTAGAACTCGTTAAAGTTCTGAGTTATGAGATATGAGGTCTATTGATTTGGGTCTCCGGTTAAGTATTTATACTTAACCCTAAGTCGCCGGATTTGTTAAGGATTTTTCGGCAAAAACTTGATGAGTTTTCGCCGAAAACTTCTTTGTAAAATGCTGCTTCCATTGGCTGATTCTCCTGTGATTCTGAAGTTCAGAGTTTTCGGCGAGAACCTTGACTTCTCACCGAAAACTTCTTCTTGTGAGCTATGCCGATTTCTTTTGGAGTTTTAGCCGAAAACCTGAGGAGTTTTCGCCGAAAACTGTAGTGTAAAATGGGGCAGGATTTATGTTGACTTGATTGACTTCTTGGACTGGTTCCGGTGTGGTTCCTAGAGGTTCCAATGCCTTAGACACGTCCTTAGCTACTTTATTTGAAGGCAAAAACCTGTGCTATCATGAAAACACTAGAAAATCATCAAATAGACCCGAAACGGGCCAAAGTAACACAAATGGCACGAGATAGAGCAGTTGAGTGAATATTCGCTATTCTACCCTAAAAACCATGTCTTAAGCCAAGAAATGTCGCTTAAATGAGGCTGATAATCACGTCAAATCGAGTGTCATCAATAAGTAAGACATCTAAACACCTTTAAGTGTGCATAAGAAACTTGATGGTTATGAAACAATTCAGAAGGTGCCTTATTATCCAAAATAGGAGAAGGCAAGAGATTGATAAGCTGCATAGAATGCTGAATGACATATCCCCAAAACACAATTGGTAACGAAGACTGAAACATAATTGCTCGAGTAACAGCAAGAATATGTTGATGTTTTCGTTCCACTCGACCATTTTGTTGAGACGTATGGGCACAAGACGTTTGGTGAATTATTCCTTTGGAAGCAAAAAATTTTGGCATTGAAAATTCCAATCCATTATCTGACCGCAAGACCTTAATCTGACCATTATACTAAACTTGAATCATAGTACAAAAATCAATTACAAGAGATCTAGCTTCAGACTTTGAAGCGATTAAGCGAATCCAGGTAAAATGAGAATAGTCATCCACAATTGTCAAAAAGTACTTATGCCCTCCTAAAGTTGGCACAGAGTATGGTCCCCATATATCAATGTGGACAAGAGAAAACACCTCAGAAGCATGGGAACTACGAACAGGAAATTGCAGTTTCTTTTGTTTAGCCAAGGGACAAACTCTACAATGAAAATTACATGTTTTATTTGGTCTAAACGAATCAACAAAAGTGGACAAGGAATTGTGTCCTAACCTGTAATGTCATAGGTCAAAAAAATTGGAGAAGATGTATCAACAGACTTTGTGGAAAGAGCATGACCATTATGAGAAGATGAAGACTGAGTAAACACGTACAAAACATCAAGCAATTTAGTTGTACCAATTGTCAGAAAAGCAGTTTGGTCCTAAAACAAACAAAACTCAGATGAAAACACAGCCTTGCAATTTAACTGGGAAGCATTCTTACTAACTGAGAGCAGATTAAACGAAAACCCAGGAATAACAAGAACGCCATGAATAACCAACTTGTCAGTTAATCTCACGGAACCAATGTGAGAAACTGCAACTCTTCGTCCATCGGGAAGAGTAACATTCATATTGTTTACAGATTTGAAATAATATAACAAGGATCCAGAACATACAACATGATCTGAAGCTCTTGAATCGACTATCCGAGAAATATTCCAGGAAGACTGACAAGTAATTGAGGACAGAATCATACCTTGGGTAGGAGGAAGATCCTCTGTTGGAGTAGGTCCTTGAGATGAAAAAGGCACATACTGAGCATCTGGTGTAGCCGCATTTGATCCAGCATCTTGTTGCTTGGTTACGTAGCTGACTACACTCTCAGGAACAGGTCCCCACGCTGAGGAAGCCGAGCCATGGCCTTGTAAAAGGGAATACAAAGCCTGGTACTGTTGCTGGGATATTGTAATGCCGCCTGAACCACCTGAATCTCCTTCAGGGGCTAAACCGTTGTTATCACCCGGAGGAACCTCATTAGCACCACTGATAGCTACTGCTGCCACCACCTTTCCTTTTTTTACGGTATCCAGGAGGATAACCAATTTTGCGATAGAATTTATCGATCGTGTGGCCAATCAAACCACAGTGGGTGCAGACAAGACGTTTTGTTCCTCTCTTGAGGTTTCTAGCCACCAATGAAGGACCCGCAGCAAGAACATGAGCTGAGCCAAGAATCGGAGCACCAGCATCTTTGGGGACATCAACGGCTCCTCCTCCTATATCATGTTCCTCTTGAGCCACCATAGCGAAGACATGATTGATCATAGGCAGGGGATCTGAGCGAAGGATTTGTGAACGAACTGAGCCAACCCCTTGATTGAGGCCATGGAGAAATTGAATGATCTGTTCGGTCTGGAAGTAGTCACGAACACAAAGCAAGGCATGACACGAACACTTGGGGTTGCAAGAGCATAACAAAATGGGCATGTACATCATGTACTCGTCCCAGTCTCCTTGAATCTGGTGTAGTACGTCGAGACTGAAAGAGTGCCTTAACGGAATGAGGAAATCTGGTCATGTAAATCGTTGATGCGAACGAGACTAGATCGACGAAACCTCTCTTCAAGATCCAGCCATACATCCCTTGAGGAATCCATCCATAAGACGCTTTGAGCGATGTCTGGTGAGACCACGCGGTTAATCCATCCAAGAACCAAACCGTTTGCACGTTGCCATGCTGGAAGAAGAGGATCACCGGCGTCCGGTGGCATCTCAGCTCCATCAATGAAACCGGCTTTGTTCTTCATCAATGCCTGCCGCATCGAACGGGCCCACGAGAAATAATCGGCAGCTCCAGTCAAGACCGTGGAAACAAGCATCATTCCCAGATTGTCACCAGTTGATGTAGTATGGATGACCAGCATCCACCATCGAAACCTCCGGAGGCTAAGCAGAAGAACCCTGTCTTCCCATGGTTAATCAGAAGAAAATTGATCGAAGGGAAACGAAAGGGGAAAACACAGAGAAAGAGCTCTAGAAATGGAGGAGAGAGAAAAAGAAGCATATGAGGAACACTAGAATAGATTCAAAAAAAAATGAAATACTAAAAAGCTAAAACGATGCTGGAAAGCGTCCTCTTATCATCTGATACCATATGAGGGTAATAGAATTGAATTGATTTCAAAAAGTAAGTACAAAGGGGTCACCCTCTTTCCTTATATAGAAAGTGAAAGGAACCAAATTACTAAACTACCACTTATACAATCTTTATATTCTCATAGGAGTTGAAATCGGAGAGCAGAGAACGTCACTGATGTTGTGTCATCAGAAATCTAGAATAAAAGACAGAGCTCGGATGCTCAGTTGGGCATCCAGAAATGGAAAACAAGGGCATGAGAAAAAAAAATGAACTTCTTACCGAAGCTGGAAGAAGATAAACCAAAAGCCACCGGTCCATAAATCAGAAATAGGGCTTCGTTCCTCTTCCCTGGATTCGTAATGAGCGAAGAAAAAGAAAACAGAGCAGAGTCACAGGTGGAAGACACGAATCAGAAGACTGGGGATGGGGCTTTACTCCATCGGGTTCAGAATACTAGTCGAAACCAAAATTGACGCTATTATTTGAAATTGTCTCGTCGTTCCAAGCTTGAGCAGGGATTTTGTGAACTCGAAGATGAAAGAAAACAATGGAATGGGCTAGATATTGGTTACTAAATTGATTACATAACTAAAATAATAATAAATCAAACAATGAATGAGATTAATTGATTTTTAGAATTTGAAACCGCCGCCGAAGTTCGTAACGTAACAGAGAATAAGACTAAGGGAAGAAGAAGACAGCAACACTGTCATTTTTTTTTGCTATGCAGCGTTAGAGTAAAACGCAGCATTTTGCACTTGGGACGGAGGAACAAAATGAAAGAAATGGTTTTGGGCTTGCAGCTGAGATTTGAACTAGAGGTCTTGGACTTTAAGGTTCAGTCAAATAACCACTAGGCTATGCCCAATATTCTAATTTAGTCTAGATTGGTTTAATAAGAGTTAATTAAACCAGACTGTTGTACCATCCCCCTCCTAACCACGAAATGAAATTAATATGCAACGTTAACTACGATAAGACTAATAGTTCGTAATGAAAAAAAATTATATATATATATGGGTAACACTTCGGTACCCTGGGGTATCGGTACCCTATCACACTAAAATTCTATCATATTGGTGTTTGAACTTTGGAGTTTGAGGGCTCTGGTATAATGTTCAGGCGTTAGAATATAGTGTTAGGGGTTTTGAGTTTATTTGTTGGGTTTATGATATTTTAATTTGAACTTATTGTCAAACGTTAGAGTTTGGAGTACGATTTAGAGTTTTGAGTCTGTAATGTAGTGTTTGAGGGTTAAGATTTAGTGTTTAGGGTGTTAGCATTATTTAGTAGCGCTCATGGTTTATTGCAATAATGTGCTCTACAAATGCATTTCAAAGATTATTGCTAAACGCTTAACTCTGTTTCTCCCTAGTTTAATTAGCAACAGTCAATCTGCATTTGTTAAAGGTATACTTATCAGCGATAACATTCTTATGGCTCATGAACTCGTAAGTTCTTACCATAAAAAGTAGACCTTGCTGAGATGGGTGCTTAAAATTGATATCATGAAGGCCTTTGATTCAATGGATTGGAGTTTCATCTTGATTGTCCTCAAGGCTATGAATATTCCGGCTACTTTTATTAGCTGGATTAGGGGTTGCTTATTCTCTTCTATGCTTAGTGTCTGTGTAAATGGGAGTCTTGATAGTTATTTTCCTGGGAAAAAGGTGTTGCGTTAGGGGATCCCCTTTCCCCGCTCTTGTTCGTGATAGGTGTGGAGGTTTTCTACTGTTTGATGTCTAGAATTCAGGATGCTGGTTTATATTCTTACCATCCAAGATGCAAAAAGTTGAGGATTACCCACTTATGCTTCGCGGATGATCTCCTCATCTTCTCTAACGGCTTTGTTCAAAATATCAGTAATATTGTTAAAGTGTTGCACTATTTTTATCTATTTTCCGGCTTGAAGATTAACCCGAGAAAATTTGAACTCTTTTGCTCTATTGCTGTTACTGATGAGTTTAAAACTCATATTACTGCTGCTACTAGATTTAAGGTGGGAGATTTTCCTGTTAGGTATCTTGGAGTCCCCCTCATAAGTGCTAAGCTTTCTTCTGCTGATTGTGATGTGCTTACTGACAGAATCACTGCTAGAATCTCAAGTTGGGCTGCTAAATGCCTTTCTTATGATGGTCTTCTTCAGTTAGTAAAATCTATCCCCTCTATTCTCTCTCAATGTCGAAGGGATTTCTAAAAGAGTTAAAAATCTTTGCAACAACTTTCTTTGGGGGTCGATGGTATTAAAAAAGAGAGAGTTACTTGTTCTCGGAAGAGAATTGCAATCCCTTTTACATAAGGAGGTTTAAATCTGAATGATATGTACCTTTGGAACTCTGTTTGTATCATTAGGCATATTTGGTCGATCTTGCTAAAATGTGGCTCAATTTAGATAGCCTAGATAAGTTACTATAGATTGAAGACTAAGGACATATGGACTTGTAAGGCTCCCCCTAGTTCTTTATGGATTTGGAAGCGTATTCCGAAAGAAAGATAGTTAATTATTCCCTTTATTACCCAGCGGTTTGTCAAGAGTTGTCTTTGGGATTATCAAGAGATGAAGAGATTCTGTGTCACTACCATTATGAAATCTAGGTCACGTTTTCCTGCTTATTGGGTAAATTCCGCCGCAATCATGCTTTCCGGCAGAATTTGATTCAAGCAAGATTCCCAACAAAATCCGATTCATAATTCCTAGTTTTCCTGCAAAATGGACATTGTGGAATTGGAATTTAACACCACCTGAAATGACTTAAATACCCATATCATAATCCCCTTTTTTATTATCCCTTCAAATCGATCTCCTTCCTCTCCCACATATCAACAGCGCCGACTGCTGCATACTTTCAACTGTTCTCAATCAGTGTTCATCGCTTCTCCTTCCTAGGTCCTACTTCTTCATCGCCAAGTCGTTCATCGCTTCTCCTTCCCAGGTCTTGCTTCTCCATGGCCAAGTCCTTAACATAATATGCAATATTACAACTTCACAGCAACAATCAGATATACACTATAACTGAACTCAATAATTTAGAGATGACAAATCTCTTTTCCAAATTACTTCTCTCAGCACTATAACCAAAACCAAGAGCAGTTAGACAAATCTCTTCTCATGTCACTAATTACAACATCAAAGACCTAAGAACATGAATGAGCTTCAGACACAAAGGGGATGGTGAAATAGCAAGGTAACACCCTAAACACATAAACAACTAAACAAGAGTCTCATATTCTAAAACCATAAATAAGTAATGCATTATGGTGTTCTGCTGCACCAAAATGAAACGTTCAAGCTAGTGGATTCATCCAATTACAACAAATGAGATAGAGAACAAACCCAACAATCATATGCGGCTATTTGGAAAACAAAACCCTATAAACTCTCTGTTTGTGAGAGTGATGAGAGACCAGCTGACATGAACATAGCTGTTTTTAATATGCAGAAATTTGGAAATCATCATTGATTGCATCAACTAAACAAACACCATAACACAAACAGAGAAACAGATTGAGAGAAGTGGCCGGGTAAGCTGTTTGTTGAAACATGAATCAAGAAGGCTAATGAATCACTGATTCAATTGTGAGTCACCAAGAGAAACCCTAAAGAACGCATACCCAATCGTCTTCCTTAACAAAAATAGAAGAAAAAGGGTCGAAGAACAATGGGAACCTGTTCTTCATACAGAGACGACTCAAAGAACAAACCCTAGAATGACTGTGAAAAACACGAATGAAGAAGAGAAGAATGTTGCTTACCTTCTCGTTGACGACGAGCTGACTAAAGAAGAACAAACCCTGATGACGAGCGTAATGAGGAGAATGGCGCGATCCCCGGCCGTCGTTGGTGTGAACGCCGGTCGCCAGAATGAGGAGAATGGCGCGGTCATCGGCCGCTGTTGGTGTGAACGCCGGTCGCCAAAATGAGGAGACTATTACTGATGTCTTCTCATCGAACTCAGTTCTGCAACAGGGTTAAAATCTTTTGGTTCAGAGAGAGAGAGAGAGAGAAGAGGTTGATGAAGTGGGCAAAAAATAATTCCGTCGGAATCGACTAATTCCGTTCAGTTTAGGTCGGAATTATGGAACCCTATCAGGCCGTAATTAGGGCCCGTGATGGATTTAAATTCTGATGGAATTGTGCCTCAAAATGACAAGAAAACAAGGAATTAGGTGTTTCCGGCGGAATTAGCTGATTCCAGCTGCCAATTCATGGCAGCCAATTCATGGCAGGAAAACGTAGCCTAAACTTTCCAATTGCAACTATTTTAAGCTTGTTTTCCTTGTTGACATTTTGTCGAACACTTGGTGTGCACTTAGTTTTCAGTTATTTGGAGGTTGAAAGACTCATTAATTGTTAGACTAGTGTTCTATGATTGGCATGAGAATGTTTTGCATCATTGCCTTGTGTTAGATGGATGTTAGCTAAGAGATTAAGTGTTTGAGCATTTCATTGAGCTAGATAAAGCACTCCATTCCTTTGTTCACATAGCGAGAGCATGGTCCATTTGGTTTAGGAGTAGAGAGTCAATTGTGTGAGATTTCATTGATTCTAATTAAGTGTTTTGCATGGTCATTCATTTGCACATCGTTGCTTGAGATTCAATTCAACTTTCATGATCCTTGAGCTTGAAGAAACCCCTTGCTAAGCTAACCTAATTCTCTCTTGTTTGATCCTCAACTTTACTTGTTAGTTTTGCCTTGTTTGACTTAGATTGTTTAAGCTTTTGAATTGTTCTTGTTTAAACCGAACTCACCCAAATGTTTAGACCGTTCATGACCAGTGTGAGTATTAGTTTATGAGAGGACCTCGTGGAAATACGACCTTGAATGTTGTGAGTTAAAATTTACACGTCAAGTTTTTGGCCCCGTTGCCGGGGAGTTTCTCATTCCTTTGAAAGCACTTAGTAGTGGACCGATCTATTCACTTCCTTCCGATTTAATTTTTGCTTCCTTGTTACTTGTTTGCTTGTTTTTGTTATCCCACATTGTCGTGCTACTTTGGTATTCTTGTTGTGCTTATGTGTAGGTACCTAGTAGGATGAACTCGTGGCGTGGAAATCATGGTCATGTTACCTACCAAGGTTGGAATCCTTCTCCCAACCCTTACTATGATCATCATGCTTCATCCAACTACTACCAAGAAACTTTTGAAGGAGATCACCAATGGTGAGGTCAAGATGAACGAACTCCTACACCAACTTGGAATGAGCCACACTCCCCACCTTTTTCCATGATAGAGGAGATCTTGAAAATTACGGAAGACAATGCGGCTCGGGATAATCGCATAGCTCATAGTGTGAGTCTCATCAAGGAAGTTTTAGAGAATGAAAGTCGTCCCAATAGTGTGAAGCAAGTTTATGATGATGAGTATGATACTTGTGAATCGGAAGTGGTTGATAGTGAAGAAGATTTGGTAGTGGAGGAGGTTGAAGAACATATTCTTCCTAAGGACACACCAAACGACCATGATGCACAGGTAGAAGAATCAATGAGATGTGAAGTTCATGATCCTTTGGAGGTGGTAAGAGATGATTTGAAGACTCTTCAAGATGAGGTTGCACCTAGAGTATAGCAGTTAAGTATATAACATCACTCTATGATTGTGGTGCCGTCAACCGAGACCAAGAGTACTCTTCAAACTTCTTGCTTGATCATGAAGTACTTGTGCCAAGAGACCAAGGACACATGCTTCTCTACCCCTCCTAAAGAAGTCATGAGAGTAGAGCCTCATCTACTTGACTCGAAGGACTCCATGAGTGACATTTTCGACTTAGAGGTAATGGAGCTCAATTGTGATGCCCAATCGTACTCCCTCTTCCTTCATCAAGCTTTTAAATTCAAGGGTAGGAAGCCATCTCGAGGTCACATATGGTATTCAAGCATTGTTCGTTGGCTAGTTTACCATTCACTAAAGGTGTTACTTGGAGCTCGATTTTCATCTTGGAAGAAACTAATAGACTTCAATGAGGTGTTAAGTTGGATACTATAACATAAGGTATCGTCTAGCTAAAGACGTTAAAGTAGCGCTTCATGGGAGGCACCCCATATTATCTTTACTTTTTGCTTTTTGATGACACTCGATTTGATGTGATTTTTAGCCTCATTTAAGCAACATTTCCTTGCTTGAAACGTGGTTTTAGGGGTAAAATAGCGAATATTCACGCAACTACCCTATTTCCTACCGATTTGGTTACTTTGGCCCTTTTTGGGTCTATTTGATGGTTTTCTAGTGTTTTTGTGATAGCACAGGTTTTTGCCATCATTTACGTAACCACAGACATGTTCAAGACCTCAAGGAGTGAACCGAAATCGAACCAGA
Organism: Linum lewisii; assembly: GCA_034768395.1. NCBI lineage: Eukaryota > Viridiplantae > Streptophyta > Magnoliopsida > Malpighiales > Linaceae > Linum > Linum lewisii. The sequence continues at coordinate 23,606,773 of CM068304.1, forward strand.
AATCAAATCGGAGTCAGAACCAAAATTACAACTGCCCAGCACAATATTTTTGCCGAAAATACTATACAGTTTTCGGCAAAAATACCTTCAGAAACTCACAGGCGAAGTCAGCTGATTTACACTGAAGTTTTTGGCGAAAAACTCCTTTAGTTTTCGCCAAAAATCCTAGAAGAAATCCATCGAAGATCCAGCTGAAGTTCTCGGTGAAAACTATTTAAGTTTTCGCCGAAAAGTTATGAAGAAATCGACAGAAGGCTTTGAACTAAAGTTTTCGGTGAAAAACTCCTTAAGTTTTCGCCAAAAACTCCTTCCTTTTCCGGCGCTGTCTTGGAAACCCTAATCTTACCTATTTAAAGAAGCAGTCAGCAGCCAGCCAGAGGGGGGATTTTCCAACAACTATTCACAAATCAGACTTTTGAGAGTCAGCCGACTCTAGGGTCGATAGATAAAGTTAGAGAGTTCGAAGATCCGTGGAGAGATCGTGACGCCATCCTTCCACCTCGGAGAGCTCGGAGCTTAAAGTTGAAGATCCATGAGATTGAAGCTTCGCCGGAGTCGTCAGAATTAGGTTTTTCAGTTCTTATCTGTTCTTCCTCTGTATGATGATTTCCTTTGTTGCCTTTGATTCTTCTGTTATCAGTATGAGTAGCTAAACTCGTATAGCTTAGATTAGATGAACCCTAAGTGACCCAGGGCTTTAAAGCGGTCACGGATCGGCGGTAATTAGATTCGAAGTTCAATCAGTTTCTCTCTGCATGGTTGTTTTGTTCTTCACTGTTTATGTTTCTTCTCTGGTTGATCGCCTAGATTAGGTTTTTGCAAGTTAGGGTTAGTCGCCAGATGTTGTCGCTAGACGTAGTCGCTAGACAGTTCCCTGCTTTGGCGCTTAAACTTGTCTTCCTTGATCACCTAGTTTAGAATCTTGTTAAGCTGAGGATAGAAGCGAACGCTCGCCTCTCTTTAAAACATCAATTCAACCAGTTAACCTATTCATTGGAGTGTGCCTTTTGTAGGAACCAGTTAGGGTTAATCCGCTGCAAGAGTAACTCATAAATCGTTAGTAATTCCACCAGTTAGTTAAGTCGTTACGAGAGGCGACCGTACCCGGGCGACTAATTAATCTTGGTAGCTAGATCGGATAGAGCGAACGTTTGCCAGTCTTAAACCTAAGGGTCAGGAGTTATGGCGGTGTATAGAAACCGATTGAATTAGGATTGAAAACCGCTGGTCTTGTGATCGCCAATGCTTTGGTAATCTAAGGGGGATTCGAAATCTAAGCTCGTCTATCTTCTTGTTAGTCAACCTTTTAATCTTTATGTCTTTTATTTTCCTTGTTCGTTAGATTAGAAGTCGTGGAACTCACACCACGCACAACTTGTTTTAACCGAGTAAATTGCCAACATATTTGAGTAGACAAGAAGAAGAGACCTCGAGTAGAATACGATCTAGTCTGCCTTGGTAGATTAGTTATTTGATTACACGCATTACAACGTTCATCACTTTTATTTGCTCCGTTTGTTTTTGTGTTGTTTTAGTTTTTTGAATAAGGTTTGGCAAGCACTCGGGATTCACTCTTCACAAATGATCTTCATGGGATTCTCTCACTATTCTTGCATCCTATGCTCTACTTCGCCACGTGGTATTCTCGTTCTACCTTACTCTCTCTCTCTCTTGTGCATTGAGGACAATGCTCGTTCTAGTCGTAAGGGGATTTGAGGTTTGGTATGATTGTGTCCCGGTAGAAGTAGAATGTTATGCTTTGATAGTGTGCATGTTCTTGATTGAATTCCAAATTCCTCTAGCGTTGAATCGTTTGGTTCTTGACTTTTGGTGTTTAATTGACTTCAAATTTTCACAATGATGTGTAGGCTGTTCCACTTAGAACCTATAACCAGCATGTCGGCACCAATATCAAATGAGTCTAGGCCAGAACAGAGATTTTGTCACTCTTGTAATTTGTATTGATTGGTTTGATTCTTGTTTTTAAAATCACTCGTAACACCGTTCTAAGATGATAAAGGCACTTAGATTTCACCACATTCAGCCAAAAAGCCTACCCAAATCATTATCCCGTAGGATAACCCGTTGTGCCTTGGCCTGTTTGTTGGTGTACACCCATTTTCAGCCCTTATCCATGTTCTTCATTCCCTTTTTGATCCCTCGTGATTGTGGTTTGAGATTAGACGGAAATCCAATTCAAAATCTTTTGTGAGAGTTATAGCTAGCTGAAATCAAGTGGCTAAATTGACAAATCAAGTGGCTGGTGTGTGAAGAAAGTGTTCAAGTTTCTCAAATTCTTGGAGTGCCGTAAGAAAAGCTAGGCAAGCTCTATAAGTGAAGTGTCGGGTTGAGCACTAGCATAGGCAAAGGTTGTGAGCTAGGCAGGTCCAACACCTAAGTGAAGTGTTGGATCGAGCACTAGTATGCAGTAGAAAAAAGAAGAAGAAAAAAAAGAGTTCTTAAAAGTGGCCCTTGCTATAGTGATCCTAGCTAGAGCTTGTAAAGTGCAGATCTAGAGGCGGATGAAGTCGAGTCAATAGCCACGTCACGATCACTCACCATTTCCCAAATATTTTCTACCCCCACCGAATCCGTTTCATATCCCAAGTTTAAGACCTTATGATTAGAGTGGTGTTGTCGTGGTCGGATAATTTGTGATCAATTTGTTTTTGGAAAGAAATGTGCCCTAATTAACTACTACTTGAAGTGTGCAGAAAACAGTGAGGTCTAGACTTGTTTGGTTGACGTTCTTGCATGTGTAGGTTAAGTTTGTCCGTGGAACAGTCTAAGCCAAATTGTTAATGTTTGAATCTCAATTTGACCGATCTTGTCATTTATGAACCTGGATGCTTTCTAATTCATTTGCTTGAGGACAAGCAAAAGCTTAGTTGTAAGGCAGTTTGATGTGACCTTATTTCATACATATTTGTCCTACGTTCTTCCCTTGTTTTCTCCATGATTTGATCCTCATCCGTCCTAGTTTGCATGCATTTCGAGCCCTTTTGCACAAGTTGAGTTATTGTTGTCCGGGGGTCACTTGTGGCCCAATTTGACGTGCTTTTTAGTCTCTCTTGTGTACATTTCATGCCAGGATGTTTTAGTAGAGATGACAATGAGTCCATAGGACCAATCGGAGGCCAAATCGGAGCTTGGATGAGGGAGAAATGAGCGAAGCAAAATTGCGGTTTGTGCAGATTTTAGGGCACATGGCGTGTAGTTATACACGACGTGTATGCCCAGCAAAATTCTATATATTGACGATTTTAGGAGTTCAAAAGTGGATCTATCACTTCTCTTTCATCACCCATGACCTAAGAACACCCCACTTCGTCCCCAACACCTCTGGAACCCTAGGAGGCCATTTGAAGACCCAAATTGGAGCAATTGGAGCTAAGGATTGAAGCTTCTCACCTTGGATTGGCATCTTGAAGTGTAAGAGTGAAGATTCCTCCATGGAATCTAGGATGATCTCCTCCTCTCAATTTCAGGTTTCTTCCATAGTTATGCTAGGCTAGACCTAGGGTTTAGTGTAGTGGGGGATGGATCAAGCTAGGATAGATGATTGATTGTGTAGATTGAGTTTCTCACAGCCTTTGTGTAAGATGATGATCCTAGACCTTGTGCTTAGGTTCCATGTGAACATGATTTGTTCTTATGGTACATTTTCTATGTCTTTCAATACATGAAAGTGATTGATTTATGTTGATCAAAGGTTGTAGGATTGTAATTGATTGTTTAAAAGATTAAACTTTCCAATTGCAACCATTTTAAGCTTGTTTTCCCTGTTGACATTTTGTCGAACACTTGGTGTGCACTTAGTTTTCAATTATTTGGAGGTTGAAAGACTCATTAATTGTTAGACTAGTGTTCTATGATTGGCATAAGAATGTTTTGCATCATTGCCTTGTGTTAGATGGATGTTAGCTAAGAGATTAAGTGTTTGAGAATTTCATTGAGTTAGATAAAGCATTCCATTCCTTTGTTCACATAGCGAGAACATGGTCCATTTGGTTTAGGAGTAGAGAGTCAATTGTGCGAGAGTTCATTGATTCTAACTAAGTGTTTTTCATGGTCATTCATTTGCACATCGTTGCTTGAGATTCAATTCAACTTTCATGATCCTTGAGCTTGAAGAAACCCCTTGCTAAGCTAACCTAATTCTCTCTTGTTTGATCCTCAACTTTACTTGTTAGTTTTGCCTTGTTTGACTTAGATTGTTTAAACTTTTGAATTGTTCTTGTTTAAACCGAACTCAACTCAAATGCTTAGACCGTTCATGACCAGTGTGAGTATTAGTTTATGAGAGGACCTCGTGAAAATACGACCTTGAATGTTGTGAGTTGAAATTCACACGTCAAGCCTCATCTTTTATTCCAGGTGAGGGTTTAGCGTTGTTAGATAGTGTTGGCTCATGTGAGGACTTGTAATCTGACCTAGACGAACCTAGGGATTCTATGAGCATGAAAGAGATTAAAAGGGGTTAATTGTTCTGAGATTGTCAGTTGGGTGTTTGTGATGCTTGGTTGTTGTGTTTGGTGCTTGATGTTGTGTTGAGGGGTTTGGGATGAAATGAACTAATTACTGAATTGGATTAGAAATGAGGGATAGGTTGATTGGGGTTCCTTGGCGAATTATACGATACTAGTCAGTTGTGGTTGCAGGAGGATGGCCTTGCCAATGTGGGGTCGTTCTCTAAGAGATGAACAAGAGGGTAATTATAGACCTACCTCTATATCTTTCATGCAGGTGGGGTGGCCAGCAAGCTAGCCATTTACCCATGGTGAACTGTGAACTTGTGAATGATGGTGCAGGATGGTGATATTGTGAATGAGCTGATGTTGTGAATTGAGATGTGATGTTCGTGCTAGAGTATTATGCGATGTTAAGTGAATAGGTTAGAACCTGAAGGAGCCTACACCACCCCCACATGTGAACTGTGAAGTAATTAAGTCTGAACCACCGGGGTGGCTCATCGTGGAAGGGACTCATGGTTGATTCTATTGTGTTGTATACTCCTTCGTGGAAAGATCCCATGGGGATGCGTCTGGTGGTCTACTCCTTCGTGGAAGGATCCTTTACGGATTTGTCTGATGGTATACCACTTCGGGAAAGGATCCGACATTGTTACGCCTGGGTCAATAGCCGATTGGGTGGTGGTGTAGGAGAACTCCTTGGCGCCTTAATAACTCATCTAGTAATGATTCGTGAAATGATTGCATGCGTAAGTGAGTTGATTGTGATTGTGAGCTATGATGTGACATGTGCTAGATTATACGAGTGATGTGTTCGATTATGATAGTATTGTAGTTGTGGATTGTGAACTATGAACAGAACTTATGTGATCACCTAGACTACTTAGGATGCTAAAATTGGATAAGGCTGAGTTTTGGGTTCCACTGTCGATGTATTGTGTGGAGTATGAAACCGCTCCCTTTGGTTAGGACAGCGCATAGTTAAACTCAGTGGGTTCACTCAGTTTCATTAGGAAACTGATCCCCTCCCCCCCCCCCCCCCCGTCTTCCCCTTTTCAGGTTCTCGTGGCTAGTGAGTTGTGTGAGAGTTCAGGTGCTTCGGTCAGGTTCGAGAAGGTTGCTGAGAAAGACCATTAGGTGAAGATTGGCATACCACTCATGAGTTATGTTTTAGTTGACTATTGCACTTTAGGGGTTTTATACCCATTTTTGGGATTTTGTTACTGGAGTTTTGTTTATCGGTTTTCATTGGATTTATCATTGGAGGCCTCCTTCGGATTTTGATCATTTAATAAGAGTTGATCTTTTTTCCTTTTCTGTTGTTTCATCTATTCATTTATGTTTTATCTTCTAATAATGCTCATACCGGTTCAACCATGGGTTTACTTGAGTTGGTTCGATATGGGTATTACAAGGGTATCAGAGCCTGATTAGTTGCTATTGTACTGGTAGTTCGTCTTCTCTTTTCGGGGAGTAATTAACCTCACAGGGAGAGAGGGTGAGACGTCGGTACAAGACAAACTTTCCAGGAGTTTTAAACTGTTTTAAACCGGTTGAGAGTTTTGAAATAAAAGTGATTTGAATTGCGAGTTTTGATTTCTGAAAGGGTCAACTGAAACGCTTTTATGTCCTCTTGTAGTGAAAGCCAATCGATGGGAAGTCACTCCACCGGTAACTCCGAGCACGGAGCTGTAGGTCGCCAGTTCCAGCCGTCTGATCTGAAGGGCTGGAACTTTAGTGAGTTCGGTGGAGAAGCAGTTGATCCTACTATTGTTGAGCAATGGATCAAGGAGTGTGGCTTCAAGTTTCAGCGAGCTGGATGTGAGGATGACATGAAGCTACAAGCCATGACCTTTCTACTTAAAGGTCATGCTCTGGATTGGAGGGATTCGTTGCTCCAGAGCCATGTGTATCCACTAGTTATGGACTTTGACGAGTTCTTAGAAGAGTTTCGTAATCAGTTTTGTTTGAACATATAACGTGAAGCGAAGGCCAAAGAGTTCTTGGAGCTGGTGCAAGGGGAGAAGTCAGTGTTGTTATACTTCATGGAGTTCACCCACCTCTCTAAGTGGTTTGATGAACAGGATAATCAGGAGTAGAAAATGATTCGCCAGTTCAAGAGAGGCTTGAGGTGGGAAATCCAGGAGGGCGTCACATCAGGTGACATGAGGAGTTTGGTGTCAGTGAAGGTGGCTTCCTTGGAGAGAGAGTTGCTGGAGCAAGGAAAGAAGGAGGATCGGAAGAGGAAGGTGAGTGCTCCACCTCTCCAAGCGCATAGTCATTCGGCTAAGACGGTTCAGTCGGTATTTACAGGTCAGCGGAGTGTGTAGTCTACTCCGCCTCGGGGTACACTCACCTGCTACACTTGTGGTCTTCCTGGCCATAAGAGTTCCTCGTGTCAGAGAGCTGGGTCGGTGAGTAGAGGAGGGGCGCCATCTGGGCTCCCTATCTATGGTACCTGTGGGAAGCCACATTTCGGGAAGTGTCACTTGTTGAGGGCCAGCCCGGTCATAGGAGTAATTTCTGTCAGACCAGGAGTGCAACACCAGCTCAGTTTGTGGGTTCGGTGCAAGGACCAAGGGCTCCGTCTAGGGGTTTTGGAGGTAGAGGAGGAGGTAGTTTTGGGCGTGGAATCACATGTGCTGGAAGAGGAACAGGAGCAAATGCTATGCCGGTCGGGGAATGAGAAGATCATGGGAGGTTGTATGCTCTCACTAGAGGCGCGACCGTAAATGAAAACGACGTGGTGACCGGTATGATCTTCATTCTTTATCTTCCCGTTTACACTTTGTTTGATTTGGGCTCGTCCCATTCTTTTGTTTCTGAAAAATGTGTGAGTAGCTTGGGTGTAGAGACTAGTAGCTTGGGGATTAGTTGGGGTGTTTGGACTCCTTTGGGAACTTTTGTAAGGGTTAGTAGGGAGCGGAAATCCCACATGATCTTGTAGAGCTCCCATTCAACGAATTCGATGTCATTCTTGGCATGGATTGGTTGGAAAAGCATGGGGCATTGCTCGATTGCCTAAAAAATGAGGTTCTACTTCAAGTGAAGGATGTGGGAAATGTGGTGTTCAAAGGTGTTCAAAAGAGGGAGTCGGCGCTTATGGGGTCGGTGTCAGCTATGCAAGCTTTCTCGCTTATTCAGGAAGGCTGTGAAGCTCTGTTAGTGCAGGTGCCAGTTGAGCAGAAGAAGGAGTTGGAGAAGGTGTCAGTAGCTCGGGAGTTCGCCGATGTGTTTGAGGAGTTTCCCGGAGCACCGATTGAGCGGGAAGTTGAATTTAACATAGAGTTAGTTCCTGGAACCGCTCCAATCTCTATTCCGCCCTATCGGATGGCACCGGCTGAACTAAATGAATTGAAGGAACAATTGCAAGAGCTTTTGGATAAGAGATTCATCCACCCAAGTGTTTCTCCTTGGGGAGCACCCATTCTGTTTTTGAAGAAGAAGGATGGGTCAATGAGGGTGTGCATTGACTACCGGCGGTTGAACAAAGCAACGATCAAGAATAACTATCCACTCCCAAGGATAGATGATCTCTTTGATCAATAGCAAGGGGCAGCGGTATTCTCAAAGATTGACTTGAGGTTGGGTTACCATCAGTTGAAGGTGGAGGATGGCTCGGTACCAATGATAGCTTTAAGGACTAGATATGGACATTATGAGTTTCTCATTATGCATTTCGGTCTTACTAATGCTCATGTTGCATTCATGGCTCTCATGAACAAAGTCTTCCATGAGTACTTAGACAAATTTGTGATAGTATTCATTGACGACATCCTCATTTACTCTAAGAATGAGAAGGAGCGTGAGGAGCACTTGAGAATCGTCTTTCAGAAGCTGAGGGAGACGCAACTTTTTGCAAAGTTCTCAAAGTGTGCTTTCTGGTTGGAGGAAGTGTTGTCCTTGGGTCACGTGGTTTCTAAAAGAGGAGTGGAGATGGATCCGAAGAAGATTGAAGTGGTGGTTAACTGGTCTCCACCCAAGGATGTATCACAGTTGAGAGTCATCATCGTCGCCACTGTGGCTTGTTTAGGGAGTCATCGCTACCACTTCTGTAGGAGAGGAGTTCCATTTCGAGATTTCTAATATGGCTATTGAGTTTGTCATTGCCTTTATGGCTTATTTTATCATGTTTGTTTGCTTCATTATGAGAACTTGAACCATGTTTAGTTTAACTTTGTTAGTTATAGAACTAGGATTCAGTGAACTATTATGCTTGATGTTCATAATTAGGTATGATTTTGCAAAAATTTCCTATTATTTTAATAAATTTGGTAAAACGCATAGGCAACCAAGGCACTAGGTAGAGGCTCATCGCCCACCTAGCGCCTAGCGCCTTCTTGAACATTGATGTGATGTGTTGTTCATGAATGTATGTCTGGTTCGAGTCAGTAACATCTGGAATAGTATTGCATGGGTTAAACCAATGGTTTAACTTGGTCTCCTAGGATAGGGTGTTACAATGAAGCTTTAAACTTCATAACCATTAGAGATACTCTTAGATATGAAATTAGTAGTTTTTCTTTGTTCTAGTGGCTTATTGTTTGTTAATCGGAGTTATAAATAGATGAAAAGAGTGCAGTACCCAAAAATCATAGTTGACCTAATTGTGAGTTTTTCCTAAAGCTAATAGAATGGTAGTCATCTCCTATTTCTCCTCTTTGAAATGCCCCCTCTTCTCTAGCCGCTCATCACGTTCAAACATTTCCCCATTTAAACATAATTCAAACAATTTTATTACTAATTATAAGAACTAGTTTTTGTAAAAAAAACTAATTATTTTGTCTTGTAACTAATTTTTTTTATTACAAAAACTAGTTATTGTGACTAGTTATAAAATTGTTTGAATCAAATTCGTTCGCCTCTTCTCTCTAACTTTCTCCTCTTTCAAATGCCACTATGCTGTCAACATAACAGATCTGTTTCACTTCACTCATCTCCAAGAAGAGATTGTTTGTTTTTTATGTGATTGCAGTTTCCATGGGGGATTTGCGAATGTTTAAGTTTTGGACTGTTGTGGGGAGCGAGACTACAAATGGAGAGTTTGGTTTGATGGTTTTCAAGTGATGCTTGTTCAAATAGTTTGAGGATCTTATTCTTAGTGAAAATGGTATTCCACCCCCTCTACTTTGCCAAGTTGACAAATAGCCCCTTATACTATGAAATGATCGATTTACCTCCTCCTACTATAGCCAACTTAACAGTCAAGCCCTTCCATCCAAGATTTTGTTAAATGATAATTCACTAATATGACTCATCCATAATTTATGACAATACATTTTCACATCATCGACTTTCAGCCATATTTGTTAGCGACTCAACTAAATTCAAAATTCAAAAATAAAAGACACTAAATAAAAACAATAAAATTAAATTAAAAATAAAAACAATTTTTTTAATATTTATTTGTTTTGGATTTCAACTTTGAAATATTTCAAATTAAATTTAATATATATTTTTTCAAAAAGTAAAAATTTAATTTAAAAAAAAAACTTTTTCTGAATATTACAAAAAACTAAGATTAAAATTAACACAAAAGGGAATTTCGCAACTGGGCGCGTAGGCGCGTGGGCTACAAAAAGTTTTCTCTCAACTTTCTGTACTACGTTCTCCGATCTTCTCTGCCGGTGAGGGTTTTGCCCTCTGTGGGTGAGCTCCGGGGGGGCTTTGCCGGTGTGAGGAGGTTGCCGGCTGGCCTCTGAGGTCTATGGATTGCCGATTCGTGCTTAGTTTTTGCTTTTTTGCTTTACTGTTTCATTGACTTGTTCGAGTGGTGATGGCTGTAGAAGGTGAGGCACTGCAATCTAGGCGATCTTGGTCGGAGGTGGTAAAGGATCCTGTGGATAGCCTTGCTTATGTTGATATTCCTGATTCTGCCTTTGTTGATGGTTTGTTGAAGATCCCCAAATCGATTGTTGATAAGGGTTGTGCTAGGCTCCAAAGCGCCGTGGTGGCTCAGTTTACTGGTCAGCAGCCGCCGTTGAGAGTCTTCGCGGCAATTGCTAGACGATTATGGGGTTATGAGGGGCCGGTTCCAGTTTCAGTGCTCTCTGAAAATTTTTACCTCATTGAGTTCAATTCGATTCAGCTCTGTAACTGGGTGCTTGAGCGGGCTTGGCATATTCACAATTCTGGGCTGATCTTGAGACGATGGTCCAAAGGTATATCTCTGGTGTGTTTTTCACCCAAGGAGACGCCGGAATGGATCATGTACAAGAAGGTGCCGCCTGTCATGCTTACTAATGAAGGTATCAGTTGGTTGTCCAGTAAAATTGGGAAGCCATTGAATAAATTTGTTAGGGAAGGGACGGATGTGAGAGTTTGCTTGCTCAGGTATAGGGTTGTGCCTTGTCCAGCTTCTATCAATATTGAACTTGAAGAGGGTGGTGAGGTGATATGTATTGATATAATCAGCTTTTAGGATAAAGATTACAAGAAAGATACAGGTAAGCAGGTTTGGATAGCTAAGGAGCAGAAAATTCAAGATGCATCTTCCTCTGGGAAGGATACGCCCGGTATGGTTGTCCAAGCTGTTGTTGGTAATGTTGTAGTCTCGGATAATGCTGCCCAGGTTATTGTTGAGGAGAGTAGTAGTAAAGCCCCTGCAGCTGCAGTCCCCGTGACACCAGCTGAACAGGGCCCTTCGGGTGGTTCTGGTGGTTCAAGTAAGACTAAGAAGAGGTGAAAGAATCGTAAAAAGAATTTGGAGAAAGCCCTTCAATCTGTTTCTGGTAAAGATGCCAATAGTCAGGCTATTCCCCAACTCATCATTTTACCTGATAGTGTTGCTGGTTCTGGCAATGCCTCTACATCTCCGATGGGAGGAACGGAGGCACCAGCTTCCAGCAGTGCTATTCAGGGAGCTGGAGGGGGACCAGGCAATGTCACCAAGGCTTCGAATGAAGTGGCGGTGCCACCTAGTCAGCTTAGTTCACTAAGTAGCCCTGTGCCTGATGAAGGAAGTGTTAAGGAAGGTGAGGTTTATGATTGCTCTGATGTTGAGAAGGAGATTGCAGAGTCATCTGATGAAGAGATTACTGTAAAGAATGTGCAAGCTGGTAAAAAAAGCAAGCAAAAGTATTCAGGGGTAAAAACCCGTAAGTATCAACAGAGAAGATGAGGATTCTGACTTGGAATACTAGAGGCTTTAATAAGCCTAGTAAATATACTGCTATCTCTGCTTTTATTAGTTTTTATAAGTTAGACGTTTTTGCTATTCTTGAACCAAGAGTTAGGAAAGATAAGACAATTGATCTTTTTGAAGAAAGGTTTGGTGGTTGGCAAGCTGAGTTTGCGTTTGAGGGTGATCTTGGGAAGCTTTGGCTGGTTTGGAGGAAAGATGTCCCTCTTAAGGTTGTTGATGTTGGTAGCCAATATATCCATGTGAGGATTGATATGCCTGTTCCTTACTTATGTACTTTTGTTTATGCATCGAATGATATTCAAGGGAGAAGACAGTTATATGCTAAGTTGGAGGGCTTCTCTCATACGTCTTTGCCTTGGTTTATTTCTAGGGACTTCAATGCTTTCTTGGATTCCTCTGAGGCTTCAAATCAGCTGACTTCCACTGATAGCATGGAGGATTTTAGAACTTGTGTTCGAACCTGTGAAGTCATGGATCATAGCTATGATGGCCCCTGGTTTACTTGGGTTAACAACAGAGTTGACAACTTAATTGCAAGAAAGCTAGATCGTTTGCTCATTAATGTGGCCTGGCAGTCTGCTTTCTCTCGAAGTAAGGTGACTTTTATTCCTTCCACTGATTCTGATCATAGTGCTATCTTCATGGACACTACTTATGACTCTAGGACTCATCCCAAGCCTTTCAAATTTTTCTCTTGCTGGGTAAATTGTGTAAATTACTCAAGCATTGTTGAGCATGTGTGGAGGCAGAATATTCAGGGGGATCCTTTCTATAGAGTGTTTAAGAAACTTAAACTTCTTAAGAAGGATTTAAAGGATTTAAACAGGGAGCATTATTCTGACATTAGTACTAGAGTTAAAGCTAAACAGCTGGAGCTTAGTGCAGCAAAAGGGGATTTATTCAATAATCCTTCTGGTGACAGTTTAGAAGTGGTGAAAGTTCTGCAGGATGAGTTAAGTGCATTGCAGAAAGATGAGGAAAGTATTCCTGAAGCAAAAAAAGTATGAGTGAATTGGGTTCAACTAGGAGATGGCAACACCAGATTCTTCTTTAATTATGTTAAAAGCAGGCAAACTGTGAATACTATACGCCAGCTTCGTAATGAGCAGGGGGACTTGGTAGACAACCAGGATAATATTGCATCTGTGGCTGTGAGATTCTATAAAAATCTGCTTGGTAGTAGCTATCCTGTGCAGGATTTTGACATTGATGGTGTTATTCAGAGGAGACTTTCAGATGATCAGTGTGATGAGTTGGTTATGCCAGTAACAAATGAGGAAGTTAGAAGGGCAGTCTTTAGCATTGGGGATGATAAGGCCCCCGGCCCTGATGGATATAATGCTAGATTCTTCAAGCAGAGCTGGACTGTAGTCAAAGAAGATATTACGGAGATGGTGAACTACTTCTTTAGTCAAGGTGAGTTGCCTCCCTATATTAACTCTGTTATCCTTGCCTTGATCCCTAAAAGAACAAATGCCAGTGACATGAAGGATTTTAGACCCATTTCTTGTTGCAATGTGGTTTATAAGTTCATTTCGAAGATTATGGCAAATAGGCTTTCTTCTGTGCTTCCTAGTCTGATTAATGAGGCCCAAACAGCTTTCATCAAAGGTAGGAAAATTGGAGATGGTATTATGCTTGCACATGAGCTGTTAAAAACCTACAGGAAGAAGGGTATATCCCTAGATGCGCTATGAAGGTTGACTTAATGAAAGCCTTCGATTCGGTCGAATGGAGCTTCATTCTAAGTACTCTTAAAGCTATGAGGTTCCCCGCTCAATATATTTGTTGGATTAAGGCTTGTTTTGAAGCCACTATGATGTCAGTCAATGTGAATGGTACATTATATGGCTACTTCCCAGCTAAGAGAGGGCTTAGGAAGGGGGATCCAATTTCCCCCTACCTGTTTGTCATATCCATGGAAGTCCTTAGTTGTTTGTTTGATAGAGCTGGTGATAGAAAGATGTTGCAATATCATCCTCAGTGCAAAGGGGTAAGAGTCACCCATCTAAGCTTTGTCGATGACCTCCTCATTTTTACCAAAGCGAATGTGGCTGCTGTTAAGGAGGTAAAGATGGTTCTGAGTGATTTCCACAAGTACTCGGGCCTACAGTTTAATCATGGCAAAAGTTCTATATATATTGCAGGTGTCTATGGTAATGCAATAGATGAGCTGGTGCAGGAGTCTGGATTTTGCCAGGAATCACTGCCCTTCAGATACTTGGGTGTCCCACTTACGGTTGGTAAGCTCCGACGCTGTGATTGTAAAGCACTTGTTGACAAGATCACTCGGAGAATTACTGATTGGAAGTCTAAAAAGCTCTCATATGCTGGTAAGCTTCAATTACTTGAGTCAGTAGTGGGTGGAACTATGCAATATTGGATGTCCAATTTCATCTTGCCTTCTTCGATTGTTAAGGATGTTGAGAGGATATGTAGTAGCTATCTCTGGGGGCATGATATGGGTCAAGGACGTGCCAAAGTCTCTTGGCAGATTGTGGCTAAGCCTAAGGATGAGGGGGGCTGGGCATCCGCGACTTCCGCTCTTGGAACACAACAAATATTGTAAGGCATATTTGGAATATTTTTGCACAGTCAGGGTCCCTTTGGATAGCATGGTTGAACAAATATAGGCTTAAGGGCAGCAGCTTCTGGAATGCTACTTCTGCAAACGGATCGTGGCACTGGGGCAGGCTTGTTAAGCTTCGGGATAAGGTAAGGCATTTAGTGGGAGCTGATGCAAATGGAGACTTAACTTGGGAGGGTGTACTCATGCCTAAGTTCAAGCTCACCACAGTCTGGAAATCAATCCGTGTTCGAAGTGCTGAAGTGCCATGGTATAGTTTGGTTTGGGCGGATTATGCTATCAAGAAACGCTCTGTTATAGTATGGCTTATTATTAATGATCGTGTGACGACCCGGGACAAGATTAAGAAATGGGATGGGAATATCGATGACAGATGTCTGCTATGTGAGCAGTCCCCGGAGTCAAGAGAGCACTTATTTGCGGATTGTGATTATACCTAGAGAGTGCTTAGAAGATTGATTCCTGAAATAGCTGGCTTAGACTGGGATTCCATGTTGCAGAGTGCCATTACCTGGACAGCGGACACCATTGCTATGAAGGCAAAAAGACTCCTATGGAGAATTGCAATGAGCAATATTTGGATTGAGAGATGTAATAGAGTTTTTTGTAAACCCTCGGTAGATGATGAGACTCTCTTGATTAGGATTAGAGATGAGGTTCTTTACTTTGCAAAAGGGCATAGAGATGAAGCTAGTATAGTTAGTAGCATATCTCAGAGAGTAGAAGAGTCTTCTTTTGGTTCTATTTTGTATAGTGATTCATTGCTTTTTGATGAAATACAAATACTAATTCATCAAAAAAAAAATTAACACAAATATAAAAACAAATTTATTTTTTATTTGTTTGTTTATTAACGTAATTTAATTATTTTTATATTTTTTTCTTTTTAGTTTTGTTGAGATGGGTAAAATATGATGATGTGGCAAGGAATTGTCATCATTAAAGGTTGAGTTATATTGGTGAGTCATCACTTAACAGAATCTTGGATGAAAACTTCGATGGAAGAGCTTGATTGTTAGGTTAGCTAGGTAAATCTAGCATTTCATAGTATAGGAGGCTGTAACATCTCGTTTCGATTAAATCTTCGGAATTGGATTGATGGGTTCAAGGAAGTAGAACAGTGAGGTTGATCAGTGTTGTCTTTGGAAGTTTTAGGATGTCGCAGTTCAGTAATTTGGGCATAGCTCACCTGTTTGATGTCGAAACGACGCACAATCAGAAGTTATGGATTCGTTATTGAAAGACCTGTAACGGCCATTACAATATATGTAACGGCCGTAGTCTACCTTGAGGCAACGGGCGTTACATTACATGTAACGGTCGTAGTCAAGTTCAAGTAACGAGCGTTACACTTTATGTAACGGCCGTTACGTCAATCTGTATAAAACAGACCAGTCTGTTGTAACTGCAGTCATATTCTAAACTCTCTCTCTCTCTCTCAAGCTTTGATGAACAGCGGGTATGCGAAGTGGAGATTCGGAGCTCGGAGCTATTGCTCAGCAAGAGAACGTGAGGGAAGGTGCAAGGGTCGATCTAGGTCAATTGCCCGACCTTTGATTCAGGTAAATCCCTTCAGTTCTGGCATATTGAAGCTCTGCCTATTAGGGTTCTGCGATTTGGGGGTTTTTCGTTCTTCTCTTCTTGGATCATTTCTAATTATCAAGGTGGTTGGAATCTTGTGTAGGAAGGTTGTGGGGCAGTGCTCGAGATTGGATGCTTTCTCGATCTGTTCGGATTTCAGGAATCGTCCAAGGAAAAAGGTGAGGGGTTTAATTTAGTTCTGCTATGACCCATACCCTAGGGTGTAATTGGCTAATGCATGCCTGTTTGAGTGTGGGTTGATGATTTCAGGGCTATGCTAATGATTACTGGGAATGGGTTTGGGATTGATGCATGACAGGTTTCTAGTTCTGCGGTTAGCAGGGATATGGGTATTGATTTGGATTAATGGCATTGTATGCTGCTCTTGATTTCTAGCTTGGTTTCTTGTTCTGTATTACTGTACTGGCTTTCAGTCACGTTTTATCGAAACTGTTGGAGACAGTCCTTGTGGTTATTGTACGGTAGTGAGGATGTTCATTATGAACTCCATTGTAAAGGTTAACATGCTAAGTAGCGGTAGAATAACCTAATCGTTGGAACTAGGTGAAAGTACGGGTGACCCACCTCTGGATTGCGCAGTCTCCTAGGTAACAATAAAGGCAAAGGTTCTAGTAGTCCTTAGAGACTATACCAGGGATGGTCCTTAGTGGCCAGGACGGTCCTTAGCGGCAGGGCATTACTGGATCATTTAGGGGTTGCTGACTTGTACTGGATGTGTTGGTATCAGTTACTGGCTCTTGCCTTCGGGTGTTCCAGTCATTGGTACTAGGGATTAAGGGATAGAACTATTAGGTTCTAATACAGGTTATGGGTTCTTACCCTTGGCTTTGAGCTAAGGCTCCACTCTTACAGTTTCATACTGGTTCTTACTTTCAGTTGGTAGTGTTCACTCAGTGTTTAGCACTGACCCTCCTTCTGTTATTCTTTCTTGTCTTGTTTCTGTGTATGGTGAGTAGTTGTCTTGCCGAGGAGAAGACTACGAGGATGAAGAGATGGACATTGTGCCGAGCATGGGCGAGTGATGTAGCACGAGTTCAAGATGACACTAATCCGTTTTGGTTTTAATCATGTATTGTATTTGGGGAAACTATTGTATGGGATTTCTCCTTTGTTTCTGTGAATTGTGGATCATCCTACTTGTGGGTTGATCCTTGTATCTATTGTTTAAAGGATTAATTGTTTTCAAGTTTTGGTTTGTGAAATGAGATTTCATTGGTTGGTTATTCTTTATGCATTTTTGAATGTTTGGCCTTTCATGTGTATGTCTATTTGCTTGGTTCGAATCTGTGGCGCCTCATTAGTATTACATGGATTAAACCTGTGGTTTAACTAGGTCTTCTAGGGTGAGGTGTTATAGAGGCTGGTTGCTAACTTGGCAAAGTAGAGGGGTGCAAAGTACCATTCCCCCTGTTCTTTTGAAGATTAAACAGTTTTCACTTGGCACCACTGACTTACTGTCAACAAACATAGCCAAAGGTCTTGTAGTCTGCTGACATTTGCAGCATAGTTTGACATCCCATGGTTGAGGGGTTGGTTACTTAATTGGTCACTGAACTTTGGCCAAATAATCCGGAAGTCACTGAATTAAAAAAATTATTACCGACATTACCAAACTTTGACTCATTATCTAAGAGGTCACTGGTAGCTACGAATATCCATTATTCCGTCCATTCGCCTATACGGACTTACCAACTTAACTATCACCTGATTTTTAGTGGGGCACCTAAGTGTTCACCATATATATATATGAATATATATATGTATAGAGAGAGAAATTGCTGTTTTTACATCTTGTAGTCAAAATGTAGTAACGTTAATTGAACATAAAAATTGACAGATCCTTCACATTTTAGAGACAACACAGTAAATAACAGCAATGAAATCGTGCCGAGTTGAGCCTAGAAAGTAACCAATCCAAGCGCAAGTTTTCCAAAACTGAATTGCAGCATCTTCCGCTTAAAGTTCAACACTTACAAAGCAGAAATTATCACAAAAAGACGTAATATTTTCATACTACAAATGGTTGAATGGACTGAATAGTCCGAATGAAGCCAGTTTTTGTATGACATCTTACTGCAGATCAGATACACATTTACTCAAGTGCTGTATCTTTATGTTTTTGGCTAGCTTTCTGCCCAACTTCATTGCAGTGGCTCCTTCCATCACTCGATTGAAGGTTTAACACAACATACATTGCAGCTGAAGCCGGTTGATGAGGTGGGTGACTGACAATTATGTCTAATAAGATCGTAGCTTGGAAATGATCCACTGACCACTGCCTTGGAAAAGCAACCAGAAGATATCTTCTTTTGCGCAAGTTTTCAAGTCTCGTCTTCATCATCAGATAGCAAACAGTCCTGAATTTGCTCCCTGCAATATCATTGAGCTGATCATTATATGCAAGTCCCAGGACCAAACCCAGATTTCACTACTCAATTTTCATGTCTTGACTCCAAAAACAACACTCATTAACAGAAGACAGAACAATCACGAGTCTCTTTACAAGTGGGGAAAGAAAGTAGAAGACATCAGTTCAGCACCTGGGATTCTCACCTTAGCATGTCAATGTTACCATTGCTCTGGCACTTGGCACGGGAAACTATTCTTTCTGGTAAAAGCGAGTAGAATTGTTTCATTGACAACTGATCCTGAGGCAGAATCTGAAACTGACAGCTTGAACAGCAGCATGCAGCAAACTCTGCGATCTGGGAATCCTTCGAGCTGCTTCGACTTGGCGAATTGGAACCAATAACTGGGCTATTGCATATAGGGCAGAACGATTCCGAGGAAATAGATTCACGTGGCTTGAGGTTGTATCTCTTTTGCCTCCTTCGGGTTGCCAAAGGAACATTTGAATCATTTATCTCAGGGATTCTATTGAAATGAAACGGAGTAAGCTTCCCAGCTGTTCGGACAATGGTGCACTCCCGAGAAGGGTTTTCTTCCTGTAATTGGAAACCATTGGCGATGACAGCTTCAAATAAAAATACAGCAATTGCCAAAACAAACTGATCATCTCATGCATGACATCCGCATGGTACACAACATACTAAAGTGGAAAGGATGAGAAAACAGAGTAGCTATAGCATAAATAACTAGTTTCTTTGACTTAACAGAAAAGCACATCAGGCTCTCAAGGCATCTAACAAGAACCTTCCAAGCAGAAAGGCACACAATTCTTGTGCGTAACTAGTACTTAGTGTCCCAAAATTCAGCCAGGAAAAAATTCCTCTAATGTTTCAAGATAGTGCAAGCTATAGAATAAGTACCTGCAACAGGCGTACAAATGAAGAAATCAAACCATTGATGCCAGAAGGAGAATCATTAACCAACTGCATCGTCTTTAAACTGTCCTGCCAAGACAAGTAAGCAATTGTCATGAATAATTACAGGGGTAGTCCTTCACTTTTTTCATATTTTCTACATAACATTTATAGGGAGCAATCACCATGATGACAATGGAAAAGATGTGAACGAACACAAACCCATCAATACAGCAAAGAATGTTCAGCTCCAGTGCAGTACAGTCTCGCAGTGGAAGAACGACGGGTATTTCGCTTCTTGCATCAACATGTTGTATGTCTGCCGATAGAGAGTATCCCTGACCCTGCAAGTTAAAACCATATAGGACACTTAAGGTGACTTTCATCAAGGCCACGAGGGCGATAATCTACTCTATCCACTTCTATAACTAGGAGAGAAGATACAACCAAGCACTCATGATTTTCCCTTTTCCCTTCCATTTTGGATGAATGGCTCAACAATGACACTTTTAAGGAACTTTCACCAAAATCTACTTCTTGAATAATTGTTATCTTAAGGCAAATGGCCTAAGAATTATGCTCCTCAAAGTCTTGTATCCAAAAATCTAGCTAATATGACAAATTATCAGATTGATGGTTAGAGGAGTTAAATTCCACATTAATGATACCAGCACTATAAAAAACTGAAAAAGGTATAGCCATTTGTTCCAATCTTGACTTAAATCTGAATAACAAAAGAAGTTTCCAGAAATGAAGGAAACGTATTGAAGAGATCTGACTGCATATACATAACTTTTCCTCATGTATCTTTTGCCTAAACGCAAATTACGTAGTTCACAAGTCACCGTGTGCCAAGAAATCCACATCATATCATTCTTGAGTAAGTTTAAGATTTGGTTTTATTTGGTAGACAAACCTTCACTGTTGCAGCAAGTACATGGCAAGCAATCCTTGACGTGCACAGACCCAGGACAAGTTTAGTGTATCCATTTTCAGAAGCAACCTGCAAAGTCAGCAGAATCCCGACTTCAGACATTTTTTAATCCTTCATATATACAGAATAAAAAAGATGCATACAGGGACAAACTTTTTGCAATGCCAACATCCTCAACTGCAATAAAGATCC
This sequence comes from Linum lewisii, assembly GCA_034768395.1. Classification (NCBI taxonomy): domain Eukaryota; kingdom Viridiplantae; phylum Streptophyta; class Magnoliopsida; order Malpighiales; family Linaceae; genus Linum; species Linum lewisii. The sequence continues at coordinate 23,626,967 of CM068304.1, forward strand.
TCCTTTCCAGTGGTATCATCAACAGCAGCTAGTAACTTCATCAGTTTGTCTTTATCATCACTTAAACTCGAAGAATATATGCTCTCAGCTAGAACAACATGAAACTGCTTCGCTGGTGGAACGAGCTTCGACACTGTCAATTTCATCTCCTGAATTGCTTCCTCAACCTTGTCTGTAGGAATTGAACGAACAGCTCGTTCATCGATAAATGCCACTCCAACACCAAATACTGGCAACGACCTATCCTTGCTAGCTTCATAGTTATTCTGCGCTCTCTGCTGCATATCATGCACAAACTGAAGAACCACCCTGACCAAATAAGTAACAACAATGTTAACAAATATATTCAGAGTATTGAAGATAACCAACATAAAGAGAACAAAAAATGAATAAATATAAGGCAAAAAACATAATTCACAAATGCGTATCCCCTTAAAGCATATACCCAACTGGGATTCATGTTTCAACTTGCAAATCATTCATCTTTACTACGCTGTAGCATTTAAAATGAATATGGGCTAAAAACAAAACATATATCTTCTCACGTAATTTTAAATCACTTCGTAATGTTGTCGATTTCCTTTATGATTGGCACAAAAGTAACGAAGTAGGAGCACATCTTCATCAAAAATAGGCAGTCCAAGAAATGAAGAAGCAGGTAATAACTTTTGTAATTGAAAATCCGTAATAAGTAGACTTTAACTTATAGAGTAGGAATCAATAAGCAAGAAAACAACTGAAGGATGGAAAGAGACCTGGAAGCAACGCCACCGGAGAAAGCCACAAGCACATTGTCTGAAGGAGTAATCATGGCGTGGGAAGTAACAGCAAGGCGAAACTTCCCGAATAAATTATTCCTAAAGCAGTCCCCGCAGAACCGTGCGTCGTCGCCGCTGCCGCCACCACTGGAAATTGGGGGGCTGACCTTGCACTTGAGGCACATGCCTTGTTGCTGGTCACCATTGTTGCGGCTGCTAGTTGGCGTTGGAGTCGAGTTCTGTTCTGCTAATTGTTCGCTCTGGTAACAATTGGATTGGCAACCCGCGGGATCGCAAGCCATGACACTCAAATTCGTGTGGAAAGATGGGAGTTTTCAGTTTGCTTGATCAAGAGGCGGAGGGTTTAGGGTTTGAGGGCTTAATATCTATTTTGGTCATTAAATTCATTTTGCAGGAGTTGTAACATAATAGTAATTAACCATTACGAACAATTTGGTTATTCCGTCGGGTCATTGACTTAAAAAGTTCTATAAGTTTCAGTGCATAAAGCGCCGATCACTTATGTATAAAACACGTCTCGCGTCCTCAAATTCCGTCTAACTTCCATCTAATTTTTCCGTTCAATACTAATGTGGAAGATGACTCAACCGACCCAAACAGCATAAATAATAATAAAATATTAAAAAAATAAAAATAAAGTAGGCAATAGATCAGCATCCAAGAAAATGATAGGTTTTGAAAGTTCCAAACCCATTTTCAACCATTAGATCTAGTTTGATCCTTTGGCCAATCTAACGGTCCAGATTTGTTACGGGTATTTAGGACTTTACACAAATAATTTAATTATTATATTAATTTAAATATTTTATATTTCTTCTCAAAAAAATATTTTATTATTTTTTTTATTTAAATATTTTATTTTTATCACAGTAGGCAGGCAACACTGCGTAGTGGCCACTGTCGCTGCCGGCCACCAGTGATTTTTTTCGGCGATTTTCTCTGGTGATTTTTTTCGGCAACTTTTCCAACGACTTTTCCGACGAGGACAAGTTAACCTGGTTTTTTCTATGATCTTTTTATCAGAACTAGTTAACTAGTTAACTGGATTTTTAAAGTTAACTAGTTAGTTAACATGTTTTCCAGTGACTTTTCCGATGAATTTTCTGGCGAGACTCTGAAGACCTACCAAACTCCGGTGACTTTTCTGGTGAGGACAAGTTAACTAGTTAACCTAATTTCTACTAATAACTTGTTAACAATATTTTTTTATTGATAACTAGTTAACTAGTTAACTTGAGTTTTTATAGTTAACTAGTTATCAGCAGATAACTAGTTAACATGTTATCCAATCGAGTTAACTATTTATCAAGTTGTTAACTAGTTAACAAGATTTTTAGTTCATAACTAGTTATCAAAATCAGTTAACTAGTTAACTTATCGAGTTAACTAGTTATCTAATCGAGTTAACTAGTTAACCATCTAGTTAATCAATCGAGCTACTAGTTACCGAGTTGTTAACTATTATCTAATCGAATTAACTAGTTAACCAAGTAGTTAACTAGTTATCTAATCGAGTTAACTAGTTATCTAACCGAGTTAACATCATGTGTTTTTTAGATAACTAGTTAACATGTGTTTTTTAACTGATAACTAGTTATCAGAAGTAAAATTAGTTAACTAGTTATTTTATTAGTAACTAGTTAACTAATCATATTAACTAGTTAACCAGAGTTAATTGAGTTAACGAATTATCTAGTTAACTAGTTAACTAGATAACACGTTATTCGACGATGATCAGTTCTAATTAGGAAATTAGTTACTAAAATTGTTAAAATTATAAAATTAGTGACGGAATGGAAGGGTTAAATTTCAACAATTACAAAATAATCCTCACAGTTTTTTGTATTTTCATATCAATCACTTAACTTCGCAATGTAACAAAAAAGTCATCTTCTTCATCCTGTTCTCTTTTCATTTTTGCTATGTAACTAATTTGTCGGCCGCCACACTCCCTCGCCACTCCTCCACCGGAAGTCAAACACCTTCTCCCTTTGTTGCTCCGTCGTTGCTGTTTGGCGTCATCATCAACACTTCTCGTTCCATGTTCCTAAAAGGGGGCCGAATCCGCTCGCCTCACCTCTGCCCAAGCCAAATTGCTTCAATCTCGGCCAAGGATCTTCTCCGTCATCCCCGAGACCCGCTACCAGATCTATACACCCCTCGACTTGCCGAGTTTTTCCCCAGGCCGACACCATCGGAGAAGTCATCGTCGGAGTACTCGTTGGTTGACGATTTGGAGCTGTATCTCAGCCAGGGGACGAGTTGGTGCAGGGGATTGTTCGTAGGTGGGCAACCTTCTACTCTGGAGGCTAGAGCTCTCCTCATTTTCCCTTGCCGGTCGATTCCCGATCCAGGTCATCGTCGACGGCTACAATTGAATTGGAAAGGGGCGGCTGCAATTGAATTGGATAAGGGGGCGGCTGCTAGGTACAATTAGGGTTAAGTATTAAATGACACTTTCTGATATTCCAAAAATACCCCTCCTGTCAAATGGTTTGGAACATTCCAAACTAGGAAGTTTGGACGTGGATCCTTTGCCAATAAAGTAAAACTAATCAAATAAAAAAGTAAAATATTCTCTCACCCTTCCTCTCTCTCCTTCAATAGAGACCTAAATCTTGCCGAACTCAAACTCCTCCTTCGACAAGAAGGGTCCGTCGTTGCTGTTCATCCATGAACTGTTGCAAGATGACCAGGAGCCTTTCATCCTTAACAACTACATCACCGACCACTATCAGCTCACACGAACCAAACCCAAACGGACCAAACCGGCTTGCTTCTTTTCCACAACCAACTCCCCTGCCTCCGCCACCGACCCTCGAAAGTTGCCTCTCTACTTCCCCAAATCCCCCATCGGCGCCAAAAGTCATCCAACTAAATCCAGAGTACACTCCAAAATGGTGTTACTGCTATTCGAAGCTGCGATTAGGGTCACCCATGAAACGCAAGCAGCAGCAACAGGGGTGGCAAAATTGGCGTCGAGATTTTCAGATCTCTGCTCAAGCGGCTAGGTAATAATAATTAGAAGTTGAAGAAGGACGAATTTGACGGCGTTAAGGTCTCGGTTAAGGATATTCTGAGGCAGGGTCATTGACTGGATACCAACGCCGCTGCACATTGCTGGTAATCTAGCGCGTGAATGAGCCATTGGAACTCTGTTTTCGGTTCTTCAAAGAAAGGATTAGTGGGAAATATGAACAAGAATGAATGATTAGTTGACTTGGGAGAATGTAGGAAAGGAGAAGTTAATGGATTGTTTAATCATTAATGATTTGGTTTGTTTGTTAGTTAGAAGAGTCCACGCACAGATATAGGTTCAATATTAATTCATTGCCTTGTTCAAATGCAGGGTAAGGGAAAGAATGGTGAAATGAAATTCCTTGAATGTGCTTACCATGAAAGGATGTCGATTGGTCATTGGATTTCTTCATTGATTCCATCATTGAATTTAGAGTGAGAATCTGGTTTCAATTCGAGGAAACTTTGAGGAAGAAGAGGATTATTGAAGAACATTAAAAGGGAAGAAAACTTTGAGGAGGAGAATCTGTTAATTACGGGTGGGGGGATTTTGATAATTGTGGAAGTGGGTTATACTCGTTTTTGTAATTAGGGTAAATAGTTTTGGATTGATTGATCGGAAGTTTCTTTGATTTCTTCAATTTGGCTACTTAGCTTGATGGGTTTTTTTTCTTTCCCTTCTGATAAAGCTCTACTTTTGAGTCGCCGACTTTTTTTCTTCTAATTCGGCGGCGAGAGAACCAAAGACGGCGGTGATGCGGCAGCTTTGAGATTGATGATTGATAGGGAGATGGCGAGAGGAGGATCAACGGCTTTGAGATTGACGGAGATAGAGGACTCGACGGCGGCGCTCGAAGCTCGACGGAGGCATGGCAGCAGGCGACTGCGATGACTGATGGCAACAGGCGACTGCGATGACTGATGGCGGAGGTCGGTAGCACGACACGAGGAGCTTGGCGAAGGGATGACCGATTTTTAATGTATATTGCAGTAGGGGGAGAAGGGAAGTAGATCAGCGTCCAAGAATAAGATGGGTTTGGAAAGTTCCAAACCCACCTCCAACCATTAGATCTAGTTTGACTCCTTGACCAATCTAATGGTCTAGATTTTTCTGTGGCATTTAGGACTTTTCACAGATAATTTAATTATTATATTTAATTTAAATATTATATTATTATATTTTATATTAAATATGATATGTTTTATATTGACAATCGGGAACATTCTGTCTTCGGCCACTATCGTCGGTGACTTTTCCGACGACCGGTGCTCGCGATTTTTTCGGCGACCGGCGCCGGTGAATTTTTTGGCGACCGGCGCCAGTGAATTTTTTGGCGACCGGCGTCGGCGACTTTTCTGACGACTTTTTCTAGTGACTTTTTCCGGTGACTTTTTCGGCGACTTTTCCGGCGATGATAAGTTAACTAGTTAACCTGATTTTTTACTAATAACTTGATTATTTTATTGATAACTAGTTAACTTGGGCTTTTACAGTTAACTAGTTAGTTAACATGTTTTCTGGTGACTTTTTCAGCGAGGCTCCGACGACCGACCAAACTCTAGTGAATTTTCCGGCGAGGACTAGTTAACAAGATTTTTTTATTTATAACTAATTAACTAGGTAACCTGAGTTTTTACAATTAACTAGTTATCAGCAGATAACTAGTTAGCATGTTATTTTGTTGATAACTAGTTAACGAATTACTATGATTAGTTAATTGAATTTTTGTTTAACTAGTTATGTTGTTTTATATTAGTTAACTAGTTAACACCATTATTTAGATAACGAGCTAACTAGTTAACTAGTTACCAGGTTGTTAACTAGTTAACCAATTGAGTTAACTATATTATCAAGTTGTTAACTAGTTAACAAGATTTTTAGTGGATAACTAGTTATCAAAATTAGTTAACTAGTTAACTTATCGAGTTAATTAGTTAACATCATGATTTAGATAACGAGTTAACATCATGATTTAGATAACAAGTTAACTAGTTAATCAATCGATTTAAATGACATGTGCTATGATTAGTTAATTGAATTTTTTGTTAACTAGTTAACATCATGATTTAGATAACTAGTTAATCAAGTTAACTAGTTAACTAATCGTATAAACTATTAAGCAATCGAGCTAACTAGTTTTCTAGTTGTTAATTAATTATCTAATCAAATTAACTAGTTAACTTATCCCATTTTCACAAGTATTTGCAAAACTCATCTCAATGTTGAAACAAGATCATCATCAATAATCAGCTGCCATTTTTACAATTATTTTGCAAAACTTATGTCATTTTCACAAGTATAATACTAAGCTTCTGTACAGCCACAACATCCCAACCAAATCACCTAATCCAAACAAAACCAAAATCACATGTCATTTTCACAAGTATAATACTAAGCTTCTGTGCAGCCACAACATCCCAACCAAATCACTTAATCCAAACAAAACCAAAATCATTGATCACCCCTGCAGCGGAACACGCCCCGCTGCTCAACCGAATCACCGATCACCAAAAGCAGAGTAAACCCAACACCCCCCCCCCCCCCCCCCCCCCCCCCCCCCCCCTTCAAAGCCTCATCCTCTGTTCTTTGTTTCAAAGAGCTGGCTTCGTCGACCGATTTGATGACATGGTCGGCTAGTTCGATTGGCTTGGCCAAGATGTTTCATCAAGTCTTCCATTAGAGGACGGGGAGAAAGAAGGGAAAATAAGTAGAAGTGAAGTGAAAACAGAGATTAGAGAAACGAATCAGAAGAGAGATAGAATGAGGGTGTGATTCAGAAGTGAAAAGGAGAATGAATGTTGGTAGTGGAGAAAGAGGAGAGAAGAAGAGAAGTTGAAAACTAGGGGGAGATAAGGATTTGGGCACCGGAAGAGAGAGAAGGGAGAGGATTAATTTTCATTTTTCTAATATTTTATTATTATTATTGCTGATTGGGCCTGTTGAATCATCTTCCACGTCAACATTGGACGAAAAAATTGGATGGAATTTGAGGACGGGACCATTTGACGTGTTTTATACATAGGTGACGGCGCGTTATGCGCTGAAACTTACGGGACTCTTTAAGTCAATGACTCGTTATCCCGTCTCTTTTCGTCCAAAATTTTCATTAAATGTTAATATCATCAAGCCAACTTCACAATTTTTTTCATGTAACATCCCAACCTTTTCTGACAAGATATTGTCCGCTTTGGGCCCAGCCCTCACAGATTTGTTTTTGGGTGTTGGTGGGATTCGAACCCATGATCTCCTCCTCTCAAGGTCAATCCCCTACCATTACGCCCCAAAACGCGTCATGTCAGTTAAGGTTGAACTATTCCCCATAGCCCATGGATCTCCCTCGTGCTTTGTCGACGTGGGATTTGCCTAGGATATCACATACACCCCCTCGGGAACTCAACGTCTTCGTTGAGGTTTGCCCCACCATCGTTCAAGAGGGACGGGGAGAGGCTCTGATACCACTTGTAACATCCCAACCTTTTCTGACAAGATATTGTTCGCTTTAGGCTCAGCCCTCACGGATTTATTTTTGGGTGTTGGTGGGATTTGAACCCATGGCCTTCTCCTCTCAAGATCAAACCTCCACCACTATTCACAACACATTTTACCCCCTTTACACTCATCATTTTCATGCATCACCTAGGTTTCATCTAAGTCGAAATTAGAACTCCTCACACTTTCCAAACTACCTACACAACGCTAAGCCCTCACCTAGAATAGAAGACGAGGCTCTAATCGTTTTCTAGTTCCTCGGAAACTTGATTTCCCAACCACCAAACTCGTAGCTTAACCTTCTCTACCGCTCACGACCTACACCCAGAAATCCAAAATTGAAGTTAGCAATCTCTTCTCCTCGTCGCTACGAACTCATAGCAACAAACGGAACTCGATTCCGACATCTACAGCTCCCGGAATCACCCTTCGAAGATTGCTTGAAGTTGGTTCGTCAATGGCTTTCGGGGAGAGAGAAAAGGAGTGAGAAGTTATGAATTTCCGTGCAGAATCCGTTCTTTTATGTCAGGTCACGATACATGGCGTTTATCATGATACACGGCGTGTATCTATAACACACGACCTTGTATTAATTCCTGCCACTTTTGACAAAGATTGCATCTAATTAGTGCACGGTCGTGTATCTCAGATACACAGCGTGTGTTGTTCACAGCCATCAATCTCACTTGTATCCTCAACCCGACTCAAACTTGAACGTCATGAATCTCAATGGGACCTTTCAACCACTGATTCCAGCACTCCAGTCAACCGAACTTGAGTCTCAACCCATTTGGTTGGGCGGGGATGTTACACACACTGCCAAACAACCCTTAATGTCAATCCTCCAACAAGAACCACAGAAATACATGAAGTACAAATCAGTCACTTATCTTCCAGAAATTGCTAAATAGTCACTGAACTTCTTGAGATGGACATCTGAGTCCCTCTTCTTCAACCTCGGACTCTGGCAACTATAGTCGCCGTCGGCAACGTCCCACCACCGTCGCCGCTTCTCCAAGCCTCTTAGAATCGAGTCCCTACCTTCCCTTCTTCCTCTTTGATTAATCAGCAGCCTAGAACCATTACTCTGAACGCCACAAACCGCTGTCACTCTCCGTCTTTCTCTCCACGTCGGAACTTGCGCCTCCTTTTGTCCTCGAGTCCTGAACCCTTTTCTTTGATCGGGAAAGCCGACCGTCGCCATCTTTCTCTCTCCTTTCTTTCATTCTCTCTTGTTTCTGCGCCTCTTTTCGTTTTCCGTGTCTCCCCACAAAAGTGGGAGCGAGCTTCCTCCTTTTCCTCAAAGTTGTTACCCTTAAACATCCCCTCACTCGATGCAGCCGGAAGGTAACTCCAGGCTTGAGGCCTTACCTTCCTTTCTTCTTTAGTTCTTGCAGCAACACTAAAATGGGCCTCGGCCCCACCCACTCTCTTCTCCACTTCATCCGGTTGGGCGACATTAGCCCAGCTCGTATTTCCATCTCCGTCAGCGTTGGGCCAACTGAAGGGCTTAAGCCCCGACTATTTCCTTCTTCAGTCTCCAAATGGGTCAGGAGTTAGTGTCGACCCAAGTCCACCTCCCTGTTTCCTTCGGGCTTCCATCCAGGCCAGCACACCCCGGTTCAAACACCACTAGCCTCTTCACCTGCTACGACCGGAAACAAGGGCCATGGCCATTTAATCCCCATGGACTAAAAGTCCATTTCCTTTCTTGGCTTGCCAAAAATTGAGGCTCAAATAGTTTAGGTTGGATCAATTGGTTCGACCAATTAATTCGGACCACCGATTTAGAATTCGAACCCAACAATTAATCGAAAATGATTTATTCCGCCAACGGAATAAATTACATTCGCAAATTAATTAATTAAATTCGAATTAAAATTCTCAAAGTTTGAATCAACGAGGTTTAACCAAGAATTGTAAGTTCTAACCGGAGACTCGGAAACGGGATGTTACAGGACCCATCCCTACGTCTAGTTCATTTTAACATCATAATAAGATAGTTCTAAGTGATCAGTCAATTCTCTCTACCTTTATTCCCATCATGCATCACCCCAAATCAACCTCATCAACATAATATCACAACATGTGCAATCCAGTAAGTACATTATTGCCAAATAATTCATATCACACAAACACACACACACACACATTCATGCAATCAAGTTCAGTTTCATATCTATGTGATTCCATTAGGCGCCATAAGGAGTTGTTCCCCTACTATCCTGCCGGCCAGACGCACCTCCCTATCGCATGGGAGGTCCACGCACTCCGCTACCATATGAGGAACACGTCATCATCATCATTACAATTCCTCCTCTCAACGAGAAGTACAACAGTACCCTTGACACCCATGTCAAGGGGATCCACCCCAATGGATCCGACTCAATCACATTATATTTCTTTGGGCTAGCGTTGGCTTCTTCCAATTCTATCATTTCAATTTCCATTTTCACAATTACAGCAATTACTACATATTAACCCTACAATTCCATTAACAAATTCCACTTCCCAAACCCACATCACAATTCCACACCATAATTTCATATCTCAAACCCACACTTATTACACTACAAAAAAAACGCGTTTTGGCGTCGGTCATTTTCGCGTTTTGGCGTCGGTCGACCAAACCGATGCCAGAACTGGTGACATTAATCTTTGGCGTCGGTTTATGGTCGACCGACGCTAAGACACGGACTGACCGACGCTAAAGTTTCTTGAAAATCACAAAAAAAAAGTAGCTACAGCAGCAGCTACTTCTTCGGATCTTCTTCCGATCTTCCTTCTTCTTCTTCCCATCTTCCTTATTCTCCTTCTTCTTCTTCTTCGTCCTTCTTCTTTTTTCTTCTTCCTCTTCCTTATTCTCTTTCTTCTTCTTCTTCTCCTCTGTTTTTCTTCTTCTTTCTTCTTCCTTTTCCTTATTCTCCTCGGTTCTTGTTCGTCCTTCTTCTTTCTTCTTCTTCTTTCTTCATTCTCCTTCTTCTTCTTCTCCTTTGTTCTTCTTCGTTTTTCTTCTTCTTTCTTCAGTGCCTGCATAGGGTAGGGTTTGGAAGGAAGCAGAGAGGTTTGGGAGTGGAAGATTAAGAAGAAGAAGAAGAAGAAGAAGAGAGGTTTGGGAGATTGGAGAGGAAGATGAAGAAGAAGAATACGAGAGGTTTGGGAGTGGAAGATGAAGAAGAAGAAGAAGAAGAAGAGAGGTTTGGGAGATTGGAGAGGAAGAAGAAGAAGAGAGGTTTGGGAGATTAGAGAGGAGGCGGCTGGAAGAAGAAGATGGGGAAAAAAGAGAGAATGGAGGCGGCTGCATAGGGTTTCAGCGTATTTAGGGTTAGTATTTAGCGTCGGTCGATCAAACGACCGACACCAAAACGTGAGATTCTATTTAGCGTCGGTCGACCGACGCTAAATACTTTCGTTTCAACCGACGCCAAAATGCTCTTTTTTTGTAGTGTTACGAGCAGACTACTAGTCTTACTGACCATCCCACCCGTAACAGTAAAAATAAAAGGGGTGATCATGTCGCAAAGTCTAGGGCCACCCTTCTGTTCATCCTTCTAGAATGATCCTTCATTAAGATCATCCTCCTACATCTAACATTCCACAATTGTACGAAATCATAACCACATATGTATACTCCACATTCAGGAATTCAACTCTCATTTCTAGCCAACTAGTCAAACCGAACACCCAATCAATTCAAGCCACACATAAACACATCATATTGAACAATACATTAATAACCATTTGTAACTCTCCATTTTCATGCATGCTACATTTCACTAAGTCAGGTTGTAATTCCTCACGTTATAGCTACCTATCGATGCTAATCCCTTACCATATCTTAAATTAAGACCCTGAATTCTGCATGATAAGATCCGTATTGTCGTCCCGGTTCCACAGGTTTTGACGGTGCGTCGTTTGGACTTCAAACGAGTAAGATATCCCCAAACACTGAACTGCAAATCTCTGAAACTTCTGGTGACTAAACTAAACATTTTCCATGAATTTCAGAAGCATCCCTCACCCTCTGTTAAACAAAACAGTCCAAAAACTCAGAAACTTAACAAAATCCACCCACGTCTACATCTATCACAACTTCACAGTTAGAGACCCAACCAGCAATTAACCATAGTTTCCTAATGGTCCACAAGGTTTCAAACATGAATAGAGGGTCACTTAACTTTTATTTCTGTTTGGCCAACCAACTTCTCCCTTCATGCGGTTTGGTTATCCTTCTTCTTTAGTAACCACCGCAGACAACGCTAGTGTTACACCGCCGCCTCCCACTTCTTTGGAACATTGAGCTCCAACCGCTGTTGGTTATTCCAAGACTATTGCCGCTCAAACCCTTTCCTCCTTCCCTCGATCGGCCCAGTAACCTCGTTGGTACTCCTCCTACAATCTTCCTTCTTCTTTATCGCAACGAAACCAGCACCGCCACACCAACTATTTCCCTTCTACTGCTCTCTTTTTCCCGAACAAAGAAACAACCCCATCCGTCACTTTCTTTCCTCGAAAACGGAATCCTCTCCCTCCCTGATTTTGTGCGGCACAACCCTCCAAACAAACCCTTTCGGCGCTAACTCTTCAACAGGCTCAATCGGCCCTCTTCCCTTAAGCCGACTGGGCCAACTAATCCCACCCAAATTCCCACCAAATTGGACTCAAGCTAGCCGAAATCCTTCTTCTTCATTGAAGCCAATGCCGAAGCCCATCCCCTTTCTTCATTCCCTTCCACTTATTTCCCGACGAACACCCCTAACATACCAACCCTTCTTCACTTAATTCACGGGCCTAAAGCCCAGTCTCTCATTCCTCCCTAACTCGAGGCCCAAAACCTCTAATCCTTAATTCCTTCCTCCCTCAATTAAACTCTCGTGGCCCACACTCCCTTCTTCGGCCAAAGGCCTCAACCTAATGAATGGGAAACTATAACACCCGTCCCAAACCGACCCGGGTTTACCCGTGGTCGACCCGGTTTGAGTGCTACTCGAAGATACAACATTTAAATAAAGGAGTAAAATGCAACGGAAACAGAAACAACTCTTAATAAAAGGTTCTAAAACAAACGAAGATCTTCATTAAATACAATTCAAAATCCGAACAACTGATAAATCAAGATTCAAAATCCAAAATCCAAACCACAACAACGATTACAAAATCCCCCAACCCAAAAGTGTCAACTGAACATGAAACCAAAACATTGGTCACTCCAAAGTAGCCCACTAATCTTCACCTCACAACTCCAAACTGCATTTCCTCTAAAGTCAACCGAACACCTGAAAAGAGAAACTGGGGGGGGGGGGGGGGGGGATCAATTTCCTATTGAAATTGAGTGAACCCACTAGGCTTAACTATGCGCCGAACCTAACCTGAAGAGCGATCCCAACTCCGCACACAAACAACAATGGAATCTGACACAGCCATTCATATTTTAATTTCCTAACATGATACTAGACGATCACATAAGCTCAATATCAAATCAACGTCCTCAATTCACAATAGCATCAATATAACAAAGGCAATCATTCAAACGATTCAACATCACATCCAATTCATATAGTTCAACAATCAGAAGCATCATACACACAGTTCAATATCAGAAGCATCATAAGCAACTCGTCATCTCAATCGTCACACCACAATCATACACAATACACATGTTACATTCCTATTTACTAAGCGAGTTATTAGGCATCTCTCCATATTAATAGTTCACAACTCGGAACCTCATTATACACCTAAGCCATTCACATCAATCCCATAGCTTAGCACCACAACACCATTCAGTTCAAAGATCTATCAAACATAGTCCACAACTTAACACAAGGCACCTCACATTCACATCCAATGCACACGCACACACACACGTCTCATTGATTTCTCTAGGTGAGTTCATTAGGCGCCATTGGATTTTACCCATACACCACCCCTGCCGGCCAGATGTACCCACTCTTCCAGGAGGGTCCAAGACACATCCTTTCTCCAGAGGGATCCATGGCCCAAACTTACATCGACACAACAACAACAACCACAGATAGATCACGCCACTCTTCCAGGAGGCGCGGCCGCACCTCACTCTTCCAGGAGAGGTGACTATTTGGGGGCAGTGTAGGCTCCAATCCGGTTCTATCACTTATTAACCACAAACAAGAATTCATCACTTAAATCCAACGACCAAACCATCCATCAATTCCCTCATCAAATTCAATTCCAACATCAAATCAATCAACAATTTCACCATCAGTTCCATCACTAACCAATTCCCATCCACATGCACAATCACAATCCAATCAACCACACACATCAACCAAGAAATTCAATCAATCAACCCAATTCCAATTCCTCTACCCAATTCCACGTACCAATTCCATTAGCCAATTCCATGTACCAATTCCCTTACCATTTCTATTAGCCAATTCCATATACCAATTCCATTATCCAATTCTATGTCATAATTCTATAATACTAACACATTATCAACCCCCAACCCGCATAACACTACTTTCAATCAACAACACATAGCATCGATCCATCCAACGTCGCATAACATCACTTTCATCCATTCACACATTTATAATCACATCACACTTAATTAAATAACTCCACTTTACACAAACAGTTTAAGGGTAAACGGCTAGCTCACCGGCCACCCCCACCTACAAGTACAGGGATAGCCATGTCATGAGTCTTAAGGTTACCCTCCTGTACATCCTTCATTGGACGACCCCACATTGGTGGGACCATCCACCTGTTCGTCATTTAAGGGTGACCCCACAACGTACTCGCTTGTATCTTCGACCCGACTCAACCATGAACGTCCCGGACTTCGATGGGGCCTCGAGAACATTGTTTCCAATGTCTCAAACACTCAAACTCGAGTTCCAAACCGTTCGGTTGGGCGGGGATGTTACAGAAACTACTTTTTAACTCGGTTGAATCAATTGGTTCGACCAATTAGTTTAGAAACTTGATCTGATGGTTAACTCGAATTTAATTAATCCAAGAATTTTGACTTTCAACACTTGGGTATATTAAACTGACGAATTAAATACTTTAATTTCAGATTTAATTTCACCAAGGATTTTTAACCAACAAGGAACCAACCAACTTTTAAAATCAAACTGGTTAATCAGAATCGTGATGTTACAGGAAGATTATATGTCCCACGTTGAATTTGCTTATAATCGTGTTGTTCATTCTGCCACTAAGTACTCACCCTTTGAACTTGTTTATGGGTTTAATCCCTTAACCCATACTAATTACCAATTGGTTTAAAAACTTGATCTGATGGTTAACTCGAATTTAATTAATCCAAGAATTTTGACTTTGAACACTTGGGTATATTAAACTGGCGAATTAAATACTTGGGAAAATGGTGTTTTGCCCCCCTCTACTTTGCCAAGTTAACAAACAGCCCCCTATACTATGAAATGATCAATTTACCCCCTCCTACTATGCCAACTTAACAAACAGCCCCTTCCATTCAAATTTCCATCCAAAATTTCGTTAAGTGATGACTCACCAATATGACTCATCCACAATTAATGATTGTACATTGCCACATCAACGACTTTCATCCATCTCAACTGAACTAAAAAGAAAAAAAGAAAAAATATAAAAAGAATTAAATTTAATTTATAAATAAAAAATAAAAAATATTTTTAAAAAAATATTTTGCTTATGGATTTTAATATTAAAAATTAAATTAATTTTTTTTCTAAAATAAATATACAATTTTTTCTAAAATAACTTTGAAATTTTTAAATACAAAATATTTATTTAATTGAAAAAATTAAAAATAAAAATCCATAAAAAAAATTAAATGTATACTTTTTAATTTATAAATTTAAAATTAATATTTTTATTGCCTTTTATACTTAAAGTGTACTGTCATTAATGATGTGGCAATGTACATTCATTAATTGTGGATGAGTCATATTGGTGAGTCATCACTTAACGGAATTTTGGATGGAGTTTTGGATGGAAGGGGCTGTTTGTTAGGTTGGCATAGTAGGAGGGGGTAAATTGATCATTTCATAGTATAGGGGGCTGTTTGTTAACTTGGCAAAGTAGAGGGGGGCAAAACACCATTATCCCTAAATACTTTAATTTTGGATTTAATTTCACCAAGGATTTTTAACCAACGAGGAACCAACCAACCAACTTTTAAAATCAAACTGGTTAATCAGAACCGTGATGTTACAGGAAGATTATATGCCCCACGTTGAATTTACTTATAATTGTGTTGTTCATTTTGCCACTAAGAACTCACCCTTTGAACTTGTTTATGAGTTTAATCCCTTAACCCCATTGGACCTTTCACCCTTGCCAGTTCATGAGTTATTGGATGTAGATGGGAAGAAGAAGGCTAAGTGGGTGAAGAAATTACATGAGAAGGCCAGGGCAAACATCGAGCGACGAACCGCCCAATATGTGAGGAATGCCAACAAGGGCTGAAAGGAGAAGGTGTTCCAAGATCAATTGTGGATCCACTTTCGAAATGAGAGATTCCTAGAGAAAAGAAAGTCCAAGTTGATACCTAGAAGAGAAGGACCCTTTATGATTTTGCAACGGATCAACAACAATGATTATACTGTTGATTTACTTGATTCATATGGTGTAAGTTCTACGTTTAATGTTGATGACTTGACCCCTTTTTATGATGATCTTGTAGATCCAGATTCGTGATCGAATCCTTCACAAGAAGAGGGGAATGATGCACCAGTCGTCCGTTGAACACGACCAGAGAAGTCATGGACACGAAGCAAGGAGAAGAGCTTCAAGGCCAAGGTCAATGCTTATGTGGATGCTTAGAGTCTGATAGAGCACGAAGAGGATGACCAACGGATGCTAAGAAACGGATGTCTGGTGTTGGAAATGCTACTGCCGGATGCCACACCGATTGATGCCAAGAGCCAGCTGATGCCCGACCGAGGACCGAGAATTATGATGCTGATGTCGAGCATTATCGAGTCGGATGCTCATGCTGAGCCGGGAGATGATGTTGATCCAGATGATGATGCCGAGTCGAACAGCCTACGGATGCTGATCTGAGACCCAGATGCCGAACTAGACGTCGATACGAGACCGACTACTAATGTCGGACCCGATACTAATTTTGGCCCAAGAAACCAATGTTGGGCGATTGCCGAACAATGTTGGGCCACAAATAGCCCACGACCCGAATGAGATGCCTCGCGAGAGACTGAATCTGAGCCGCATAAGGATTGCTGATTCATCCACCGAGAACCTCAAATTCCTTGTCCGATACGAAGAAGGAATGCTGAGAGTGGAGCTTTCAATGTCGGACTAGGACTCTAGTGCCGAATTAGGAGTTTTTTTAGAAATTTTTGGATTTTCTCTTTTAGAGTAGGATTGTTTTCCCTTTTAGGATAGAGTTCGAATTATTTTAATATTTTAGAGTTAGTTTCGTACAAGGAAGTCTTTGGCCGACCCCAATCCTATAATTAGGAACCCTTGTATAAGTTTTAAAGACAGGCCCCCTTGATTAAAGATTGATTTAAGAACTTTTGTTCTTTGTTCCTTCTAGCTTTTGCTCGTTGTTGCATAGCTTTTAGGTTGGTTTATCGTCACCCTTGACTTCGTGGCACCATTCGACTTTGATATTCCGGGTTCCTAGCTCTTTATAGCTAGTGGGTCCAAGTCCATTTCCATCCCAGTTTTGAGATTGCATTCGATTGCCTTGCCGCCGAGCATTTGGTATAAGGTCCGACCACTACAAAAAATATACATATGGCGTCGGTTAGACAAGGTTTTTAGCGTCGGTCATAGCCGACGCTAAATACATGTTGCGTCGGTCGATTCAACCAATGCGAATAACGGTGAGGCTAAATTTTAGCGTCGATCGAAATGACAACCGACGCAAAATGATAACCAACCGACGCCATTGTGGCCCAGAGCCGGTCGGGTGGGTATACGGTGTTTAGCGTCGGTCGTATCCGACACAATATTCTATCGACCGATGCCATATTACATGCCCATTTTGCGTCGGCCTTAACCGACGCTAAATGTTTAGGACCGATGCTAAATTACGGGTCCAATTAGCATCGGATCTGACCGACGCCAAATGTTATTGACCGACGCCATTTACAGATTACAGTTCCCCTATTTCCCTGCTTTCTTATCATTCTCATACTCTTCTAGTGCCAAAACCTGCATACAAAGCACATTTTCGCTATCCCATTTTCACTAAAACCATCACAAACTAGAAATCAGAAATCATAGCAAATTTTACTAAAACAACTAATATATCGATAAAACATCCAACATATGTAAATAACATCCATCCAAAACTAAATAAGCAACACAACCAAATCTAAGTGTTTAGTTCTATCTACTCATCATCGGTCTCATCGTCCTCATCATCGGCGACCCCTCATCCTCGCCTGCATGATCACCTAGTCTCATCTTCTCCTTCCCCTTACCCTTCCCCGTCCTCGTGGATGATGAACCTCCATCTGCAACCAACTGGCTGAGGCGCAGAACCTCAGCCTCCAGCCCACTCAGTCGCTGAACCTCAGCCTCCAGCGTCCTCATACGATCCTCTGCAGGACAAAGACCGAAGACATGAGTAGTAATAGTTGAACTACTACTCTGACTGGCTCCACCACGCTTCCTACTCATATTAACCTACATGGAAAGTAAAGATAATCAGAAAATTACTATTTAAATGTTAGCTTAAAACAATTTCCAAGTATATACCACAATACATACCATAGAGGGTTCCGAGCCCGCGAACCCGACCACTATGCCCTTTCGGATAGACAAGGCCTAGTGCATCGTTCGCTGAAGGTTGAATCACACTAATCATAATTACAGCTAATGATGAACTACTAACAAACTAACATTAGTGGGAATTAATATTAACAGGTTATAAGAAACTAATCTTAACCGGTTATAAGAAAATATTAGATCCATGGATATGAACACCAATTATACACCAATTAGAAAATCTCATTGAACACACAACTAAACACCAACTATAGCCCGCAAGAAAATCGCATTAAACACCACCAAGATTATTCATAAACTTTCTCATACGCATTAAACTACATTCCGCATAAAACTATGAATACGACATTCCTTTGAAGGTACACAATCATAAAAATATTAATTCACTATGAAGACAACATACCTTGTCAGAAGAAGAAGAAGAAGAGAGCAGTAGGCTTTCAAAGCTTCTGATTGTGTGTCTACCTTCAATCAGAACATGAAAAAATCATTACCAAACAGCAGTCAAACATAAATTCAATCAGAACATCAGAAATTCAATCAGATTCAATCAGAGCATCGAGGATGTTGTTGGTGCTTTGATCATTGACCTGTAGAATGCTGAGTATGAGAAATGATGCGTGAGTCCGAGCTCCTGCTGGCGGAGAGAGTTGGTCGACTGTATCACAGACCACACACTGAAACTAGCAACTTTTGACCAAAGAAAGAAGCAATTAGTATTAGAGATTGTACAACTGCCATTGATTGTTCATCTTTGTTAAGGAATAGATAAAACTCCAATTTTCAAGAGAACAATTCCTCCATCCATCCACAATTCATTATTCCCAATGAGACAATTAAACTCGTAAATTGTTCAACATCTGACCAGACAAACCACAATTTCATTAATTCGTAATTCGATTAACCTGTAACAAGGTTAACATATCTTGGAATTTTTCTAACACGATCATTTGACGCGAAATACACCTGTCCAAACTACAAAGAACTCAAGTTTACACGGTGAAACCTGAGACATACATTAAGGGGTCGTTTTCCGCGTGGAATTTGATTCCCTTGGGATTTGATAGCCACGCTGGAATTATATTCCCATGGGATATGACAATTTCACCGGAATTCAATTCCTTGTTTTCCTGTCTAAAAGCCTTAATGGAATTGAAAATAAAAAAAACAAATACAAAGTTTGGGCAAAAGCTGCCTTATACCTTCCAACTCCGGCCCATTAGCAAAGGATTTAAAATCCTGCCCGAAGCTGATTTCAAAGCCCGCCGGATTTCAAAGCCTGCCGGCTTTGGTTGACCCAAACATCTCAGAAAACAAGGAATTTGGGACCAATGGGATTTCAGCCAATTCCTTGGCTAAATTGCTGCGCGGAAAACGATACCTAACATTTCTACCGACAAACAGCCAACTACAAAAATTGTACACTTGAATGAATCTAACACATGATCAGTAGTAGACTATAATCGGAATGCAAAATTGACACACATGATCAGTAGTAGACTAGTAGTCCATGAAGATTGAGAAAAAACTAGGGCAGAATAATTAAATCGAATATGAAAAAGGGAGCAAAATCGACACAAATCCCACCTTGAAGCTATAGATGAGCGGCGGTGGGGGAGCGACGACGAGATGAGCGCCGGCAAGGGAGCGGCGACCATTGAGATCGGAGAGGGGAACGGCAGCGAGGGAGCGGAGGCGTGTGAGCGTCGGCCAGTGACAGATGGCGAGACGAGCGGCAAAGAGACGGCGGCGAGGGTTTCCTTTTTCGGAGAGAGAGATCAGAGCTGTTTCCGTGAGAAATGAGTTGTTTTCGTCGAAGAGGGGCTTTTATATGTGGTGTATTTAGCGTCGGTCATCAACCGATGCTATTTCTCGTGTAAATAGCGTCGGTTGTCAACCGATGCCATTTACTTTCTCACAGCCGACGCAATATTCCCGTGTAAATGGCGTCGGTCATAACCGACGAAAATCACTTTATCATAACCGACGCTAAATTACTCGTTGGTTCAACCAGCAAATCGGTTCAGAATGGCATTTAGCGTCGGTCTTTGTGGCCACATTTAGTGTCGGTCGTTTATTGACCGACGCTATTTACGCGGGCCAACACGCACACCATATTTGGCGTCAGTCTTTGACCGACCGACGCCATCCTCTTTCATTTCAAATGACGCAAAATTCCCTATTTTTTGTAGTGGACCCACAGTTGACGACAGTTCATATCAGGATGTTGTTTCTACCGAAGACGTACCACCAGCAATAGTCGCATAAGTCTGGTTGCTAGGTTGTCAAGGCACACTATTTTTAAGAGCAGGGCAATTGAGGATGATATGTCCCGATTGCTTACAATAATTACATTGATTACGCTGACGGCAGTGAGCCACATTATGACCAATAGTACAACAATGATGACATCGCACAGCTCCTGT
Source organism: Linum lewisii (assembly GCA_034768395.1). Lineage (NCBI taxonomy): Eukaryota > Viridiplantae > Streptophyta > Magnoliopsida > Malpighiales > Linaceae > Linum > Linum lewisii. The sequence goes on from CM068304.1 coordinate 23,647,432, forward strand.
TGGACCCCCAAAAGTTCGAATCGAAGATGAAGACCCCTGAATTAGGACCATATGTGAGAGTTCAGTTTGAATTGGAGTAGAATTGGGGTTTACGACCTATAGAAGCAAAGGCCATACCCCCACTAGAACCAATTGTTGCTACTGAAGAGGAAATGCCATCAAGCTGAGCTTGTATTTGGAGTTTCGTTTCCACCTGCATCAAATCACCAAAAAGGTCATCCATGTCAATATATTTTTAGCAATTGCGTGAGCTCGAACAGATTCAAATTCCGGTCAAAGCTTCTGATGAACGCTGCAGAGCAAGTTATCAAATAACTACCAAGCTAGAAGCTAGGGTAGATCATATTCCACGGGTCTTCTAATGATTGACTACTCAAATATAAAGGCAAATTACTCAGGTTAAACACTTTGTGTGTGGTGTGAGTTCCACGACTTCTAATTCTAAGAAATGCACGAAAATTAAAAATTAAAACTGAAAGCAGATTGAAAGATTGGTTGATTAAACAAAAATGATAGACAAGCTTAGACTTTGAATCCCCCTTCGTTCACCAGAGCATTGGCAATCAACAGATCAGCGGATTTCGATTCTCGTTCAATCAATTCTAAGACACCACCATAACTCCTTACCCTAAGGTTTAAGACTGGCGAACGTTCGCTCTATCCGATCTACCTACCAAGATTAATTAGCCGCCCGAGTGCGGTCGCCTCTCGCAACGACTTAACTTAACTGGTGCAATTATTAACGATTTATGAGTTACTCTTGCAGTGGATTAACCCTAACTGGTTCCTACGAAAGGCACACTCCAATGATTAGGTTAATTGTTCGATTTGATGTTTTAAAGTAAGGCGAGCGTTCGCTTCTATCCTTAGCTTAACAAGAATCTAATCTAGGTGATCAATCCAGACAAGAAACATGAACAATGAAGAACAAATCAAACATGAAAGAGAAACTGATTGAACTTTGAATCTAATCACCGCCGATCCGTGACCGCTTTAAAGCCCTGGGTCACTTAGGGTTCATCTAGTCTAAGCTCTACGAGTTTAGCTACTCATGTTTTTCACAAAAGAATCAAAGACAAAGATAGAGTTCATCTTGAACAGAGGAAGAACAGAAAAGGATCTGAAAAACCTAATGAAGACAACTCCGGCAGAACTTCGATCTCCGGTAATCTGCAATCCTAGCTCCGAGTCTTCGAGATGAAAGGGATGGCGTCACGATCTCTTCCTGGCTCTTCGAACTCTAAACTCTACTCCAAAACTCTTGAGAATCCTCGAAGTATTTGGTATTATGAGATATATGATATGTGTTTTTTCTTTTGGGCCGTCGGTTAAGTATTAATACTTAACCCTAATACCGCCGGATTTGCCTGGAATTTTCGCCGAAAATCTGATGGAATTTTCGCCGAAAATCTGATGGTTTTCGCCGAAAATTCCTTTGTAAATGGTGTGATCGCCGGCTATTTCTCCTGTGATTTTTGGACGCCGGGTTCTCGGCGAAAACTTGGAGTTTTCGCCGAAAACTTTCCTTTGTTGAACTCAGCCGATTTGTTCTTGAGTTTTCGCCGAAAACTCCAAGGGATTTTCACCGAAAACTTCTTTGTAAATGGGAGCAGAATTTGGTTCGACTCGATTAACTCCTTGGATCGATTTCGGTGCGATTCCTCGAGGTTCCAACGCCTTAGACACGTCCTTGGCTACTTTATTTGACGGCAAAAACCTGTGCTAACATGAAAACACTAGAAAACCATCAAATAGACCCGAAATTGGCCAAAGTAACACAAATGGCACGAGATAGAGTAGTTGAATGAATATTCGTTATTCTACCCTAAAAACCATGTCTTAAGCAAGGAAATTTTGCTTAAATGAGGTTGATAATTACGCCAAATCGAGTGTCATCAAAATACCCCACACTTAAGCTTTTGCTTGTCCTCAACCAAACTGAATAGAAACGCTCATGTTCACAAATGATAAGAGTTATTAAATTGGAGTTCAATCAAACACAATGAATTATTAGACAGATAATTCCTAGAACAAGAAACCTAACATGCATACTGATCAGCCAAACAACCTGGTCTCACTAATAAACTGCACACGACGAGTGCTCGTAACCAATTATGCACGAATTTGACCTGACCGACCAGACTCCTCACACAGGAAATATTTAGTAAATGGGGAACTCTCACTCTCTGTGTTTAAGGACGTGTTTCTGCTCTCAATCATTTCCTGTTACTGAATTCTATCATAAGTTTGCAATTCGACCACATCTCCACCACTGTGACAACACGAGTAACTAGTCAAGAAGGACTTCCCTGCTAGGACTGTAACGAATTCTACACTACAAGGGTTTATGATGAGATGGATGATGGGAATGTATGATGATGGCTTTGGTGCGGTGTAGCTTTCGACTAACTTCCCTCGAATCTAGCCTATGGCTTCCTACCGTCTAACTAGACACGGGTGGAATAGTGAACGCTCGTCCTATGATACCCTCAAGCAACCTAGCACTTTATTTCTTTACACTTTTTTTTTCTTTTTGACTTTTCTTTTAACTTCGTTCTTCCATTTGTAGGGAGAAGAACGTTTTATTGAACTAAACTTTAAACTTTTCTGATTTTTTTTTCGACATTTTATTTTATTTTTTTCTCTCTTTTTTTTGCCGATTCTTTCTTTTAGGTTCTAGAGGGGTTTACACGTTTGGACATAATAGCTAAGACCACCTGTTTAATGGCTATAGGCAGGTTACCACAAACTGACTTCCGGCAAGTCGATCTAGAACTACAACCACAGGGGATCAACGGGGAATGAAAGAATGGGAAATGACTGTAATGTATTATTGAACCGAAATAACAGGCCAAGCTCAAGGGTTTAAACCTAATGGATTTATCGTTTGGTAGGCTATCTAGCTTAGTAGCTGAATCTAGGTGCCCCTATCATTCTAGAACTCGTGTCATCGTGTGGTCTCGAGTAGGTCTCATGCAAATTCTAACTCATTCAAGCAAACAGAAAATCACTCAAAAAGAATTGAAATTGCAAGTTACGTGCAATGGATCAAAAGCTCACAGTTGATTTGCTAGTCGGATTCGGTCATTTTCATGCAATCAAGGCTACAAACTACAAGTGTGATTTCAAAAATTCTGTTCTGACCAGGCAATTTAGCATCAAAGTAAACACGTTGGTTCTCAAGTTCTAGGTTAAGTAGTCTAAACATCATTATGAAAGATTGAACAACAACTTAACATCAAAAATCAAGAACTGAGCCATTCTAATGCTAGAGAGACTGGACAGGAATCACGAGGCACACAAAAACACAATCAAGGGCAATCAAGTTCATGCAAGGTTCTCTAGCATCCTACCCCACACTTAAATCGTATGTGTCCTCACAGGACTAAATCTAGAGTTCAGAGTGAAGTAGAAGAACCTGGACCGAGATGGTTGGCGTAGGGGATGAGCACGGATCCTCGGAGCAGAGCAATTTACCAAAGCGAAGCAAAGGGAATCTACCGATTGCCTGCAAAACAAAAACAAATGAAAGATAAAAAGGAAACCGGGACAAGTGTCCCGGATCCACACAGAAAAAATTTGGATCGAGATCCGAAAAGAAGAAATAAAAAGAAAGGACAAGGAAAAGGACACCACCCGATCATAGCTGGTCAGGGGCGTCGAGGGGTGGAAGGTGTAGGGCGTGGCCGACCTGACGTTGCCACGCCAGTTGTGCCTCATACCGCTCGTCAGAGCGGTGCATGTGTTGCTGCATAATAATCCATCTCGCATCCTGAGTGGCGTTGTCAGTGATGCGCCACTCCTGGAGTCGCTCGTACAACTCTCCAATGTCCGCGGGATGCAGTCGGTGCTGAGGGTGAGGCGCCTGATATGGATCTGGAATGGACGGCGGCGACTGGTGTGCATACCCTGCCTGATGATGTGGTGAGGGTGTATGATCATGAAACTCTGGCTCTGACTGGGGCTGCGGCTCCTCAGCATCATCTTCTTCCTCCGACTCTTCCTCGTCCTGGAGAGGAGGAGGCGCCGGCACCTGTGGACTGAGGTCCAACTCGAGGTCGTACTCGATCGCTAAATCTCCATCGACGGTATATACTCTGCGGCGTGGGATGTCCGGGCCATATTCATGGCTGATACCGAGGAGATGATGAGCTGGCCCACGAAATTGCCTCCCAGAAGTGAGCTAGGTGGCCTCGGCTTCTGCGTCTTCAGGCGTAATATGCGTGCAAGCACCCACCCAGGATGGAGAGGATAACTCTCCCAGATGGCGTGAAGATGAGTGAGCTCCTCTCTACTGATGTGGTGGCGGCTCTTATCTGGTGCAAACAAAAGAGAACGACGCCAAACCATGTGAATGAATCGATAGAGAGGGTGAGAGAGAGACTTAACTGAGTTATGCTTCGTGGTACGATCGCCGGGCACTCCTGTCATGTGGCTCCATAGCGCGTCGTACTCCTCTCCGTCATCGGAGTCATTCTCCAAGCCGAGGTGATGTCCCTCGTAGTGCTCGCGGGGGATCCCGAGATGAGCAGCAAACTCATCATAGGTGAACGACTTGTACACACCCCGCCAAGGTAGAAGGATACCACCTTCCCACGCTGCCTCCTCTTATGCTCGTCCAACTTGAATGTGGCCCAGAACTCCTGGAGAGCATCGTCTGGGAAGTCAGCAGCTAGTGTGGTCAGCTCCAGCAGTCCAGCATGCGTCATTGAGGTGAGCATGTTCTGGTGCCAGTCATCGTCGTGCTCGAAGAGTGAGTCCATGGATAATGGACGAACGTCAGCTCCGGGAACACGCTCGAGCCTCTGGTAGCGCTCGAAGTAGTACTACGGTAGGCGGAAACAATGGCGTGGTACCCGACACGGCCAGGGAATGCTGGTGGAGGGCCCTGGACGGCGGGTGTGACGGGAGCGAGGACTCGGGAGCTAGAGCCGATATCAAGTCGTGCCTTAGTCCTGCGCTCATGAATGACATTCCTAAAACCAGAAACGAAACCAGATTAGTTAACTAAAAACCCACCCCACACTTAGTAGAAAAACTCAATTTCACAAAGAAATGAGGAAAACCGAGTGGGGGTAAGCAAATTAAGTAACCGGTAATCACGATAAATCACAAATCATGCATATGTCTAGCCGGAATGTTCATAACATAATGAGGGATCAGAAGTCAAATCGACATTCAAAAAGTCAACATCATAGCACATTGAACCCTAATCATGGCAATTACTAGCTCAAAGCGGGAAATGACGACATAATTAATAACTCAGATGGCAAGCACAGTAATATGAACGTGAATGAACACACATGGCAGCCAAACAAGCATAAACAATTCATGGTCACATTTCATAAAAGTCAACACCGCATAGAATCAATCCTTAAGCACATTAACACACGATCAAATGGTATTATATTTCAGCACAATTCCCCCTAAGCATGCTAGATCAGTCCAAAACATTCGGCTAACCTAGTTCACACAAAATTAGTCGGCACGCAAATCGAGGTAAACTGAAAAGTCAACCCCGACGAAATTCAGCATTCAACATGTCAAAAGATTCGGAATGAAAAGTTCTACAACTTACCTTGAAGCCATGGGTGCCGAAAATGAACGGAGAAAGAGAAATCGGTGAAAAATTGAAAAATTTAGGGTTTGGTTGAACGGGAGCTCTAGAGCTCCGATTCGGACGATCTACGGCTCAAAATGTTCGAAAAAGGTAGGGGAGAGGTGCGGCAGCGGCGGTGGCAGCGGCGGCGGCGTGAATGTGGCGGCGGCGGCGGCTTGGTTTTAAAACTTGGGGGAGGTTTTTTTTTCAAAAATGAAGAAGTGAGGGAGAGAGAGTGTGTGACCGGGAAATAGGGGAGGAAATTGGTTGATTTTGCCTCAAGTTTTCGGCGAAAATGTGTGCAAGTTTTCGCCAAAAACACAAGTGAAAATAGTCTGCCGGTTTTCAAATAAGTTTTCGCCAAAAACTTCATAGAGTTTTCACCGAAAAGTTTAGTTAAAATCGTCCAGAAAACACAGTGGGATTTTCAAAGGAGTTTTCACCGAAAATTTTGAACTGCACGATTGAAAATATTTTCACAATCCCGGCAAACTTCAGAAAATCACAATTAAATCCACAAAAATCGGAACAACCTCAAAAAACTTGCGATTGAAACGATGACACACAGACTATACACGAAAAATAAGAAATCATGCAAACTGACACTTTTGGGTCCCTCGAACTGACTCTAAAACACTAAGGTTGACATAAATGAAAAACTGACTCCAGCCGTGGGTTGCCTCCCACGAAGCGCTCTTTTATGAACGTCCTTGAGCTTGACGATACCTGGACGGTATTAGGAGACATCCCAACTCAGGTTCTCCATAATGCTAGCATCGGAGTTCATGAAGTAGAGTTTCGGGGCATCTCCGTTAAGCATAAATTTCTTCCCGTTAGCGTGTAAGAGCTTGGTACGTCCGTCGGGAAGGTGATCAGTGATCTTGAACGGACCAAATAGCTATGTTGAGGGGTCATCCTCTACAAGGAAGACGGTGGAAGGGATGTGAATGATCGGCTTCGTCTTCTCTTTATCCTCCGGCTCTGTATCACCAGGATCGGTGATCATCGGTATTCGGTATTTCCTTAGGAGATGCTTTTGGCTTCTCCTTCAATACTTGTTCCGGCGCTGGTAGCTCGGAACGAATTGGCGGTGCAGCTGGCTCGGATGAAGGTGGCGGCACAACTGGTCTCCGGACCATTTGAGTCTTCGTTTTCTTCTGATTCCTTCTCCGCGACCTGCCAGGTTCCTTGCTCGGCGGTGAAGAAGAGGCTTTCAGTTCCTTCTTCTTTGGCGGCTTCTGAGCAGCAGATTTTGGTTTCTGCTTCGTAATCTGTTCAACACCTGCAACAACAATCAATCTAGGAACACTAGAAGAGACGTCAGTAACGGAGTTGACCAGAGTCAACTCCACAGTTTCAACAGCTAGGCAATGAGATTCTTCATTCAAAGGGGTATATTTCATTCCGTCTTTAAGGCGGAACGTTATCATGTCCTTACCAACCCTCAAAGTTAAGGAACCATTTGGAACGTTAATTTGCATTCCAGTTGTAGCCATGAAGGGTTGTCCTATGAGAATGGTAGAATCATCCTTACTAGTATCAATGATCACATAGTCAGCTAAGAACGTAAAAGGACCACATTTAGTAACAACGTCTTTTATCTCTCCTCTCGGAGTTTTCAGTGATCTATCAGCAAAGACAAGTTGCATGCTAGTTTGTTCAAGTTCTCCTAGGTTCAATTTTTCAAATAAACTCATAGGCATAACATTGACAGACGCGCCTAGGTCAACCAAACTACGTTCTATCTCAACATCATTAATAACTAGAGGAAGCGTGAAAGAACCAGGATCAGAACACTTAGCTGGATATGGCGATGAAGGTTTCTTGCTACGAGCGGCATGGTATCCTTCTTTACCTCCCCACATACCAGTCTCGATCCGTGCGTTTGGTATCAATGCTCTTGGAAAAGGAGGCTTCACGTAGTACGGAGCAAGAGGAGGATCATACTCCTTAGGCGCTTCCTTCGGTGCTTCCTTCTTCTCTGGAGCTTCATCGGTCCTGCATAAATTAGAAGAAGCATTAATAGATGGGTATGTCAGTTCTTGAACAGATACCATTTTAGCTTGCTCCTTTCTCAGATTTGGCTCGGTCTGGCTCGGAAGTTGGCCAAATGGTCGACCAGATGCTAGCATGCTCGAGATGTGGTTCACAGCCTGCTCAATTCTTTGACCGGATGCGATCTGTTCTTGGTTGAGTAGAGCTTGGGCCTTGAACTGACTGTCATGATCGTCGAGTCTGGTGATGATCTGACTAAGCTTCTTGTCCAGTTCACTAACGTTGTTTTCCCTCTGATGTTGTTGCCCTGTGTAGGTATTATTCAAATATTGATTCTGGAAATTGCCAGGAGCAGTTCCATAGTTACCCGGATCGCGGTGCGGCGGCTGGTAGACACCTGTCGGCGGATGGTTCGGCTTCTGATCCTGAGCTGGACCAGCTGGTTGGCTGTTCTGGTTCTGGTTGGCACCAACATTGTAGGGAGGTCTGTCTTGATAATTCCCCTGTTACCTGAAATTGCGGTAGCCAACATAACCGTTCTGATTGTTGCTGAAACCCTGTTGAACGAAATTGACTTCTTCGGCAGACCAGACTTCTGTTTTTACCAAAATTGAGCTCCACACCACTCGCAATCGGCAACGTAAACAACGGCTGCCGGTGGCTTGATGGGTGTAGTAGATTTCTTCAGAAGCTTCTTTACTTCGGCCTTGATGGTTGCTTCGAGATCGATCTTGCCTCTTGACCCTTCAGATTGTCGTTCCCAGTTTCTCGACCTGGAAGCGCAGTTCGCGAAATGAAGAAGAGCAGCTTCAGGTGTAAGCGTAGTGCAATCCCCTTCAGCTAGGGAATTGACCCACTTGGCAGATTCTTCTCCAAGACCTCGAGCAAAGATTTCAGCTAACTGCCTCTGCTCGAAACCGTGATGCAGACAGTTGTAGAGAAGTTCTTGGAATTGAGTCCAAGTATCATATAAGCTTACTCCTTCCTTCTGAGAGAATCTGGTGATGCTGTCCTTGATGGTTGTTGTTCTGGCAGGAGGGAAGTACTCTTCGACGAAGTCCTGAGCAAGAGTATCCCAGTCGGTATAGTAGCCAGGTGGTTTGTCAGTAAGCCACCTCTTAGTTGCGCCTTTCAGAGAGAACGGGAAAGCTCTCAAGCGAAGAGTGTGCTTGTCGAGATTCCCATTCTTGAAAGTGCTGCAGAGATCAAGGAAATTCCGCCAGATGCGTGCACGGATTGTCTAGTGGCCGGCCTTCAAACTGTAGATCCCTAGAGATCATAGTCAAGAATGGGATCTTGATCTCATAGTCAGGATCTCCTTCAATGCGTGGCACGGCGATAGAGGATCGAACGCTAGTCGCGCTCGGCTTGTTGTAGTCAGCTAGACTCTTCTGTGCAACTGGTGGTGGTTGACCGACTGGTGGTGGTGGTGGTGGTAACTGATCATCCATGGTAGGAGATGGAGGAGGTGAAAGTGACTCGGTGTATGAAGCGGATGAGGATGACGGTGAAGATGAAGATGAGGAACTCTCCTTCAGTTCCTCGATCTTGATCGGAGTGACGGATGGAAGTGGATTGGTTCTGCCTCTCTTCGGAATCTGTGATTGTCTCGGTGGAGCAGAATTGCCTGGTCTCTCTACACTCTTAGCCTTGTCGTCCTTGGCGGTTTGAGAGCGTGTGAGCGCGCGGCGGTGCATACACCTGTGAACAACCTACAAATAACAAAAACAAACAAAACCAGTGTAAAATCGAAGTGGATGGAAAGGTGAAAGATGGAAAGTAGAAGAATAAGATGCCATTTCTTCTTTCGAACAATCAAAAGAAGTCCCCGGCAACGGCGCCAATTTGATGAACGCTGCAGAGCGGGTTATCAAATAACTACCAAGCTAGAAGCTAGGGTAGATCGTATTCCACGGGTATTCTAATGATTGACTACTCAAATATATAGGCAAATTACTCAAGTTAAACACTTTGTGCATGGTGTGAGTTCCACGACTTCTAATTCTAAGAAATGCACGAAAATCAAAAATTAAAACTGAAAGCAGATTGAAAGATTGGTTGATTAAAAAAAATGACAGACAAGCTTAGACTTTGAATCCCCCTTCGTTCACCAGAGCATTGGCAATCAACAGATCAGCGGATTTCGATTCTCGTTCAATCAATTCTAAGACACCACCATAACTCCTTACCCTTAGGTTTAAGACTGGCGAACGTTCGCTCTATCCGATCTAGTTACCAAGATTAATTAGCCGCCAGGGTACGGTCGCCTCTCGCAACGACTTAACTTAACTGGTGCAATTACTAACGATTTATGAGTTACTCTTGCATTGGATTAACCCTAACTGGTTCCTACGAAAGGCACACTCCAATGATTAGGTTAATTGTTCGATTTGATGTTTTAAAGTAAGGCGAGCATTCTCTTCTATCCTTAGCTTAACAAGAATCTAATCTAGGTGATCAATCCACACAAGAAACATGAACAATGAAGAACAAATCAAACATGAAAGAGAAACTGATTGAACTTTGAATCTAATCACCGCCGATCCGTGACCGCTTTAAAGCCCTGGGTCACTTAGGGTTCATCTAGTCTAAGCTCTACGAGTTTAGCTACTCATGTTTTTCACAAAAGAATCAAAGACAAAGATAGAGTTCATCTTGAACAGAGGAAGAACAGAAAAGGATCTGAAAAACCTAATTAAGACGACTCCGGCAGAACTTCGATCTCCAGTAATCTGCAATCCTAGCTCCGAGTCTTCGAAATGAAAAGGATGGCGTCACGATCTCTTCCTGGCTCTTCGAACTCTAAACTCTACTCCAAAACTCTTGAGAACCCTCGAAGTATTTGGTATTATGAGATATATGATATGTGTTTTTTCTTTTGGGCCGCCGGTTAAGTATTAATACTTAACCCTAATACCGCCGGATTTGCCTGGAATTTTCGCCTAAAATCTGATGGAATTTTCGCCAAAAATTCCTTTGTAAATGGGGTGATCGCCGGCTGTTTCTCCTGTGATTTTCGGACGCCGGGTTCTCAGTGAAAACTTGGAGTTTTCGCCGAAAACTTTCCTTTGTTGAACTCAGCCGATTTGTTCTTGAGTTTTCGCCAAAAACTCCAAGGGATTTTCGCCGAAAACTTCTTTGTAAATGGGAGCAGAATTTGGTTCGACTTGATTGACTCCTTGGATCGATTCTGGTGCGATTCCTCGAGGTTCCAACGCCTTAGACACGTCCTTGGCTACTTTATTTGACAGCAAAAACCTGTGCTAACATGAAAACACTAGAAAACCATCAAATAGACCCGAAACGGGCCAAAGTAACACAAATGGCACGAGATAGAGTAGTTGAATGAATATTCGTTATTCTACCCTAAAAACCATGTCTTAAGCAAGGAAATGTTGCTTAAATTAGGCTGATAATTACGTCAAATCGAGTGTCATCAGCTTCATAAAAAATTGAAGAGCATGAGGCTGCTTGCGCTCTGCCAATACTTCGACACTTCCAGGGGGAGAGAGCATATTTTGAGACATCAAATCCTGTTCCGTCCACAAGTCCAAGGCAACCGTATAAAAAGTGTTGATGTCACAATCACCCTAGGTGAGCTTAGCAAGCTCGTATTCAATCTCGAAGAGGCGAGAAGTGCTCGCCTTCGCACACCTTCTCTAGGTGAGTCCATATAGTCACAACCGACGTAAAAGTCTGAAGAGTTAATGCAATACGCGGCTCAACCGAGTTAATAAGCCAAGAGAATACTTCGCGTTATTGATCGACCACACGTCAAATTCTTTGTTGATGAGTTTCCACATCACGAAGCCACTTGTTGCTGCTTTAGATGCAACATCCGCATCGGCCACAACGATGGGTTCCTCCGCGTCAATTGGTTTAGCCGCCCGTCCATCAAGATAAGAGAGAAGTCTCTTACCTGCCATGAAATATAGAAACTGAAACTCCCAGAAGGAGTAGATCTTCCCATTGAATCGAACAGAGACTGAGTTCGGATTGGCATGCTTTGATACCATGATAATCGTCACAAGATCACAATCGATGAAACACAAACACGAGAATTAACGTGATTCCCCAACAGTGTGTTGAGTACGTCCACTGATAAAAGAGCTACTGATCTTATTTAGAGAGAGTTGCCAAAGACAATCAAGTTAACCATAATACTCGGTAAGTATTAGAGTTATATACAAGGAAAGAGGAAAAGAAACCTACACGTAAATATCATTGGACCTAATCCTAATCCCCAAGCCCATAACAAGGTAGCAAAATCTTTGTATGCATTTCTCTCATTATCTCGATTTCTTCAGTCTTGAATTCGCATATGTTCTACCCTTGAACCATGTTAAAATTTGGAGGACACAATATTAGGTCAATTAGCCTATACCCAGACATCTGGGAAGACGAATTATGAGTCTGATAAAAAAATAAAAAGTGTAACACTTGGTAGAGGGCAACACATGAAAAAGAGTCGGTAGTATATTTTCATCACAAGAATATTTTGTATCTCTCTAACACACTTGTAATGGAAGAAGCGAAATTCCAACTGTAATGTTTTGCAAGTTTCTGTCGTTTCCTCTCTACTCTGTTGGGCCTTTGTGGTTATTACTTATTAAGTATACATTTGTACTCATTCCCAATACAATAGAATACATTATAAGAGACAGAACAGAAGTGAAAATATCAGTGAGTGTGGTCTTTAAAAGACCTCAGAAATGAGTAAAAAGGAAAGATATCTTTTGCTAGGCCCAAAAGGGTTCCAAGTTGACATCCAACAGTCCATGGAACACAAAGAATTGTCCACCTCAGCATCATATATTTGGGTGGGGAATCCAAGTCAGCCAATCACAGCTCTCCAAACTACATCGCCATTACCCTCACCCTCACTAGATAGATTACACTCTCCTCCACTCCAAATTCCCCAGCACCTCACAAAACAAAAACCCAACTCCACTTCCCAATCATAAGAAAGAAAGAAAGAAAGAAACCCATTTCGCCACGTGTCCCTCCCTTTCACCACTAACCATATTAACAACCTCCTCTTCTCTTCTTCTTCTTCTTCTTCCTCCTCTCCTCACCAGTCCACCATCAGACACCACCATCATCTCTGTCTGTTATAAAGACACCACCTTTCATCTTCTTCATTGAAAAAAAACACTCTCTCTAATTTAGAAACAGAGGAGAGAGAGAAACACACACACACACACACACAAAAGATAAACAGAGGACCTTCTTAAGCACCTAGCTCATCAATGGCTTCCTTGCTGTCTTCTTCTTTCACTATCCCATCATCGAAGCCAGACCAGCTTTCTCAAAAACACTACTTTCTCCACTCATTCCTCCCCAAGAAGACAAAACCAACCTCCAAACCCTCATTCAACTTCAAATGCTCAGCAATAGGAAACGGCCTCTTCACTCAGACCTCACCAGAAGTCCGACGAATTGTACCAGAAAGCAACGAATCTAACCTTCCCAGGGTCAAGATCGTCTACGTCGTCCTCGAAGCTCAGTACCAGTCATCACTCTCAGTAGCAGTCAACTCTCTCAACAGGGAATCTTCCAAATTAGCTTCATTCGAGGTGGTTGGTTACTTGGTCGAAGAGCTCCGTGACAAATCAACTTACGAGACCTTCTGCAAGGACTTGGAAGACGCTAATGTCTTCATCGGCTCACTCATCTTCATTGAGGAGCTTGCCCTGAAAGTGAAATCAGCTGTGGAGAAAGAAAGGGACAGGCTTGATGCTGTTTTGGTTTTCCCTTCGATGCCTGAGGTAATGAGGCTTAACAAGTTGGGTTCATTCAGCATGTCTCAGTTGGGTCAATCCAAGAGCCCATTCTTCCAGCTGTTCAAGAAGAAGAAGCAAGGTGCTGGCTTTGCTGACAGTATGTTGAAATTGGTCAGAACTTTGCCCAAAGTGTTGAAGTACTTGCCTAGTGATAAAGCTCAGGATGCTAGGCTTTACATCTTGAGTCTTCAGTTCTGGCTTGGGGGTTCCCCTGACAACCTGCAGAATTTCGTTAAGATGATTTCTGGGTCTTATATTCCTGCACTAAAGGGCAAAAGATGGAGTATTCAGACCCGGTTTTGTTTCTGGATACTGGAATCTGGCACCCATTGGCTCCTTGTATGTACGATGATGTCAAGGAGTACTTGAATTGGTACGACACGAGAAGGGATACTAACGAGAAGCTAAAAGGAACAGATGCTCCAGTTATTGGTCTAGTTTTGCAGAGGAGTCACATTGTGACTGGTGATGAGGGTCACTATGTGGCTGTGATCATGGAGATGGAGGCTAAAGGTGCTAAGGTGATACCGATTTTCGCAGGAGGGCTAGACTTCTCAGGGCCGGTAGAGAAGTACTTCATCGATCCAGTGACGAAGAAGCCAATGGTGAACTCTGTGGTTTCTTTGACTGGGTTTGCTCTTGTTGGTGGACCAGCAAGGCAAGACCATCCTAGAGCTGTGGAGGCTTTGATGAAGCTTGACGTGCCTTACCTTGTTGCAGTGCCTCTTGTGTTTCAGACAACCGAGGAATGGCTAAACAGCACTTTGGGGCTTCACCCTATTCAGGTTGCTTTGCAGGTTGCTCTTCCTGAGCTTGACGGTGGTATGGAGCCTATTGTGTTTGCCGGCCGTGACCCTAGAACAGGCAAGTTTTTGCCTTGTATGTATGTATGTATGTATGTATGTTTGTCCGTGTATGTGACTCAACCAACAAGTTAACAATGTGTGTTTTTTTGGTCCTCAGGGAAATCTCATGCTCTTCACAAGAGGGTGGAGCAGCTGTGCACCAGGGCAATCAGATGGGGTGAGCTCAAGAGGAAGGCTAAGGTATTTTATTCTTCTGCTATGTCCTGTTCTTGGTTAACAAAACACGAAAAGAAAGCTTATCATCATTGATTTTTGTTTTCTGATGCATTAGTTAACTGATATGAGCAGACAGTAGTACATTTTGGAATCATTAACCAAAAAAAAAACTGCATTAATTAATCATGTCTTGGTTTTTCTCCCTTGTTCATTATTTATGTGTTAAATGTTATGTCATTATATATCTGATTTTATAATCTTAATCATTACAGAAGCCATTAATGAACGGCAACCTATACTTGTCTTTCGTATGGACCTTCCTGTCACATAGCTAAACTATTTATTAGAAAGCTCTCTGCGATAAGTTGATCTTGGTTTGTCTTTTTATACGAGATATTTCATCTTATCAACTGAACTGACATGGCATCAATTAATGTTGTAATGCAGGCTGAAAAGAAGTTGGCAATCACAGTGTTCAGTTTCCCACCAGACAAGGGGAATGTAGGAACTGCAGCGTACCTGAATGTCTTCTCTTCCATCTATTCTGTACTGAGCGACCTCAAGAAAGATGGATACAACGTCGAGGGACTTCCAGAGACATCAGAAGCCTTGATTGAAGAGGTTATTCACGACAAGGAGGCTCAGTTCAGCAGCCCCAATCTGAACGTTGCTTACAAGATGGGAGTCAGAGAGTACCAGAGCCTCACTCCTTATGCAACTGCATTGGAAGAGAACTGGGGGAAGCCTCCTGGAAATCTCAACTCTGATGGAGAGAATCTCTTGATTTATGGGAAGCAGTATGGTAATGTCTTCATTGGTGTCCAGCCGACTTTCGGGTACGAGGGTGATCCTATGCGTCTGTTGTTCTCCAAATCTGCTAGCCCACATCATGGGTTTGCTGCTTATTACTCTTTCGTCGAGAAGATCTTCAAAGCTGATGCAGTTCTTCACTTTGGCACTCACGGGTCGCTTGAGTTCATGCCAGGGAAGCAAGTGGGAATGAGTGATGCATGTTTTCCTGACAGTCTCATTGGGAATATTCCTAACGTTTACTACTATGCAGCAAACAACCCATCTGAAGCCACCATAGCAAAACGTCGGAGCTATGCGAATACGATCAGTTACTTGACTCCACCAGCTGAGAATGCTGGTCTTTACAAGGGACTTAAGCAACTGAGTGAGCTTATTTCGTCGTACCAGTCGCTTAAAGACTCGGGGCGTGGACCTCAAATTGTAAGCTCCATCATCAGCACAGCTAGGCAGTGCAATCTTGACAAGGATGTTGATCTTCCAGATGAGGGAGCTGAGATCTCTGCCAAAGATAGGGACAATGTGGTTGGCAAAGTATATTCCAAGATCATGGAGATTGAGTCCCGGCTTTTGCCATGTGGGCTTCATGTCATTGGTGAGCCACCATCAGCCTTGGAAGCTGTTGCAACCCTGGTGAACATTGCAGCATTGGACCGTCCTGAAGATGGGATATCATCGCTTCCATCTATACTAGCTGAGACCGTTGGAAGGGAGATTGAAGATATTTATAGATCGAGTGACAAGGGAATCCTCAAGGACGTGGAGCTCCTTCGTCAGATAACTGATACTTCACGAGGTGCCGTTTCAGCTTTTGTCCAGAAGACCACTAACAACAAGGGGCAAGTTGTTGATGTGTCAGACAAGCTAACTTCAATCCTCGGGTTTGGAATCAATGAACCATGGATTCAGTACCTGTCAAATACGACTTTCTACCGTGCAGACAGAGAGAAGCTCAGGGTACTATTCAAGTTCCTTGGAGAGTGTCTGAAGCTGGTGGTTGCCGACAATGAGTTGGGGAGTCTGAAACAAGCCTTGGAGGGGAAGTTTGTTGAGCCTGGGCCTGGAGGTGACCCGATCAGGAACCCGAAAGTGTTGCCAACAGGGAAGAACATTCATGCGCTTGACCCACAGGCTATTCCTACAGAAGCAGCAATGCAGAGTGCCAAAATTGTGGTGGAGAGGCTGATTGAGAGGCAGAAGATTGATAATGATGGCAAGTATCCAGAGACAGTTGCTCTTGTGCTGTGGGGAACTGACAACATCAAAACCTATGGAGAGTCACTTGGTCAGGTCCTCTGGATGATTGGTGTAAGGCCAGTTGCTGATACTTTTGGTAGGGTTAACCGGGTGGAAGTTGTGAGCCTTGAAGAGCTTGGAAGGCCTAGGATTGATGTTGTTGTCAACTGCTCAGGAGTGTTCAGAGATCTCTTCATCAATCAGGTATACATCTGTCAAAACATTTTGTTGGCTGCTAATTATTATATCCTTTCTTGTTTATTATAGCCTGAATGTTATTTACCTGGCTTGTTTACAGATGAACCTCCTTGATAGAGCAGTGAAGATGGTTGCTGAACTAGACGAGCCAGAAGAGCAAAACTTTGTCAGGAAGCATGCTCTGGAGCAAGCAAAAACCCTTGGCGTTGATGTCAGAGAGGCTGCAACACGAATCTTCTCCAATGCCTCTGGATCTTATTCCTCCAATATTAACCTTGCCGTTGAGAACTCATCGTGGAATGATGAGAAGCAGCTTCAGGACATGTACTTGAGCAGGAAGTCATTTGCATTCGACAGTGATGCCCCGGGAGCAGGCATGATGGAGAAGAGGAAAGTGTTCGAGATGGCACTAAGCACTGCAGAGGCCACTTTCCAGAACCTTGATTCTTCAGAAATCTCACTGACTGATGTCAGCCACTACTTTGACTCAGACCCAACAAATCTGGTGCAGAGCCTGAGGAAGGACAAAAAGAAGCCCAGTGCATATATTGCAGACACAACCACTGCAAATGCTCAGGTTAGATACCAAATGAACCTACTCATTAACGACTATTAACCATTCATTCACATCATTTTGTTGCTCACATTTTTTTATCTCTGCAAAATGTTTATCTCATCTCTCAGGTACGCACACTATCAGAGACAGTGAGACTGGACGCACGAACCAAGTTGCTGAACCCCAAGTGGTATGAAGGGATGATGTCCAGTGGATATGAGGGTGTTAGAGAGATTGAGAAGAGGCTTACGAACACAGTTGGATGGAGTGCAACTTCGGGCCAAGTGGACAACTGGGTATATGAAGAGGCCAACACAACCTTCATCAAGGATGAGGAGATGCTGAACAGGCTAATGAACACCAATCCAAGTTCGTTCAGGAAGCTTGTGCAGACATTCTTGGAGGCCAATGGACGTGGTTACTGGGAAACTTCCCAGGAGAACATAGAGAAATTGAAGCAGCTTTACTCCGAAGTTGAAGACAAGATTGAGGGTGTGGACAGGTAAGAAGATCACAACTGCACTGCACATAAACAAAAAAAGGGAACTACAGCAATTAACTCTGGAAGTTGTTTGATTTGCGCTTCCCAAATGAGAGTTGAGTGTATTCATGTAACTTCTCCGGAACTTAATGTAAAATTTGTTCATAATCTTGAGACTTGTGAAACATTTGGTTGTGCATTGACAATAGCTCAACTCGAGGAGGGAATGAAACAAATTTAATCATATGGTTGGTCTAGAGGACATTAAACAGTAAATAGTAAACAGAGAAGCTTCAGCAATGCAGGATTAGTGAACAACTCGGACTGAGACAAACAATATCTTACACTGTTTCTTGGGCTAGAAGACATCCTTTAAATATGCAGGAGAGTTCCTAAGAGGGTAAGTCCCGAACCAGTAACATGAATGGTAAGAATGGTTAAATCTACAAAGCTTACAAAATTACAAAGATGGAAAACTGACCAATAAAACGGGAACAAACAAATATGAAACATGATCAGAAGAATTACATATATATAACAGCTACTCAATTTCATTTGGTCTTTCTTCTCTAACACTTTCTTCAGTTAAAATGTGAGTACTCTGGGTAAAGTCTTTGTTTGTACCTTCAGACTAGCTTCATTAGAAGAGGGTGGACTTCTACCATTATTCTTAAAAAGCTTAATGAACTCTTGTTTGCTTCAGCTGAATACTAGGTTGAATATCTCTGAACTAGAACGCAAAACAATCTTCTCCCTGTAATTTACTTGGAAACGAGTCAACCATTTGCTTTACCATTTAGGCTTGCAGAGTTGACAAATCTTCATTGGTTTCGACATTCATCCAAGACTCAGACATCTGAATCCTCAGAGAGAGTCACTGTGGGAATATACAGTAATTCCTTATAAATTTCAAATGCACCTTGTAAATAGAACAACTAAGCTAAATAAATACGACTAGGTAAGGGCCTCAGCCTGTCATCTGAAACCTAATCTACCAACTTATGAGTTGTGACCTTGAGGGCTTGCAGCTATGAAAAACTTCTAGCACGTTTTCTCTGGATACGTGTTGTGAAGCTTAACTAGTATATGCCCAAAGCACGACCAGGATTTTGCCTTGTCAATGCAGATGAGTTGTTATTCAGACTATTTCATAAAAATGCTTTGGCAAACTACATTAGTTAACTAACTTACTTGGTCTAGATGCCTTTCTTCTGATCCGCTAAAATAATCACAGTTCTGCACATCCTTCCATAGAGGATTTCCACTCTAAAGCAGAACCCAGTGCAAACATAATAAGCATAACATTCCCAGAATTCTTTCTCCATCTAATCAAATTGCCAGTTTCATAACTGACTGTTCCTGTTTCCTCAACCTGGAGATGAACAGATGGAAATTAACGGGGGACAAACTCCTGATGATCTCCATGACCAACTGTTGGAAGCTGTCTATCCAGTAAAAGTAGGCTGCTGATAACCAACAGGCAACAACAAACAATCAAATCCTAAAGCTAAGCAGCAGTAAACTTCGGATCCTGCTCAGTCCAAAATCCTTCCCCTGCCATTGCAAAACTAAGATCCATAGTCCTGCAATGCTTGGTTGATCTCCAAGCAACCAAGATTTTAATCAGCCTACCAGCGTTTACATGTAGATCTTTGTTCTCAGAAAAAGGCTACCCTTCAATTCTATCATATCTATGCAGTGTTGGTGGATAAACTACGACTTACCCACCAAGTTCCAATAATAGCCTTGGGCTCCAATAACCTCGCAAAACATCAGCAGCCATTGTATTCACAGAAACAGGAAGCATGAATCCCCAAAATGCAGGCGAATGATAAATCATATAAATGAATTTATAGACACAATGACCCCCTGAGGCAATGCTACTTTGGGGGCATGCTCATCGAACCTAACATCAAAAGCTTCCAAACCAGCTTTCCTGATGAAATAGAACAAAATGTAGAACTCTTTCCGGCAATCCATTAGGTATACCTTGCTACCGAAAATCTCAATGTACAACTCTTGATGCCTAATTTCTCCAACATTCCCCAAGGGAAACCCTCTAGACCAAACTGACCTTTCCACAAAATGGATATAAGGGTTCACTACAGTCCTATTCAGTATTCACATTCTCATGATTGTACTGCGAAATAGGTTCATGCCTAGCACCTAACCCCAGGCAAATCCACATCAAAATGCTTCCCTAAATCACCTCCAATAACTTTCCCACCGAAGATCTTCTGGGCACCATGTTGGATTGTGAATCAATAACCCACACTCTTGCTGGTCCAATAATCAAGTAGATGGAACCACAAACCAAAGAGTAGCTTGCTGGTCCAATGACAAGTAGATGGAACTTTTCAAAGACCAGTCAAAGGGAGTCCTGGACTTCCCAACGGAAATCCAGTGCCATTCCTTGATCTAGAGGAGCTGATTGAGGGAATTGGAAGGGTAATCGGAGACGGAGACCACTATCAGTGCCGAAATTGGCGCAAGGGGAGGAAGTATTTCTGCTGTGTCATGCCCTAGGACTTAAATGTAGAACAAAGTAAGTAGAGATACTAAATTGTAAGACGTAAGGTTTTAAAATCTGAGTTTGCAGTAATAGTTCATTATGAATCAAATATATAAAAAATCTTATTTTTCTCTCAAATGAGGCTTCTGCCTTTCTCCTTCCCAACTTCATTTTCATTCTCTTCTTAACTCTATTTCTGTCCGATTATCCTCGCCGGAGATATCTAGACCCAACCTAACCGAGACATTACAAATGGTATCAGAGCCTATCTCTGACACCATGACAAGTCGGTGGGCTGAGAGTTGGACTGGAGGTATAGGAAAGTCGAAGTTTCGCCGACATTGAGGGCGGCGACGTTGAAAGTGATGGCGGTGAGGCGATCTTGTAGCGTAGAGATCAAGTTCAGGAGGAGTGATAACAATTTGGCCAAATCCCAAACATATCTAGTCCAAATTTCTGATTATTACCATTTTAGCCCAATTTTGAAGTCATTTAACTTCGTCTAACAGAAATTTGATGTGACATATACTTAACAGAAATAATACTTGCATAAACAAGAAAATTTAAAAACATTATTAAATTTTAGTAAAATTTACAAACTATGAAAAAAAGGCCAAAAACAAATTGTAGCCAAACCTTTACCAAAAATGTCAAACATAGCCAAAACTATTTTCGTCACACTTTTTAGACCAAATTTTTAATTTTTAGGACAAATCTAGCCAATTTTTGTAAAAAACTTAATATCGTTAATGATTGTACAGACGGAGCTTATGTGGCATCCATTTGACTAGTCAAACGGACGCCACCTCATAATTTAATAATAATAAAATAATTATAAAAAGTGAAAATAAATTACTAAAAAATAAATAAAAATGACAATTCTCTCCCACCTGCAACTTTCTATCTCTCACCGCCGTCGAACCTTATCTCCCTCACCGTACCCCTCCCCGCCGTCGAACCTTATCTCCCACCGTAAACCCTCCCCGACTCCTTATCTCTCTCCTTCCCACCGCCAAATCTTCTCTCCCATGGCGTCTCCTCCTCCTCATCACCTCCCAGAGGACTTCAAGTGTCCGACCTCCCAGATGGCTGGCTCGACTCCGGCCACCGGACTTGCCCAATCACAAATCTCCCTTTACCCCAACAACCTTCTCTTATCCCTAACCACGCCCTCCGTTCACTCATCTCCAATTACTCCCAACTCCCACTCCCCAAATCTCCATCCCCACAAACCCTAATCTCCAATCTCATCTCCCCAATTCCTAATCTCTTGAATCAGTAGAGGAGGAGCATCGACGATGATAAAGAGGAGGATGAGGATGAAGAGGATTTCGAGCTGCTAGGTACAATCAAAGGAGGAGAAAGATGGGAAATAGGAAGGAAATAGCTGGGAAATCGGAAGGAAATAGCTAGGAAATCGGAAGGAAGATGGGAAATCGGAAGGAATCGGGAGATGGGAACCCACGCCAATGTTCGGATGAAATCAGAGGGGTTTTCTTCATATATGGAGTGGCTGTACCAATAAGAGGGATTTCTTCCACGCGGAAGGAACTGGAAAGGAAAATCGGGGAAGGAGCTGGAACCCGACGACGAGTTCTTCCACACGGTGGCGTCTTCCCCGGCGGAGGTTGCAGTACGGCGTCCAACTGGAGAGCTCGGTGAGGGATTGGCTAGCGGAGGAGGAAAAGTACGAGGAGAATGAGGAATCGGAGCTGGAGAGAGTGACAGAGTTCTTCCAGTCGAAGTATTTGAAGAAGGGATCTGTTGTAGCTTTCCAATTTCCGGCGGAGGAAGAGAAGCTGAAGATCCGGTGACAATTTCAGGCGGATCTCTTGCTGGAGATGAGTGATAAGTCAGGGAAATTAGGGAAAGTATTTTTTATTTTAATGTTTTGTTTATTTTTTTTATGAATAATTTTTAATTAAAGATAATTATGTGGCAAGTAGTTGGACACATCAGCTGACACATCATTTGACACATCATTTTGGGGTTAAATTTCTGTTAACTTGGACGGAAAAGTTAACGGAAAACAAAACATTGCTATTTTTGGGATTATGAATAGTTTTGGCTATGTTTGACATTCTTGGTAAAGGTTTGACTACAAATTTGTTTTTGGCCTGAAAAAAATGAATAAACAAAAAAGGAGAAATGGTACTTTACCTTCTCTACTTTGCCAAGTTAACAAACAACACCTTATATTATGAAATTATCAATTTACCCCTCCTACTATAGCCAACCTAACAAACTGTCCATTCCATCCAAATTTTCATTCAAAATTTTATTTAGTGATAACTCACTAATATGACTCATCCATCATTAATAACACAGCGGTGTGCAAAGCGGGATCTAAGTGTTTTCATGTTATGACACCTCTTAGAACCGTGGGATTAGAGAGTGATCTAATGGCCTAAATTAAAATGGACAAAATAGCCATTTGGAACTAATATATATTGTAAATCATACTAGGGTTTCACCACAAACCCTACAAAATATAATCCGCCAAAAAAAACTGTGCTCTCAACTCATGGAACTCAACCGCCGTCGCCGCCACGCCCCTGCCGTCCTCATCGCATCGCAAGTTCCTTCCACAGACGCGAATCGCCTAGCCACGACGCCAATCGTCCAGACGCCGCCGTCGACCCGCGTCCTCCACACCCTCGTCGTCAAGATTCTATGGTTCTGGACCCTATGTTTCTCCCCGATCTGAAGATGAAGATGCCGAGAGAGACGAGCCCAGGCCTCAAGATCCTATGGTTCTGGACCCTTGGCACCGCAGTAGGTGCTTTCCTTCACCCGACTTCTCGCTCCCGCCCCATCTTATTGCCCAAGTTTATATTTGTATTTTTATTTTGCATTTGCAGTACTGGTTACAACTGTGGTGAGGACAAGGCTTAGAGACATGGAGCAACTCATGAACGCCAAGATACTATCACCGGAGATTCCATCATGAAATAGAGTTTCGATCTGGATCCTATTTTTCCAATGGCTATTTTTCTATTTTTTCAGTTTGGTTTTGGTCTCGTTGGAGGTGGCTGGATCGGTTTTGAGGGTGTTATTTTCCTGCATCTATTTAACAGGATTTGTTCCAGTTGACGATTTAGGAACATATATTTTAAGAAAATTGTTACTAAATATAAAAACAGAACAATGAATAAAGATACATTTTAAGAAGATTGTACCTAAATATGAAAACGGAACAATGAACAATGATATATTTTAAGAAGATTGTCCATAAATATGAAAACGGAACAATGAACAAAGATATTATAAAATGGCTCCCTATACGATTGTTCCTAAATATGAAAACGGAACAACGAACGATTTAGAATATTAAAAACTAGTAATATGGTTAGAATATTAAAAATTAGTAATATGGAAATATGAAACGTAGCTATTTAGAATATTATGGCAGTCGGTGGAAAAAAAAATAGTAATTTGAAGATTTTAGGGTTTCCCTAGAATTAGGGTTTCCCTACAATTAGGGTTTTTTGCGCCGACGTGCGTGTGCCACTGCTTTTCCCATTGCTTTTGCTGCTCTTCGATTGCCTTCTCTTTGTGATTCAATGGATATGGAAGATCAGCTGTGTCAACTAGCGATCTTGGACGATGATGGAGAGATCGCGGTCCCTGAGATCCTGGAGGACGCTCTAGTGAGACCTCTTGCTCTGCTTGGTCGGAACTCTCCTTACTGACCGGAGCTTTAATTTCAATGCAATGAGGCTACAGATGGCTAATCTATGGAAGTCGGGACGTGGTATTACGATTGAGGATCGTGTAGAAGGGCTGATACTGTTTCGCTTCTATCATAGTTTGGATTTGCGTGCAATCATGGATGGATCTCCTTGGACTTTCGATAAAAGCCTGGTTGTTTTACATGAGTTGCAGCCGGGAGAGGACATCATGACAGTACCGCTACACAAGGCGGAATTATGGGTGCATATATGTGGCCTGACGGTAGAGTTTTTCTCGGAAATTGTGGGTCGAGCTGTGGGAGCTTTCCTAGGGGAGTTTATTGAGTATGATGAGAGGAACGTGTTCTCGGTTGGGAGGCCCTACATGAGAATTAGGGTTCGGTTGGATCTGTGGAAGTCCTTGAAGCGGGAAAGCCAATTCGAAAGCCGGGAAGAGAGATATTGGTTACTTTTCAGTACGAAAAATTGCCGAACTTCTATTATCTTTGTGGGCGCATGTGGCATATTGACAGATATTGTGAGATGCGATTTAGATTCCATGCAGAGGATATTGTTAGGCTTTGGGATGAATCGCTCCGTGCACCGGAGCGTTGACCCCTAGCGGTGATTTCTAATCGGTACCTAATCCCCACGGAGGAGGAGCGAAGGCATGCTGAGATGGTGGCTAGACGTGGTAGAGATGCTAGGAATGTTGGAGGTGGAGGTCTGAGTTTGCGAGCCAAACCTTAGAATATTAGAGCTCTGGCCGCAAACTATGGGGCTTGTGTGAACAATCAAAGTATTGAGACAATGGCTGATCTTAGAAGTGATGAGGGGAGTGGGCGGGCCCTGGAGGTGAATGATGATAGGAAGAGAAAGAGATAGGTGATGGTGGATATGGACGTGGATGGTCGTAACAAGGAGAACATAAATGAAGGCCAAGCTTTGGGAAACTTGGTGTAGGCAGGCTCGGGGATCGAGAACTGCCGAACGAAATGATTTACCTAAGTTGGAACTGCCGGGGCCTCGACAACCCCCAAGCAGTTCGAGCTTTAGGTCTCGTCATAGATCACCGGCCGGATGTGGTGATGTTAATCGAGATGTTTGTTAGTAAGCAGAAGATGGAGAAGCTTTGGGTCCATTTTAAATTTAGTGGTTGCTTTGCAGTGGATGCTAGGGGGTCATAGTGGAGGCCTACATGTTTTGTGGCGAGAAAATATGCAAGTTTCGGTGACTTCATTTTCGGATAATTTTATAAATTTTATGGTGTCGGATTAGGGGGTTAGGGAATCTAGAATGAGTTTTGAGTTAATTATGTAGTTTTTGACAAAAAACTTAATAGTGCTTTTAGTCCTTTTTTTGTCAAAACTTTAAAAAAATTGGACTATATGGTGATGACAAACTCAAATTCGGGCTCAGATCCGGACCCAACCCTTCCAAGGGGTTGGATTTGGGTCCAACCTTTTCTGGATCGTTAGATCAATTAAGGTTTCATCTAACGGTTGATATTTATTTTTGATCTTGTTCAAATAGTTGACCTGATCCGGAGCCGTTAGTTAACAGCGTTAACTAGTTAACTCTGTTAGTTAACGGCATTAACTAGTTAACTCTGTCAGTTAACGGCGTTAACTAGTTAACTCCGTAAGTTAACGACGTTAACTGGTTAACTCCGTCAGTTAACGACGTTAACTGGTTAATTTCGTCAGTTAACGGCGTTAACAAATTAATTTTATTAGTTAACTAGTTAACTCCGTCAGTTAACGGCGTTAACTAGTTAACAAGTTTATTTCGAAAGTTAACTAGTTAACTCCGTCAGTTTTTTAGGTTAACTAGTTATCTCACTTAACAAATTAATTCAGAACATTTATATTTTTACAAAATGATACACAAATTAAACTATCAACAAACTAAAGTTGGGTGACTTAACATGTAATTAAAAAAAATTACACAAACACTATTTTCTCCATCTTCTTCCTCCAGCATCAGCGATGTGTCTCCCTACCGTCGACTGACGTCGGCAATCAACCAGCTCTCCCCAGCCACCAACGACCTCCCCCCCGGCTTCCGAAAACCCCCGCCTCCGACAACCTCTGCTTCCTCCCCTGCCTCCGATTTTCCAAGTTTCAGATCTACAACGGCCTCCGATGTGAAGGAACGCGACCATCGGTGGTGGCGGAGGAGGCGGAGGATGAGAACGAGCGGAAACCAGATCTTCAGTGGATTTGTGAATCATTCCTGACCTAGATCTGCACGGGATCAGAAATGGCGACACCAATTGCTGGGTGTGCTCTGGGAAGACTCGAGCGGAGATGTCGGCGAGGGCTTCATCGGAGGAGGGGAACGCCGGCAATGATGTCGGTGAGGGCTTCATCGGGGAGGAGAGCGCCGATTGTGGTAGTGGGGAAGCAAGAGTTTTATCCGGAGGTGGTGGTAGAGAGAAAGGGGTGAGAAGTAGAGGATAATGAGCTCATGTAGTTCTGGTTGGACCGGTCCAACCTTTAAAGGTTGGGTCCGGATCCGGAGCCCTCAAATTCGTCCATATTGTCGCCACATAAAAATATTAACTGCAAAAATTAATTATTTAAAACAAAAAATAAATTTACAAAAACTACATAATTAACTCAAAACTTAAAATCAAAATTAGAAACTCTCTCTTGTAAGCCCCATCTCCTAGATATGATGTACAAGTGGGTGATCTTAGACACTGACGAAAAACTATCCCCATTTCCTTTCTTTTTGTAGATGGGATGACTAGTAAGGCTAACAAACACCTTTGTGTTGATCGATATGAATTTTAGCTAATGAGTTGTGGATCATGAGAAATGAGGAGATGTGGTGAGGAATTGTGATTGGAAAGTGATAGAATGGTTATAATGTGATATGAGAGCTGTGAGTTAAATTATGGTTTTGCTTGTGTGTATTGTTTGTGAATGAGTAGAACCGGAAGGAGCCCACACTGCCCCAACCAAAGTTGATGTGATTAAATCTGGTCTACTGGGGTAGATCACCTTGACTAAGTTGCTAGAGATGAGTTGATTACCTCTTGAGGGGGAAGATCCTTCTGTAAGGATGTGTGAATGCTTCCATGGGAAAGGTTCATGTTTATGATGCATCGGGACTCTCCATGCGGTAATGGAGTGCGTTTGTCGTCGCCGATGGTGGTGTGGAGGAAATCCTTAGCGCCTAATTAAACACCTAGCTATACCTTGTTGTTGATTTCAACTGTGATATGATTGATGTTAGATGTGATTGAATGCTTGATTTTGAGTGTGGTTTGATATGGTGTTGAGAGATGTGTTGAATCGATGAATGACGATATAAGGTGACGTTGTTGATAATGTGATAAGATGATGCTAGATTAGAGAACTTGTAACATCCCGGTTCTGAGTTTCCCGTCAGGAATTAAAAATTATTGGTTGAACCCGTTGGTTAAAAGCTTGAAGGTTTTCATTCGAATTTTAATAATTAATTTATCAGTGTATTTATTTCCATTGGAGGAATAAATTATTTATGAGTTAATCATTAGGTTCGAGTTCTAGATCACTGGGCCGAATCAATTGGTCGAACCAGTTGGCTAGACCTATGTGATTTTGGCGTCCACCCGTTAAAAGAAAGGGGTGGTTGGCTTAAAGGCCATCCGGATTGGTCATGAGGGAAAGGGCGTTAGTGTATTGGCAGCTATGTGGATTTAAAGAAGAAAAAGAGGCAAGCTGGGCCTGAGGCCCAACAATGGTTAATTGGCGGCTGTAGCTAGCGAGATTGAGAGAAAGGAAGAGGAGAACAAAGGCCGAGATGGGTTGTTCGGCTGGGCTTGGGTAGCTTGGCCTGTTCAACAGAGGAAGAATAAAGAAGGCTTCAGCCCGTAGAGAGAGTCGAGAGGGAAGAAGGGCTGCAACCCTATGGATTGGAGAGAGAGAGAGAGAGAGAGAGGGCGAAGAGTTTAGCTCCGCAGAGAAAAGAGGAAGTGGAGTTTTCCCCGGGCGCACACATTGAGGCTGAGTTGACTGCACAATGACTTCGAGGAGAGAGAGTTGGAAACACTTATGGTGGCAGTGACGGTTGCGATTCTCAACGTCAGGTTTGGTCGTTCGAGAATAGGCAGTGGCTTCTCGGGTACGTTGCATGGGAAACAAGCAAAGGAGGGGACTCTTTCCCTTTGGCGGCGCTAAGTTGGAACTAGGAGGAGTCCAGAGATTAAGGACGGTGCCGACGGCGATTGGAACTGTCCATTCCAAGGTCCTGAGAACTAGCGTTGACTGTCCAGGGGTGGCGACGACTAGAAATGGTTGGGTGCAGGAGGATGTCCTGCCAATGTAAAATCATCCTAGAAAGACAAACAGGTGGGTGATGTGATCCTGGCTACCAAGCCCGACTTGGACACAACTAAGGCCGATCCGGCCCCAACACTGATGTCGGGCCAAGACTACACCATGCCTAGACCTACGCCAGCCCCACCCCCAGAGCCTAGGAGAGCCAAAGCCCCAGAGCATGAAGACACACTTGGGAGGATGCTGATGCTTAGGCAAGCACCAAGGCTAGCTCCTACCACAGCCAGAGTCAGGCTATTGACTCTCCAGGAGCTGATGTTGACGCCGAGCCCCGACCCGGACCCCAGGCCGAGCCTAGCACCAAGGCTAGGCCCCGGATCGACTCCTACGAGCCCCAGAGCCCAACTAGACCTTAAAGAGACTCAAGAGGCATCCTTCACGCCCCGACCAAGACAGAAGCCAAAAGGCCCGTACAGAAATGAAGAAGGCCGAGAGCTAAACCCGACACCCGAGCCGAGCCCGTGCCCGGATGCCACAGAGAAGCACTTTTGGCCCAACCAACAATTGGCTCGTGCCTTTGGGGAAATTACAGTTGCTATGGATAGCTTGAAGCCCCAGGAGCACTCTCCAACAAACGGAGCTGAATTTGGAGAAGAACTGAAGGAGATAGAGCTCGGCCAAGTCCTAGCAAAACATGGGTGGAGCATCAAGGAGTGGAGCTCGGATGCTGATCCGAGGCTGCACACGATAGGAGCTACGATTAGGCCACCCCCTGAGCCTGATCCATGGAGGTATTGATGACCATTCATGATACGGGAGATGAAGAGAAGATGCCAAGTACTTCCAAACAAGAAATCCTAATCAAGCTAGGATTTCCCGGTTTTGGACAGATTTCTAGCTGACGAAGAATGACGGATTTGGGCTACCCGGAGATAGAATTTGGGCTGAATCCCAACATGAAAGTTGAAGCCCATGACGTCTACTAGTGATCTGCCAAAGGGATTTTTCCGAATTTATTTAGTATTTATTTGGCTGATTCTTCCAGAACCCGTTTAGCTGTTTTTTAGGATTTTTCCAGCTTTTCCTTTCTAGAGTTATTGTTTAGGAATAAGTCTTTCCTTGGGGAATAAGGCTACGAATTTAGCCTCCTTCTTAGACAATATTAGGATTAGATTAAGTCCTCTTTAGTTTTCTAATTAGAACTCTTTTATTTGTTTATTGTTTATTTAATTAGTTTCTAAGGAGGAATAGGAGAGCTTGTTCCCTACTCCCTATATAAAGAGGCCTTCGCCTCTCTTGTAAGACACACCTTGAATTGAATAAATTACTTAAACTTCGGTTTTTCTTTTAGCATGGAATTGTTAATCTCTTCTCGAATTTCATGGAATTGACTGTCGTTTAGACCGGCTTATCGTCTAGGGTATCATCCCCTTGAAGTGGCGCCATCGACTTGATACTTCTGGTTCTTAGCTCTTTATAGCTAGCGGGTCAAAGTCCTCTTCCATCCCCGGTTCCGACGGTTTCTTCCTCGTTGCACGATCATCAGCTTGCGGTGGTTAGGGTCGTCTGCCCACGGTTGCGGCGGTTCACATCAGTGGGTGACCCTAGACATTGTGACATGATCACCCCTTTGTTTTTATTATTATAGGTGGGGTGGTCGGCAAGGCTAGCAGTCCGCCCATAATAAGTGTGTGACATGGAATTGTGATGTGGAATTGGTACATGGGAATTGTGATGTGGAATTGGTACATGGAATTGTGAAGTGGAATTGGGACATGGAATTGGTTGAATGGAATTGTGAAGTGGAATTGGTTGAATGGAATTGTTTGGTTGATGTGTGGTAATTGATGTGGTTGTGTTTGATGGAATTAAATTGATAGAACCGGTAGGGGTCCACATTGCCCACCTTGAAATGGTTGTTATTGAGTCCGGTCTACATGGGGTAGATCACCTTGGCGAGGTGCATATCCTCCTGCGGGAGAGGGTCACTAGACTCTCCATGGTGAGAGTGCGTCTGTGGTGCCCGGCAGTGGTGGTGTGGAGCAACTCCTAGGCGCCTTAATTAACTCACCTAGTTAAATGAAATGTGAACTGTGTGTGTGTGTGCTATGCTGGATGTGATTGTGAGCTGATATGTGATGTTCTGTTGGATTGTGTTCATGTTGGTTTCATTTATGATGATGTTGATGTTGTGAATGTTGAATTTTGTATGGTTATTGGATGATATTGTTGGGGTGATGCATGATGGGAATAGGGGTAGAGGGAAATGTTTGATCATCTAGTACTACTATATTAGGATGTTAAAATGAAATAACGGAAAGGTTGGGTCCCATTGTTGTATTCCAATGGGGAGAGTCTGGGATGCTCCTTATGTAGTTCGACACATAGTTAAGCCTAGTGGGTTCACTCAGTTTCATTAGGAAATTGATCCCCTCACAGTCTTTCTTTTTAGTTAGAAGTAGTTGTCGAGCTTAGAGCAGCAGTTGGTGGTAGTGGAGTTGACCTAGAAGGCTGAAGGATGGTATGACCGAGGATGAGGATGTCATTTTATGTATTTTCATTTTAGTTGACAGCTTGGGGAATTTTCAAATGAGTTTTGTTGTTAATGTTGTTTAAGAGGTTTTTGGCTGTTTGTGACTTAAAATGCATGTAAGTGGGATCCCCGTCTTTTGTTTTAATGATCATATTTTATCAATTTTATTTTCACTGATTTTGTTTTGGTTATTTTGGTTCGATTTATCGCTAGTGATGATCATAACCTGTTTGACCATGGGGTTTACCCGGGTCGATTTGGGATGAGTGTTACAGAACTTTTATTGGTTGATCACCTAAACTGCTTAGGGCTAATAACTGAGAATTGGAGAATTGTTCAATGTTGTTGTATACTGGTGGGTTGAGAATTACTGTTGTAGTTTGATGATGAAAGATGAGCATGATAGGGCAGAGACTTGTGGTTGTGATCACCTAGAAATATTGCTAAGGGCTAATAATCGGTTAAACATAAATAATGTACTCCCATTGTACTTGTGTGGTGGAGGGGTTTGGGAGACCCCTATGTTTAGTTTGGCACGTAGGGGGTATTGCTTCACTCAGTTTCACTAGGAAGCTGACCCCTCAATCTTTTCCCTTTCATTTTGAGATAGTTTGTGAGCAGAATTGCTGATAATCATATGGCAGCAACAGAGTTGAGATAGAAGACTGAGGACTAGATACCATTTTATCATTTATGTACAATTGACATTTGAGGAAATTGGGTATTTATATGTGTTTATGATGTTGGTTTGTAATTAGGATAAATGTGAGTTTTGATTTTATTAATTGGAGCTCTACTTTTAGGTCAATTTATGTTATTTCATTATGATTAAAGTTGTTTATTTCGGTCGACTCCAGTGCGTGGATTTGCTATGAAAATTAGTTGTAACCCTCGAGTTGCTCTGCCGACAGATTTCGATGGCGTCCTCTTCAGCTTCCGACCCTTCTTCCTCTTCTCATGCAGTTGCTTCTTGGCCGTCAGTGGTGGCAGACACAAAGTCTGATTTGAAGTTTGTGGCAGAATCGAAAGAGGCGATTGTTAGGGGGTTTTGCGCATACATGAAGCAGTTCTTGATTTAGGGATTCGTAAGCTCGGATTAGCGGTCATAGCTCAGTTTTTGGGCGAGGTTCCTCCAGTAAGGGTGATCTGTGGTGTCTTGAATCGATTATGGGGTTTTGAGGGTGAAGTGTTTATTTTGGTTCTTTTGGAAGGCTTCTTCCTAATTGAGTTTCCCTCTGTCAAACTGTGTGATTGGATCCTAATGCTATCATGGCACATCCACCACTCCGCAATGGTGTTAAGGCGTTGGTCCCAGGGGATTGAACCTCTTGATTTTACCCCGGAAGAGATTCCGGTGTGGATAACACTAAATAAAGTGCCTCCAACGCTTATCACTCTGAATGCTCCCAAAGGTGCTCTCAAAGATACTTAGCCTTATGGGCTAGGGTGGTATTTGTCCAAGGGTCTCTAAGTTAATGGTACTCAACTAGGTAGAGGTTTTGTGTGTTTAAGGTGCCACGAAGAATGCAGAAACAAGTCAAGAAACAAAAGGCAGCAAAAGTCAACTCAAGGTTGTGGTAACCAAATTTGTCCGGGTCCCCGCTTCTTACCAAATCTAAGTTTCATCGGAACCTCACTTGTTTACCATCGTCGTCTCATCTCGAAATTCGAACCCACGAAAGAGGAAGGTCGAGACCCAATCATTATCAACGAATGTTCCACTAGCAGCTATCACCGACAACGAAGTTGGTCGCTCAAAGTTAGGGTTTCTATCTCTTATGTACATGTAAAGATAATCGAAATTCAAACTTATAAAATCCTAAATATGATCAAGCCCGATCCATTGGTAAAAGACCATGTGTTCAATAACCAAAGTAAAATGGGCTCAGGCCCATGTATTGGACAAAGTCAAATCGATTCAGGCCACACCAACTTGGTCCAAACCAGTCGACTCAGTTTATCTTGGTTCAATTAAATATTCAGTTTGGCTCAATTCAATTTTGCATAAAAAAGACATTTTTTGCCCAATTTGGTTTGACATAAGGAGGTCAATTCGGCTCAATTCAGTTTGGTCAAAAGAGTCAACTCAACCCAATTTGGTAATTCAGTCAAATCAGTGGATAAAACAACTCAAACCAGTTGGTCAAATTGGTCAGACCAGCTAATCAAACCGGATAACTACAAAGTGACCTAAGCTCCTATCCAAAATAGTAAACCTACTATTTTAGCCCAACTATTCACCCATTGAAATGTGTGATTGTGGGCTAGTCATCATTCCTTCTTACCTCATATTTATGGACTAATCCCAAATCTTAGGTCTATAAAAGGGGAAGGGTTTTAGTTACAAAAGGGGGACGGGGAAAAAGAAGAAAAGTTAGAGAAAAGACAATACAAAAATTCTGCTACAATCTCCATTTGTTTAGAAGCCTTTCGTTGACACCTTCCATCCCCACTTCAAAAAGACATAAAGTATGTCATCTTGTGAAGCACCACGTTTCTCAGAAGAGCCATAAACCTACATTCACCAAGAATCATAGTCAAGGGAAAGAAAGGAAGAACTCAAAAGAAGAAGTAAAAGGGAGCAACGCAATCAAGAAAGCCGAAATAGAGGAGCGAGCTAGAAAACCAAGGTTTGAACTCTCCTACATGTTAATTTAAACAAGTTACCATTTTTCTCAGCATTTATTTACCTTTCATTCATCCTAGTGGAGTTGTTACGACAAATCAGTTATCACGACATATTAAATACTTGTCTTATTTCATAGTTAAAAGTCATGATGTTTGACTAAGTGCATAACCAACCTAAGATTGGGGGTGTATATATTCACATACATAAGCTATCCACATATTCGGAAACAACAAACAATAGAGTAAAAGGAAAAGAGTTATGAATTCGGCATGTTCATGATTTATGAACCATTTCACCTTAATCAAAGCAAATAAGGCTAAAAAGAACAAGGATGTGCAAATTTGTTTAGAACAGTCGCTTCGGTTAAGAACTCTAAATAACTCATTAACCAGCCATACTAACCCACCAAAAACTACTAATAAAGCAGCCAACAATCATATCCGGACAACCAACACACCATCCTATTAAACACCCAAACAGCCCTATCAATCAAACCCAGCAATCATACCCAAATCACCCACCAAAACATCTTGCAAATTATATTAGACTGATCAACCAATGCAAGTAAGTTTGAACTTAGACACCCTAACCTAATTTAATTAACTCAAGTTACTTAGCAAGCCTAGAACAAGAATGAGCATTTGCTGAATTAATACTTCAACAGTAAAAGCAAGGAAGATCATACATTGACATAAATACCCCTTTCTAGTTCCCGACCAGACAGTTCTTCTCACTCTCGGTGAGAAATCCAAGCTAAGCTTAGATGATCGAATTTCTCTGAATCACCAATTTCTCATAATAAGTTAACAAAATTCATAAGAAATCATTATCAGAGGCTGTTAAATGAAGAGAGAATATAGAGAAATGAAGAAAGAATGAAGAACTCATTATTAACATCATCATTGTCATTATTCATCAACTACATCCATCAACAATGTTCAAGTTTATGAGCTAAACAGAGAATAGAGAAATCATATTATTAAAACCATCATTTAACGTTACTGTAAGTTTAATGAGCAAAAATGGAAGAGATTTAAGGAATAAAAAATCATAAAAAAAATCAACTTCATCAAAACTTCAGTACGTTAGTTGAGTTAGCTTAATGGAAAGGGATTTGATTTAACAAAATTTTTAAAGAAGTCACACGCCAGTAAATCTTAATGAGAAGGGGATTTGAGTTAATAAAATCGTAAGGAAATCATCATCAAAACACGCATTTTTTTCAGTGACCAAATGCATATTTGGTCCACTAAACCAAATAAATCTCAGCCATTCATTTAGTATTAAAATATCAATATTTATTTAATTACATAATCAATTTGGGATAATTGTTAGGAAAGAGTAGTTATCCCACCAAATATGGAGAAATAATTACCAAGACTATTTTAATTTATTATCATTTAGTTAGTTACCAAAATTGTTTTATTTATTTATTAATAATTAATTAACTACTGGAGATTAGTAATTTATATCCTCATTTTCGGGTGTACTAGTGCAAGCAATCTATCATATTTTCTGCCCGCATTAC
Organism: Linum lewisii; assembly: GCA_034768395.1. NCBI lineage: Eukaryota > Viridiplantae > Streptophyta > Magnoliopsida > Malpighiales > Linaceae > Linum > Linum lewisii. The sequence goes on from CM068304.1 coordinate 23,682,253, forward strand.
TTGTCCTAGTGCATGTAATTCGTGTCTAATTCATGTTTGCCGCTTGTCCTAGTACACATTAGGCATGTTTGGATTTAATTTTTCATTATAACATCTTGACAAATATGTGTTTGAAATTACAAGATGAAGATTATGAGTCATTTTTTGTAATACTTTCATAATCAAGTTCATTCAAAGTACTAAGATGTTGGATGCTTGTTGAGCTTCTATATTACAACAACTTTAATATAACCACTTGCATATGAACTTGCACTAGTATATTCTCTACTATGAACTATCTCACTATGAGTTGCACTAATACACCCTAAATACACTAATCATGCATCTGAATTGCACTAGTACACAGTACAGGCTCCGTCGACGGGCTAATCATCATCTAAATTGCACTAGTGCAAGGGCCATCTTCACGGAGATAGTCTTCCCGACTGTCCTAGTACAATACAATGTCGATTCCAATTGCACTAGTACAGGCTGATTCCAGATATGTTGTTGGTCTGATCTGAATCATCGGTGCCGAATCTGAAGAGAGGAGTTGATACCTCTATTTCTGGACACCCGCCCAAACTGGGCCTCGCCTCCTCGCATCTCGTGATCTAAACGACCATCATTGTCGTGTCCTCCATTATTCCGACCCTCCCTTCCTTGAGCACCTGTGATAAAAGTGTCGACGGTGGTGGGATCCATCAGCTGCAGAAGATGCGAGAAGTAGGATGAAGGAGAGCTCACTTCCTGGTATAGCCTCATCGCCACAACCACATTAAACTACAACTTTTTCTTGAAGAGGTTGTGTCGCTGCTAGCCGTCGCTCCACCGCCACCGCAGCTTCTCGCGCCAACGCTGTTCTGATACAGTCGAGAGATCACTAGCAATAATACTAATACAACTAATAATAAATAGAATAGAAACAAAAGAGGGGAATGAAATAGGATATATATAGCCTGGGGTAAAGATGATAATGATGGTTGATGTTCATTATGATACCCAGAAGACGAAGATGACCAACTGACAATTTTGCTGGTCGGAGAGCAAAGACAGGTTGTCGACGACAGCATGATGGGGGAGTGGACTGCGTCGATTTTTTTATTTGGAAGGAGGCGGTGATTGTTTTGGAATGAATACAGTAGGGTTTCTAGGGTTTCCATGTATATATATTTAAAAAATATTTAATCATATTCGTTAGATTAATCTAATTGTTCATGTGTAATTGGTTTATTAGACCAAAGAAAATCCTTGGTCTCCCTGTAGGATCCGATCAAAACATGTCAGTTAAAGCTTAACTGAAAAGAAATTTCAATTTAACAAAATCGTAGGGAAATCTTAATAAAAAATCGTCAGTTACGCTATGAGAAAAGAAAATGGAAAGAGATTTAAGAAAGGAGGGTAGTAAACCTACTCCTGAGTATCGGCCAAGACTTCGACGAGATCGAGGAGGAAGTCTTCGTTGAAGGTTGCGACGAGAGAGGGAGATTCAGATCCTCGATTTCGCCTGTCGTCGATCGTTAGAGGAATGTCGGTGGTGGCCATGGACGAAAGCTAGTCGCCATTGATGACGTTGAAGATTGGTGGAGGACGAGTAGAAGGTGAAGTTTGTATTAGGGTTAGGTAAGAGATAAGATTTCTAGAGCATGAGAGGGGATGACGGCTGGAAAGAGGAGATAAGGTTAGATTCTCTTAGGATTCATCTTAGGTCAGGTTATCCGAATTAGATCTTTTGGGTCATCCAGAAGTGGGCCGCGGATGGGCCGAACCCGCTTAGGGCCTGTCGTGAACGTTTCCGTCCGCGTTTCGCGATCCCCGGCTTCGTGTTGGTCTCTTCGTTGGGTTTGGTAAAAGGTTGGAGCCGCCACCAATCACTTAAAGTGGATTGGACACTTAGAGCCCGATTTAGATGATTTTAACCTAAACCGAACCTGGTCTGCGTTCAGAGATCTAGATAAGGGGGACGGTTACGTGTGGGGAAGGATTAACACCCCCACTACGCCCGGTAAACCGGTACTACCAAAATCGATAAGTCATTTGATGTGCTTTCTGTTAAAATGTGTTTAATTTGTAAAATGGGAGTTTCATGTGTTTGGCCTAGTGTCAGGACACACTACTAATCCCGATGATTTTTTATAAAAATAGTTTTAAAGGAAAAATAATAAAATTGTTTTAAAGTTGGACTCGAGTCTAGTGACTGCCTACGTATCCGGAAACCAGAATCAAAGTCCACGTAGTTCGATTTGAAAAGTTGATTTGAGTTGGTTTGCAACCGAGTGGTCGCAGTTTGTTTTGGTTGTTTTGTGATTTTTTAGTTTGTGAGCATTTCACGTGACTTCATTAGTCGTAAGTCTGACGTTACTAATCCCCACTTGATATTTTTTTTAAGATTTATTAATTTTAGTTCACATTTCGCGGAGATGTGATTTTATAATAAAAGAGGTTTATGCGTCTTTACCGCTGTAAAGACTAACACTACTAATCTTGATTATTTTAGTGTTTATAAAAAAAGAGTTTGATTTATGTGAAGATAAGGTACTTAAGTGTCAATTCATGACAAATACAAGGACTAAAAGAGTAATAATGTTGTTACTCTATTCCTATTGAATGACCATCTAGGCCCCTTCCCTAATTACTTTTAACTTTCCTGATTTCCACTTTGCAATATGGTATCAGAGCAGCAATACGCTTCCGTTTTCACTTTCTGATTTTCTCTTTCCTCGTGTTTAACGAGTGTTTGTTACTTTCCTCACGAAGCTTCGTCTTCTTCGTTGAGTGCTTCTTCCTTTTCTTGATTTCTTCTCAAAATCTTTCGATCTTTCATCTCAAAAATGGGTCGTAACAACGTCAACAACAATGGGAATCCATCGTCAGCCACTGCGGCACCGCTCGTCGATCAAGACAACGCCTATTTCATCGGCACCGGCGATAACCCGGGGCTTCTTCTCGTCGGAACGGTTTTAATTGGAGCGTCCGACTACTTCTCATGGGCTCGTTCAATGCGTATGGCTCTAATCACCAAGAACAAATGGGGATTTGTTGATGGCTCTGAATCAGCACCATCGGCGACAGATTCTCGATTTCCGGCGTGGAGCCGTGCAAACGTGCTTGTTCTTGGGTGGTTAATTCGAGCGGTTTCACCAGATATAGCTCAGTCAGTGTTATGGCTTGATTCAGCACGAGATGTGTGGTTGGATTTACAAGAGCGATTCAGCCGTTCTAATCTGGTCCGTATCAACGACCTTCACGATCAAATATCATCGTTCAGGCAAGGTGCGTTATCGGTGACCTCTTACTTCACGAGATTCAAGGTCTTATGGGATGAGTTCGCTATGTTCAGGCCGATCCCATCTTGTTCTTGTCAGCCGCGTTGCTCTTGTGACGCGTTACCTACTGTGCGAGATTACTTCCGCACAGAACAGATTATCAGATTTTTGAGGGGTCTCAACCCAGGGTTTTTCTTCAGTTCGGTCTCAGATTATCAGGACAGACCCGCTCCCTACGATGAACCAAGTCTTCTCTATGATAACTCAAGAAGAGCAAGAAATCGGAGGAAATCAAGATTCGTCACAGATGGTTTCTGGTGCTATTGATAATGCTCAAGCCCAAACCCGGATTATGGCGGTTGGTGCTCCGAATTTCAGAAAGGGAACTAAGCGTCCAATGTGTAGCCATTGCGGATTAATAGGGCACACGATTGAGAAGTGCTACAAGAAGATTGGATACCCGCCTGGGTATCGCAATGGAAAAAGGGTAGCTACTGCAAACGCGGTTCAAGGCTTTTCTGCCTCGAATGCTGGTTCTAGTGGAGTGTCTAACGAATCAGAAGGAGTTCATACCGAAACAGAGACTGTGGCCATTACAAAGGATCAGTACCAGTCTTTGTATTCGTTGTTTCAAGGGCACAGTTCAGGGGCAGAAGTTCTGGGTTCGGCACCGTCAGTTCATTGCGTTACTCGTTCTGGTGTCAAGCCTTCGACATCAGCAGTCGGTCCTCCATACGTTCCAACCTCTGGCGATGGAGCTGCTTCTCTGAACAATAACCCAGGTATAGTATTATCTCATTCTCGAGTTCGAATTTCGAGTAGATGGGTTGTCGATTCAGGAGCAACAGATCATGTTGCATCCTCGTTAGATTTTCTTACCTCCTCTACCCCAGTTCAGGGTATGAGCGTCCAGTTACCTGATGGTGAACTTGTTTCAGTTACTCATATTGGGGATGTTCATCTTACTTGTGGTTTAGTATTGAATCATGTACTGGTGATTCCTTCTTTTAAACTCAATCTGTTGTCCGTAAGCAGATTAGTTAAGCATGGTGCTTATAATGTTTCCTTCTTTTCCTCAATGTGCTTTTTTCAGGACACAAAGAATCATCGGACGATTGGTACAGCTGAAATGATTAGAGGCTTGTATTGGTTACATTCTCATGATCAGCCTTTGACAGATAAGAACATAGTCTCTAGTTGTTCATCCAATTTCTTTGATCTGTGGCATTTTCGATTAGGACACAGCTCTTTAGATTCCCTGTGTAAATCTTTAGGATCAAAGAATTTGAATGATTTTCATTGTAAAGTGTGTCCTTTGGCCAAACAACACAAGTTGAAATTCCCTTGTAGTGATTCTCAGGCAGTTGCAGTATTTGATCTAATACATGTGGATATTTGGGACCATATTCTAGTCCTACCTTTGATGATCATCGTTTCTTTTTGACAATTGTTGACGATTGTTCTCGTTTCACTTGGATCCGTCTTATGAAATCTAAGTCAGAAGCTAGAAAACTTCTCATGGACTTTTGTGTTATGGTTCATGTTCAGTTTCATAAACATGTCAAAGTTGTTAGGTCAGATAATGGATTAGAGTTTGCCATTCCAGATTTTTATAGTTCTAAAGGAATAATCCATCAAACTTCGTGTATTTACACTTCGCAACAAAACGGTCGTGTTTAGCGTAAGCATCAACATATCCTTAATGTTGCTCGAGCTCTCTTAATCCAGTCATATTTACCTGTTCAGTTTTGGGGTTATGCAGTGCTGCATTCTGTGCACTTGATAAATCGGTTGCCTACTCCTATCTTGAAGGGTAAGACGCCATTTAGTATACTCATGAATAGTGAAGCATCTTATGATCATTTGCGTGTTTTTGGATGTTTGGCATATGTATCTACTTTAGCTCACACCAGGACTAAGCTTGATCATAGGGCTAATCCATGTGTGTTTTTAGGGTTTCCTGCAAACACCAAAGGCCATATTCTTTACAATCTAGTGACTAATCAAGTCATCATCTCTAGGGATGTTATCTTTCATGAGAAGCTATTTCCTTTTACTTGTCCTAAGGACTTTGTTATTGCCTCAGGAGATTTCAGTGAAGTCTTAAGGTTGTTTGATACACAAGAGTTTGCTGATATTTTTCATAAGTCAGCTGATGTTTTGCCAGCTGATGTTTTGCCAACTGATGTTTTGCCAATTAAAAATACTTTGCCAGCTGCATCTGTTTCTCAAGATAGAATTAGTTATGGGCTTCAGCCCATTTTCAATACTCAGGATAATAATTCGTCTGGGCCTATTCATAACTTGGATTCAAGTGTTTTAAGTAATAATGCACATTCTCGGTCTGGTGCTTCACGTGTCCGTCGTCCTCCGACACGTTTACAAGATTATTATTGTAATCAATTCAATTCCCACATTCCGTACCCTATTCAGAACTGTGTGTCACTTTCTCGTCTTAGTGATACGTATCAACGATCCATTTTGGCCATTACCAATGAAACTGAACCGGTTCATTTTAAAGATGCGGTTACTAATCCCAAATGGGTTGAAGCAATGGATTCTGAGCTAAAATCCTTATATACAACTAATACTTGGTCTCTAGTTTCATTACCTCCAAACAAAAAGCCCATTGGTTGCAAATGGGTATACAAAATCAAGTATAAGGCTGATGGTTCCGTTGAACGTTACAAAGCCCGTTTAGTGGCGAAAGGATATACTCAAACTGCGGGTATTGATTACATCGATACTTTTGCTCCCGTTGCAAAATTAACCACCGTTAGAGCTTTGTTATCTCTAGCTTCTATCAAAGGTTGGTTTCTCCATCAATTGGATGTTAATACGGCTTTTCTTCATGGAGACTTATTTGAGGATGTTTATATGAAACCACCTCTTGGTTTACAATTAGAGTCTCCACATCTTGTGTGCAAGTTAAATAAATCCTTATATGGTTTAAAACAAGCAAGTCGTCAATGGAATTTTAAGCTCACCGAATTTCTTCAAGTTCGTGGTTTTATTCAATCCAAAGCTGATTATTCTTTGTTTACTAAAAATCACCATGGATTATTTCTTGCCGTTTTGGTTTACGTTGATGATATCATTATGACTGGTAATGATAGTCAAGGGATTCATGATCTCAAAAGTCAACTTCATGACAAATTTACAATCAAAGATATTGGGGAACTTAAATTTTTCTTAGGACTTGAAATTGCTCGTTCTTCAAAAGGCATCACTCTTTGTCAAAGGAAGTATGCTTTAGAAATCATCTCTGATTCTGGGTTATCTGCTTCTAAACCCGTATCAAGTCCTTCTGATGTATCTTCTCGTTTGTCAATAACATCAGGAGATCCTCTTCCTGATCCGTCTCCTTATCGTCGTCTTGTTGGACGGTTGATCTATTTGTGCACGACACGTCCTGATATATCCTTTACCGTGAATTACTTAAGTCAATTCATGAGCAAACCTACTGATCTGCACATGAAGGCTGCTTTACGAGTGGTTAGGTACCTTAAAACCGACCCTGGACTTGGATTGTTTTTTCCCTCCACCTCGTCTTTGCAACTTCATGCTTTTTCTGACAGTGACTGGGCAGGGTGTCCAGATTCTCTACGTTCTACTACCGGTTTCTGCGTTTATTTGGGTGATTCCCTCATTTCTTGGAAATCTAAGAAACAAGCCACGATTTCCCGTTCATCGGCTGAGGCTGAATATAGGGCTCTTGCCGCCACGGCTTGTGAGCTTCTTTGGTTGAAGTCTCTATTTCACGATCTGTTGTTTGACATCACAACTCCCATTTCATTATATTGTGATAGTCTGTCTGCGATACGTATGGCAGAAAATCCGGTAGCTCATGAGCGTACCAAGCATATTGAGATTGATTGTCATCTCATTAGGGATTGCGTGTCTAATGGGTTTATTCGCGTAATTCAAATCTCGACACTCAATCAGCTTGCTGATATCATGACAAAACCTCTTGGTCCACATATTTTCTTGCCAATAGTGTCCAAGCTGGGCTTGCTCAGTATTCACATTCCAGCTTGAGGGGGGGTGTGAAGATAAGGTACTTAAGTGTCAATTCATGACAAATACAAGGACTAAAAGAGTAATAATGTTGTTACTCTATTCCTATTTAATGACCATCTGGGCCCCTTCCCTAATTACTTTTAACTTTCCTGATTTCCACTTTGCAATAATTTATTAATTTTTAAAAAGGTGGACTTGTGTCTTTCGACTGCCTACGTACCCAATTAATATTGGGATCAAAGTCCGCGTAGTTCGGGCCTAAAAACGCGAATTGATGTTGATGTTGTGATTTTGAATTTTGATTTGGTAAGTCGATTTCTTTGGTCTAATAATTTTTGGAGTGAGGGATTTTTACGCGTCTCTTCTAGTGTAGAGGCAAACATTACAATTTTCCACGATGAGAGCGATTAATAGGATTCTTGTTTAATCGAGAATTTTCACGAGTTTTGTTAGTGTAAAACTTGCGCTACTAATTCTCTTAGTCCAAAACATTTTAGCGGAATTCATTTTTAGACAAACAAGTTTACGGGTTTCAATAGTGTGAAATGATTGCTATTAGTCCATTGAATTACGAGGATTTTAGTGTGCAATGTATTTTAAGTCGGGAAACTTCACGAATTTTACTAGTATATTAGACTTATTTAAAACGGGGATTTTCATGAGTTCTACTAGTGTAGAACAATCGCTACTAATCCCTAATAATAGTTAATTTTACATAATGTGAAACAACTAAAACTGAAATTAAAATTATTACTTGGCTACATGATTAGCAATATTTGAGATTTTTTATTATCTTAATAACTATATTATAGGCCTTAGAAGATAAATTATTAGTGGGCTAAAGAAGAAATAAAAACAATATACAGAAGCCCACATTTCGGCCCGAATCTGTGGCCCGTCCGAAATTATTCGGACCAAAAATTCAGCAGGCCCTTTTGGTTAGTTCCGCGGTGGCAATATCGTAATTAGATCGGCCGGTGGCATTTTTGCAAATATGGAATGACTACCCTAATAGAAGACATATATAAGCTAATTGGGACCAAAAAATGCTCCCCAATCTCTCTCTATCCCTATCTGCGCCGTCCCTCTCTCCCTTTTCTCTCATCTTCTTCATCCTCTCTACTTTTCTCTCAAACTTCTTCTCTTTTCTAATCTCTCACCCAACAATGAACACACCCAGCAACAAAGAAACCAAACCTCACCCTCACCTGATGATATCGTTGCTGCCACGCCGCCGGCCGCCTTGCATCAGTCAAGCGTCGAACGCCGCCGCTGAGTCCCTCGCCATCTCCCTTCCGATCAGCAATCTCACAGCCGCCACGTCACCGCCATCTCCGATTCTCTTGCCGCCGTGCATCAAAATCCGCCATGGCCGCTGTTGTTCCTTCTTCGTTCGTGGTCAGATCTGACTCGCACGCCGCGCCGTCATGCCGCCGACGAACCGCCACCATGTTGCTTCCATGGAGTCGCGTCGTTGCTCCGTCACCACTCTACCTGGAAGACAAAAACAATAGGCAATTTTTTTTTGCTCTTTGCTATTTTATATTTGTGAAATCCAGAGTTTGAATGTACTTGATTCCTATTTTGATTTCAGATTTTGATGAGGGCTGATTGGTGATTTGTTGGAAGGCAGCAACACTAAAATGAGTTGAAAGGGGGGCTTTTGATTAGAGATAAACAAAAAGGTAAAAATACTTAGGTGAAATGGTTTTGGTTGATTTTAATGACTTGCAGAATTGATTTATGCTATTGATATGCTTTATGGATCATGGTTACAAACACTATAAATGCATAGATTGTTAATTAGTGTGAATTGTGTGATGAATAGTTATAAACTAAAACAATATCATACAACACTCAAAATCATTTACACAATTATAAACTGAAGTAAGATTGATAGCTATTAGCGTACTGGAATATAGATAAAATAACAAAGCTTATAAAAACGGCTCCTTATATGAAAGGACTATAGATAGAAATCATTGAGTTTCGAAAACCAAATCCGAAACTCAAATATCCCTATCAATTTCCGGCCATACAACTTCTTGTGGCTTCTTGCTTGTACTGACTACTTCTTATCTCCTTGCTTTGTTTTCTGTAGGTGAAGAAGGAGGGGAAGGGATGAAGAAGAAAAAAGAAGAAGCATAGCTTCGAAGCTAGTAGGAGAAGCAGGGGTCTATTTATGCGTGGGGCTGTCCTCCTTTATGCTAGTAAACATGGTATAGGAGATGAAGAGAGGATGAAAGGAAGGAAGGCTTTGAGAGAATGTTTCTTTGAGAGCTTGGTTTCTGTAATGTGGAGGTCTTTTTGTCTTGTGCTGGTTTTGCTTTGTTTGGTCGTTTGGCAAGGGAAGAAGAAGAACAGCAGTAGAAGGGAAGGTTGTTTTTTTTTTGTGTTGTGTTTCCTCCTCCTCCCATTGCTTTGGGAGCCTTATTTTATAGGGAGGAAAAGAGGGAATTTTGCTAATTTTTTTATTTTTCTGTAATTTTTATTAATTAATTTTTGTTTAAGGCTTGAGCCCAACTCATAATCATTAGGAAATGGGGCTAGAGCCCAATTCGAAATCAATTGAAAATGGGCTAAAAACCCAATGACTTAAAACTTATTCTCGAGCCCAAATTTAGAGATTCGACTCCTTGATAATTTATTATTTAACGAGATAGCTCTATAATACAATTCGTTATAGCTATAGAAATATTTTCACTATTATGTAGTCGTATGGATAAAGGCTAAAATAGTGTATAAATTCGAGATAACTCAAGGAGCACAAAAGAGATCATTTTTGTCATTTTTTCTTAAATAGGAGTAATATGGCCAAATTTTGATAGATAAAAATAGGCCTAAAACGTGGAAATAATTCGAGAAGCCGGACAAAATTTGGTTACTACAGTTGCCCCTCTTTGTATTACTTTTGTTTGTGACGAAAAGTGATACAAAGATAGAAACCTAATTTTGGAAGGCTTATCGGATTCCTCTTATTGACAAAAGTGGAAATTTTTTTGTTTGTTTTTGTTTTGTTGTTTTGATTTTTTTTTGTACTAGGGTCTCCGCTTGACGTATCACCTGTTCCAAATATGCAATCCATTCTGCCCCTGGATGCCGAGGGTTTGTGTACTAGGGTCTTAGCTTGACTTATCACCCGTTCCAAAATATGCGATCCATTCTGACCCTGGATGCCGAGGTTTTGTGTACTAGGGTCTCAGCTTGACTTATCACTCGTTCCAAAGATGCGATCCATTCTGCCCCTGGATGCCGAGGTTTTGTGTACTAGGGTCTCAGTTTGACTTATCACCCGTTCCTAATATGCGATCCATTCTGACCCTGGATGCCGAGGTTTTGTGTAGTAGGGTCTCAGCTTGACTTATCACCCATTCCTAAATATGCGATCCATTCTGACCCTGGATGCCGAGGTTTTGTGTACTAGGGTCTCAGCTTGACTTATCAACCGTTCCAAAATATGCGATCCATTATGACCCTGGATGCCGAGGTTTTGTGTACTAGGGTCTCAGCTTGACTTATCACCAGTTCCGAAATATGCGATCCATTCTGACCCTGGATGTCGAGGTTTTGTGTACTAGGGTCTCAGCTTGACTTATCACCCGTTCCAAATATGCGATCCATTATGCCCCTGGATGCCGAGGGTTTGTGTACTAGGGTCTCAGCTTGACTTATCACCCGTTCCAAAATATGCGATCCATTCTGACCCTGGATGCTGAGGTTTTGTTGTACTAGGGTCTCATCTTGATTTATCACTCGTTCCGAAATATGCGATCCATTCTGACCCTGGATGCCGAGGTTTTGTTGTACTAGGGTCTCAGCTTGACTTATCACCCGTTCCTAAATATGCGATCCATTCTGACCCTGGATGCCGAGGTTTTGTGTACTAGGGTCTCAGCTTGACTTATCACCCGTTCCAAAATATGCGATCCATTATGACCCTGGATGCCGAGGTTTTGTGTACTAGGGTCTCAGCTTGACTTATCACCCGTTCCGAAATATGCGATCCATTCTGACCCTGGATGCTGAGGTTTTGTGTACTAGGGTCTCAGCTTGACTTATCACCCGTTCCGAAATATGCGATCCATTCTGACCCTGGATGCCGAGGTTTTGTTGTACTAGGGTCTCAGCTTGACTTATCACCCGTTCCGAAATATGCGATCCATTCTGACCCTGGATGCCGAGGTTTTGTTGTACTAGGGTCTCAGCTTGACTTATCACCCGTTCCTAAATATGCGATCCATTCTTACCCTAGATGCCGAGGTTTTGTGTACTAGGGTCTCAGCTTGACTTATCACCCGTTCCAAAAGATGCGATCCATTCTGCCCCTGGATGCCGAGGGTTTGTGTACTAGGGTCTCAGCTTGACTTATCACCCATTCCAAATATGCGATCCATTCTGCCCCTTGATGTCGAGGGTTTGTGTACTAGGGTCTCAGCTTGACTTATCACCCGTTCCAAAATATGCGATCCATTCTGACCCTGGATGCCGAGGTTTTTTTTTTATTATATGGGCAATCAGTTTATAGTCTTGATGCATGGACAAATTTTTTTGAAAATTTTGAAATAAGAGCAAATCAGTTTATAGTCATGATGCATGGACTACTTTTTGAATTTTTATTGAAAATAAGAGCAATCAGTTCATAGTCATGATGCGTGGACTAATTTTATTTATTTTTTTAATAAATAAGAGCAATCAGTTTATAGTCATGATGCATGGACTAATTTTTTTGAAATTTTGAAGTAAGAGCAATAAGTTTATAGTCATGATGTCAGGACTGTTTTTTTTTTTTAAATACACAATCAGTTTATAGTCATGATGCATGGACTAAATTTTTGAATTTTTTTTAAATACACAATCAGTTTATAGTCATGATATGATGCATGGACTAAATTTTTTTTGAAAATAAGAGCAATAAGTTTATAGTCATGATGCATGACTAATTTTTGAATTTTTTTTTGAAAGAAGTGCAATGCGTTTATACCCGGCACACAAGGGTAAATTTTAATAAAATCAGAAGAGTTATTTGAATCCACAAACGATGCATGAATTTAGATTTGTAAAAATTGAGATAATTTGGATGCTTTAAATGTTTGACAATATAGTAATGAGATTGAAATGTCATGTCATGTTATGATGAATGATTAATTTTGAATGATATGATATGCGTGAGAACGAAAGTCTCAAAATAATTGTGATGCATGCTCCTAGATTTTTTTTGAAAAATCGAATGAATTTATATGAATGAAATGTTTATAATGATATGAATGATTGATTTGTTTTTACACGGGTGAGGAAAAAGGTCTCAAATAGATTGGAATGCATGATTTTAGATTTATTATTCAAAATTCAATGAATTTAGCTGCATGAAATGTTTATGATGATATGAATGAATAAATTTGAATTTTCTTTGTTTGAGCGAGAACGAAAGACTCAAATTGATTTGAATGCATGATTCAAGAGTTTTTTTTTTTTTGAAAAATGAATGAATTTAGATGTATGAAATGCTTGTGATGAGATGAATGAAAGATTCGATTTTTTTTATGTGAGCGAGAACCAAAGTCTCGAATGCATCTGAATTCATGATTCTAGAATTTTTGAAAAATCAATCAAATCAAATGCATGAAATGCTCCTGATGAATGGGCAATTTTTTTTTTCATTTTGAAATGGATGAGAACGAAAGTCTCAAATTGATTTTAATGCATGATCCTAGATTTTTAGAAATCGAATGAAATCACATGCATGAAATGTTTATGATGGATGGATATTTGTTTTGGAATTTTTTACTGTTTATGCGAACCAAAGTCCTCACCGATACTGATCCACGAGTCTAGATGAACACATAAACTGTGTGATGTGTGATGTAGGATGCAATGATTTTTTGAAGAGATGAAAATTTTCAAGAAGAGTGTGTGACATGATTGTTTTGAAAATATGATATGTTATGAAATGTCATGATGTTTTTTTGAAAGAACTGAGCATATTTTTTATGGACACAAACGTAGTGAGATGAATAAATATGTTTGCTCAACATAAAATTTTTGTGATTAATGAATGCAAAAATATGCTAAAATTTGGATTTTATTTTGAAAATATATACGGTAGAAAATCATTTTGAGGGTTATCTTTAATTGTTTATCAACAATTGATTTTGTCAATTTAAATTTGGGCGTGAGCAAAGGCGATTTCTCGTTATGGCTAGGCTCGAGGGTTCAGTTGGGTTCTGAAGAGTACTTTGACTTGATAGTTTCTCGGCTTGGCTAGAGATTCGAGGATTCCTTCATACTGGTAGCATTTTGAAAAGAATCTTGAAGAGGTGATGATTTCCTAGATGCTCTCTATTGATGCTTACGCAAACTTTGCAAGGTGGATAACTTTGACTGATCCTTAAAGAAGACGATGATTCTTAGTAACTGGATGACCGATGAATTTCTGATGATATATTTTTTTACAGCTCTATTCTGTTTTTTGAGCTTTATTTCCTTTTTTTTCTGATTTTTTTTCATTTTTTTTTATAAACGAACAAGTGCATTTGTCATGGAAATAAATCTCATTTTTTCTGATTTTTGAAAGGTTAAAATTGTGTCTCAACGACATTTTGGGTGTAACTACACTACAAGACAAGTTAGTTAAGAACAAACTTTCCCAGATTAAAGGACACTTGATGTCTGTTTTGATTAATGAAAATCGATGAAAAAAATTCATCTCAATGATTGATTTGCATGTTTAACTAGAAGGAATGAGCATATCACCGATTGAGTTTACTAGACTTCTCACAATGATGAAAATGTACGTGTAAGTATGAAACATACTCACTCTCACGTGTTTCTCTCATTTTTTGGGTCAGTGTTTATCTTATTCATTTTTCTTGCTGTATGCAGTCACCATATGCTTGTAATGCAACCAAATCTCCACCACTTTGTATAATGCAACGATACATCAAGAGGTCTTTAAAGGGTCGTAATGGCCGAGGGGATACGGTAAAGGTAGGGATGATTGTAGATTTTTTTTTTATTTGTGTGAGAAAGGTGTATCGAGTCATGACAACTACCCAAAAGTGTGCTAGCCTCGACCAATTTGATTGGTGTTGACTAGGATATGTATCTATTGTGACCTATTTAGGGCTTGTCAGCTTTAGTTTGCCCCTGTTGCGATCTTCTTGTGCGCAAATATGAGGCTTCTATAGCCAACATTAGGAAGCAGAAACTTCAAACTTTGTGAAATACTAGTTTTTAAAAAGGAGGACTTGTGTCTTTTGACTGCCTACGTACCCAATTAGTATTGGGATCAAAGTCCGCGTAGTTCGGGCCTAAAAACGCGGATTGATGTTGATGTTGTGATTTTGAATTTTGATTTGGTAAGTCGATTTTTTTGGTCTAATAATTTTTGGAGTGAGGGATTTTCACGCGCCTCTTCTAGTGTAGAGGCTAACGTTACAATTTTCCACGATGAGAGCGATTAATAGGATTCTTGTTTAATCAAGAATTTTCACGAGTTTTGTTAGTGTAAAACTTGCGCTACTAATTCTCTTAGTTCAAAACATTTTAGCGGAATTCATTTTTAGACAAACAAGTTTACGGGTTTCAATAGTGTGAAATGATTGCTATTAGTCCATTGAATTACGAGGATTTTAGCGTGCAATTTATTTTAAGTCGGGAAACTTCACGAATTTTACTAGTATATTAGAAGGGAAGGTTGTTTTTTTTGTGTGTTGTGTTTCCTCCTCCTCCCATTGCTTTGGGAGCTTATTTTGTAGGGAGGAAAAGAGGAATTTTCTAATTTTTTTATTTTTCTGTAATTTTTATTAATTAATTTTTGTTTAAGGCTTGAGCCCAACTCATAATCATTAGGAAATGGGGCTAGAGCCCAATTCGAAATCAATTGAAAATGGGCTAAAAACCCAATGACTTAAAACTTATTCTCGAGCCCAAATTTAGAGATTCGACTCCTTGATAATTATATTTAACGAGATAGCTCTATAATACAATTCGTTATAGCTATAGAAATATTTTCACTATTATGTAGTCGTATGGATAAGAGGCTAAAATAGTGTATAAATTCGAGATAACTCAAGGAGCACAAAAGAGATCATTTTTGTCATTTTTTCTTAAATAGGAGAAAATATGGCCAAATTTTGATAGATAAAAATAAGCCTAAAACGTGGAAATAATTCGAGGAGCCGGACAAAATTCGGTTACTACAGGGCCTTTAGGTCCAGAACTCGTTAAATAGTATTCGGGCTAAACTAAATCAAATAAAATCACTTAATATAGTGGTTGAGGTCCTAGTTTAATAACATGAAGGTCTTATGTTCAAAGCATGTAGATGCTATTGTTTTTTTTTTCTTTTTAAGCTATCTAAATTAAGTAATTTAACAAAAATCAAATTTAATTAATACATTTTAAAAAGTTTATCCCTATAATTAAAATATTCGGTCTAGTCTACTTTTCACACAAGATCATTATGTTAAAGGTTGTGATAATCAAACGTACGTCACTGTACACAAAACTTTTAATTTCGAAAGTTTGAAAAAGTTTAATAGACGTTAATACGCCAGCAATTGTATCGACGCGTTCCTTATATAATATATACTTTATATCCACCCTATAAAAGGTTAATAGACGTTAATACGCCAGCAATTGCAGCGACGCGTCGAATGCCTCTTTATATAATATATACTTTATATCCACCCTACAAAAGATTACTAGACGTTAATACGCCAGCAATTGCGGTGACGCGTCGAATGACTCTTTACACAATACGTACCTCATACTCACTTTAAAGATTAATCGACGTTAGTGCGCCGGCAATTGCGGCGACACGTCGTATATATCCTCTCTAAAACCAAATTCCTTCAACCCGAACACCAGGGTATAAATGGATTGCAAACCAACCCAAATCGAACTACGTAGACTTTGATCCCTAATTCTGGGTACGTAGGCAGTCAATTCTTGACTCGAGTCCAACCTTCCACTAAACATTTATCTATCCCAAAATAATCACTTTGTCCTTTAACACGTACCCATAAATGAAAGAAAACTTATCGTAGTTTAGTTGTACCGACTTCGAGTCGGGCGGAACGGGGGTGCTAACCTTTCCCCGTACGTAACAGACCCCCGATCCTAGAATTTTAGTTTCGCAGACCTCTTTGATATCCGAATCGAACCACGGCGGTTTTAACCGGATCCTCTGGGTGTTCGATCCACTCCAAAATAGATTGATGGCGACTCCAAGAAATCATTTTCTCAACCCATAAATCTCTTTTGCGCCTTCCGCGCGAGCCGATCTGACGTCCCGTGGCCAATGGTATAGAAAAGGGCGAGGAAGGAGTGCGTTCCCTGACGGAAACCTCCGCAACAGATGGTGACTCCGCTGGGGACTACGGATAATCCCTAGGGGCAAGCTGCGTATATAAATCATGATAAGTTTGGGTGTTTCTTTCATTGACGTGTTAAATATTTCACACTGGTAATCATGCATTGCATAGGCTCTATACCCGAGTCTTTTACCATAGAAAAGAAGTTAGTAAGTGTTAGCCAATCGCAATTGCATTGGCGCGCTGAACGTTTTAACCGAACCATATCAATCCTGACTTCGGTCCTAAGATTGATGTGTCTAGCTAGCCTGGATAAGGCCAAGCTTAGACACAGTTCGGGGGCCAACTCCCTAGGATTTCTACCCATTGCATATAGTGACGTTAGTAAACTACCCCACGACCAGCACTAAGCACAGAGCCTTGCAACCATAATCCTGTCACCGACAAGACCTAGGTGAACCTAAAAAAAAATCTTACGGGCTACATGTTTCTTTGATTATTTTTGAGACCATGTGGTGCGTGTTCGGAAAAATCATGCATTCGCATAATATCATGCAAAAATCTCACTTTTTTCATGATGCATCATAACATTGTTTTAAAATTTGCATGTAACATACACGAGGGACCCACACACACTACAAAATGAACACCTTGGTCTATCAAAGGGTTCAGCGCACCACACCACAATGCACTCGTGCGAACGTGGGGCAAGCTCGCCTCGAGAGGAACACAGTGGAAGAAAATGCAACAAGTGAGCTCATGGAGTGAATACCACGAGAGTTGGTAACTAACATTGCCCTTTCAGCCCTGGGACCTAGGCCTGAGTATCTGATGGAAAGGTGGAGGACAGTTGTCCTTAGAAAGGGAGGTCGCATGGCATGCCCAATCAAACATTTGGACTGGGTGCCCGGATATCAAGGGATCAACGTCTTCTACATCCCTATAGGTTTCTACGGTTGCTTACCCCGAGAGGTTTATTATGTCCTTCATTATCTGGCAAAGACGTGCGTTGTTGGGATGGTACTATGCAGAACATCATTATTGGCAGGCATCGACAAATGGGAAGCGGAGCCCACCTCGATCTCTAGTTTCAGAAAATGGCTCAGGAAATTCCTTTCATTGTCTGAATGGGGCCAACACCTGAGGCAAAGGCACCACAAGGAGTACATATTTTGCACGTTGAAATCAACGGAGAAACTCGTCGTTCTAGATGATGGGTACATTTTAGAACAGAATCACGAAATGCTAATCCATAAAAGCACTCGTGAAAACCCCACCATCGAACCGTACCAATATCCAGAGGTGTGGAGGAACTTCAAGCTCACATTAGCCTACCTCAACCGTATAGAACCTTGCACTGTGGTTGCAGCCCTAACTGATGCATCAAATTACCACTTCAATGGGAGAATTAGGGAGAGAACCAATCTTTTCACGTCCCAACAAATGGAGGATTGTTGCCATGAATCGTCGCCTACTATGAAAGGATGGCATACTACATAAGGATGACAAGAATGCAACAAAATCCTCAAGAAAACACTTCATGAAATAGCGGTCCACCATGGGAACAAGAATATTCTAGTGGTATATGGAGGTTTTAAATAAGGCATCTACACCCCATATGTTTGAGGTTTTGTACTCTTTGCTTTCCATATATAGTAGAGGTGCATAAAAGGGAGGATATATCAAAGTTTAATTTTGAATAAAATGGTAGCATGCATGATTCGCTTCTTTTACGATCAAAGCATGAATTAAGACTTCATGATATTGGTACTAAGAATTAAGTTTAAGAAAGCATATCATGATTTGTGACACTACCTGAATGGAATTAGGTAAAATAAGGTTGGAAATGTCATCCCAGACATGTTAGATGAAGAATAGAAAGAACATCGAAAATCTCAGTTCAGTCTTTTCGGTGCGTTATGCGAGGAGTTCATACAAACATATCCAACCAAAAATTCATCCTGTTGTAAGTTGTAACCACGTCAGAAAATTCACATAACGGGGTTCAAATACGCAACAACAACAACAAAGGAATTGTAATGTATGAGTCAAGGGCAGATAAAAGACAATAGGGGGCATGCATATGCGCTAAAGCAGTTAGGGATCTCCCTCAAACAAAATTCATCATAGTTGTGTACAGTAAATGATGTACCTCTCAGTACGAGCAAAGTTTAGTAAGAAAAATTATCTATTTCCAAAGTCTACATGGTCGC
Source organism: Linum lewisii (assembly GCA_034768395.1). Taxonomy (NCBI): domain Eukaryota; kingdom Viridiplantae; phylum Streptophyta; class Magnoliopsida; order Malpighiales; family Linaceae; genus Linum; species Linum lewisii. Next base: position 23,701,045 of record CM068304.1, read on the forward strand.
ATCATCAAGTTCCCATTTGTTCTGATCCCGACTGGTATAGTTACAGGGAGAGTAATCGCCAAAATTCCTTTTTACCATGACTTCACCTTCAAAGTTCCGGCCATATCACCATCCTTTCTTCAGAATTCCAACTACTGAAAGTGATCGTGAGTACCATTTTAACAGGACGAGGAGCAAAGAAATGATCACGAAGTACAAGAACCCAAAATGTCTACGCGTTCTGTCCAAGAAATAGTTTGGGGTAGACAGTTCCAGATAATTAAATGGTTGGTGAATTTACCACCATTGCAAAAAGGGGAGAAAACTTGTAGCAACATGATATTGAAGGAATATGTTTTTTACATCACTACAGTCATTCTTCCATTTCCCCTCATTTCCTTTTTCTCCATATATTATTTGTGTCGGTCTACGACTTCATAATTTGACTATGAATCCTTCTTTTATGAATGAAAATTGGTGATTTTGACAAATCTGCGTGTTTAGCTAAAAAATCGATTCATGCGATCTTGATGACCAACTAGCAAGCCCATGTGAGTTTTGAATGATTCATAAAGAAAAAAAAAAGAATTTTTTTTTCTTTCGAGAGGTTTTCCTTGTTGCGACACTCCTAGAACTTGCGTGATACCGGCTTAAAACCACATGATTTTTCAATGACAAAGAATGATAAAGGCATTAGGATTACCTCCACTAAATAAGCCTTAACCCTCCTTACCAACATCATGACCCCTAGATAAACCTTGTTGAGCATAAGCCTTTTCTTTGAAATCACACATTATAAGCCAACTTCCTCTTCTTCATTACCTCTTTGAACCCACGAGTTCGTAACAACTAACATGCAAAGTGCGGGTCAAAAGTTAATTCACTTGAGATAACGATACAACAAGAAATTAAAAAAGTACTTTGAGGTCCTTATTAAAGGGGCAAATCAGTGTTTAGAGATGTTAATGGCTAAATGACGGTCGAAAACATCTAGTAAGCATATAATTTAACTAGGAAGTACTAAAGAATGGGGGTGAGTTTGAAAAGGGGAGAGTCAAAGCAAGTTAGGCCATACAGATAAGAAAAACGAGGTTGAGCCGTTAAAATGGCTGACTAGAAACCATCTGGAACCTTGCCAATGAATCAAGATCAAAGGGGTCAAACAAGCCTAGATCCCTCAACAATCTTGTTGTCACTCTTCATATAGAGTTCAATATCCTATTTACTAAATTGATATTATCGGTCAAAGAGTGTTAGCAGAAAATCCAGGGGATCATGGTCAAACAAAGGAGAGAAATGAGTCAAGAAGCTTCGACACTGTCAAATAGTCGAGTGGACCTCTAATCATACAGGGCGTTATCCAAGTGGTAACTAAGACAAGCATGGAATGATAGTTGATTATGTAACTCACTAAAACTCCTCACATACCTAAAAAGTATATATTTCATACCTTTTACCTAAGCCTCCTGGTATAACCCGAATAAAAGTCCTCTTGATATGTTGTTGCAATATTCAAAGTGGTGACGAGCTGGTTGCATATCAAGCATATGGTGACTGCTCTTTACAAGGAAAACGAGTGAGTGAAACACTGTCCCCAAATCTTGCACTTCGTACAGATCACATCCTCCATCAAAAGTCTAGCAAGTCGGATGGGTTGTATGAAAAAGTTTCTCGTTCAAACATGCAGATTTTTCAGAGTCCTCACCAGTTTTCATTATAAAAAAAGAGTTCCACTGAGTTTGAAGTCAGCAAGTACCTTTGGTTTTCTCACTAAAATCGCAACATTCTCGACCCCAATGAGATAAAAATATAAGTTTTTTTGACATGTCACGATAAGTGACACATCGGTTCATTGTGTCATCTTGCTACAAGTTTTCAAAAGAGAAAGGCCCAAAAACGTGACGAAGGCCAAACGATGAGACAAAAATAAAAGGAGTCATCCACTAGCCATTTATTAACGATTACCCCTATTCAATTACTTGGACTTTGATGCGCCAATTGTTTTAGAGGTGGACTAAGGATTGATTTGAACGACAACTGGATCATAACAAAGGTTAAGGAGTGGTCCAGATTACTACTATCCCATCAGTGCAATAACAGACGGAACTCGAAAGTGGGTTCGACTATCAGTGATTATCTTAACAAAAGAATTGGGGCGAGCTTGTCTTGGTTTCGTGTCACGGATAATACGAAGGTCATGCCAACAGGGGGCAATCACGCAATCTTAATGCCAAAAAGGGGTGAAAAAATAACATACTCATACTACACCTTATGCAAGATACGACATTATTACACTCAAACATTTTTCATATAGGATAGAACACAGTCTATCATTACACAATTTAAAAAATATATGCGGCACGTGATTTATTCATGACATTTTCATGTATACATGATGCATGTCCGAACACAGCACAACATGGTCCTAGGTGAATTCCTATGTACGCTGATTTGTGTTGAGTTTTTTTTTTCTCTCGAGCAAGAAAGCTAAATGTGTGAAGGAAGAGTGATGACGAACACACGTAGGAAATGGTAGGGGTCACTCTTCGAAGAACCGTTGTTCAGCACGTGTCAACGTGTGGCAAAAGTTGAAGAAATAGAGAGATGCACCGCTAGTGTTAAACAATAAACTATGTGGCGCAAATAGTAGAGACTCGGTCAAGCGCTAAGAACACATGACTTTAGATGATATCGTCAACTCATGAAACAAAGCAAGGTGTTCTATGGCGCACCCGTCTTTTGTCGTAATGCTAAAAATGGGGGGCATGTCGGTTAACCTCCATTGTTTACGCTCACCGAAAAACCCCTACATGTTCAAAGACAACACAACGTAGTTTTCCATTAATTTTTATGTACAGTAATTTGCATCGGGTTTGTTTTCTCGGAAAATAAAACAAAGCGTATGAAGGAAGAATGATGGTGGACACTTGTAAGGGTAGGGGTCACTCTTCAAAGAAACACGGTTCAACATGTGTCAAAGCATGGTGAAAGTTGAAGAGATAAAAAGGTGATGTGACTACTCATGGAAAGGAAACCGTGACTAGTCAGGGGTCAGTCCGGTCGGTCGTCTATGTATCTTAGCCCGGATGAGCAGTTTTGCGACATGAAGCGTCATTAATGTTGTACGATCAAAACTCAGTGGCATGAGTAATGAAGACTTGATCGAATTCTAAGAACGTCACATGATTTAAACAGGACCATTGACTATGAAGCAGAACGGGGTTCCGAGACGCACCCGTGTTTTGTCAAGTGGCCGACAATGGGGGCAAAGCCTTTAACCTCAATTGTTTAGCCCACTCACACCCTCTCAAGAAAGTTTCATTGGTGGTGCATTTACTAGAAGATCACCCACCAATCCATAATGCTCGTCACCATTGGTCCACAACCGAATGTTTCAAGGACCCTGTTATGGTATTGCACTCAAGTCGCATTTCAGAAGTAGCCAAAATGAAAGTGGAACATCTCTTTATTAATCACAACGCAACATTGATAGCATATAAGATGGTAGTATAACATGGGGATAAAAAAAGAAAAGATGTGTGATAAACGGTGAAAACTCGAAGACAGACACAGACGATGACGACCCATCACACTCAAACTCAGGATGAAATCAACAATGGTTCACCCTCGGTGGTGTTTCGGTTGTTCCTGGAAGTTGTAAGCCAACCCCGCAATCAAGAAGTAAAAGAACGCAAACGTGAAAAGGAGCATGATTACGATAAGCAGTAGCATGAAATCCAACGGAGATAACTCCCTGCTTATGGCCATGTTCTGCGAGATGAGTGAACCTTGAAAAGAAAGATCGAGAAAGCTCAAAAGGGGGAGGTTACACTCAAGCTATATCAGCGGAAAGAGAAAAAGAGGAGGATTGTGGGGATTTCTCAGAGAAAATGTCGAAGAGGAGAATGAGATGAACGATTAAGGGTGATAAGCCTTTTATAAGGGGAAGTTGGGGCATGCACGGGTAGAGCGAATGGTCATTTGTCTTTTCGGACGTATCGACGCGAACGAACTCTGACCACTAATCACTCTATCATCTTCACAAAGAAAGCAAGATGTCACAACTGACACATTATTCAAGGCCATGATCTCGTAAAATGAGTAGAATCCCCGATAAGCATGCGAATAAGCAGGAAACATTAAGTTCTTTTATTATTCGATGACGAAATAGCCACAACAACGTACATGAAAAGAAACATGAGGATACAAGAGTCATAAGGAGAAAACATGAAAGGAGAAAAGGGGCACGTGCCTAAAACCGAAGGAAGGAGCGAATATCTAAAGCAAAACTCATAAACCGTGCTGTCTTCGCATCTCTTCATGACGACGTTCGATCCTCCGAGTGTCAAGGTGGCCGCAATAGATTGCAGCGACAGACAAGAGTGCCAACGTGAAAAATCAAACACAAAGCATTTCGACGGACAATGTGTCGGAATATAAACTAAAATCCATCGGGCCTCTTCTCGAAGCGCAAGATCGCGGCTGCCAAAGAGGGTGAAACAAGTAGCAGGTAAAGGTGGAAGAAAAGGTAATAAGGAATGCTTCTTATATAGCCGAAAACTACCAACAAAGATAGGAGGGAAAACAACTTTTTTGAAAAATATAGGGTTTAGGAGGGGAAAAGTTGTGGTAAAAAAGGGGGTGGCATTCGCCCTTTGTGTAACTGGATGGCGTGGCCGCCTCCAGTCCACTCATTGTCTGCCGACAGAACAGGAGACGCGAGATAACTATAGTAAATGCATAAAGAAGGGAAAGAAACTTCAGCTTCAGATTAGCATGATTCAGAGTTTTACCGCTACCCCCTTCCAATAATGATATAATTGCCTTAGTGAAAAAAAAGGGTCTTGTGACGAGCCCTTCTAATCCCCAAAAGGGGTCATGCTAAGGATGGCTTTATAAAAACCTCTTCCGGGCCAACTATAAGAGTTATGCATTTTCGTGGGGAACTTTTTTAACCAATTACATCCCCCGCGAAATACAAGGAAATTAAAACATGTAAGGAAAATAATTGCTACACATAGTACAGCTAAAAAGGATCACAAGCGATAAGAGGGTTTAGTTCGCAATCAACGCAGGGACCTCATCACAACTCGGGAAGAGGTATTCATTTAACCGGTCTTCATGACATTGAGCCCCATTGGTCTAGAATTCCCGCTCGGCTGGCCAGCTACTCGACTCCCCTGTGAACGAAACGTATAGATTTCTTTGAGCTTCCTATTGAGGCCAATGACGGCAACTTGAAGCCTCTCATTTTGGGCTAAAACATCCATCATCTGCCTCTCGTAAGAGGACTCGGACTTTAGAAGATCACCATCCACTCTCTTTCCGTCGACGAGTTCGACCCATTCACAATAATCACAACCAGTCCCATACTGAAATATTAGACATAACAAACATACGCCGGTCAAAATAGCTCCCTAGCCGGGGGAAGCAAGTATGTTACCAAATAAAGAAATTACCTCCCATCATTGGCATTCCAGGAAGACCCTCATAACCCTAGGACCCAAGTGTAGCACACGTTGATGGAGGAGAACTTCACAATCACAAGTGGTCCGTTCCTTATCAGTGTTTTGGTTCGTCATATTCCAGCAGTAACAAAACACTTAGGGCAAAGTCCCAGGAAGAATGGTTCACTACTCACTCAAATGCCAATCGAATTTAGAAGAGAATGATGAAGGTCTCCAGATCTATCTTCGAGTGTGCCGGTTCCAGGGCCTCCCACTCTCCCTATTTATACCGATAAGGATTACCTTACAACCATCACATGTTGCGGTATGGCTCTGACACGCGTATCCTGAGGTAGCATGACTGTTCTCTGAATCTCGTAAACATAGGAGCTTTGTCCTGCATATAGTCGAGAGCACACCACATAAATAGCCTACTCAGACGATGGGATGCCTTCTCGAATTTGTAAAAAAATTCTTGGAGAAGCTAGAGAATTTCTCACACAAAGATTTCAGAGGAAGCTTTCAAATTTTTATTGGGACTTCGTCTTACCACGTCATATCTTCAACGGACCTCCTTCATCAGGGGAATGAAGTGACGGTAAAGAGGGATGAATCCCCTTCATAAAGTTGGATGACGTGACCGTTTCCCATCCACCCATTGTCCGCTAACAGAATGAGAGACAGGAGAAAACTACAGTAAATATGTAAAAGAAAAAGAGACTCCAGAGTCAGATTATCTGGTACATGACTTCATCGTTACCATCTTTAAGGGAACGATATGAATAACTTAGCGAAAAATGTCACGACAAAGATAATTTTATTAATACGCCCTCCGGGCCAACCCACAAGAGTCCTACACTCCAACAGGAGACGTCGTTATCCGATCGCCTCCCTCACGCAAAAGTACATGGAAATTTAGTGGTGCAACAAGAAAGGAGATACAAATTACAACTGGAACAACTAAAAGGGATCACGAGCAAGAAAAGACTTTAGTTTGTAGTCAACCTAGAGATCTCGTCACATCTCAAAAAAGACGCTCATTTATCGGTCCTCATGGCATCAGGCCCCGTCGGATTGGAATTCTCGCTCGATTGAACGGACACTCGGCTACCTTGAGAAGAAAACATGCGATTGGATGCTGATCTTGCAGCATTGTATATATCCTCGAGTTTTTTGTTGAATTCAGCAACGGCTGCTTGAAGCCTCACGTTCTGAGCTAACGCATCCATCATTTGCCTTTCGTAAGAAGACTTGGACTTGAGAAGACCACCATCTATCTTCTTACCATCGATGAGTTCAACCCGTTCGCAAAAATGGCAGCCCATTCCATACTGGAACATTATACAAAGAATAAACAAATATTCATCAAAATAATCGTGGCAGGAGAATCAAGCATGTCACAAAAATGAAGAAATTACCTCCCATTCTTGACATTCCAGGAAGACCCTCATACCCCTGTGTAGCACACGTTGACGGACGGGGAGCTCACAGTCGCATTTGCACATCTTCCATTCCTCGTTGGCATTTTGGTCTGTCATACTCCAATGATGACCAACCACTTAGGGAGAGAAATCTTCGGAGAGGTGGTTTGCTGCTCACTCAAATGAAGAGCGAATTGACGAGTTTCGAACAAAGATCTCCAAACTTATTTTCGAATAGGTTGAATCCATGGCCACCCGCCATCCCTATTTAAACCAGTAAGGATTACCTTACAAGCATCACACGCTGCAATGTTGCTCTGACACGCATGCCCCGAAGCACTATGACTACTCTCCAAATCCGTAATAATTGGAGCTATGTCCCTCGAGAATCGAGACCCCAACGCGCCATATGCATATCCAGCTCAGGCAATCGGATGACTTCTCAAGTAAGTTTCCATTTTTCCTTACAAAAATAAAAAATTTATGACGGTAACAAAATTTTCAAAAAATTGACTCTAAGAGAATCTGTTACTCCTCATTTTGAAACATGTTATTCAAAGTGACTTTCTTTTATCAAATCCTGATAAAAGCTTTCTTCAAACCAAAATTTTAATAAATTTTCAAGTCAAAGTTTAGTATTTTGATTATCTAAATGGACTTCAAAAATTGATTTGGTTTTCTCATAATTTTAAAACTCGATAAAGTCCGTGAAGATTTCAGAAGAAGCTTCCCAAATTTTCACTGGAACTTCACCTTATCCCGTCACATCTTCACAAAAAAAACCGTTAAAATGAGTTTTGGATTCCTCGAAATACTGCTATTCCTTGAGAGAGTTCACTGCGAAGAATTTTCAAGATTTTTTTTTTAAAAAGAAATTTGTCCTACGTTTTGGAATAGTTTCTAAATAGTTGACTTATCAAAAATTCAAACTAGTATGTCACAAATGATGTTTTCTCGAAAAATTCTCTACCTTGCATCCAGGCTATAAACGGATTACATTACTCTCGGCCTTGCTTCCGGGCTATAAACGGATTGTCTGCCTTGCATCCAGGCTATAAACGGATTACATTACTCTCAGCCTTGCTTCCGGGCTATAAATGGATTGTCTGCCTTGCATCCAGGCTATGAACGGATTACATTACTCTCAACCTTGCTTCCGGGCTATAAATGGATTGTCTGCCTTGCATCCAGGCTATGAACGGATTACATTACTCTCAGCCTTGCTTCCGGGCTATAAACGGATTGTCTGCCTTCCATCCAGGCTATAAACGGATTACATTACTCTCAGCCTTTCTTCCGGGCTATAAACGGATTGTCTGCCTTGCATCCAGGCTATAAACGGATTACATTACTCTCAGCCTTGCTTCCGGGCTATAAACGGATTGTCTGCCTTGCATCCAGGCTATAAACGGATTACATTACTCTCAGCCTGGCTTTCGGGCTATAAACAGATTGTTTGCCTTGCATCCAGGCTATAAACGGATTACGTTACTCTCATCCTTTCTCTCGGACTATGAAAAGCCGCCAAAATCAAGATTTTAACCCTTACATCTTTGGCACAAACAGACTACCTTTATCGAGGACCATACCAAGATTAGGTTACTCGACTTTCATATTTGTATCACTCTTGGCAAGAGCAATACAAATGGGGGCAGCTGTGGTAACCAAATTTGTTCGGGTCCCCGCTTCTTACCAAATCTAAGTTTCATCGGAACCTCACTTGTTGACCATCGTCGTCTCATCTCGAAATTCGAACCCACAAAAGAGGAAGGTCGAGACCCAATCATTATCAACGAATGTTCCACTAGCAGCTATCACCGACAACGAAGTTGGTCGCTCAAAGTTATGGTTTCTATCTCTTATGTACATGTGGAGATAATCGAAATTCAAACTTATAAAATCCTAAATAAGATCAAGCCCGATCCGTAAAAGACCATGTGTTTAATAACCAAAGTAAAATGGGCTCAGGCCCATGTATTGGACAAAGTCAAATCGATTCAGGCCACACCAACTCGGTCCAAACCAGTCGACTCAGTTTATCTTGGTTCAATTAAATATTTAGTTCGGCCCAATTTGATTTTGCATAAAAAAGACATTTTTGGCCCAATTTGGTTTGACATAAGCAGGTCAATTCGGTCCAATTCAGTTTGGTCAAAAGTGTCAACTCAACCCAATTTAGTAATTCAGTCAAATTAGTGGATAAAATAACTCAAACCAATTGGTCAAATTGGTCAGACCATCTAATCAAACCGGATAACTACAAAGTGACCTAAGCTCCTATCCAAAACAGTAAACCTACTATTTTAGCCCAACTATTCACCCATTGAAATGTGTGATTGTGGGCTAGTCATCATTCCTTCTTACCTCATATTTATGGACTAATCCCAAATCTTAGGTCAATAAAAGGGGAAGAGTTTTAGTTACAAAAGGGGGACGGGGAAAAAGAAGAAAAGTTAGAGAAAAGACAATACAAAAATTCTGCTACAATCTCCATTTGTTCAGAAGCCTTCCGTTGACACCTTCCATCCCCACTTCAAAAAGACATAAAGTACGTCATCTTGTGAAGCACCACGTTTCTCAGAAGAACCATAAACCTACATTCACCAAGAATCATAGTCAAGGGAAAGAAAGGAAGAACTCAAAAGAAGAAGTAAAAGGGAGCAACGCAATCAAGAAAGCCGAAATAGAGGGGCGAGCTAGAAAAACCAAGGTTTGAACTCTCCTACATGTTAATTTAACCAAGTTACCATTTTTCTCAGCTTTTATTTAACTTTCATTCATCCTAGTTGTTGTGGACGGAGTCCTTCAAATTCCCTCATCTGTTTTGGAGTTGGGGTATAAGGAACTCAAAAAGGCGCTGATTGGGCAAGTGATAGGTGATTCTCCGCCGATACGAGTGATCCAATCGCTGGTGAATTCTCTATGGGGGTATGATGGTCATGTTTCGGTATCCTTACTCCCAGATGACTTGTTGCTGATTGAGTTTCCTACTCAGTCTTTATGTGATTGGGTTTTTTCTCGATTGTGGCATATTCACAACCAACCTCTGATCTTGAGAAGGTGGAAGGCGGATATCGAACCGATTGTGATTGAGCCGATTGAAGTTCCAGTATGGATAACGCTGCGAGGAGTGCCGCCTTTTTTATGTAACCATCTGGGGGTGGGCACCTAGCTAGCCAAATTGGTAGACCGTTAAGCAAGTTTACAAGAGTTGGGACGACGGTGAAGGTCTGCGTGTTGGTTAATTCGGATGAAGATAGGCCAGGTTCTCTTGTGGTTCAGGTGGCAGACAGGAGTCGGGTGGTGGAAGTGGAGTATCCTGAATATAGATCTTATGAAAAAAGGAAGGTTGCAATTCTAAAAAGTAAGCAAGTCTATAGGCCAGTTGCTACAACAGCTTCAGGGGAAATCCCAGAAACAAGTAAAACTGATCCTAATAAGGAAGATGCATCTAAAGTTGGAAACTCTAGTGCTCAGACAGCTATTAAGGGGACTGATGAATCCCCTAAAGCTAGTAAAGGTACTGATGCCTTTAAAGCTGGTGGTTCAAAGGCTCAGGTATCTAATAAGAGGGATACTCCTAATAAGGGTGATACTCCTATTCAGGGAAGAGTTATTGGTTCTACTGATCAGGACGTTGTTGTTGTCTCTGGACAAGGTGCTACTAGAGGGGAGTTCAGGATGATGAAGGTAGTACCCATGATGTATCAACTGATCAAGATGAACAGTTTGACGAGGTTGAGCCAAGGGCTTTTTCACCTGAAAATTTTCCTCTGCTTAAAAAGGGAGGTAGGAGAGGTAAGAAACGTTGATATGAAGTTGGTTGTTTGGAATCAAAGAGGGTTTAATTCCTCTAGTTAGCAAAATTCTATAAATAGTTTGTTGATGAAAAATAATATAGATGTAGTTGGTCTGCTTGAAACAAGAGTTTCATTTGAAAATTCTAAAAAGATTCTAGCTGATAAGTTCTCTTCATAGAGATATTTTTTGAACTACGATAAAAGTCCTTTGGGGAAAATATGGGTTCTTTGGAGACCTAGCTTGGATGTCACTATTCTTTATTACTCAGATCAAGTGGTGATTTTGAAAGTTAATGGCAATTCTCCTATAGTAGTTTGTGTGGTCTATGGTGCAAATAAGGTTGCAGAGAGGAAGAGAATGTTTGATGAAACCTATCATTTTCTTGGTAGTATCAACTGCCCTATGTGTATTTTGGGGGATTTCAACATTATAGCTGATCCTGCAGAAGCTTCAAATAGTATTGGTGTTACAGCGGGGATGAAAGACTTTGTTGAGTGGATTAATAATTGTAGATTCACAAATCATATGGCAGCAGGTCCTCAGTTCACCTGGTTTAATAATAGACAAGATGATCCAATTTATAGGAAGTTGGACAGATGTTTAGTGAATGAAATCTGGTTGAAGGTTAAGAATAATAGTAGACTTGAGCTGCTTGCGCCTCAGAAGTCTGATCACTGTGGTTTATACTTGGATACAGAGGTTACTTTTAAAAGTCTCCCAAAAGCTTTTAAGTTCTTTGAGATGTGGATGGCTGATGAGAGGTATGGAGATATTGTTGGGAAAGCTTGGAGCTCCAAGCATGAGCTGGGGAACAAGGATGGTTTTTTCAGAATTTATGCACGCCTTAAGAATGTTAAGTATGCTTTGAAGAAACTTAATCAGGACAGGTACTCGGATATTGAGACTAGGGTGAAGGAAGCAGAGAGCAAGATGCATATGGCTCAGCTAGCTACTTTGGATAACCCTAATCAGGAACTTGCTAGGATATCAAAAAGCTGCCAAGATCATTGGCATAATTTGCAGCTGGCAGAAGAGTCTCTAATGAGGCAGAAATCAAGAATTACTTGGTTAAATTTGGGTGACTCTAATACTGCTCTTTTCCACAGGAATGTCAAAATTAGGCAAGCAAGGAACTAGATAGTGCATCTTGAAAATTCTGATGATATTCTAACTACTGATATGGATGAGATGGCAAACATTGCTATCAATTACTATGGCAAACTGCTTGGTGAAGTTGATAGGAATGTAAGGAAAAATACAGTTGAAGGCATGGAGAAAATTTTGCTGAAAACACTTTCAAGTTCTGCTGCTGAGAAGCTATGCAGAGAAGTAACTGAAGAGGAATAAAGACTAGCTATGTTTGATATGCCTAGTGGGAAAAGTCCAGGCCCTGGTGGTTTCTCAGTGGGTTTCTACCAAAAATCTTGGGGTCTTGTTAAGAAGGAAGTTTGCTCTGCTATTCAGAAGTTCTTTAAAGATAGGATAATACCCCAAGCAGTAAATTCCACCCTATTAGCTTTGATTCCAAAGAAAGGAAATGCTACAAACGTTAAGGACTTCAGGCCAATCGCTTGTTGCAATGTGCTCTATAAATGTGTAACTAAAGTGATTACTAAGAGACTTGCAGAATGTCTTCCGGAAGTGATTAGCAGCAGTCAGTCTGCATTTGTGAAAGGAAGGCAAATTGGAGATAGCATTCTAATGGAGCATGAGCTGGTAAGTGCCTATCATTTGAAACATACCTCTCGTCGTTGTGCTTTAAAAATTGATCTAAGAAAGGCTTTTGATTCTGTGAATATTGAGTTCTTGCTCACTGCATTAACTGTTATGGGATTCCCTGCCCTTTTTGTCAAATGGATTAAGGGATGTCTGGGGAGTGTGATGTTAAGTATAGGCTTGAATGGTGGATCAGTAGGTTATTTCAGTAGTAAGAGAGGTTTGAGGCAGGGAGATCCTCTCTCTCCTGCTTTATTTGTCATAACAATGGAAATATTACACTGCCTATTGCATAGAGCTGCTGTTCAGGGGACTATCCCTTATCATCCTAAGTGTAAGAAATTGCAGATTATTCAGTTGTGCTTTGCGGATGATCTTATGGTGTTCACGAATGGTACTCTAAATGGAGTGAAGGGTATAAAGGAGGTTCTAGCTTTGTTTTACAAAACAACAAGTCTTAGCATTAATCCTGAAAAGTCAGAGATTTTCTATTCAAATGCAGTTACTGAGAATGTGAGGAGGGCTATTACTGATGCCACTGGTTTCAGAGAGGGTAAGTTGCCAGTGAGATACTTAGGAGTACCTTTAATTTCAGGTAAGTTGACAGTTAAGGAATGTGATGTGCTAGTTGAGAGAATCACTAAGAAGATTAGTGGTTGGAAGATCCGAACTTTGAGCTATGCTGGTAGACTTTTATTAGTCAACACTGTCCTTACAGCTCTAAATCAATTCTGGATGGCCATCTTTTTGCTACCAAAGACTGTGGTTAAACAGGTTGAGAGAAAATGCAATGATTTCCTTTGGAAGGTGGGTGAAGGAAGTAGGAAAAAAGCTAAAATGTCTTGGAAAGAAGCCGCTTTACCAAGGTCTGAGGGAGGGTTAGGAATTAAGGAGTTGCACTCTTGGAATGCTGCGTGTATTGGAAGACACATTTGGAACATAATCTCTCAAAGTGGTTCAATCTGGGTAGCTTGGATCAATAACTATAGAGTGAAGAAAGGTTCAATTTGGGAATATCAAAGCTACCCTTATCATTCTTGGATATAGAGAAGAATTCTGAAGATTATGCCCCAGTTGCAGGATTTTATTGGAGTGCAGGGAGAACAGATTACCTGGGGAGGGAAAGCTATGATGAAGTACTTTATCAATAGAGTCTGGGACAACATCAGAAGTAAAGGGACTCTTGTTGACTGGAATGACTTAATATGGAGAGCTCCTAGTATCCCAAAACATTCGTTCATTGTTTGGATGGCTGTGAAGAGCAAATTGGTTTGTAAGGTGGACATAGCGAAATGGGGGTTAACCACTGATATTAGCTGCTTGTTTTGCTGTAGTGGAGTAGATGAAGTGAATCATATTCTACATTCTTGCACATACATCACTGAAGTGATGAGGGAATGTGGTTTCTGGGGTGGAGAGGAGTCAGCTGGGAGACTGATGTAGCTACTGCTACCAGGAGAAGTGCTGCTGATGCTGGAAAGAGGCTTGCTTGGAGATTAGTGATAGCTAATATTTGGTATGAGCGGTGTAGAAGAAATGCTGGAGAAGGGAAGATGAACTGTAGAGAGTTGATTCAGAAGATCAAGCTTGAGGTGGAGACAAAGTTAAAATACAAGTAGTGTTGTTTGGTTAGTTTAGTTGGCTGCTTCATTGTTTTGTAGCTTCGGTCTCCTCCTTTTTGAGAGGATGGTTTGTAGGATGTGAGGTTGTTTTTCAAATTAGGGGGGTTCCCTAATTTGTTTCCGTTTGGTGAATAAAATCTCTAATTATTCATCAAAAAAAATACTTGTCTTATTTCATAGTTAAAAGTCATGATGTTTGACTAAGTGCATAACCAACCTAAGATTGGGGGTGTATATATTCACATACATAAGCTACCCACATATTCAGAAACAACAAACAATAGAGTAAAAGGAAAAGAGTTATGAATTCGACATGTTCATGATTTATGAACCATTTCACCTTAATCAAAGCAAATAGGGCTAAAAAGAACAAGGATGTGCAAATTTGTTTAGAACAATCGCTTCGGTTAAGAACTCTAAATAACCCATTAACCAGCCATACTAACTCACCAAAAACTACTAATAAAGCAGCCAACAATCATATCCGGACAGCCAACACACCATCCTATTAAACACCCAAACAGCCCTATCAATTAAACCCAGCAATCATACCCAAATCACCCACCAAAACATCTTGCAAATTATATTAGACCGATCAACCAATGCAAGTAAGTATGAACTTAGACACCCTAACCTAATTTAATTAACTCAAGTTACTTAGCAAGCCTAGAACAAGAATGAGCATTTGCTGAATTAATACTTCAACAGTAAAAGCAAGGAAGATCATACCTTGGCATAAATACCCCTTTCTAGTTCCCGACCAGACAGTCCTTCTCACTCCCGGTGAGAAATCCAAGCTAAGCTTAGAGGATCGAATTTCTCCGAATCACCAATTTCTCCTAATAAGTTAACAAAATTCATAAGAAATCATTATCACAGGCTGTTAAATGAAGAGAGAGTATAGAGAAATGAAGAAAGAATGGAGAACTCATTATTAACATCATCATTGTCATTATTCATCAACTGCATCCATCAACAGTGTTCAAGTTTATGAGCTAAATAGAGAATAGAGAAATCATATTATTAAAACCATCATTTAACGTTACTGTAAGTTTAATGAGCAAAAATGGAAGAGATTTAAGAAATAAAAAATCATAAAAAAATATCATCTTCATCAAACTTCAGTACGTCAGTTGAATTAGCTTAATGGAAAGGGATTTGATTTAACAAAATTTTTAAAGAAGTCATTAGTCAAACACGCCAGTAAATCTTAATGAGAAGGGGATTTGAGTTAATAAAATCGTAAGGAAATCATCATCAAAACATGTCAGTTAAAGCTTAACTAAAAAGAAATTTCAATTTAACAAAATCGTAAGGAAATCTTAATAAAAAATCGTCAGTTACGCTATGAGAAAAGAAAATGGAAAGAGATTTAAGAAAGGAGGGTAGTAAACCTACTCCTGAGTATCGGCCAAGACTTCGATGAGATCGAGGAGGAAGTCTTCGTTGAAGGTTGCGACGAGAGAGGGAGATTTGGATCCTCGATTTTCGCCTGTCGTCAATCGTTAGAGGAATGTCGGTGGTGACCATGGACGAAAGCTAGTCGCCATTGATGACGTTGAAGATTGGTGGAGGACGAGTAGAAGGTGAAGTTTGTATTAGGGTTAGGGAGAAGATAAGATTCCTAGAGCATGAGAGGGGATGACGGCTGGAAAGAGGAGATAAGGTTAGATTCTCTTAGGATTCATCTTAGGTCAGGTTATCCGAATTAGACCTTTTGGGTCGTCCAGAAGTGGGCCGCGGATGGGCCGAACCCGCTTAGGGCCTTTAGGTCCAGAACTCGGTAAATAGTATTCGGGCTAAACTAAATCAAATAAAATCACTTAATATAGCGGTTGAGGTCCTAGTTTAATAACATTAAGGTCTTAGGTTCAAAGCATGTAGATGCTAATGTTTTTTTTCTTTTTAAGCTATCTAAATTAAGTAATTTAACAAAAATCAAATTTAATTAATACACTTTAAAAAGTTTATCCCTATAATTAAAATATTCGGTCTAGTCTACTTTTCACACAAGATCATTATTTTAAAGGTTGTGATAATCAAACGTACGTCACTGTACACAAAACTTTCAATTTCAAAAGTTTGAAAAAGTTTAATAGACGTTAATACGCCAGCAATTGCAGCGACGCGTCGAATGCCTCCTTATATAATATATACTTTATATCCACCCCATAAAAGTTTAATAGACGCTAATACGCCAGCAATTGTAGCGACGCGTTCCTTATATAATATATATTTTATATCCACCCTATAAAAGGTTAATAGACGTTAATACGCCAGCAATTGCAGCGACGCGTCGAATGCCTCTTTATATAATATATACTTTATATCCACCCTACAAAAGATAACTAGACATTAATACGCCTGCAATTGCGGTGACGCGTCGAATGACTCTTTACACAATACGTACCTCATACTCACTTTAAAGATTAATCGACGTTAGTGCGTCGGCAATTGCGGCGTCACGTCGTATATATCCTCTCTAAAACCAAATTCCTTCAACCTGAGCACCAAGGTATAAATGGATTGCAAACCAACCTAAATCGAACTACGTGGACTTTGATCCCTAATTATGGGTACGTAGGCAGTCAATTCTTGACTCGAGTCCAACCTTCCACTAAACATTTATCCATCCCAAAATAATCACTTTGTCCTTTAACACGTACCCAGAAATGAAAGAAAACTTATCGTAGTTTAGCAGTACCGACTTTGAGTCGGGCGGAACGGAGGTGCTAACCCTTCCCCGTACGTAACGGACCCCCGATCCTAGAATTTCAGTTTCGCAAACCTCTTTGATATCCGAATTGAACCACGACGGTTTGAACCGGATCCTCTGGGTGTTCGATCCACTCCAAAAATGATCGATGGCGACTCCAAGAAATCATTTTCTCAACCCATAACTCACTTTTGCGCCTTCCGCGCGAGCCGACCCGACGTCCCGTGGCCAATGGTAAGCGACTGCCACGGGCACCATAGAAAGGGGCGAGGAAGGAGTGCGTTCCTGGACGGAAACCTCCGCGACAAAGGTCATCCATACACAAATGGATAACCGGGCTGAATGAGCGAAAGATAGTGAAAGGAATGAGAAAGGTAGGGTAAAGACAAGTATCCCCCAAGGATCATGACCAATCTATCAAGTATGTAGATCTAGGATGAATAAACTCCTTACAATGTTTTGCAACCAATTAGACATAATAAACACGGGACATAAGACTCTATTTAGCTCGTTGGAAAGGGACAAACACTAACCAGTAGGACTCTCAGCCCCTAATTATCCAAATGCAAGACGCACGCCAAATGTTCGTCGTTGAAATGTCTATGAGGAAAATCAATTCAAAAGGACTCAAATCTCGCCCCTCCCTCGTCTGTAATGAAGAATCAAGCATAAAATCTTAAGCTCTATAACATCAACACCCTTTCGATACAATTCAAGCCAAGCATCCAATCCAAAATCAAGCATAAACTCAAGGCATGACCAGAATACATGAAGAACAAGAACATTCATTGCAAAAACATCCATAAACATAGTTCATCAACATCCCAAACACAATACAAGACCGATCTATCAATCTAATTAAGGTTCTAAGTCTAACACCCTAGGAAAACTTAGCCCCTCATAAATGAAAATGGAAGAACAACACCTAAAATGAAGAAGGAAGACATGAGTTCGTTATTCACCCACTTATACAACTCTATTACCTCTTATGGTAATGTAGTACGGAACATCGGGATAAGGTCCTTGGCCAAGGAACATACTCCAGCTGGCCAATGACCTTATCCCGATGTTCCGTACTACATTACCATAAGAGGTAATAGAGTTGTATAAGTGGAGTGAAACATCGTGGAATAAAACAACTAGATGGTAATTCTTGTGGAGTTTTTGCTATGAGCTTGATGGAGATTTGGGAAGATGTTGTGAAGTCTGACAATCACGGTTGGACTAATCCAAAAAAAGTTGAGATAATGAGTGTTTCAATTTGTCTAATGATGTTAATGTCGCCTTATAACCAGCTTGCAGACTCAGTGATGGAGAAGGAACATGATGAATTAAAGAGACTTAGGGGTGGGGGTTAGAGCAATTTGGTTGTATATACATAGGTGGGTTTTTTTTGGGGGGGGGGAGTTGTGGGGGTTAGAACCCAGGTGATACGTAGTACCCTTCATGGTGATACGTAATACGCATCAGAGTGAAGGATATTTACTTTTGTATGTTTATGTATATGGAATACTAATTATGGGAGTAAGTATTACTTATAAGTTCTGTGTTGGGCGACACACGTAATGTTATGAAGCTTGATTCGTAACACATAATAGCATGGCGAAAACACAAACATCCCATACAAAATATCATGTTCTATGTTCAAATATAATTCGATTAAAACACAAACACCCATTATGTAACGTCCCAAACTTTAAAACTTTTGAAAACAACATTTATTGCTTAAAGTAGGAGAAAACACACTACCAAAGTCGTTGACAACCGTTCAAAGGCAGAAACGCAAAGCGGGCCCCAAAGCATGGGCAAAACCAACACATGAGTTGTAGTTATTACAAACCAAGCACACTGTTTCAAAACACACTACCACATAAATAGAAACACTCGTCCAACATCCTTGACCACTCACTGAGAGTCTCCCGACATGATTTCCGAGGCTCCTTCTGCACCGCTTACTCCTGATTAGCTGCGAAGTGACCTTGTGGGTTGTTCATGGGTCAGTCCTTAACATTAAAGTATAAAGGAATGTTAAAAGTAAAGAGGTGCACATGACCAAACTGGCATGGTCCTCAATTTCATGGCCGAACTGCTGAAAAAATCATATAACCGTTAGTTCACAATAACACCACAATTAACATCGAAAAGGGCATCCCCTCTTCCCGCCTAGCTAACCACTACGCCATCATCGATAAGGCTTACTTATGAGCCTATAATAGGGACTTCACAAGAGTCGTCATTCTTCCCGACTACCATGAATCGATTGGGGCTAACAATACCCAACTCCCATCATCCGGTTGGGGCTATTCGTACTCATCTACCATGATTCGGTTGGATCTAACAATACCCAACTTCCATCACCCGGTAGGAACCGTATCCATCGATGTTCCCGATGGAGGACTAGCTAGCGAGGCTCTACTTTCCACCTGTATACACTAGGTGCCAAACATCATCAGATAACATCACGGTTTAACCATAACCGAATCAAACACTATTAGGTATAAAACCAATGGTTCCGAAAGATAGAACTTTCCATAGAAACGACACCTTGTTGTCAAAACCAAGACTTTCCGTCTTAATTTCCAGGTAAGTAGGGGAGTCACTCGGACTACTTAAGTCCCTCTAACCTTAGGCATCATAACTTTATAAACCGGAATTAATGAGGATCCGCATCACTCATTACTCTAAATAATCTAACCTATCGAGAAAACCAACTCAGATGGGTTAGTACTCGGTTAGCCGTAAATCACCACAAGAATTATAAGGACCTTAATTTAAGCATGCACGAGTCCAGAATAAGACCCGAGTACCTTACTTATTGATCTGGTTCCCGTCAAACGATTAATTCAGAATTATCACAATATTTGGTTAGTGACAAGTTAAACCAAATAGCTATTTAAATTGAGGAATTAATTAATCCAAGGAATTTACCCCCTTAAACCAACCCACCTAAAGAGTCGACTCAAAGATAGGGAGTTAACGGCTACGCAACTTCCTGGATCAAACTGTCAAAGCTGAAAGAGGTTAAATGCCAAAAGTTGACAGTTAAGGATCAAACTGCCATGAGGAAAAACTTCAAGGGCCGAAATAACAAAGGAAAAAGAAGGAGGGACTGCACAGGTAATTTACCTGTTCCCTATTCCTGCACCTGCAGTTCTGCCAATCTCCGACGAGGGGATTAAATGATTTTGGTGAATGAAAACTCAATTCCGAGAAAGGGGTTAGTTTTAGGAGTTTGAGACGAGCTGATAGAGGGTTTCAGTTTAGACCGACGATGCCTGGAACCCTTAAACCCATCTTTGGTCGGAGATGGTGACAGAGTGACAGAGAGATGTCTTTTGGAAGAGATACACTTTGATTCGAAGAAAGAGCCAGGTTTTATAGGCTCAGGGAGTCGATTAGAGCCAAAAGAGATAAGGTTCACGGGTTGAGTTGCACTCTGGAAAAGTCGTCATTTTTCTGAGATTTCCGCCGTAGTGGGATCAACTCCTTATCTGTTTTGTCCGTTTCTGAATGAACTCAAGCTCCAATATCGATTCCCACGCGTTTCTTCACATTCTGGTGGGGTTCCTTGTCCCGAATAGACTAGAAACATGCCTCTTGGCTATTGGGAAGAGTCACCGGAGTGATTCCGGTTGCCGGAAAAATTGCTGGTTATTGAACTGATGAGCCAAGGAAGAAGATGACCCAAAACGACGTAGTTTTGGTGCTGGGCGGATTTTAAAAAAATGAATAAAATTAAATGTCAAGGCTGGGATTCGAACCTGGGTTGGCTGAGTGCTGGTCTGGTTCCAACACTAGCTATGCTACAGGTCATTCATTAATCAATATACCCAGCTAGCTATAAACTCGGTCTGATTGGTTTGATTCACCTTTCCAAATTAGATCCTACCAACGACCAACTCGAACTAACCCTTAAGCGTAACCTCGAATGAACTCGTGTCCCCCCTTTTTTTGCTAAGAACGATTAAAAAATTTTTGGGGTGTAACATTTCTCCCCTCCTTCAGGAAATTTCATCCCCGAAATTCTAGTTAATGAATTTATGAGGAAAAAAAAAAGATTTATAACTTAGACGAGCAAAGATTACCAACCTGGTTTAGTCCAAGAAGAGCTCAGGGTACTTCTCCCTCATACTCTTCTCCATTTCCCAGGTTGCAGCTTCCGTTCCCTGATTCCTCCATACGACCTTAACCATATGAATCTTTTTCTTTCGTAGATCCTTCTCTTGTCGATCTACTATCTGCACTGGAACCTCCTCATAGGTTAAGTCGTCGGATAACTCAATGTCTTCCAATTTGAGTACGTGATCCGGGCTAGATCTGTAAGCTCAAAGCATGCTTACATGGAATACATCGTGTATTCGAGATAAGCTAGGAGGTAACGCCAGCCGCTATGCTAGTGGACCGATACGTTCTAGTATCTCATACGGGCCAATGTATCGGGGACTTAATTTTACTTTCTTTCCAAATCGCATGACTCCCTTCCATGGAGACACCCGCAGAAATACTCGCTCTCCTATTTCGTATGAACGCGGTGGCCCAGGCCTTTCTGCATTACTCTTCTGACGGTCTTGAGTAGCATTAAGATTCCGTCGTATTTCCTTGACTTTTTCCACCGTCTTCTGAATCATCGCAGGCCCTTCCAGTTGCCTTACTCCCTCTGCGTCTCAGTATAACAGGGTTCGACATTTCCTCCCATAGAGTACTTCATAAGGCGCAGCTTTTATCGAACTATGATATTGATTGTTGTAAGCGAATTCTATCAACGACAGATGTTCATCCCATGCTCCCTTCATGGTTAGGGCACAAGCGCGAAGGAGATCCTCCAATGTTCGAATGGTCCTCTCCGATTGGCCGTTGATTTGGGGGTGATACGCCGTGGAGAAGTGCACTTTTGTGCCCAAGTCCTTCAGAAGACACCCCCAGAATCGAGAGGTAAAGCTAGGGTCTCGATCTGACACAATGATGATCGGAACTCCGTGCAACCGCACAATTTCTCGAATGTACAACTCTGCCAGCTCATCCGGTCCGGGCTTGAATTTGATGGGAATGAAGTGGGCCGCTTTCGAGAATCTATCCACTATGACCCAAACGCCACCGTGTCCCTTAGGAGTCCTTGGTAGCCCGTACAGAAAATCCATGGTAATCTTCTCCCACGTCCACTCTGGAATCTCCAGACGTAAATGCTGGATAGCTGGGGCCTGATGTTCTGCCTTAATCATCTGACATTCAAGGCAACGATGAACGTGCTCCGCTACTTCTTTTTTCATGCCAGGCCACCAATAGTGCTTCTTCAAGGTTTGGTACATCTTGGTAGCTCCTGGGTGCATTGTGTAAGGTGCCGAGTGGGCTTCATCGAGTATGTCTTGACGAAGTTTGTCTACGTTTGGGACACAAGCCCGTCCTTGACAAGTTAGTAAGCCGTTAACCATAAGAAATCTTGAAGCCTTTTCTTCCTTGAGCCGCTCCTTAAGTTTCCTTATTTCTGGGTCATCCTCCTGCTTCTCCTTGATCTTGTCGTAGAGTAACGAACGAATCTTTTAATTTGCTAAGAGAGTTGTGACTCCCTCTACGTGAAGTTCAACGTTCAGAGCCCGAAGTGCTGTGAGTTCTGGTAGTGGGCTATCCTTTTTCCTACTTGAGGCATCTGCAACCAAATTGGCCTTCCCGGGATGATATTTGATTATACAGTCATAATCATTGAGTAATTCGATCCACCTCCTTTGTCTCATATTCAACTCCTTTTGCTCGGTTAGATGTTGCAAGCTCTTGTGATCCGTAAAAATGGTGAACGTTTCGCCGTAAAGGTAGTGTCTCCATAACTTCAAGGCGAATACCACGGCTGCTAACTCCAAGTCATGGGTGGGGTAATTGACCTCATGCGGGCGTAGTTGTCGAGAGGCATAGGCAATAACCCGCTTTCTTTGCATTAATACGCATCCCAAGCCTTGGTGTGACGCGTCACT
This sequence comes from Linum lewisii, assembly GCA_034768395.1. Taxonomy (NCBI): domain Eukaryota; kingdom Viridiplantae; phylum Streptophyta; class Magnoliopsida; order Malpighiales; family Linaceae; genus Linum; species Linum lewisii. The sequence continues at coordinate 23,723,710 of CM068304.1, forward strand.
ATAAACCGAGTACTCTTCCCCACTTTATGGAAGAGTGAGGACAGGCGCGGAGGTCAGCTTCCTTTTTAGCTCGTCAAACACTTCTTGACACTTCTCATCCCAGATGAATGTTGCTCCCTTGTGAAGTAGCTGAGTCATTGGTCGAGCAATGCGTGAGAATCCTTCCACGAACTTCCGATAGTACCCTGCCAGGCCTAGGAAGCTTCGTACCTCAGACACATTCTTTGGGGGTGCCCACTTAACTACGGCTTCGATCTTTCTCGGGTCTACTTCTACACCTTTACCGGAGATGAGATGGCCCAAGAATAGGACCTCCCTTAACCAAAATCCACACTTGGAGAATTTTGCGTAGAGTCGCTCCTCCTTCAGCCTTTGTAGGACGGTCCTTAGGTTTTCCTCATGGTCCTCCCAATTCTTTGAGTAAATCAGGATATCGTCTATGAAGACTATGATGAATTTATCTAAGTACTCGTGCAGCACTCCATTCATGAGGGTCATGAATGCAGCAGGTGCGTTGGTTAGCCCAAACGGCATTACCAAGAATTCGTAATGACCATAGCGAGTCCGGAAAGCAGTTTTTGAAATCGAAGCTTCGGCTACCCGCAGTTGATGATATCCAAACCTCAAGTCGATCTTCAAGAAAATCGCTGCCCCTTGAAGTTGGTCCAATAAATTGTCTATCCTTGGTAGCGGGTATCGATTTTTGATGGTCACCTTATTTAACTTTCGATAGTCGATGCACAACCTCAAACTTCCATCCTTCTTCTTTACAAACAACACTGGAGCTCCCCAGGGTGAAACGCTGGGTCGGATGAATCCCTTGTCAAGTAGCTCCTGAAGCTGCTCCTTCAATTCCTTCAGCTCCACAGGAGCCATCCGATAAGGTGGAATTGAAATTGGTGCGGTTCCGGGAACCACCTCAATGTCACACTCCACCTCTCTTAAGGGCGGAAGACCAGGAAATTCTTCTAGGAAGACTTCAGGAACTCCCTTGCTACAGGTACGTCCTTAAGCTCTACGGTCGGTGCTTCCACCACGTGTGCCAAATAAGCTTCACATCCTTCTCAAATTAAGGTGAAAGCTCGAGTAGCCGAAATAAGTGCTCCAGGAACGGGCCTCCGAATTCCCTTGAACAGCGCAGTGCCTCCGCCTTCTACCTTAAAGCTTACTTCCTTGTTGAAGCAGTCAAGTTTCGAGTGATTTCGAGACAACCAATCCATACCCAGGATTACGTCGATCTCGTAGAAAGGGAGGAGGATTAAGTCTACTATCGTATCGTATCCAGCTATTACGATAACGCAACTTCGAAAAATTGAATCAACGATCAAGGTATCACCGACCGGCGCGCACTCCTAAATTTTGACCTAGAGGAGTGGGTTCTATTCCTAGTTTATGAGCAAACGTACTGAAAATAAACGAATGCGTAGACCCAGAATCCATTAAAGCAAAAGCTGGCTGACCAAAAATTGTAATCATACCAGTAACCACATCAGGAGCTGCGTTGGCCTCCTCCCTCTGTACAGCAAAGAGCCTGGGTTGTCCCCCAACTCAAGACGCCTAGCTTTGGTCTCAGCGGTCATGCCCTCCTTCATTGTTGTGACCTCGATCTCGCCTGCTTTCAGATCGGATTCTTGATGGTGCCCTTCCGCCATTAATGGTTGGCTCTGACGTAGCCCTTCCTTGAACTACTCTATTAGGACATTCACGCTTGTAATGTCCATGCTCTCCGCATCCGAAGCAGGTGCTGGTGTGAATTTTGCACTCGCCGAGATGTGGTCTTCCACAAAAATTACAGCTGGGTGGGGCTCCTAGAGAGGGGGCGCTCCTGATTGGCCTTGGAGGAGGGTAAGCGTAACCCTGGTTAGAGGTCCTAGCCTTCTTTTTCTTTGAGCGAGAGGTCCGTGGTGACTCCTCACGTGACCCAACCATCTTCCTCTTTCCCGATTCCTTGCTCGCAACCTTTTGTTCTAGAATTCGCTGGTCAGCCCTTTCCAAGTTCATCGTCGCATGGTAGGCTTCCCAACGATCCTTCCAGGCGAAGGTGCACAAGGACTTGTAGAGCTGACGCCTTAATCCATTGAGATAGTGATCTCGCTAGGCTACTGGGTCCCGATAGAGGGGTCCTCCATAAGGTAACAGCTGTTTGAACCAAGCTGTGTAGTCAGCCACCGATTCCCGATCCTCACTTCCCCACTCCTGTTTGATGGTGAGGAAATCTTGCATTTTATCCTCATGATAAGATGGTGGAAGGAAGCGCTCCCTGAAGGCTCGTAGAAATTCTTCCCATGTGATCTCTGGTGGGTCCTACTGGCTAGCGGGTTGCGTGAGCCACCAGTGATATGCGGTGCCCTGAAGGAGGTTTAAGGTTAGGAGGACCTTATCCTCATCGGCAGCTCGCATCTCTTGAAGTGTGCGAATAACCTTTCCTAACCATCGTTCAACGATGACAGGGTCTCGATCATCGTAAAAGAAGTCTTCCACCCCCAGGTCTTGAAAACCTTTGGAGCTAGGTGACACCCTTGCTGGTCGCACGGGTGGAGGAGGCGGATGCTGTCGGGGCTCCTGAGGCTGTTGGTCGTAACTGGCTCTGTTGAGACATAGAACATTCTCAAGTTAGCACCGTAATGAGGGAATCATATTTTGTGGAGTGTTTTGAAACTGTTAAAACATTGAATCTCAAGCGCTTCAGAAGGACTATCTGACTCAATCCTTTTTTTTTAAACCGAAAAAACGTGGCTCGAAAATCCAATTTTGTTCTTAAAACTCTTGATTTCAAAATCCGACCGACTTGCATATCTCCTGGGTAACCAAGAAACAGAAGGAAGACCGGCTCTGATACCAAAATGTAACGTCCCAAACTTTAAAACTTTTGAAAACAACATTTATTGCTTAAAGTAGGAGAAAACACACTACCAAAGTCGTTGACAACCGTTCAAAGGCAGAAATGCAAAGTGGGCCCCACAGCATGGGCAAAACCAACACATGAGTTGTAGTTATTATAAACCAAGCACACTGATGAACGTCGATCGTAGAGCGGTCGATCAAATTACTACCAAGCTAGAAGCTAGGGTAGATCGTATTCCACGGGTCTTCTAATGATTGACTACTCAAATGTAAAGGCAAATCACTCAGGTTAACACTTCGTGCGTGGTGTGAGTTCCACGACTTCTAATTCTAAGAAATGCACGGAAATTAAAAATTAAAACTGAAAACAGATTGAAAGATTGGTTGAAAACAAAGATGACAGACAAGCTTAGACTTTGAATCCCCCTTCGTTCACCAGAGCATTGGCAATCAACAGATCAGCGGATTTCGATTCTCGTTCAATCAATTTTAGACACCACCATAACTCCTATACCCTTAGGTTTAAGACTAGCGAACGTTCGCTCTATCCGATCTAGCTACCAAGATTAATTAGCCGCCCGGGAACGGTCGCCTCTCGCAATGACTTAACTTAACTGGTTCAATTACTAACGATTTATGAGTTACTCTTGCAGTGGATTAACCCTAACTGGTTCCTACGAAAGGCACGCTCCAATGATTAGGTTAATTGTTCGATTTGATGTTTTAAAGTAAGGCGAGCATTCGCTTCTATCCTTAGCTTAACAAGAATATAATCTAGGTGATCAATCCAGACAAGAAACATGAACAATGAAGAACAAATCAAACATGAAAGAGAAACTGATTGAACTTTGAATCTAATCACCGCCGATCCGTGACCGCTTTAAAGCCCTGGGTCACTTAGGGTTCATCTAGTCTAAGCTCTATGAGTTTAGCTACTCATGTTCATACACAAAGAATCAAAGGCAAAGATAGAGTTCATCTTGAACAGAGGAAGAACAGAAAAGGATCTGAAAAACCTAATTAAGACGACTCCGACAGAACTTCGATCTTCCGGTAATCTGCAATCCTAGCTCCGAGTCTTCGAGATGAAAGGGATGGTGTCACGATCTCTTTCTGGCTCTTCGAACTCTAAACTCTACTCTAGAACTCTTGAGAATCCTCAAAGTATTTGGTATTAGTTGTAATTATTTCGTCTACTCTATTTTAGGGCCGCCGGTTAAGTATTTATACTTAACCCTAATACTGCCGGTTTTGCCTGGAATTTTTGCCAAAAATCTGATGGAATTTTCGGCGAAAATCTCTTTGTAAATGGGTTGATCGTCGGCTATTTTCTCCAGTGATTTTCGGACGCCGGGTTCTCGGCGAAAACTTGGAGTTTTCACCGAAAACTTCTTCTTGAATGCACTGCCGATTTGTTCATGAGTTTTCGCCAAAAACTCCAAGGGATTTTCGCCGAAAACTTCTTTGTAAATGGGAGCAGGATTTGGTTCGACTTGATTGACTCCTTGGATCGATTCCGGTGTGATTCCTCGAGGTTCCAACGCCTTAGACACGTCCGGCAAAAACCTGTGCTAACATGTAAACACTAGAAAACCATCAAATAGACCCGAAACGGGCCAAAGTAACACAAATGGCACGAGATAGAGTAGTTGAATGAATATTCGTTATTCTACCCTAAAAACCATGCTTAAGCAAGGAAATGTCGCTTAAATGAGGCTGATAATCACGTCAAATCGAGTGTCATCACACACTATTTCAAAACACACTACCACATAAATAGAAACACTCGTACAACATCCTTGACCACTCACTGAGAGTCTCCCGACATGATTTCCGTGGCTCCTTCTGCACCGCTTACTCCTGATTAGCTGCGAAGTGACCTGGTGGGTGGTTCAGGGGTCAGTCCTTAACATTAAAGTATAAAGGAATGTTAAAAGTAAAGAGGTGCACATGACCAAACTAGCATGGTCCTCAATTTCATGGCCGAACTGCGGAAAAAATCATATAACCGTTAGTTCACAATAACACCACAATTAACATCGAATAGGGCGTCCCCTCTTCCCGCCTAGCTAACCTCTACGCCATCATCGATAAGGCTTACTTATGAGCCTATAATAGGGACTTCACAAGAGTCGCCATTCTTCCCGACTACCATGAATCGATTGGGGCTAACAATACCCAACTCCCATCATCCGGTTGGGGCTATCCGTACTCATCTACCCTGATTCGGTTGGGGCTAACAATACCCAACTTCCATCATGGTAAAAGCAATTTTACCAAGGTCGTATTCCACGGGGTCCTCTCATAAGCCAATACTCACACTTCTCATAGACGGTCTAGACATTTGAAATTGGTTTGGTTTGATCGAGAAAATCAGAAACAAAGGCAAAGAAATGAAATACTAACAAAGACTAAGCAAGAGAGAAAAGTGGCTCAAATCAAAGACAAAGGGGTTCTCTTGGTGGGTAGTTTCATCATGCTCAAGATGACTAATTGAACAAACAAGCTAATCAAGATCGAGTTTGCATTCGGATGACCATGCATTTCACTTCTATAGACTCAATGCACTCTCGTAGCACCAAATCCCTATCCTAATACCACTCAACTTAGGCTCTCGCTCTCAAGCTAAGTGAATAAGGATGCATTCTAAGTGTTTGATGAAATGCCAAGACACAAGACCCTCTCTTAAGACTCTATGACCACAAGGCTAGGCACAACACTCTCATATCAATGCTCTAACACTAAGAGATTCACCAAAAAGCCTTTTCAAACTCAATTGAATGAAAATCCACATGCACACCAAGTGTTCGATAAAATGCCCAAGAGAGAAATCAAGTGAAAATGGTTGAAATAAGATGATCTAATCTCTTAGAACACACTCACTTCAATCCCTAGACCTACAATCTATGCAATCCAAGCACTCTCATGCATCAAATCACATTGAATGGACCAAATTAAGCAAACATGGCATAAAATGGCATTAAGAACAAGTCTAGGAATCATCCTCATACAACCAAGATCAATCATGGCAAGTTCTATACAATCATCCCTCTATCATAGCACAACTAATCTACCCATCCAAATAAACCCTAGAAACTCAGCCACACATGGCCAAGGGAGTAAAGAGAAAAGAAGGAAGAATGGTCACCAAGAACACCATGGATGAATCCTTGAGATGATCTTCACTTCTCCACTTGTAAGCACTTCTCCCAAGGTTTGTTGGCTTCAATCCTAGCTCCAATGGCTTCAAATTGCTCCAAAAATGTGTTCTAGGGTTTGAAGGTTCGTGGGTATGTGTTTGGGGTTCAAGAGAGATGATAGAATTCTCCAAAATGGCCAAAAACAAGAGTATTTATAGTGCAGGGGGCAGTGCACGGCGTGCACCCATGCACGGCGTGCACACCTGCACGGCGTGCACCCCTGCACTCTGCAGAAAACTCGATCTTGTAATGCTCATATCTCCCTCGTCCGGACTCCAAATGACCTCCCGTTTGCTCCTATGCGCTCCTTGTCATCCGTACTTTGATGCCATAACCTGAAAATGCACAGAGGCAACTCCAATAGACCACGAATTTGGCTCCAAAGTGGCAACCGGACAACAAAATGACACTTTGCACAAAACTTCAATAAAAGCATATAAGTCATGTCATTTCACGAATAAACACGGGCATTTCAAAGTTCATTCATAAGCTTAAAATGCACTAATTAAAGTCACATCACATCACCCGGTAGGAAGCCGTATCCATCGATGTTCCCGGTGGAGGACTAGCTAGTGAGGCTCTACTTTCCACCTGTATACACTAGGTGCCAACCATCATCAGATAATATCACGGTTTAACCATAACCGAATCAAACACTATTAGGTATAAAACCAATGGTTCCAGAAAGATAGAACTTTCCGTAGAAACGACACCTTGTTGTCAAAACCAAGACTTTTCGTCTTAATTTCCAGGTAAGTAGGGGAGTCAATCGGACTACTTAAGTCCCTCTAACCTTAGGCATCATAACTTTATAAACCGGAATTAATGAGGATCCGCGTCACTCATTACTCTGAATAATCTAACCTATCGGGCAAACCAACTCAGATGGGTTAGTACTCGGTTAGCAGTAAATCACCACGAGAATTATAAGGACCTTAATTTAAGCATGCACGAGTCCAGAATAAGGCCCGAGTACCTTACTCATTGATCTGGTTCCCGTCAAACGATTAATTCGGAATTATCACAATATTTGGTTAGTGACAAGTTAAACCAAATAGCTATTTAAATTGAGGAATTAATTAATCCAAGGAATTTACCCTCTTAAACCAACCCACCTAAAGAGTCGACTCGAAGATAGGGAGTTAACGGCTGCGCAACTTCCTGGATCAAACTGTCAAAGCTGAAAGAGGTTAAATGCCAAAAGTTGATAGTTAAGGATCAAACTGTCATGAGGAAAAACTTCAAGGGTTGAAATAACAAAGGAAAAAGAAGGAGGGACTGCACAGGTAATTTACCTGTTCCCTATTCCTCCAACTGCAGTTCTGCCAACCTACAGTTCTGCCAATCTCCGACGAGGGGATTAAATGATTTTGGTGAATGAAAACTCAATTCTGAGAAAGGGGTTAGTTTTAGGAGTTTGAGACGAGCTGATAGAGGGTTTCAGATTAGACCGACGATGCCTGGAACCCTTAAACCCATCTTTGGTCGGAGATGGTGACAGAGTGACGGAGAGATGGCTTTTGGAAGAGATACGCTTTTGATGACACTCAATTTGACGTGATTATCAGCCTCATTTAAGCGACATTTCCTTGCTTAAGACATGGTTTTTAGGGTAGAATAACGAATATTCAATCAATTGCTTTATCTCGTGCCATTTGTGTTACTTTAGCCCATTTTGGGTCTATTTGATGGTTTTCTAGTGTTCCTATGTTAGCACAGGTTTTTGCCGTCAAATAAGTAGCCAAGGACGTGTCTAAGGCATTGGAACCTCAAGGAATCGCACTGAAATCGATCCAAGGAGTCAATCAAACCGAACCAAATCCTACTCCCATTTACAAAGGAATTTTCGGCGAAAATTCATGAAGAAATCGGTAGTGCATCCAAGAAAAAGTTTTCGGCGAAAACATCAAGTTTTCACCGAGAACCCAGGCGTCCGAAAATCACTGGAGAATTCAACCGGCGATTAGTCAATTTACAAAAAGATTTTCGCCGAAAATCCCTTCATATTTTTGGCGAAAATGTCAGGCAAAATCGGTAGTATTAGGGTTAAGTATAAATACTTAACTGGCGGCCCTAAATCAGGATATACCTGATAATTTCAACTAATACCAAATACTTCAGAATTCTCTCAAGTTCTGGAGTAGTGTTACAGTTCGAAGAGCCAGGAAGAGATCATGACGCCATCCCTTCACCTCGGAGACTCGGAGCTAGGATTGAAGATTACCGGAGAGCGAAGCTTTGCCAGAGTCATCAGAATTAGGTTTTTCAGTTCTTATCTGTTCTTCCTCTGTATGATGAACTCTGTTTCTGTCTTCGATTCTTTTGTTATGAACATGAGTAGCTAAACTCGTAGAGCTTAGATTAGATGAACCCTAAGTGACCCAGGGCTTTAAAGCGGTCACAGATCGGCGGTAATTAGATTCGAAGTTCAATCAGTTTCTCTTTGTATGGTTGTTTTGTTCTTCACTGTTTATGTTTCTTCTCTGGTTGATCGCCTAGATTAGGTTTTTGCAAGCTAGGGTTAGTCGCTAGACGTAGTCGCTAGACAGTTCCCTGCTTTGGCGCTTAAAACTTGTCTTTCCTGATCACCTAGTTTAAATTCTTGTTAAGCTGAGGATAGAAGTGAACGCTCGCCTCTCTTTAAAACCCTCAATTCAACCAATTAAGCTATTCATTGGACTGTGCCTTTCGTAGGAACCAGTTAGGGTTAATCCGCTTCAAGAGTAACTCATTAATCGTTAGTAATTACATCAGTTAGTTAAGTGGTTGCGAGAGGCGACCGTACCCGGGCGGCTAATTAATCTTGGTAGTTAGAATGGATAGAGTGAACGTTTACCGGTCTTAAACCTAAGGGTAAGGAGTTATGGTGGTGTCTTAGAAATTGATTGAACGAGAATTGAAATCCGCTGATCTGTTGATTGCTGTTGCCTTGGTGAACGAAGGGGGATTCGAAATCTAAGCTTGTCTGTCGTCTGTTTAAACCAACCAATCATTCTGTCTTTTAATTTCATTTTAATTTTCCTGCATCTTAGTCTAGAAGTCGTGGAACTCACACCACACACAACGTGTTTTAACTTGAATAAATTGCCAGCATATTTGAGTAGACGATTAGAAGAAACCCTGTGGAATACGATCTATCTTGCTTCTAGCTTGGTAGTATTTGATCACTGTTCTGCAGCTCATCAAATTGGCGCCGTTGCCGGGGACTCTTCTATATTGTTTGAAAGAAGAGTTGGCATTTTATTCTTCTACTTTCCATCTTTCATTTCCCGTCACACTTCGATTTTACACCGGTTGTGCTTTTTTGTCCCTTGCAGATCATAGCAGGTACAGAATCGAATTACTCCTGTTCCATCTTCCCTACCGCAATGTCCGCTCCAAAGAGTCTTGCGGACTACAGTAAGCCGAGTGCATCTAACATTCAGTCTCCCATCACCGTGCCTTCTAATGACGACGATCCCGACTATAAGATCAAGATCCCCTTTCTGGGACTAATCTCTAGGGACGTGCAATTTGAGGGAAAGCCAGATGATAATCCTTGCACACATCTATCTGACTTTCTGGTTGTCTGTGAAACTTTCAAGTCTAAGAACCTCAACAAGAACGCTCTATGCCTTCGAGCCTTCCCATTCTCACTCCGAGGCGCCGCAAAGAGATGGCTCACTAGCAAGCCACCCGGTCACTACACCAACTAGGATGATCTTGCTCAGGAATTCATAGAGGAATACTTTCCTCCTTCCAGAACAACTGCTTACAGGAAAAACATCTCAAGGTTCAGACAGAGAGAAGGAGTAAGTTTACATGATGCTTGAAACGAATTCCAGGGACTCCTCTACGATTTCCCTCATCATGGCTTCACTCAGATGCAACTAGCTGAGATCTTTGCTTGGGGTATGAACGAAGAATCATCTGAATGGGTTAACTCCTTAGCTGATGGAGACTACACCGCACTCACATCAGAAGTTGCTCTTCTTCACTTTGCAAACTGCGCATCTAAATCTAGAAGTTGGGACAGACAGTTTGGAGCAGCTAAGAGGCAACCAAGCCGTGAAGATCAGATCAAGAGCGAAGTGCAGAAAGAAATGAAGAAGATTTTCGGTACAATAAATAACTGGTCTATAGGGGAAGTGAATTTTATTGATCAAGATCCCCCTAGATGCATCGGAGGACAGCAACCTCAGAATTATATGATGACACTAGATTTGACGTGATTATCAGCCTCATTTAAGCGACATTTCCTTGCTTAAGACATGGTTTTTTAGGGTAGAATAACGAATATTCAATCGATTGCCCTATCTCATGCCATTTGTGTTACCTTGGCCCGTTTCGGGTCTATTTGATGGTTTTCTAGTATTTTAATGTTAGCACAGGTGTTCGTCATCAAATGTGGTAGCCAAGGACGTGTCTAAGGCACTGGAACCCCGAGGAATCACACGCGCATCAGCCAGAAAAGTCATTCAACCCAAAAGAATTCCTGCCCCATTTACACATATATTTTTGGCGAAAATACCCTTGGGTTTTCGCCGAAAATGAAAGAAGAAATCCACTGTCCCGATCAAGAGGAAGTTTTTGGCGAAAACCTTGGGAGTTTTTTGCCAAAAACCCTAACCCGAATCAACCAGGAGAAGCAGACGGATGAAGCCACATTTGAGAAGATATTTTCGCCGAAAATATCCTTGGATTTTCGGCGAAAATCACAGGGGAAAAGCAGAAATTGCCGGTTAGGTATAAATACTAAAACGCACGCCTAAATAGAGATATCAGATTTTACACAAAAAAAACACACAACGGGACGAAAAATCCCAAGACTGAGAAATAGAGAGAACGAGTGGATAGAGTTCAAGGAGCCAGGAACGGATCGTGACGCCATCCATCCATCTCGGAGAGCCAATGCTTTGGAGTTGAAAATCCAGCAGATTGAAGCTGCAAGGAGTCGTCGAAATTAGGTTTTACAGTTCTTCTCTGTCTTCCCTACCTGAGATGTATTCTTTGTTGGTTTTCGATTCTTCTGTATTGAATATGAGTAGCTAAACTCGTGTAGCTTAGATTAGATGAACCCTAAGTGACCCAGGGCTTTAAAGCGGTCACGGATCGGCAGTGATTAGATTCAAAATTCATCCAGTTTCTTCTTCATGTTTGACTTGTTCTTTGTTCTTTGTGTTTCTTGTATGGTTTGGCCACCTAGATTAGATTCTTGTTAAGCTAAGGATAGAAGCGAACGCTCGCCTTACTTTAGAACATCAAGTTGAACAATTAACCTTATAATTGGAGTGTGCCTTCCGTAAGAACCGATTAGGGTTAATCCACTGCAAGAGTAACTCACAAATCGTTAGAATTTGCACCAGTTAAGTTAAGTCGTTGCGAGAGGCGACCGTACCCGGGTGACTAATTAATCGTGGTAGCTAGATCGGATAGAGCGAACGTTTACTAGTCTTAAACCTAAGGGTCAGGAGTTATGGTGGTGTCTAAGAACTGAATAAACTAGAATTGAAAATCGCTGATCTGTTGATTGCTTATGCCTTGGTGATCTAAGGGGGATTCGAAATCTAAGCTTGTGTGTCTTCTGTCTTAGTCAGTCAATCAATCGTTAATTCGCTTTAATTTCATTTCAACCTGTCTTTGCATTTTTAGTATAGAAGTCGTGGAACTCACACCACGCACTAAGTGTTTTTAACCTTGAATTTAAATTGCCAACACATTTGAGTAAGGAAGTAGAGGAGACCCGTGGAATACGATCTACCCTAGCTTCACAGCTTGGTAGTTATTTGATTGACCGCTATTCTGCAGCTCATCAAATTGGCGCCGTTGCCGGGGACTCTTCTATTTCGTTGAAAGAAGAGTTGGCATTTTTATTCTTCTACCTTTCCATATTTCATTTCCATCACACTTCGATTTTACACCGGTTGTGTTTGTTTTTGTCTCTTGCAGATCGTAGCAGGTACAGAAACGGATCACTTCCGTTCCATCTTCCTTTACCGCAATGGCTGCTCCTAAGAGTATTGCGGACTACAGTAAGCCGCGTGCATCCAACTTTCGATCTTCCATCACCGTGCTTTCTAATGACGATGATCCTGATTATGAGATTAAGATTCCTCTCCTGGAACTAATCTCTAGGGACATACAATTCGAAGGAAAGCCAGATGACAACCCCTGCACACATATAGATGACTTTCTGGCTGTCTGTGACACTTTCAAGTCTGGGAACCTCAACAAGAACACTTTATATCTCCGGGCTTTTCCGTTCTCTCGCCGAGGTGCAGCTAAGCATTGGCTTGGAAGCAAACCACCAGGTCATTACACTAACTGGGAGGCGTTAGCCCAAGATTTTGTTGAGGAATACTTTCCTCCCGCAAGGACAACTGCTTATAAAGACCGCATCTCCAGGTTCACTCAGAGAGAAGATGCAAGCCTGTATGACACTTGGAATGAATTCCAATATCTTCTCTTCAACTGTCCTCACCATGGGTATGAACAAAGACAGCTGGCTGAATTCTTTGCTCGTGGTATGCGCGAAGAATCCACAAATTGGGTCAACTCCCTAGCTGGCGGAGATTGCACCGCCCTTACTCCTCAGGATGCTCTTCTGCATTTCGCTAGCTGCGCTTCAAAATCTAGAAACTAGGAGAGACAAAGACAAGGAACCATGAGTCAGATGAGTCAGATGAGTGTTGCAGAGCAGATCAAAGCGGAAGTTCAGAAACATCTACAAGCAGTTGGTATCCCTCTCGATCCCCCGTCAGCTACCATCTTTTCGGTTGACTGTGGATGGTGGATCATGTGCTCATAACGGTGGAAGCTGCCTCAACTTCGGCACAACAGAAGTCTGGTCTACAGAAGAGATAAACTTCATTGATCAGGGCTTCGCTAACAATCAGAAAGGCTATGCCGGTTACAGAAACTACGTGCCACGGAACCAGAGCAACCGGTTAGTAGATCCTTATCATAGACCTCCGGGATTCATCGGAGGACAACACCAGTTTCAAGCAAAGCCGTACTACGATAGAGACATAGACAATGAGAAGAAGTTTGATCAGATTATGAGCAGACTTGACGACCACGACATTCAATTAAAAGCTCAAGCTGCACTCAATCAAGGACAGAGAGCTCAGAGCCAGAGGATAGAGGATGCTATAAGCAATATGACTAAACTCTTTACTAGCAATCCTCTCCTTAATCCAACAGTATTTCAAGCAGACTCCGGTGCAAAGACCGAACACGCTCAAGCTATTACCACCAGAAGCGGCAAGCAAACAACTGATCCAAATACCAGTGCTACCATGGATATGCCAGAAATTGAAGATATCACAGAAGAGGAAGAAGAAGCATCTGCTCCTCCTCCTCCTCCTCCCAAGACAGCTCCTGAGCCTGTCTTGGCGCCATATGTACCTCGGATCCCTTTCCCGAAGGCTGCAATGAGCAAAGCCAAGGATCATGACACTCAATATAAGAAGTGGTACAATGTTCTTAAGACCGCAGAGATCAAGATACCAGTGACAGAAGCTGTAGAGATTATACCACCACTGGGGAAGTTCTTTAAAGACCTAGTGAAGAAAGTGAAGAACGGAGAGGCGTACTCTGTCACGCTTACTAATGAATGCGCTTCTATTCTCGGTGCACCATCCCCCATACGACAGTCGCCACCACCCCTAGCTAAATGTTATGATCCCGGTCCTTTTACATTACCGTGCATTATTAATGGCATTAAAATTGATAGCAATCTGGCTGATTCTGGTGCTTCTATTAATGTTACGCCTGTTTATCTATATGAGAAGCTGAACCTAGGGCAGTTAAAACCTATTACTCTGCATCTAGTGTTAGCCGATAGGTCTGTTAAATTACCTAGGGGGATAATAGAAGATGTAGCTGTCTGCTGTGGTCCGTTTACTGTAATTGCATATTTTGTTGTTCTAGATACTCGCGAGTCAGACGAAACACTTATCCTAGGTCGACCTTTCTTAGCAACTGCTGGCGCAAACATTAACTGTAAACAAGGCATGTTAACTTTGAGTGTAGGATAGGAGAGTGTTGCATTCCGCATTAAAGATAGCATGAGATACTCTGTTGTTCAAGATGATAACTGTTATACTGTTGATCCCTTAGAGTTGGCCTCGGCCAATTTCGTTACTAATGCCTTATCTAGTGATCCGCTAGAGTTTTGTTTGATTTCAAGGATTGACAATGCATTAGAAGATCCAGAGCAGCGCCTATTGCAGGATGAGTTAGACGAGCAAAAGGCGACATTCACACCCATCACTGCGCCTGCACACATCGAGCTAGCGTCGAGTCGGATTACTACCTCATACGAAAGTCTGCCAGAACTTACTTTGAAAGAGCTACCCGACCACCTAGAATACGCATTTCTGGGGAAGGACTGCCAGTTACCAGTCATCATCAATTCGAATCTATCTCCCGAGCAGAAAGAGCAACTAATCAGGCTACTCAAGAAGCATGTCAGAGCTATTGCCTGGCAGTTAGCAGACATCAGAGGCATCTCTGAAACCTTCTGCAAACATTGGATAGTCGTTGATGAAGAATTTAAACCAGTCAGACAACCACAACGCCGACTTAACCCTCTGATGCAGGAAGTTGTAAAGAAGGCAAGCTTCTAGATGCCGGTATTACCGACAGTCCTTGGGTCAGTCCGACTCAAGTCGTTCCGAAGAAAGGAGGAATCATCGTCATCCCTAATCCAAAGGGTGAGCTCATCCCGACTCGCACGATTACCGGATGGAGAGTCTGTATCGATTACCGACGAATCAATGATGCCACGAAGAAGGACCACTTTCCACTACCGTTCATTGATCAGATGCTTGAACGATTGGCTGGTCATGAATACTACTGTTTCTTAGGCGGGATGTCCGGTTACTTCCAGATTCCCATTGAGCTTGATGATCAAGAGAAGACGACTTTCACCTGCCTGTTTGGTACGTTTGCCTATCGTCGTATTCCTTTTGGTTTATGTAATGCTCCCGCTACCTTTCAGAGATGCATGCTTGCTATATTTGGAGATCTGGTAGAGAATGTGGTGGAGGTATTCATGGACGACTTCTTCGTCTATGGAGATTCATTTTCAAAGTGCCTGGCTAATCTGGACAAGGTACTAGCTCGTTGTGAGGAAACCAACCTAGCTCTTAGTTGGGAGAAATGTCACTTCATGGTTACCGAAGGTAT
This sequence comes from Linum lewisii, assembly GCA_034768395.1. Classification (NCBI taxonomy): domain Eukaryota; kingdom Viridiplantae; phylum Streptophyta; class Magnoliopsida; order Malpighiales; family Linaceae; genus Linum; species Linum lewisii. The sequence goes on from CM068304.1 coordinate 23,738,925, forward strand.
TGTTCTGGGCCATAGGATCTCTAAGACCGGTATAGAAATTGATCGTGCCAAGCTTGAGACCATCGCTAGCTTACCACCGCCGACCTCAGTTAAGACAGTTCGAAGTTTCCTCGGTCATGTTGGATTCTACCAAAGATTCATCAGAGACTTCTCCAAGATCACTCTTCCAATGACGAAGCTTCTTGAGAAAGATGTTCCTTTCGTATTTGATAAAGCTTGTCTTGAAGCCTTTGAGACTTTGAAGACTCAACTCACCACCGCACCGATCCTTATTGCACCAGACTGGAATCTTCCATTCGAGATTATGTGCGATGCTAGTGACTTCGCCGTTGGCGCGGTTCTTGGTCAGAGGAAGGAGAAGAGATTTCATCCTATTTACTTTGCTAGCAAGACACTCAATGATGCTCAGAGATACTACACTACCACGGAGAAAGAGCTTCTGGCCATCGTTTTCTCCTTTGACAAGTTCAGACAGTATCTTGTTCTTTCACATACCATTGTCTACACAGATCATGCTGGCCTGCGCCATCTATTAGCCAAGCAGGACTCAAAGCCCCGTCTCATCCGCTGGATCCTTCTCCTCCAAGAGTTTGACATAGAAATTAAAGACAAGAAAGGAGCAGAGAACCTAGCGGCGGATCATCTTTCCCGACTGGAGGAATCACAAACAGGTAAAACTACTACCCCTATCAATGATTCTTTCCCTGACGAGCTGTTGCGCGTTGAAATGTATGAACATGTTAACAGCATAGCTATCAAGCCCTGGGCAATCCCTCACGCTCAGGATCTGAGACTCGGAAGAACCATGGTATGCAACCCTGGCTAATTACCTCTCTCACGGCATTGTACCTCCTGAGCTGGATTTCAATGCACGCAAGAAGCTCTTTAAAGAAGCCAAGTCATACTTCTGGGATGAGCCATTCTTATACCGCATCAGTATTGACGGGATGATCCGAAGATGTGTCTCTTACATCGAAGCAGCTGACATCATGCGAAAATGCCATGAAGGATAATTTGGAGGACACTTCGGAGGAAACCAAACTACGAGAAAGGTACTCGAAACAGGTTTCTATTGGCCTTCAATCTTTAGTGATTGTGATGCTTTTGCTCGATGTTGTGATGCGTGCCAGCTATCAGGTAACATCTCTAACCGTAAGAGATGCCCCAAATTGTTTCTTTAACTGTTGAGATTTTTTATGTTTGGGGAATTGATTTCATGGGTCCGTTCACACCCTCCAACGGAAACAAGTACATTCTTGTAGCCGTTGATTATGTTTCTAAGTGGGCTGAAGCTGAAGCTCTACCTACTAATGATTCAAGAGTGGTGGGTCGGTTCCTTACCCGTCTTTTCACGCGTTTTGGTTCACCGCGCTTCATCATAAGCGACAGGGGTACCCACTTCCATGGACAATTCGATCGGGTGTGCAAACGCTTTGGCGTCACCCACCGTATGTCCACCGCTTATCATCCTCAAGCGAATAGTCAAGCGGAAGTGACGAACCATGAGCTCAAGCGGATTCTTGATAGGACAGTTGGCCGGTCCCGCAAGGACTGGTCATCTAAGCTCAATGATGCCTTATGGGCTTATCAAACTGCCTACAAGACTCCCATCGGTACCTCACCGTATCAGCTGGTCTATGGCAAGGCATGTCATTTGCCAGTTGAGCTTGAGCACAAGGCATTCTGGGCTAACAAAGAGTTGAACATGAGCTATGCAGTAGCAGGTAATATGCGTCACGACCAGATCGCTGAGCTTGAGGAGCACCAACTCCACGCATATGAGAGCACGAAGTTATACAAAGAGCGCACGAAGAAAATTCATGACTCTCAACTGAGGATGATCAAGCAGTTCTACCCCGGAGATGAAGTGCTTATAACTCTCGATTGAAGCTCTTCCCGGGTAAACTGAAGTCCCGTTGGTCCGGCCCTTATACCGTGGTGCGGCAGGCATCTTTAGGCATTGTCCTAATCAAATTGCATGACCAAAAGCCGTTTATGGTCACCGGGCATAGACTTAAGAAGTATCTGCAAGGACTAGCTGTCTCCTCCATCGACGTGCACTACTTTGCTTTAGAATCATGACACAAATCCAGGTATCGTCTGGCTCACGGACGTTAAACAAGAGCGCTTCGTGGGAGGCAACCCACGGCTGGAGTCAATTGTTTTCATTTTGAGTCGTAAAAAAAAAACCCTGCCGACTGTTTTGAAGTGTTATTTTCGGCGAAAATTTCCCATTATTTTCGCCAAAAATTCATGTGTTTTTCAACCTATTTCTCTTGTTTCAACTTCTCTACCGAAAACCCCCTCACTTTTCGCCGAACCGGATTTTGATTATACAAGAAAATTTTGCCAAAAATTTTCAATCATTTTCGCCGAAAATCTTGTGTTTTCCGCCGACTATTCATACCGGTTTCGAGAATTGATTTTCGCCCCCCCCCATCCGGAAATTTCACACAAAAACGAACAGACTCTTTCTCTGTTCGCCTATCGCCGTCCAACCGCCGCCGCCTCCTTGTTCGCCGACCGGCCGCCGCCGCCTCATTAGCCAACCGCCGCCGCCCTTCTCCCTTACCTAGCCCTCGGTCCAAACCCTAGAATCAGAGCTCTACAGCTCCGGTTCCTCCCGACCTAGTTTTCAAGCTCTTTTCGTCGTTTTCTCGGATTTCCAATCGTTTTCTCGAGTCATGTCTTTACGGTTAGTTGTTCAGCCCTTGATTGTGACCCTTTTGGCTTTTTGACTTTCGGTTTTCGGCATGGTTGCCTTTGGTTGACTTTTTGGTTCTCCTTCAATTTTCATGATTGCTATGTCGGTGTCAATTGGCTAGGTTCTGGCATTTCTTTGTGACCCTTTTAAGGCTCGTGACTTGTTGTATGTGCGATCGTGTTAATTAATCATTCCATTCCTCATGCTTGCTTAATTGATTGACAGTTCTTTACTGCTATATCTCGATTCGGTGGTCTCTCGATTTTATTTGCTTGCCCCCGCTTGTCAACCTAAGTGTGGGGTAGGATTCTTGTCTTCTGATGCTGGTCTTTCCTGAGTTGTGTTTTGCAGGGCTCCCAAACGTTTTAATACCACCAGTGTAGATAGAGCGCAGCGATCCTCAGCTCGCCAGAACAGGACACCACCCTCCCGACCAACCGCACCAGCTGCACAAACATCGAGGGCCGTGGCCATCATCCCCGAGGATGCACCAACCCCTGTGACTCCTATCTCATCTATTCCTGCACCTGCCAATGGGGCCCTACATCCTTTCATCGCTGCCCTGGAGCCGCACCATCTAGAGGTCTTTCAGAAGATCAAAGACATTCCTCCGGCTAAGGTGGCAGTTCTATCTCTAGACAGTCTCAAGGCGCACAATCCGGCTTGGCACTCCACCGTCGACACCGCCCTTCATAAAGCCGGTTTACGAGTGCTGACCACTCATGGCTCCCCCTACCCGCTTGTTGCTCTTCAAGAGTTCTGGAGTTCGTTCCGGCGCCTCACCCCGAAGCCCATATGTGAGCAGAAATTCGTATCATTTCGCCTCGGTGGTGTTCTCCACGAGAAGTCCATTCAAGAGTTCGGCCACCTACTGGATCCGCACGTCAACCTCGACACCACATTAGCTGGCTTCAACGACACATACTCCATCACGAGTGCTCCTTACCCAGACGTATGGAGATGGGCCTCCTGCGAAGATGAGATCTCACCTATCGTCAACCCCACGGTCGGTGACATCTTTCACCCTATTCTTAAATTCTTGCATTATGTTTGGGTGCAATCTTTGTGTTATTGCAGCAAGACGAGCCGTCACCATGTTTCTTTGGAGGAGCTCGTATTATTTCGTGCTGTAGACGAGGATGCCAACCTGCATCTCGGATGGTGGCTTGCACGATTCTTGCACAAGCGCACTACCGCCAAGAAGCTTCCTTCTGAGCTTCCAGGAGGACCTTTCATTTCAATTCTGATCGACAATCTCTAGCTCGGTGACAAATGGGGCCCCGACATTCCTCGTGTCCCGGTTGAGCATATAGGTGCTGAACTCGCCATAGCACGGGGCATCGACCTTTCAGCGGATTTTGAGCATTGCACGTCGCTCCCTCACCGCGTTCCCCAGTCAGTTGAGCGCCCGCCGTCGCGAGCACTAATCACCGCTGAGATGAATGAAAGGCTGGCGCGTATTGAGAAATGGCAACTAGACTACTCGGCTAGTTCGCTTCAATGGCAGAAGGACCGAGTAGCACATGAAGAGACCCAGAACGAGCGTTGGACCATTCTTCAGCAATTCATGGCCAACCAGTCTGCCAGACACACAGATGATATCGCATGGCGACAGCAGCTGGAGCAGCGGCTTGGCATTTCACCTCTCACGCCTCCACCCCCACCCTCCGAACAGTGATCAGGTTGTTTCTATCCTTTACATTTCTTTTCCTTCTTCTTTTCGGATCTCGATCCACTTTTATTCTGTGTGGATCCGGGGCACTTGTCCCGGTATCCTTTTATTCTTTTTGTTGTTTGTGTTTTGTAGGATTTTGAGTAGCTGCTCTGCTCCGCCCCGGACTCTTCATGCTCGACCACTACACCGCCCATCACCTTTCAGGTTCCTCGTATCTCTCTCCTTTAGTTTGGTCCTGTGAGGACACAGAACAGTCTAAGTGTGGGGTAGGATGTTAGAGAACCATGCATGATCTTGATTGCCTATATCTTTGTGTGCCTCGTGATTCCATCTCAATCTCTCTAGCATTAGAATGGCTCAGTTCTTGATTCTTGATGTTAAGTTGTTGTTCAAACTTTCATAATGATGCTTAGACTGCTTAACCTAGAACTTGAGAACCAACTTGTATACTTTGATGCTAAATTGCCTGGTCAGAACAGAATTTTAAAATCACACTTGTAGTTTGTAGCCTTGATTGCATGAAAATGACCGAATCCGACTAGCAAACCAACTGTGAGCTTTTGATCCATTGCACGTAACTTGCAATTTTAATTCTTTTTGAGTGGTTTTCTGTTTGCTTGAATGAGTTAGAATTTGCATGAGACCTACTCGAGACCACACGATGACACGAGTTCTAGAATGATAGGGGCACCTAGATTCAGCTACTAAGCCAGATAGCCTACCTAACGATAAAATCCATTAGGTGTAGACCCTTGAGCTTGGCCTGTTCTTTCGGTTCGATATACATTACAGCCATTTCCCATTCTTTCATCCCCCGTTGATCCCCTGTGGTTGTAGTTCTAGATTGACCTACCGAAAGTAAGTTTGTGGTAACCTGCCTATAGCCATTAAACAGGTGGTCTTAGCTATTATGTCCAAACATGTAAACCCCTCTGCAACTAAAAGAAAGAATCGGCACAAAAGAAAAAAAAATATAGAAAGAAAAAGAAGCAAGTTTCAAAAAAATGAAAAGAAGAAAAATCAGAAAAGCCAAAAAGGTTTCAAATAAAACGTTCTTCCCCTACAAATGGAAGAACGAAGTCAAAAGAAAAGTCAGAAAAAGTGTGTAAAGAAAAATAAAAAAAAGTGCTAGGTTGCTTGAGGGTATCATAAGATGAGCGTTCATTATTCCGCCCGTGTCTGGTTAGACGGTAGGAAGCCACAGATTAGATTCGAGGGAAGTTAGTCGAAAGCTACACCGCACAAGCCATCATCATACATTCCCATCATCCATCACATCATAAACCCAAGTAGTGTAGAATTTGTTACAGTCCTAGCAGGGAAGTCCTTCTTGACTAGTACTCGTGTTGTCACAGTGGTGGAGATGTGGTTGAATTGCAAACTTATGACAGAATTCAGGAACAGAAAATGATTGAGAGCAGAAACACGTCCTTAAACACAGAGAGTGAGAGTTCCCATTGTACTAAATATATCCTGTGTGAGGAGTCTGGTCGGTCAGGTCAAATTCGTGTATAATTGGTTGCTACTACTTGTCGTGTGCAGTATTAGTGAGACCAGGTTGTGTGGCTGATCAGTATGCATGTTAGGTTTCTTGTTCTAGGATCTATCTGTCTAATAATTCATTGTGTTTGATTGAACTCCAATTTAATAGATCCTGTCATTTGTGAACATGAGCGCTTCTATTCAGTTTGCTTGAGGATAAGCAAAAGCTTAAGTGTGGGGTATTTTGTTGACACTAGATTTGACGTGATTATCAGCCTCATTTAAGCGACATTTCCTTGCTTAAGACATGGTTTTTAGGGTAGAATAACGAATATTCAATCGATTGCCCTATCTCGTGCCATTTGTGTTACCTTGGCCCGTTTTGGGTCTATTTGATGGTTTTCTAGTATTTTAATGTTAGCACAGGTGTTCGCCATCAAATGTGGTAGCCAAGGATGTGTCTAAGGCACTGGAACCCCGAGGAATCACACCCGCATCAGCCAGAAAAGTCATTCAACCCAAAATAATTCCTGCCCCATTTACACATATATTTTTGGCGAAAATACCCTTGGGTTTTCGCCGAAAATGAAAGAAGAAATCCACTGTCCCGATCAAGAGGAAGTTTTCGGCGAAAACCTTGGGAGTTTTCGCCAAAAACCCTAACCCGAATCAACCAGGAGAAGCAGACGGATGAAGCCACATTTGAGAAGATATTTTCGCCGAAAATATCCTTGGATTTTTGGTGCAAATCACAGGGGAAAAGCAAAAATTGCCGGTTAGGTATAAATACTAAAACGCACGCCTAAATAGAGATATCAGATTTTACACAAAAAAACACACACGGGACGAAAAATCCCAAGACTGAGAAATAGAGAGAACGAGTGGATGGAGTTCAAGGAGCCAGGAACGGATCGTGACGCCATTCATCCATCTCGGAGAGCCAGTGCTAGGAGTTGAAAATCCAGCAGATTGAAGCTGCAAGGAGTCGTCAAAATTAGGTTTTACAGTTCTTCTCTATCTTCCCTACCTGAGATGTATTCTTTGATGGTTTTCGAATCTTCTGTATTGAATATGAGTAGCTAAACTCGTGTAGCTTAGATTAGATGAACCCTAAGTGACCCAGGGCTTTAAAGCGGTCACGGATCGGCGGTGATTAGATTCGAAATTCATTCAGTTTCTTCTTCATGTTTGACTTGTTCTTTGTTCTTCGTGTTTCTCGTCTGGTTTGGCCACCTAGATTAGATTCTTGTTAAGCTAAGGATAGAAGCGAATGCTCGCCTTACTTTAGAACATCAAGTTGAACAATTAACTTTATAATTGGAGTGTGCCTTCCGTAGGAACCGATTAGGGTTAATCCACTGCAAGAGTAACTCACAAATCGATAGAATTTGCACCAGTTAAGTTAAGTCATTGCGAGAGGCGACCGTACCCGGGCGACTAATTAATCATGGTAGCTAGATCGGATAGGGCGAACGTTCGCCAGTCTTAAACCTAAGGGTCAGGAGTTATGGTGGTGTCTGAGAACTGAATGAACTAGAATTGAAAATCGCTGATCTGTTGATTGCTTATGCCTTGGTGATCTAAGGGGGATTCGAAATCTAAGCTTGTCTGTCTTCTATCTTAGTCAGTCAATCAATCGTTAATTCGCTTTAATTTCATTTCAACCTGTCTTTGCATTTTTAGTATAGAAGTCGTGGAACTCACACCACGCACTAAGTGTTTTTAACCTTGAATTTAAATTGCCAACACATTTGAGTAAGGAAGTAGAGAAGACCCGTGGAATACGATCTACCCTAGCTTCACAGCTTGGTAGTTATTTGATTGACCGCTATTCTGCAGCTCATCATTATACGTTCGAGAATACTTGGGAAATTGAGATAGACAAGAAGCTCGACCTGATCTTGACAAGACTCGATGACCACGAGGAGAGATTCAAGCTTCAAGCCCTCTTAAATCAAGATCATGAAGCTCGAGGTCAACGAGTGGAGAGCATGTTGAATAACATGTTTAGCCTGCTAACTAATAGCCCCCTCCTTAATCAATCATCGGTTTAAGACGACTCTACCATTAGGAAGGAGCACGTCAAGGCTATCTCCACAAGAAGCGGCAAGCAATTAGCTGGTCCTGCAGCTCCTGATCCGGCCATAAATCCTAATGCTATAGCTATTTACAAGCCAGAGATCGAGGAGGAGGATAAAGAAGAAGAGGATGAGGTGACTGCCCCGCCTCCCCTAACAAAGACATCACCTGCGCCACCTCTCCCTCCATATCAGCCTCGGATTCCGTTTCCTAAGGCTGCGCAATCAAAGGAGAAAGATCATGATACCCGGTACAGAAAGTGGCATGGATACTTGAAGAGCACAGATGTCAAGATACCAGTTACTGATGCTATCCAGATGATACCGGAGGCTGGAAAAGTCGCGAAAGATCTTGCGAAAGACAAGAAGAAGGGAGAGTTGTCTTCCGTCTCCCTCGAAGAAGAATGCTCTGCGATCCACAGCCAGACAACCGCCATACCTCCCCCAGATAAGTGTCGCGATCCTGGTGCTTTTACTTTGCCTTGCACTATTAAAAATGTGAAAATTGATCGTAGTTTAATTGATCTAGGTTCTTCCATTAATGTCATGCATGCCTGCTTGTATGAGAATTTGAACCTAGGAGAATTGAAACCGATTAGCATGCGTTTAGTGTTTGCCGATAGATCTGTGAAATTACCTAGGGGATTGATAGAAGACGTGGTTGTCAATTGTGGTCCTTTTACTATTCTGGCTGATTTTATTGTTATGGATATCCAAGGGGAAGATGTCACTCTTCTCCTAGGCCGACCGTTCATGGCAACAGCCGGTATTACCATTAATGTCAGGAATGGCTCGTTGACATTAAGGGTCGGCAAGGATACCATGACATTCCGTCTCAAGGACGGTATGGAAGTCCCTATCAGAGAAGAGACGCATTGCTTATCTGTTGAAGCTGTGGAGTTGGCTTCGGTCAACTCCGTTACTAATGAAAAATCTAGAGTTTCTGCAGAAATCTTCTTGCCAGGTGTAGGACAGGTCCCTACTCTGAAGAATGAGCTGCCGGCACAGAAGCCGAGAATGAAGGAAGAGCCAAAGACATCCCCTACTGAATCGCCAAAAGTTAAGGATCCTGGCGAGATAAAGAAGGAGAATAAAGAGAAGGACGCTTCTTTGAAAGAACTGTTCAGGCCTTGTAAAAATTCTAGTCATCTTCCCGAAGAACGAACCAAGTTAATTCATGCAAACGGGAAGAAGTTCACACTTGCCGGAGGATATCTCATAAACTCCGACTCGAGCCTAAGAGAAATCCTGAGTAGGGATGTCTCTTGATCGCTATCCAGGTATCGTCCGGCTCAAGGACGTTAAGCAAGAGCGCTTCGTGGGAGGCAACCCACGGCTGGAGTCAGTTTTCAATTTGTGTTGAATTCGTTGTTTCATAGTCGGTTCAAGGGAGCCAAAAGTGTCAGTTTGCATGTTTTATTATTTTTCGTGTGTAGCCTGTGTGTCATCGTTTCAATCGCAAGTTGTTTGAGGTTGTTCCGATTTTTGTGGATTTAATTGTGATTTTCTGAAGTTTGCCGGGATTGCGAAAATATTTTCAATCGTACAGGTCAAAATTTTCGGCGAAAATATACCAATTTTTCGGCGAAAACTCCTTTGAAAATCCCACTGTGTTTTCCAGACGATTTTAGTTAAACTTTTCGGTGAAATTTTTTTTGAAAACCGGCAGAAAATTTTGCCTTGAGTTTTCGGCGAAAACTTGCACATATTTTCGCCGAAAACTTGAGAGAAAATCTGGCAATTTTCCCTTATTTTTCTGGTTTTCTCTCTCTCCCCTCACTTTCTATTTTCATTTTCGGACGAAAACTTAAAACCATCCCCTTCATTTTTTTTTTAAAAAAAACTGACCGCCGCCGCCACTATTTCGCCGCCGCCGCCGCCCTACTCCCCTTCTTTGTCCGATCAGTTTGAGCCCTAGAACAGTCGAATCGGAGCTCTAGAGCTCCGTTCAGCCAAACCCTAAATTTTTTGATTTTTCACCGATTTCTCTCAATCCGTTCATTTTCAGCACCCATGGCTTCAAGGTAAGTTGTAGAACTTTTCATTCCGAATCTTTTGACATGTTGAATGCTGAATTTCGTCGGGTTGATTTTTGATTGACTTTTTGGTTTACCTCGATTTGCGTGTCGACTGTTTCGTGTGAACTAGGTTAGCTGAACTGCTTTTGACTGGTCTAGCATGCTTAGGGAGTATTGTGCTGAATTATAACAACATTTGATTGTGTGTTGATGTGCTTAAAGATCGATTCTTTGCGGTGTTTACTTTTGTGAAATGTCGGTTTGACCATGAATTTATATGCTTGTTTGGCTGCCATTAATGTTCATTCCCGTTCATATATCTGTGCTTGCCATCTGAGTTTATATTATGCCGTCATTTCCCCGCTTTGAAATAGTCTTGCCATGATTAGGGTTCAATATGCTATGATGTTGACTTTTTGAATGTCAGTTTGACTTCTGATCCCTAATTATGATATGAACGTTCCGGCTAGACCTATGCATGTTTTGTGATTTATTGTGATTACCGATTACTTACTTTGCTTACCCCCACTCGGTTTTCCTCATTTCTTTGTGAAATTGAGTTTTTCGACTAAGTGTGGGGTGGGTTATTAGTTAATTAATCTTGTTTCGTTTCTGGTTTTAGGAATGCCACTCATGAGCGCAGGACTAAGGCGCGACTTGATACCGCCACTCAGGACGCCAGATGGACTATTATGCAGCCGCACATGCTCCGCTCTGACGAGAGGTATGAGGCTCAGCTGGCATGGCAGCGACGGATAGGCGACGTCCTCCACCTTCCACCTCCCGACGCCCCTGACCACCATGATCGGGTGGTGTCCTTTTCCTTGTCCTTTATTTTTATTTCTTTTTTTCGGATTCCGATCCAACTTTTTTATGTGTGGAACCGGGACACTTGTCCCGGTTTCCTTTTTATCTTTCATTTGTTTTTGTTTTGCAGGCAGTTGGGAGATCCCCTTTGCTTTGTTTCGGTAGATTCCCTCTGCTCCGAGGAACCATGCTCATCCCTTACACCAACCATCTCGGTCCAGGTTCTTCTACTTCACTCTGAACTCTAGTTTTAGTCCTGTGAGGACACAGTCCGATTTAAGTGTGGGGTAGGATGCTAGAGAACCTTGCATGAACTTCATTGCCCTTGATTGTGTTTTTTTTGTGTGCCTCGTGATTCCTTTCCAGTGATGGTTATTGAACTGATGAAAGGCTTTTCATTCACCAAAAATTGCTGGTAATTGAACTGATGAGCCAAGGAAGAAGATGACCCAAAATGACGTAGTTTTGGTGCTGGGCGGATTTTAAAAAAATGAATAAAATGAAATGTCAAGGCTGGGATTCAAACCTGGGTTGGCTGAGTGCTGGTCTGGTTCCAAAACCAACTGGGCTACAGGTCATTCATTAATCAGTATACCCAGCTAGCTGTAAACTCGGTCTGACTGGTTTGATTCACCTTTCCAAATTAGATCCTACCAACGACCAACTCGAACTAACCCTTAAGCATAACCTCGAATGAACTCGTGTCCCCCCCCTTTTGCTAAGAACGATTAAAAAAAATTTGGGGTGGGGGTTAGAGCAATTTGGTTGTATATACATAGGTGGGTTTTTTTTGGGGGTGTTGTGGGGGTTAGAACCCAGGTGATACGTAGTACCCTTCATGGTGATACGTAATATCTGTTTTACGCATCAGAGTGAAGGATATTCACTTTTGTATGTTTATGGAATACTAATTATGGGAGTAAGTATTACTTATAAGTTCTGTGTTGGGCGGCACACGCAATGTTATGAAGCTTGATTCGTAACACATAATAGCATGGCGAAAACACAAACATCCCATACAAAATATCATGTTCTATGTTCAGACATAATTCGATTAAAACACAAACACCCATTAGTTGTCTATTCAAACATAAATATCAATACGAAGAACTCCTAACATAATTATGTCAATATCTAATTCAACCCCTATAGTTCGAACCTGACCCTCAAGGAATTTCAGCCTTGATTGAAGACTTTATATCTCTTCTATCAGCTCGTTAGTTCGCATTGCCTGTACGAAGAGGAACTATAATTAATACGAATACAGCTCCATATAGTTATGAAATAGAACTTATAATATTACGAATCGAGATACTAAGAATTACGAAGGAAGACTTCACCTATGACGAATACATCTATATTATATCAGGAATGGGGGGTAGGTATATGTTTTTGTGGTGTGTATTAGTGCTTATGGAGAACGTGATATGCATGTATCTAAGATATAACCAAAATGAAGATAACTTTAAAGTGTTTGACCTGTTGCTCCAGACTCACTCCGATTGTATTTGAAATAGTCACTTCATCCGACTACTGAGCTCTTCTAGCCACCATATTGGCATGGGGAAGACTGTACATCCGTGAGACTTCCTCATTCTCACTCATGTCCATCTCCATACACCATACAAACATTTTGCATCTTTCAGCTGCTAGTTTTTGGCATCCCAGAAAGTAGCCAAATGGAGAAGTAATCGTCGGCCGGTTAACTGAATATACGTAAGCGGGAGATTGTAGCTACAGTATGGGATGCGGGGGGCATTGTGTTTTCAGATCTGGATATGAAGATAGATCTATATGAGAGGACGAGAGATCTAGATATGATGAGAGAGAAAATATATAATGGGGTGTTGGGGTGGTTGGGCGGTAAATAGGTCATTTAATGTTGGTTGCTGGGAATTGAATAATTCCAAGTATTACGTACCATTACCTCTATTTAAAAAAACGTACCATTACCAAAATAAATACGAATATGGGGACTACATATTACTAAGTATAGGTGGAAGTATAACGTAACACTATTTAATTAGATACGAATAAGAAGCTAATGTAATACGAATAAATCAAACTACTCTAAAGGCGAAGGTCACATGCTCCCAGTTGGTGGTTCTCAAAAACTGCTTGTTTATCCTTTCCCACTGAGTGCAAAAATGCACTTCTGTCCCTTTGACATATTGGCTTTTTCTTCGGTTTGTATGTCTTCGTTCGTTTCTTCAATTTTTTGGGGGCCTGGATGGGTACGTCCCGTTGTGATCTGTCAATGGTATTCTCCAGGTCAATTATTTACTGTATAGATGTAGTAGTCTTGGTTGCTTTTCCATTAACCTATGCTGGTTTAGTGGGTGTTACGAAACACGTGGTATTCTCGATGTAATATCAGAAGGTGAAAATCACACTTATAACACAAATGTACCATAGACTTAAGCTTAGCCATCACAATAATTAGGTCTGACATGAGGGCAACATCTGGGTGTGACACTTCTGGGAGTGTGTCTTCAATGCACATGTTATCCTTTGCTGTTCGACAATACTTATAACAATTAAGAAATAAGTGTTTATGTATACACAGAGTATATCATACGAATAATTTAAAAAGGACGTACGAATCATGTTAAATGAGAGTACGAATCATAAAAGAAGTTATTGTGCACCTATCAAGGATCAATGGTTTTTCAATCTTCAGTAGAAAAGGAAATATGCAGACCAAGCTTTAAAGACATTAAGTACCTCCATTCGTCTTGGACATATGGCAGTAGGTGATAATCCAGACAACTTCTGCTTCCTCATGTGGAGACGCTTCATCACCTTCGATCGTATGTCCTCGTGGCATGATAGGATAGGCATTACACGAGCCTCTAGTATGAACCTATTAAATGCCTCACTATGGTTGTTAAGCGCCATATCACACTTTGTCATAGTGCGATAGAAAGCCCTACTCCATTCGGTTGGTTCCTTCTTCTACAACCATTGATAGGAAGTTCCGTCTCCTACTTTGTAGCCCTCCCCCTTAACCTCCAATTCATCCATATACCCTTCCCATTCTACCTTGTATGTGGAAGTAGCAGCTGCCCATAAAAGATTTTTAAGAAGTTGAGATCGTGTGAATTTCCCGCTGAAATTTACATACAAGTGACGAACGCAATATCTATGCTCGGCGTTTGGAAACATATCATTCATCACGTTGACCAACCCCTGTAAAAAAACAACAACAGTTGAGATAGTTTTAAACAATTAATTTTGAAAAAATCATTCACAGTAGCAAGAAAAATGATATATTATTCACAGTAGCTAGAGAATCTGCAGAAATTTGCAGTCTTTTACTGATTTCACATACACATAAAGACAAAAGCTTGTTAAAGAGCCAATATATATTCAGTGAACTAGAGTAATAGACAATAACAAGGACTGAAAGTTGGATAATATACATGTATAAGCTGAATGAAGCTGACAGAAGAAGCACACACAAAATATTGATTGAATTTAGTAGGACACACCTTTTGCTTATCTGACATAAATGTCTAATTAGGTGAGTTGTCAATGGCTAAGTCTGCAGCGACCTAAGACATGAATCATCCCCATGTTTGGTTACATTCCTTCTCGACGACCGCCCACGCAATTGGGTACATTGAGTCATCTCCATCAATGCTAACAGCGGATAGAAGCTGCCAACCGAGAACACCTTTTAGAAAACATCCATCTACTGCTATGACTTTTCGACACCCCGCCTTAAACCCATTTTTCAACGCAGCCAAATACACGTACATCTTAGTAAACGTTAGACCATCATAGTCGATTATAACAATCGATCCGAGATTTTTCCTCTTGACGTGCCAATAATCAACTAAGAAAGTATGATTATTAACAATCAAGGTCGTATTCCATGGGGTTCTCTCAATGGCTAATACTCACACTTCTCATAGACGGTCTAGACATTTGAAATTGGTTTTGGTTTGATTAAGAAATTCAGAAACAAAGGCAAAGACTAGCAACACTAACAAAGATTAAACAAGAGAGCAAAGTGGTTCAAATCAAAGACAAAGGAGGTTCACTTGGAAGGATAGTTTCATCATGCTCAAGAGGACTAATTGAACAAACAAGTCAATCAAGGTTGAGTTTGCAATCAGATGACCATGCAATTCACTTCTATAGACTCAATGCACTCTCGTAGCAACAAATCCCTATCCTAGCATCACTCAACTTAGGCTCTCGCTCTCAAGCTAAGTGACTAAGGATGCACTCTAAGTGTTTGATGAAATGCCAAGTCACAAAACCCTCTCCTAGAACTCTATGACCACAAAGGGTAGGCACAACACTCTCATATCAATGTCTTAACACTAAGAGAATCACCAAAAGACCTATTAAAGCTCAATTGAATGAAAACCAAGTGTTCGATAAAATGTCTAAGAGAGAAATCATGCAACTATGGTTGAAATAAGATGATCTAATCTCTTAGAACACACTCACTTCAATCCCTAGACCTACAATCCATGCAATCCTAACACTCTCATGCATCAAATCACATTGAATAGACCAAATCAAGCAAACATGACATAAAAATGACATTAAAAAAAGTCTAGAAATCATCCTCATACAACCAAGATCAATCATGGCCAATCTATACACTACAACAAACACATCAAATGGGGTGGGGGGCAAAACTGGAAATAGAGGGGAGCAAGGCCCCCCCTAATTAATTTAGTCGGGGCGCTGCCCCCCCCTAAATTCACCCTTGCAACTCACTAAAGTATCCCTGACTAGGGATATTTTGTTGGGGGCGAAGGAATCCGACAAAAAATAGTCGGGGGCCACGCCCCCGACAAAAATAGGGGGGGACATTTAGTCGCGGGCCACGCCCTCGAAAAAATTATATATATTTATATTTAAATTATTTTATTGTATTTTAATAATTATGAAATATGGAATAATAAATATAGAATAATTATTTTAAATTATTTTATTTTATTTATATATAATATAAATATATACATTTATAATAAATAATATATATAATAAGTATTAAATAAATAATAGATTTAAATTATTTTTTTAACTAATGGTCGTTGGACGGCAACGACAACAGTGGTGGTGGACGGCGGACGACAGCGACGGTGGTTTTAGTGGTAGTAGCGGCTGCGGTAGATAGTGGTGGTGGTGGCGGCGGTGGAAGGTGGTGGTGGACGGTGGTGGTGGACAGCGAAGACGATGATGGTGGTAGTGGTGGTGGCGGCGGGACAGATGGCGGCAGACGGGCGGGCGGTGCGAACGGCGCGCGCTTTGGTTAGTGGAGAAATTGGGAGGAGAAATGAAGATAATTGGGATAATGAGAAAATTTAAGGAGGAATACTATTTTTTGTCTGGGGCCGCGCACCCTATTAAATGATTATTTAGTGGGGGCGCGGCCCCCGAAAATATTGCCCCTAACTATTTTAGTCGGGGGCTTTATTGTCGGGGCTAAATAATATATTAAATATAATTATAGTATTTAGTCAGGGGCGTGGTCCCCCGACAATAAAGTCCCCGACTAAAATAGTCAGGACATTATTGTCGGGGGTCGCGCCCCCCATTAAATGATTATTTAGTGGGGGGTGCGGCCCCCGACTATATTGCCCTGACTATTTTAGTCGGGGACCACGCCTCCGACTAAATAATATATTAAATATAATTATTGTATTTAGTCGGGGCGTGGCCCCCGACAATAAAGCCCCCGACTAAAATGAGTATTTAGTGGGGGGCGCGGCCCCGACTAAATAATATATTAAATATAATTACACATTTAGTCAGGGGTGTGGCCCCCGATTTAGTCAGGAGCTTTATTGTAGGGGGCCACACCCCCGACTAAACCACTCAATTAGTCAGGGGCCAGGCCCCCGACAAAATTGCCCCGACTATATTTGTCGGGGGCTATAAGCCCCCGGCCATTGTTGGCCAGCCACCGACTATAATTCTCGGGGGCGTTTGGCCCCCCACAAATGGACCCCGACTATATATGGGTTTTGTTGTAGTGATACAATCATGCCTCTATCATGGCACAACTAATATATCCATCCAAGATGAACCCTAGAAACTCAGCCACACATGGCCAAGGGAGTAAAGAGAAGAGAAAGAAGAATGGTCACCAAGAACACCATGGATGAATCTTTGTGATGATCTTCACTTCTCCACTTGTAAGCACTTCTCCCAAGGTTTGTTGGCTTCAATCCTAGCTCCAATGGCTCCAAATTGCTCCAAAAATGTGTTCTAGGGGTTGAGGGTTTGTGGGTATGTGTTTGGGGTTCAAAGGGATGTGTAAAGAATGAATTTGAATCCCAAAAATCGTCTTTAAATAGGATTCTGTTGGGCATACATGTCATGAAAACTACACGTCGTGTATGACTACACGTCGTGTACTCTAAAATCTGCACAACCCGTAATTTTGCTTCGCTCGTTTCTCCCTCATCCAAGCTCCGATTTGGCCCCCGTTTGGTCCTATGGACTCTTGTCATCTCTACTACAACGTCCTGGCCTGAAATTTACACAAAAGAGACTACAAAGCACATAAAATGGGGCCACAAGTGACCCCCGGGCAACAATAACTCGTGCAAAAAGACTCGAAAGACATGCAAACCAGGATAGAGAGGGGCCAAATCACAGGGAAAACAATGGTAGAACATAAGATAAACATGTATAAAATAAGGTCACATCAAACTCCTCTAAGACTAACCCAAAGCTTGTCCTCAAGCGAGTAAATACTTACACTAACACACTACTCATTTGAAACAAACCAAAAGATCTCTAAGTTCGTTGAACCACGTTTTGATAGCCCAAGTTTTAACAAGATAAATGATCTCAACATCTCTCCAAATAACCCTTAAACACATTGATACAACAACAACCAAACCATTTCTTATTAAACATGAGACAAAATGACTTAACAGAGGCAAAGCATCGATTATTGGACGGTTCACTAATTCTCAGAGTCACCTAGACAAAAATGGAGGGAAAGAAAGGGCCTGGTCGACTTACCTCAACCTGTGTCGAGGGGGTAGTACACTCATCCTTACCATTTAAGAGTTCACATAGAGCGAAGTGCAATCGCCACTTCGAGGTGGCGGACGCCCTAGTGATTTTGCTTTTGCGAAAATACCACTACAAAAAACGGCTTATAGCGTCGGTTCAAACGTAGCATTTTAGCGTCGGTCAATCAACAACCGACGCTAAGCAGTTGACTTCGCGTTTTAGCGTCGGTTGGTTGCCGACCAACGCTAAAATGAGCGTGGCAACCGACGCTATAAGCCGTTCTGGTTCAATTTTTTGGTTGACCGGACGGTTAGATCACCGTCGGTCAGAAGAAAGGCTTTAGCGTCGGTCGTGACCGACGCTAAAACGCGTGTGATTAACGTCGGTTGACACGCGTTTTAGCGCCGCGAACATATAAAAACCCCACCAATACGACAGAAATCAGTATGCAACTCCTCCCCAAAGCTTGAAGTTCTCTCAACTCCCCAAATCCTCTGAAATCCTCTGAAATTGTCGGCATTCGAGCTAGGAGCTGCTGTGACGCTGTTCTCATCACCCGTGCTTCCTTGACATCTCCTCCTGTGTATCGGTGTAAGTTATTTAATTTCTAGATTGTAATTTAAATTTCGTTTATTTTGTAGAGAATTAGATTTGTTTATGTTCTGATTATTAGGATTGTAGAGAATTAGAATTGTATACGTTGTGATTATTAGAACTGTAGTGAATTGAAATTGCTGTGACTCCTAGAATAGTATTGAATTGTAGATTGTAATTTAAATTTCGTTTAGTTTCTAGATTGTATGTGTCATTAGCATTGTGGTGGATTGAAATAGTTATTATGATTAGTTCTAATTGTACATGTTGTGGTTATTTTCTCAGTGCCTGTATCGAGTAGTTATTTTCTCGTGGTTCTGTCTTCTGCCTTTTTGTCACTCACCCCGGTGTAAGGTATGCATTTGTTGTCTTTTTTTTAACACGTAAATTAATTGATTGTAATATGCATGTCTCATAAAAATGATTAAACTTGTATAGTAATATGTATGTTGTCAAGATTAATCTAATTCCTAGTAATATGTATGTTTTCACTATGATCAGTTATAATTTGTTTTTATGGTTTAATGCGAGTAAAAGTATATGATTACTGTGTTATGTATTTTCTGTATGAATTATGTGGTAGTTATAATTTATTTTGAAAATGAGATTAATTAGTAGAATTGTTTGTTATTTTTAATTATTTGTTAGAATATGATTAATATTAGAATTCATTGGTTGAGTTAGGGTTTGTTTTTAAGTTAACTAAACTCAGTAGCATATTGCTAGCTACTTCATGGTAATTTCATACAAACACTAGTTACTAGTATATTATTTGCTACAACATGATTCTAAATTAATGTTATAACATCTTAGCATTTTACCTAAGTTAACTTATATATAGATTATGATCTCCAGTACTGAGAATCTATTCCCTACACTAAATCAGGTATCTCCTAATGGATAAATCTTGGATTAACACCCCAAGATTATCACTGGAGTACATGACTGGCTTAGAAAGCTTTCTGAATTTTGCTTTCTCCAACAACAACGACGGAGAGCAAATAGTCTGTCCATGTCCAAAATGTGGATTCAAGAAGTGGTTGTGTAGAGATGATGTGTACAAGCATTTACTCCGCAAGCCATTTCCGCCAGGATATACTGTTTGGGATCGACATGGAGAGCGTCTGTATGGATCTTCTTTTAGGACTGCACATACAATAGTGCATGGAAGTGATCATATTAGATCACTTTGTTCAATGGTTAATGATGCTTTTGGTGTCGTTACTGAGGAGGTCCGCGAGACTACTACTGAAGTACTTGCTAATGAAGATGTTAATGAGGAAGGTCAATTGAATGAAGAAATTCCTATGAGCGAAGATAATGACACCAGCATCCCTGAGCCAATACAAGAGCCGGTTGACTTGGACAATGTAAATTTGAGGGATTTACTAAAAGATGGAGAAACAGTACTATACGAAGGATGTAAGAAGTTCTCCAAATTATCTTTCATTCTGAGACTTTATCATATCAAGGGGATGCATAACATCAGCGATAAAGCAATATAAATGATCATTGAGTTGCAGCATGAAGCTTTTGAGTTTGCCAACATACCGCCAACAGGATATAGTGCAAAGAAAATGATCAAACGGCTTGGGTTGGGATACACGAAAATTCATAAATGTGTGAACGATTGTATGTTGTATTGGGGTAATGACATAGATGAGACGAGTTGCAGGATTTGCAAGCAGTCTAGATACAAGGATGGTGGTGTTGATGATGATGTAGTTGATGGAAGCAAAGAGAAGAAACTTAAGGCATTGAAAATATATCGATACTTTCCAATAATTCCAAGGTTGCAAAGATTGTTCATGTGCCCTAGAACAGCTGAGAGTATGGTGTGGCATTCTACAGAAAGAACTACTGATGGAATGTCACGGCATCCACGAGATGGTCAAGCGTGGGTTGACTTTGACACTAGGTATCCTGAGTTTGCTTCAGATCCGAGAAATGTTAGGCTCGGCCTTGCTACTGACGGCTTTAATCCTTTTGGGAATATGAGCCTTAGTCACAGCACATGGCCAATTGTACTAATGACATACAACACGCCTCCGTGGGAATGCATGAAGTCAACAGGTATGATATTGTCTGGTATCATTCCGGGAAAGAAAGCTCCTGGAAATGATATCGATGTCTACCTACAACCTTTACTTGATGAGCTGAAAATGTTATGGGAAGGTGTAGAAGCATATGATTCAGTGAAGAAAGAATCATTCACATTGAGGGCAGCGCTAATGTGGACAATTAGTGATTTCCCTGGACTGAGTTTATTATCAGGGTGGAACACTTATACAGGACAGGCATGCCCCACTTGTAATCTAGACCAGGAGCCATTGCGTTTGGCGGGGAGTGGGAAGAATTTTTTAATAGGAAGTCGACGTTTCTTACCTGCAGAACATCCTTGGAGATTACAAAAATCCAAATTCAATGGTGATGTTGATTTAAGAGAGGCAACCAAACTCTTATCTGGCTCTGAAATTTTACAGCAGGTTGAGAACATCAATGTTACTTTTGGGAAGACGAAGGAGAGTGAACCGCCAAGGAAGAAAGCAAGAGGTGATGGAGGAAACAAAAAAAGCAGAACAATGGAAGAAGAAGAGTTGTTTCTCTCAGTTACCTTATTGGGAGTTCAATAAGTTGCGACACAATTTGGATGTTATGCACATAAAGAAGAATGTGTGCGACAATATCCTGTACACTTTGATAAATGAGAAAGATCGAAGTAAGGATCACTTGAAAGCAAGGATGGATTTGAAACTGATGAAAATCAGAAGAGAGCTTTGGCCAAGACCAGATGGGAAAACTTGTCCAGCAGCTATATACACAATGGGTAAACGAGAAATTCAAACAATGCTCGAAACCTTGAAAGACATTGTTGTACCAGATGGATACTCAAGCAACATATCTCGTTGTGTTGATGTGGAGAACTGAAAGATATTAGGGTTGAAAACTCATGATTGTCATATATTAATGCATGAACTTCTACCATTGTCCATCCGGAATGTGTTGCACAGGTCTCATCTGTCTTAGTGGAATTCTGTTCATGCCTGAAGCAATTATGCTCGAAAGTGGTTCATGTTGATGGGTTGGATACGTTACAAGAACGCATTGTGGTAGCTCTATGTCGTTTGGAGATGATATTCCCCCCGTCTTTTTTCATAGTAATGGTTCATCTAGTGGTCCATCTAGTTGAAGAAGTTAGACTTGGGGACCAGTCTATTACCGTTGGATGTACCCTATAGAAAGGTACAATATAACAATCGGTTACATGCATTTGTTATGCGTTTACTTTATTCTTTTACTAATAACAAATTCCTTGTCGAAACCAGATTTCTTGGAAAGCTAAAATCTTTTGTCAGAAATCGATCACAACCAGAAGGTTCAATTGCAGAAGTTTGGATTTCTGAGGAGATTATTACATTTGTCTCCTTATACTACGAAGATGGAGTTGAAACTCGTTTCAACCATGGGTCTCGACTCCATGATCAAGTGAGAGATGAATCCCTTGGCATATCCAAGTTCCCTTCAATTGGATGTCATGTTGGTGGCGAACACCCCTATAAGTTAAATGATATGGAATGGTTACAAGCACACCGACATGTCCTTATAGGGGCTAACGAAGTCAGTCCTTTCCTACAGTAAGTACATATACTAAACTGCACTTATGGTGTGACTATTATTCTATTTTAATTCTTCTCTATTGAATATGAACTTACTAGGGAGTTCCAAGCAATCACAAAACATCGATTACGAGGAAGATCAGCAGCTGAAGTTGAAAAAGCTGTACATAGAGACTTTGTGCAATGGTTTAGGAGTCGTGTAAGTATACTATGAGTTTCATTAACCTTTGCATGATGACAACTTCCAATCATCTAGTTTGTGATATAGTATTATTTTTATTGTCATTTCACATATACTAGATGATACCCAAGTAGTACATTCGAATAATCTAAGATTGTTGGCACGAGGACCTTCTTGACAAGCTTATCAGTATACTGGTTACGACATGAATGGTTATCATTTCCGTACAGTTAGTCGTGATAAGGGGCTCAGTACTCAGAATAGTGGTGTGTACGGCAGCTATGAAACTCATAGTTATTCTAGCTCAGTGGACAATCGACCTCACACAAGCGAACTCGCGTACTATGGAAAGTTAGAAGACATACTAGAGCTGAATTATTATGGAGATTTCTGTGTGGTATTATTCAAGTGTAAATGGGCTAACACTCACAATCCAAGGTATGTGAAGAAAGATAGGTTGGGGTTCACACAACTTAATTTCTCACACTTGCTATACACGGGAAGTCGCTTAGATGACGAGCCATTTATTGAAGCAAAGGTGGCCTGAATGGTCTACTATGTGGAAGATAAGGTGGATAAGGGCTGGTGTATTCCTGTACATATCAAACCCAGAGATGTCTACAACATGGGTGATGAGGAAGGCAACTTAGTGCATGAGAGTGAGATGATTATGAATCCAGAGTTGTCTGATTTTGATAATTCCACTGATCTACCCCTAGCCAAGCCTGGAATTGCAGAGTTCGATGATTAACTAGTGTTTGGTAAAATCAGTTTGAGCTAAGTGTTTTTGTTCTATATTCAATACTTGAATGTTTGACATAAATATTTGGATTTGGATTTGCAGATATGGCTCCTCGTTCAGGTCCTTGGATGGTAGAGCTCATCGATCCAGCAGGAGTTAGGACTCAGGAGCCTGTGGCCAGTAGCCAGATTTTGAGCCTTCGCGATGGCAAGAAGGTCATCATGCCTTGGGGACCTCTAGGACCTACGGCTTCGGGCCCCGCCGCTCTGTTGGGTCAGTTCACCGGTTTGCTGGGTAATGACCAGAACCTCATCCCACTACAGTATGAGGAGTGGCCCAACGTGACGGAGGGAGAGAAGAATGATTTGAAGGCTACTGTGTTTGTAAGTATTCAAATATGAACTTCATTCCTGTATATGTAAATTCAATAATAAGTAATAATTTACAATCATTTAATTTGATGCAGCGTTGTATCGTGATTGAGCCACCAGAGATGACAGACCTTGCGACTAAGTACATCATGGAGGATATTGGCAGGAAGTGGAAGGACTGCAAAACCCGCCTTTGGAGAAATTATGTGGTTAACACATACAAGGAGAAATTGAAGAAGGAAGCTGAAGAAGCGGGCCAGGACTTCGACTGGGAGGAGTTCGTGGAGCCTCCTAGGGCGTGGGCAATAGAACACAAGTCGGGCAGGATCTCTGCGCCTATGTGGGCACAGTTTGTGGATATCAGACTGAGACCCGATATGGTGGTAAGTCGATTACAAATTAGGCATTATGTGAATATATTATATGAACTTAAATCATTTAAATGAATAACATTTTATAGGCGAGATCTCGCAAGAATTCAGCCTCCCGGAGGACTTACACCTCACCCCACACTGGAGGGTCAAAGAAGTTGAGAGTTAGAGGATTGGAGTTGGTAATAATTCAGTTCAAATTGCTAATAATTTTTTGTGTATTAGTACCTTTTAGAAAGTGTATTCATAATGTTTAGTTCGTACACTTGTAGGCAGCTGAAAGGGGAGGAAATGCGCCCAGTAGAGGTGAGTTGTATGCTATCACTCACACAAAGAAGGATCAGACTTACACTGATCCTAATGTGGTAAGTACTTGATCACCTATTCCAATCTAACAAAAACAATCTCCAATAGTGTCTATTTAATTAACTTGTCATCAATGTGTAGCCTCGAATTCTGGAGCTGACCCGTGATCCCACAGTCCCGAGATTTCCTTCTGCGAACGATGCACTCGGACTTGTCTATCCGAAGGAGCACAGTGGTAGAGTCCGCGGTATGGGATCTGGCGTGACCCCCTCCCAGGTAATGTAATGTAGTATATGATATATGCAAATTTAAAATAGTCAAATTCTAATTACTTTTTGTCTTTGTCTATTCAGGTTAATATGAGTAGGAGACGTGGTGGAGCAGCCGGTGGATCAAGTCAGGGTAGTAGTTCAGCTACTACCACTCACGTCTTCGGCCATTGTCCCGCTGAGGATCGAGTGAGGGTGTTAGAGGCAGAGGTCCAGCACTTGAGCTATCTGGAGGAGGAGGTTCAGCGGCTCAGCCAGTTGGTGGGTTCATCTTCTAAGGGAAAAGGGAGTATGCCCCCAAATATGGATGCCCAGGACCTGGACTCGTACGATGACGAGGAGGATGAGTAGGTAGCATGTGTTTTAGCTGTTTTAGGGAGATGTTTAAGGTGCATGTGTTAGAACAATGATTTAGTAGAATGTTTTAGGAGGATGTTTTCGACATTTATATACAGTATGTTTATTCAGTATGTTTATTGATTGGAAAAGTGAATTGTGAAAATGAAACTGATGTATGCAGGGAAATTTATGCAGGTATTGGCACTAGAAGAGTATGAGAATAGGAAAAAATTAAGTAGAATTCTGCCCACTGGAACCTCAAATAGCGTCGGTCGGACCTATAATAGCCTCGGTCACAACCGGCGCTAAATGATATTGTAGGTCAACGCGTAGTTGACCAAACACCCGCGTTTTAGCATCGGCTTTGTAATTTAGCGTCGGTCAGGCGTTTCGACCGACGCTATGTGCTAACCACTGAGCCGGTTGGTGGTTCGACCGAAATACTATAGCGTCGGTTGACCAAATGACCGACGCTAAACTTTAGCGTCACTGAATCTGGCGTCGGTCCAGCCGACCGACGCTATTTATTTTGGCGTCGGTCATGACCGACGCTAAAACGCGTGTATGACCAACGCCAAACAGCTGTTTTTTTGTAGTGTACTCTTGGCTATTTTGAATTCTACCCCCCTCTTTTTCTTCCCACATCTCACTTTTTCTTCGCTTTTGGTCTTTCTATTGAAATAGCGACTTCAAATTTGAATTTTGCTAGACTCTTTTGTCTTACCGATAGGAGCGTTGGTCGAGACCCCCGCAGGTATGGAGCAGCCGGCCCCATTTGGGAACCGCGTTATCCTAAACCATGCCCACGCCGGGAGGGGTTGAGAGGAGAATGCCACACTAAGACTTCCCCTTTGGGGACTAAGCAATGGGCGGGCAAAGCATTGCCAGCACGTGGTGGATCTCGAACCAAGCGACTCATATGCACGTCTACCACTCAGCTGGACACATTGGCCTCTTTTCAGACACATTCGCACCCCGCTTTCCTATCCTAAGTCCTAGACTCTAGGAAATTTTGACCGACACTGAACACTACACAATACTCTGCCAAGTCACCAAACCTCATACTTCAAAGAAAACTAGTTTCAGTCTTGTTGTAAAAATAGTCAAAAAAACATTTGTAATAAAACAATTTCACACTTTATATTGAAAAACTCTGGCTATCACGCATGTTCTCACCATACAATCAAATGGCTAGTCAAACGAATAGAATTTAAGCGAGTCAAGTATTCAACAAGCAGATGAGGTGATAGTGGAGCATCCAAAATCAGCACATGCTAAGGTAGATGAAAAGAGATACAAAAATGAGCATGCTACTTAGCACAAGGCATCCACTATCATAGCACAAGATTCTACTTCTACCGGCAAACAATTATACCAAACCCAAAACACCCCCTACGACTGTAACGGGCATTGTCCTCAATTGACGAGAGAGAGAGGGAGTAAGGTAGAACGAATATACCGCACGGTGGAGAGGGCCATGGGAGACAAGAGCGGTGATCCCGGTGCTTAAACCTGGCAATCAAAACAAACAACCACAACCGAGTAGCATCCATGGGGTCATAAACAAGTGCAATATAGCCAATAGAGAGCCATATCTACACACAATCACAATAAAATAAAAATAAAACAAGAGTCTCGAAGATAGAAGTGTGGCCCTGGAAAGTTCACTGGGAAGGGTAATCAAGCATCCCTAAATTCCAAAAACCAAAACATGAAAGATCGGAGCAAAGATCAAACAATTTAACATCCATAGCTCAACGATCACATCAAAATGAAAATATCACTTAGCACGAATCAAGATCATCAAAGTCAAGTATAACAACCTATGCTAGTAAAGATCAATTCATTGAAAACCATACTAAGCAATAGGCATGCACCACGGATCAAAAAAACGAATCAATAACATATAAGCATGAGTCCACACAATGCAAGGGGAGTGGAAAAAATAAACCAATGATTGGTGATCAACCACACGCCTCCTCCCACAAAGAATGAAATTCGGTCTCTGAATACATAACCCGCAACAAATCAAACAAATAATTATCATGAAGCACTTACATCAGCACCCAATCCCAACAAACCAAGAACACAACAAAGCCCTATGCCAAATCCCAACACATACCCACATTTAAGTATTTGATCCCTCTGATGCTAATAACAAATCCCATGAAATATGTTGGAATGGGAATTGTAAGAGGAAGAAATAAATGGAAGGGAGTTAGAACACAAAATGCTCATCACCTCAATAGGCAATCGTACGCCAATCAACCAAGTAAACCAAACCAATCAACCACAATTCACAACCCAAACCAACCTAAACTCAAACATGAATGCATATCATAATTGAAAACAATCATGGGTGGGATGGGATGGAAACCCACCGCCTGCCACCTCCCTTGAACGCAAACAGTAAAAAAGAAACCAAAAAAATCTAGCACTTGAGCACACATCAAGCAAGCCAACAAATTATAACATTCAAAATCCACTGTCCAAATCCACCCCACCAAGTAACATACACAATGAACACAATACTCATAGATTAACAAGCAACTAAACCCAGCACCTGAGCACAATCAGCAAACAAAAGCACTATGAAACCCCACTGTCCCAAGATCAAAGCCGAAACATAACCAGCCAGCCCTTAATCCCTAACAAATCAGCCCTTAATCCCTAAGCTAATCCCTAACAAATCAAGGTAACTAGAACTAACTCAACACAAGCACCCACTGCTCCAACTGCCAAAAGAAATCCAATTAATCGAAACTAATTAAAAGAAACCTGATGGGCGAAGGAATATGGGCGGCGGCGGCTGGGAATCGGGGAAAGTGGGTGGAATTGGTTGGCGGCGGCAGAAGAAGTGAAGGCGGCGGGATGGAAATCGGGGCTGGCGATGGGTGTGGAATCGAAGGCTGGGCCGGCGGTGATGGCCGAAGTTGGCTGCTGGCGGTTGGGGAATTTGGGGAATGGAAAGTTGGCTGCTGGGAAGAAGGGAGTCGGTGGTAGATGGCGAGTAGGAGTGCGGTGGTTGGAGTCGAGAGATTGGGGGGTTGGGTGGGGTGGCGGGGTTTGGTGGCGGAGGGGTGGTGAGAGCGGTGGAGGCCGGTGGGGGTTGGTCGGCGGCGAGGTCGAAGTGGGCAGGTTGGTGGGTGGGTTGGGTGGGTGGGTGGGTTGGTTGGGTGAGGGAAGTGGGTCGGGTGGAAACCAAAAGCAAATCAAATCAAACCAGGACACAACCAAAGATCAACTACGACTCAAACAAAAAATTGACTCAAACGGGTGTACACAACGTGTGGTTCCACACGACGTGGGAAGACTAAAGCAAAACTAAGTATTTGTTGGGATCAGGGAGAGGGGCTGAGAAAGTACACGACGTGTAGTTCCCTTTTGAAAAATGTATTTTTTCCCAATCTTCCCAAACAACTCCAAACATCCAAACGGTCCTAGACCCGAACAAAATCAATTTCCCACAGCAACATAGACCAACGACCACCTCTAAACCTCAAGGACTCCAAAATAAACAAGAACACACACACAAAAACAAAGCGAAAACAACGAGAACACTTGGGTTGCCTCCTGAGAAGCGCTTGGTTAACGTCTTAAGCTCGACGAAGCAAAAAGACAAGCTAAGTAAAACCATCCCAACTCATTACCTCCTTGAAGTCGATTTCATTACCTTCGTGTGGCAAAAGGAACTTGAATTGGATCTCACCAACTTCAGGAGGTATGAGCTCAGGTCTCCCGGATGATGAAGTGTGAGCAATGGAGAAGGGGCCAAGTCACTTGGAGTGGATCCTTTCATCACGTGGTTTCTTAAACTTGCTCGTCTCGCCAATAGGTGTGACTTCCTTGCCCTTCTCGGGTGACTTCTTCACGCCTTTCTTCTTGGCCTTAGGTGGTGTCTTTGGAAGCTCGAGATTTGGAGTCTCCTTTACTTCATCAGTTTTTCCCTGCACATCATTAAGTGCAAACAACTCCGCAAGACTATGACGGACAAGGTTAGTGCTATTAGTAGCCGAAGTAAACTCATTTGGATTCTTAGGATCATGGTGACTAGCATATGACAAAGTAAACTCCATGCCATCGGAACGGTTAAAGATCATGCATTCATTATCGACTCTAAGTGTAAGTCTACCACCATAGACATCAATTAAAGCACGAGAGGTCGCTAAGAAGGGTCGTCCTAGAATCAAAGGCACATCCGTCCACCCATAGCATCTAGAATAACAAAGTCCACAAGGAATTCAAAAGCACCGACCTTAACCAACACATCTTCAACAATACCACGAGGGAATGTCACGGATTTATCCGCTAATTGAACATTCATTTCAGTTGGTTTTAGTTTCCCTAAGCCCATCTTCTTAAACATGCAATATGGCATAACATTGATACTAGCACCCAAATCGACTAAGCCTCTACTTATTGCATGTTCACCAATAGTGCAAGGAATAGTAAAGCTACCTGGATCCTTAAGCTTTTCCGGTGGCCTCTTAGAGAGAATGGCAGAGCATTGTTCGTTGAGCTTTGCCGAAGTCACATCCGTAAGCTTGCGTTTGTTGGTAAAGATCTCTTTCATGAACTTTGCATATTGAGTCATCTTTGTAATTGCTTCCCCAAAAGGCATTGTAAATTGCACCTTGTCAAGAATCTCAACAAACCTTTTGAAGTCCTTCTCCATGGAATCCGGCTTCAAACGAGACGGATAAGGTGGTTTAGGCTTGTACGGAGGCACAACCGGTGCGGGAGGAGAGACCGGAGTAGCACTCACTGTAGCCTCTTGAGAACCAACCTTATTGGTAGTCTTAGGAACTTCATTAGCCTTGGTTCCTTTGTCTATAACTTCAATCTTGTCCATGTCATCATCGGAGTCAACATCTTCAACCAAAACAAAATCATCATCTTGAGCACTTACCACCTTAGGTGTGGCATCTTGGATTTGCTTACCACTCCTCAAAGTTGCCATCATAAGCTCCTCGGGGCCCTTGGGATTGACCTCGGTGTTGGCGGGTACCTTTAGGTCTCTCCAAGAGTGCCTTGACAACATGACCCAATTAAGTATCTAAGTTGGAGATGGAAGCTTGTTGATTCTTGAAAAGTTGAAGAATAGCCGCATTGGTGTCTTCTTGAGATGTTGAGGATCCACCCTCTTTGTTTTGAGGAGGTTTGTTAAAACCGGGTGGTCCACTACTCTTGTGGGTGTACATCCCCGGTGGATTAGAAGCTTGACCACTACCTTGATTTCCACCTTGGTTAGCTTGATTCCATTGGTTACCACCTAGATTGTACCCCTTGTAGCCTTGGAATCCTCCGTGATTACCTTGGCCTTGGTACCCTTGATTAGGCTTGGAATAACCACCTCCTTGGTTCCAAAGGCGGTTATAGTTACCCCCTTGAGGGTTGAAGTTACCATGGAATCCTTGACCTTGCACAAAGCTTACTTCCTCAACATAGTCACCTTGGTTAGGTTCGGAAGTAGCAGAAGGGCACACATTAACATCATGGCCTTGGCCTCCACAACACTCACAACAAAACGCTGTAGCAACCGGTGGATTACCCAAATGAGATTATGAAGCCTTAGAGGGATGCTTAGGCATGCTAAGATTACTTACTTGAGAGGCCATGGCATCAATCTTGGACATAAGGAGAGCGATCATGAGATCATCTTCATCACGGTGGCCCGGTAGCTTCAATTTCTTCCCAAAACTAGATGACTCCTTTGGCGCATCAACACTTATGGCTCTAGAGTCATAGTGAGTGTCGCTTCCATACTTAGATTTAGGGGTTTTTGTCGAGACCAACTTCTTGTCTTGTTAGCCATCTCCACAAAGAGTTCTAGAGCATCCCCGGGAGTGAGCATCCTTAAGTCACCTCCAGCCGCTTGGTTGATCATCCTTGTATTCTCAAAATCAACGCACCTAGCAAAGATGTCCGCCAAAGACCATTCGGCGGTGTTGTGATGAGGACAAGACCGAAGAAGGGCTTGGAACCTATTCCAAGTATCATGGAAGAGCTCTCCCTTATGTTGCTCAAAGTGGTTGATGCGGTCTCAAATTGCATCCGTCATATAAGGAGGAAAGAACTCTTCAAGGAAAGCTTCGGCTAGGCCCTCCCATGTGGTGAAAGCTCTACTCAGTTGGTTCTCCAACCATGATTTAGCTTTACCTTTGAGTGAGAAAGGGAAGAGCCGGAGTCTCACACAATCCGGGTGCACTTGATCATTCTTCACCGTGTCGCATATCTCCAAGAAGTCCTTGATATGTCTAGATGGGTATTCTCCGTCAATCCCATTGAACACCACTCCATTTTGCACCATTTGGATCATATTAGGCTTGAGCTCAAAGTTCCTAGCATTGAAGGGTCGTCGTACAATGCTAGAGGCAGCCCCTTCAAGTGTGGGACGAGCATAGTCCGCTAAGGTACGTCTAGCACCTCTTTCCCCATGGTTATCGTCATTGGTGTGGTGGGAGTGCTCCGACCGGTTGTCTTCTTCATCGTGTTGTGACATGTTGCGTGTGGCGCTATGAACTAGATGAGGAGGAGAGAAGGTTGGTGGCTCAATCACTTGCGCAAGACCTTGAAGTCGTGCTTGAAGGCGAGTGAGTCGCCTCATGCACTAGCACAGGGTACCTACAAACAAGCACAACAAACACACCCGAGTAATACGACAATGCGGGATAACAAAAGTAACAAACAAGTAAAAAGGAAGCAAAACTAAATTGGAAGGAAGTGAATAGATCGGTCCACTACTAAATATTTTCTTAGGATTGAGAAAGGTCCCCGGCAACGGCGCCAAAAACTTGACGTGCCAATAATCAACTAAGAAAGTATGATTATTAACAATCAAGGTCGTATTCCATGGGGTTCTCTCAATGGCTAATACTCACACTTCTCATAGACGGTCTAGACATTTGAAATTGGTTTTGGTTTGATTAAGAAATTCAGAAACAAAGGCAAAGACTACCAATACTAACAAAGATTAAACAAGAGAGCAAAGTGGTTCAAATCAATGACAAAGGAGGTTCACTTGGAAGGATAGTTTCATCATGCTCAAGATGACTAATTGAACAAACAAGCCAAGCAATGTTGAGTTTGCAATCGAATGACCATGCAATTCACTTCTATAGACTCAATGCACTCTCGTAGCAACAAATCCCTATCCGAGCACCACTCAACTTAGGTTCTCGCTCTCAAGCTAAGTGACTAAGGATGCACTCTAAGTGTTTGATGAAATGCCAAGTCACAAAACCCTCTCCTAGAACTCTATGACCACAAGGGTAGGGACAACACTCTCATATCAATGTCTTAACATAAGAGAATCACCAAATGACCTATTAAAGCTCAATTGAATGAAAAACCAAGTGCACACCAAGTGTTCGATAAAATGTCTAAGAGAGAAATCATGCAACTATGGTTGAAATAAGATGATCTAATCTCTTAGAACACACTCACTTCAATCCCTAGACCTACAATCCATGCAATCTTAGCACTCTCATGCATCAAATCACATTGAATAGACCAAATCAAGCAAACATGGTATAAAAATGGCATTAAGAACAAGTCTAGAAACCATCCTCATACAACCAAGATCAATCATGGCCAATCTATACAATCATGCCTCTATCATGGCACAACTAATCTACTCATCCAAGATGAACCCTAGAAACTCAGCCACACATGGCCAAGGGAGTAAAGAGAAGAGAAAGAAGAATGGTCACCAAGAACACCATGGATGAATCTTTGTGATGATCTTCACTACTCCACTTGTAAGCACTTCTCCCAAGGTTTGTTGGCTTCAATCCTAGCTCCAATGGCTCCAAATTGCTCCAAAAATGTGTTCTAGGGTTTGAGGGTTCATGGGTATGTGTTTGGGGTTCAAAGGGATGTGTAAAGAATTAATTTGAATACCAAAAATCGTCTTTAAATAGGATTCTGTTGGGCATACACGTCGTGTAAAACTACACGTCGTTTACTCTAAAATCTGCACAATCCGCAATTTTGCTTCGCTCGTTTCTCCCTAATCCAAGCTCCAATTTGACCCCGGTTTGTTCCTATGGACTCCTTGTCATCTCTACTACAACGTCCTGGCCTGAAATTTACACAAAAGAGACTACAAAGCACGTCAAATGGGGCCACAAGTGACCCCCGGGCAACAATAACTCAACTTGTGTAAAAAGACTCGAAAGGCATGCAAACCAGGATAGAGAGGGACCAAATCACGTAGAAAACAATGGTAGAACGTAAGATAACATGTATTAAATAAGGTCACATCACCTCTCCAATTTAGCCTTATACATAAACAATTTTTGAAATTGTGCGACATCATCTCCATGTATCAACCGTAAAGCAGCCTTTTTTGATCGATGACCCTTCATGTGGTTGATCTTTATACCAAGATCAGTCAAAACCGTGTGCATGAAGTTACGTATGGACCATATCGGGGTCAATACGCCACCTATCCACATATCGCTTAGCTAGATATTCTGAGTTTGCAGCTCTCAGGTCTTCATCCACGACACACGTATGAATTAAGTTCCCTGTTCGAAGTTGGACGGTGTCAAAATCGGCTTGTTTCCTCGCATACAACTTGAATCCACAGTCTTTAATGCAAACACATCAGACTTTCAACTTGTTATTGGTTGGAAATTTTACCCCGCTTTGTTGTTGCACTGCTAGACCCTTACAAGCAAGCTTGAAGTCAGAAAATGATGCAAATAACATGCCGAATTTGAGGTCTACATATTCCAAGTCTCTATCTGCTCTGAATACAGGGTAATTGATCGTATCTGCCTCATCTTCCTCACTTCCCCAACCAGTCTCATCAAGCATTTCGTATTCCTTGTCATCGATCCCCCTTGGTCGAAATTTACTACCAAATTCCATACTCCTTTTAGCCCGAGAACCCTTTGGCCTTTCAATCTTCCTTTTAGAGCCTCGCTTACTGAAACTGGAAGTAGCAGTTCTAGCTTGTACCTTTTGGCTTGTATCACCTTCATTAGCAGTTCCAACTTTAGTGTTTTTCATCTTCGCAGCTTGTATTTTTTGGAACTTGGCAGCATCATCAATCAGTCCCTCATCATCCTCGTATGAGGAGTCAATATCATCATCATCCGAACCATACTTGAAGTCGTCTGGTCCATCATAATTGTAGTCCGATTCCTCGCTTCCATCGCTTTCTGAATCGTCATTAGCATCACTTAAAACACCTGCATTCTTTGCATATTTCCCCCTAATTTCATCATTATACCACTGACCTTGTCTACAAGCTCACTTTCGATCTCTAAGATCCTATCCATCACACCATTATCGTATAAATTCTTCACGAATATCTTTATAAGTCGATCGTCACAAACAGAATTGCACATTTCCACAATAACTCCAACAGCATTGCCTTCACCTCGATAATGGATAATTTATCAACGTCACAGTATTCAAACCAGTTGATTTTTCCATTGTAATAGCTCCACTTGCCAAAATTCTCCATGCTGTTAATCTCTAAGCTAAACAAGTCTGGATTAGCTGCATAACCAAGAAGATATGTCAAATGAGAAGTCAAACTCTTACACAAACAACTATATGAGATGAGGATGAGGATGAGTGTTTATTTCAACACGAGACCCTTGGAGAAGAGAAAAATCGCAGGCAGAGAATAGAAAATTGCAGGCAGAGAAGAGGAAGTTGTATGCGGAGAAGAGGAAATCACAAAAAACAGAGGTTAGATGATCACTCACTATAATTTGGGGCCTCTTCGTCTTCCCCACTCCACCATTGTTTCATGCAAGTCCTTCTGTGCTAATGACTGCTGGGATTTTTAGGGCTTCAAGTAACTTTGGGGGGTGAGAGTCAATGAGTTGAAATTGGAGGGAAGAAGAAAAAGGGTTGCAATAGTGGGGAATATGAACAGCCGTGTATGGGAAGGAAAAAAGGGGATAGAGGTTTTATTTGGTGGACCAGGGCCCAAATGACAGGTGGATATATCCATGACAGCGATTTAATATGAATAGGATGATTGACGTGGCAATTTAACGACAACAATGGACGGAATATAGATTTCGGATGGATGTGTTAATGTTTCAAACGGCAGGCACTGGGAGGTTATTTTTAAAACCGTGGGTACTTGTTTGTTAATGACCCAAACGTAGGGTACTGTTTGGGCTTATTAGCCTTGATAATACCCCCCCCATCTTTAATAGTTTTGGTAATTCTCTCAAACCAAGCTCGTGGAGATTGCTTTAGACCATATAAGGCCTTCCTCAGTCTGCACACATTTCCTGTATTAGGATTCTGAATTCCCGGTGGAAAGTTCATGTAGACTTCTTCCATGAGATCTCCATTTAGTAATGCATTCTTTACATCTAATTGATGTAAAGGACAATCAAGGTTAGCCACCAAGGATTATTTACATCTTATTGTGTTGAGCTTTGCAACCAGAGCAAAGGTCTCATCATAGTCTATGAGTAAACCCCCGAGCCACCAACCAAGCTTTGAATCTCTCAATTATACTGTCTGCCCTATATTTCACTGTAAAAAGCCATTTGCAATCTACAGTGTTCTTTCATTGGGAAGGGGTACAACATCCCAAGTTCGATTTTCTTCTAAGGCTGTAAGTTCATCACTTACAGCTTGTCTCCACTTTGGACAGTTCATGGCTTCTTTAATATTCTTCGGTACAACCACATTTTCCATGGCATTTATGAACCCTTTATGAGTATTACTTAGGTTTTCATAACTCACATAATGACTAATCAGATATTTTGTACACGTTCGTACTCTTTTTCGTTGGGAAATAGGCACTCCTAAATCACTGGTGTCAGGGGCATCCTCATCAACAATTTGTTCAATTTCAGCTTCATGAACATCAGGCTCAACCAAATTTCTATTCTCGGATTGATCATACACAACTTCAGTATCGGTTTGTTTCCTTCATTGGTACACCTTGAGAGGCTGATTTTGGGGCCGAGGATGCTCCCCCTCACTTGGACTAGGTGGGTGATTAATACATTCACCCAAGTTATTGTCAATACATTCACCCAAGTTATTGTCATAGAGCTCAATAAGGCTTTCAAACTGCTCCCCCTTGTTCTAATTACCTTGTTGTGAACTCAATGTATACTCCCCCTAGATCACAGTAGGAGGAAAGTAGGACAGAGATTCAAAAAATGTCACACCCCGAGTTTTATACACTCGTTTAGTGTGGGGTATATAGCACTTATACCCTTTTTGGGTGGAAGATCCCTTTAAGAGCTCGAGGATCTAGTTTTGAACGATGCTGAGGGGCTACATGAATGAAGGTTATGCAGCCAAACACTTTTGAAGGAAGGTCAGAAGTATAGGCTGCAACATAAGGAAAGGAATCTAACAAAACCTGTCTTGGAGTTTTGAAATTTAGACTTCGCTAGGCATCCTATTGATTAGATACGTAGCAGTCAGCACTGCCTCACCCCATAGGTATTTTGGCACATGGTGAGAGAACATTGAGGCCCTAGCTACCTCAAGTAAGTGCATGTTCTTTCGTTCTGCAATCCCATTTTGTTGGGGTGTATTCACACATGAACTTGCATGAATAATCCCGTGTGTGGTGAGGAAGGTGCTCATAACACGGTTGAAGTAGTCATGAGCATTGTCAGTTTTAAGAACTTGAATCTGAGTCTTGAACTGATTCGGAACCATGGAATGAAAGTTCTGGAAGATCTTGGTAGGTTCATATTTTTCTTTCATTAAGAAGGTCCTGGTTAGACGAGTATTGTCATCAATGAATGTTATAAACCACCTGCCCCACTAATATTTTGAATCTTCATTGGCCCCCTGATATCATTGTGCACAATTGCAAAAGGCTTTGTAGGTTGGTATCCCATAACTGGATAGACAAATCGAGTATGCTTGGCTAATTGACAAACTTCACACTGAAACTTCTTGACACTTATATTCATGAATAACTGAGGAAACAAACGTTCGAGGTACAAAAAACTAGGGTGTCCGAGCCTTAAGTGCCATAGAAGGGCCTTATTTTCTATATCCTCTAAGCTAGAAACTACATGGGAATATTTCTGACTTGTACTGGAAGAAATAAACTGATAATCAGTTCCTTGCAGCACGTACAAATCATCACAAGCTCTACCATTGACAAGCATCCTCCCCGTCTCTACTTCCTGCAACACACAACCATGAGAGCTGAATTTAGCCTCACTCTTCAGATCATTGGTTTACTTGCTTGATTGAGAGGAGGTTGCAATTAAGGTTAGGCACATATAAAATAGGAAAGAGAGTCAAATTCTTAGTGACTCGAACGTATCCAACCCCTTCAATGGGGGCAAGGGTGCCATCTGCAATTCTGACTCTAGAGGTTTTAGGGTAGGATTTGAGGTTTTCAATAAGTTCCTTGCAACCTGGCATGTTATCAGTTGCACTAGAATCGAGGATCCATTTATTATTAGAGGAAGTTTGAGTGATAAAGCCACTAGGTTGAGTACCTTGATTATCGAATAGACTAGTGACTAGTCCCTTTTAGTTCAGATCTCTCCCCTTTTAGAGCTTGAGCTAGCATCTTTTGGAGTGCTGATGTGATCATATTTAGTGCATTATAAGTCCTCGATTAGCCTAGGGATCCCCCATGTTTGATCTCATTTTGCTATGATTTATAGGCCTTTATAGATGTTTTATGCAAAGTGCCCTTTTGTTGTCCGGTTGCCACTTTGAGGCCAATTCTATGTCTATTAGAATTGTTTTCTTTGCATTTTCAGGATTTGGCATTGAAGTACTAGTGACAAGGAGCACGTAGGATCAAACGGGAGGTCAATCGGAGCTAGGACGGAGGAGATATGGTCGTTGCAAAATCGAGAAAAGTGCAGGGTTTTGTACTCAAGTTTTCGGCGAGAACCTTATAGTTCTCGCCGAAAACCCTCGGTCACTTGCGAACAGGAGGCGGACGTTCGATTTATGAAGACATTTTCGGCGAAAATATTGTATAATTTTCGCCAAAAATCTGTGAAGAAAAGCCAAACCGCTCGGTGTTTTTCAAAGACATTTTCGGCGAAAATATTGTAGAATTTTCACCGAAAATCCAGGCTATTTCCAGCGGTGCTATTTAAAGAGAGAGGGGTGGAAATTTTGGACAACAATTCATTATTCACAATTCACACCTTCGAACAAAAACCCTTTCTCTCAACTTTCCAATTACTTTTCTCCTCATCTCCAATCCACAACCCTAGAGCAAGGTGCAAATCAAAGTAGAGGAGCTTGGATTGAAGTCCACAACCTTGGAAGAGGAGCTTGCAAGAGGAGGATTGCCATGGTGTTCTTGGTGATCATCTTTCTTTCTCTTTCCTTCATTTCCTTGGCCATGTGTGGCTGATTTCTTAGGTTTCCTTGGATTGATAGATTAGTTGTGCTAGGATAGAGGTTGATTGTACAAATATGTCATGATTGATCTTGGATTGTAAGAAGATGATCTCTAGACTTGTTGTTAATTCCATTGATGGCTATCGCTTGATTGGTCTATTATTTGTGATGTAATGCATGAGAGTGCTTAGATTACATGGATTGTAGGTCTAGGGATTGAAGGGAGTGTGTTCTAAGAGATTAGATCATCTCAATTCAACCATAGTTGCATGATTTCTCACTTGTGCATTTTATCGAACACTTGGTGTGCATTAGGTTTTTCATTCAATTGAACTTTGATTAGTCTTTTGATGATTCTCTTAGTGTTAGGACATTGACATGAGAGTGTGGTGTCTAGCCTAGTGGTCATAGAGTCATAGGAGAGGGTTTTGTAGCTTGGCATTTCATCAAACACCTTTAATGCATCCTTAGTCACTTAGCTTGAGAGCGAGAGCCTAGGTTGAGTGGTTCTAGGATAGGGACTTAGTGCGACGAGAGTGCATTGAGTCTATAGAAGGGATTTGTGTGGCCATTCGATTGCAACCTCGATCAAGTTTGGCTAGTTTGTGCATTTGTTCCTCTTGAGCATGATGAACCTATCTTTCCAAGTGAACCTCCTTTACCTTTGATTTGCACCGCTTTGTTTGTTTGTTTAGTTTTCTTTATGTTTTCATTTTTTCTTATTTCAAACTAAAACCAATTTCAAATGAATAGACCGTCCATGAACCGTGTGAGTATTAGCTTTTGAGAGAGCCCTCGTGGAATACGACCTTGATAGTTGTGAGTGAAATTCACTTATCAAGTGCCTTTATCTGCCCTTTGGAGAATTGAGCCTCTTCATCTGCTCCTTTGCTTGAAGCTGCATTAGCACGATGCCTATGTTGTTCTGATTTTGGTTTCCAGTCAGCTGGCTTTCCATGAATCTCCCAGCATTCTTCTTTGGTGTGGAAGGGCTTGTGACAGTGGTCACACCACATGGTTCCTTCCGGGATATTTTTCCCTTGCCACACTGTTGGTCTCCCTCTATTATGATTGCTTTGAGATGCAAGAGCTGTGTTAGTAGTTTTAGTTTTGAGAGCAGATCCTTTAGAGCCGGTTTTGGCTTACGCAATCATGAGCCGACGGCAGTCTTCCTCTCGTAAAACTTCTGCAAAGCTAGCTTTCAGACTTGGGAAAAGTTTGGTTCCCATTATCTTTCCTTTGCCATCATCTAGGTCTTGACTGAGGCCTAGAAGAAACTGGACAGTTCATTTTTTCTCAACGAAAAGTCTGAAAGTTTTCGCATCTCCAGTAGTCTCCCAAGTTTGTGCTTTGTATAGGTCTAGCTGAAGCTAGGAGCAGACAAGCCGATTGTAGTAATCGATAACACTCAGGTCCCCCCTGTTTGAAATTGTATAGTTGAGATTCAATTGCAAACCGGGCAGAGGATCTGAGTAGAGTAGGTTTCTTGAACATCTTCCCATAGAGCTTTTACGGATTGATGCAAGAGGTAGTTATCCCCGATATCTGGTTCCGTGGTTGAGATCAACCAGAAATGAACCAGGTTGTCGTCGTTATTCCATTGAGTGAATCAAGGTTCGTGTTCTCTAGGTTTGATTGGGTCTCCTGTAAGGTAGCCGCCCTTGGAACGTCCTGTGATGAACATCTGAATCGATTGAGACCACTGGAGGTAGTTCTTCCCATTGAATTTTCGGATAGCAATACCTCCAGGGTTTGGATCAGATGAGTTGTTGTTCGCCATTATTCCTGAAGCAGTATGCTCAAGGATGAGTGAATGATCTTCGTCGGAAGGAATATCTTGTAATGACCCAACCTATAGGAGTGACCAATTGGTAATGATTAGATAGTAGAAGGATCTATTTGTAATTTGATATTTGGTAGGGCTATAAAAGCCAAGATATTGTAATGTTAGGAATCAATCAATGAACAATGTTAAACCCTATTTCTCCCAAATGAAGGCTTCTGCCTCTTCTTCTATACTTCTCCCCTTTCTTCTTCTCAACTTCACCTCAATTCTTCCTCTCTTCTAACTCTCTTTCGCCTTTACGGCTTATCCTTACCTGCCGAAGAATAGCTCAACTGGTCCAGTCACGACATATCTCCATCGGAACTCATGCCCTATTTAGAGGGTTAAAGTCAACAGCGGGATCACCTACCATGCTCTAATACCATGATAAATTTAGAGAGGTTTAAGAGTCGAAGAGAAATCCTCCTCACTTGTATTAGACTGAAGAGTTACATAGGTATTTAAACAACTCTGGAGGATCAGAGTCCTACTATGATTAGGATAACCTCTTGACCTAAACCTACCTTGATAAGGAAAATTTTCTAATTAACTAAACAGGAAAAACATAAATAATAAAATATTTCAACACTAACCATTGCTAAGAAGCCTTGTACCTGATGAAGGAGAATGAAAA
Source organism: Linum lewisii (assembly GCA_034768395.1). NCBI lineage: Eukaryota > Viridiplantae > Streptophyta > Magnoliopsida > Malpighiales > Linaceae > Linum > Linum lewisii. Next base: position 23,779,263 of record CM068304.1, read on the forward strand.
ATAAAAATTAGAAGAGAATGGAGATTGGACAGAAGAAGTTGGACAATGGAGGAGGAAAGAGTTGAGAGGTTGAGCAGCGATTGAACTAAGGAAAGAAAATGAACGAAGATCGTGAGAATGGAGTTGTGGGTTATTGAAGACGAAGAGGCGGGACAGTTGAAGAATTAATTCCCAAGTGTTATGGGAAATAGTGGATTTTAAAAAGAAAAGGAAATGACAGTACTACCCCTAGGTTAATGAAACAGATCTAGAGTCGTTAATAGGTGAGACTAAGATCCAACAGATAGAGATCCCTTGAGAGAGTTTCTAGAGTTATAACTTATAAGTTTATAACCCTTATTTAGTAGTTTTTCCTTATTTACTGATTTGATTGTACTTCATTGTCCATTGCTATTTTTAAGCTTCGGTAATCTTTTATGAAATGAGAATAGCTATAAATAAAATAACAGTCAGTCTAAAAGCTAAAGTAGTTAAAAGAAAAAGAATGTCCAAACCAAAGAGTATTCATGGATAGAATAAGCCATAATTGTTTTGTTCCACATCTTTAATCAATTCATATGACTAAAGAAGCAAATAGCTGTTGTTCTAGATCAAAGCTGTAATGCTAAAAGAACAGTAGATGACTGGAAATCAGTCTGACTAGTTCTAGATTTATCATTATTAGCTATTGAGCCCAAAAACTGCAGGCAGTAATTAGACATAATTTACAGCTTCATTTGGCCAACACCACCTCTGAACGAACCATACAGAGACTGTGATCTTCTGAACGTAAAGATGTCCTTTATTTCGGCGCAGTTTGTAGGGGAGTCTGCGATTTTATCAGCTGCCAACTCGGATGAATGTGGGCTCCCATACACTCGTATGCTCAGTACCCTCTTCTGAGATGCATCCACTTTTATATATTCATTGAAGAACTCTATCAACTCCTCTTGAGTTAGCTGTCGCAAGGCTGCCACCTGTTTTTTTTTTTTTTCATAAAATATAGAACAAACCATAAAATAAGGTTTGTTCATAACCTGCTTTCTATCTGCAGCCCTACTGAAAAATTTATATCTTCTATTCTTAATACATTGCTTATGTACACAAAATGTCATCACTTTTGTACCTCACATTCCTTCCTGTCAAACTTGAGTGTCCCATCTGAAATCTCGCGCCAGTAGTACGAAGATTCTTCCCTTAAATTCTTCAGCTTTTCAAGCTTCATGTCGATCAATGCATTCACATTATTCTGCATCACAGGCGAATCAGGACTCGGACTATATCACACCATTGATATGTTTCTTCGAATGAAACTTAACATCAATGCAGACAAGCCAGTGCAGCAAACTGATTACCCTACACAACGGTTCCATTAATTTTTTTCAAAAGGTTAAAACAAATAGATTGAGTCACATTACTTGCTGTACAACAGGTCGCATTAAAATATTCTGGTTCACAAGGTTGAGGCTAACCATTGTAAGTCCATACTATCTTGGAAGATGCAAGAACTACCTAATAATTAAATTACCGCAACTGTGCTTGTTCAAGCACCGCATGTCTGAGTCTTGCCAGTTTAATCTTCCCTCACAGATACAGCTCAAGAGTTCAAGAAACCTTCGTCAGAAGATTGTTCTAAACTGGCAAGACGCTTCATTCTAGTGTCCGATAATAAGTATCACCAAATAATTGTAGCCATCACCCATTACTTCCGTGCATGAGGAAGTAATAAGATGTTCGCAATGTCCAAAAAGAAGGCAATTAGATATCAACAACAGGATTTATTTCACCTTGAATTCATCATTGGGCATGTCATGCAATTTGCTTTCGAACATACTAAGAAAAGCCTTCACTCTTAAATCAATCTGCCCTGGACCCTGCAAAAAAAAGGAAATTAGAAAACTCTATGTGCCTACAAGAAAGAGGACGAGACAGAAAGTTCTAAATACTTTAGCTGTTGATTGGATAATGAACTGTACTCCACGGATTCCAGAATCATTCCTGGGAAAAAGAGGAATAGTAGAGCATTAAAGAACGGATAGAATTTTTCAGTTTAAGTGCAGAACTTAGAGATGATATTTGCAGTACCTCTGCATGAGGACAGTGATGTAACCAAGTTGCTCGACTGATCTAAGCTGGTGGAAAGCTTCTTGCTTTGCAATTAAAGCAAAAAGCTGGAGCTTAACATTCAGCTTAAAATCATCTCTGTGAACCTATTACAAATAAGCACTACTTCAATCAAAGCAGCATAATGATCTTCATAAGAACTAATTGAATCTTCAAATCACTTAAAGTGAGTTGAATCAGAATATCATAAAACTTAAGGGATTGCGTGCATCCAAAATCAGGTACTTAACATTGACTGTTAGACGGATAAAAAAAGCTGCAAATAAGAAATGGAAACAAACATGTAGAGAATATACGCCTAATTAGCTGTTTAATTTTGTTATTATCTTCTTACCTAGTTTGTATATTCTCTTCCTTATTTGAAGCTTCCTAGTTATAGTAGGTTTCTACCTAAACCCTATGTATATAAACTATTCGATTATCAATAAGAGGAGTAGAATAGAAAGGGTTTACTAAATTTTGCATGGTATCAGGGCCTAGTTTAACCTAGGCGCCGTCAACCTCATCTCTTCTCCTCGTTTCTTCATTCTAAGACATCATGTCTAAGACTGCTGAAACTTCATCAGATGCTACCTCGTTTGGACCTGGAAACACTCAAACAGGTTCAACTGAGTCTGAATCTTATTCTGGACCTCTAACCACTCATAAGTTAGATGGGAAAAACTACCTACAATGGTCAAAGTCGGTGATGATGCACATCACTAGACGTCGAAAGGGAGGATATCTCACTGGAGCTGTGAAGAAGCCAGACGAATCTGACCCACATTCCAGGCCTGGGACGAGAATGATAATCTCGTAAGGTCATGGTTAATTACCTCCATGAATCCAAGCATAGGGGAGAACTATCTTCTCCACCTTACTGCTAAGGACATCTGGGAAGATGCTAGGGACACGTACTCAACTACGGATAACTCGTCTGCCTTGTTTGAGGTTGAAACTCAACTCTACAACCTCAAGCAAGGTGAGATGAACTCGTCTGAGTATTTCAATGTTCTCGGACGATACTGCTGCACCTGGATATGTATGAGAGTCAACCGTGGGATACTTTTAAGGATGCTCAATTTTTCAAAAATTTTATTGAGAAGAAACGAACCTTACAGTTCCTACTTGGACTAAATCAGAATCTGGACGATGCTAAAAGCAGAATCATGGGAACAAAGCCTTTCCCAAGCCTCAAAGAAGCTTTTGCTGAGGTTAGAAGGGAAGAGAGCAGGAGGCAATTAATGTTGCCTGGAAACAAAATCCAAGCTGAAAGTTCAGCTCTGGCTGTTCAAGGAAGAGTGAAGTTTGGAAAGCAGCAACTTAAGGACAAAGATTCAGAACCACCTACCTGTGAACACTGCCGCAAGCTAGGTCATACAAAGGCGACCAGCTGGGAACTTATTGGTCATCCAGCTGGCTGGAAGTCTAGAGCAGAGCGCAGAAGTCGTGCTAATGCAGCTGTAGCAGGACCTGGGAAACCTGAAGAAGCTCAGTCAACTAATCCTTTCTCACAGGATCAGGTTGCTGCACTGCAACAGTTACTATCCCAGGTGCTACATACGGGGCAGTCACCTCAGAGTAATACTGAGACCTACATGAGTCTATTTACGAACAGAGGTAATTACCCTAATGCACACTTTGTTAAATCAAACTATTCTGAGTCTTGGATCTTAGATTCGGGTTGCTCTGATCATATGACTGGATCAAAGGCAGAATTTTGGGATTTTCAGCCTTGTACAAATATGCCAGGGGTTAGAGTTGTAGATGGCAGTATTGTTCCAGTTACTGGTATTGGTAGAGTTCAATTGACTCCCAACATACAACTCTTTCCTGTTCTCTATGTTCCGAGTCTTAACTGCAGTTTAGTTTCAATCAGTCAGCTTACAAAGGACTTACACTGTAAAGCTGTGTTTGGGGAAATTGATTGTGAACTGCAGGAGGTGACTTCAGGAAGGAAGATAGGCAAGTCTGAACTAGAGAATGCTCTTTATGTCATCCAAGGAGAGGATCTGAAGTCTGGAACGGACAAGGGTGAGATGAAGACAACATTTACTTCTAGTAGAGATAGCCTAGAGAACCAAGTTATATTATGGCATATTAGACTCGGACATCCTAGTTTTGGTTATTTGAAACGATTGTTACCCAAGTTATTCTTGAATAAGAAATCAAGTTTTTATGAATGTGAGACTTGTCAATTGGCTAAGCACACTCGAAGTACATATTCTAGTGTGAACTACAAGCCTTCTAAACCATTTGCAATAATCCACAGTGATGTCTGGGGACCAGCCAGAGTCAAGAACTTGAATGGAACTCGATGGTTTGTCACATTCATTGACGACCACACGAGAATTACATGGACATATCTAATGAAAGATAAGTCCGAAACATCACAGCTAATTCAAGAATTCCATACCATGGTCTGAACTCAGTTCAAAACCAATATTCTGGTTCTTAGAGCAGATAATGCACGAGATTATTTCAATTCAGTCTTGGGAGCATATCTGTCACAACAAGGGATCATACATAGCAGCTCATGTGTTGATACCCCTCAGCAGAATGGAATAGCTGAGCGAAAGAATCGGCATCTTCTTGAAACAGCTAGAGCACTCATGTTCACGAACCAAGTGCCCAAGTACCTATAGGGTGAGGCAGTGTTAACTGCAACCTACCTAATCAATCGACTACCAAGTCGAGTACTACAATATCAAACACCTAAGGACCTACTGCTGACAGCTCATCCGCATGTGAGAGCCTTCATACCAGAATTGCAACCCAAGGTGTTTGGATGCGTAGCCTTTGTACACATTCAGCAGCATCAAAGGACCAAGCTTGATCCTCGAGCTCAAAAAGGTGTGTTCATTGGCTATGGCTCTCACCAGAAAGGATACAAATGCTACTTCCCTAATACAAGGAAAGTAACAGTGACAATGGATGTCACATTTTTTGAGCAGAGACCCTATTTTTCGAGTCCTGACATTCAGGGGGGAAACACTGTACAAGAATCTCAGACCTGGGAAGATCTCATACCGATGGATGATGACATGGACAGGGTTCCTAATCAAAGCCAAGATACTTCTACTTCGGTTCGGCCAATTCCTCCAAGCAACCGAGAAGAATCTGACAGTGCTAAATTCAGCAATATTTCTCAGATTAGACCAGATCAGAATCAAAACAATGATCTCAAGGTCTATCAAAGGAGGAAACCTGGTGAAGTAGGGAAGATGAGTGATATTGGAAGACCAGATCCTGGTCCAACTATCACCAAGGAGATTGGCCCGACTATTCCTGAGGAGATGGTTGATTCCTCATCAATTGAGAATGGTGATTTGGATAAACCAATTGCTCTAAGAAAGGGAGTTAGAGGTTGCACTCTACACCCGATTGAGCAACAAGTCAATTATGGAAGACTGAATCCTCACTACAAAGCATTTGTGACTAATCTGGACAAGGAGAAGGTTCCCAGAAGTATTCATGAAGCAATGGAAGAACCGAAGTGGAGAAATGCAGTGATGGAAGAAATAAAAGCTCTAGAGAAAAACAAAACTTGGTCGATTGTTGAGCTTCCTAAAGGGAAGAAGACAGTTGATTGCAAATGGATCTTCACGATGTATTGAGAGGTATAAAGCTCGGCTTGTTGCCAGAGGCTTTACACAATCCTACGGGATAGACTATTAGGAGACCTTTGCCCCAGTAGCTAAACTGAACACAGTGAATGAAGACTGGCCTCTATTCCAGATGGACGTGAAGAACGCCTTTCTTAATGGAAACCTGTCTGAGGAAGTATACCAGAAGGTGTTAACCACCCAGGGATAGGAAACCTAAATTCAGTTTGCAAGTTTGAAAAGGCACTTTATGGATTGAAACAATCTCCACGTGCCTGGTTCGAGAAATTTGCAAACACAGTCAAGGCAGAAGGATACTCTCAATGTCAAACTGATCACACGATGTTTGTGAGACACAGAGACAGGGGGAGATTAACAATTCTGCTCGTCTATGTCAACGATATAATTGTTACACGAAGTGATGAAGAGGAAATTAGCAGATTCAAGAAGAAACTGGTTGAGGAGTTTGAGCTGAAGGATCTAGGGGAAATGAGATACTTCCTAGGCATGGAGATCGCCAGGTCAAGCCACGGACTGATTATGTCCCAAAGGAAGTATGTTTTAGACCTCTTAGCTGAAACAGGAATGTTGGGTTGTAAACCAGTTGAGACACCAATGTTGACTGGTATTAAATTTGATACAGAAGGAAAAGTCAAGTTGGTGGAGAGGGGGAGATATCAGCAACTAGTAGGGAAGTTAATATACCTATCCCATACTAGGCCAGATATCACCTTTGCTGTAAGCATGGTGAGTCAGTTCATGCATAATCCTACTGAGGAACACTGGGAAGCAGTCTTACGAATTCTAAGGTACCTAAAACGAACACCTAGGCTAGGACTCATGTTCAAGAAACATGAGAGTAGATCTGTAACTTTGTATACTGATGCAAGTTGGGCAAGCAGTATAACTGACCGAAGATCTACCTCGGGTTACTATTCCTATGTATGGGGGAATTTGGTAACTTGGAAGAGTAAGAAACAATCTGTTGTAGCCCGGAGCAGTGCTGAAGCATAATATCGAGCCCTAGCACTAGGAATATGTGAAGGGATTTGGTTAAGAAGAGTACTTGAGGAGTTAAAGGTCCAAGTTCAACAACCTATCCACATGTTCTGTGACAGTCAAGCAGCTATCAGCATTGTTAAAAATCCAGTTCATCATGACAGGACAAAGCATGTTGAGATTGATAGACATTTCATCTCAGAACATGCAAACCAAGGGCTAATTGATGTCTGCTACATTCCTTCTAGACAACAAACAACAAACATGCTCACTAAGGCTGTTCCCCAGACTTGTTGGAGAAATTCAAATCCAATCTTGGTCTACATGATACCTACACCACGATTGAGGGGGAGTGTAGAGAATATACGCCTAATTAGCTGTTTAATTTTGTTATTATCTTCTTATCTAGTTTGTATATTCTCTTCCTTATTTGTAGCTTCCTAGTTATAGTAGGTTTCTACCTAAACCCTATGTATATAAACTATTCGACTATCAATAAGAGGAGTAGAATAGAAAGGGTTTACTAAATTCTGAAAAACACAATATTTATCAAATATTCACATGTGGACACAGTTGACATAAACAAAATGTAAACCAAAAAATGCAGTCTCGTATAATAAACAAAAGTATCAGCACAAAACAGGTTAGCCAGGAGAAAGGGAAAAAATCGAAGCTACATGAATAAGGAATTATAAATAAAGCTTCAGCTGCAATAGATCACACTATGCACTCCAGAAAAACTATAACAGTTACCTGAATATAATGCACTAAAGCTGAATTCTCATCTTTTGTATTTAGGCCGTCAGCTGGATAGATGTAAGTTATGCCTCGGTCAAGTTTGACAACTCTATTAGTCAGATGTTGAGAGGAGAACAAAGGTTGGCATATGGGTTTCAGACCCTTGAAAAAGACATGTTCAATTTGATCACTTATTGATTCTGCCTCATCTCGTTCAATGTTTCCTGGAATAAACCACAAACACATTCTCAAAATAAAGAAGAGTTACTGACACTCTCCTGATATGGCCAAAATGTTCTACTTCCTAGCAAGATTTGAATTGATTAAGCATACTTCAGAAAATAGTGCCTATGGGGATAGTCAATTTCAAAAGTTAGTGAGTTCTCACTACCATAGGCCTGGCATTCAAGGGTTTGAATCTCAGCTAACATAGTTCAAAGGAAAGATGATATCTGAATCCATGACGGAATAGTTGTGTATGAGGCAAAAAGACCTGCTACATAACACTCCAAGAAGGCTCTTGACAGCATCATTGGTACAAACTTAGCAAGATCATCAGCCTGCAGCTGAGAAAGAACTTCTAGTTCTTCCATCCAAGGCCATGTTTGATCTTGAAGTACTAAAGAGCAATAGTACATGGCCTGCTGATAAGGTTGCTGAAACTTGTAATTTTCATATTCCTTCATTACTGTTTCCTGTAAGCACCCAAGAAAATTACTGATAAAATTCTCTGCACTAGACTTCTTCTGAAAAACAAGATGCCGGAATCCTCAAGGGTGAAAATGAAAAGAGTCTAGCTTTCTGTGAAACAGTACTATCAAATAGTATTAGGAAATAATAATAAGAAAGACATCATATGAACCATTTCAAGAGAAGCCCCAGATAACCATGATAGGATTAAGCATTAAGAAACTGCCTTGATGAATTCTAGAAACTAATATGCAGCTTCTCTTGGCAAACAAATTGCCCATGCAGTTACCACTGCAAACAGAAAATGAACTGGGTACAAGGTGAGAATAGCAATGGAACCTTCACTATTGCACAATTAAACAATTCACCTATGTATCTACCTTAAGACGTCCATATATAAACAGCTTCAAAAGAAAATGAGACTGAATTTGATTAATGTTGCATATTATTATTATTATTATTAGTTTAGTCTAACATAGTTTTCGTGTTAGACTTAAAGACTTAAAAAGGGAGTTAATAGTTTCTCTTAATTAGGAAGTTATTATCTTGGAGATATCCGAAGTTAGGAAGGTCTCTTCTACCTAGTCTTGTATATAAGCTATAACCCTATTGATTAATAACATGTACGAGAATCATTCTCACCAACCTTAATCTCTAAAGTTCAATATTAAAGGATGCTTGGAAGTTCTCTCATAATAAAGTTCATAATAAGAAAATCCATGAACAAGTTGACCATTACCTTGATAACAATAAACCTGTCAGGGTTAACTTCAAATGTAGCTATTTTCTCCATAACCGTTTCTAACAAGATTCTCAATTTGTGATTATAACCAAGCACAGTCACCTGATGTCGAAAATAGGAAAACAAAAGAAAAATGAGCAGAAAACAACAAAGGGAGAGAAGGGTATACATACACACGCACACTTCTATTGCTTATTTTTCTGAATATAAGTAGGAGGATTCAATAAGATAACCATTTTCTTTTCCCATGCAAATAAAAAAACTCAACCACACATAATAGGCACTGGTCACATAAATTTAAAGATTAAGAAAATACTTTAGCTTGGTATAGATCATGGGAGTAATTATAATGCGCTCGGCAAGTACAATAAAAAAATTAAGAAATACTTCCTCAATAAACCACCACATATGGGTGACATTAATTTTACCAAAACATCAAGGGCAATAGAATCTAGATTCATCCCACTCAGCTGAACACTGGGAAGAGAACATTTAAATACTGCAATAGCAACATCACATAAGCAAGTTTTTAACTAAAATAAGCTTCTTAATATTAAGAGATAATTTCAGCTTTTAGACGCTACTTTCCTTTCTAATCACATTAATGTTTCACTTCCTCCATTTTTACCGAGTATTTATACATAATATATTCTCAAATAACAAATGAATATGCTCTGAACATACATTAGATAATTTGTTAATTTCAAAATGTTGTTATTTCACATCTAAGAAATTAAGGGGTGGTATTCAAGACAGACGATGTCATCATATGAAGTTTTCATATATCAGATGCTTGTCTACTTAAGTCACTTTTACTTCCCCAACAAAGAAGTAATTCTTGCAGACCTCATTAGAAAGAGAAGAAACTTATATATATATATACATCTACCAACTGTTTATGAAAGGATTAAGAGTATTCAAATTTTAAGTGTACTTTTTTTTGCCATAAATATTACATTTGCCAAACGAGAGTACCTGAAAACCACTGTTTGTGTTACCTATGCCATAATATAAACCAGCAACTTGTGCATAATATGCTGAAATGGGCAGATAACATTTGTATTAGAAAAAAAAATAACAAAGAAAACATTTAACACAAGTGAACCTTCTAGTCTGCATCATTTTTTTATGAATAACTAGTCTGAATTTTTTTTAAACAAACAATGACAATCATAAAATAAAAGTCAACTAAATCCCACAAATGACAGCAACATCAATTGTTATGTCAAACTATTATTTCACAAAGATCACCTCAAATCATAACCCAAAAAAGAACAAGACACTTACCATATTCATTCAAGTAATCCATTAACAATCGTGCAAAAATATCTGTAAGTACGAAAGCCTCAGGTGAAACACAAGCAAAAGGGCAACTGAAATCAATCTTTATGTACGCCTTTGGGGTAGAGAACATTGTATCTGGCTTGTACCACAATGATAAATAAGTTGACTTTTTCAATAGAGTTGGCAACATGACCTGTTTCAAAAGCATATTGTCATAAATGAACACTAGTAGTGATATTAACCCAGCCAAAAAGTTATTACAGCTCATTATCACTTCCAACCTTCTCTCCTGTGTCCTTAATTGACAAATCAGTGGGGACAAACACATTCGGTGCTGGAAGATGCAGATTTTTGTCAGGAGCTGATTGCATCCAGCCCTGCAATGAGAAACAACAGTATCACCATTGACATAAATTTCAAATTCATAACTAGTAACCAGCATTAAGTTTATTAGAAACAAACCTCAATCATGGAGTTTGTGATTTTATCAATACCATATGCAGTTCCATACCACGGCTCCACCATATTAGCTTCTCCTTCAAAGGTCTTTGAGACCCAAAAGATACTACAGAATACAACTTGTTAGAAGGCATTTAAGCCAAATAATAGTTTTGCTGTTTCTAGTTTAACTCCATACTTGGACGAAGAAACTGCCATTTACATGCTCATGCAGACATACATTGGCTCCAATTTCTTGAATTTTCATCAATAATACAAGAAAATGAAGTGTTTTCTTTTATAGATAATGTTGGCCTGAAATTGGAACCCTGGGTGAGTCTGAGTCTTTATTCCCCACTACCGGTCTTGGGTTCACAAGTAAAATCAAAATCACATTGAGAAAATAGAAATGGAAATCTTGCCTTTAATTTATATAATCAGGATGCAAAAAGCAAGGGAAGGAAACAACAGTACCCCGACAACTTGAACTATTGCATTGTCTTCTTTAGATCTGTAACACATATTGGTAATGCTTTTTGCTAAGTGCTATTGCTAAATAGGTGACCAAGATTAACATAGCATCCGACTCAGATTCTAAGAGTTGGTTACCTAAATCATCACTGAACTTTGAGAAAACAACCCACCAGTCACTGAACTCAAAAAAATTTCCTAGCATCACTAGACTTCAACCCATTATCCTAGCAGTCACTACCGTCTACGGACATCCAAAATTCCGTTAGTCTACCTATGTGGACATGCCAACTAGACCGCCATGTCACACTACTCAGCCCAGGTGGCATATTTTTCCCTAATCACCATAACCCATGTAACCAACCTAACTGACCCTAAACCCGATTCGACCCAACTCGAACTCAATCATCCTCCTCCTCCATCCTCAACCCTCCTCCTCTCCACCACCTCATGTCTCCTCCCAGATCTAACTTCCTTCCATCCTCCCTCCAGCTTCCATCACCTCCTCCTTCCTCTGCAATTACCCAATCGGAAGTCTGAGAATTGAGGTTCGAGCTAGAAGAGCTTATACAGAGAATCATGGAATTTTTTTTAAAGAGAGTCATGGAAAGAAGCTAGGGATTTCGAGATTTGGAACGAGATCTCGTCCGGCGACCGAGAGGACGTCATCACTTCGCTCTTCTACGAGGCCGACGCCCGCCTCCGTGACCCTTCGAACGGCTGCGTCAATTACATATCCCTCCTCCAGCAGAGAGCTCCACTTGAACATCGCCGCCGCCAGACACCAGCTCTCCTGCTACGACACGACATCGTCAATTTCCCCCGATTTCAACCCCAACCGGACCCCGCCGCCGCAGCAGATGCAGTTGATTGGTATTCCGAGCGGGTCTGTCGTACCCGGCCCGATTATCAACAACCTGCAACCTCAACATCAATGGCGGCGAACAAGAGGCAATAAACAATCCAGAAAAATCAGTCTCACCCGATATCCCTACCACCAGAATCGGAACCCGACCCGACAACTCCAAATCCACACCCGAACCTCGCACCATCTGGTTCTCAATCCACCGTCATCATCGCCAGCAACAGAAACCTCATCTTCCTCAGGCCTCTACCAGCGCTTCAGTGGTGAAACAATGGAGAGAGCCGTCAACTCTCTCTTTGGGTGGCGAGCTACGAAGCTAATCGGAGCTCTACTTGATCATCGACGTCGTGGGGGAGGTGGGTGGCGGAGAATGGAGGTTAGAAGGTGGAGGAGAGTGGAGGGAGAATGGAGATCTGAGATTAGGAAGGAGGAGGGAGAGGAAGTGAGATTGGGTGTTGGTAAATGGGTTGGGTGTTTTGGTTTGGATTTTGGTTACATGGGTTTAGTTGATTGGGCAAAAATTTGCCACTAAGCTGACTTGTGTGACACGTAACCATTGAAGTTTTAGAAAGCGACGTCATATTAAGTCCCAGTTCAGGAGCGGTGATGGTGACGGTGTGGATACCACGATATTTATCCTCGCACCAAGACCGTTAAATCCAACTACGATTTTTCACAAAACCCGAACCAAAAACTAGTTAAACTGAATTTTTCACTGATTCGACTGGCTCGGATTCGGACAATTTTTTGGCTTTTTGGTTTTTCTTGCCAAGCCAACTTGTAGATACACTTTGTATGGACAAAGTAAATACAAACTGTATGGCGTCTACGCAAAAGTTGTACACATTTTTAATATACAAGTTGTACAGAGTTTGAATATACACACTGCCTGTGGGATTTTTTCCTGGTATGGTGTTATCCAAAACCATAATTCCAAAAATGGGATAGTGTTTGAATTAATTCCAATAGTGGGGCTGATTTTGCCACATCATCTCTTTAAACGCCACTTACAGTGGCGATTTCCTTTTTTTATTCCTTTTTAATTTGAGCTGACAGTTACTTTATTGGAAATGTCAAATTCTATTTATTTGTTTATGTTTAGGCTATGTTTATGTTTTTTAATATTATTATTTTATGTATGTTTGATCAATATTGTTAAAATTATACCGTTAGTCCGGTACGTCAAATGGATGAGTTCAACGATATATGGTTTAACCGCTAAAATTGTTACAAACTATACTAGATCTAACCGATTGACCCGCTCTAAAATATTTCAAAAATATAGGCTGAGTTTTCTACTTTGACACCTGAAAACGAAATGACCCGAACCCGACAACCCAATTTTTTCTGGGTGGGATAGAGTCGAGATTAGGGCCAACCCGTTAATTTTTAAATATTGCGGCTCGTTACCCGAATGATCAACCATATATCATCACTCATCAATTTGACTCGTTAGGGTCAATCAATTAGATCCACTATAGTTTATAAAAAATTTATCAGTTAAACCATATATGTTAAACTCATCAATTTGACGTACCGGTACAATTTTAACAACATTAATCAAATATACATAAAATAATAATATAAAAAAAACATAAACATAGCCTAAATAGAATTTGACATTTCCAATAAAGAAACTGTCAGCTCAAATTGAAAAGTGTGGAGAATAACGATAGTTATTCTCTTTCCTTGTTTGTATTTATCTTCCTTTTTTGTATATAGGTTAATTATGGTAGTTAGAAGTCTAATTAAGGAAGGTTTCTTCCCAGACCTGTATATATGTAATACCTAGATCAATAATAAACTTAAGCAATCAACAAGGAACAACTTCCCTCGATTGACCTAATTCTTCATGGTATCAGAGCCTTCTCTGACCTAACTCTTCCGCCGCCGCACGTCTATTCTCGGTTGGCTCTTCTTCTTCTTCTTCTACTTCTTAAATCAATAATCTTCACTGTTAGTCTACAACCATGACAACAGCAGCCACCAGTAGCAGTGTAGTGAATGTTGTGGGAGGTGCATCTGGAGGATCCTCGAGCACCATGGCCCCTGCAACAGCTGACTATGCTGGAATCCTCACCACGCATAAGCTGGATGGGAAGAACTACCTCCAATGGTCTAAGACCGTGGAGATGCATATCACTGGTCGGAGCCGAGAAGGGTATCTGACGGGAGCAGTCAAGCAACCTGATCCTGAAGACCCTCAGTTCCAGAACTGGAATGAGAATGATAACTTGGTACGTACTTGGCTGATTCATTCCATGATGCCACACATTGGGGAGAATTATCTTCTTCACCCAACTGCTCAGGCTATTTGGGAGGCAGCCCGTACCACATACTCAACTGTCGACAACTCTTCAGCCCTATTTGAGATCGAAACACAACTGTTTCACCTCAAACAAGGAGACAAAGATGTCACGGAGTACTTCAACATACTAGGACGCTATTGGCTTCACCTAGATATGTATGAAAATCAAGTCTGGGACACACCAGCTGACCAAGCACGCTTCAAGAAGCACACAGAGAAGAAAAGGACTCTTTATTTTCTGCTGGGACTCAGTCAGAATCTGGATGATGTCAAGGGACGAATCATGAGCACCAAGCCCTTCCCAAGCCTCAACGAGGCATTTGCTGAGATAAAGAGGGAGGAGAGTAGGAGACAACTCATGATCCCTGACATAAAATCCCAAGGAGAGAGTTCTGCATTAGCTGTCCGAAACCACCAACGAGCCAGACAGCAGCAGACTCAATCTCAACTCAGAGATCGGGATGAGGACTCTATCCCTGTTTGTGAACACTGCCACAAACAGTGGCATGTGAAGGCCGAATGCTGGGAGTTGATTGGAAAACCAGCAGATTGGAAATCTCGATCTGAAAGGAGAAGGCGTGCTCATGTTGCTGCATCTGAGAAGCAGGTAGACAAGGAACCTGAACCAACTCCATTCTCCAAGGAACAAGCTGGTGCCCTGGAGAAACTCTTCTCGAAAATGATGAGCAAAGCACCTCCACCGCAGCCAAGTCCTCCTGATGTATACTCAAGGTTATTTGCTAACCGAGGTAATCAGATTTCTGCCTATTCTGTAAATTCTACAACATGTGATCAATGGATAATAGACTCAGGATGTTCTGATCACATGACGGGTTCTAAGGAAGTGTTGGATGATTATCAATGCTATCCTAAGAAAGCTGGAGTTAGAATAGCAGATGGAAGCTTGGCAGGGTTCGGATCAGTCATGATATTGAGTTGTTTCCTGTCTTATATGTTCCAACCCTACACTGCAACTTAATCTCCATTAGTCAGATCACTAGGGATTTAAATTGCAAGGCTGTTTTCAGTTCTGATCGTTGTTCCCTGCAGGAGGAATGCTCCGGGAGGACGATTGGAACTGGTAGACTACATGAAGACCTCTTCATCATAAAAGGGTGCCCTGGTGATGAAGGATCGAGTGGAAGGAAGAGTAGAGCTTTAGCTACTAGTAGTACTAATAGTATTGATAGCCAAGTGATGTTATGGCATAGTAGATTGGGACACCCTAGCTTCGGATATTTGGAAAGATTGTTGCCTAAGTTATTTCGGAATAAAACTTCTAAGGATTTTCAATGTGAAACGTGTCAACTGGCAAAACACACAAGAAGTGTTTATTCTGGAATGAATTACAGGCCTACTCAGCCCTTTGCTATAATTCACAGCGATATTTGGGGTCCCACACGAGTTAAAAATGTCAATGGTGCCAAGTGGTTTGTCACGTTTATAGACGATCATACTCGGCTCACATGGACATTTCTGATGAAAGAAAAATCAGAAACTTCTGCCATATTTCAGGAGTTCTATAAGATGATCCTGACTCAGTTTCACACTAAGCTTCAAGTTCTCAAGACAGATAATGCCCATGATTACTTCAACTCAGTCTTGGGTTCATTTCTGTCTCAAAATGGGATTGTACATTGCAGTTCATGTGTCAACACTCCCCAGCAGAATGGAATAGCTGAGAGGAAGAATAGACATCTTCTAGATACTGCTAGGGCCCTACTGTTTACAAACAATGTACCCAAGTACTTGTGGGGAGAAGCAGTGCTCACAGCCACATATCTCATTAACAGACTGCCTAGTCGTGTTCTGCAGTACAGGACACCCAAGGAGGTGCTGGTACAAGCCCATCCACATGTACAAGCATACATGTCTGAGCTTGAACCTAGAGTCTTCGGGTGCTTAGCATTTGTTCATGTTCAACAACAGCAGCGAACAAAACTTGACCCTCGTGCCCAGAAATGTGTATTTATTGGGTACGCATCAAGGCAAAAGGGGTACAAGTGTTATTCACCCATCACCCGCAAAGTTTTCACCACAATGGATGTGACTTTCTTTGAGAATCACTCATACTACAATCCTGAGCTTCAGGGGGAGAGGGTACAGTATGAGGAAGCTCAAGATCGTGATTGGGAAAACATCATTGCTCTGGATGGATTGGTCGTGCCGAATGTCAGAAACACAGCCGATCAATTTCATCACAGTGCTGAGGGAAATTCCAAACAGCTGGAAAGGAGAAATCCTCCAGAAATCATTAATGTGTATCAATTTCATCACAGTGCTGAGGGAAATTCCAAACAGCTGGAAAGGAGAAATCTTCCAGAAATCATTAATGTGTATGAAAGGAGGAAGAAATTTGGCAACATTCCTGAAGAAGGTGAACCGGGTGAGACTGTGAGGCCAGAAAGTGAGGTTCTACCCTCTACCGAAACTCATGATCACCAGGGTGAAACTGAAACAGTCGAAACAGCTGTAGAGGAAGCGGAACCAGCTGATGATGACTTGGAATGGCCAATAGCCCTAAGGAAAGGAGTAAGGGAGTGCACCCGACATCCTATCCAGAGGTATGTGCACTATGGACGACTGAATCCTAAATTTCGGGCATTCACCACTCACTTAGATGGTGTTCCCAGGAATATAGCTGAAGCAATGAAAATTCCAGAATGGAAACAGGCTGTGTTTGAGGAACTGGCAGCCTTGGAGAAGAATGAGACATGGACAATCGTCCCTCTACCTCCTGGGAAGAAAACTGTGGATTGTAAGTGGGTATTTACACCAAAGTTCAACTCAGATGGGAGTATAGAAAGGTATAAAGCCCGTCTGGTGGCTAGAGGATTTACTCAGTCATTTGGGATAGATTACCAAGAAACTTTTGCTCCAGTTGCAAAGTTGAAGACTGTCCGAATCTTGATATCCATGGCAGTCAATGAGGACTGGCCGTTGCACCAAATGGATGTCAAGAACGCTTTCCTAAATGGAAACTTGACAGAAGAGGTGTTCATGGAAATTCCAGAGGGAATAATCCATGAACAGCGAGCAAATTCAGTATGCAAACTAAGGAAGTCCTTATATGGACTTAAGCAGTCTCCGAGAGCATGGTTTGAAAGATTCTCGAAGACTGTGATCATGAATGACTACCAACAGTGTCAAACTGATGACACTATGTTTGTCAAGCATGGAGACAATGGGAAAGTAGCAATTCTTATTGTCTATGTCGACGACATTATCATCACAGGGAATGATAATGAAGAGATAAGCAAACTGAAGTTAAAACTCAGCAGAGAATTTGAGCTTAAAGATTTGGGAGAAATGAAGTATTTCCTTGGTATGGAAGTGGCTCGAACAAGTAATGAGCTACTGATATCTCAGAGGAAATATATTCTGGACCTACTACATGAGACTGGGATGACTGGATGCAAGCCAGCAGATACTCCAATGCAGCCTAATATCCAGTTCAGCAGAGAAAAAGAAGTGAAGCCTACTGACAAAGGAAGGTACCAGTAGTTAGTAGGGAAACTGATCTACCTCTCACACACTAGACCTGACATTGCCTTTGCAGTGAGTGTAGTGAGTCAATTTATGAACAATCCTACAGAAGAACACCTCACGGCAGTTACTCACATACTCAGGCACTTGAAGAAGACACCTGGATTGGGACTAATGTTCAAAAAGAGTGCAAGCAGATCAGTAGACATGTACACTGATGCTAGCTGGGCGAGTGAAGTCACGTCTAGGAGATCTACCACAGGCTATTGTTCCTATGTATGGGGTAACCTAGTAACGTGGAGAAGCAAGAAGCAATCTGTAGTTGCCAGGAGCAGTGCTGAAGCTGAGTACCGTGCACTAGCTCTTGGTATACAAGAAGCTATGTGGATACGAGTCCTAAAAGAGCTGAACTTGCCAGGACATGATACAGTTCACATGTTCACAGACAGTCAAGCAGCTCTGAGCATTGTTAAGAACCCTGTCCACCATGACAGAACGAAGCATGTGGAGATAGACAGACATTTCATAACAGAGAAGGTGGAACAAGGAATTATTGATGTGAGCTATGTTCCATCACGACAACAAACGGCTGATGTCTTGACTAAGGCACTGTCCAAAGATCTATTAGAACATTTCAAGTCCAAGCTTGGCCTGATCAACATCTATACCAAGCTTGAGGGGGAGTGTGGAGAATAACGATAGTTATTCTCTTTCCTTGTTTGTATTTATCTTCCTTTTTTGTATATAGGTTAATTATGGTAGTTAGAAGTCTAATTAAGGAAGGTTTCTTCCCAGACCTGTATATATGTAATACCTAGATCAATAATAAACTTAAGCAATCAACAAGGAACAACTTCCCTCGATTGACCTAATTCTTCAAAAAGGAAATCGCCACTGTAAGTGGCGTTTAAAGAGATGATGTGGCAAAATCGCCCACTTTGGGAATTGATTCAAACACTATCCCATTTTTGGAATTATGGTTTTGGATAACCCCATATCAGGAAAAAATCCCACACCTGTGTACCAAAAAAGCATTTCATGTATTTTTCCTATGTGTTTTTTCCTATTTCTTGTATTAGTTGGTGTCATAAAACAGCTACACGTGCAAGTTTGCATTGCAGCTTTTGCAGTCATCTCACATCACTTCTATATACCTAGTGTAAACTAGATTAATTACTTGTAAATCATTTATATCAAGTAGAGCATCCTATCAAATATTCTAACATAGGATGCCAATGTTTCATCTAGCTCTGTAGCTAGACGAACATATAGATTAATATTAGTAACTAAAAGCCTTTTAGGAATTCGCAATTATACCACAAAAGAAGATTACTGATTATAAATACATATAGAAGCGACCAGAAGATAGTTACATGATAACAAAACAGGCATACTTGTGTTTCTCAATTAATTAGCACAGAAATCTGCAGCGAAAGACTCACCGAACGTTGTCTTGAGAGAGCTGGTCAAGATACATTTGGATTGTGCTTGGATTGAAATTAGAAGGCAGAGATGACCCTACTAGCCAATCTGCTGGCGGATATTTCTGAATTGAAAAAACAAAAAGATTATTTGGCAACTTAAGATAATGATTAGATTCTCTGGTACTCACAGGGACAGAAAGCTCATTAGTTAAGCCATAACACAACATAACCTAAGTTTAGATGATGAGAGCAATTAAAAACGAGGAAATAAGAATGTGACCTCGGCATAGGGATGCTTTGGTATAAAAAGACATAAACAATTAATACGACCATGTCTCATGGGATTAGATGCTAATCCACAGCTGTTTTTATTTCTAATACAAGTCTATTGTGTCTTTCACTATTATTCGAGAATTTGGCATGTTTAATTGTCAGCAATAAGCCTATTATTTGTTACTATTATTTGTTATAACTAAGTATCTAAGAGCACCTAGGGTTATCCACCATGCTACATAATCACTTAACAAACCGTTCACTTATTCAATGCTAAGGTTTAATAATAAAGAAAAAACTGAAATTACAAAATTAAGCGAGGGAAAACATAAGGTTCATGTATATAGATTTTTAAATTCCATGAGACCAATTTTTCCCCATAGGTAACTCTAATAGGAGAACTAAAAAATGTGCTTCATGTTCCTAACCTACTAAAAAATGTGCTTCATGTTCCTAACCTTTCCTATAACCTGTTATTCAACTCATTCCTTGAAGTTTTCAATCCAACACTTAAGTAAGATTCTCAGGTGACAGTAAACTTACCTGCATATTAGAAGCGATTCTAACTGTATAATCAATAGGAGGAATTTTGTCCTGATAATGGAATTCTGTCTGACAAACTGCTGCAAGCTGCATCATCACAACACCAAAATTTTGTGATTCAGCAAATTGAGGAAAAAATTTAGTAAAAAAGTGCAACTTAGAAATATGACAAGTGTATCAATAGAAAAAATTCAAGGATGAGAAATTGTTAATCCAGCTACAACTACTTCAGATAAAATGTGAAAATGTCATGTATATGCTTACAGAACACCCCCCCCCCCCAAACACACACACGAACGACCATGCATGGCTCATCAGACTCTCAACATAGGCTACCTGCAAGAATACATCTCCATGTTTACCACATTCTTATGTGTAGTACTTCTTAGGGTTAATACGCATTTTTGCCACTCTACTATGCACAGTTAACAAACATACTCTTTTACTATTTTCTAACCGATTTAACACCCTCTACTTTGAAAAGTTTAATAAATATGAAATGCTGGAATGCAAGTTAGCTGATACCCCCATGGAGTCTAACAAACACTTAAACAGGGGAGATGAGATTGCACCTGTGGACAAAGGAGGATATCAAAGGCTAGTAGGAAAGCTTATATATTTGGCTCATACTAGACCTGATATAGCCTTCTCTGTGAGTATAGTAAGTCAATTCATGCAAAACCCGAATGAAGAAAATCATGGAATGGTAATGAGAATCCCGAGGTATCTTAAAATGTCTCCTGGAAAGGGTCTGCTATTCAGGAAACACCACCAGCATCACATTACAGTCTATACAGATGCAAGTTGGGCTGGTGAGCTCACTGAACGACGCTCAACTACCGGTTATTGTACCTATGTGTGGGGGAATCTTGTTACTTGGAGGAGTAAGAAGCAGACTGTTGTTGCCAGAAGTAGTGCAGAGGCTCAATATCGTACAGTTGCTCAAAAAAAGTAACCATAAAAAAATGGTACAGGCCTTGACCTCAACGGGTTGAGCCCTTTCCTCAATTC
This sequence comes from Linum lewisii, assembly GCA_034768395.1. Taxonomy (NCBI): domain Eukaryota; kingdom Viridiplantae; phylum Streptophyta; class Magnoliopsida; order Malpighiales; family Linaceae; genus Linum; species Linum lewisii. The sequence goes on from CM068304.1 coordinate 23,800,222, forward strand.
GAATTTGAAGCTCGTTTATCTCCTCTTTAGGGTTCCTTGTCCACTCCATTCAATATCTCCATAGCCTTCTCAAACCCCTTACCGTTACCTGAGGCAGGTCCTTAGATCTGGTAGTTCTATCTTTGCTCAGGTCTCTGGGAGCCTTTGTCTTGGTTTGCCCTCCAGTCTTACTTCCTTCCTTTACTAAATAGGTTCCAGCAAAACTTTTAAGATTAGTGTAGGATTGCTAGTCCGTGAATTGTGCAAACTAATTGAGTCACTACTCAACAGCGTGCCACCTGATCCATAAATGTTAGTTGTAGGCTCCATGGGGGATTGGGTGACTTGGACGGCCTCGTCTCCGGCTGGGTTAGCCTGTCATGTGAGGGGAACTGTGGGTCGCATTCTTCTCAACCCTCTTACCAGCTTGTGACAAATTTCTCCGTCGCAAATTCTTGTTGTCTTTCATCCATGGGCCATAATCGTTCGTGATTTCAGGCCTAACGTTGGGTCCATAAATAGGGATTATCAATCATAACCCCTTGGGTAGGAGCCTAGGTTCATTCATCTCTCTGAAGGACGGACAGGAATTCATATCGTGACCATATTTACCACATTCGAAGTAAATTTCATGGAGGCCTTCATATTCCACACGCCGCACTTGTCGATGCATATGATATTTCGAGATAAACGACTTCAGGAGGTCAACCTCAATACACAGTCTTGCGTAGTTGCCTCGAGAGCGAAAAAGAGTAGTACTATCACTCTGATTGTTTGACCAATCATATCTAAGAACTTTTAGAGAAGAAGATTATAGGAGAAAAAATAATTTTCGTGTATCTCATTAGGTTAACTTTACATCAGAATATATACTAAGGGATTAGGACTCCTATTTTAGGTAGGAAACCTAAATAAGCTAATTACTGCTAATTAAGAAAATAATATAACTATTCCTTCACAAAGAAGGAAAGAGACTAACTTATTCAACACTCCCCCTCAAGCTTGGTGGTGTAAATGTCAAACATCCCAAGCTTGCATATCAACTGGTCAAAACTGTCACGTTGGAGGGCTTTAGTGAAGATGTCAGCAGTTTGCTGCTTCGAGGGAATGTAATCCATCTTCACGAGTCCTCCTACAACCTTCTCAGTTATGAAATGTCTATCCACTTCCACATGTTTTGTTCGATCATGGTGGACTGGATTCTTTACAATACTCAGTGCAGCTTGGCTGTCACAAAACAACTGTATAGGGACTTGTATGTCAACCTTAAGCTCTTCCAGAACCCTCTTTAACCAGATAGCTTCCTGAATGCCGAAAGCAACAGCTCGATATTCAGCCTCGGCACTGCTTCGAGCAACAACATCTTGTTTCTTACTTCTCCACGTGACAAGATTGCCCCACACATAAGTACAATATCCAGTAGTGGACCGTCTATCTGTTAGCTCGCCAGCCCAACTAGCATCTGTATACACAGTAATATCATGTTGGGTTGATATACGAAACAAGAGTCCCTTTCCAGGAGCCCCTTCAAGTACTTCAAAATTCTGATCACCATCTCCATATGTTCAGCATTTGGATTATGCATATGTTGACTTACTATTCCCACTGAGTATGATATATCAGGTCTGGTGTGACCTAAATATATGAGTTTTCCTACCAATCTTTGGTAGCCTTCTTTGTCCACAAGAGGGATATCAATTTCCCTGGACATTTGCTTGTTAGCTTCCATTGGAGTTGCACTTGGTTTGCAGCCCAACATGCCTGCTTCCTTGAGTAAATCAAGGACATACTTTCTCTGAGATAGCAATATCCCTTGATTTGACCGAGCCACTTCCATCCCTAAGAAATACTTTAGCTCACCCAAATCCTTGAGCTCAAATTCGGTGGCTAAGTACTGCTTTAGTTTTTGGATTTCATCAAGGGCATCTCCTGTAATAATTATGTCATCAACATACACTATTAGAATTGCTCTTTTCCCTGACTTTGTACACTTGATGAACATGGTATGGTCTGTTTGGCATTGATAATAATCTGCAGATTTCACAGCTTTGGTAAACCGATCAAACCAGGCTCTTGGAGACTGTTTTAAGCCATAAAGTGACTTCTTTAACTTGCACACTTTGCCCTTGACTTGATCTTGGAATCCTGGAGGTGGATTCATATATACTTCTTCCAACAAATCACCATTCAGGAACGCATTTTTAACGTCCAGCTGGTATAGAGGCCAGTCTTGGTTTGCAGCTAGAGACAATAGAACTCGTATGGTATTAGGTTTTGCAACAGGTGCAAACGTCTCCTCATAATCAAGCCCTTGGGTTTGGGTGAATCCTCTAGCTACCAATCTAGCTTTAAATCGTTCGATAGTTCCATCCGATTTGTATTTGATGGTGAAAATCCATTTGCAGTCTACGGTCCTCTTGTCAGGAGGTAGCTTAACAATATCCCATGTATTGTTTTTCTCTAGTGCTTGAAGTTCATCAATCACAGCTTGCTTCCATTTTGGCTCTTGAAGAGCTTCTTGAATATTCTTCGGCACTTTAGTGTTGTCGAGGTTTGTAATGAACACCTTGAAATTTTCACTCAATCTCTCGTAACCAACATGCCTTCCTATCGGGTGTTGAGTGCAGCTTCTTACTCCCTTCCGGATGGCTATGGGGATATCTAAGTCTGCATCCCATGTAGGAGTTGTAGGATCAACTATTGCAGTTTGGTCCTCACTGATTGTACTTGGTAGCCTAGTACTTTCAGCTTCCTTTCTCCTTTGGTATACATGGACTATTGGAGGCCTGATTTGTAACTCCCCCTGGCTGCTGTCATTACTAGCTGTTTTTGGGGTTACATTTGTACCCACATCAGTATCCAACGCAGTAATCAAGTCCCAAAATTGGGATTCAGTTGACTCTGCTGCTGTACTAATGCACCCCCCTTGCAGCACATTTTTGGGAAAGAAAGATTTGAGTCTCGAAGAAGGTCACATCACGAGTATAGTAGAATTTTCGTGTTTGCGGAGAGTAGCACTTGTAACCCTTTTGATGAGAGGAATACCCAGTAAATACACACTTAATTGACCGAGGATCCAATTTCGTGCGATGAGGGGCAGAAATATGGACAAACGCAGTGCATCCAAAAACTTTTGGTGGCAAATCAGAAGAGAACACTGCCACTTGAGGGTACATTGTCAGTAGTTTTTGTCGAGGGCTGGCAAAGTTAATAACGCGACTAGGCATACGATTAATGAGATAAGTAGCCGTAAGTACTGCTTCACCCCAAAGATACTTGGGCACATGATGAGCAAACATACAAGCTCGTGCCACTTCAAGCAGGTGTCGATTTTTTCGTTCTGCAACACCGTTCTGCTGAGGAGTCTCTACACATGAACTGACGTGAATAATACCCTTCTGAACCAAGAATGAGCTTAAGATACTGTTAAAATAATCCTTGGCGTTATCAGTCTTGAGGACTCGAATCTGAGTTTGGAACTGAGTCTGAACCAAAGCATAGAAGTCCTGAAACAGTGTTTTTGTTTCAGATTTTTCCTTCATTAAAAAACGTCCACGTCATTCGAGTGTGATCATCGATCAACGTGATGAACCACCGAGCACCGGTGACATTGGAAACTTTGATTGGACCCCAGATATCACTATGAACCACAGAGAAGGGGCTGGTAGGACGGTATCCAATTGAAGAATAGACAGATTTAGTGTGTTTGGCAAACTGGCATACATCACATTGAAACAACTGCTGATCTTTATTGAGAAACAAATGAGGCATAAGTTTTCTAAGATACTCAAAACTAGGGTGTCCAAGGCGAAAATGCCAAAGTAGAATCTCACTATTACTACTCTCTAAACTGGAAGCTACATGTACTGACTTCTGGTTCCATGATTCTCCTTTCAAACTTCCATCCGAACCCTTTAGCACATATAGTCCATCGACCACCTCAGCTCTGCCAATCTCCTGTCCTGAAGCTACTTCCTGTAAAGAGCAACAAGAAGGTCCAAACTTAGCCTCACAATTATGGTCAGATGTGACTTGTTTAACAGAGAGGAGATTGCAGTTGAGTTTTGGAACATATAAAACTGGTGAGAGAGTAAGGTTTTGAGTGAGTTTCACCCAACCAATGCCTACAACAGGTGCCAAACTACCATCTGCCACCCTAACCCCAGCTTGATTGTGATACGGCTGAAAGTCTTGTATGAGATTCTTACAGCCAGTCATAGTGTCGGTGGCTCCCGAATCAAGAATCCAATGATTTTCGGAAGAACTCTTAACAAGATAGGAACTAGAAACATTACCTTGAGCAAGAAAACTTGAGAATGTCTCTGTATCCGAATTAGGTTTGTGAACAGATTTCATCGCTTGGGAGAGCATCCTTTGAATAGCATCCAACTGGCCCTTTGAAAATTGCCCATCATCACTTGGAGTGCTTGGCACGACAACTGGAGATGTGGTTGTTGCATTTGCACGAAGGTTTCGTCGCTCAGAACTGGATTTCCAGTCCTTCGGTTTCCCTCCCATGAGCTCCCAACATTGCACCTTGGTATGCCAAGGTTTACGACAATGTTCACAGTAAAAAATAGGTGGAGCCTCCCCAGATTTACTTCCACCTTTCTTGGCAGTGTACAAAGCAGCTGCAGTAGCATCAGCTTTCAGGGCAGATCCTTTTGAGGCTGTTACTGAGGCAGATTTCAGGTCTGACCTCATGACTTGGCGCCTGGACTCCTCACGCCGAACCTCTGCAACTGCTTCTTCCAATTCTAGGAATGGCTTCATAGCCATAACCCTTGATTTTGCAGCATCAAGATCCTCGTTGAGGCCTAACAGGAAGTGCAAGGTACGTTTCTTTTCCACAGCCTTTCTGTAATTCTCGGCATCCTTCGTAGTATCCCAATCAGGGGTATCATATAGGTCAAGGTGGAGCCACGAGCTGTTCAGGGTAGTGTAGTACTCGTTGACATCCATCTCGCCTTGTTTGAGATTGAAAAGCTTAGTCTCAATCTCTAGCAATGCCGAGGAGTTATCCACGGTAGAGTAGGTCTTCTTGGCATGATCCCAAATTGATTTTGCTGTTTTATGGAGAAGATAATTATCTCCGATTTTGGGATTCATGGTAGATATTAACCAGAACCTGACGAGATTGTCGTCATTGTTCCATTGCTCAAATTTTTCTGCATATTTCTCAACTGAAGTTGCAGGTTTTGCAGAGGTACCCGAGAGAAAACCTCCTTTAGACCGTCCGGTGATAAACATCTCAACGGATTTAGACCATTGGAGGTAGTTGCTTCCGGTTAGTTTATGGATAGCAAGGCCTCCAGGGATTGGATCAGAATTTGAAGATGTCATAGTCTCTGCGACAATAGGTGTAGAGATGGCACTAGTAGTTTGAGAAACAGGGAAAGAAAGTTCTAAACAAGGGAGATCCGAGCTCATAACATGTGAGCTCCGACGAAGGCGGAAGATGAAGCCAGCGGCTCTGATACCATGAGAACTTTTAGAGAAGAAGATTATAGGAGAAAAAATAATTTTCGTGTATCTCATTAGGTTAACTTTACATCAGAATACATACTAAGGGATTAGGACTCCTATTTTAGGTAGGAAACCTAAATAAGCTAATTACTGCTAATTAAGAAAATAATATAACTATTCCTTCACAAAGAAGGAAAGAGACTAACTTATTCAACAATATCCCCTACCAGTTTCAGGATGTTTGCGTCAAAATTTCTAAGGGAACTCCTGGAAGCCTAACCCAAACTCTGACCAGGTTGACCTGGAACAACCCCGGCTCAAAAATTGGACGTCAGTCCTCAAATAGAATGTAGTGGTCCCCAACAAGCCAAGGTCCTTCAAAGAGCGCCCGATTGTAATCAATCTCGCTCTCGAACTGTTGGAGCTTGCGGGTCATAAATAGGTGCGAGAAAGATTTGCCAAGGGTTCTCAAGATGAGGGCATTTGACCACTTACATATCACACGTATATTTTTGTGATCAGGAATACAGATAGTAGGGCAGAGGGGATCGTCCTCTCCCTCTTCATCATATTCATCCAATAACACCAGTTCATCCGCATAACTATTCAAGGGAGTGGGTTGGTCGTTCATAACGATGTCCTTAAAGGAAACACCCCACCTGACTGCACTCGGACGATTAGGGTTTCCCTACTTGTGTCTTTTTGAGTCACATTGTATCATGAGGAACCAGGTTCGATAGAAGTTTTCGCCTTCTTCACGACCTTGGCCGAGGGAACCTTGGGGAGAAGAAACGGCGGAACAGGGGGGCTTGGCAGCGGTCGGAACGGTCATCTTGACGGGCTTGGGTTTGGAGGACCAAAACCCTAACGAGAGAAAACGTTTTTTTATCAAAGAATAGTTGTTATTAAAAAGACTAGATACGGTGGATTAGTATTATTTTGTCTTTAGTTTTTATTTTTGTTGTGATTATCCTATCATTCTAGATTAGGTAATTGAGTCTCCCTTATCGAAGGACTCTCTAGTTGTTTTCTATATTACCCGTAATAACATAAATCATTATTGGCACTATTTCTCCCTCAATTGTAGCAGTATCCTCTAATGTTTATTTGGTCACTACCTTGCACCACCAGATACTGGTAAATATGTCACCAAATATCTTAGATCATTGATAACTACGGCCTTTCTCACTACAAAAGGAAAAGTCATCTTGAATCACCCAACTATGGACAACTTATATATACTTCAAAAGACAAACCTCGTCAAATATCCATTTGCATACACCAGACTGCTGCAAGAGTTGTATGTATCTGAAAAGCAACCCAACAACATCTTGCATGTGGTCTGCCATTCAATAGAGAAAATATTTTGATGAATTTCACAATAAGCCCAACGAATTTCACAATAAGTCCAACATTAGTCATTAGAAATAATAAATATTTGAAAACAATGAGAATAAATCAAAGAAAATATATGCAGTTTGCAGTTGAAAGGCTTGTGAACAAACAGAAAACCCATAGAAGCAGAAAAGACGATAAAAACTAACCATGACCAGCATTCGTGAGGTCAATTGCCACTTCAAAGAAAGAAAACTCCTTGGTCGAATCTCCTTCTCCAGCAGATAAACCCGTCGCCCATCCTAATTTTCCAGTTTAGCCGCATAATATAGTGAGTCCAGTAATCACAAAGGTTGTGTAGAGAAGTGAAAGCCAAAGCAAGGGTACAATGGCAGAATGGAAGATTTTGACAATAATGCCACAAGTCAGCATCACTAATCGAGATCTCAAGCACATTAATTACATCAGCAATTATGGACTTTTCTTTTTCTTTATTCAAATTATGAAAATAACAAAGAAACACATCTGAACTTCAAAAGACTTCTTGGTTAACTGAATCAACTATCTCTTTATTCATGATTAGTGCCAGAGTTATAACCTTCAAGCAAATTGGACTTCTGATATGATTTGGTTATTAAAGTACCTCTAGTTCAACTTAGCTCCTAAAGCCAAATCTAAGGTCTCAGTTACGTCAGTTATCTAGTTTTTATTTGACTTGAGTGACTTTAGGATATTAAACTACCTCTAGTTCTACTTAACTCCCAAAGCTAAACTTTAGACTCAGTGCATCAGACTTAGCTCCTAAACCTAAACTTTAGTCTCACTGCATCAGTAATCTACTTCTTTATTGGACTTGAGTTAATTAACTCTAATTCTAGTTCCATATAACTCTCAAAACATTAATTAGGTTCGAGGAAAAATGGATTGGGTCACTCAAGTGATTTAAGGTTATCCAGATAGAAACACAGTTGTCAAGAAATTATTGTCCATAAGAGTTCCACGGAGAAACTTTTAGGACTTTCTGAACCAGATTCTAATCCAACACATCCCAAAACTCTACAATATGTGGAGAACCCAAGAGAGAGAAAAAAATTAACATGCATAAATTGATAAAAGTAACCTTCAAAATACTCTTACAGCATATACGCACCCAAGGTTTTCAATACATAAAATACAGATCCTTCTGCTTCATGACCAACAAGATGACCAAGATACCTCGCTGGCCCTTCCTTGTAGTGAAGAATCCCTGGGGTTATTGGCCATACAATTCGTAGCTTGTGGCCTTGTTTTATAGGGACAACTCTGACTAGTATCTGCCGAAACCAAACATTCAAATAATTCTTAAAAATATAACTAAAAACTTTTACTAAATATAAAAAAAAATTGGCCGCTAAACTATTTTCACACGTTTTGAAAAAGGCATGTTAAGAAAGCCACACCAGCTGCATGCACACCTGTAAATGCTCTGAAGAGCAAGGTTCGCCAGGGAAAGAGAAGCAGCTCCTCACATGATTTTGAATTGCCTGGAACTTCTCCTCGACGACACCTTGGAGCTTATCAAGGCTCTCTAAGCATTCAATCAGAAGAGAATAAATGATAAAGAACAGAAAACCAGCCCATGATAGCAGAACTCACACACCTGCTAACCTTTCGCATATATGACGAGATGCATGATATTGGCCGAATAATGTTCTTCATAGAATTTTATCAGCTCTTGTCTTGTATCCAAGCCTTTCACTTTTGGTTTAACCTCCAAAGTATCCCAGTTACCTATAATTTCATATATGATACGCATTTTATGAAATAAAAAAATTTCATAGGTGATAGAGAACATAGTTTTGTGGATGTTAAGGACATGGTTATTTGGGTCCAGCAGCACAAATCATGAAAAATTAAGGCACTTAAAAGCTAGCGGATAGTTATCAGACACAAATGCACATCTGATACATATCTGACCTGTACTAAACTTGTGATATGGATGTCCTTCATCACTTAGATGCTTCTGAAGCTGCACAAAGAAGACATTTCAAGAAACAGAGTTATAACATCAAGCGGGTTGAAAATTTAAAAAAAAGTTCAAATATTCTAACCACAATGTTTTGCAAAGGCATCACTGAAACTCACGACAATCAAACAAATAGAAATAAGAACATTAGTCACCAACATTCATACACACAAATAAGTCAGTGACTTCTTGAAGACAATATTGAAAGTTCTAACGTACCTATTTGGCCAGGAATATTCAGACCAGAAAGATCTCAGCAAAATATATTTTTGGGCCAAAGCAAGGTCATTTGCAATTTATATTTTTTGATAGAGGTGCCTACTCTGGGATAAAACACCTTGTACAGCTTAAACAGTAATCCATCCTTATATTGCAACTCTTATCAACATGTCAATTTGTACCTGGTTCATTCTCCATGCATCAGACAACAAATTTTTTTGATTCTCTGTGCATATGAGAGAAAGAAACAACAGAAATGAGTAGTTATTAACCCAATTGTACAACAAAGATTACAAAAACATTATTTCTGGATACAATGAGGGACAAAAACTCATTGAGAAACTAATTGCTACCAGAATCGACAGCTTTTATTTCCCTTGTTGTTGCATCAGCTGACATTAGTGGTTTAATGAAGAATTGTGCAAATCTGAAAAGAAACCGCAAGGAAACAACCAGCTCATAAATTGTACTTATTTTAATGTCAAATACAAGAAAAACAGCTTACACAGTACATCTGTTACCTGTCCAGAGCATCTTCAAAACAGTCGCCATTGACATCAAAATAGTAGTTGGTTTGCTCGGAAGCAGTGAAAGCATTGGTTTTCCCTCCATGCTAAGAATCACAAATAACCAATATGATCAATGATTTCAGTGTCAATTCAATGTCAATAGGAATCAAGATTAAAAATGAATACATCAGCAAGAAACAGCTAAGGATCCTCTACGGACAGTATCTTTCAAATTTTGAAACATGACTCCACACAAGATTCAGCGGAAAATCACCCCACCGTTATCCAACTCTGAGAAGTCCTAGGATAGTATGACATAGTGGAAGCATAAATTAGAAAACTATAGAAGGAATATGCACTAACAAATACGAATATGTTGTGTGCATTTATTCTAGACAAACAGGGTCCTCCAACGATAAAAGTAGCATACAACTTTTCGTCTGACACAAGTTTCTCAGGTACAGGAAATGAAGCACATTTTTTTTGCTAAATAAGTTAAGAGACTTTGTTCTTACACAAGTATATGTTAAACAAGTGGGGTAGCTAATGACCCATGAGTCCCAGTGTTGATTGCTTTCTCCATTAGTTGAAAGAAGCAGAAAATTGAGTCTACCTACCTAACATCTTATAACTGAGGAACCTTTTACCTACATGTGACTCTGCTCCATGTTATGATGCTGTAAAAACATCAATTTTTTAAATCCACATGAACACAGAAAAAGAGGAGAGAAAGTGGACAGAGAGACCATCCATGCAAAACGAAAATATGGTAACAAAGCAGACACAGTTCACAGTGTTATCCAGTTAATGAGAAAGACTGTCACCAAAAGCTCATTCTATAACTCATTATACGACAAATACCACCAACAAAAAGAGCTCAAGAGTATAACACAGCAGCACCAACAACATATCACGTAAAATACAGCTAACTAAAAAGGAATTCAATGAGACCAATTTGTGTGTCGTTGGCGACTGCATTCGCTTAGAAACTATAGAAACAATCCGTAACAAATACCAGAAAAGGTTGAAGCATGGTATGATATCAAATAAAGTCTTACATTTCAACTAACTAACTAATTAATCAGAGAATGAACGAAGTCCAAATTACATCCCTAAGAAATGATTCCGTAGATACCTCGCTGATGTACTTAGAATAACTATCCTCCAAAGGGTACTTCTCACTAGCATAAAACAGCATGTGCTCTGCAAAAAGAAGAAAGGGGAGTAACGATACATTTGAATCCTTTAGATAATAAATACAAGGAATTCAAAGCAAATGCACGTAAATCCCATCAGCATTGAATGAATTCCAAGCAGACATAGTAAAGGGATGACTGAAGGGCGGAAGGAAAGAGCACCGAGAAAATGAGCAAGGCCTTCGAGTCCAGCAGGGTCGCTGAAAGCACCAACGCCGACGCTCATGGACGCAGAAGCCTGAAACAATTGAACTTGGTAATTAAGAACACATACAGGAGCCGGACAAAAGGAAGGATTGAGGGGAACAACTTGCCTTATCGGTTTCGGGATCGCTTATGAGAAGAACTTGGAGGGAGTTAGTGAGAAGGATCCTTCTATACTCCCTCTTGTCCGATCGAGGCTTCAAGATCTCTTCCGTGCCCACCGCCATTTCTCTTATTTTCTTCTTTTGCTGAAATTGACGGAAACAGAATACCCAGAGACTTCTCTAGTTCACGACTTCACGTCCCTCGCCCTATCTCTCTCCGTCTCCCTCGGCTGGGAGGGATTTTGTTACCATGCGTTTAAGTATTTGTGCGCTGTTGAAATTAGGCGTGGAATGAGTAATGACCAATGTTATTCAATGGTGCTAGAACCGACCAGGAATCAAATCGATCAAGTGAGAGGTGAGTGGTTCAATTGTCTGACCGGATTGAACTTTTAAAAGATTATTATTTTAAAGAACCGGCCATAGGAACTGGATCAGCGTTCAAGACTATATGGGTTTGGAAAGTTCCAAACCCATCCTCAACCATTAGATCTAGTTTGACCCTTTAACTAATCTAATGGTCCAGATTTGTTAGGGGCATTTAAGACTTTACACAAATAATTAAATTATTATATTTAATTTAAATATTATATTATTATTTAAATATTATATGTTTTTATATTAAATAACATACAGTCGACTGCCACCGCCGACTGCCACCGCCGTCCGCCGGCGACCGGTGATTTTTCCGGCAACCGGCGCGGTGACTTATACGGTGACTTTTTTTGTGACTTTTTCGGTGATTTTTCTGCTGATTTTTCGGTACTTTTCCGGTGAATTTTTTTGATGACTTTTTCGGTGACTTTTACGACGAGAACAAGTTAACTAGTTAACCTGATTTTTACTATTAACTTGTTAGCATGTTTTTTTTATTGATAACTAGTTAACTTGGTTTTTATAGTTAACTAGTTAGTTAACATGTTTTTCGGTGACTTTTTCGGTCAGGCTTCAGAGACCGACCAAACTCCGGTGACTTTTCCGGCGAGAACAAGTTAACTAGTTAACCTGATTTTTACTAATAACTTGTTAACAAGTTTTTTTTATTGATAATTAGTTAACTAGTTAACCTGAGTTTTTACAGTTAACTAGTTATTAGCAGATAACTAGTTAACATGTTATCTAATCGAGTTAACTAGTTAACCAATTGAGTTAATTATTTATCAAGTTGTTAACTAGTTGACAGGATTTTTAGTTGATAACTAGTTATCAAAATTAGTTAACTAGTTAACTTATTGAGATAACTAGTTAACATCATGATTTAGATAACGAGTTAACTAGTTAACCAATTGAGTTAACTAGTTACCAAGTTGTTAACTAGTTATCTAATCGAGTTAACTAGTTATCTATTCGAGTTAACTAGTTATCTAATCGAATTAACCAGTTAACCAATCGAGTTAACTAGTTAACCACTCGAATTAACTAGTTATCTAATTGAGTTACCTAGTTAACCAATCGAGTAAACTAGTTAACCAATCAAGTTAACTATCTAATCGAGTTAACTAGTTAACTAGTTAACGTCACAATTTAAATAACTATTTATCACGCTATTAACTAGTTAACTTATCGAGTTAACTAGTTAACTTACAATTGTTAATAATTACTACACAATCACCTAATTTTTGGTAGATGAGGTTACTAAAATTATTTACTAACAATGCTCACATACAAAAGTTTACAAAATGGCCCAAAAATTCCCAAATTGTCAATAACATAAAATAGGTGACCTAAATAAAATTAATTAAAATTAAGTGACTAAATTGTTAATGAACAAAATGTTCATCTTCTTCATTCGGCACTTTCTCTGCATTTCATCTAGGGGTGGCATTCGGCCGGGTCGGCCCGGTTATCTGGCGGACCAATAACCGCCCTAATATTTGGCCGGTTTTTTTTAACCGCCCGACCCGGACCCGTCGGTTCTGTTTTCCTTACCGTGACCGTGGCCGACGGGCGGGCGGGCACCAACGGTTATACCCGGCCGAGCGTGAAGCCCAACATTTGTCGCCCAAATTCGAATCCAAATGTAGCCCAACTGCTTCCAAACCCAATTGGGCTGCATAATTATGGGTTTTAGTAGCCCAAATAATTTGTTATTTCAATTGTAGCACTTAATTTGGGATATGTTAATTTCATAATTTAGTTCGTACTTCGTACTAACTTATTAAGTGACACAATTAATAAAAATTAATTCTGAAATACTAAACAACTAATCAAATTAATTCCGAAAACTAAAAATCTGAAATCCCAAAATAATAACACAAATACTTCTGTTTAATAATAACTAACTAACATCCGAAATTGTGAATACTAAGAGTTTGAAGAAAATAAATTTAAAACATAACGATGTGATGATCCCAACTCTCGTCAAGTCATCCATATAGGGTGGTATTCGGCCGGGTCGGCCCGGTTATCTGGCGGACCAATAACCGCCCTAATATTTGGCCGGTTTATTTTAACCGCCCGACTCTGACCCGTTATTTGGTCAATCTGGTTATAAAACCGCGTTGACCGGGTCGATTACGGGTAGGTTTTCGGGTTTCAGGTTGGGACTGCCACCCCTAATTTCATCCCCTGCTTCTTCTTTCTTCCAGCAGCCGTTTATGTCATCTACAATAACAGCAGTTGCAAACGATTAAATACATCGGAAAGGCTGCGGGAGATGGCGGGAGCTCCGGCTCCGATTTGGCCGACAGGGGGGAGGGGAGATGGCGAGACTCGGCTCCGATTTGGATTTTCACGGAAGAAACAACATTATGTCGTCTCTGCTTACGGTAGCAGTGCTCCTAATCCTATTCAATCCAGCTGCTCCGGCTACAGTTCCAGTTTCAGCGGCTCCACTGAGAGTTGGCTTCTACCGATCAACTTGCCCACAAGCTGAAGCCATTGTCACCCGAGTCGTACAGAGGTGGCACGCAGCCGATCCCACCATCACCGCCGTTCTTCTCCGAATCAACTTCCACGACTGCTTCGTCAAGGGCTGCGACGCTTCCCTCTTAATTGACCCAACTCCGCAGAACCCCCAACCGCAAAACACTGCTCCTCCGAACAAATCAATCAGCTGATTCAACCTCATCGACGCCGTCAAGTCTGCCATCGAGTTCGCATGCCCTGCCACCGTCTCATGCGCCGACATCATCACACTCGCCACCCGCGACGCCGTCTCACTCGCCAGAGGTCCCAGGTACACCGTACCCACTGGCCGTCTCGACGGGCTGGTCTCATCCGCCACTGATGTCAAGCTTCCTGCCCCATCTTACTTGGCTTACATCACCAGTCAGTCAAGACAAAATCGACAAACGGCGGCGGCTGATTTATTAGCTAGGGTTAGGTTATGATATTTTTTAAATTTCCGATTTTACCCCTCCGGGTTTTGGGTTTGGAACGTTCCAAACTCCAATTCCTGGACGCAGATCCTTTGCTCCGGCCATATTTTAGCATATTAATTAAATATAAAGATCTGTGTGTTTAACTCGACATAAATATTAAATCTCGTGCATTTAGCATTTAATCAAACATTCAACAACCGACATCAAACATCCAACACCCAACATATGAAGAGAAACAAACCCAAACTACAAAACAACATAAATTATAAAATTTTCTTTTTAAATGTTGAAATTGGACGTCTTCGGTTTGGTGGTTTTATGGTTTAACCGAACAAAACCAAATAAATGTGATGGTTCCTTACTTTGTGGTTTTATGGTTTAACTTATGGTTGTTGACCAACCAAGTCGCTCGCGTTCGGCTCGGAAAAAACTTGTTCGGGACTCGGCTCTACCTTTAACGAGCCAAGCTCGAGCTCACCCCAACTCATCTCGTCTGGCTCGCGAGCCAGCTCGGCTCGTAAGCTCTGTTGATGAAGCTCGCTAGCTGGCTCGTTGGGGCTCGTTACAAGGTTCGTGGACAACTCGATTACCCAGCTCAGATCGTAAGCTCGTGAACTGGCTCGTTGGGGCTCGTTCATAGGCTTGTGGACAGCTCGATTGCCCAGCTCGGATCGTAAGCTCGTGAGCTGGCTCGTTGGGGCTCGTGGACATCTCGAAATTATTCATTTTGATTTTTTAATATGCGTTAAATATAATTTAGAAAAATGAGTTCAAACTCGAAACGTTTCAAACGAGCTCAATTCGAACTCGAGCTCGTTTAGGCTCGCCAACGAGCCAGTTTCTAACCGAGCCGAGCCGAGCTCGAGCCAAAGAAAATTTCATCGAGTCGAGCTCGAGCTCGAGTTTAAAACACTCGAGCCAAGCTCGAGCTAGGTAAAGCTCGCCTCAACTCTGCTCATCAACAAGCCTAGACTTTAAATGGACCAGACCATTTTTCTTAATGGTTGATAATTTTACCGGTCAGACCAGTGGTCTGGTCCGATTTTGATAACACTAGTGTTATTAGAACTGGACCAGACAGGTCGGTCCGACCAAAAAAAATTGGGAACTGGTGCACAACCCGGTCAGGTCTGTGCTTGAAACATTGTCGGCTCAATTAAGCTTTGGAAACGGGTTGAACTAGAAACCCAAAAAATCGGTCGAACCATTCCCAGCGGTTTCAGCAGTTATGCTTCTTTCTCCTAAAATGAAACGCCTCTCTTTCTTCTTCTTCTTTCAGTAACTCTCCCGTCCCGCTTATCCATTGGTCGCATCTCGCCGACGGACATTCATCCGCCCTTAGGTTCTTCTTCCACCCGCCTCATACAGTAGTTGTCACTCTCTATCTTTTCTAAGGTAAGAATTTCAAAGTAATTAGAAGTTTGTTACTGGTTTGGTTTCTTAAAATTGTAGGATTTGCTTCTGGTTCGGGGATGCGATTTATGCTATGAGGGATTCAATTTATGAAGGTTTTAATTTCAGGTTTGTGGTGAAGATCCCACAAGGGGATGTTTCCAGAGCAAGCAGCGCCACTGCTATGCGAAGGGGTGAGAGGAGGGATATTACGGCTAGGATAAGTTTGGCACATAGGGAGTTAAGATTGTCAAAGCAATGGGTCACCACATTACTGTAATTAGCTAATCTGATAAAAAGAAGGTTGAAGGGATTATTATCTATTTTGGTCACTAACGTATGAGGTTTGTAACATAGTGGTCATCAACGTTTTAGTGTGGTCATCAACGTTTCAGTGTGGTCATCAACGGTTCAGTGTGATCATTAACCTATTCGATTTGTAACAAGTTGGTCATTCTATTAAGTCTCCTTCTAATTTTTTTGTTAAATGTTGATATCAGCAATCCATGTCACCTGTTGTTATGTCACCCAATCAACCCTACATTCAACCCAATTAACCAACCTAACCTAACCTAACCTAAATCAACCAACCCAAAACTCACTAACCCATCATTCAAGCTCATCTCCTTCTCTCTCTTCGATGGAACTTCCCTCCTTCATCTTTTTCCATCTCCACCTCCAGCCATCTTCCGACGATAGCCCGAACCATGACATGCCCCACCTGATTTACCGAGTTTTAGTGATTGGGGAGGAGGAAGAAGGGTTTGGTTGATTTAGGCTAGATTGGACTGTATTGGTTAGGTTGGCTTGGTTAATTGTGTTGAACGTAAGGTTGATTGGGTGACATGGAAATTTTGGTGACATGGACAAAAACTTGGTTGGATTGCTGATATCAGCACTTAACGGAAAATTTGGATGGAGACTTAACGAAATGACCAACTCGTTACAAATCGATTAGGTTATAAATGATCACATTGAAACGTTAATGACCACTCTATTACAAACCTCTTACATTGGTGAACAAAATAGATAATAAGTCAAGGTTGAAGCATTGGATCTTCTTGGAGCTGATGAGTGATGAACTGATGATTATTTGGTTCGAGTCCTTGATGGGTTTTGTTTGTTGCAGGGTAGAAAGTGATTACAGGGAGCTTCATAGGGAGCATGAAGGAAACAAAGGAGATGCTGGAGTTCTGCAAGGATGAAGTCCTGAGCTCCATGACTGAGGTGATAAAGATGGACTGCGTGAATACAACATTCGATCGGCTAGAGAAGAATGATGTAAGGTATATGTTCCATCTTGATGTAGCAGGAAGTGATCTTAAGCCATGAAAGTAGTCGTACATAAGGCATTTGTTGTCTACTTACCAAACTAACCTACTACTGAGTGTATCAGGACCACAAGAAATTCTTAATGTCTTTTGTCTCCTTGTGTGGTGGTGGATATTTGGATCAGCATTAAGAGTTTATTAGTAACGTAAAATAAAGAGAGTTTTTGTTTATGATAAGCGTCTTTGGGTTGTTACTAATGGATATATTTTATACTTTTCTGTTATATAGTAACTGATTTTTATGGTTTGATCCCAGTCGGACCTCAACCATTGAACCTCTTGTTGGACCGGTTCGATGTTTGGTCCGGTCTTGACAACATTGCTAATGACTAATGACAGTTTGGCTGAGAGAAAAAAATATCAGTTTTCAAAAACAACTATTTTTTACTTCATCTAATCATTTTATGAAAGACATGGAATCCACACATTCGAAATTGAAAATTTTCTACATCAAAATCTTAATTTTTTAGAGATGAATCTAACAAGATTGTTCTCGATATACTTTTAAAAATCATATTTTTTAAAAGTTATTTTAAAATTGAAAAATAATAATAACTACTTCAAACACTACAGTAGCTACTTTAAACATTGCAGTTACTAATAGACAATCTGATGTATTTGTTGCTACCTTTGAGGTAGTTATTGAAACATGTGATACTATTGATAATGGATCAATAAGTAAAAAAAATTTCACATTTTAGTAACTACTTCACAATAAGTACATAAATGTTCGTTAAAACTATGGATAATAGATAAATAAGCACAAAAATAGAATACTACATTAAAAATTTGCCAAAATCCCCATAGTAAGTATAGAAATGTGTGTTATAACCAATGTTGTCAGGACCGGACCGGTCATCGAACCGGTAAAACAAGAGGTTTGAGGATTAAAGGTTTAGCCGTAATCAAACCGGAAGAACCGGTGTAAAAAACAGGTCTATGTAAGTTATTAAATATATGTATCCTTATGTTATTATGACAAACTTTAGGTATGAAAATATAATAATGATAAGGTTATATATATTACATTTTAAAACCCTAACCTATCATATTCCCTTCCCCTTCACTGTGTCGTTCTCTCTTTCCTATTCCCTTTCATTCTCTCTTTCTCTTCAACACAACACTAAACCAGTAAATTTTCATCTTTTAATTCAGTAAATCTTCCACTTTTAATCGATCTCCAATCTTCATCTTCGATCTCCTATATTTTCCCCATTTGTTTCTCCGATCTTCAACCTCCTTCTTCTTCTTTAATCTTCTTGGTCTTCGTTCTACTTCTCCAATTTTTTTCTAGTTGCAATTAATTTCCAGATCTAGAAACGGAGAGAATATTTAAACTGGAGAAGAAGAGAACCAAAAATGCGATAAAAAGGCATTTGACCCTTGCTAAATCAAAGGATTGAGCGATGACCAGTACGAATTTAGCCAAAATCATTCAAGTCATTTGATTATTTTCAGATTTTTGTTTTTTCCCGACCAAGACTGAAGGAGGAGTGCGGCAACTAACGGAAACCGGCTGAAACCGCTTCATCCGGGTCGACCGATTTCCGCGGGTTTCCGGCTTGACCTAGTTCTAAGGCTGAATTGGACCGGGGGGTTTAAGGGCAGGCCGGACCGGGATGAGTCCCGGTTCCCAGTTTTTCCGGTCGAACCGGCCGATCTGGTCCGGTTCTAATAACACTGGTTATAACCAATGTTGTCAGGACCGGACTAGTCGTCGAACAGGTCAAGTGAGAGGTTCGAGGATTAAAGGTTCAACTGGGACCAAACCATTAAAACCAGTCTTTGTAATCTTTTAAATATATATGTATCATTATGTTATCATGGAATACTTTATGCATTTATTCTAAAGAAAAAATATTTAGGTGTCAAATATAAATTTATAGAAATAAAGAAACTCTACGCGGTCTCACATCCACACTTTTTTTTTTGCAGGAGCCGCCTCTCTTTTCTATTTTTCTTTTGTCAATTTCTCTCTCTTTGTATTCTTCTTTTCACTTTTCAGTTTTCACCTACCAACTTCTTTCTTCTTGGTTCATCTATTTTTCTTCTAAATCACTCTTTCTATCTTTATTTATTTGAAGATCTTAATAGATCCAGCATTAACAATGGAACAACGTGGTGGGAAGGAGGATAGCAAACGGCGAGGATTGGACAGACGACATGGATCAGACAACCTTTGGATGGAGAACAGCAGTCGACGAGGTGGCACGGACGTCGAGGCGAGATGGAAAGTATTAAATATATGTTTTAAACTTAGATGCGATGAACCCTAAGTGACCCGGAGCTTTAAAGCGGTCACGGATCGGCGGTAATTAGATTCTAATTCAGACAGTTTCTTTTTCATAATTGATTTGTTCTTAATTCTTGTTTCTTTTCTAGCTTGATCACCTAGATTAGTTTCGTGTTCAAATAAGGATAGTTGGCGAACGTCCGCCTTGTTTTAGAACGCCAAATCAATTAATTAACCTAGGCATGGTGGAGGCGGTAGCTCTCGTAGATAGGCCGAAGGAGTAGAAGCTCCTCTCGGCTGATATGGTGGCGATCCTTCTCTGGAGCAAACAACAAGGACCTACGCCATACAACATGAATAAAACTAAAGAGGGGGTGAGAGACCGAACCGATGGTGTTGTGGTCTGTGGTCTGGGCACACGGCACTCCTGTGATGTGACTCTAGAGTGCATCATAACTCGGACCCCTGGCCTTGTTGTCGCCCCAGCCGAGGTGGTGGCCGTGATAGTGCTCGTGTGGGATGCCGAGGTGGTCGGCGAACTCGTCATAAGAGAACTCTCTATACACCCCACCGAGGAAGAAGGAGATGACCTTCTTGTGCTGTCTGGACTTGTGAGTGTCCAGCTCGAAGGTGGCCTAGAACTCCTGGAGCGCGATAACAGGAAAGTCATCCGCAATGGTGGTCAGCTCCAGAAGCCCTGCAGCTGCGAGAGAGTTGGAGACGTTGTTGAACCAAGCCTCATCATACTCCTGGATAGACTCCAGGGAGAGGGGGCGCACGTCAGGCACACGTATGTGTTGGATCCTTTGGTAGTGCTAGAAGTGGTGCTCCGGTAACCTGGCAATGAAGGGGTGGAACCCCTGGCGGTTCGGGAAGACCAGTGGAGGACCATGGATGGCAGGAGTGACGGGAGCGGGTGCTCTGGAACTAGCTCCGGCGTCGGGAGCGGTAGAGGTGGATCCTGGACCACTGGGTGCGACTCTCGGCCTCTTACCCTTGTTCCTAAAAGATATAAAAAATTCAAACCACATTAGTCAAACCAATCTTACCCCACACTTGGTCGAAAAACTCAATTTCACAAGGAAACGAGAGAAACCGAGTGGGGATAAGCTAATCTAACAACCGGAACCAAAAGTTATCATAAGGGAAGCAAATGGATAAATAGGGCAGCCAATGCACATCATGTAGTCAAAGTCAAACCGACATTCATGAAAAAGTCAACACCTCGCAAAATTTAGCAATTACGCATAGCTAAACACGATCAACGATATCACAAGGCACAATCATAGGCTCAGCAACAATCAATCATTAATAGGCACGCATAGAAATGGACCGGGCAACCATATAAGCTTTAACAATCCATGGTCAAACCGAAAATCCATAAAAGTCAAAAACTATTATACAGTCATCAATTAAGCATAGTAATTCTCGTTCAAATATCATCAAAACATGGCACAATATTCCCTGAGTATACTAGATCATCTAGGTTCAAACAATTCTGCAAAAATCACACCGAAATAGCAGGCACGCAAATCGAGGTAGACCAAAAAAGTCAACCAAAGTCAAACTCGATGAAATTCAGCAATCTACACGGAAAAAGATTAGCAATGAAAAACCCAAGAACTAACCTTGAAGACATGTTGGCTAAAAATGAACGTACGAGAAAGAATCGGCGAAAAACTCGAAAATGGCGTTTCGCGTGGAACTGGGGCTAGAGAGTTCTGATTCGGACGATCTAGGTGCCAAAACGTTCAGGGGAACGAGGGGAGGGGTGTGGCGACGGTGGCGGTGGAGGGTTTCAAAGTGGCAGCGATGAATAGGGAAGTGGGGGGGGGGCTGTTCGGCGTTTTCGAAAATGAGAGGGGGAGAGAGAGAATCCGGAAAAAATGAAAAGATAGGAGGAAGTTTTGGATTTTTCTGAAAATTTTTGGCGAAAAGAGTAAAAGTTTTCGCCGAAGAAAAGTTTGAAAAACTATCTGCCGGTTGTAAGAAAAGTCTTCGCCGAAAAGTAATTCAAAAACTGGTCAGAAATTTACAGGAGGTTTCAAAAAGAAGCTTTCGCCGATAAGTAGTGCAATTTTCGGCGAAAACTAAGACCTGCAGTTTTAAAATATTTTTCTGAAATTCCGGCAAACTTTGAAAAATCATAATAAAATCAACAAAGGCCGGAACAATCCCAAATGAATTGGAGCTGAACCGAGGACACACGGCATATACAAGGAAAATAAAAGATAACACAAAGGACACTTTTGGCTCCCCCGAACCGACTTTAGAAATGAGACTGACTCAAGAATTCAAAAACTGACTCCAGCCGTGGGTTGCCTCTCACGAAGCGCTCTTGCTTAACTTCTTTGAGCTGGACAATACCTGGATGGTGTTAGAAGACATCCCAACTCAGGATCTCCTTCACGCTCGCGTCAGTATTGACGAAATATAGCTTCAGTTTACCGCTAGTGAGTAAGAAGCACTTCCCATTAATATGAGTCAGTTGGGTTCGTCCGTCGGGAAGGTGGCCGGTTACTTCGAAGGGTCCGAACAGATCTTGCGGTTGCACGTCCTTCTCTGGTGGTTTGGCAGAAGAAGGCGGAGCGATTAGCTCGGGAGGGGGCGGTTTAGTGATTGGCCTCCACACCTCTTTGGTCTTTCCTTCGTTCTTCTTCTTCGCCTCGCCAGGATTCTTAGCTTGAGGTGATCTAAAAGAGGAGGCTTTCAGTTCCTCATTCTTCTTTGGCTTCTCCGCTGGCGTCTTCTTCTTTTGCTTGATAACCTGTTCAGCACCTTAGACAGCTATCTTTGAAGAAACACTAGGGACGACATTAGTGACGGAGTTGACCGAGGCCAACTCCACAGTTTCAACAGAAAGACAATGAGCTTCTCCTTTGGTAATGTACTTCATATCATCCTTAAGACGGAATGTTACAGTGTCTTTCCCGATCCTTAATGTCAGCGATCCGTTAGGTACATTGATTGTCATGCCGGATGTTGCCATGAAAGGTCGACCTATCAGAGGAGTAGCATCGTCCTCCCGAGTATCCATTACTACATAGTCCGCTAAGAAGGTGAAGGGGGCCACAGTTAGTGATTACGTTCTTAATTATCCCCCTAGGCGTCTTTAAAGATTTGTCAGTGAACACTAAATGCATGCTAGTAGGTTTTAATTCTCCTAGGTTGAGTTTCTCATACAAACACATAGGCATGACATTTATAGACGCACCTAGATCAACTAGACTACGCTCGACTTCAATATCATTAATGATTAAAGGTATAGTAAAGGAATCAGGATCAGAGCACTTAGCTGGGATTGGTATGGAGAGCTTCTGGTCATGAACGGCGGAGCATTCTTCCTTGAAAGGCATGGAGGATGCTTCTTTCTTTTTCAAAGAACTGTGCTGCTCAATTCTCCACATCGCAATGCATTGGGGAATGGGATTCTTGGCTGATACGGAGCAAGAGGGGGCTAAGGTGCGCGCCTAGGCTTTGGCGAAGGTGTCTTCTCTTCGTCTTCCTTGATCTCCGGTGTATCAACAGCTGCAACATCAGAAATCATGGCCGGATTGGGAGGAGAAGCGGCGGCCGGATTCTTGCAATTCCGAGTGGAGACAATCTTCACGTGCTCGTTCTTCGGGTTTGTTTCTGTTTGGCTTGGTAGCTTACCGAAGGGGCGACCACTAGAGAGCATGCTAGCGATGTTGTTCACTTGACTCTCCACTCTATGGCCTTGCGCAATCTGTTATTGATTTAGGAGAGCTTGAGCCTTGAATTGGCTATAATGATCATTGAGCCTAGCGATGATCTGATTTAGCTTCTTATCCAACTCACTGTCCTTGCTGTCATGCGGCGGTGGTCTCTGAGGCTGACCCTAATAGTTGTTGATCAGATACTGGTTTTGGCGATTGCTAGGAGCTGTACCGTAGTTGCCTTGGTTCCGGTGGGGCCGTTGGTAGATACCTCTAGTTTGATTGTTTGGCTTCTGATCTTGAAATGACCCAGATGGTCGGTTATTCTGATTCTGATTTGCTCCAAAGTTGTAAAGAGGTCGCTCTTGGAAACTTCCTTGTTGTTGCGGTTGTCGGAACTGTCGGTAACCAGTATAACCTTGTTGATTGTTGTCGAAGCCTTGACCAATGAAGTCGACTTCTTCGACAGACCAGACTTCTCTCTACCAAAATTCTGACAGTGACCTCCGTTGTGAGCATAGGCGCCACACCATTGGCAGTCAGCAACAAAAACAGAGGCCGATGGAGGCTTGATAGGCGTGGTAGACTTCTTCAAGTGCTTCTCGATTTCCGCCTTGACTTACTCTTCAATGTTGAGCTTGCTTCGAGCTCCTTCTGTCTGTCTCTCCCAATTCCTTGACTTGGAAGCGCAATCAGCAAAGTGAAGCATAGCCGCTTCTGGTGTAAGAGCAGTGATATCTGCCTCAGCTAAGGAGTTGACCCATTGGGATGACTCCTCATTCATTCCTCGAGCAAAGGTCTCAGCTAGTTGCCTTTGCTCGAAACCGTGGTGGGGGCAGCTGTAAAGGAGCTCCTAGAATTCATTTCAAGCGTCGTATAAGCTTACTCCTTCCTTTTGTCTGAACCTTGAGATATTATCTTTGTAGGCAGTTATTCTGGAAGGAGGAAAGTATTCTTCAATGAAATCTTGAGCCAGCTTGTCCCAGTCGGTGTAGTAACCGGGAGGCTTGCTATTTAACCATCTCTTGGCGAGTCCTCGAAGAGAGAATGGAAAGGCCCGCAAGCACAAGGTGTTCTTGTCGAGATTCTCATTCTTGAATGTCTCACAAAGAGATATGAAGTCCGCCAAGTGAGTGCAAGGGTTGTCGTGCGGCCTTCCTTCAAACTGCACGTCCCTAGAGATCATTCCCAGGAAGGGGATCTTAATCTCATAGTCGGGATCATCGTCATTACGCGGCACAGAGATAGAGGATCGAAAGCTAGTCGCGCTCAGTTTGTTATAATCGGTAAGACTTCTCTGAGCTGATGGCGGCGGAGGAGGAGGCGGTAGATGGTCATCCATTCTAGGAGAAGGCGTTGGCGAAAGTGATGTGGTGGATGAAGCGGATGAGGATGAAGATGAGTAGCTCTCCTTCGGCTACTCGATTTTAATTGGAGTAAAAGATGAAGGCGGGACGGTAGTAGATTGCTTCGGAACTCGCGGTTGCCTAGATGGAGCAGAACTACCCGGCTTGTCTGAAGTAGAAGACTTGATAGAATTAGTCTGAGAACGAGTATACGACGGTTTATAAACCTGAAAACAACCTGTTAAGAACAAAAATAAACACAATCAGTGTAAAATCGAAGTGTGATGGAAAAATGAAAGATGGAAAGGTAGAAGAATAAAATGTTGACTCTTCTTTCAAACAATTAGAAGAGGTCCCCAGCAACGGTGCCAATTTGATGCGCTGTAAAACAATAATCAAATACTACCAAGCTAAAAGCTAAGCAGATCGTATTCCACAGGGTTTCTTCTAATTGTCTACTCAAATGAACTGGCAAATTACTCAGGTTTAAACAAGTTGTGCGTGGTGTGAGTTCCACGACTTCTAGACTATGAAGCAGAGAAATTAAAAATGAATTAAGATAAAAGACAAATTAAAAGATTGTTTCACTTTACAAGACGACAGACAAGCTTAGATTTCGAATCCCCCTAAGATCATCAGAACATTGGCGATCACAAGACCAGCGGTTTTCAACCCCGAATCATTCAGTTCTCAGACACCACCATAACCCCTGACTCTTAGGCTTAAGACTAGCGAACGTTCGCTTTATCCGATCTAACTACCAAGATTAATTGACCGCTCGTGCGTTCACTTCTGCAACAGAAAACTAACTGGTGTGATTACTAGTGATTAATGAGTTACTCTAGCAGAGGATTAACCCTAACTGGTTCCTACAAAGAGAAATTGTTCCAATGAATAGGTTAACTGTTGATTTGGTGTTTTGAAGTGAGGTGAACGTTCGCTACTATCCTCAGCTTAACTAGAATCTTAACTAGGTGATCAAGCTAGAAAAGAAACACAAAAGCAATAAAGAACAAACCAAAAAAGCAAGAGAAACTAATTGAAACTGGATTTAATTACCGCCGATCCGTGACCGCTTTAAAACCCCGGGTCACTTAGGGTTCATCTAATCTAAGCTCTATGAGTTTAGCTACTCATATTAAAAAACAAAAGAATCAAAGACAAACAAAGAATACATCTTCACACAGGAAGAACAGAGAAGAACTGTAAAACCTAATTTCAGATGAATATGTGAAGCTTCAATCTCCTGGATCTTCAACTCCTAGCACCGAGCTCTCTGAGATGGAAGGATGGTGTCACGATCTCTTCCCGGCTCCTCGAACTCTCTAAACTCTATCTCTCGAACTCTAAAAAGTATAATTTTGATAATGAATAAATCATCCTTTCATTGTAGCCGCCGGTTTAATATTTATAGGGTTTCAGAATCCCAGCCGGAAAAGGAATTAGTTTTCGGTAAAAAACTCAAGTTTTCGCCGAAGACTTCAGTGGAAACCTCGGCTGGATCCCTGTCTTCGACTATGCAATTTTTGCATTAGTTTTCGGCGAAGACTTTGGATGTCTCGCCGAAAACTCTAGTTAAAATCGGGGTAGTGCTTTCTTCTGGCTTGGTTGACTTTTGGATTGATCTCGGGCCATTCCTTGAGGTTCCTTCGCTTCCCGAGCTCGTTTGTGGCTACGTATTTGACGGCAAAAACCTGTGTAATCTTAAAAACACTAGAAAACCATCAAATAGACCCATAACGGGCCAAAGTAACCGAAACGACAAGAATTAGAGCAATTAGGCGAAAACAACCTAAACTACCCTAAAACCTGATATTCAAACAAGGAAATGTAGCTTAAATGAGGCTAATAATCACGTAAAATCGAGTGTCATCACACACAATCATTGATCACATTTCAATTCACTAAGTGAGTTATTAGGCGCCATAAGGAGTTATCCCGTACCACCTCTGCCCGCTCACAACAAACGCACCCCGAACCGTAGTAGGGGTTCCCAAAGACGCATCCTCAACCGCAGTTAAAATGATTCATGGCCACACCACACAATACCCCTCAGGGACACCATAGCACCTCAGTGCAATCTAGGGGGCAGTACAGGCTCCTTCCGATTCTATCATTTATTATACACAACCAAACATATCACCTTCCATCATAATTCAACACTTTCCAATCCAATTCCCAACATCTCACATAGTCAACCTTAATCATCATCACATCTCATCCATCTCCCACAATTCACATGTTGAACAAATGCACACATGCTTAAACACACTTTAATGCAAACTATTGTCGGTTGACCTCCTTCCAAGTATAATCGACTAAATCTCTCTTCATCCTTCGATGTTCATAGCCATCATGAATGATCATCACATTCCCCTCTAGATAATGTTAGTGTGTTCTCTTGTTTTAGTTCAGATTGGTAGCAACAAATTCATAATCATGATATTTAGGGTAAAATTATCTTAGGTTGTCCAATGCAGTACTCTTAGTGAGTTAGAACTATTCATCAAGAGAGTCAGCGGTACAACTGAACGTAAGAGCGACGATGATCTTTGATTCAGGTGATAGTGACCAACGACCAACAACATCAAGTCTTTTAGAAAATGTTGGGCCGACCTCCACCACACCATAAAAATGTGTCGAAACAACATCAAATGCATATGAAAATGCCTTCTGAGATTTTGCCTCATCGCGTCCGTAGTAGTCATCCAGCAAAGCATCACTGAACAACTTCCCTATTACGTCATGTGAGGCAACAATCTAGGGTTTGGCGGTGATGTATTGCACATTCTTTCGCTAAACGACAGAGATGTAGCTGGTGTTAGTGTTGTCAGGACCGGACCGGACATCGAACCGGTCCAGCAAAAGGTTCAAGGGTTAGAGGTCCGACCGGGATCAAACCGTAAAAACGGGTAACTATATAAACACAAAATTTTTATGATCCAAAATCCATTCACCATTCAAAGTGTATAATCCATAATTCATAGTGCATAGACATAGCAACCAAATCCCACCAATAATACATACCACAACACAATATTTCGAAAAGTTAGAACTGAAACACACCAATACATAAACACGACATCTAAAAAAGAGAGGTATCGTCAAAGAGATATCGAGTATCTTGATCATCTCGACAAACTCCACTAGGACCAGTATCCATA
Organism: Linum lewisii; assembly: GCA_034768395.1. Classification (NCBI taxonomy): domain Eukaryota; kingdom Viridiplantae; phylum Streptophyta; class Magnoliopsida; order Malpighiales; family Linaceae; genus Linum; species Linum lewisii. The sequence goes on from CM068304.1 coordinate 23,827,705, forward strand.
AGATTCTCATATTGAGCAACTTCATCTCCAATGTGGGTCACTTAGGGTTCATCTAATCTAAGCTCTATGAGTTTAGCTACTCATATTAAAAAACAAAAGAATCGAATACAAACAAAGAATACATCTTCACACAGGAAGAACAGAGAAGAACTGTAAAACCTAATTTTAGATGAATCTGTGAAGCTTCAATCTCCTGGATCTTCAACTCCTAGCACCGAGCTCTCTGAGATGGAACGATGGCGTCACGATCTCTTCCCGGCTCCTCGAACTCTCTAAACTCTATCTCTCGAACTCTAAAAGTCTAATTTTGATAATGAATAAATCATCATTTCATTGTAGCCACCGGTTTAATATTTATAGGGTTTCAGAATTTTAGCCGGAAAAGGAATTAGTTTTCGGTGAAAACTCAAGTTTTCGCCGAAGACTTCAGTGGAAACCTCGGCTGGATCCCTGTCTTCGACTATGCAATTTTTGCATTAGTTTTCGGCGAAGACTTTGGATGTCTCGCCGAAAACTCTAGTTAAAATCGGGGTAGTGCTTTCTTCTGGCTTGGTTGACTTTTGGATTGATCTCGGGCCATTCCTTGAGGTTCCTTCGCTTCCCGAGCTCGTCTGTGGCTACGTATTTGACTTCAAAAACCTGTGTAATCTTAAAAACACTAGAAAACCATCAAATAGACCCATAACGGGCCAAAGTAACCGAAACGGCAAGAATTAGAGCAATTAGGTGAAAACAACCTAAACTACCCTAAAACCTGATATTCAAACAAGGAAATGTAGCTTAAATGAGGCTGATAATCACGTAAAATCGAGTGTCATCACACACAATCATTGATCACATTTCAATTCACTAAGTGAGTTATTAGGCGCCATAAGGAGTTATCCCGTACCACCTCTGCCCGCTCACAACAAACGCACCCCGAACCGTAGTAGGGGGTTCCCAAAGACGCATCCTCAACTGCAGTTAAAATGATTCATGGCCACACCACACAATACCCCTCAGGGACACCATAGCACCTCAGTGCAATCTAGGGGGCAGTACAGGCTCCTTCCGGTTCTATCATTTATTATACACAACCAAACATATCACCTTCCATCATAATTCAACACTTTCCAATCCAATTCCCAACATCTCACATAGTCAACCTTAATCATCATCACATCTCATCCATCTTCCACAATTCACATGTTGAACAAATGCACACATGTTTAAACACACTTTAATGCAAACTATTGTCGGTTGACCTCCTTCCAAGTATAATCGACTAAATCTCTCTTCATCCTTCGATGTTCATAGCCATCACGAATGATCATCACATTCCCCTCTAGATAATGTTAGTGTGTTCTCTTGTTTTAGTTCAGATTGGTAGCAACAAATTCATAATCATGATATTTAGGGTAAAATTATCTTAGGTTGTCCAAGGCAGTACTCTTAGTGAGTTAGAACTATTCATCAAGAGAGTCAGCGGTGCAACTGAACGTAAGAGCGACAATGATCTTTGATTCAGGTGATAGTGACCAACGACCAACAACATCAAGTCTTTTAGAAAATGTTGGGCCGACCTCCACCACACCATAAAAATGTGTCGAAACAACATCAAATGCATATGAAAATGCCTTCTGAGATTTTGCCTCATCGCGTCTGTAGTAGTCATCCAGCAAGCATCACTGAACAACTTCCCTATTACGTCGTGTGAGGCAACAATCTAGGGTTTGGCGGTGATGTATTGCACATTCTTTCGCTAAACGACAGAGATGTAGCTGGTGTTAGTGTTGTCAGGACCGGACCGGACATCGAACCGGTCCAGCAAAAGGTTCAAGGGTTAGAGGTCCGACCGGGATCAAACCGTAAAAACGGGTAACTATATAAACATAAAATTTTTATGATCCAAAATCCATTCACCATTCAAAGTGTATAATCCATAATTCATAGTGCATAAACATAGCAACCAAATCCACCAATAATACATACCACAACACAATATTTCGAAAAGTTAGAAACTGAAACACACCAATGCATAAACACGATATCTAAAAAAGAGAGGTATCGTCGAAGAGATATCGAGTATCTTGATCATCTCGACAAACTCCACTAGGACCAGTATCCATAAGATTCTCATATTGAGCAACTTCATCTCCAATGTCAGCAACATCTTCAGAGTCAGAACCAGTACTTGATATTGCATCAGCTAAACAACAAACATATGATTCATCACTCATCAATGATTCACATGTATAGAAAAGTATTGTAAAGTAACCAAAAAATTCATAATCTAGTGAAAGAGATACCTTCAGTCCTTCTGCGTTTCCTATTGTACCTTCATCCGCTCCAATCGTTGTTCGACCCATTTCCTCATCTAAAGCTGCCATCAACTCTTCATAATTAAGTTCTAGAGTTGGAGTTGAACCTTGATCATCCAGGACCCAAAAATCAGTACTACTAATCCACTTAGAGTCAAATGGATCAGTGTTCAACTTTTCTGTGTTGTAGTGGTCTCTGCAAGTAAACATAACATTCAAACTTGTATACCATGTATTCAACTCTTCATAGACAAAACCAAATATCACATACTTGTTCTTCAGTTTCAAATTGTAATTGACAAAAACAAGATCACACAACTTGTCTTCTTCCAACTTGTTCCTCATGTCAATATGAATACGCTCAAACACACTCCAATTACGCTCACATCCAGATGATGTTGATGTTTGGCTAAGTAGTCGGATTGCAATCTTTTGAAGAGTAGGTGCACTATCACCAAATGTACTCCACCATACATCTAGAAAACAATTATGAACAATTCAGAAATTAAAAATACTAGTACAAGCACAACGATAAAGTAACTTTGTTATAACAAAATTACCTGGATGAAGCTCACTTCTTCCTCGAATAGCCAATTCTCTTCCAAAACTACCCTTTGCTTCCTCATACATCTTCAGTTCCTTCAGAGCTGCCATACCATCAGTACAATATGTTTTCAACTCAAAAGATTCAGAACAGCTGACTTCACAAACTCTATAGGAGTGTCCGTATGGTTATAGGCAAGTGCTGGATTGAAATAGTAAGCTGCCCTATGCATATCTCCTCTGAAATGTTTATCAAACCGTTTCTCAACAATGTCAATAAAAGGTTTGTACTTGGGTTCGTTGTCTGGGTAGATACTCTTGATCCCTTCGATAATCAGTGTCATCCCCTTATACACATAACCAAGTGAAGGTTTCTCATCTAAATCAACAAACATCAGTAACTTCATGATAGGAGTAACAACCTTTACTATCTCCAAGCAATCACCCCAAAACATGTTATCTAAAATGATTTTCTCCACATTCATCGCTTTTTGAGTACTTGAACTTGAATCAGCTATATAGAACTCACTTCCAAACAAAGCCTACAAATCAGCCTTGTGAGCATAAGTACTCTTCAACACTTCAAAATGAGTTGCGAACCTTGTTAAAGTAGGTCGTACTATCTCTTTCCAACCTTTTCGTGCCTTTAACCAATTCAAAACTGGTTGATGGTTATAAACAAACACTGAGATCTTAGATGCCTTTGCAAACAACTCACTAACATGCGGCAGAGCTGCAATATCTTTAAGAATCAAGTTGATGCAATGTGCAGTACAAGCTGTCCAATAAATGTGAGGGTAAGTCCTATGAATAACCTTACCACACTTCAAGTAATTTGATGCATTATCAGTCACAACTTGAACAACATTAGGTACACCAATCCACTTAATCACCTCATCAAACATCTTGAACAAAACCTTTGCAGTTTTGATCTCCTTTGTTGCATCAACAGATTTAATGAAACACAACCCTTTAGAACAATAAATCAGGAAGTTTATCAAAGTTCTACCTCGCTTATCAGTCCAACCATCAGACATCAAAATGCACCCATGTTTTGCCTAAGTTTCAAGATACCGTCCACAAGTAATTGACATTCACGCTTACAATCAGCTAATAGATGTGTCCTAAGAGCATGATATGAAGGCACAACAAATCCAGGACCAATAGCAGCAGCTGCACTATAAGATGCTTGATAGTAGGGAGAATATGCAGCATTAAAAGCAAATCCAACATCATAAAAAAACTTAGCAACCATCAACTGAGCTCTATGAAGTGCTTCTTTACATGCTAAAGCAGCCTTAATTCCAAGTTGAGCACCAGCTACGGTTCTAGGAGCAAAGTAATCATCAACATTAGCCTCTCTTTCTGGACCATCACTTCCTAATCTAGTCAACTCATCCATCGTATTAAGTGGTGCATCATTCTGAACAACATTATTAGTATCCCTATCCTCATGAAAAGTCATACCAACTGATGCATCCGCTTTCTTCTTCTCAAGTTTGTTCAAGTTGAACTCCGTTAGATTGTTCTGAATTTTCTCACAAACATCATAAGGAACTTTCAAGCATCTACTTATTTGTCCAGGAATTACAACAAGATGTTATTTCATTCTATTAATTTCACCTCCTTTATATACCTTTGCACAACATAGACATTAGAATACCTTGTTTCTGTTTTCCTCTACGAGTTCTTCAAAGTAGTTCCAAGCTATATCCGTTTTCTGCTTAACTCCCACTCCTTTTGTTGAAACCGTAGAACTTGAATTCCTATTCGAAGATCCATCTCCACTGGTACTTGTATCCATCTGTAAGGAAACTTTCAATGATTAATAAACAAAGCATTAGTGTCGCTAGGAAACTTTCATTTTCTTTAGCCATTAGTGTCACTAATCCAGCACTACAGTAAAGCAGAAACAACTACCAACCTAAGCCCTTAAACCAACAAAGCATAAATAGTTAAACAAAGCACAGACAAAGCAGAATTTCTCTATAACCCAGTCATTCAGCTCCAACACCCTTCAGATCACATATAAACTGTCATGAACTGCGTCAGACATTGTTGCCAATGATACTAAAATCCTGTTTCTAACTCGCATAACATGTATCTTGAGGACAGAAACAGCTTGGTATTTACATTTGGTTTCATTTCTGGTTTAATGCATCTAACCTGTTTAATGAAATTCTGCTTGATCCCACCATATATAGATATCCTAATGTTACAGCAATTGACAAGACTTATAGCACATGTATCTACAACCTAATTCAATCCACAATACTTCATTAGCTGCAAGAGATTGCAGAAATCAAACATAAACAGAAGCTAAGCAAAATGATCCCTTCATTGGCTGCAAGAAATTGCAAAAAATAGACAAAAGTTACCCAAAAATAACATCGAGCTTCATCCTAAATCACTTGGCCTACGGATATGCACCAACTAGTCTATGTACAAGTATTTATAACACTAAAACCCAGCCCTTCATCAAACCAACACAGCAACCCAATCTAACTGAAAATGCAGCAACTTGCTCCCAAAAAGCCAATACACCAAATCAGCCAACACACCAAATCAAACAAGCCACCTGCCGTAGCCATTATAAAAAAAACAAAGTACTAAGCATTAAAGCAGCAACTTGAAGAGGAAGCATAAGTCAAATTCACGATTTTAGAAACTGATAGGATTTTTTTTTTTAATTATTCCAGGTCGGCGAAAATTGGCCACATCGGGTCGCCCGGTTTATCCGGATTCCAGAGGCTCATTCAGCCAGTGTTGTTTTAGAGGCCGACCGGACCGAATCTTGGTCCAGTTCCCAGTTTTACATGTCGGCCGGCCGGTCCGGTTTAGATAACACTGGCTGGTGTTGAACTTCAAACATTTAAGATTTTCATACTCTTGCTCATCAGAGGATTATGTGTTTGAGGGAGATTTTGACTCATGTGTGGTTTGTGAGTTTGACGTAAAGTGATGAGAGGTGTGATTGTTCTCCGATTTCAGAAGTTGTATTTTATAGAAAGTTGAGTTGGATGTAGATAACTAATGACTTATGTGAGTTGCTCTAATTAATAGGTGGGGTGAATTGCTCTAGAGAATGAGTGGTGTGAGTATACATTACTGAATTATAGAGACATGAACAAGCTGACATGTACAAGTGTGCACATAATCCAAACATAGTGTTAACCATCACTAAAACAATGACAAATTATAAAAAAATTACAAAGGCAATTTAAAAAAAAACTCAAATTTTTCGGAAATACTCATCTCGAATTATTATAAACAACTATAAAAAAATTTACAAAACATTAATCCGTGTTCTTAAATTTATGGTCAAATACACAAACCTAACCAAACCTTTTCAGTTTATGTAAAATCTAGTCACTTGGTTTGAAAAACTCAAATTAGCCATTTTAAAAAGTTCCATTTACCTTTTCATCCAAACTAGCATAAGATGAAATTTAATATATGATGTGTCAACTTTGATGGCAACTTCATAACAAATTTTAACACATTATCATTCATTTATAAATAATTAACAAAATAAATATATTGATTACAAAATAACATAAAAGTAATTAAAAACTAAAATAAACCAAAATCCTCCGATTACCATTCTAATCTACCCAAAATCCCTACCCACCGCCTCCACTGTCGTCTTTTCCTTCCTCATCCTGTCAACATCATTCCGCCGATGAGAACCCATATCCAACAAACACTACCCCTTGATATTGGCTCTGTACTAAATCCTTCCAACACCATTGATGTTAATTCATTCAATCCTTTCAACACTACTTATGTATTCAATAGTAGTTCTACATTAAATCCTTCCCATTAGGAGAAGTAGTGAAAGGGGAGAAGTGGGTTGGTGAAGAAGAAAAAGTGTTACCAACAAAGAAGAGCTCAAGAGCAACAACGATTTGGGGTGGGGATTAGATCTAATTCAATAAAGGAGATGTCTTCTTCCTCTTATACTTCTCCAAGCATGTTTTCTATTCAAGCCGACCGGAGGATTAAGGGCTTGAGAAAAATTCTCAACTGTATATCACCAAACATGTCAGAATTTGAACTCGACGGAGAAACCCAAAAGCCACAAATGGGACGGAGAACCGAACGGAGGCGAAAAGTAGATTTCTTGATCCCCTGCCCTTACTCTTCGTCCAGATCTACTCAACCGGAAAATTTTCAATCCAGAGGTACAATGCTCACTGTCGTAGACATCGACTCTCTTGTTCCGTCTTTCTTCTACGGGTCCAACAAAGGAGGAATAATCGGCCAACGATCGGAAATCTGGAGAGAGAGGGGGAGGATGGAAAACACCAAACCCGAGATCCAAACACCACAAGATCCAAACACCCCTTCAGCTCATCTAGATCGTCGTCTATCAAGCTCTTGGCCCTCTTCAAATAATCCTCCGCACTACTGTTGTTCGAGAGACCGACGTAGCCTTCGAGCAGGACCTGGTTCTTCCTGTTAGTCATTGTCCTCGACTGTCGATGATGGTGTTGTCGTCGCCGTTGGCAATTGTGTTTGATCTCTCGGGATTTTCCCACATCTGTAAGGTTTCAGGGGATAAGGATGGGAAGGGTGGGTTGGAATGCCAGGAAAGGAAATGGACAAGGTTAAGGTAGATTGTTAGACGTTGGAATGAAATCATTTTTTTTAATTAAATTTATTTATTGATTTATTTTATTTAAGTTTACATTTAATTGAACTTTTTTATTCCATAAATTTATTATTAATATTCTGATGTTAAAAAGTTAACGGTTAATTTGGTCAACTGGATAGATTTGACACGATAATAAAAAGTTTGGCTAGATTTGTTTATTTGACCTAAATTTAATAAACCAGACGAAAAAATATTTCATCTTAACCTCATAATTTGGAGGTGGAGAAGAGAGCATAGTTTCAGAGATAACAATAATAATGCTGTCTCCAACACATCATTAATCTTAGCCATTCATTTAATCTAATGGTCAATATTTTTTACTTGTTCTTTTAAGCTTTTCATCTCATATGAACGAGATATCTTTTCGGCAAATTATTTTCTCAGTTGAATAACGAGTTGGCTGGAGAGAGATCCTAATTTTTGGGACATCATTTATGTATGGGAGCGTCAATGATGACACTTTGAATTTTTTCGTCTCTATAGTCTGTACAAAGTGTATAAAGTTTGTATACAACTTGTATAAACATCGATATGAGATGTATACAGTGTGTATAGACCGCATACAAATTGTACAGACGGGCCAACAAGAAATTTGTGAAGGAAAAAATATTTTTTTTAGAAAAATAATTTTTTTCCAGAATCATAGATCTAATGATGACGATAACGTGGGTGAAAAATTTTTCGTCAATGGAGCCTCGTGTGATTGAGAAATTCGTCGAGAAACTTTTCAGTAATGAAAAATGAGAGGAAATTCCAACAAACTAAAAGAAATTGGAGATATAAATATAAGATTGAGACCACATGATTAACAATTCAAATCTAACGATGAATGATAATTGTTACATTGGACGCAACAAATTGCACCATTGTCATAGAAATTGTAGTAGTAGTGGAGAGTTGGCCTTAAAAGGGGCTACATCGAAAACAGAGCCGAGGCGCGAAGGAGGCATCTAGCAAAGAGTCCAGCGGCGGGAACTTGAGAAATAGTTACGAGGGTAGAGGTGGAAAGCAGGAGAGAGGGGAAGCCTGAGGTCTCTATACATATCAGCTCTTTGTGGGAGCGAAAGCGAGGGAGTGAAGGTTTGGTTTTCTTTTGTTTTGAACTTCTGCAGCTTATTCGATCCTTATCACGCACTAGGTTTCGCTCATCTCGTTCGTTTTTGCTACATAAACGCAGCACCCCCACAACTTCTTCCTCTGTTTTCGAAATGGCGGACGGTCACTTCTACAACAACATCTCAATCGGTGGTCGAGGCGGCACCGTAAGTTATCTCTCTCTCTTCCTGTTATCGATAAGCAGAAGAAATATCTTTTTTGTTTTTGCCTGTTCTGCGTCTTCGTCGTCTTCATGCTTGTTCCGAAACCCTAATCGCTCGCAAACTCTAAGAGGTTTGTTTTTCACTCGTGCATCACTCTAATTTGATTAGAACCGGTAGATGTGGAACCGTTGTGCGGTTGGACTGGAAGCCCTAATATTTGTGGTTGCTTTCGTGAATGTCCCTGCTTTGGTGATTTTGGTTGATTGGATGAGGGATTTAAGTCTGGTTTGTAACTTATTTGAACGGGACTTTTGAACCCTATTTCTCAATTTTCGTTGACATTGATTATCCTTATCTTGATCACATGTTTATATGATATTTTCATGAGGACTGAGAAAGAACTGTGGTTCATGTACGATAGGTTTCCATCTTAAAGCAATAAACTCTTGTTAATATCTTGATTCTTCTGAATGGTTTAGTTTTTGTTAATATCTTCTTGACCTTGGCTTATAATTTTGATTCTTATCCTGTCCTATGAAATCCAGAACCCCGGGCAGTTCAAGATTTATCCAGGTGGAATAATGTGGAAGAAACAGGGAGGCGGTAAAACAGTAGACGTTGGCAAATCTGAAGTTGCTCGGTTGACGTGGATGAAGGTGCCAAGAAGCAATCAACTAGGGGTTCAAACTAAAGATGGACTATACTACAAATTTACTGGCTTCCGTGACCAGGTTTCTCTATCTACTTTTTAATTTTAAGTAATTTACTCATGCCTAACTACTTTTAAAGAGTAGGCTGACATTTCGGTTATTGCATGGCTGACTAGTGCACATGTCGTTTGTTTATCATCATTTGCTGTTACTTGTTGGATTTTGTTAGTCTTGGACAGATGTCCGGGTTCTAATCCTAGATTGGGAATTCTTGTGCTGTTCTTGTAGGATGTTAGTAGCCTGAACAACTATTTCCAAAGCAAGTTTGGAGTAACGTCAGAGGACAAGCAGCTTTCTGTCACTGGACGCAACTGGGGAGACGTTGACTTAAGTGGTATGCTATCTTGCATTTCCAATATTTACTTGTTTAGTTCTCCGGCTCTCGTTAATTCCTTTCTAACTTTAAATCACTGTGTACTCTGGTAGATAGCTTTCTTATGCAAATCTTGGGCTCATGGAGTTGTTTAATTTGTGTCTAATGTCTTGGTTGGATGTTTGTAGGTAATAGTATGCTTACCTTCTTAGTGGGTCCAAAGCAAGCCTTTGAGGTATCCTTATCAGATGTTGCACAGACTTCTATGCAAGGCAAAAATGATGTTGTATTGGAGTTTCACGTGGATGACACAACAGGAGCCAATGAGGTCTGTTTAATGTTTTTATCATTGTTGTTTGTTGGTGGGTTTGTAGCTCCCTGTAACCTTCCAACTCAAAAGGCATGTTGCACTTGAATTTTTTGTTTGTCAATGAAATATGATCTGCTGGACAATTTACATCTATTTGAATAGCTAAGCATTTTGCTTTTGTAAATTTAAGTATAACTCTAGTTCAGATTATATTTTTGGGGGTTATGGTTATATCAATATTAACTGGATTAATGAGTTGTGAATTATACAAATCTAACTTTGTCTAGAATTAACTATACCTTGCACTTGTTTTGCATTGCTGTCTAAGCTGATGTGGTATCATTGTCTCCCAATATGCTGATTTGAGACTCTGTTTGATAATTTTGGTAATACTTGCATTGTGCGTGCAGAAAGATTCATTGATGGAATTGAGTTTTCACATCCCTAATTCTAACACCCAATATTCTGGTGATGAGAACCGTCCTCCTGCTCAGGTGAGTTGATATCAATTTGTTTTTTGTTATGGAGAATGGGAACTTGTGATTCAAGAACAGCATTTACATATTTTTTTCGTCACTTGGACCAATATTTTGAACATTATGGTAGTAGAATGTGTCACTTAACATGTTTTTTTTCTGGTTCGAGGTACTAGTCCTGTAGGAAGGCAATAGCTTTGTGTTTGTCCTTAACCGTAGGTTGTGGTCTTAAACTTTGACTCTTACGATACTCCCAGTGGATGATGCTCTAGGATTGTGATATGCAATTTTTCTATGGTTGTGATTGCCTATATGTGCTTTATGTCACAATGATCCTACAACCCTCAAACTTTCCAGGTCAATGCCTCTTTTGGATGGATCACTAAATCAGCCCCTAAACTATCTATAAAATGATAATTTAAACCCTGAATTCACTGCAATATCTCTTCTACATCAGTGCTCAGTAATGTTCTCCTTAATCTTATTATTGTCAGGTATTCCGTGAAAAAAATTATGTAACTGACAGATGGTGGTACCGGGGTTGAAGAAGCTGTTGTTTCATTTGAGAGTGTTGGAATTCTCACACCAAGGTGTGATTTTTGAAATCCTGAGCTGCCAAAAAGACATGCATGCTTCACTCTATATAATTTTTTTGAGCTTGATTCATGCATATTTATAACTGTATATACTTAGGTGGCTTAAGCTGGTTTGAAAATGTGTTTTCTGTAGGGGTCGTTACAATGTTGAACTTCATACATCCTTCCTACACCTCCAAGGGCAGGCCAATGATTTCAAGATACAGTACAGCAGTGTAGTTCGACTTTTTTTACTTCCAAAGGTTCTTTCTTCTATCCCTTTGCAGTGATCATTTCTCCATACATGCATATGCTATTTCCTCATTCATAATTGTGGTTATCATGTAATCTTCCACTCGTGTGTTCTTATCTATATGGTATGCTTTCCTTCATTAGAGCTATTTATCCAGGCCCCTTGCTTGGACAACCTCCCTGAATAAAACTTGTTTGTTTGCAGTCTAACCAACCACATACCTTTGTTATTGTGACTCTTGATCCACCCATCCGGAAAGGACAAACTCTATATCCACATATCGTGCTGCAGGTATGTGGATTTTTCGCTTCATGATGCTTCTGTTTGTGTTGGTGGAAGTTTAATGTCAGTCTCTTTATCTTTTATTTCCGAGCTCACTCCTTTCCTTGTAAAAATATTGAAAATTTTGCATGCAGCTAACATTTTGTTTGTTTTGTTTTACCTAGTTTGATACAGAGGCAGTGGGAGAACAAACCCTGACAATGAATGAAGATCTTTTGAATACGAAGTACAAGGGCAAATTAGAAGCATCCTATAAGGTAAGTCTTTGATCTTTTGTGTAGTGTAACTGTCCTGAAGATTTATGAACTTCTTTGCATGATGATTTGCTCTGTTACTCTGTTGAATTGGCCCTGGTTACTCATTCTGCCTATATGTTCTTTCAAGTTTCATCAGTTATTGTTTGTCCTTCATATGAATGTACGCACATTATATATATGACAGGGGCTTATTCACGAAGTGTTCACCACCATTTTGCGTGGCTTGTCTAGTGCAAAAGTAACGAAACCAGGAACATTCCGTAGCTGTCAAGATGGTTATGCTGTGAAGTCATCTTTGAAAGCTGAAGATGGGCTTCTGTATCCACTTGAAAAGAGTTTCTTCTTCTTGCCTAAACCTCCAACCCTTATACTTCATGAAGAGGTGACTCATATAATCTTATTCTTTTATGTTCTACTATGTCACATGTATAGGAGTCATAAATGGTAAACTAGAGAACTCGTTATCACATGATATGATTGTCTTAGTATTCAGTTTCTGATTCTGCATTCGTATGCATGTAATGGTTTACATTTTGCTTTATATGACACATTAGTTTCTTAATTCCATGTACAAGATTGACTACGTGGAATTTGAGAGGCATGCTGCCGGTGGCTCAAACATGCACTACTTTGATCTCCTAATTAAACTGAAGACAGAGCAAGAACATCTATTCCGGAATATCCAGAGGAATGAGTACCATAATCTTTACAATTTTATCGGGTATGTGGAGTTGGTGGTTTTCATACGTAGGATTATTATGCTTTCAATATTTCATAGGGGTTTTGTATGCTTCTGTTTGTAGTGACAAGGGTTTGAAAATTATGAACCTGGGAGGTAGTCAACCAACAGCCGGAGTGCCTGTTATAGATAGTGATGAGGACATTAAAGTTGACCCTTACTATGAGCGCATTAAAAATGAAGCTGGTGGAGGGGAGGACAGTGACAAGGAGGTATATTAATTCTATGACCTTGATAATTTCAGCCTTGCTGGGGATTTTAATATTATTCAGGCATACTGATGTAAAGCTTGATTGTGAAATCTCAGGATGAAGACTTTGTTGCTGACAAAGATGATTCAGGATCTCCTACAGATGATTCTGGAGATGATTCAAATGGAAGTGAGGGTGGGAATGAGAAAGAGGCAAGCCAGAAGCCATTGAAAAAGGAGGTTCCGAAGGAAGCTTCATCTTCTAAGGCTGTGTCAAAGAAGAAAGGCAAAGATGTGGAGGGAGATGGTTCGAAGAAGAGGAAACAAAAGAAGAAGAAAGATCCGAATGCACCAAAGAAAGCTATGACTAGTTTCTTTTGTTTCTCTCAGATTGAAAGAGAGAATGTGGTGAAGAGTAATCCTGGAATTGCATTTGGGGATGTTGCCAAAGTGCTAGGTGACAAGTGGAAGAAAATGTCAGGTATGTGGGAGTTTAAGTTTTATCTGCAGAAGAAGCCAGAAGCCATTTTAAGAAGTTATTTATTTACTTGGTTGGATTGTGTGATGCAGCGGATGAAAAACAACCATTTGCAGCGATGGCTGCAGCAGACTCGAAACGTTACCAAGATGAAGCGAGTGGATACAACAAAAACCCACAGCCAATGAACGCAGACTCCTCTGCCCGTGGCTCGGACACAAGCGCATAATGAATGAATGAATGAATGAATGAATGGTGATGTTGTCGTTTTCTATCTATCTATCTAGCAAGCACTAGCTAGTAATAGTTTGCTATTACTTGTCTTGGGAATTATGTAGCGTAACTAGATTTTAGAAACATCTTTTCATGCCTAGAGCTATCAAGGGTAAGTCATGATCCTCCTTACAAGTCACAAGCCTCACTACTCTTATGGAGTCAACAAGTGGCACCTTCGTCTTGATCTTGACACATTCATTGTAAGATGAAGAGGCATTGAATATTTTGCATGCTCTACTATTTTTCTGTTTATAGTCTCTTGTATGCTTTCCCCTATTCTTTTTTATTATTCTTGCTGCCGTCTCCACCTATGAGAACATTAGATCACTACTACGATCTGTACTATTTATGTGTTCACATGGGAAAATTTTCATAGCATGCGGTTTTGGCACGTGAATTGTGATGGTTGGAGGTGTTCAGAGTCGTTGCATCGATTTGGTGATCCAATCATCACGATTTACATTAAAACAAAACCCCAACAGATCACTTTGCTTATGAGTTTTAAGGGTTGGAGGTGTTCAGAGTCGTTGCATCGATTTGGTGATCCAATCATCACGATTTACATTAAAACAAAACCCCAACAGATCACTTTGCTTATGAGTTTTAAGGGATTTGAGTGTTGTTATGGTGACAACAAAAATGATGTAACCATAGTAGATCCAACTCCGTTCTACCAAGTGGGTCAAAGAGGGTGGCTAAATCGTCGAATGAAGGGCCCAAAATACAGTGGAAGTGCAATCCCAATAAGGTTAGAAGTGTGTGGATAGACCTACCCCTCGTTGTCGTGATTTGTTGAACAACAAAGTGTTTAGGCTTTGTTCAACACTTATCTATTGTTTCATTCAAAGCTAAACCTTTGACACCTCATTTTCAGTTCAAGATATAGACACTCGAGGTCAGACTTGGGTTGAACATCACACTCTCTGAGAATTACATTGGACGAATATATGGTCTGAATAAGGGCAAATCCTCTGTTTTTTATTACTTGGACAATGACTTCGAGGATATTAATTTTTTTTGGCAAAGGAAGACTGATATCATATATCATCAAGAAGACCAACCATACAAGAGAGTTAACAAAATAAGCATCAGAGTTTCTGAGAGATTTTAAAACAAAAGACAGAAAACATCAGAACACATTACAATTACGCAGCTGATTGAGCCATTGGGGTTCAAGGCTTCCTTCTCTAGCTTTTCTCGCTATTGTGTCTGCCATTGCCACCCGATCTCGTCGACATGAAACAATGGAAATTTGAGGGAAACTGACAGAATTTCCTTAACCTCCGCTGTGATCGCCGAACACTCCCACAGGCCTCGTCATCCGGATCCAAACACGACTTGTTGGCAATCCGACCAAACTTCAGCTTGAACTCCCTCCCTCGCCGTCAGCTTGCAAGCTGTCAGAACAGCTTAAGCTTCCGCAACAGTTGGTCCTCTACACAAAAAGCAGGAGGCAACACCATTCGTAACTCGGCCTTCAGGGCTAATAGAGATTACCCCAATACCTGCCTTCTGGACATCTTGTTTGTAAGATCCGTCACACAGAAACCTCCAAGTGTGGCTTCTCGGCATTTGGTCCGATTGTTGTTGGTGTCTATCTGCCTCCTCGCTAATGGAGGCCCTCACCCTCATCTCCTGATCGGAATCTCTTCCTCTCAAGTACACATTAAACTCCATGTTCAAATTAATCTTCATCCCCTGTATCGTTGGGGTTACCTCCTAAAAACAAAACTCATTCTTGACTTCCATACAACCCAACAGCAGAGAGCAGCTAAAATGCAATCCTCTTCACGATGCCTTTGTTGCAGCCCTCTCAGCCAATCTGTAATAGTTTGCGTAGCAGTTGGGGGGGACAACAGACGGCATCAAATCCAGCCAAATTCCTCTTGTCCTTTCACAATCAAACAAACAGTGGTAGGCTGATTCCTCTTCTCTGCGACAGCAAGGGCATAAAGGATCAGCTGCACATCTCCTCTTCATTAAGTTATCCTTAGTTGGCAGCAGGTTAGAGCATATTTTCCACACAAACACCTTCACCTTCGGTGGCAATGAGCTGCCAAATCCACTTCCACTCACCATGTAATGCTCCTCCATTACTCTGAAAAATCTGCCTCCCATTCTTTAACAGTTTATAACAAGATTTTATCGAGAATTCGAGGGAAATATAACGCTTTCAGAACACGAACCCACAATTCTTCAGGGTTCTGAATGATCCTCCAACTTAGCTTTGCCAAATGTGCTAAATTAAACTCCTTGAAACTGCGAAATCCTAACCCTCCCATATGTTTGGCCTTTGTCATCTCTCTTTCGAACACCAATGGATAGACTTCCTGTGGAGATACCACCAGAATCTAGCAACTAATCCATCCATCTTTTTAAGGAGTGAATCCGGTAACATGAAGCATGAAAAAACATGGGACGGGATAGCTTGCAAGACGGCTTTAGCAAGAACTTCTTTTCCACCCTGAGACAACAAGAAGCTTTTCCACTGTCCCGCTCTACTCATCATCCTGTCAATTAGAAAGTGAAACGTTTCTGCCTTTGATCTTCCAATCTGCCGGTAGGCCAAGATACTTGCCAAACTTGACATCGTGACCAACTCCAAGAATCTCAGTAACTTCCCTAATCACCTCTGCTGGTGTGTTCTTTGAAAAATAGATCGCAGACTTCTCTTCTTTCACAAGTTGACCAGAAACTGCAGAATACCTGGCAATGGTACGTTTGAACTGGTTAGCTTCTTCAGCGTTTGCTCGCCCAAAGACGACAGTATCGTCAGCAAATAACACGTGAGTGAGAGTCGGACAACTTGGAGTAAGACGAATCCCTTTGATACATCCTCGTGCTACTTCTGTGTGAATCAAAAAGTATAGAGCATTCATGATCATAATAAATAAGAACGATGAAATGGGATCTCCCTGTCGCAATCCTCTCGTGAGAGTAAAGAAGCTTGTAGCTGTCCCATTAATCATCACCGCAAACTTGACGGAGCTGACAATCGCTCTGATCCATCCAAGCCATCTATTGCTAAAACCCATCTTGTCGAGCACAACAAATAGGAAGTCCCAGGAAACCCGGTCATATGCTTTCATCATGTCCACTTTAAGCACAAAATCATAGTTTTTTCCTCTTCTTCTACTCTTTAACCTGTGAATCACTTCATGGACTAGAATGATACTATCCTGGATGCACCTATTTCCTGTAAAGGCTGCTTGTAGTTCAGATATCATTCCCGGGAGAATAGGTTTAAGTCTAGTAGATATAATCTTCAAGATCACCTTTGCTCTGAAGTTAGCCACGCCGATCGGCCTATATTGCGAGATTTTCTCTGGGGCGAGAACCTTTGGAATTAGCGTTATATGAGTCAGGTTCCAATCTCGCTAAAACTCTGCTGTCTCGAAAAAACCTTTCACTTCTCTGACCATGTCCTCCTTAATCAACTCCCAATGGAGTTGAAAGAAACTTCCCGCATAACCATCTGGTCCCGGAGCTTTATGCGGTCCCAGTTGGAAGACTGCTTTCTTTACCTCCCATTCTTCAACATCGCGGCAGAGACGCAGGTTAGTCTCCTCCGACACCACTTTGGGGAGATTACTCATAATGGAATAATCCTGGACTTCCTTTGGAGCACGAAACAGCTCATGGAAAAAGGCTGTCACGTGGTTTCTAACCTCCCGAGGTTCATCAATCCACCTCCCTTCTTCAACCTGTATGCTTGATATAGTATTCCTCTTTCTCCTCTGTATTGTCGATAAATGGAAGAAACGAGTGTTTCTGTTCCCAAATTTTGCCCAGTTCACTCTTGCTCTGCTCGCCCAATACTCTTCTTCGACTTTCCATAAGCCAATTAGTTCTTTCTGCTTCGCATCAAGCTCTGCATAAATATCAGCAGTGTAGTGCTGAGCATTAAGGTTGTTAAGATCCTGTTGCAGCTCATCTATTCTCCCTCTATTTTCTCCCACTAACTCATTTTTCCATCTCCTCAAAATATGAGAGCAATGTTCAAGGTTACCTCCTGTGTTGCTCCCATTCATCCAAGAATTTTCCACTATCGAATCATATCCCTCCATGCTTTGCCAACTCGTTTCGTAGAAGAATCTTCGTCGTCCTACTCGATTGTCATTGTTCTCCGTCATCAACACAATAGGGCTATGATCTTATTGTATTCGTAGTTCATGTACTACGTTCGTTCTAGGCATAACTGCAAACCATCCCCCATTGCAGAATCCCCGATCCAACCTCTGCTTAATCACGTTGCCATGTCTGTTATTATTACACCAAGTGAAGCGATCCCCTATACAGCCAATGTCCAACACCCCTATATCCATCACGAAATCATTGAATTGTTGTAGATTTCTGTCTGGCGTCAGATTCCCTCCTTGTTTCTCTTCTCTACTGCAGATTGCATTAAAATCTCCTATTAAACACCAAGGAACCTCTGGTTGTCTTTTAAACTCATTGATTTCACTCCAAACCCGCCCTCTATCTTGAGTTTGAGGGGAACCATACACAAAAGTGATAAACCTAAGACCTTCTTCATACCACTGAACATCAATATAGTTCGGGGACTTTCTCACCACCTGAATGTTAGTATCTTTTGTCCACCATATCGCCAAACCACCCCCTCGCCCTACCGGCTCAACATACTCTCCCATAGCATACTTCAGCTTCTTTCTAAGTCTTTCCATAGTTCTTCGCTCCTGCTTTGTTTCCATTAAGAACACCATGGAGGGGCAATACTTGCGGATAAGATCCTGCAAGTGATGAACTGTAGAGTCTTGCCCCATTCCTCTACAGTTCCAGCTTATGATCATGGCTGGTTTGGTGGCAATTGGTTTGCCACCACCGCCTCTTCGTCATTCCAACCTTTAATACTCGATTCCTTTCCAAGCCTCTGCCCCTGTTTCATCTTTCCAATTTTTACTTTTCTCCTCTTATCTACTTCCCCCATCACAAAGTCTGATTCCTCTAGACTGATGCCCCCTTGTGTTCCAGAGTACTAATGCTTCTGTTTCTTCCTATGTGTCATGCTCATACCATGTTCCCATTGTCTCTTTTGTGTCATCGTCTTAGTATAAGTGTCAACGCTCCCATGGTTGGTGAGGGCTAAGTTCGCAGTCGGGGTGTGAAACTGGGTGCCTGCTTCCATACTCATACCACCACACATCATAATAGCCTCTGTAATCTTAGGATCATTCATATCCAGCAGCACCCTTACCAGAGTTGGTGTTGGTATATAGAGGAAATTGTTTGGTGCCAATCCCGCTAGATGAAAGGCAATATTTTCTATCCTTAAGCGTATGACATCCTGATTGTGAGATACACTAGGCCAATTCATCATGGAATGCTCAGAAATAGCTCCATCCTCACTCTAACAAAACTCTTCCACTCCCTTGTGTCACTCTCACTCTCCTCATAAGCCACTAAGCCTTTGAACATTTCAGCAATCTTCTTGATATTTCCCTTCCCCCGCAGATCTGGAGATAACCCCCACATCCATACCCAAGCCTCCGTAGAGTCTATTGCAACATCTTCTGGGTTTCTACATCCCTCCCAACTCTTAACAATCAGATGTGACTGTAAGACCATCCATGGACTTCCATCCTCAACTCTTTCCTTATCAGCCTGGTCGAAGAAAGTAAAAAGGAATTTATTTTTCTCAAGCTTACGAACTTTCAGATCTCCCTCATGCTTCCATACTCTCTGTGCATTATTCCTTATCGTAGTCACGCTGCACTTTCTGTCTCCAACAAATCTACCCACCAAAGACCTCTATGCCATCCCTTCCCTCGTGAGCTCAACGACCAGTTCTTCACAACATAGAAGTGCTGCTTGGGCAATAATCTCTTCAACCGTCGTCTCCATGTCTCCTGAATCTACCAACCAAAACCACCAGCACAAGAGCAAGGAATAACAGGGGCACAAAAGAGAGAGAAAGTTGAAAGCCAAGAGTCTCTTAACTTCCAGATCCAACTCTCCTCTTAACATACCTCGGATGGGGAAACTTAAAAAAGGTAGGTAGCTTTGCATTGAATCTACTATGTGCATGAACTCTTCTCCTTGCACTGAATGACCTTTTAGAAGAAGAGGGATTTTTGCCAATAAAGGCGCTCCATTGAGGAGAAAGGGGAGCTCCATTACGGGGAGAGAATTGTGCTCAAATTCAATGGCTCTCTTCGAGGATATTAAGATGTGGGCTAATGAGTTGGGAATCGAGCATGAGAAGCAAGACCATCTTGACTCTGTTCATTTAAATAATGCTATGTGGAACACAAAGGACGACAATAAGTGGTTTCTCATGTTGTTCTGTTCTTGATTGACAACTTCTTTTAGCCAAAGTTATTGTTGAAAATCTCTTTGCAATTTCCGTGTATTTTTACTCACACAATGCTTATGATTTCACTGACCTTAATTGGTGCGAGTCCTTGATTGAAATATTTAGGGGTTTTAAGGTTTGGTTTAAAGGATACACTAATGGTGAGTGAAATACTAAATTGCATCTTAATTTATACGAATATGATAAAGTAGTCATACGAAACATATTACATATTAGTACGAAATTACATCTTTATTCATACGTAAATGCTAATGTGTTGCACATTTTTGTAAAATGTTCTTCCTAGAATTGGTTGGCTTACCCAGTGATACAGCGCATAAGCTGAAGCCGTGTGTCAAGAATTGGAGCTACAAAGCCATTAGTGAACATCTGGAAAGGCAGGAGGCCAATGTGGGGCTCCATTTTTGGGAAATAAAATGAAGGGAAGGTGTACAAAGATATAAAGCAGTTTGCTACCTTGCGCCAGCCGGTGAAGGGTTTGGTGAAACCTCAGGAGTAAAAAAAAAAAAAACTCTCAGCAGCTAAAAGGTGGAGATCAACTCGATGGAAGGAAGAGATCAAAGAAACAGGAGGCAGACGATTCTAGTTGGAGGCTCGAAGATGCGTCTGCATTCGCCATGTCCTTTAGTTGAAGGTCGCTCGTATTAGTTCAAATGACCTTTTTTTTATGAACTAGACGACCTTTCATATCTATTAATTGTTGTCATTTTTATGCTATGCATGGTGAACAACAGTTATTTTTTAATGTTTCGAGCAGGCTAAAGAAAGGACAGAATGACTTGACAGTGCTATTCACAACCTCAACGCATGTCTGTCGACCTTTTCTTATTTGAAGGAGTAACTTGACGATCGCGCTGCAACAAATCCTGATCAGTAACAGTCAATTGGATGATATTTATCGAATGGAAGAAGTTGCTCAAGCAAAAGTTGATTTAGGGGTTAAGGAAATAGAGGGAAGAAGGGTAAGAATGAAAGGGGGCTAAGGCAAAGAAACTAAGGGGAAGAAGGGTAGAAATAAAAGGGCCCAGGAAAATAATGAGGGTCCAAGGGAAATAACCCAAGGTGGCAAAGAAAAAATTTCTCTCGTATGAGAGCTTATACCCCTTTTGAGGGTTAGGGTTTTTTCCATCGATATCTGCGCCGTCGCCTCTATAACTTTCATCGGACCAGAGGTACGACAATGCTTTTTTTCCCTGCTCGATTGTCTACACGCGTCTCATGTAGTTTTGATTGAGGCCCCTAGCTCTGCTCTGGTAATCGATACTGTCGAGTGGATTCAAAAGGGCAAGGGTTGAGAACGTGGTTTGGAGTCTCTCTTGTTCTTCAGTTTTTCTAGGGTGCGGCTGTTGGCGATGTTTGATAACCCTAGAGATACCATGGACCGGGAGCTGGCGGATTTACGATTGCTAGCCGAGGAGGAGGAAGGTTTACTGCTGCCTGAGGAGGATGCACAGGTTTGAGGATTGGTTATACGAACACTGCCTGATTGGTTTTGTGCTGACTCGGAAACAATACAATTTCAATATTATGAAGAGTCGGATGGCTTCGATCTGGCAACCGGGGAGAGGAGTGAACATACATGAGATTTATAACAATATGGAGGAGAGAATGGTCCTATTCCGATTCTTTCATGCTAAGGACGTTAGTTGGGTTATCAATAATGGCCCCTGGACGTTTGACAGGAGTTTACTTGTTCTTCACGAGCTGAAGAGAGGAGAACACCCAGCTAACGTGGCGCTTAAAACCACATAATTTTGGGTTCAGGTTCATAACCTCCCAAATGGTTTTTTTCTCGAACCTAGTTGCCAAAGCTTTGGGTAACTATATCGGTGAGTTCGTCAAGTACGACGAGCGTGGTACGATGGTGTTAGCGGAGATGATATTGCGCATACGGATTTGACTCAACATACGAGAGCCTTTGAAACGAGAGAAGAACCTTAAACGACCTAATGGAGAGCTGGCTTTGGCAAAATTTCGCTATGAGAAGCTTCGGAATTTTTGTTTTATCTGTGGCCGGCTGGGTTATATTGATCGGCATTGTGAAATTTACTTCAGGTTGCCGCATGATCAGATAACCAGGTTGTGGGATGTGTCCTTGCGAGCACCGCCCAAGAGAGGCAATAACTTGGGTGGGGACAAATGGCTAGTAGAAGATGTTGCTGAGGTGGAAGGAACCCATGTGCTACGAGAGAGATCAGTAAATGTCGATCATTAGTTACCACGACCCTGCAGCAGCTTCTTGGCAAATTTGGGTGCGATGAAATTCACAAAAGACATTGCCCTTGGGAGTATTCGGAGTGGTACAAAGGATAACTAGGCTGAGATTATAATACATGAGGACCGCAAGCGACCTCGCTCGGCGAACGCTCTGGGTACAACTTCCGATGCTATGGACGTGAATGCTAGAGCTGCGGCTGTGAATGGAGGATCTGGAACATAGGAACCAGCAAACCAGGCAAAGGCAGGACTGCACAGTGGCAGGCCCTGCCCGAAACAATGATTATCTTAAGCTGGAACTGCCGGGGACTTGGCCAACCTCGTGCAGTAAATGTGTTAGGTGATCTCGTTAGAGATCATCGGCCAGGAGTGGTTTTGCTTTTTGAAACTCTGGTATGTAGACAGAGAATGGAGACTATTAGATGTCAGTTGAAGTTTGATGGCTGTTTTACTGTTGATGCGGTTGGACGCATTGGTGGAATTTGTGTTTTGTGGAAAAGAGGAATAAATGTTACTTTAATTTCGTATGCGCGTATGTTTGTTAATATTTCAGTTTTGGAGGATTTGGGAGAGCCGTTCTGACTGACAGCTTATTACGGCCCCCCGGAACGCCACCGGATACGGGAATCGTGGTCTATACTCAAGGAGCTTGCTAGCGCGGGCAATGGAGAGTGGCTTTGTATGGGCGACTATAATGACCTCTTAAGCAATGATGAAAAGAGGGGATTACATGATCATCCAAACTGGCTTCTGTCGGGATTTCGGGAAGCTATTATCAATTGCGGGTTGAGTGATATTCCATTGACAGGACACCCGTATACTTGGATCAAAGGAAGAGGCACTCCGGAGGTGATTGAAGAAAAGCTCGATCGAGCTATGGCGACTCGATTGTGGCATGAGCGACATCCGACGGCTGTTTTAAAAAATCTGATAGCTACAGTTTCGGATCACAATCCAATTCTCTTGGATACTATGGGCACTATCGAAATAAGAGCCCCGAGGCCTTTTCGCTTTGAGAACGCCTGGCTGATGGAACCAACTTTTAAGAAGAGTTTTGAAGACTACTGGCGCGGCCTTGGCCGTATGAACATTGTGCTGAAACTCGGAAGTTGTGTAGAGTTTTTAAGGGAGTGGGTTCGGGATTATGCTAATCGCTTCAGGAAAGGTATAAAGGAGGGTCAAGCAAGCTTGCAAAGGTTAAGAGAGTGTAACGCAGTAGAGGCGGCGAATGAATATGCAGAAAAGCAAACTGAGGTTACAAACCTTTTCGAAATTGAACAGAAATATTGGCGTCAGAGAGCGAAGACTCTTTGGTATCACGATGGGGATCGGAACTCCCGATACTTCCAAGCCACGGCCTCAGCTCAGAAGAAAAAGAAGGAACTGCTAAAGCTCGTTGCCGATAACGGGAAAGAATATGAGGGGACTAGCGAGATTGGGGAGGTGGCGGTTGCCTACTTCAGTCAGCTCTTTGAGGCTGGGGTTTGTGAGTCAGAGCCGATTCTCGAGTGCTTGCAACCAAAGATTACCGAAGCGGACAACAAGCATCTAGGGCAGCAATTCTCGGCGGATGAGGTTCGTGCGACAGTCTTTAATATGGGTAAAGATAAGGCGCCGGGGCCGGATGGATTCAATCCAGGTTTCTTTCAGCATTTATGGGAGATTATTGGTGAGGAGGTAACGAGTGCGTGTCTCCAGTGGTTAGAGCAGGATCGATGCCGGTCGAGGTTCATGAAACAACGATCGTTCTCATTCCAAAGACAGATAACCCACTTTCTATGAAAGACTTGAGGCCCATTTCACTGTGCAATATTCTTTATAGGATTGTTACTAAAGTGGTGGCTAATAGATTCAGAGGAGTTATCTCGAAATTAATCACCCACGAGCAGTCGGCTTTTATCAGAGTTAGATCCATAGTGGATAACATTATGATTGCGTTTGAAGCTCTGCATAGTCTAGAGAGGCGGTCGAACATTAAACTTGGTGAGCTTGCCCTCAAAATCGACATTTCCAAGGCATATGACAAAGTGGAATGGAGCTATTTGCAAGGAGTCCTGAGTAAATTTGGTTTCTCGCCGAGATGGATTAGATTGGTGATGAACTGTGTTACGACGGTGAAATATAGGGTGAACATTAATTCCACGCTCACGGATCAGATTTGCCCTCATCGTGGTTTGGGTCAAGGTTGGCCGTTGTCACCTTTCCTTTTTATCCTTTTTGCGGAAGGCTTGTCGGCGTTGCTGGAAAAGGAGACAAACAGACAGAAAATTCAAGGCTGCAAGATTAGCTGTGGCGCCCCGCGGATCTCTCATTTACTTTTTGCAGATGACTGCCTTCTGTTCTGTCGGGCAACACTTGCAGAGGCGAGAGCAATGAGAAGTGTTCTTGACAGATACGCCAGAGCTTCATGACAGGTTATTAACTATGAGAAATCAGGAATGTTGATGACTAAAAGTATGGATCCGATGTTGGCAGCAGGAATCCGCCACATCCTTGGTGTTTTTGGCGAGATGGATACCGATAAGTATTTGGGCATGCCTGCAATGGTAGGCGCAAAGAAGAAGAAAACGTTTGCGTTCATGCGGGACCGGTTATGGCAAAGAATTCGCTCTTGGCTGGGTCGACGAATGTCGAAGGGAGGTAAAGAAGTTATGATTAAAGCTGTTGCGCAAGCTCTACCAGTCTACTGTATGACTGTTTATAAGATCCCGGTTACTCTGGCTGCTGAACTTGAACGTATGATTAACTCTTTCTGGTGGGGCATGAAAGGGGATCGGCGAAGAGGTATGAATTGGCTTAAGTGGGAGAAGCTGTGCGTTAGTAAAAATGATGGGGGAATGGGATTTCAGAACCTCCATGGATTTAATATGGCTTTGCTTGCCAAGCAGGGTTGGAATTTATTAACCAACCCGGATGCTCTTGTCTCAAAAATTTTCAAAGCAAAATACTACCCTAGAGGGGATTTTTTATCGGCAGAACGTGGTGCTAACCCTAGTGTCATGTGGCAGAGTATCTGGCAAGCTAAACCTATTATTCAAGGAGGGTTGCGATGGAAGATAGGCGACAAGAACTCTATTAATGTTTGGAACAGCCCCTGGATTATGGACGAGGACAGCAAGTATGTGCATACGCCAATGATTGAAGGTTTGGAGGGATTACGAGTGCATGATTTATTTATCCCAGGTCTCCCTCAATGGGATGTTGGTCTGATTGAGGAACTGTTCGATCCACGGGATGTCGATGCGATACTTAAGATCCCGATCCGTCGGTTGGAAGGGCAAGATCAGGTTATTTGGCATTTTGGGAAATTGGGGGCTATTCAGTGAGCTCTGGCTACCGTTGGTGGTTGGAGCATGTCAGCAACATCAGAACGCATAGGTAGAAGGGGCCGTGGCCGAAGATTTGGGCTGTCGATGAACCACCGAAGCTCAAAATTATGACGTGGAGGCTGGTTAGAAATATTGTTCTAACTCAAGTAGTACTAGAACATCGACATATAGAAGTTCCCCAGGAGTGTGGTATCTGTGGTCATGAAGTGGATACGAATCAACACTTATTCATTGATTGTACATTTGCTAAGGATTGTTGGA
This sequence comes from Linum lewisii, assembly GCA_034768395.1. NCBI lineage: Eukaryota > Viridiplantae > Streptophyta > Magnoliopsida > Malpighiales > Linaceae > Linum > Linum lewisii. Next base: position 23,853,464 of record CM068304.1, read on the forward strand.
AGGAGGCAGGAATAGAGGCGTTTACCAGGGAGCTGGAAATTAGAAGCTCCTCGTTCCAGGAGTGGCTTTCCGAAATGCTGAATCATAGAGTGACGACGTTGATCGAGAAGAGTATGGCCTTGCTTTGGAGCCTTTGGAGAGGGAGGAATGCTCGTGTATGGAGGAATGAGATCAAGCCGGCTTTTGTAGTGGCGCGTTTAGCTACGGAGAGTCTTGCCGATTGGCAAGCGGCACGTCAGCAACACTTGACGCCTCCAGCGGCCCCAACAATGGTTCGATGTAATAAATGGCACCCCCCGCAGATTCTCTAAAGTGCAACGTTGACTGGGCTTGTTTCCAGGAGCAGCGACTATCGGGTATTGGAGCTAGCCTTCGTGACTCATCGGGCAGGTTACTTGAATTCTTGATGATGACAAACCATGGATGCCCCTCAGCGAAGGATGGAGAGGCCATTGCTATGTTTGAAGCAATCCAATGGCTTCGGAATCTGGGAGCTTCAAGGTAATTATTGAAACAGATTCGCAACTTGTGGCCATGAGCTTGTTGGGGAATGAAGCGGATACCACAGAGTTTGGAATCACTATTGATGCTTGCAAGCGCCTCATGCTTCCAGATTTTAGAGTTACTTATGTTCAGAGAGATAGGAATGAGATAGCACATGTATTAGCTAGACAATCTCGTTACTTTGCGTCACCTACATTGGGTCACGCCTCTCTTGATTGGATGGACGGGGTTTTGAGTAACGTTTGCTCAAACCTTAGCCATTGATGATGAATACAATTGATGATTACCCTCGAAAAAAAGGTGGCAAAGAAAAGAATGAAGCCGGCAAGGGTAAGGTTGATGCGGCCAAGTCTATAGATGAATTGGCCAAGAGAAAGGATGATGCTGTCAATGCCATGGATGAAGGAATGAGGAAAGGGAATGATGTTGGTGATATTGAGATTTTTTTAGTATGTTAGTGCTATAGGTGTTGAAGCACTGAAGGGAAAAGGGAAAATCTCCTCCGAATTCGAATCAAGAGAAGCTGTTCGAACAAGCGGAAAAAAATTGTTGAATTAAAAAGAAAAATCTTCAACAGAATGGCAGAATTAGATGATCCGTTACATGCGTCTTTTTGGGTTGAACAACGATTTCTAATATCTTATAAGCATTCTTAGGTATATTTAAACTTATATTTTTTCATACAATGTCTTGAGAAATTATTAATCACTATCTATCATAGTTGAGTCGGGTTGAAGTTACAAGCGAGTACGTTGAAAATTCGTTGAGGGTGGCAGACTATAACACATGGCCGCGTGTTATAGGGACACGCCGTGTGTCTCATAAAACACACCTTGTGTTATAGAAACACGTCCGTGTGTCTTGGTCTGACTATAAATAATGGGGTTTTTGACGGATTTATGTGATTTCCCCCTCTCTCTTTCCTCCCGAAACCCCCTTTGACGAACCAAACTTTCCCCAACTTCAAACCTTGATTCCAGGAGCTACAGAGGTCCGATTGGCGATCTGTTTCTTGCTACACGTTTCTGGCGACGAGGGGAAGAGATCACACATCTTGGTTTCTAGTATTTTAGAGTTAGTCGCTATCCGTTGCAGAAGGAAAAAGCTACATTTTGGAGCTGTAGAGCTTTGCTGTTCGAGCACACGTCCGTGTGTCTTGGTCTGACTATAAATAATGGGTTGTTTGACAGATTTTTGTGATTTTCCCCTCTCTCTTTCCTCCCGAAACCCCCTTTGACGAACCAAACTTTCCCCAACTTCAAACCTTGATTCCAGGAGCTACAGAGGTCCGATTGGCGATCTATTTCTTGCTACGCGTTTCTGGCGACGAGAGGAAGAGATCACACATCTTGGTTTCTGGTATTTTAGAGTTGGGCGCTATTAGTGGCAGAAGGAAAAAGCTACATTTTGGAGCTGTAGAGCTTTGCTGTTCGAGTTTCTAGAAGTTGTTTAGAGCCTCGTCTTCTTGTCAGGTGAGGGTTTAGCATACGATAGGTAGTGTTGGTCGATGTGAGGAGTTGTAATCTAGCTTAGTAAAAATTAGGGATTGCATGAAATTGGAAGAGAGTAAAAGGGGATAATTGTTCTGTGATTGATTGTCAGTTGATTGAATGTGATGGTTGCCTTTTAATTTTTTATGAATGGATGATTACTGCTGTGTTGCTATGATGTTGGGATTGGGGTAACAATGATTAATGATGATTAAAAGGATCAGAATTAGTAACGAGTGATAGGGGGACGGGCTTGTGAACTCCGAATTGTGCATGTATTCTGCTATTCTCGGTTGTGGTTGCAAGAGGGTGGTCCTGCCAATGTGGGGTCTCCCTATTAACGATGAACATTTGGATGGCCCTGCCAATGTGGGGTCGTCCTATGAAGGAAGAACAGAAGGGTAACCTTGGACTCACGACATGGCTATCCTTGTACTTGCAGGTGGGGGTGGCCGGTGAGCTAGCCGTTTACCCTTGATTGGATGAGTTGTGTGAATTGTGAGTGTGATCGAATGAAGTGACTAGATGGATTGGGTGTTTGGGTGGTATTTGTGATAGTGATTGATAACGTGACTTATGGTATTGAAATAAGGTTGGAGTCCTGAATGTGAATTGAGATATGATTGAGGAGAATGAGGATGTCAGAATTGGATGAGCTGTTGCTGGAATTCGAATTAAATAGGATATGTGGAAATAGATGGATTATGTAGTTAAATATAGGATTGAACAATTGGAGAGTTGAAAGGGTAAATTGATGTTGTTGTGCTTGCTGCTAATATATGGTATTGAGTTGACTTGTTTGAATGGATAATTGACTTGTCGGTACGTGTGGTTGACTTGTGTGAGTGTATGGTTGGCTTGTGTGAATGTATGGTTGACTAGGTGGCTAGAAATGGGAGTCTATTTCCAAGTATGCATGAGTTATGTGGCTGTGATTGGCTTAGCGTCGATAGGAACACTATGAGTAATGTGAGGAGCTAAAACTCGACATAGAATGGAATTAGGTATTGCATGAACCTATGAGAGTAAAACTGAATAACTGTCTTGCGATTGATGTATGATGATTGTGCTGATTGATGTGTGATGTGGGGATTGGGACGAAGAATGATTGCTAATAAACTCGAGTTAGAAATGTGAGATAGGATGAGAAGGGATGTGATGAATTTCTTTAATTGTATCTGTAGTTGCCAAATGTGGGTTGATGTAGAATTGTGATGTGGAACTGTGATGAGGGATTGTGTGGTGGAATTGTGACATGGAATTGGTATATGAAATTGGGACACGAAACTGTGAAATGGATTTGTGGTTGAATGTAACTATTTTGTGGATGAGTGTGATTGTTGTGGTTGCATTGAATGAAATTTAAATGACAGAACCGGAAGGAGCCAACGTTACCCCACCCGAAATACTGGTTGTGATTGAGTCCGATTCACTGGGGTGAATCCATTAGTTGGGTTGCCAAGGTCGGTTGATATCTCCTTCGTGGAAGGATCCTACGGGATGCGTATGATGGTATACTCCTTCGGGAAGGATCCTATATGGATGCGTCTGGATGATGTGATGGCCGCCTGGGTAGCAGGGGAACAACTCCTTATGGCGCCTAATTAACTCACATAGATAAATGAAAAGTTAGTTGATGAGTGTGCGTGTGTTGTGCTAGATGAACTTGTGAACTGATATGTGAAGTGTTGTGGTTTGTGTTGGATTGATCTGTGAACTAAGATGTGTGGATGTGTTGAGCTGTGGGATTGATGTTGCATGGTTTATGATTATGTTGAGGATATGAATTGTGAATTGTTAGTATGGAGAACTGCACTTATGTGATAACCTAGACTGCTTAAGGATGCCTAATAACTTGCTTAGTAATTGAAATAAGAAGTGTAGTGTATGTGAATCTGTGTGGGTGTGTGTGTGAGTTATTGATGATGATTGCGAGATGACTTGTGATGTGATGCTGAACTGTATGTATGTGATGTAATGTTGAACTGTATGAATGACGATTCTCTGTTATTTATGGATGTTATCTTGGTTGGTAAGTGTTGAACTGTGAACTGCGCCTATGTGATCACCGAGACTGTTTTAGGGAATTAAAACCGGTAAAGGTTGAGTCTGATTCCATTGTTAGTGTTTCGTGAGGAGTTTCGAATCGCTTCTTTTGGTTAGGTTTGGCGCATAGTTAAACCCAGTGGGTTCACTCAATTTCAATAAGAAATTGATCCCCCCAGAGTCTCTTTTCAGGTTCTCGTGGTTAGAGCGAGTGAGTTAAAGTTCAGGTGTTTCAGTTGTGTGTCGAGTGCTGATGTGTTGTTGGCATGGAGAAGATCTACAGAGGCTTGGACCAGTAGTTGGCCATCTTTTATTTTGTGTTGACTATTTCGGGTTGGGATGTTTTGTATCAGTTGATTTTGAACTTCAGGTTGTAAAGGGATTCTTGGTTTTGAATTGTACCTTTGGTTTTTGATTTTGGATTTTGAATAATGGTTTTTGAATTGTACCAGTAGTTGGTGGCTACTGCGAGTCATGGAATGATATTGAGATAGATCACTACAACAGAAAGGTGATTTACTCGCAGGCGACCGGGCTGCCTGCCACTAGCTTAGTGGCAGGCGGGGTGGGCTTAGTGGCAGGCAGCCCGGTCGCCTGCGAGTAACAGCAGGCCTGCCAGCTGTTAGTGGCAGGCGCGCCTGCAAGTAACAGCTGCCTGCCAGCGGTTACTCGCAGGCGCGCCTGCCACTAACAGCAGCCTGCCAGCTGTTAGTGGCAGGCGCGCCTGCGACTAACATCAGCCTGCCAGCTGTTAGTGGCAGGCCGCCTGCCACTAGCAGCACTGCCTGCCACTAAATCCACAAATGACTACCCCCAAATCAGCTGCCCCTGTCATTTGCGGATTTGAAGTTTCTCCTTCTCCTTGTTCGTTTCTCTGAATTGTACGCGGATTTGAAGTTTCTAAGGTACGAAACTATTATCTAAACTCTCTTCCTTGTTCAATTTCATCTACTTCTTCATGTTTTCTTCTGATTTGAACGTCCGCTGTTGTTTGTTTGTCGAAATGGATTAGTGTTACAGATTTCAAGCCAACAGATTCCTGTTACGGTTCATCTTTGCTCGTCGAAACGGATTACAGTCAGTAACTAGGTATTTCCATGGTTTATTAATGTTGTCTTCTGATTTCTGAGTTCTAGTCATTTCAGATTCTCGAACCGAACGAGTTCACCCAGTAATTTGTTGCATGACACTCTATTTTTTTTCCAGGACGCAGCTGTTTACCCATAATCGGTGTTTAGCTCTCGCATTCCCCAGAATCAGTCCAAAGGTTCTGCTTCTCTTGAAAAGCTTGTCACCAATCCCTCAAAGCCAAGGTTACCTACTACTTTCAAGTTATGCATTTCAATTAAGTATGATCTCGTTGAATTATATTCATTGTTTTAACTTATTTTGATCTCAATCTGTTTGTAGCAAAATTTCTGTTGTTGGTCTTTGCCGCTTATTCCTCGACTCATTATCCGAGTTATCATTAATTTCCAGGTACGCTACTTTAAGTAAAATTAGTTTCCAAGTCCTGAACATGATTATGTAAAAGGTTTGATATGCATGCAACTTGATAATAGATAGAATTTGATTTTAATATAAAGAATATGCACAATTTGAACTACAATTTTTATCCACTTGTATATTAAAACTAAAATTTATGAATTTTAACACAAAAATATATGTTTATTATTAATTAATGTATGTGTACAAAATATATGCATGTAATTGATTATGCTTAAAGGAGTTATGATTTTGAGCATGTAAATTTGTTTATAAACTACGCATGTAAATACCTATTAAGCATTTATATGCAAACTTAACAAAATATTCATTCAATATACAAAATTTAATAAAAAATTTATGCATGTAATTGATTATGCACTTGAAGGAGTTTAACCATGTAAATTTGTCAAAAAAGTATGCATGTAAATATCTACTAAGTAGTTACTATTTAGCATATGCAACCTTAACAAAATATTTAATGAATAAACGATATTAATATTTTACGAAATATATTTAGCAACTTATGTCAAATTAAGTTGGTAAATATAATATTTTAGTATTTAATATAATTAGGAAAACTTAGCTTAAAGCTAAGTTATATAGACTATTATTATTTTGTACATTTTATCATGACTAATAAACAAATCGATACTAATTAACACTCAATATATAGATGGACAAGTCTTGGATTCGAAAGCCGCGACATACTCGTGAGTATTACGCTGGCGTTCAACAATTCCTCGACTTTGCAATCTCCAATGCAGTAGATGGAGTGAACATACTTTGTCCTTGTCCGAAATGCAACTTCAAGAAGTTGATGCCACGGAACGAAGTTAATCAGCATTTGCTAGCAAAGGCGTTTCCCTCGTCATACGATGTATGGAATTTGCATGGAGAGTTAATCACAGATTTTGGTGCCTTCACTGCCATGGTTGGACCGGAACTAGTCGCTCATGAAGAAACAATTCCTCCATTACTAGTTGAGGATATACCAATATCTGAGCCAGACTTGTTTCAGAACATGGTGAATGATGCATTTGAACAACGTCCATCGGATGATCAAGTGCCTCAAACGGGTGATGAACCGGGAGCTGGTTGACACTCGGTCAGAGCTAGAGGCCACTCGGTCAGAGCTGACTGCCACACAGGATGGGCTTGCTGATGCTAATCGCAGGCTGGCATCACTGGAGCAGATGATGTCACAATTCCTGAGCCAGTCTCAGACTCAGCCCCAGTCTGCTAGCGGATCTGCTCCAGTTGTGCCTCCAGTTGTGCCTAATGTAGATGATATCTCCCACTGGTTTGAGGCCTCGGATGTTGGACCTGATTTTATCCAGCAGCTTGCTATGGTATGTGTACAAAAGTCAGTAATTACTTATGTAATGTTTTTATATCTCTCACACATATCTGTTTTTTGTCTGTGTAGAATGGTGGTGGTGGTAACCGTGGTGGTAATGGTGATGGTGCGTACGTGCATCCTTGGGATATTGTGTAGTTTGTTATGTATTTGTACTATTATACTGTATTGTACTGTTTGTTAACTATTGTATTATTGTACGTGCATCATCTGGTGCTCTGTGTGTATGAATTATGTATTATTACTATTGTACGATCATTATTTGATATTTCGTAATGTTTTTTTGATGAATAATTTGAAATTGTTTTTAATTTTGTTATCGTGGTCATTTTAATCGGTCCAGCCTAACAAACCAATCGGTCCAGCCTAACAAACCAATCGGTCCAGCCTAACAAACCAATCGGTCCAGCCTAACAAACCAATTGGTCAAACCAACCAGCCCAGCCCGCCCAAATCGGCCTACCAAGCCCAACCGGCCTGGCCCAGGTAGGTGGGTAGTGGCAGGCGCCTGCCACTAAGCTCAGTGGCAGGCCACAAAGTTAGTGGCAGGCGCCTGCCACTAAGCTTAGTGGCAGGCCACTGAGCTTAGTGGCAGGCGCCTGCCACTAAGCTTAGTGGCAGGCCATTGGTTAGTGGCAGGCGCTAGATGTTCCGACGGCAGGCGAAAGTGTGGGAAAGGATGAAGATCAAGGGTGTTGTTGGGCTTGCCACGACGTCGAACGAGATTGGAGAAGAAGTCAAGCAAAGGATTCGGTCGTGGGTTCCGATTTGTTGTTGACGATGAATCACAAACAGAGGAGGAGGCTCGGATGAGCGGTGTCGTTGGTTGAGAACCATGGGTTTCAAGATTTTGGGAGCATCGATTGCGGCGGCGGCTAAGTGTTCCGACGACGATAAGGTGAACGGAGAAGAAGGTTGACCCTTCTGCAATTATAGGAAGTTTAGTGACTCCGTCGTTAATCTAGAAAGTTAAGTGGCTACTCTTAAATGTTTAGAAAATTTAGGGGATGTTTGAGGAACTTTGGTAAATTTCCATTTGGTCCCTAATTGTGGCAACTGTGGCAGATGAGGACGTGGAGGATTTCTACCAACTTTCTAAGTCCTTTGATGGATTTGCTTAACTGAAGAAGTTAAAATGCGGCTGCTGGAATTTGGGGGAAAATGTTAGTTTGGTCACCAGAAGGCTTAGAGAGTGGCAGATTAGTCTTTCAGCCATATCTTGGTCGTTTGAAGTCCAAATGACGAACCGTCAGAACCGGTGGAATCAGGACGATGAGACGGATGTCCTAGGTAAGAATTCAGAGTATTATTTTAGGCTAACATGAGTGGTTAGAATTCGATAGGTAGTGATGGGTGATTGAGGAGTTGTAATTTGACCTGGACGAAATTAGGGATTGCATGAAAATGGAAGAGAGTAAAATAGGATAACTGTTATGTGATTGCTGATTGATTGTTGTGATGGATGTTTGGTTGATATGATGCTATGTTGTTGGGGTTGGGGTAAACGATGAATAAAATGATGATAAATTGATCAGAATTAGTAATGAGTGATAAGAGGGACGGGTTTGTGATCTTGTGAATTTACATATATATTATGCTATTGTTAGTTGCGGTTGCAGGAGGATGGCCCTGCCAATGTAGGGTCGTCCTAAGAATGATGAACATGAGGGTAACCCTAGACTTGCAACATGGCTATCCCTGTACTTGCAGGTGGGGGTGGCTGGTGAGCTAGCCGTTTACCCTTGATGTGCCTGTGAACATGTGTGATAAGGAAGGAAATGAATTGTGAGAGATGGCGAGATCTTTGAGAAAGTTTTGATGAGACTGATGTGTGGTGTTTGGAAATTGAATTGAAAGTACTGAATTATGATTGAAAGTGATGTGTTTGATTGTGAATAATAAATGTTAGAACCGGTTGGAGCCTGCACTGCCTTCCAATTGTCACCTTTCCTTGAAGAGTGAGGTGCGGTCACACCTCCTAGAAGAGTGGCATGATCAGTGGTTGTTGTTGATGATGTGAGTTTGGGCCCTGAATCCTTCTTGTAGAAAAGATGAGTCTTGGACCCTCATAGAAGAGAGGGTGTGTCTGGCCGGCATGGGTGGTGCAAGGATAAAATCCATGGCGCCTAACGTACTCACGTGTAGAAATGAAATCAGATTTGTGTGTGTGCGTGTGGTGTGTGCGTGGTGTGTGTGTGTATGTGTGTGTGTGTACTGGATGTGATTGCGAGATGCCATGTGACATGATGCTGAAGTGTTTGGATGTTGATCTTTGTTATAATATTGTTGATATTGTGAATCGTGAATGTTGAACTGATAACTGCACCTATGTGATCACCTAGACTGCTTTAGGTTAATAAACTGGTTAAGGTTGAGTCTGGTTCCACTATTAGTGTTCCATGCGAAGTTTTGGAATCGCTCCTTTTGGTTAGGTTCGACGCATAGTTTAACCCAGTGGGTTCACTCAGTTTCATTAGGAAACTGATCCCCTCCCAGTCTCTCTTTTTCAGCTAGAAGTAGTTGGTGAGCTAAGCTTGGAGCAGCAATTGTGGGTAGTGAGCTTGGAGTTGAGCTAAAACACTGAAGGATGGTGACCGAGGACGAGGATGTCATTTTACCAGAAAACACAGTGGAGTGGAAGTGGGAATGAGATTTGATCAGCCAAGACAGAAGAGAGGTTCATAGACATTGATACCGTATTTTTCAAAGGCATGAGGAAAGTGACGAAGAGATGGAAGCAAGGGACGAGTTCTGAACTTCCGGATGTACCATTGTCGGTCTGCATCTGACCTGAACATGAGTCCATTGACTTCCGAGACAAGACGTGCCACCATATTAGACAAGGGAGGGAGGATGAGCTTTTACAAAGGACAGAGTAAAGAACCAAGAGAAAGACGGATGGGTAAATAAAGAGACAGAAGGTGGAAAAAAGAAAAGGAAAGGATTTGTGAAAGGTAAGTCAATCAATCAAGGAGAATCAATAATTGTAGAAGATGGAAGGTCCATCTTCGAAATAAGGCCAAGATTTCTGCGGATTTGAATGAATTGATATTCCTTGATAGGTTTTGTGAAGATGTCGGCCAGCTGTAAATGGGTTGGAATGAATTGGATCTCAATAACTCCTTGAGAGACGAGTTCCCTGAGAAAATGAAACTTGATATCGATGTGTTTCGTTCTAGAGTGATGAAAAGGATTTTTGGCTATATTAATAGCACTGGTGTTGTCACACAACAGTGTTGTTGAGTTTAGTTTAAGACCATAGTCAGTTAGCTGAGACCGAATCCAAAGAATTTGGGTGGAGCAACTCCCTGCAGCTACATATTCTGCTTCAGCAGTCGAGAGAGCCACATATCCTTGTTTTTTACTCGACCAAGAGACAAGAGAAGGGCCAAGGAATTGACACACTCCAGTTGTACTTTTTCTGTCAAAGGTTGAGCCAAAAAATCCGAGTCGCTGTACCCAACAAGATCAAACGATTCAGAGGAAGGATACCAAAGACCATAGTCTTTGGTTGAAAGAAGATATCGGAGGATCCTTTTAAGAGTAGAAAGATGGCTTAATCTAGGATCTGTTTGGAAACGTGCACAAAGGTAGACTGCAAAGAGAATGTCTGGCCTACTGGCAGTTAAGTAAAGTAAGGAGCCGATGAGTGCTCTGAACTGAGTTTGATTTGCAGGTTCTCCTGATTCATCTTTCACAAGTCTGGTAGTGGTTGCCATAGGAGTTGATGCAGATTTAGCTTTGTCGAAGCTAAATTTGTTAAGGAGGGTTTGGATGTAATTAGATTGATGGATAAAAATGTCAGAAGGAAGTTGTTGAACTTGTAGACCAAGAAAAACCTTCATTTCACCCATCATACTCATTTCGAAAGAATTTGTCATTAAATATGCAAATTCTTGGCGAAGTGAGGCACTTGTTGATCCAAATATGATGTCATCGACATATATTTGTATAAGCAAGATACCTTGTGCCTCAACTTTTATGAAAAGGGTGTTGTCAACTTGGCCTCTTTTGAAGTTCTTTGAAAGAAGGAAAGATGTTAACCTATCATACCATGCTCGGGGGGCTTGTCTAAGACCATAGAGGGCCTTTTTGAGATTGAAAACATGATTGGGGTAATGTGGATCTTCAAAGCCAGGTGGTTGTCGAACAAAGACCTCTTCCTTAATGTAACCATTAAGAAACGCACTTTTGACATCCATTTGAAAGAGAGTGAATCTTAAGTGACTAGCATAGGCACATAAGATCCGTATGGCTTCTAATCTTGCCACTGGTGCAAAAGTTTCATCAAAATCGATGCCCTCCTCTTGACAATATCCTTGTGCAACAAGTCTAGCCTTGTTGCGTACAACTTCCTTTTTATCATTGGTTTTATTATGAAAGACCCATTTAGTACCAATGACGGTCTTTCCAAGTGGAGGAGAAACAAGTTCCCACACATTTGCTCTATCAAATTGGTGGAGTTCTTCTTGCATAGCAAGGATCCAATGTTCGTCCTTGAGAGCTTCTATGGTTGAGGTGGGTTCAATGAAGGACAGAAAAGCAGTGTCCTCAGTTGCAATAAAGTCGAGCAGCTTTTTAGACCTGGTAACTAATCTGTCATTTTGGCCACCAATAATTAGATTTGATGGATGCCATTTTTGAATATGCGGAGGTGGTTGGATTTCAGGATAAATGGAAGAAGAAGGTGTTTGTTGATCTTTTGGACAGTCAGAAGATGCAGGTATTTGATCTGGTAGCGGTGAGTGGACAGTTTCAGGTTGTGTCGTAGAGGAGATAGGGAAATTTTGAGCAAATGAGGGAGTGGCTGTAGATGAATGAGACAAAGGGAACGGCTCATCATCTTCAGACGAAGATGATCTGAAAGTTGAAAACTGATCATCAAAGACAACATGAATGGATTCTTCCACTTTAGAGGTTCTAGAATTAAAAATCCTAAAAGCTTTGCTAGATTGAGAGTAGCCAAGAAAGATTGCTTCGTTTGATCGCTCATCAAACTTTCCTCTTTGTCCAGTTGTGTTTAGAACAAAACACCGACACCCAAATGGGTGAAAATAGCTTAAGTTTGGAGTTTTATCTTTGAACAACTCGTAGGGAGTTTTGTTCAAAGGTTTACGGATGAGGGTTCTGTTAAGGACATAGCAGGCTGTTGAAACAACCTCAGCCCAGAACCGCTTAGGAGTTCGATGATCCAGCAACATCGTGCGTGAGAGATCAAGAAGAGATCTATTTTCCTCTCCACAACTCCATTTTGTTGTGGAGTTCTAGGAGCAGAGCAAGTATGTAGAATGCCTAAGGATTTGCAGAAAGTTGTGAAGGCTGTGGACACAAACTCCCCACCATGATCACTCCGAAGAGTTTGGACTTGAAATTTAGTAGTTAAGCAGATTTGTTTAAAAAAAATCCTTAAACAAAACAAGACAATCATCCTTACGAGCTAGAAAGAACACCCAAGTAAATCTGGAAAAATCATCCACAATAACAAAAGCAAAGGTTTTTCCACCAAGATTCTAACATTTGCAGGTCCAAACAAGTCCATGTGAATAAGTTCAAGAGGTGTTTTTGTAGAAATTCCAGGAATATTCTTAAATGAAGTTTTAGTTTGTTTTCCTTGTACACACCCTTGATAGAAGAAATCCTGTTTTGTCTTAAAACTAGGAAGTCCCCTTACAATATTGAGAGAACTCAACTTGGCAATGCGTGTTAAGCTGATGTAACCAAGTTTTCGATGCCAAACAAATTGTGATGAAGGTTTAACCATAGAGAAACATTTTTCATTAAAGGCATGTTGATTTTTTAAGTTAATAGAGTAGATATTACCATTCCTTAATCCAGTAAAAAGAATTTTTCCATCAGAAATTCATTCAACAGTACATGACTCAGTTTAAAAAAATGACTCTATTTGCATTTCCACACAATTGACTTATGGATAAAAGATTATGCTTCAGGTTTGGCACATAAGTTGGATCAGAAGATTTTCCTACAGTACCTTTGCTCATTATCTGGCTTTTATTGTTATCTCCAAATGTAACTTTTCCTCCCTTCTTTTCCTCCAGATAACTGAAATTCGTTTTGTCTCCAGTCATATGATTGGAGCAACCACTGTCCAAATACCATTCAATGCTATTCTTCTCTTCTTTCTGCACATTTAGCATGATTAATCTTCTTAGGTACCCACACTTTCTTGGGTACCTGTTTGTATTGAGAGAAAGTACAGTCATAGTTAGTATGTCCGAACTGAAAGCAATATCCACATCTAGTGCTTTTCAATTTAACTGTGAATGGACGAAAAAATTGTTTGGTTTCCAAGTAAAAAACTTTGTATTCCCAGTCCTTTTAGCTATTTCCCAATAGTAGTTATGTCTTGTGAGTATATTTACTTCAGTTTTAAGTTCACTGATCTGTAATTCATATTTGTCGATAGTTTCATCATGATAAGTTCTTACAGCTAGTGATTCATTAATCATACATTCAAGAGACTTATTCTCATCTTTCAATTTTTGAAAGCACCTAGCAAGCTTTAAGTAAGCATTCATAACTTCTTCTCTTGTAAATTCAGAATGAAGACATACCTCGCTTGAAGTGGAGTCAGAATCTCCAGTCTCAGTATCAGTTAGTGCCATGAACGCTTCCTCATCATCAGTCTCTGAATCACTCCAAGAAACTTTAAATGCCATTTCCTTTGAATATCCTCTATTCGGACATTCTGACATGATATGCCCTGGTCTGCCACACTTAAAACACGTAATAGCATCTTTTTCTTCATTGACTTTATTTTCTTCCTTTCTATTCCTTGTTTGAAACCTATCCCTAGATGAACTTTGACCTTTGTTCTTAGAACTTTCCCTTTTGTTTTTAAGAAATTGTCTACACTGTTTAGTCATGAATGCAATTTCGTCTTCATTTGAGTCAAACTCATCATCACTAGATATTTTTTTTGAACAGCCTTAAGTGAAATGCCCTTAGATTGAACATCCTCACTGATTGGATCAGCTTGCCTTAACACGACTTCATGACTGATAAGTGATCCAATTAGATTTTCTAAAGACAAAACAGTTAAATCCTTAGCTTCCTCTATAGCAGTAATTTTTGGCATCCACTCTCTAGGTAATGATCTTAGAATTTTTCTTACGAGATCTCCCCTATCAAGTTTCTTACCTAAGTGTTTTAATTTTGAGACAATAAGATTAAAACGATCATACATAGCATAAATAGATTCAGTTTCGCTCATTTTAAACATCTCATAGTCATGCATTAAAACATTTATCTTTGTTTCCTTTACTTGTGATGTACCCTCATGAGTAGTTTCAAGTGTAATCCAAACTTCGTTTGCAGTTTCACATGAACTTATACGATTGTATTCATCATTGCACAACGCACAATAAAAGATGTTTAAAGCCTTAGCATTCAACTGAACCTTTTTCTTTTTATCCTCTTCCCATTCTTCATCATTTCCAGTGAGATCAATTCCACATTTTCCAACAATTTTCCAAAGAGCGAGATCCATACCTTGAAAGAAGACTTTCATTCAATTTTTCTAGAACTGATAATTACAGCCATCGAACCATGGAGGCCTAGAATGTGACATGCCCTCAATTCCATGTCCAGCAGTATTAGCCATGTCCCGAATCCTTTCCGGTAGTAGTTAACTCTTCTCGGAAAACCTGCTCTGATATCAAATGAAACAGTAGATGGTTAGAGACTATCAAATTTCAGACTAAGCAAGGTTTGATCAAAAAACTGAATTGGAATGTGTTTTAGGGTTTGATACGAAAACCCTAAAACTGCGTAACCCTTGAACTCGGTTTAAATGAATCACTGAGCTTTCAGTGAGTTGAGCACGAAGTCCGAGTGACAGAGATCGGAATGAGAGACAAGGAGCACACACACAGTTTAACGTGGTTCGACAAGAATTTCTTGTCTACATCCACGCTCGAGCAGAGCTCGAGAAGTCAATCTTATTGTAGAGAGTTTACACCACACCCCAAGACTTACAACCAAGCCTTGGTAAATCACCAGCACGCAGCTAAACAACAGATCAGAACCTCACAACAACCGGGAGTGACAACGCCAGAAAAACCTAACTGTCATTCCGTTTTTCTGGTCTCTTTACGAGAGAGGAGAGTATTAAAATAGGCGATGCTCTCTCTCAGACCCGATTCACCGGCTTGATCTCTAACGTAATTTTCTATGATGATCGAGATGCCTGAGGCATGATCTTCGCCTCCATTCTTTCAGTCTGTTCTCTTAGTTTCTTTTGGACGTGACTTTCCCTTTTCTGTTTTGACAGTGGTTTACTGCATACAGAAAAACAAATACCTTTCTTGGTTCGACCCATTCAGACGGACCAAAGAAAGTTGTGATTAAACCGAAAAGAAACTTCATTAACTCAACAAAAAAAAACCAGAGAAGTTGAGTGGAATAGTTCTTGGACCCTATATCTTGATATCAACGTATACTGAAAAAACAAGAAATCAACAAACAATCATGCAAAGACACAAAGACTAATCCGAGTCAATTGATTGTCCTTCAGAATTTTTATTCCCCTCTACATCGCCCAAGGTTAACGGAATCAATTCTCCTAGGATAAAATGGATTTGCCTCACAGGCGTAGTGGTGTTTCAAACGCAAGTGACCGACGAACGCAACGAACATCGTAAACCACACGACTCGATTTAAGTTTTTTTGATAGAGTGAATGCATAAAACTTTTCTGTGCAGAGAATGAGTTTGTAGAGAGGAAAATTCGGTGTCTGGAAAGTGCAGAGACTGAACAGACACAACTATTCAGGTGGCAGTTGGCTGGTTTGAAAAGACCAGACATGTCGGTTCGCTCCTAAACCGGTTTAAAAAATATGTTTCTAGTTTGAATTTAAACCGCATATTTTGGATGACTTTTCGGTCAAACCAAATTGGTAGGGTCACAAAAGAATTTAATCAAATCAAATCTTTTGACAGAATCCAAATTCGAATCCAAGGCCGAGGCGAGGTGACGACAACGACGCGATGTCCCATCACCACCTCAACCCTTTTATCAACCTTAGTGGGCTTGAAATCTTATATCTAGCTCCAGTTTCCCATCAGTTAGCTATGTGGTATTAAATACCCCTGAGCTTATTCCTTCATTCACACCTCAAATCCCCAAAAATCCCCTACATGAATGGAGAATGCTAAGTTTTGAAAACTATGCAAAAACTGTGTGACTTGCTCGCAAGAATTAGTTGCATCTAAATAAGTAGGTTTTCCTTTGAACTTTTCGTAGTGATCATACATCGAGTATACTCGTCCATCGGTAGATTTGATTCTTTGAATCGTAGAATTTTTGTATATACTAAGACAACATATGTCACACAGCTAATCCTTAACCATCCATTGGTTCTCCCTATTGTGTTTGTTTTAGCTCTGAACACCGCCTGGTCTCATGAGTGCGTAGAGAACTTCGCCTACGTTAGTTCTCTGTGAAGCAGCTCCACTTCACACTCACATAGGTGATTTCTAAACGTGTATTCGTAAATACATCATTTGACCAACTCTAGGTCAAACTTAGAAATCATTAAAAGCCTTTCATTTATAGGCTTACCCTTAATTGTTAAACATTGTCTCATCATGAGAATGAGTTTGAGAAATTTTGACAATGTCGGACCATGAAACACAAGTTTGTTTTGTCCTTGAACCTAGATCTTGGGATCTCAAGTCAACTAGGTAGAGTTTTTGTCATGTTGATTATGTCCTTGGCCATAATCCAATTCCCCTCGATGACTTCTCAACTACATCTCTAGTTAGGCCTTTGGCAAGCGGATCCGACACGTTATCCTTTGATATCACATAATCAATTGAGATAACACCACCAGGGATTATGTAACATCTCATTTCTTAGTCTCCGGTTAGAATTTAAAACTTTGAGAATTTTAATTCGGATTTAATTAATTAATTTGTGAGGGTAATTTATTCTGATTGGCAGAATAAATTATTTTCGGGTTAATTGTTGGGTTTCGAGTTAATCGTCAGATTGCTTTCCTAAATCGACCGGCGGACCAAAGTTGATCCAACCAAGTTCTTGGACTCAGGCCACCAACAGGCGTCAGTAATTATTCGGCCTTGGTCCGTCCTTTTACTTGTGCGGATGGAGGGATGGTGGGCCATGGTAGGCCGAAGCTAGCTGTTCGGCCTGTGTTGGTGGAAGAGAAGGAGATCTGGGCCTCGGGCTCATTACAATTTCAGTGAGCGGGAAAAAGGAGATAGGAGGAAGGTTTGGGTAGGCCGAAGCCCACTACGACATTAGTTGACACGGGAAGAAATAAAAGGAAGGAAGAAAAAGGGTTTTGGTAGTGGGGATTGGGGAGGTCAAGAGCCATGACACAGAACTCGAGGAAGGAGTTTGGTTGCGTGCATAGGAATTGAGGAGGGGTTTGGCGAAGCCGGGTTTTGACTAAAGAATG
Organism: Linum lewisii; assembly: GCA_034768395.1. NCBI lineage: Eukaryota > Viridiplantae > Streptophyta > Magnoliopsida > Malpighiales > Linaceae > Linum > Linum lewisii. Next base: position 23,870,787 of record CM068304.1, read on the forward strand.
AGAAATGATGGTGACCGATGACCTCTCGGCGTTGAGAGGAAAGAGGGAGCGAGGGTTGTTCCCTGTGGCGACGGCTAGAAAGGAGAGGAGATGAAGAGAACGTAGTCGGTCGAGAGAGAGAGAACGACGTTTCCGACGGCGGCGAGTTTCTAAGAGGTCCTTTGACAGCCGGAGTACTGCCGGCGTCCGATGGATTTATCAGAGAAGAAGATGACAATACTTGCTACCTATGGAAAGTGCAATGACCCAATAGCGGTTTCGGAAAGTTAAGTGGTTATTTGATTATTTCTGTGTTTTCTGGAACTATGTGGACTGATTTGGAATTTGGGGATAAATTATTGAGTTGGTCCCTAACTATGGTAACTGCGACAGATGAGGCTTTGGGCGAATTTTGGTAACATATTAAGTAGCTGAACGGTTTTGATTAATTGGGGAAATTGAGGGACTGCTGCGGGAATTTGGGGGAAAGTGCCAGACTGGTCACTAGAAGTTTTGAAGTGTTGCAGTTCAGTAATTGGAGGATATCTCGCTCCTTTAAAGTCAAACGCCGCACCGTTAGGACCGGTGGAATCAGGACGATGAGACAGAGCTTCCTAGATAGAATTCATGGGCTGCTTTTAGGCTAAGGTGAGAGCTTAGCGTCGATAGGTAGAGACGTGAGGAATTGAAATTCGACTTAGTAATTAATATGGATGTATGAATTGGAGAGTTGAAATGGTTAATTTATGATATTTTGATTGATTGTTATATGCGATGCTTGAGTTGACTGTTAGAATGTTTGGTTGACTTGTTTGACTGTATGGTTGAGTAGGTCGCTAGAATGAGGGTTTAATTACTAAATGCGCAATATATATATTATTGGAATTGTGGAATGTTGTTTGCAGGAGGATGGCCCTTCCAATGTGGGGTCGTCCTATGAACGATGAACATGAGGGTGGCCCTAGACCTTGCGACATGGTCACCCCTTTGTTTTTACTATTACATGTGGGGTGATAGGTAAGGCTAGCAGTCCGCCTGTAATAGGTGGAGAATTATGATGTGGAATTGTGTTGTGAAAGTATGTTGTCGAGTTGTAAAGTGGAATTGATTGAATGGTATTGGTACATGGAATTGGGAAGTGGAATTGTGAAATGATGTGTGGTAATTGCTTGTGGTTGTGTGTCATGAAATTAAATTGATAGAACAGGAAGGAGCCAGCGTTACCCCAAAGAAATGTGATGTTATCGAGTTCGGTCTACATGGGGTAGATCACCTTGGTCGGATACCAAGAATTGTTGCTTTCCTCCCGAGGGAGAAGATCCTACTTTAGGATATTGTGTATTGCTTCCATGGGAAGGGATCTGTTGAGGATCCGTCTGGATGTGATGGTCGGCGGGGTAGCGGGGGAACAACTCCCTATGGCAACTAATTAACTCACCTATTTAAATGAAATGTGAACGTGGTGTGTATGTGTGTGTGTGTGTGTTGATTGTGATTGTGAGCTGATATGTGATGTGCTATTGGATTGTGTTTATGTTGGTTTCATTTATGATGATGTATTATGTTATGGATGTTGAATTGTGTATGACGATTGGATGATATTGTTGGGGTGACGCATGATGGGAATAGGGGTAGAGAGAAATGTTTGATCACCTAGTACTACTATATTAGGATGTTAACGGAATGGATGGTTCCCATTGTTGTATTCCAGTGTGGGAGTATGGGATGCTCCCTAGGTAGTTCGGCGCATAGTTAAGCCCAGTGGGTTCCCTCAGTTTCATTAGGAAACTGATCCCCTCCTTGTCTCTCATTTAAGTTAGAAGTAGTTGGTGAGCTGAGTGTGGAGCAACAGTTGTTGGTAGTGGAGCTTGGAGTTAAGCTAGATGACTAAAGGATGGTGACCGAGGACTTAGATGTTGTTTTTGGTATTTTTATTCAATTGACGTTTTGGGGATTTTGGAATAATTTCTGTTGAGTAATGAATTTGAAATTTAAACTGTATTTTGGTTTTGGTTTTTGAATTATGGAAGCTTCCGCTTAACGTTATTTTATTTTATTGTCTTTTAATGAAATTTAATTGGTTTTGAATTTTTACTTAAACCCGTGACACTTGATTCTCGGTTCGACCATGATTTACCCGGGTCGATTTGGGATAGGTGTTACAAATGGTATCAGAGCCTGGTTTGCCTCTGCTACATAAGTGAATTGTTCATTCTTTTAGAGGATTAGCTACCCTTTAAGGGGAAGGATAGAACATCAATGCAACACTGGCATTTTAGGGGTCTTTCAAATGATTTTAACTAGTTTGAGGGTTTTGAAACGAAAGTGAGTTTTAAGAAATAAAATGATTTCAAAAGTGTCAAACTGAAATGATTTTTGATTCTCGGTCCTCCTAAGTCACAAAGAAAGCAAAGAGACGAAGGGTTGCAGCTTTGGGAAAGTGGTTGAGCTGGAATGGGGTGATGGGTATGGAGAAGTGAACAGACTGTACAACTGGGGGCTGTAGTTAATTAGGACGTTAACTGCCAACCGAGTATTCAAGGAAAGAAGTAAGTAGTGTTGGACTTAGACAACGACCACTCGGTGGGGAGTAACGACCATTCTGTCAGGTGGAGACATCAACCGTCGCCGAAGTACTGAAGCTTAAAGGAAAGTTCCCGTAGTTAGATGGTTATAATTGGATGAAAGTTCTAAACTGGTTTCAAAAGTATGGTTCGGAAGGAAGACGACGTACGCAAGGCTTTGAAGTTGTTGAGTAACGTTAATGATTTGGAAGCAGAATCTAGGATGCTTTGTGCTGAGTTTTGAATGGAGGTTTGTGATTTCGGGGCGAAACTCTTTGAAGTTGTGGAGAGTTGTAACATCCCATTTCCGAGTCTCCGGTTAGAATTTAAAATTCTTGGTTAAACCTTGTTGGTTAAAACTTTGAGAATTTTAATTCGGATTTTATTAATTAATTTACGAGGGTAATTTATTCTGATTGGCGGAATAAATTATTTTCGGGTTAATTGTTGGGTTTCGAGTTAATCGTCAGATTGGTGTCCTAAATTGACCGGTAAAGACGAAAGTTGATCCAACCAAGTTCTTGGACTAAGGCCACCGACAGGCGTCTTTAATTATTCAGCCTTGGACCGTCCTTTTACTTGTGCGGATGGAGGGATGGTGGGCCATGGTGGACCGAAGCTGGCTATTCGGCCTGTGTTGGTGGAAGAGAAGGAGATCTGGGCCTTGGGCCCATTTCAATTTCAGTGAGTGGGAAAATGAGATAGGAGGAAGGTTTAGGTGGGCTGAAGCCCACTGGGGCATTAGTTGGCACGGGAAGAAACAAAAGGAAGGAAGAAAAAGGGTTTTGGTAGTGGGGATTGGGGAGGTCCTGAGCCATGACACAGAACTCGAGGAAGGAGTTTGGCGGAGCCAGATTTTGATTAAAGATTGAGGAACGATGGTGACCGACGACGTCTCGGCGTTGAGAGGAAAAGGGAGCGAGGGTTGTTCCCCGTGGCGACGGCTGGAAAGGAGAGGAGATGAAGAGAACGCAGTCGGCCGAGAGAGAGAACAGTGATTCCGACGGCGACGAGTTTCTAAGAGGTCTGGTGACGGTCGGGGTACTGCCGACGTAGGATGGATTTATCGGAGAAGAAGATGACAATAATTGCTACCTATGGAAAGTTTAATGACCCAATAGCGATTTCGGAAAGTTACGTGGTTATTTCTGTGTTTTTTAGAACTATGTGGACTGATTTGGAATTTGGGGATACATTGTTGAGTTGGTCCCTAACTATGGTAATTGTGACAAATGAGGCTTTGGGCGGATTTTGGTAACAGATTAAGTAGATGAACGGTTTTGATTAATTGGGGAAATTGAGGGACTGCTGTGGGGATTTGGGCGAAAGTGCCAGAGTGGTCACTTGAAGTTTTGAAGTGTTGCAGTTCAGTAATTGGAGGATATCTCGCTCGTTTAAAGTCCAAACGACGCACCGTCAGGACCGGTGGAATCAGGTTGATGAGACGGAGCTTCCTAGACAGAATTCATGGGCTGATTTTAGGCTAAGATGAGGGCTTAGCGTTGATAGGTAGAGACGTGAGGAATTGAAATTCGACTTAGTAATTAATAGGGATGTATAAATTGGAGAGTTGAAATGGTTAATTTAAGATGTTTTGATTGATTGTTATATGTGATGCTTGAGTTGACTGTTTGAATGTAATTGGTTGACTTGTTTCACTGTATGGTTGAGTAGGTGGCTAGAATGAGGGTTTAATTCCTAAATGCGCAGTATATATATTATTGGAATTGTGGAATGTTGGTTATAGGAGGATGGTCCTGCCAATGTGGGGTCATCCTATGAACGATGAATAGGAGGGTGACCCTAGACCTTGCGACATGGTCACCCCTTTGTTTTTACTATTACAAGTGGGGTGGTCGGTAAGGCTAGCAGTCCGCCCGTAATAAGTGGGGAATTATGATGTGGAATTGTGTTGTAAAATTGTGTTGTAAAATTGTGATGTGGAATTGTGTTGTGAAATTATGTTGTGGAATTGGAAAGTGGAGTTGTAAAGTGGAATTGATTGAATGGAATTGGTACATGGAATTGGGAAGTGGAATTGTGAAATGATGTGTGGTAATTGCTTGTGGTTGTGTGTCCTGAAATTAAATTGATAGAACTGGAAGGAGCCAACGTTACCCCAAAGAAATGTGATGTTATCGAGTCTGGTCTACATGGGGTAGATCACCTTGGCGGATACCAATGATTGTTACTTTCCTCCCGAGGGAGAAGATCTTACTTTAGGATATTGTGTATTGCTTCCATGGGAAGAGATCCATTGAGGATGCGTCTGGATGTGATGACCGGCGGGCTAGCGGGGGAACAACTCCTTGTGGTGCCTAATTAACTCACCTAGTTAAATGAAATGTGAACGTGGTGTGCATGTGTGTGTGTTGATTGTGATTGTGAACTGATATATGATGTGCTATTGGATTGTGTTTATGTTGGTTTCATTTATGATGATGTATTATATTGTGGATGTTGAATTGTGTATGACGATTGGATGATATTGTTGGGGTGATGCATGATGGGAATAGGGTTAGAGCGAAATGTATGACCACCTAGTACTACTATATTGGATGTTAAAATGAACTAACAGAATGGATGAGTCCCATTGTTGTATTCCAATGTGAGAGTCTGGGATGCTCCCTAGGTAGTTCGACGCATAGTTAAGCCTAGTGGGTTCACTCAATTTCATTAGGAAACTGATCCCCTCCTAGTCTCTCTTTTCAGTTAAAAGTAGTTGGTGAGCTGAGCATGGAGCAGCAGTTGTTGGTATTGGAGCTTGGAGTTGAGCTAGAAGACTGAAGGATGGTGACCGAGGACTTAGATGTTGTTTTTTGTATTTTTATTCAGTTAACGTTTTGGGAATTTTGGAATCATTTATGTTGAGTAATGAATTTGAAATTGAAATTGTATTTTGGTTTTGGTTTTTGAATTATGAAAGCTTCCGCTTAACGTTGTTTTATTTTATTGTCTTGTCTTTTAATGAAACACGATTTTTTTTACCCGACCGGTTGGCCAGATATATGTAATTTTTTATGTTGTTTGTCTTAATTTAAATAGTAAAAATAAGAATATGAGTTCTAAATTTGTAAAATCATTAATTTATTTTTATTCATTTGTATGGCTTATTTGAAGTTTAACTAAGTTAAGTGTAAAATAAAAAGAAAGTAAGCTTCATGATTTCTAGATTATAATAACTTAATATACTTCATTTAAAAAAGCCTAAGTCAGAGGGAGGTGCAAGGATCAAAGACATTCAGAGTTGGAATCTGGCTAATGCTATTAGGCATCTTTGGACTATGTTTGTTAGAGGGGGACCCTTATGGGTTGCTTGGATAAGGAAGTATAGGCTCAAGAGTAAATCTTTATGGGATATCAAAGACAACTATGGCTCTTGGGTTTGGAAGAGAATCGTGAAGTTGAGAAGTTCTGTGCAGGGTTTTATGAGTATTAATTCTGATGGAGAACATTGCTGGAAAGATAAGGTGATGGTGAAATATAAGCCTTCTTTGATTTGGGAAGATATTAGAGAGAAATGGCCGGTTGTTAACTGGAACTGTTTGATTTGGTCAGGCTATAAAATTCCAAGGCTTAACTTTACAGCATGGCTGGTTATGATTGGAAGAATCTATACATTAGATAGGGTGAGCAAGTGGAACTCGAAAATTGATGATACTTGTGTCTTATGCAAAAGAGAGTAAGATCCATCTGTTTTTTACTGCTGTGTCACTTAGGAAGTTGTGTAGAGGGTTATCCCGGAAATGCAGTCACTGAACTGGGATAGTGCAGTTAGTGTTGCTGAGTCCTGGGGATGTTCTACAGTTCCAAGGAAGGTAAAACAGCTGAAATGGGTCATGTTATTAAATGTTATTTGGAGAACTCGATGTGCAGCAATGTTTGGTGGCAAAGCAGCTGATTGTGATGATATGATTGAGAGAGTGAATAGTGATATTAGATTCTTTGCAGAAGGTAGAGTGGATGAGAGGTTGATTTTATATTGTATATAGGTTCTTTGGCTTCTTTTGAGCTAAAGTGAGGTTTTTTTTGTTCACTCTTTTTTAGTATGTACATATTGTTTTTTTTCTTGATGAAATGCAACCAATTATTCATAAAAAAACAAAATTTAATTTATGTTTTATTAGCATAATTATTTCCTATGTCATATACTAATAAATTTGAGAAATTAATTTTCTAAATGTTAATTAAGGACAACTAAAAAACCACTTATTAGTTGTTCACAATATTGGATCTGAATCAGGAACATACATAAAAAATTAAGATTGTAAAAAGTTGACTTCTCGGGATCTACTACCATCATGACACCCCTTAGTGTCCTCATATCAGGACACCCCTTAGAACCGTAGGATTAGAAGGTAGATCTAATGGCCTAAATTAATCTGGACAAAATAGTAATTTGAAACTCCTATATATACTAAATCATATTAGGGTTTCACCATAAACCCTAATTCTCTTTACAATCACCCAAAAAACCTCTCTCCCTCTCAACCCTATTTGCTCCAATCTCGTCGCCGCCGCCGCTTTACTCCAACCACCGTTGTCGTGTTGCTCTAGCCAGCCTCCACCCAACCACCGTCGTCGTTTTGCTCCAGCCGGCCTCCACCCAACCGTTGTCGTCGTGCTCTAGGCCAGCCGCCATCGCGGCGTTACTCCAACCAGCAGCCGCCGTGACTTTTATCCAGCCCAGCCGCCGTCGTGGCGTTACTCCAGCCAGCCACCGCCGCGGCGTTTCTCTAGCCAGCCACTATCGTGGCGTTTCTCCAGCCGACCACCGACTTGATGTTTCTCCAGCCAGTCGCCACCGCGATGTTTCTCCAGCGGTGGCGTTTCTCCAGCCAGCCGTCGACGTGGCGTTTCTCCAGGCGGATCTGAGGTGATGGCGGATCTGAGGTGAGGACGACGATGACGGATCTGAGGCATCGGTGGCGTTGGCGGATCTGAGGCGGCGGCGGCGATGACGGCAAGAGCCGCGACCACAAGCTGCCGCCGATGACGACGGCGAGAGCCGCGACGAAATTGGAGGAGACGATGAAGATATACGATTATTTAATTTATTTTCTTTTTTCATTTTTTCCCATTATTTTCCTTATTTACTTTTTTCCTTATTTACTTTTTTCCTTTTTTCCTTTATCATTATTTCATTATTTCTTATTTTTTCTAATGAATATCCTATATGTTTGTTTCATCTGAAGATCTGATGGTTGATTATTTTATTTTTCATATTTTTTTCGGTTATGTTCCAATTTTCTAATTAGGAACAAAGTATTATCTTCATCATCTTATTCTTTCGACAATTTAGGAACATATATTTTATGAAAAATGTTACTAAAAATGAAAACGGAACAATGAATATAGATGTATTTTAAGAAGATTGTACCTAAATATGAAAACGGAACAATGAACAAAAATATATTCTAAGTAGATTGTTCCTAAATATGAGAATGGAACAATGTACAAAGATATTATAAAACGGCTCCCTATATGCTTGTTCCTAAATATGAAAACGGAACAAGAATGACTATAAAGTAAGAGTAATAAACAAAAATATTATACAACACCGTCTATAAGATTGTTCCTAAATATGAAAACGGAACAATGCATAAAACTAATTTTAGTGATGAAATGTTCCTAAAAATGAAAAGGGAACAGTGAAAACAAGTGGCACGGGAATCAAAGATTTCCGCCGCCGAGAAGAAACCAAAATTAGGAAGAAAACGAGAATATTTAATTAATTAAAAATAAAAAGAAATCAATTTTAGTTAGGTAACTGCCCAAAAATCCGAGAAATAACTGCCATAAAATCCTTCATGCTAATAAAAAAGGAAATAAATATATTTAATATGAATATGCAAATTAATAGATGCAATTACCCTTTTATCCATTTGATAAGAACCATTAGATCAAAACCAAAAAATGAAGGGTGGATATTGGTGTCATCATATGAAGGACACTTCATGTGTCATGATAGCAGGAATTCCCTGACTTCTCCTTCTAACCTAATTTATCCAATGTTTATTGTTAAACTAAAATTAAATGACATATAACATGTGTAGCTCATGATGTGATGAACCCACATTATACTTAATACATTTGACACAATTAGCGTGTGACCTAATAGACATGATTCATTTTGATCTATTGACTCGATGATATGCATATTATTATATTTTTGACATAATTATATCCAAAATATTCAAAATTTTATGAAGGAAGTCTAACCCACCTTATGTTAGGAAAAAAGTCTAACCCACCCCTTGACATGCTATCAAAAATATTCTCATCTAATGTGTATCTTACATGTGATTTTAGAGCTAGTTATAATTAACTAAAAAATATTAATAACATAAAATAGTATATTAAATCGAAAATTTTTATGATAAAACTGTCATATTTATGAAAGAGTTAGAGGTAAATTGATTTTGGGTTAACATAGTCAATTTAATTTTTAATAAGAACTCGAATAAGTGGTCCAGTTGAAATTAGAATGCTAAATAATATTTTTTGATAACATGACACCCTAACATGCCATTTTTAACAAAATTTATAAAAAATTCGATTAAAGTGACTAAGCTCACCCGATCTTCAAACTTAAGTTATTGAGCTGACCTAGTTTAAATTTAAGTGACTGCAATGAAGCAAGCTTAGGTGACTACTAATGTATTTGACCCATTACGAAATATAAAGTATACAACTATATCGAAACCTTAATCATATTAACACAATAAAACTTATCTTTGTTATAAAGTATAAGGCTATTTATTAACACAATAAATAAATAAATTTTTTTGTAAACTCTTTTATCTTCTTTTTGGCGTTCGTCCACCAACACTTAGAACTTGATTTGGTTGAAATTATAATATAAATAATATTTTATGCTGACATGGCACCTTGCCGTGTCATTTTTAACATAAATTATCAAGAAATTGGTCAAAGTGATTTTTTTTTTGATGAATTAGTGGGTTTCATTTCATCAAAAAGCATGAAGTACAACTGTTCGGAAAACTATCTAACTAATAATTACAAATAACTATATACAACTAATAATTTCTCTTTCGTCAACTCTTCCTTTTGCAAAACTCCTTATGTCCATCTCAATTTGAGTGACACAATCCGCCGTGTTACTACTTCTGCCTCCAAAAATACTGCCGCATCTAGTCCTCCAAACATCGTTCACTATCATCAGCCATTTTAACCTACGAACCTTCATCTTGACAGCTCCTCCGGACCAAGACATAACTACTCTGTTAACTATATCCCAATCATGAATCCCTCTTAACTCTAGCAATAAAGCCTCCATAATCTGCTTGGTAAAGCTGCAAGTATAGAAAAGATGATCCTTACTTTCGTTTGGATCCTTACACATCACACATTCAGCATTTATGTTTGGATCCCATTTCAGCACTTTATCTCGAGTAGTGATTCTATCAATCATAACTAACCATGCTATAAAGTTGAATCTTGGTATATAATAGCCCTTCCAAACCATCTCATGCCACTCTACTGTGTTCCTCTTCTCCCTTAGTATTTCCCAGACCAGGCTTGGCTTAAAACTTGCAAGCACACAACCATTCCACATACATTCTCCTTCTGCATTTCTTGTCATATAAGGTCTAACCTTCTGCCTCACCTTAAGAACTCTTTTCCAATTCCACGAACCGTAGTCTCCTTTAACCTCCCATATATTACTTGATTTGATCCGATACTTGTAAATCCATGCTACCCACAAAGAACCCCCTTTAGCATAAAGATTCCAAAGGTGCCTCACACAATTTGCCAAGTTCCAAGACCTCAAGCTCTTAATTCATGCTCCTCCTTCTTTCTTAGGGTCTGCCACTGATTCCCAAGCAATTTTCGATCTTCCTCCATCCATCTTACCCCATAGAAATTTGTTACAAATTCTTTCGACTTCCTCAATCAGATTACTTGGTAATATAAAAATTGACATCCAATATTGCAGGATCCCTCCTATAACTGAGTCAATTAACTGCAACTTCCCCGCATATGAAAGATACTTCATCTTCCAGTTAGTAACCCTTTTAAGAATCTTGTCTAGCAATGTTTTACAGTCTTCTTTCTTAAGCTTTCCTGAAGTCAAAGTAATACCAAGGTACCTAAAAGGTAGTGTCCCCCTTCTGAAGCCACTTATATCCAAGATTCTTTTGTTCACATCCTCATCTCCTCCAGCTATGAATAACTCACTTTTCTCAGGATTGTGGCACAAACCAGATATTCTATGGAATTTCTCCAAAATGGCCTTCACTCCTCTAATAGAATTCTCCTGCCCCTTAGTGAAGATTATCAAATCGTCTGCAAAAGATGAGTGCAAATCTCTTTGCTTTGCGGATGATAAGAGAACTGTCCTTTCTTAACTCCATCTGCCAAGAAACAGCTCAAAACCTCCATGGTAATTACAAAGAGGTAAGGAGATATACGGTCTCCTTGTCTCAAACCCTTCTTAGCGTCAAAGTAACCACACAAACTGCCATTAAGATTAACTGATAGTCTTGTAGACTTCAGGCAAGTTTCAATCCAATGTATATAGGGATAAGGAAAATTCATACACCCTAGCACATTGATCAAGAAATTCCAACTCACACTATCAAAAGCTTTAATAAGATCCACTTTCAAACCTATTCTTGGGGAAATATTTTTCATACTATAAGGTCTAAGCAACTCGTGCGCTAACAGTATATTGTCACTAAACAGTCTCCCTTTAACAAAAGCTGATTGCTCGTTCCCTATAATGCTAGGCAAGACTACACTCATACGATTTGCCAAAATCTTAGAAATAATCTTGTATATCAGGTTGCAACACGATATAGGCCTATAATCTTTCATGTTGGAAGCATGGGTCTTCTTAGGAATGAGGGACAAAATAACTGAGTTCACAAAGCAAGGTTATTTACCTGAATGAAAGAAGTAGAGGACAACAGAAGTCACATCCCCCCTCCCCCACAGTACTCCAGTTCTTCTTGGAAAAGAGGCTGGAAAGCCATCAGGCCCTGGGGCCTTGTTATTTGGCATGCTCATTACCACCTTTGCAATCTTCTGAGAAGTTACCTCCTCAATCAACGCATCTCTCTGATCATTTGTCAACCTCTTAGTTATAGTCCCATTGAGATCACAATCCTCGGTAACACTTTCCTTACCAAACAGATTGCTATAAAACTCCACCACTACCTTTGAGATCTCATCATGCCCCTCCACCATTTCTCCATTTGCACTAACCAACTGCCTCACTGTATTCCTCAAATTCCTTGTTTTAATTTGATTGAAAAAGTAAGCACTGTTACAATCTCCTTCCTTAACCCACAGAGCTCTGGACTTCAGCCTAAAAATGTACTCCTCATCCTTCTGCAACTATTCCAGATCCTCCCTACATTTATTGTACTCTGTAATAGTTAACGGGGTAGGGTCTGCAAAATTTTCATATTGCTTAAAGGAAAGTTCAATTTTCTTCCCTCTAACCCTATCCTGAATGTTAGAATAAGCTTCTATATTAAGCTTCTTCATCCTCCTTTTTAACTCCCTCAACTTACCATATAGTCTATAATAAGGAGTATCAGAAGTCCTCCTCTTCCAGACCTCATTCAGAATCTTCCCAAACTCCTTATGCTCCATCCAACACTTAAAGAACTTAAACGGTTTTGACCTTGACTCTTTCCTCTTCTCAATCACCACCAACAGAGCACAATGATCATATGTCAGACAAGGTAAAACCATAACAGAACTCATAGGGAAAATTGAATGCCATTTGGAATTTACACAAACTCTATCTAATCTTCTTGAAATAGGATCAATAGCTCTATTATTAACCCAAGTGAAAACTGGGCCAGAGGAAGGATGATCCTCTAACTCACAGTCTCTAAACATCTCATTCAAATCATCCATACTGGCGAAACAAGACATTTGATTTGAAGCTTCAGAGGTTCTCCTAACAGCATTAAAATCTCCTCCCATTAACCATGGCAAACCGTAACTCGTCACCCCCCTAATCTCATCATATAACTCTTTCCTCCCCTTCACATTGTTTGGAGCATACACAAACGTACAACAAAAGGCATTAGGAAGGTTCACTTTCACATGAATAAAACTCACTCCATTCTTCAAGACCACCAAAGGGACATCAGGCTTCCACACCACCCAAATTTTACCTAACTCCCCTTCATAACTCATTTCCTTATTCCAACCTAAGAACCTTTCATCAAAGATCTTGGTTGCATTATTTCTTCTAATTCTAGGTTCAAGCAAAGCAAAAACATCTATACTATACTTACTTATATAATCTTTAAGGACTTCATACTTCTTAGGGTCGTTAAATCCCCAAATATTCCATATCCAAACTTTCATTTCCTTCTTCTTTGTTGTTGCTGCCGGGTCAACACCCTATCCTTCACAGGAGAAACCATGTTTAGTCCCCCTACATCACCTAATTCAATAAACCTCTTAAGCTGGTTTGACATCACTGCATCTTCCAAGTCCCCCTCCTCTTCATCACTTGTTTTACCATCATCACTAGGGCTAAGGGCATCCTCCTCCACTATAACAGCTTTGGGAATACCCTCTTGGCCAGGTGAACCATCCACTACCTCAGGAGTCTCTGGATCATTGCCTGCCCCCTCTAGCAGGTTGATCGGGAACATCCATACCATGTGACACCTTCTCTTTCAAAAAAGACTCAGTGTCATTGCCTGAGGTACTGCCCTTCTCAACAACAGTTTTCTGCTGGGAATTGTCACCAGTAATGTCCTTTACACTCTCTTTAGGCACATACACTTCTTTCATCCCTTTTTCCTTATCCTTACTTCCATTATTATTCTTCACTTGATACACTTTCCTACCATATTCTCTTTCCGTTAGAACATTAACTAGCACCTCACAAAGTTCTTCCTTACCAATATCCACCTTAAGGATCCCCCCAGTTATTGAATCATCCTTTTTCAGCACACAAACATTGACAGATAACCCTGACCTTACAAATTTATTGATAGGCTTACCATATTGCATCGCCAGCCAGCTTATGCCCTTTGATGTCATTAGCTCAGGGGGAACATCCGCGAACTTGATCCAAACTGGCTTTTTCTCCTGAGAGAGATCCATCGGCTCAATGCCCAAGTACCACCTTCGGAGTAGGAGTGGGGCACAGTGGATGTGCCACGATCTTCCCATAACCCAGTCCCTCAAAGCTTCCGACGCAAACTCAAACAAGAAGAAGTTGCTCTCAAGTTCCGAAACTATTACCTAGCCTTCATACCCCCACAAGCGGTTTGCCATGGCTCAGATTACCAACATAGGAGGAGGCGATCCAGTAAACTGACCAACCATGGCCCCCTTCAGGCGATGTATCCCAAATTTACCACTTCAGCAGGGATACGGAGGACACCATCAACGAGGGCATCCTCTGCTTCCTTCACAAATCCAAGATCAGTATCCTTCTCCCCTACCACCGAGGCCCATGACCGAGTCTTTGATTGAGAATCAAAGTAAGAAGCCATCGGAGACGCCAAACAGCGACTACGACGACGAGAAAAACAAAAACCGATGACCTAGATTTCAGAGAAAATGATTGAGTTGACCTAATATGTGAACTTAAGTTACTGAGTTGACCTAGTTTAAACTTAAGTGACTACAATGACACAATAATCATACTTAGGTGACCACTTAAGTATTTGACCAATTTCATAACTCATAAACACATGAATGTGAGTGCATTTATTAGGTTGATAAAGAATGTATTTTTTTATATAAAATATGTTAATGAGGTGGAAAATTGTGGTTATAGCTTTAACTTATGTGACAAAAAAAACTTGGAGATCTACCATAGTATATTTTAAGATTAAGATTATCCAGAAATTGGTCAAAGTGATTGAGTTGACCTAATCTATGAACTTAAGTTATTGAGTTAACCCAATTTAAATTTAAGTGACTATAATGACATAATAATCATACTTAGGTGACCACTTAAGTATTTGACCTATTTTATAACTCATAACACATTAATGTGAGTGCATTTATTAGGTTGATAAAGAATGTATTTTTTATATAAAATATGTTAATGAGGTGGAAAATTGTGATTAGAGCTTTAGCTTAAGTGGCAAAAAAACTTGGAGATCTACCATAGTATATTTTAGGGTCAAATACTTGAGTAGTCCCGAAACTTTGGACCGTGTTACAAACTAATCCCAAAACTTTATTTGTTGCAGTGTCGTCCCATTAGTTTGGAGCCCGTTACAACGTGGTACTATTCATGCTGACGAGGAATTTTTTGTCAAATATGTCACGTCAGCCCGTCCACGTCATTTAAAATATAATAAAATAAATACTTGGCCCATTTCGAATTAACCCCTCTAATTAAACCAACTGGTCAATTTAATTTTGATCAAAAAATCGTGAACTCCTAATCCCAACCTTCCTAACCTAATATGGAATTTCCCTAAAGTTATCTTAGTCTCGATTCTTCTCCTCGTCCCGATTATGACGACTGTCCTCCACCAACTCCTCCTTCCAATCTACTCTGCCCCCCGGCCACCTCCCTATATCTTCCGCCTTCTCCTCCTCCGCCGACTACATCGAATCCTCCGCCTCAGTTGAGATATGAGTAACAGAGGCGCCCAATCATTTCCGGAGGCACTATTCTAAAAGTTAGATGTGAAAAATATAGTTATAACCAATATTTAAAAAAAAATAAAAGTAAAAATTATTATGCATAAAATATTTACGAAAATATTTTTTCGGAAAAAAATGCCGTTGAGCTCTTTAATCTTCATATCTTCAAAAATTTATTCTCAATCACCACCATTGCTAATCCCTTAAATCTTTCATCTGTCATTGTACGGAAATAGAATTTCAACAACTTCAACTAAGAAAAACTTCTATGAGAACTAACACCAATCACAAGAAGACCCCAAAAAAAATTCAATATATTATAGTTGCATTATATTTCCATTCATACCACGTCATCATCCCATCCAAAATAGGACAAAATGATAATTGTTGAAAGGAATATACAAGTTTGATGGTATTTGGTGAATACAAATTAATTAGTGGTGAATGTGAAAAGAAATAAAAGTTCAGTGGTGTCTTGTGTATTTTACTCATTAGTGTCACGAAAATTGAGGCCCCAAGTAAACTGTCTCCTAATTAATTTAGTTAAGATGTTGATGATTCGAATAATACTAGAATCATTTTATTATATTAGTAAAAATTAGTAGCTTGAGCCAAATATGAGGTCCCAAATATTTGAGGCCTTGTGTTGTAGGTCTTGCCAGCACAGGGTAATGGACCCCTTTGGTGAGTAACCTATGTTGAGGAAAGGGTAGAAATGGAGGCGAATCCAGAGGCTTAGGACTGCCTGATTGGGAAGGTGTAGCAAGAAGATGCACGCAGTTCGGTAGAGGGCGAAGATGGAGGTGGAATCAGGAGCAGTGAGGGAAACAATCTGTTGATGGGAGGATAAATCATAATAGTGATCAATTGCAAAGGTTCGTTCCCTGACGGTCGACGAAGGTGTTGCTTGGGGATCCGCAATTTATCAAATAGTTAGTGGGCGGAAGATAGTACCCTCCACTTGTTGTGAAAAAGAAGCCAAGGTTGAAAATAAAAAAGCCCAGATGAGGAGGAACTTGGAGCTCTGAACCATCCCCATAACTCTGGGGCAGAAAATTAGAGAAAGATAGAGAGAGAGAAATTGGAACTTAGAAGAAGAAAGATAATTGGAATTTGGAACTGAGAATATTAGAGAGAGAGAATGGAAACTGATTGTTTTATTAGGGAAAGGCCTAATACACAAATCTAGCCAAACCTTTTCGAGAAATGTCAAAACTAGCCAAACCTATTGGAAAACCGAAAACCGCCAGTTTGGTTTTTTCCGTCCTATTTTCCGTCGCTCCATTAGCGACTGTTAATTAGTCCGCCCTGAGTTGGCAAATAGATATTTCCGTCGAATCCACGTGGCATCCACGTGGCATTACACGTCCCAATTATTACCGCTGGGTAATTTTAACCCACTAGCACGAAATTTATTCTCTGACGGCGAGAGCTCCCTCGACGGACTGACCAGGCCGTGGAACGACGGGAACTTCAAACCCTCGATTCGCGGTGTAGCACCCCAGTTCTAAAGGCATTGTACCATTTACAAGGACGTTTTTAGGGTTTACCGATTTTGGGGATTTAGGGTTCTTCGTACTACAATCGTACCAGCGCGAAAGAGATGATTTGTCTGGTGTGTAGAATACCGACAGTGACGGGTCCATAAGGTAAACTGATTCCTATTCTTTAAGCTTTCCTTTGCTGTCGATTCTGTTGTTTATTGCTGTCTTTGCTTCCCTGTTCGAAAAGGGTGGTAGAGGACCACAAGTGGTCCAGTGGAAGCGCACTATGTTTGGGTTTCCCGCTGGTGGTCTCCCATGTGGGTAGAAAGTTAGGGTTTAGGGGTACAATTTGGTGCACTAGTTATGGTTTGGCCATTAATCTCACTAGTTCCGGTTGTCGCTATGGCCGACCTAATTTGAAGCCGAAGTTGTCTGCTTGTGAAGACTAATAATAGTATATTACTGGTGCTGACATACTTCTTTGGCTGTGTTATGCGTTGGGTTTATTCGTTGCTCATATGGCATTGCTTTTTCTCCCTGCAGATGCCTCCCAACTTCGAGATAACGCTACATCGCAGTGGAGTTATGGATTTCAGTGGAGACGTACTTGCCTATGTAGGTGGTATAGCACAAACTATATACGTCGACAAGGATGAAATGTGCTACTACCAACTGAAGCTAGTTGGTCTTGATTTTGTGATGTACCGGGTAGTGCAGGGGATGTGGTACTTGGACCCCAACAACACCATGGAAGAGGGATTGCACGAAATCCGGAATGAGTTGGATGTTGCAAATGGTTTACTGACAGCTGTAGGCGAGGACTTGAAGATTACTATCTTCATGACAGGGCACTACTTGGCTGACAATGAAGAAGGCCCAATCGGCTCTATCATGAGTTTGAATCCTGACTCCCCGGTAGATAATTCAGTGGCGCCAGAGTTCATACATTTGATTGATGACGACATTCGTACCTCCGACGATGAATTCGCTGAAGCACTATTCAGTATGGGTGTCAGGAAG
The DNA here is from genome assembly GCA_034768395.1 of Linum lewisii. Lineage (NCBI taxonomy): Eukaryota > Viridiplantae > Streptophyta > Magnoliopsida > Malpighiales > Linaceae > Linum > Linum lewisii. The sequence goes on from CM068304.1 coordinate 23,888,443, forward strand.
ACTAGGAATAGGGTAGCATACATGGGATATTCATATGGAGAGGAGGTTGATCAGTTGCTTGTCTCGCATTCAGCTACAGCCCACGCTGCTTCGGCCCACGATTCAGCAGTCGACCAGCAATTGCAGGGCCAAAACATTCCTCAACCATTCACTTTGGGAAATGAGGAAGTGCATCCGAAGCCCGTACACGATGGCAACGACTCCTCTACCGAAGGTAGTGAATCAAGCTACCATGGTTCAGAAAATTCGGACCACATAAGGGGTTTACTGAGTGATGAAGAGGGCCCACAGGACATTTATGGAGCTCCTATCTACGATCCCAATTGCGACCATAAGCATATGTAGTTCACGTTGGGGATGAAATTCATATCCCCAACGCAATTCAAGCACGCAGTCATGAAGCACGCCATTTATGCTGGTGCTAACTTGAACTGGTTGCGTACTGGGAAGGAGAGGTGTGAAGCAGTGTGCCATGAAAAAGATTGCAATTGGTGAATTTATGGTGCTTGGTATCGCCGTAACAAGAGTTTCATGGTTAGGGGCTTGGGTGACTGTCATACTTGCCCTAGAGCCCAATCCATAAACCAAGCAACATCAAAGTTTATCGCTATCGATTTCCTCGAGCGTTTCCGTATAAACCGTGAGTGGGACATGGGGCAAATAGTATCGGAGGTGAGACTCCGATACGGTATAGAAGTTATTCCGCGCCACTGTTACAGGGCCAAGAAGAAAGCTGAAGATATGCTGAACTGGGACCTCAAGATGGAATACAGAAAGCTGCGCAGTTACATCCTCGAGTTGAAGAGGGCCGACCCCACGGGTCTGTTCATGCTAGGGGTTGAACCTCATCTGTCTGAGACAGCTGTATATTTCAAACGTATGTATGTGGGATTTTCCAGTTTGCGGAAGGGATTCCTGGCCGGTTGTCGTCGTATGTTCGGCTTAGATGGGTGTTTCCTCAAAGGTGAAGTCAACGGCATGTTATTAGCTGCGGTTGGAAAGGACGGCAACAACCAAGTTTTCCCCATAGCTTGGGCTATCGTTGAAGCAGAAAATCGAAGCTCCTAGACATGGTTCATTCGAGCATTAACTGAGGATCTTGGAGTCATCGATGGTCGAGGCTGGAGCGTAATTTTCGATCAACAAAAGCTATGTCCATTGTCGTCCTTGTGACATTTATTATGGTAGTTGGCACCTAGTAGCAGTATTCATATTTGTTTTCTGCATTCTTTTGAAATAGGGTTTGGTGGGGGCATTGGATGAGCTGATGCCGTACGCCGAACATAGGAAGTGTGCTAGACATGTCTATGCCAACTTGAAACTGAAACATACATCTGATGCGTTGAAAGAAATTTTCTAGGGAGTTGTGTACTGCTGCAATGAAGCTGACTTCATGCGGAGAATGAAGATACTGGAGATTTTCGAGAATGAGGAAATCGGCACGAAGAAACCTTTCCAGGATTTCATGAGGCAAGATCCGAAGACCTTTTGTCGCGCTTTTTTATCTGTAGTTCCGAAGTGTGACTCTGTGGAAAGCAACATCTACGAGACCTTCAACGACATTATAGTGAAGAGCCGAGGACGTCGGATCATAGATATGTTGGAGGAGATACGACTCTATGCAATGAAGCGTGTGGTTAAGAAGAACAAGATGTTCTCCAGGTGCAAGGACACAATTTGTCCTCGTATCCGCACCATCATTGAGAATGCTAAGATAAGGGCCCGTAATTGCATAACAACAGCTACACTGAACAACATATGCGAAGTCAATGAGTATGGTGACAGATACATTGTTGACATGCGCCACAACACATGCATCTGTGGGTACTTCACCCTATCCGGGATTCCATGTACTCACGCAGTAGCTGCCATTGGCTTTTTGAGGTTGAGAGTAGAAGACCATGTGCATGAGTTGTACAAGACTGAACGAGTGTCTGGGGCATATGGATATGGTGTTCCAGCACTTGTTGGCCGTCAGGCCTGGCCGAAGGCGACAGGCTTAGATGTTTTACCTCCACAGGGTAAGCGGATGGCGGGAAGGCCTAAGAAAGCAAGGAGGAAAGAACCAGCCGAGTTGCAAGGCCACCCACGGAGGAGTGGCACAGGTAGGAGGCTCAATGGTCGGGGCATGGCAATGCACTGTCGAACATGTCGTCAGGAGGGCCACAACAGCAGGAATTGCCCCATGAACAACACTGTAAGTCTGTCTCCTCTCAAAAACAAATAATTTGAACTGTTATAACATGTCTGGGTAATGGATTTTGTGTGATTGCAACGGGCTAACCCAGAAGGTTTGAACGACCTGCCGAACATACCAACCGTGCCGGATCAAACGCAACATCCTAGTGGAAGAACACCATGTGAAGCTGGAGAGGACACCCAGGCAAGAAGGAATGTGAGACGTCGAGCCATTTTTGCCGACCAGCCGGAGCTTACCACCGACAATCCAGTGGAAGGAGATGTTGGAGTCGTGGTCAGCGAACGTCGACAGAATAAATGCAAAAGCTGTGGATTTCATGGCCACAATTCTAGAACATGTCCAAAGAGGGTTGGGGTTCAGGTAATTCGTTTCTCAAATCATCATTAAACCTTAAATGTGAATGACCATCGATTTGATTTATAAACTGGATACTTTTATTGGTGCAGCCGGTGTCAATGTCAGTGCAGAACCGAAGAACTGTTGAGAGGGAAGTTAATATTGCTAACACTGGATTTGGAGTGGCGTACTTTCCAGGCACGGACAACACTTACTTCATGGTATGCATTTTTCTTGAAGTTGGGTGTCGGCAATACATATATAAAGCCCATGATGAATGCTGTGTGAACTGTTAATGTCAATGTAGAATGGCAATGCCTCAACATCTGGTGGTCAGGGCTCCGATGGTGGTAGACGTAGAGCTGAAGGTCAAATCATGCCCCTCGACAACTATGCAGTCATCATTGATCTAACTCCGGTGCTGGGTAGCCAGCCACGAAGTCCCTAGGACAAGTTGGCGATTGATGCTTGAATGGTGTGGCCCGCTATGAACCCTTATTTTGTTGTTTCTGGGTGTAGCCAGCCACAAAGTCTGTAGGACACTTTGGGGATTGATTCTGGCATGGTGTAGTTAGGCCACACCTTGAACCCTCATTTTGTAGTTTCTGGATGTAGCCAGAATGATGTGGATGTAGGTGCATTGAACACTCTTGGCCCTAGTTTTTGTAGTACCATCCGAACTTGTGGTATATGGTACCCGTAGTAGTTGAAGTCGGACGTAGTTTGGAGTACGATGTAGCTCATGTCCGAAACAATATTTTGATGTGCTAAACAATATTATGGTCCATAATTTTGTGTGAGTTGATGTCATATCGTCAACACATAAACCCTTAAATGAGGGATGTTAGTTACACAGTGTGGATTGAGTGCAGGACAAAGACAATAAGTGTGATTACTACAACGAATCCATAAGCTACACAGCGCTCTAGCGTAGCCAACACTTCTCAGACTTTCCGGACCTCGGACACCAACGCAACGCATTCGTCGAGCATATTCGCCATTCGTTCGTGGATAATATCAAGTTGCTCCTTCCGCCGCACAGATTTAACCTTCATATTAGCCACCTTCTCCTCCAGCACATATACTTTTCTCTCCAAAGCACACTTCTCCATCTTCAGCTGGGCAATGAGGTCATCATCTCTGCTGCTGGCAGCGTCAACCCACTTGAAAAAACCACAATCATTGTTGCTATCCTGAAATACAAGTTTTAGCCTCAATAAACGACCCTCATCGACATTGTGCCGAAATGAACACAAACGAACCCTACCTTCCAATGGCGGCAGCGGTAGAATTTATGGCCCGGGTTTTTACCGGTCCACGAGGTGTTAATAGCACATGGATTGTTGTGCTTGCAGGATACTACCGCCGATGCCGGGCTTCCGGAACTCAATCCTCCTTGCGTTTCCATTGAAACCCTAGATCATGAATATCAACAAACGAAATTGGAAACCCACATCGACAAACTCTGCTAATTACGAAAATGGGCGCTTAAGAGTTCCCAATAGGAACTAGAGCAACTCCATCTCGAACACGACTGCAGATGCCAACCCCAGGGAATGCCAAAACAAAAACAAATCAGAGAGAGGTCTCACCGGGCAGGTACGATGCAAATCGGTGCAATGAAAAAGCCAGAGTTGGGACGGCGGCGAGGAATCTTTTGGTGCAAAGTCAAGAGTTGTGCCGACGACGACGAAGCCTTCGATGCAAATTCCAGAGTAGGGACGGCGGGCAGACAATGTCGTCGAAGGCAGAAACTCCAGACTTACTTTATATGTAACCCTAAAGAAGGTCACCGTCCCACGTGCGTAAAAGGCATCCCTATTAATCCAACTAATTGTGTACGTGGCATCCATGCTGGCACAAGAATCGGCGTACGTGGCATCCCTGCTGGCGCAACTAACGTCTTTACGGAAAGGAGTTGTCACCGTTAGCAGTCAAACCCGTCGAATGGATAGATTTGACTCATTTATTTTAGGTTTGGCCGAATTAGTGTCACGATAATAGGTTTGGCTAGATTTGACATTTCTCGAAAAGGTTTGGCTAGATTTGTGTATTAGGCCTTAGGGAAAATTAGTAATGACAGTCGCCGGAATCGGGATGAAGAGAAGAATCTACACTACGATAACTCCAGGTAAATTCCAGATTAGGTTAGGAAGCAAGTGATTAGGATTCAAGATTTTCAGGTCAAAATTAAATTGATCGGTTGGTTCAATTAGAGGGGTTAATTCAAAATGGGCCAAATATTTATTTTATTATATTTTAAATGATGTGGATAGGCTAACGTGGCATATTTGAAAAAAAAAATCCTCGTCAGCATGAATAGTACCAAGTTGTAACGGGCTCCAACCTAACGGGACGACACTGCAACAAATTAAAGTTTCGGGACTAGTTTGTAACACGGCCCAAAGTTTCCGGACTACTTAAAAATATCTGACCCGTATATTTTAAGATTCTATTGGTTTTGAATTTGTACTTACACATGTGACACCTAATTCTCGGTTCGACCACGGGTTTACCTTGGTCGATTCAGGATGGGTGTTACAAATTAGTTTTCTAACCGTGTTATGTCGTCGATGAATGTGACCAGATTTACCATTGTACATAACACTTTCGCCCTTCCAATCACCACTTGACTATCACAATGTATACTTATTGGTGATAATGGCTTGGGCCAAAATGGAATATCTTCCAAGAAATTTCGAAGCCATTCAGGTTCCTCACCAGCTTTGTCCAATGCAATGAACTCAGATTCCATTGTTGAAAGGGCTATGAGGATTTCCAAGAACTGCGCCGCCCCCAACCGTAAACACATATCCAATCATGGACTTGCTTTCGGTTGAACCGGTGATCCAGTTCACATCACAATATCCTTCAAGCATAGTCGAATACCTCGTGTAATGCAAAATAAAGTTTTGAATGTGCTTTAAGTACCCCAAAACACGTCTCATTGCCATCCAAATTTGTGAAGAAAAAGATTAGGTATAGATGTCAAGAAAGGAAGATAGCATTAATTAGTGACATGTAATTGAAAGTAAAAAGTAAGGGTAAAGTTGACACATAAGTTAAATATCAAACTCTCCTTCCTCTGATTCACATCCATGCTAAAATCTCGAAAGAGATATTGATATCTATTTTAACTCGAACTAGCTAGCTATTGACAACAATAAAACAAATAATATCAAAGAAATATTGATATCTATTTTAACGTGAAATAGCTAGCTATTTGCAACAATAAAACAGGGGATGATATGATGATATCACGAATAGCTAGATATATGCAAATATCATATCAATAACCTTTCTACCAAACAACCCCCTATGTAAAGGAGGACAAACTTCTCCCGTAGTCGTTGGACACCCATTTATTCACAAAGAGGTAGGTTATTCCATTTAATCATGAAACGACTGAAAAGGGTCAAAACTTGTGCCACCAGTTGCTCAAAGTCTTCGCTTCTACTTGATTGATGGATTGGTAAAGAAGAGCATAAGTCAAAATAAACTACGAGTAACTGAGACAAAGGAAGAGAGTAGTAGAAAACAACATTTCCCTTGTAGAAGAAGTAAATTGATTATGGACACCCAACATTGAAGCAGAGTTTATGTACAAAGTTTTATTGTATTTTTCCTTTACATTCTTCTTCCATATGAGGTCCTTCCTTTTTAACCAATTGTTTCAGCTGAGCTTTTTTATAGCAAGCAAGCCGAGTCGCATAATCTGCTCTCAATTACAAATGAACATCAACTCTATGGTAGTTACTTTTCAATAGGGAGGCCATTCTGCCCTCCTGCTATGTCTGTCACAGCCATAAAACCCTGCATCATAAAACAGATAAGGTTGCATTTCACAAAACGTCATGTTGTATAACTACACGACATGTATCATGAAGATACATGCACGATGAGTTGTACACTACACGACCACGTTGTATTAAAATCACTTCTCGTCGTCCATGAATGGAACGTGTATTAGAGATACACAACGTGTACTATGATACTACATGGCGTGTATCTCTAGTGTCGAGTTCTTGTTAAAAATTCTGACACATATATCGATTTCCCAAAATTTGCAGTTACTAATTGTTAGAAATAGACAAGCAATAAGCGGAAATAGAAATAAGATCGAGAGAGACGACACAATGATTTAATGTGGAAAACCCTTGCGGGAAAAAACCACGGACGCACGACGGCGATGAAAGCTCCACTATGATGAGAGAATACAAGATGTAGGGATTTTACAAATTGCAGCTTGAGTTTCCCTACATCTAACAAGGGGTATAAATAGGATGGAGATACAAAACCCTAATAGGGTTGATAACCTAATGGGCCTAAAAGAGGCTAGGCCCATAAGTTAGGGAATTTGGATCACCTAACTTCAACACTCCACCTTGAGATGAATTCCCTCTTGTAGCAAACTTCAAATCTCCTCAAAAAATGAGCAATCACCGTCGTGCGCCAAAGTCCCTCCTGGACTAGAGAGTGATACCTACTAAGCTCGAGCATAGCTCAAACTTAGCAGCAGGAACTGCCTTCGTCATCATATCAGCTGGATTGTCATGAGTGCTGATCTTGGTCACCTTAACCTTTCCTTCAGCAATGACCCATCGAATGTAATGATACCTGACGTCAATATGCTTCGATCTCTCATGATATCCTTTGTAAGACAAATCGCACTATGACTATCACAGAATATAGTGATCACGAACTATCTCCAAGAAACTCAGCATACATCCCCTTCAACCAAACAACTTCCTTGCATTCTTGACAAACAGCCATGTACTCTGCTTCTGTAGTAGACAGGACAAGAGAACTCTGCAAACTAGCTTTCCAACTCACAGCACAACCACCAATGGTTAATACAAAACCTGTGAGTGATCTTCTACTATCCAAGTCTCCGCCATAATCTGCATCAACATAGCCAACAAGTCCACTTCTGGACTTTCCAAACTGCAAGCAAGCTTTAGAAGTACCACGCAAATATCTGAAAATTCACTGCACAGCTTGCCAATGCTCTCTACCAGGATTAGCCATATATCTACTAACCACGCTCAAAGCATGTGATAAATCAGGACGAGAGCAAACTATAACATACATGAGGGAACCAACAGCACTAGAATATGGAACTCTAGACATGTATGCAATATCATCATCAGACTGCGGACAACCAAGTGATGACAATCTGAAATGTGCAGCTAAATGAGTACTCACTGGCTTCGCTTCATGCATGTTGAAGCGACAGAGAACTTTCTCAATATACCTTTGTTGACTAAGGTATAGATAACCAGCTTTCCTGTCTCTAATGATCTCAACTCCAAGAATCTTCTTTGCTTCACCCAAATCCTTCATCTCAAATTTGCTGTTCAATTGCTTTTTCAGCTTAGAAATTTCTGCTTTGTCTTTTGCAGTAGTAAACATATCAGCAACATAAAACAGCAAATATATGCGTGAACCATTAACAAACTTCAAGTAAACACAACAATATTTTCTGATTCTTCACCGAAATCCATATATTTCTTCACCTGCACAGTTGATTCCTGCTCAATCTCAACAAGATCATTAGTAGACTTCTTGTCAAGTAATATCATTGATTCATTGAAGACAACATTCCTACTAATCACCACCTTTCTTGTTTCTAGATTCCACAACTTGTAACCTTTGACACCAGATTTAAAACCAAGAAAGATGCACTTAACTGCTCTAGGCTCTAACTTTCCATTATCAATGTGAGCATAAGCAGTGCAACCAAATACTCTCAAAATAGTATAATCAGCTGGAGAACCAGACCATACCTCAATAGGAGTCTTCTTGTCAATCGCAATAGAGGGAGAGCGATTAATTAGATAACAAGCTGTCAAAGAAGCTTCTGCCCAGAAACGTCTAGGCAACCCAGCATTGGATACCATGCAGCGAGCTTTAGAAATGATGGTCATGTTCATTCGCTCCACTACACCATTCTGTTGAGGGGTATGAGGAACAGTGTAGTGTCGCACAATACCTTCAGATTTGCAATAAGATTGGAATTCGTCAGAACAAAACTCCATCCCATTATCAGTGCGAAGCTTCTTCACCTTCTTCTCAATTTGCCTCTCAACCATAGTTTTCCACTCCTTGAAAGCTGAGAATGCATATGATTTATGCTTCAAGAAATAAGACCACACTTGTCGAGAGTAGTCATCAATAATTGTTAGCATATATCGAGCACCACCTAAAGATAGTTCTCGAGACGGACCCCACAAATCAGAATGCACAAAGTCAAGAATACCTTCAGTAGTATGAATTGAAGTATTAAATTTCACCCTCTTATGCTTACCAAACACGCAATGCTCATAGAACTCCAGATTACTAGCATTGCATTCAGCAAGAAGTCCTCTCCTGCTCAACTTTGTCATACCAGCTTCACTCATATGCCTAAGACGCATATGCCAAAGATTAGTAGCATTAGAATCAGATAGGGAATTTGAAACTGTAGCAGCTTTACCTGCAACTGTGCTACCTCTTAGATGATACAGATTTGTAGCTTCATGACAACAAGAGACCCCTTGGAAACCTTCAGAACTCCACCTTCACCGGTGTACTTATACCCTTTTGAATCAAGAGTACTCAATGAAATTAGGTTCCTCTTCAAATCTGGTATGTGTCTGACATCTGTCAAAGTTCTAACTGCACCATCAAACATCTTAATTTGAACAGATCCAATCCCTGCAACCTTACAAGATGAGTTATCACCCATCAAAACAGTTCCACCAACATTAACAGACTCATAACTAGAAAACCAATCCCTATTAGGGCACATATGAAAGGTGCAGGCAGAATCAAGAATCCATTCATCATCAGTTCTAGTACATCCAGCAAACACCACCAACATTTCACCATCAGAACTGTCAATAGCAACAACAGAGGCCTTACCTCCATCTTCTGATTTACCTTGGTCTCTCCTTTCTTTATATTGAAGGCGACGACATTCGGATATGTCGTGGTCGTCTCTTGCAATATCTGCACGACTTAGACTTTGGTCTAGATTTCGAGCGACCTTTATAATTGCTCGAACTTTGGCCTCTAGATCCATGGCTAGAACTTTTCTCCTTTTGTCTTCCGCAAGTATATAAGTCCTCTCCATGAGAGCTAGAACTCTCACCAACTATCTATCTCATTGTTTCCTTAGACTTTAAAGCATCATAAACTTCATCAAGGGTGAGAGTATCTCTACTATATAAAATGGTATCTCGAAAATTTGTATAAGAACTCGGCAGAGAACACAAAAGAATAAGAGCCAAATCTTATGTGTCATATTTTACCTCCATGGATTCTAGGTCAACCACAATTTCTTTAAATTCAGAAATATGCTCCTGCACTCTTCCTCCATCCTGCAATTTGTGTGAAAACAACTTTTACTTGAGATTCATCTTGCTGGTAAGAGTTTTCGTCATACACAATTTTCAAGTTGCTGCCACAATCCAGCAGCAGTCTTTTCCTTCATAACCTCCTGCAAAATAGTATTAGATAATTGAAGTTGAATCTGTGAGAGGGCTTTTCGTTCCTTCTTCTTCTCTTCCGTTGTGCACTCCGTGGAAGCTTTGCCAAATCCATCCAGCGCCTCCTCCAGATCTATATTTGATAGAATAGCTCGCATATTCACTTGCCATAAAGAAAATCGTGTGTTTGTCTCCAAAAGGGGAAGATCGTATTTCAGAGAAGCCATGTCGATGAAACCCTGATTTCAAGAAACCAAGAGCTCTGATACCACTTGTTAGAAATTGACAAGCAATAAGCGGAAATAAAAATAAGATCGAGAGAGACGACACAACGATTTAACGTGGAAAACCCTTGCGGGAAAAAACCACGAATGCACGACGGTGACGAAAACTCCACTATAATGAGAGAATACAAGATGTAGGGATTTTACAAAGTGCGGCTTGAGTTTCCCTACAGCTAACAAGGGGTATAAATAGGATGGAGATAATGGGCCTAAAAGAGGCTAGGCCCATAAGTTAGGGAATTTAGATCACCTAACTTCAACACTAATTGCAAATTAAACTGGTAATTTTGGCCAAATCGCTTGGGTTGAGATTTAGACCCTAAATCACCCTAAATCCCTACCCTAAATCACCCAAGTGAACGACTCCTACGTCTTTAGCCGGTGTCGAGTTTTTGTCAAAAATTCTGACACATTAATCAATTTCCTCACATGTGGTAGCAGGACCGATGATTTCGTAGTACAGGCCATGATGGAATTAAGCTCCAAGAGGACAAGGATAACACATTCAACATCCGATGTGTTATGGGCTTTCCATCTAGTGATCCAGCTGACCGAACAACCTATCCTTGGTGGCAAATTTTTATTTATTATTTATAAATGTAACATTCTTTGTTATCGCTATCCGCTCGTGCAATAAATGTACTCCAAAATGTCGGCTTATTATCTATTGTAGTCACTAGCGTATTGGATTTGTAACATAGTGGTCATCAACATTTCAGTGTGGTCATTAACCTATTGGTTTTGTAACGAGTTGGTCATTCCGTTAAGTCCCAAGCCCCCGTTACATTAGTTGGATTGCTGATATCAGCACTTAACGGAAAAAGTGGATCGAGACTTAACAAAATGACCAACTCGTTACAAAATTAATAGGTTAATGACTACACTGAAACATCAATGATGAGTATATTGAGTAACTGAGATTTTTCAACAATTCATGTGAGGTATGTTCTTTTTTCAGATTTTTTTCAATGTTATTTTAAACTATTTGAATATGTGTCTTAAGTCTTAAGTTATTGGTTATTTGTTATTGATCTAGATGGAATAAATAACAAATCATAAAAGGAACAAATTTATATATATAGTCACATGCATAACATATGAGTCATACTCATACATAATGATTGTATAATGTAGTTTTCTTCTGGAATATACTGACATCCAAAATCTATGCTTGTTTCGTGTCACTGTTTTGACAACATCTCTCCTCCATGCATACACACACAGATATCAGATATTGGTTAAAGCATCAACATCCATGAAAGTTATTTGCAATTGCATTTTTGTGGTCTCTATTGCCACATCATCAGATGTTGCAATTACACAACTATTATTTCATCTCATCTACATCAATACAATTTGCTATTAGAGCATCCACATCAATGGTTCCATTTGCAATTTCAAATGTGGTCCCTATTGCCACCTATCAACTTTTGCAATTAACACAATTTTCACTTTCACACAACTCCCATCAATGCAATTGCAAATGTGGGGCCAACATCACTTTTAATTACATTTATTAATTGTTTAAGTGTTCTATAAAATGAAATAAATAAATAAAAAAGAAACAAATGAAATAGTGGGCCCAATTTCATTTGCACTCCCATTTTCTTATTATGCAAATTTGCATAAAATATTCCCTCCCACCATCAATGTCATTTGCATTTTACTTGGCACCTCATTGCCACCTAGACTTGCAATTCACCTAAATACCATGAATGAGAATGCTCTGAATTTCATATCGTGGGACCACCTTTATTTAATATATCATTTTACATAACAAAAATAATTTATTTATACATTCTTATTCTTAAACAAATATAAATAAATAAATTATGTCTTACATGACCCACTTTGCAATGCACATCATGCAATTTTACCAATTGCAAAGTGATGTGACAAGTCATTTGCAATTGTATGGATGTGGGAATGGTAAAAAAATATGCAAGCTTGTTAACTAGTTATCTAAATCATGATGTTAACTGCCAATCATTAGGTGTGGCGTTGTTGGTTGTTCACTTTGTCTCTTAACCATGAGGTTAAGATTTTGATCCTTGTTCGTGAGAAAATAATCAAAAAAAAAATCATGATGTTGACTATTTAACTAGTTAAAAATAATATAAATAGTTAGATAACTCGTTAGCAAAAAAATTAGTTAACTGATCATTGTAGTTCGTCAACTAGTTATAAAAAAATAACATGTTAACTAATTTTGATAACACTACAAGAAAACATGGATATAGAGACTGAGGTTAATTGTCTCTAAATAATATTTAATAGTCTCTATAATGTTATAGATGCAAATATTATATGTGTCTCAAATGCTCTAGTCGCTAGATCCTTTTTAGAGACAAATATAATGATTTGCCTCTAAATGATCAATCAAAGACTAATTAATCTGTTGCTAATTATAATTAAAAAAATCATGATGTTGACTATTTAACTAGTTAAAAATAATATAAATAGTTAGATAACTTGTTAGCAAAAAATTAGTTAACTGATCATTGTAGTTCGTCAACTAGTTATCAAAAAAATAATATGTTAACTAATTTTGATAACACTACAAGAAAACATGGATATAGAGACTGATGTTAATTGTCTCTAAATAATATTTAATAGTCTCTATAATGTTATAGATGCAAATATTATATGTGTCTCAAATGCTCGAGTCGCTAGATCATTTTAGAGACAAATATAATGATTTGCCTCTAAATGATCAATCAAAGACTAATTAATCTGTTGCTGATTACTCTTTTAAATGACTGTTTTCTGTCTTCTAAACTATTTTGGGTGACAAAAGTATTTGTTCTTATTGTTTTATTTAGAGACATGAATAATTGTCTCTAATACTTATTTTTAGAGGCTATTACATGTGCTTTTATTGATTTTTTTGAAACACGTATATTTGTATGTATTAACCTACCTGAAACAAATCCATTTGTATCTATATTCCACCTTTGATGCAAAATATTTACTTTTGGATGCACATATAATTACCTCTAATTATAGTATGTTTAGACATTTTTATTTGTCTTTTATATGTAACATCTAGAGGCATTTTTCAATTAGGGTATAAAGGTGATAAAATAGTATTTACAACAAAAAATAATAATGGTGATAATTATTTTGTTTCAAGAGATTAATAATTAACATACATCGTATGATTAAAATTAATAATAATTCTTTACATTATAAAATAAATCAAAATACGTAAATATCTAAAATATTAAAATGTAAAAAACAAAGTTTACAAAAGTAATAAATAGTCTATTCTAAACTAATTTTCATCTTCATGGCGAGTAGCTCTAATCTAAGAGACCTGAAAATCCATTTTCACATGGAGGTAAGCCAATCCACGAGCTGCATCTTGAGTAATCTTTAAACTAGCGATCAACTTAAGAGGCATGGGAACTCAAGCCAATAGATGATATTTCATGCTCTTGTACGCATCAGCTCGTAAACCACCTTTGCATCCCTTCTCTAGTCATCTTCAGCGTAATCCAAAAACTCCACTACTTCGATCATTTAAGGTCGGGACTTGGGCTGTCTACTGATGCATTTGCTCTTGCTAACCCTGCTGCTCTATCTGCTAATCTAAAGCAGTAGTTTTCTTACAATTGGGCATCTACGATGAGACGAAAATTCTTTTGAAAAAAAATTCCATCAAAACATTACTCAATTGAACTAACCAAACCAGTTGTTTCTAAAAGATAAACATTTTGAACTGTTTGTAGACAAACACAATACAAAGTTCCATGAACTCGTTGATAAACGTACACATACTAGAAAAGAATAATCGAAGATAGAAAAAGAATCTATAAACCTGATGTGTGCAATATAAACTTTAAGCACCTCCACCCATGATCATTCCTAGTGGTTGCGACGACTACTTGTGTCAGGATTTCCCTCTTTCCGAAAAGATTTTGAAGATATCCATCCCCAGACCAGCATTCAGGATTTCCCCCTTTCCGAACTTGGATGCAGCACTAGAAATTGATTCAAATAACCATTCAATGAAGTTTGATAGATTCAGTCTGACCAAACTCATATAACCAATCCAATGAAATTCAATAGATTCAACAAAAAAGAAAATAAGTAGGAACCATGCCTGGAAACCATAACGATTCAATAGCTTCATAGCAACATCCAACGAATGAATCACTGTTGTCGTCGTCGCAATTGAGAACCCTATGGACGCACGCATCCGAATCCACCCTCTCCGATCAACATCGACTTGATCAACCCCTTGGTCGACGCCACGATAAACGAATCTGAATCCAGTCTCTCCATTCAACAGCAACAACCTGTTGAACCCCTCCGATCAATAGTGGCGGCAGAAGAAAGGACAAAGAATAAGTAGGGTTTGGGCGTCGGATGAGTAACTAACTTATATTAATATATGCTCCATATAAATCACTAATTACGTGCAAATAAATAAATTATTTACCTTTTTATTTACTTTAAAATACAATTAGCTTAATTGTAGCTAAAGCTATTATTTTATGTCAGTTAAATAAAATTATTAAATAAATTAGAACTTTTGGAGACATATATTACTACTTATTAATGCAATTATTTTAATTGTCCTGGATAAATACATTTATAGACTAATGTTATGCATGTCACGACAAAGTAGAGACAAATAAAAATCAACACTCTATAATATGGATTTATGTTTTTTCTCTTTCGCCACATCAGCATTTTAGCCAATTTCATTTCTTCCCCACAATTATAGGGATTCAGCCAATGAAAACATTTCTTTATTTCACTTCTAACCGCTTCTGTATTAATTAAAACTTTTATAAATAAATTTATATCACCTTTAATTCTCATGATGCAATCACCTACCCCACGTTAATTTTTTTTTTGTAAGCTTTTATTTTTGGCAAGCAACTTAATTTCTTTTTTGTTAAGTACACTAATATTTGGTGTTTGTAACTGTTTACGTTTACCCATTATTATTATGTTTTTAACATTTTAAGATTTTTTCTCCTCTATGTAAAAACTCGAAAATTAAGCTAGCTATATATTATAGATTTAAAATTTATGGTAGCAATTTTAAAGCCTCTTCTTAATTGTAGGCTTCCATCCAATAAGAATATTTTGCAATTTTATTAATTTTTTAATTCTCAATTTTTATTGATTATTTATCAACAACCTTCCCACGTTTTGTAACTTCCTCTCAATTTTTTTTTTGTAATATTTCACTTTTTTCATTAACTATTTTATTAATACTTTTCCTATACCCCTTAAACAAATATTGCTTATGTTTTTATAATTCATTTCATTTTTCATGCATTAATAAAAAAAAACCTATGATGTAGTTATAATTTAGGTAATAAAATTTTTAACTTCTCCTTAAATTTAATATTTCAATCATTAAGATTTTCTCCTTTAATTTCAGTTTTAATTACTTTATTAAAAAATTTTATTCAAATAAAATAATTTGAAGAAGAAGTTTCAATCATTCATATTAATATTAAAAGTTATTAAAAAATTATGTAACTTTTAGAAGTATGAAGCCGTATTACATCGTTCTCTGATGTGATTGATAAAAATACAATATATTAGCAATCATAATATCTATAGTGATAAACCGGGTTGAAAGAAGTAATTTAAAGAAGTTCCAAACATTCATATTTTTATTAAAAAACAAATTTATTTTTATAAGTCTTTAAACCCACATAATAAAATATGATGGTTTAGTAATCATCATACATGTAGATATGTAGTAGTAAACCGGGTCAAAGGAAGTCATTTTAAGAAGTTTCAATCATACATATATTTGTTAAATTATTAAAATATCATGTAATTTTTTGAAGTATGAAGCACACATTATATCTATAGTGATAAACCCGAGTTGAAAGTTCCAAACATTCATATCTTTATTAAAAAATACATGTGATTTTTTACAAGTCTTTAAACCCACGTGATATTGTTATTTGATATTAGTATGTTGATAAAAATATGATGATTTACTAATCATCATACATGTAGTGATAAACCCGGTTAAATGAAGTAATTTGAAGAAGTTCCAATCGTACATATTTTTTTTATAAATTATTAACAAATTGTTAAACTTTTAGAATTATGAAGCATGCAGTATGTCGTTCTTTGTTTTGAATGATAAAAATATTATAGGTCAGCAACAATCATATATATAATGATAAATCGGGTTGAAAGAAGTAATTTGAAGAAGTTTCAATCATTTATCTTTTTATTAAATAACACATGTAATTTTCTAAGTCTTTTGATATTGTTCTTTGATATTAGTATTTGATTTAGTAATCATCATATTTGTGGTGATAAACCGGGTTAAAAGAGTAATATGAAGAATTTTCAAGCATACATATTTTTGTTAAAAGGTTACTAAAAAAATAATGCAATTTTTTTAAGTCTTTAAATACTTTATATCCAAATCCTGGTCGTCTGTGGTTGCTCAGCCAGAGACTGATCTTAGATTTGTCGAGGAAGCTCTGACTTCCATGGTTGATGGGGTGCTTAAAATCCCGTCTGCAGTTGAAGCGCTAGGTCGCGATAGACTCAGTGCTGCGATGGTCGGTCAGTTTGTTGGAGCTGGGCCGCCGATTAAGGTAATCCGCTCTATTGTGAATTGGCTTTGGGGATACGAAGGGAAGGTGGAAGTGTCTCAAATCTCCAGTGGATTCCATTTGTTTGAATTTGCATCTGTGGATCTTCGGGATTGGGTGGTCCAGCGTTCTTGGCATATTCACCGAGAGCCGATGTTAGTTCGCAATTGGTACCCTGGGGTTGAGCCTGTCAACTTTGCTAAAGAACTCAAGCCATTCTGGATTGAGTTCAAGGAGGCCCCGCTTGAACTTTTGACACCGGAGGGGGTGAGCTGGCTTGCTACGCAACTAGGTAAGCCGGTGAACAAGTTGGTGCACAATGGTTTCTGTGTAAGGGTTTGTGTACTGAGGAAGGCTTCGGATGAAGCCATTTCTGAGCTTGTAGTGGAAATGAGTGGGGGGAGGTTGTTTACTATCAAGGTCTACTTCCTGGAAGGTAGGGTTTACAAGGATAATGTTGCTCACTGTGTTTACCAGCAGAAATCTTCAGGTGCTAGTTCCAGTAATGCAGGCAATGTGCCTAAGTCCTCTAACGGGGAGGAGGGTGCACCTGCAACTGGAGTTGGTTCTCCTACTGCTGAGGGGGTTGCAGGCAATGTTCCAGAGTCTCCTCAGGGAGAGGAAGGATCACCTGCACAACAGGACTATGCTGAATCTTCGGAGGAGGTTGAAATCCTGAGCCCTGGAAATCAAGGTGAGGGTCGTAAGAAGAAGAAGCGTAACAGGAAGAAGAAGGATAAGGTAACCAGCCAGCATTCATCTTCTGCTGCTTCTGGAGCTAACCCAGGCAATGAATCTGAACCATCTAGGGAGGTTTCACCTGAGGGCTCTGGGAGTAAGCTTAATGCTGAGGGGAGTGCAGGCAATGGCGCCAAGTCTCCTGTAGGAGAGGAGGTGTCACTTGGCAGCCAATTTGAGTCTGAAGCTAATGTGGAGGTCTCAAAATTGGTCCCTGATAAGAGCATATCTTTTGGTACAGCTCAAGTGGTTACTCTGAGTGATGTTGGTATGGCACAAAAGGTTGCTTCCCCTGTCAAAGGGTTTGTTTTGACTAGGCAGCAACATAACAAAAGGAAGAAATGAAGCTGTGGATATGGAATATCAGAGGATTCAATGACTCTGGTAAGTTTGATGTTCTTAGAAAGTACATAAATAAATTTAGTTTAGATGTTATTGCTTTACTTGAACCAAGGGTGGAAGCTGAAAATGCTAGTAAACTCTCTAAAGAGAGATTTGATGGTTGGAATATGGAGTTTGCTTACTATGGTAACTTAGGGAAGTTGTGGTTAGTCTGGAAACCCGATGTGCCCCTAAAGGTGATTAAGAGCAGTAGCCAGTTTATCCATTTCAGAGTGGACTTGCCTCGTCCCTTTTATGGTACTATGGTTTATGCCTCTACTGATTTGGTTAAGAGAAGAGAGCTTTTTGCTGATATTGAATCGTTGGCTGGCCATTCAGATCCTTGGTTTTTAAGGGGTGATTTTAATGCTATTCTTGACTTAAACGAAGCCTCTAACCGGATCAGTTGCTTTGGTAGTATGGAGGACTTCAGAGATTGTGTTAGGAACTGTGACCTGGAAGAACATTCTTCTTCAGGCCCTTTCTTTACTTGGGTAAACAACAGAGCCCTTGACCCTATATCTAGAAGATTGGATAGGATTTTGGTAAATCCTGGTTGGCACACTAAATTCCCCGGGAGTTTGGTTGATATTGTTCCTTGTGAGGTTTCAGATCACTGTGCAATTTTGTTGGAAACAGGGGGGTTACAAGCTTCTAGGCCGAAGCCCTTTAAATATTTCAGCTTCTGGGCAGATCATCCTCAGTTTGATATCATATTAAAAAGGATTTGGTCTCATAGAAGCTCGGATTCTCCTTTCTTCCGGCTATATGGTAAGTTGAGGTTTTTGAAAAAGGAGTTGAAGATTTTGAATTCTGAGTTCTATGGTGACATTCAGAACTTGGTTAAGCAAAAAAGAAATGGTATGATTGCTCTTCAGGAGGAGGTTTTCGCCAACCCCTGTGAAAGAACTATCAATGCTGCAAAAACCTGGAGAGTTGAACTAGACAGGCTAGAGAAAGATGAGGAAAGCTTCTTAAGGCTTAAATCTAGGTCCCTTTGGATTAAGAATGGTGATAAGAACTCCAAATTTTTCTTTAGCCAAGTCAAGTCTAGGAACTTGAGAAACACCATTAGATAGATCCGTAACCCTGATGGCATCTTGGTAGAGGACTTTGATGATATAAAGGCAGTGGCTATTTCTTACTACAAGAGTCTCTTGGGAGAAGAGCAGTCAGTTGAGGACTCGGACCTGGATTCTCTGATTAAGAATAAGCTCTCGGATGATCATCAGGATGCTTTATCTGTTATGGTTACCCCAAAAGAAGTAGAGGAAGCACTAAGAAGTATGCCAATGGATAAGGCCCCTGGCCCAGATGGTTACCCAGTGTCATTCTACAAAAGATGCTGGAAAGTAGTGGGGCCTGAAGTGACTGAGGCAGTACTTTACTTCTTCCATACTGGTAAGTTGCCTGGCTTTGTTAACTCAGTGATCCTAGCATTAATTCCTAAAAAGCCTAATGCCAGTGATATGAAAGATTATAGACCCATTTCTTGCTGTAATGTGGTCTATAAAATTATTTCTAAAGTCTTGGCAATTAGGATGAGTAAGGTTTGGCCTGATTTAATTAGCCCTTCCCAAACTGCATTCATTAAAGGGAGGCTTATTAGTGATAATATCTTGGTAGCTCATGAGCTTTTAAGAACGTATGGCATGAAAGGTATCTCCCCAAGGATTGCTTTGAAGGTTGATTTGATGAAAGCATTTGATAGTGTAAACTGGACCTTCTTGATTAAAGTGATGAAAGCTATGCAGTTCCCCTCTATTTACATTTTCTGGATTGAAAGATGCCTTAAGTCCACTATGATGACTGTTTGCATAAATGGGACTCTATGTGGAAACTTTGCAGCAAAGAAGGGTTTGAGGCAGGGGGATCCCATTTTCCCTACCTCTTTGTTATTGCTATGGAGGTTCTCAGTAGAATGCTAGATGAAGGAGCTGGATCAGTGTTTAGTTATCATCCCCAATGCAAGAATGTTTTGACACACCTTGGATTTGCTGATGATATCATAATTTTTACAAAAGGGACAGTGGGGTCGATTGAAGGGGTTGTGAATATTCTGGATAGATTTCACCGAATCTCAGGTCTAAAACATAATCCTGAGAAAAGTGAGTTTTACATTGCTGGGGATGACAGTGATTTAATGGATGATATTAGACAAGCTAGTGGTTTTAAAATGGGGGACCTCCCTTTCAGATACCTTGGGCTTCCTCTTACCGTAGGTAAGCTCAAACATGCTGAATGTAAGATGCTCCTTGATATAATTACTAGGAGAATCACAGATTGGAAGGCTAAGGCTTTATCTTATGCTGGTCGGCTGCAGTTAATTGAGTCGGTTATTGGTGGCATCCTTCAGTATTGGATGTCTGTTTATATTTTACCTAAGGGGCTTATGCATGATATTGAAGCTATCTACAATAAGTTCTTATGGGGAAAGTGGAAGGGGGAAGAGCGAAGATTGCTTGGAAGAGATTAGCTATCCCTAAAGCTGAAGGTGGTGCAGGTATTCGAGACTTTGGGAGCTGGAATTCAGCAAATGCTGTCAGGCATCTGTGGAATCTGTTCGCTCAAGGTGGTTCATTATGGATAGCCTGGATAAAAAAGTACAGATTAAAGGGCAAAAACCTATGGGAAGTGAAAGCAGACTATGGCTCTTGGGTCTGGAAAAGAATTATGAAGTTGAGGCCAAAAGTCAGGCAGTATATGTCTACTGATATTGATGGTGAGCATTGTTGGAATGGCACTACTCTGCACAAATTTAAGCCTCGAGTTATTTGGGAGGTTATAAGAGATAGAGAGCCTGAGGTGCCTTGGAGTGAATTGGTATGGGAAGGTTACTTGATCCCCAGATTTAATTTTGTTACTTGGCTTATCATGATTGACAGCATAACAAGTAAAGACAAGATAGCGAGATGGGAGCCAACTGTGGACAGGATCTGCCCTCTCTGTGCTAGCTGTGATGAAACGAGAGAACATTTATTTGGTCCTTGCTCTTTCATTCAGCAGCTTAAGAGAAGATTGCTGCCAGGTTGTGCAGGTTTTTTGACTTGGAGTCAGTTTGTTTTGGAAGGCATCTCTTGGAAGGGTAAAGGAGCAGCTAATTGCTTGAAGAGGTTGAAGTGGATTATGATTGTTAACTGTGTTTGGAGGAGTAGATGCGCCGCTCTCTATGGTGGTAAGGCAGTAACAGTTGAGGAATGTTTGTTGAAGATTGAATTGGATCTTAGCTCTTTCACCAAAGGTAGAAAGAGATGAGAATAGGATTTTGAGTTGTACATAATAGTTTTGAGTAGTTACCTTATAGTATTGTACTTAACTTCTTTTTGATGAAATGAAACCTTTAATTCATCAAAAAAAAAAAAACTTTATATATAATTTTTTAATTTAATAAATAATTTGAAGTATTTGTATTATATATAATAATTTTAAACATAAAACTTCAAAAAATGGAAAATAGTCAATAGACCGGCCAACTGGCCGGCAAAAAATCTAGTTTATATGGAGACAAATAATATATTAGTTGTATTAGTTAACTTTAAGTGACTATTATTCTAATTGTCTCTACGTATTTGTTGCTAGAGCCATGTTTTCTTGTAGTGTAACCAGTTAACTAATGTTGATTTACTCTCTCCACATTTACCCCATGTAATATCAATATGTAGCTAAATGCTTATCTTATATATTAGTTTATATGGCGAACGCTCCGGTGACGCGCTTAACCAGTTACGCTAACATGTGTTAGCGTGTGATTGGTCCAAAAAATATATTAACAAAAATATCATTCTTAGTCCTTAATTTAAAATATATTACATCATATCATCATCAATTAATTATAAAATAATTCTTTCACATCTCGGTAACTTCATTATTTTTGGAAGAAAGTGGTCTTTATTATTTCCTTCTTTAGTTTTTTTTTGGCGTAGCACTCCTGGCTGGGAGCATGCTATAGATCGTAAACCAACCTAGGAGATAAAAATAAAAAGAAAAAAAAGGGGGAGAGGAGGGTGTTTGGGGGCAGGGGGGTGGGGAAGTGACTGTGAACTCGTTCAGTTAAAACCTTAAAAAAGTTACATTCACAGGAGTTCCAGAGAAAAAAAACTTGATAGGGGATCTAAATCCGAAACTTTGGAGCACCAAGCTTGTTCACATATAAAATTGAATTCAGCAATGGCTTATCCTCGAATAGAGGATAACTATTATTATGCCCTAATCGGCGAAAATGAGCGCTTATTGGCGAGGATCCCTAATCGGCGAGAATGAGCCCTTATTGGCGAAAAGCCCTAATCGGCGAGAATGAGCCCTTATTGGCGAGGTTATGCCCCAATTAGCGAGTTTGTACCCATATGGCAAGGAAATATTTGTCATCAACTCTTTTGTCTCCTTACTCACTGTATGAAAATAACAAAATAATTAGTTGGATCCAATTAAAAATACTAAACAATAAGTTCTCATCTATGAAAAAAAAAATTAAACTAATTAAACAATTAATACACTTGAAAAAAAGGGAAAGCAAATAAATTGCGAAATTAATTGAAGAAATTAGGGAATCAAAATTAACTTCATAATTAAATCTAAATAATTAAAATTAGCAAAACATTAATGAAGATAATAAAATCATAGATTAATTGGAGAAAAAAAAGGAATCGCAATTAAATGTATGATAATTAAAAATGGAAAGCAAATAAATAAAAACCATAATTACCGTATAATTAACCAAAATTGAAATGATTGGAAGAAGAAAATAATAATAATAATAATAATAATAATAATAATAAAAGAAAATGTAATTAACGCGACGGCCTTTGATCGATCGGAGGCACTCGGGAAGGCTGGCTGGTGGAGATTGATCTAATCGTCGGCGACGGCAACGGGAATCGACGAAGCTCTTCGAATCACCGGATTGATGATGTCTAGACTTCAACGACGACCTCCCATCCACCGTGGAGCCGCGACACCGCTGCCATCTTCCGCTCCCTAATTAGTTACGGTTACTAGTAAACGGAAAAGAACACACGAAACGGATGAATATTAATAAAACCACAGAGAATCTAACCTTGGCATTTTCAGCGCCGAATACAGAGTCGCTACTAAAGAACAGGTCATCGTCGAAAGTTTTGACAGTCAAACGACGGGTGAACCCGCTGAGATGGTCCTCCTCATCAGTCTTTGTCTCGGCGGAGCTGACGACGGACTCCATCGATGAGCTTAGATCAGAAGAAACTCCATGATGGCCCAACCTCTATACCAACAGCAGCAAGCCTATGGAGGCGGTGGTCATCACGGCTCGTCGGCGTCGGTCGGAGCGGCGATTGGTGCGGTGGCGTTCATTACGACAATGCAGATCTTTCTTGCAAGGCTTCACCACTTGGGAATAAACCCAAAACCGTTGTTAATTACTCTGTAAGGAGGGAAATAAAAAATAAATTAAAAAATCCCCAAATTATCGAAAGAGAAAATTGGAAGAAGAAAGGAAGAATCCCTTATTTCCTTCTTTAGTTGTTAAACTAGAATATCAAACAGGGAAACAAACAAACTAGAGTTTCACAGAGGTGTCATCTTCGCATTGCTGTTGTACAAATCTAAATCTCAACATCAACTACACAATCAATGGAGATTCGAAGTAGAGTAAGGTTGAGTAGTCACTGGAATATGCGGTTAAGAGTTGCAGCCAATCGAACTCTTGCTTATTAACTAGTGTATTTATTTCTGCTTTGAATTAAAATTAATCAATAAAAAATATTTTCCTCATCTTCCTCAGGGTGTACTGTCGGTGCTCAACCCACCTGTTACACCACCAGAGATCTCCCCGAATACAAACTGGCAATTAGGGAAAAATAACTTTGCTCATGCCATTGCAGTAACTTTCACTACAACAAAACCTAGTTACAGAGGCACACCGTATTTGCCTCTAAAAGTCATTTTTTTGCCTCTATAGAGTTTTAGAGGCAGATAGCTTAAGTGCCACAATCGTAAGTAATTACTACTTTAAACTACTATTATTCTGTCATCTTAGCAACCTTTTAGAGGCACTTATTTTTGTTGGTGATAATTTTTTTAGAGGCACATATATATGTTTTTAAAAAGAATTTATTCCGACCAGGATATTTTCCTCTATTGGACTCTCTCACAATTTACATACATCATTTTCTACTTTTTTGCTATCTACGGGGTTTGAACCCGGGTGGCTGAAGGAAATGTGCTAAGTTCTTAGTTCTTACCACTTGGTTCAAGAGTACTTACTAATATTTTTTACGCAGTTTTTAAATATGAATTACAAAACTCAATGATATGCAGAAACTATGCCAACAAAAGAAATTGAAAAACGAAAATTTCTCCTTAATCATTATTAGAAAATAAAATCATTAATGTTTATTATATATATACATATATTTCACCTTTTAAAAAAATTATATTTTATCTATACAAAAAGTGCATAGTTTACAAGTTATCTACCGCTGTAAATTTTAATCATACAACATATAGAGACAACTATAAATTATCTATCTCCAAATATTTTAATCGTAGAACCTATAAAGTCGGTTCTAAATTATCTGCCTAAAGAAATTTTCTGTATAACTTATAGAGGCAGTTATAAATTATCTGCCCCTAAAGAAATTTTATGTGTAACTTATAGAGGCAGTTATAAGTTATCTGCCTCTAAAGAAATTTTTCATATAACTTATAGAGGCAGTTATAAATTATCTGCCTCTAAAGAAATTTTCTGTGTAACTTATAGAGGCAGTTATAATTATCTGCCTCTAAAAGAATTTTCCGTAGAGACAGTTATAAATTATCTGCCTCTAAAAGGTTTAATCCTACAACTTTTAAGGCAGTTATAAATTATCTGCCTCTAAAACTATAAAATAATATTTATTAAACTTAAAATAAATAAATAAAATACAATTAGAGGCAGATATTTGCATCTATAGAGGCACATATAATATTTGTTCTTTAAAAGTATATTTGGAGGCAAATATTCTATGTGCCTCCGTGTATCTGCCTCCGTAGCCAGGTTATGTTGTAGTGTTTGCTCATTTCAACAGTGCTTTGTGGCAACCCCGGATCCGAGGAAGTTCAATTCTCCTGGAATTGGAATCAGAGCTAGCTGCAGAGCTATTAGCAGTTGAAAGCATTGATCAGTACTCATCTTCCATCCTCTCTAACAATGTCTCTGTCGACAATCCTTCCATTTTCCTCCTTAATATCTCAATCTGCACAACCTTTTTAGTTCACAACAACAAAAATCAATGACAACAAAGAATCACATTGAAGAAGAACTCCAAAGCTGTCCTAACTCGTTGAGATAGAAGGAAAAAACAGTGCTTGAAACCTCCACTTCTCTTCCTCCAACAACACCGTCACTGCCACCACTACAGTTTCTCTCTCCTCAACTCGTTCTCTCGTCCTCTCGAATTCAACTCCGCTGCTCACCATTACAATTGGCAGTGACCCCCTTTAAACTCCCTCTCTTGTCAATCCTCAAACTGGGTTTCTTAGATGCCAATCAACACTTGTAACTCGGCTTGTTTCAGAATCTCAACATCTGAGGAAGGCTGCAAACATAATTACTTTATTTTTTTGACCGAAATATGTGTACTAATTTAATTAATATGAGTCACTATGTAGTATTTATGGAAACAGATAATGGCTTAAACCTATATTTTTTCATGATCTAATCACACGCTCCCACGTGTTAGCGTAACCGGTTATGCGCGTCACAGGAGCATTCACCTAGTTTATTTTCTTTTCTGCCTTTATTTTCTTCCTTTTCTACCTTTTTCCCTTAAATTGATTTTTTACGACTTCCCACATTTTTTTTGGGCGTAACACTCCTGGGCGGGAGCGTGTGATAGATCGTGAACCAACCTAGGAGATAAAAATAAAAAGAAAAAAGAAAGGGGGAGAGGAGGGGGTTTGGGGGTAGGGGGAGGGGTGGGGAAGTGATTGTGAACTCGATCAGTTGAAACCTTAAAAAAGTTACATTCACAAGAGTTCTAGAGAAAAATCTTGATAGGGGATCTAAATTCGAAACTTTGGAGCACCGAGCTTGTTCACATGTAAACTTGAATCAAGCAATGGCTTATCCTCGAATCGAGGATAACTCTTATGCCCTAATCGGCGAGAATGAACCCTTACTGGTGAGAATTAGCCCTTATTGGCGAGAATGAGCCCTTATCGGCGAGAAGCCCTAATCGGCGAGAATGAGCCCTAATCGGCGAGAATGAGCCCTTATCGGCGAGAATGAGCCATTATCGGCGAGAATGAGCCCTTATTGGCGAGATTATGCCCTTATTGGCGAGGTTATGCCCTTATTGGCGAGGTTATGCCCTTATTGGCAAGAGAATACTTGTCATCAGCTCTTCTGTGTCCTTACATACCGTAAGAAAATAACAAAATGATTAGTTCTATCTCCATACTGTATGAAAAAAATAAAATAAAAAATTATTAGAAATTCGGAAATGAATTTATTCCATAACTAAAACAATGACAATAATCTGAAGGGAAACCTTCCATGAGATCCTCTGAGTGAATGAGCTTTCAAGAAAACAAAGAGGAAAGTAAGAGTAATAAATTTAATAAATTTCGAAGGACCAAATTACTAAAAATCTGCCCTTATTTTTTCCGTTGATTAAAATCAATTTCCAACATCCTACACTAATGAGCAACAAGACAAAATACATACAAATAAATGTATAAAAAAGAAATTACACAGGCAATTAGCATTTGTGGAAAAGAATGGAAAGGAAATAAAATTCAAAGATTAATGGGAGAAGAAAAAAGGAAACCGAAATAAATTAAAACGAGATCAGCAAAATCAACTCTCCAATTAACTTTCTAATAAAAATTGATTGAGAAAATTAAGGAAACCATTAATAATAACAATTAATCATAAAAAATAAAAATAAAAAAATTATTACCGGCGTCGACTGTCGGAGGAATCAACTCCGTCGTTCTCGGACTTATCCGAACCACAAAACAAGATCAAAGCCGTTCGGTCAAATAACAAACATGTGTGTTCGATACGTCTCTCTAAGCCAAGGCAAGGAAAGCCAACAAGGCGGCTGAAACGAAACTACAGATGACGAACACTCTATCAAACCCAGAAGCGAACTTTCCAGGAAGCCCGTCGGAAGACGGCCCGTCAGCTGGAGATCCGAGTAGAATCAAGAGGAGTCGGAGGAGAAGCTAGCTGCGTCAGGGATGGGCTTGGCGAAGGAGTCAGCTACGCGGTCGGAGCTAGTGTGGGAGCCGGAGTCGGAGCTGGAGTTGGAGTGGCGGACGGAGATGGGGACGACGACGGAAGGGTGGGGACGGCGGTGGGAGAAGGAGTTGGGGCGGCTGTCGGAGCCTGAGCAACGCAGAGTCAGTCGACTCAGATGTTTTAACTTTCGGCTAAATTCGACTTCCCACATTTTTTAACTCCAATTACTACTTATTACTTCTATTACAGCTGATTGCATGTAATTTTTGTATTTAGCTGGACGGGAGAAGATTCCGATAGACTTGGCAAATCGAGTAGGTCATTGATTATTTCGGGTCATTTGGGTCTCAACTCACCATATTTAAAAATTGACTCTAACCCTAAATTTTCAGGTGGGTTCGGGTCATGTCAACGGGTCGGGTCCAAAATTTTCAGGTCTCCTCCCAATGATTAAGCATTTTATTTTTTACCTTGATAACTCATCTATGCTTCTGTACATAATTTATATATAATTTTCAGCATCGATTTGGAAACTGACTGCATACAGTTTGATTTTGAGATTTGGTCTAAAAGTGATTTGAAATAGCAATAGATTTTTAATAAGCAAACTATTTTGTAAAAATTTAGGGGGTTTATAATTTATGAAAAAAAATATTTAATTAACTTATTTTAAAAAATGACCACCACATCCCTACCTTTATTTTCTTTCTTTGGTTTATTTTACATTTTAGATAAGGGAAATTGATATTTTTACTCAAATCACCTATATAAAGGAGATTTTAAAAGGACAACAAAATCTCTTTAAGGCTCACGAGGTGATTTCAAATCACCACAAAATCTTTTTATTCATTGTTTTGTTCTAAACGAATAATTTCGTTCAAATCACCTCTTAAATCCCTTCGAAAAAAATGACTTGCTAATCAAAGCTATTAAATCATTTACCCTAGTAGGTTACAAAATAGATCTAAATAAGTGAAGGTAGTTTAGAATAATATTTTAATTATATTCTCAACAACTAACAATATATTACTTTACAACAATAATTTTAAAAACCAATAAAAAGGTAAAAACTAATCTCAACGACTTCCTATTATAGTAGTTTTGTCAACTCTCCATTGTCGATCGTCTTGTCTAACTGCAAACTTGTCGAATCCCAACTACACTTTTTTAAATGAAAAAGGAGATTAATCATTAATCAACGAGCATAAGAAAAAAGTTATGTTCTTTTACAGTAAGGCATCAGGGAATCAAATAGGTGAGTTTAACAGATTACATAACCAGTCACTCTCCAAACGATTATCTCTTGCCAAGCGAGCAACAAAATCAGTTACCTCCACATTTTGTTGTCCTTGCCACAGAACCACAATCTATCGTGAAAACTCAAGGATCGCGAGCAACAAATTAACCTTCGTCGCAATTGCATTTCGAGAGTGTGGCTGAGTTTGGTGAAGGGAAGAGAGGGGATGGTTTGGGTGAGTTTGATGATGATGACGGTGGAGAGTGGATGGGAGGAGAGTGCATGGGGATGAAAAAGATGAAGAGAGGAGATGAAGGGTATGATGATGATAAATTGATAATTAATGAAGGGTTCATATTAAAAAAAAGGTTCAGATTTAAAGATAATTCACAATCCGCGTCAAACTCAAACCCGCTTGTAATTATATTTGTCACGGTTACAAAAATCGTGACTAGGAAACCATGACAAATCTTCAATTTTCTTGTAGTGATGTCACACCCATCAGTCATTGAAAGAAGGAGGAGCCAAAGGTATAATGAAAATCTGCCTCACAACATCCTCACTAAACACTGTCAGTAGCTTCCTTCTATCCCACATTCTTTGAGGTTGTATGATAAAGTCACTTACCCTATACTGTAACTGATAAAGTCCCATATTTTCTTAAAACATGTGGTATTTGATAATATGTCATTCTTTTGTTAGCTCAAAGTAGCCTACAACCCATGTATTTAGTTGGGTCCTTATTTTGTAACACCTTCTAGCTATAGCAACATTTCTCCAATTCCAAAGTGGTTTGTGGCTCAGGTTCTGGGGGAGTGTATTCTCCGTGCTTGTTACTTAATCAACCGAATTCTCACACATGTTTTGTCAATTCAAAGCCGTCAAAGACACATGTGGATTACAAAAACAAGGTAACTACAAATGATGGAATTCCACTTCAGTACATCGTTGAGTACATTCAGTTAATTGAACGACTTCATTATCTTACTATAACTCATCCTAGCATCAGTTATGGGGTTCAATAATTGTCTTAGTTCCAAGATAAGCCTACTGGTCTTCTAATTTAGGTTATTTACAAAGTCATTAGATACCTAAAGTAAGCTCCATGATAGGGGTTGTTTTTCTCTAAGGATGTTACACTGGAGCTTTGTGGTTGTAGTGATTCCGATTGGGCGTCATGTCCAGATACTAGAAGCTCCACTACTGGTTTCTATTTGTTTCTTGGTACCTCATTGCTTTCTTGGAAGACTAAGAAGAAAGGCACAGAGTCTCGGTCTTCTCCTGAAGCAGAACATAGAGCCCTTGCTTAGTTATGTTGTGAGGTTCAATGGTTAGTTGGTTTGTTACTAGAGCTAGGGGTCTCACATTCTTCACCGCTCAAGCTCTTCTGTTACAACCAATCTTCTTTGTACATAGCTCAGAATCCAGTCTTTCACGAGAGGACAAACACATTGAGATTGATTGTCATGTCATTCGTGAAAGACTCCAAAATGGATTGATTAGCCTACATCATGTTCCCACAAAAATTCAGCTGGCCGACCTATTCATGAAAGGCCTTCCTGCACCACGTCTTTGAATGTTATTATCCAAGCTAGGAGTCCTTGACTTGTATCGGCCCTAGATTGAGGGGGACTGTTAGAGTTAATGATCAGTGGTTTTGTTGATGTTGGGACTCGAAGTCCATGTTGTTCATAAAGAAGCGGGAAGCCCCTTTAGTGAAATAATGATGCACTTGTGGAGGTTGTTAAAAGTTGTCCACACGGATTGCATCAGACGAATCGGGAAGCTTCCATGCAATGATGTATGCCAATTCATCAGCTCTTTCTCTCTCCTCCATTTCCATCGATAGTTCTTTGTTTCAGCTAGCCGCTTGGCTTCAACTACTCTGTGTGTATATGTAGATGGGGTTGATTGTGAGACTTAAGTTTTATTAATTAGATTCACCAAATTATTGTAAACTTCTTAGTTGGAGTGGATTGAGATACGGGGCTTAGATCTAGAGCTCATAATCAATCGATAATTATATCTTCATTTGATTCGTTGTCAGTAGTCGATGATGATCTGACTTCTAAGTTTCACCGTGGACAGCTCGTCGAATAGGCTTGCATATGTAAATGTAGTTCATTGCAATCAAGTCCCTTGATTATAGCTTCTCCTACCATTTGTAGGTTCTATAAAGAGATTTGTAGCTTCTCCAAAGAG
The DNA here is from genome assembly GCA_034768395.1 of Linum lewisii. Classification (NCBI taxonomy): domain Eukaryota; kingdom Viridiplantae; phylum Streptophyta; class Magnoliopsida; order Malpighiales; family Linaceae; genus Linum; species Linum lewisii. The sequence continues at coordinate 23,919,079 of CM068304.1, forward strand.
ATGGATGATTCAACGCCAATGCTTGGGATCAGAGAGACGACTTTGGAGATGGTGGATCAAATTTGATCCATGGATTTGTGGGTGCTTAGCGGTGATAGTAGATACCTGACCTTGTTAATTGGTCTGCAACGACGAGGAAAAACATAATAAAAAAGGAGGAAGATGTGGTGGCGAAGGTGAGAAGCTTGACGGCAGCAAGAAGAATTTGATGGTCGTCGATGAGATCAAAGTTGTTGAAGGTGGAGGATAAATATTGATGTTAGGTTAGATTAAGTTTTTTCAAAATTTCAAATTTTCCCTGTGTGTCAACATTATATCTAATTTTAATTGAGATGATTGCCGCATCGAAACTCGTATGTATTCTTTGTCTCTGGAATCGAAAATCCACTCCACCATCGTCAAGTAAGTTGGGATATAATCTCTAGTAGTCCCTCATCTTTTTTGTGGAACCCGGGCGCTAATGCGCCCTATCTTTCATTCAAAATCAAACGTTCTTCAGAAACACCGAGCTGGTCATAATGAAGCCAGTAACAAAAATTAGGATCAGACTGCTCTACAGAATGGAAACCTAATAGACAAGAATGTCCTACATTAGCAAGGCAATCTGCTGCATGATTACCCTCTCTATAAATGTGTATAATCTGCACCTCCCAGTTACGCCGGAGGGGCTCTCTCGTCGTGATGATCGTAGCTACATGGACGTGGTCCTCCAGGTCATCACCCTGTAATAACTGCACGACACACTGAGAGTCGAGATAGAGCTAAATCTTACGGTAGCCTCGCTCCCAAGCCAACTGCAAACCTGACACTGCACCCCTCAACTCAGCCCTGGTAATAGAGCACTTACCAAGGTTCAAAGTGAACGCCGCCAAGCAGCATCCCTGATGATTCCGGATCAAGCCTCCTGCTGTTGCTTGACCAGTCTCGGAAAGGATGGAGCCGTCGCAGTTGAGGGTGACCCACTCGGGAGGAGCCGGCTCCCATGAGATATACTCCCCCGTTCTAGTAGTCCCTCGTTTGTATGATGATGTGATCTATAAATCTACAAATACATTAAAGGAGAAAATCCTTTTTGGAGTTGCCACATCAGGATTTTTTTTTAACTTTTAAGCCTTCTCCTTGATTCTCTCTCCTGCTACTCTAGATCAGAAGGTTGCGTGTTCGATTCACGTCGGGTTCAACATCAGCATTTTTCAAGTTTTAAACCTTCTCCTTGATTTTCTCTCCTGCTAGTCCAGATCAGAAGGTTGCGTGTTCGATTCACGTCGGGTTCAATTCTCATAACCACTATTTGTTTTTTATAGCGGTGTTGATATTTTGATCGGCAGTTTTGATAGTAATATATTCACCATTCATCAAAAAATAAAATTAGTTTTTATATAATGAATAAAGAAATCTAAAAATATAATATGGTCGATCTCACCAAACTTTTTGCCACATAAGCTTAATCTCTAACCACAATTTTCCACCTCATCAACTTATTTTATATCAAAATTACATTTTATCTATCATACTAATAAATGCACTAAAACTTGAAAATTGTAATTGGGGACGTTGACTGTGAGTTGACTTCTCTCTGAAATCAGCTCCTAGGTTTTCCCGATTCCTTCGTCGGCCACTTTGGCCGGCGTCGATTTTCTTGGTCGACAGGATTCAGGTCCTTCACCTTCCCGTCCTTCTTCCCTTCTATTAGTGCTGATTTCATGTCTGACTCGTCATCATCGGCAGACGATCCCCGCGATTGGGTTGCTTTGTTTGGTGTTCCGGCTGACCTAGCTCTAAGTTATGTAGAGTCGCCTGTTGTCAACGGTATCCTTCAGGTCCCGAAGGAGATTCTCGCTGAGGGGAGGACTCGTCTTAACCTTTGCCTAGTTGGTCAGTTCCTGGGACCTGCTCCGAAGGCTCGGGATCTATATCTTATTGCAAACCATTTGTGGGGATGTGATGGGTGATGCGAACCGCATTCTCCAGGAAGGGATCGACTCAACACCCAAAACTATTTATCAGCCCCAGGAGAACCTAACCTTTGAAACCGGCGGAGAACCTTGAAATCCACTAGGTAACGACCTAGGAACCCCAAGTATTCAGTCAAATTTGGTGCCACAAACAAAGGATGAATGCCTTTGATGATAAACCAAGACCTTAAGCTAAGCAACAACGAGCAAAGACTTGAAGGAAAAGAACAATGTTCTGAAATTTTCTTAAGTGTGTAATCTGTCAATTAATCGTGGCCGAGGCCAATATTTATAGTACATAGGGTGGCCAAGGCCAATTCCAACTCTAAAAAGGAATAATAAAACAATACCAAAAAAATAGGCCGAGGAAACTATTAAAAATAAAGAAGTTGTCCGAAGGTGAAACTCCTAAATCGGCTAAAATTTAGAAAAACCCTAATCCGGGTGGATTAGAGCAAATCGGCTGTATGTGTCCGGGTAGGATTGGGAAAAGGCTCCGGGCGCGGGCAGGAATCCTTTCGCGGCTTGGAAATGTGGCCCGGAGGCGCCCGGTGGCATTTTCGTAAATACCATTGGCTCCGGGTGACCGGGAGGCCAGGTGATGTCCTTTGGGCGGGGCGGCTGCGTCGGCATCAGTGGGCACGGGCCCGGTACTAGGGTTTCATTGATGTCGGGGCATTCTGGCCTTCTGATTGATATTTCCTCAGACAAGAAAGGTTTTCCCCAAGTCTTTTGGCCTCCTGAGTCTCCTGGAATCAACTTGTCCGACAGATTCTGAGTGATGAACAAGGTTGTCCGGGGCTGGAGCTGGCTGTCCGCATCCTCCGGTGCTGGGGCAGTGTCCTTCGGGCATTTGTCCTCCTGGTTGGATTTCTGTCGGCCATCCAGGGTCAGCACCGTACATCCTACTCTGATGAACCTCTGGTCCAGCTCCTCATGCTTGGCTCGACTCCAAGCACCTATGAAGGCTGTGACCCGTGTCTTGAAGGTTTTGACTTGGCTCCGGGTCAAGGGCAGGTCTGGTCGGGTCCAAGGCACCGGGGGTTCATCAATGGGTTATGCCGTGTTTCAGTGCTCCCGGATAGTGGCTCAAAGCTTCATCTCTTCCAATTTCCGTCGAAAGTGGTGGCTCTTTGGGTTATCTCTAGTGGTCCTTGGCACATGGAAAATTCATCGGTGGTTTTCCGCAAGTGGTTCCCAGGTATTAAACCGATTCCCCCAGCTTCTACAATCGCTCCTGTTTGGATTCATCTGAGAGGTGTTCCCATTGATTTGAGAACTTGGGGTTTTCTTAACATGATTGCAAGTATGCTTGGCCAGCCACTTAACATGTATATGTCTGCTAGGATGGAGGTAGTGCAGGAAAATCTTAAAATATGTCCTGATGTCCAGTAGTAGGCCTTTCCCTGTTGTGCTGCCAATTTCTTTAGATGGAGTTGAGACTATCAATGTCGATATCTCTTATTTGAATGCTCCTGTGATTTGTTCTGCTTGTAGCTGCTTTGGGCATGCTCGTGCTTCTTGTAAACTGCTAGGGCTCCTCATTGGGTTCAGAAGGAGGTTCAAGAGAAAGAGGTTCCAAAGGCCTCTGATGGTCTAAGGGCCTCTTCGAAAGAACCTACTTCACGAGCTACCATTCCGGTGACTCGGGATCCAATGAGCCAAGTTGTGACTCAGCAACCCCAGGGTGTAGGTTCTCATGCCTCTGATGGCCGAGGAATCACTCCGAAGGTTGTTGTGTCTGAGGTAATAGTTGTTCCCTTTACAACTTCGGTCCCCATGCAGCTTTTTGAGGATGATAATGCTGGTTTTCAAAGAGCAAAAACCACGGCTCGTAAGCCTACCCCCTCAAAATGTCCAGGTTATAATAGCAGGTAATGCTTTTGGGGCATTGAGCTTAGACAAGGTTGAGGAGGATGTTGTGGTCGCTCCTGAGGAAGTTTCTGTTGTTGAACCAGTTTCAATTCCTAAAAGAAGAACGCACATGAGAAGGGGTAAAGGGGGTGGCGGGGGTAAAACTCCACCATCATCATGAATATCCTCGCTTGGAATGTGCGAGGGCTTAATGACCCTCGCAAGCAGATAATGCTCCTAGATCATTTTAGGAGTCATAATATGGATATTGTAGGTGTTCTTGAAACAAGAGTTCGATTGGGTAATGAAGTTGATATCTGTAGCAAGAGTTTTGGTCATCTTAGCTTCTCTGGGAACTATCAGTTTTCGCTCCTTGGGAAAATTTGGGTGCTCTGGAAGCCTGATCTTTAGCTCACAGTAAAGTACAACTCTGATCAATGTGTTTATTGTGCGGTTAATCATAAAGTTGTGTTGATTTACATTACTTTCATCTATGGATCCGACAATGTTAACGAGAGATTGGAGCTCTATAAGCTTCTCCTTCAGAAGGTGATTAGAAATTCTCCATGGATAGTGTTAGGAGATTTTAATGCTATTAGAGGTTCAAAGGATGTTTCAAATGGTGTTACTAGTATGGCTAACTTCAATGACTTCATTGATAAGTGTAACTTGCTTGAAATGTCATTTTATGGGCCATTCTACACTTGGACAAACAAGCAGGATGATTGTTGGATTGCTCGTCGGTTGGATAGGGCTTTAGCTAATGAGGATTGGTTTACCTCTTTTCCGCATTTTAAGGTTTCAGTTCTTCCTCCAGCCTTATCGGATCACTCAGGTATTTTGGTTCAGCTTGATTCATCTTACCATTCCTACCCCAAGCCTTTTAGGTTCTTTGATTTCTGGGGTGCATCAGCAAGGTTATCTGGATTGTGTAAAGAGTTCTTGGGACAAGTTCACACCTAGTCAGCCTATGCTTCGGCTTTTTAGGAAGCAAAGAGATCTCAAGTATGCTCTTTGTAAATTTAACAAAGCTCATTTCAGTGATATCTCAAATCGTGTAAAGTAGGTTGCTAGTTCATTGGCTTCTATTCAGATTGAGATGCTCAGTTCTCCTTCTCGTGAGCTGGTTATCAAAGAAAATGAGGCCACTGCTATTCTCCTTTCTCTTCAGCTTGCTGAGGAGCGATTTTTGCATCAGAAATCCAGGATCCGGGAAGTGTCAGAGGGTGATTCAAACACGAGGTTTTTCCATCGTTCTGTCAAGGTTCGAAATGCTTTCAATACTATGAGGCAGATTACTTCTAATGATGGTTTTATTCTGTCAAAACCTGATGCCATTGTGGCTGAATTCATATGCTTTTATAAGGGTTTATTGGGTACTGCTGATGTTTCTGTCTCCCCTCCGAGTATTGACGTTCTTACTTCAGTCCTTGACAAATTTGTTACTAATGAACACAGTGATCTGCTTGTTAAGGAGGTTACAAGGGAAGAAGTTAGAAAAGTGGTATTTCAAATGGATGGAAAAAGAGCTTCGGGCCCTGATGGATTTAATGCCACCTTTTATAAAGCTTCCTGGAATGTTATTGAGGCAGACTTTACAGAAGTGGTTTTGGAGTTTTTTTAACACTTCCAAGATGCTCCCTGAATTGAATGCTACATCTCTTACCCTTATTCCGAAGGTGAAGAGTCCGTCTCAAGTTCAGGAATTCAGACCAATCTCTTGTTGCTCTCTTTTCTACAAGTGTGTGGCGAAGATTCTGGCCAACCGTATGCAGCTAGTGCTCCCTGATGTCATTAGTGAGTCTCAGTCTGGATTTGTCAAGAATCGTAAGATAGTTGACAACATTCTCTTGGCTCAGGAACTAGTCTGCATGTATAATCATTCCAATGTCTCTCCTCGCTGCACAATCAAAGTGGACCTTATGAAGGCCTTTGATTCAGTAAGTTGGGATTATCTTCTGAATATGCTCACAGCTATGAGGTTCCCATGTACGTTCATTGGGTGGTTAAAATCCTGCATATACTCTGCTTCCTATAGTATATCTCTTAATTGGGGATTGCATGGTTTTTTCCCAGCAACAAAGGGGGTGTGTCAGGGAATTCCTTTGTCTCCCTATTTGTTTGTTATAGCTATAGAAGGTCTCTCTCGTCTCCTGGATATTGCATGTCTATCTAGGTCTCTGCCTTTCCATCCTTAGTGCCTGAAGATTAAACTTACTCATTTAGCATTTGCAGATGACATGATGATTTTCTCTAAGGGTAGCTAATATGGCCTTGAAGTTATTGTTTCGATTCTTCAAAAATTTGCTAACTGGTCTGGTTTAAAGGTTAATCCGGAGAAATGTGGGTTCTTCAGTGCAGGGATTCCTTCTCATACATTGATTAGAATGAAGCAGCTCTCTGGATTTCAGCTTGGCACACTTCCATTTAAGTACTTGGGTCTTCCATTGATTGCTAGTAAGCTCTCTGTCGGTGATTGTGATATCCTTATAAGCAAAGTTACTAGACGTGTCAGTGGATGGAGCTCCAAAATATTAACCTTTACGGGGCGTCTTCAATTGGTCAACTCGGTTCTTCTTGTCCCAATATTAGATGAGAGTTTTCTCTCTTCCACTTGGTATCATTAAACGCATTCAGCAAATCTGTGCTTCTTTTCTTTGGGGAGCTGATGGACATTCTGGTACAAAGGCTAAAGTAGCCTGGACTGATATTACCTTTCCAAAGAAAGAGGGGGGTTTAGGCTTAAAAGATTTGAAGTTGTGGAATAGAGCTCTTGTTTTCAGATTGTTGTGGGACATTTTTGCGAGTCAAGGCTATATTTGGGTGGTTTGGCTTTGACATTATAGGATCAAAGGAAGAGACTTATCCTCTCTTTCTACTGGCACAAGATCATGGGTTTGGAGACGATTGCTAAAACACATGCAGTCATTCTTTACTGACTTTTCTACTGCTGCTAATGTTAACTACTGGGACAATGCCCCTTATGATAAGATAAAGCTCTTTGTTATTTGGAACTCCATTCGTGCTAAGCGTTCAGAAGTCCACTGGGATTCCTTAGTTTGGGGAGCTGGTTGCAGACCTAGGAACATCTTTATCACTTGGCTTTATGTCTTGGGAAGGCTATCAACTAAAGATAGTCTAATCAAGTGGGGGATCCCAGCTAATCCTAAGTGTGTGCTTTGTAATGCTTGTGTTGAAGAGTCTCACTATCATCTGTTCTTTGCTTGTAGCTTCTCTAATGCTCTATGTGATAAGCTTTTAGGAAGGGTGGCTGCTTTCTCTTCCTTGGATGGAGCTGCTATTCTTAATGCTTTGAGTAAGTTTACATGTGCTCAAGCTTTGATTGGAGGGGCAGTGTGGACTTCCATTGTGGCTAATATTTGGAGAGAGCGCTGCTTGAGGCTTCATGGGGCTGCCTCCTCCAATGTAGATAGTATAGCAAAAGTTATTCTCACGGAGTTAGGTTACCAAGCTTTAGGTAGCAAGAGCTTTTCATCTGCTGTCTCTTCGCTTGGATTTTCTTTGCAAATGTAATTAGTTTTGATGTTTGGTTGTATGTTGTAAACCTTGAGGTTTGATCCATTGATATCCTCTTTCTTTTTGGAATGAAACTATAATATTCATAAAAAAATGCACTAACATTAATGTGTTTATAAGTTATGAAATATAAAGTTTAAGACTATATAAATGCACTAACATTAATGTGTTTATGAGTTATGAAATATATCCAAACCTTAATCATACTAATACAATAACACTCATATTTGCTATCAAATTTATCACTATACATATTTTTATGTTTAACAATATCATAAATATGTTTACACAATTATAAATTGTAGATATTAGTAAAAAAAAAAAATAGAAAGAACAATACTTCTTATTAGGTAGGTACCACTAATATATTGACATATTGTACCTAAGTTCGTCATTCATTACTATAATGTGTGTTATATTTAAATTAGTCAATAATTTGTTGGTATGATATACTATTATAATAAATAATAAATAATCATTAGTTACTCATAATAATTAAAAAATATGATAAATAGATAAAATAAATCATTTGAAAATTCTCGATTAACAAATATACAATTTTCATTAATTTTTTTCTTGAATTTTACTACAAAAGACCAAATAAGAAAAATGTGCATCATGTATTATATTATTAATATTTTAAATTAATTATATTTTTCTTTATAATCACATGTAGTGTACATATTAGATGAGAATAAACCAAATGCCCACTTAAAATTTGGCCAATTTGGTCGGGAATTACCCATATTCCGAGTAAAGTTGGCGGGTATAGGGGAACCTGTTACCTAGTTTGAGCGGGTAACAAGCTGCGAGGACGAGATCAATCGAGGAAGAAGGTTGTGTTTGTTAGAAGAAGTGGAAATACGGTTGTTCATGTGTTAGCACGACGATCGTTGTTTTCGTCTGAGACTGTAATAGGATAAGAGTCTCCGGACTGATTACGTGAAACTTTGATGGATGTTTGTTTGATGAGGCATTAATAATATTTGACCTTCTTTTCAAAAAAAAAAAAAAAACTATGGGGACGAGTTTGGAAGAATCTGGCCCATACTCAATCTTATGGGTAATCAACATCTCCCAAAATAAAAAAGATGTGTCTATCAGGTTCGGTTCTTCTTTGTTGGGTTGGGCGGGTTCGACTAGAAATGCTATGCTTACACACAAGACTACCCCTCTTCCCGAAAGCTTCGCGGCGACTACTTGACAACAAACAAACACTGCAGAAATTAGGTTAGAAGGAGAAATCAACTTTTCACAATCTTAATTGTTTTATGGTTGCTCTTAATTCAAATCGAATATTGTGTATAATTAATAGGTAATTATTTTTAGTTATCCTTTATTAAATTTTTAGAAAATGAAATTCTTAAATTTATTAGTATATATGACGTAAGAGAGAATTATGTAGATATCATCAGAAATTATATTTTATAAATGAAGTATATTAAGAGATTATAATCTAGAAATCATGAAGCTTATTTTAAATTTTTTAGTTTAGACTTAACTTAACTAAACTTCAAATAAGTTATACAAATGAATCAAAATAAATCAACGATATTACAATTTTATAAGTCATATTCTTATTATTACTATTTAAATTAAGACAAACCATATAAAAGAAATTACATATGCACGGCCAACCGGCCAGGTAGAAAACTAGTAATAATAATGTGGGTGTTGTGATTAATTGGAGAGAGAAAAATGGGACTAAGCCAAAATGTAAAGAACCACTAAAATAATTGCTACTTTATTTTACACATGCATTATTTTTTACTAATTTTATTCTTTCGATTTCTTAAATTTCACTTCATATAGTTCCAGGTAAAGATGATATTATATCACTCCCGCTCAGGAGTTACTACGAAAAAAAAATCGGCGAATGGGCCAAAAATCTTAAAATAATCTATGGGAGATCATCAAATTATTTTTGCCACATAGAACCAAACAATTCTCTCAATTTTCCATCTCATCTATGAATTTTAAATCAAAATAAAATTTATACCAACTCTTAATAAATTCTTTCACATTAAGAGCTAATTAATAATTGGGTTAATAAAATTTTTGGTCATTCAAGTTAAGACAATCTATCATATTGGCCAATTAATAATTTAGGAAGATATCAATATTTCACCCACTTTTGTTCAACTTTTCATCCAAAATCTTACGACCAACCACGTCAACTAAAATAATAATTTAAAATTCCATGCCATCAAACATAAAGTCATTAGATCCAACTCATTTCGATCCAACCAAACCCCTTTTAGCATGATTATATTGGATATTCTCTTTCCTCTATCTTCTTCATCTATAATCTTCATCTTTAGTAGGCTCCATTCCTTCTCGAGTTTAATATGTAAAGCAATATGTTTATCATTCTCCCATCTCCAACCATCAAAATCTATGACGATTCAAAATTTGGGGACTCAAATCTCTACAACGAGAGAGATCAAGCCATTATGTCCATCACTCAATACTAATATTCAAGATTGTTTCGGCCATGGCTTTCAAGGCAGCAATAATGACCCCATTGGCAGTGGCGGAGCCAGAAAATTATTCAAGGGGGTTAAAAAATCGTAATAGTAAAAGTGCCAACTAAATAATTGAAAATTCAACTCGAAATAAAACTAAAAGTGAGTAAACATTACTTAACATTCTTACAATAAACGAGCAATAATAATCACACAATGTTTACAATGAACCAAGACGATGTGGTTTTAACAAAGATGTGGTTTTCGAAATCACTGAGTAGAATCTCTTCACGTAACTGACAGTAAACACCACAACAATTTATTCCCAAAGTCTAAATATCAAACACTAAAATCAATTCCTAAACCTAAAACTTTACATACCGTAATAGTTATACGCAAATACAATCCCTACAACGAAGAATAGAGACCAAACAGAAAAAAATTATCGCGGTTGAAGATATCATGTCAACGACCGACTGGTTGGATTTACCTTTTCATTATTCGCTGCTGCAAACGTACAAGTAAAGAGGGAACGAATTTGATTCAAACATAAAATAAAACAATGTTACAACTAGTTAAAAAACTAGTTTTTGTAAAAAAAAAAAATAAAGAATTAGTTATTTTGTCTCGTAACTAGTTACAAGGTTCTTTCTTATTTTTGACAAAAACTAATTATAAAATTGTTTGAAAGAAAAATATTTGAACGTGATGAGCGGCCATTTTATAAATAGTAGGCAACCGGTAGAATCTAGAGTTTTTATAATTATTATAAATTTCTATTCCTGATATTTTACTTATATATAAGTCATGCAATTATAAGTGAACGTATATACATGTTTGTTTTGTGAATAAAAGTCATGTAATTATAAATGAGCATACATATGTATGTTTTGTAGATAAAATGTAATGCTGTTTCTTTTCCAATAGTTAAAGCGTTGATTATGGAGTTTAGATGTCATGATTTTGAGTGGGGAACTGACATTTACATAATCAATATTTTTTCCCGAAAATCCAAGGGGGTTCAGTTGAACCCCCTTTTAATACACTGCCTCCGCTAATGCCCATTGGGTTTGCAGTTGTTGGTGGATGGGATCATTGATCAATCTCCTTGGAATTATCAAAAAAATATCCATGGATAACCATTTATAAATGGTTATCCATTTATAATTAAATCAAGAGTATCAACAATTTCAAGAGCCACTGCCAACTTTAGTAGCTTCATGACCAATGATTTCACCTCCTTCGTCGTTGTTATGACAATTGGAAGAGTATATGAACACCTTACAGTCTAAGTTTGAAACTTCATAAAGAAGAGTTTTTGTGATGATAGAGATAAGTGAGTTGTGTATATTTGAGATGACTAGAGGGCGAAGATGACAATGTTTTTATGGATGCATTGATGGTATCGTGCATAGGCTTGGCAATCGGGGACGGGTATGTGGTATCCAATGCCCGACCAATTAAGCATCGGGGACGGATAATCCCCGGCCAAAAATATCCATTGGATTCCGATGGCCTCCCATCCCCGTCACCGACGGGTTTTAAATTTAACCGCCGGTGATTTATGCCCGACTAAACTCATAAAAATTAATCGAAATCAGCAGAAAATCAATCATGCATAACAATTTAACGATAAACTTCATTAAATCAAAATCCACAATCCATTCCACAATTCATCCAACAAACAAACTTGAACTATTGACTAAACACTTAAATTACTGCATTGTCGACGATGTCACATCAAACTGTTTGATTCAAACAGAGTACTACTACAAGAAAGTGCAAACTTGGAAGTTTAAAGTTCAAACTTGCCAACCCTAACTGCTGCAGAGTGTAGATTAAAACCCTAATATGAACTAAAAAAGCAAGCAAACATAAACTACTTGTGAACTCATCAGTCGTCATTCATGAAGGCATCTCATTGCTCGAAAACATCTGGTAGGTAGCTCTTCGAGTTCTCATTAGTCATTTCAGCAAACCCTGAAATATACAATCGAAAATAGCTTTCAGTTAGACCACTAATCCAGTTGGCTTGGCAGTTGATATTGTAAAATACATAAAGACAGAGTTCAGTATTTCAGTTAACTACCTTTCTTACGGTAATCAGTCTATGTCATCAAAATTGTAGCCCGTAGTTGATCTAGGAGGAACTTGAGATTGAGATCCTCCTACACACCAGACAGCACAAGTTCATTAATCACTATCTATGTTCTAATTTTTTAGCAGGTAATTTTGCATTGTTTAGGGTTTAGGCAAATTACTACAACAAAAACAAGCTTCTGCGACCTTTTAATGTGTCGCTAAAAAGGTAAATAATGTCGCTACAAGTTTTCACCGACGTTTTGTCCAAGTGTCGTAATAATGTCGCTTAAACCAGTGTCGCTTTATGTTTTTGTGATGCTTACAATAATGTTGGTGAGTATTTTTTGCGACATTTATATGTGTCACAAAGTGTTGTAACAAGTACTCCTCCACCTCCGAACCTTTAGTCATTGTCTCTCACTAACCACCAGGTAGTCCTCCACCGCCGAACCTTTAGCCATTGTCACTCGCTAACCACTGGTCACCAGGTAGTCCTCCACTGTCGAACCTTTAGCCATTGTCTCTTGCTAACCACATCCTACCATGTGCCATCAAACCTTGGCTAGTGCTCCTATTTCGCCCTGGAAAAGAATGTTTACCATTTGTTGACGTTGGGATTTGAACCCCTGACCTCAATGTTATAAAATTAAGTCCTTACCATTATGTCATACATCATAACTGGTTTTTTTTATATCACATATTTATTTAATTCATTTAAGGGTGTTTGCACATGAGTGTGTACAATGTGTATCTATACGATTACTACAAGTGTGTATACATGTACCGTCTACAAAAGGTGAATACGTGTAAAATCAAGTACAAAAGAGCCTTGATACCTTACATTATACGAAATCTGTACATGAATACGAAGATTATTTACATGAGTACAAAGAGATTTACACGTTAAATTTTATTTCATTTAAATTCGACCTTTGTAGATAAAAATAACAAAAACTTAAATAGGTGATAATAAAATGCTTTTTTTGAATTAAGTATACTATGAATGTTGAAATGATATTTATGTTAGATAGAATGCACCAAACTTAAATATATGTTTTTAAGTTAAAATATATATCAAATAATATAGTAACATAAAAAATATCATTATACATACACATACGCGCAACATTTGAGTTAAAATGCTCTAATTGATTGCATTATGTATGAACTTAAGACAGGTGACACGCATACATCTGAACATAAAAAATGTCATTGATTTATGTCGCTAAAAGTTATAATTTTGTGACATTTACTCAAAATGTCGCAAGTGTTACAAAATTTAGCATTTTAGCGACGTTTAATGAAATTGTCGTTCTAGATTATTCAACAAATGTCGCAAAAGCTTGTTTTTGTTGTAGTTACCTTGGTCCTCTATGTCGATTGGTTCATCATCACTCCAGAATGCAAGTCCAGAGCTATGAAGCAACCCTCCAACTCCACAATGTTGTTCCCAACAACAGGATCTGCATAATAGTGGAGTTAGAACTTTCATATTCGAACTTTCAATCATTCATATTCATAATAGAGTTAGAATAGTTAGTATTGTACCTCTTTCATATTCATCCTTTAACCAACTCCTAGTACACATTAATGCCTCAACAGTGGCAGAATGCAGCTTGCTGCGATGGGGGTCTAGAAGTCTACCTGCAAAACTGAAGGCAGACTCAGATGCAACAGAGGTAACAAGGATACCAAGAACATCTCTTGCTACTGCTTGCAAGATAGGGTATTTCAGTCCACTAAGTTTCCACCACATCAAGATATCAAAGTCAGAAGAACGAGGTAGAACATCCTCGTTCAAATAATTGTCGAGCTCAGTAACAACATCAGTTGTTCTAGCTTTTTTCCTTTGAGTAAGGAACAACTCAAAGTCAAGATCATTGGATGTGGCATTACCATTCTCAAGATCAGACGAGCCAACCCCAACAGATGATTGGTTTTTAGCATGTCTCGATTGATATTCCAGTATGAGATCACACAAGATCTGCTTAACAGAAGCAGCACTAAAGCAACATTCAGCAGGTCCTATTTTCTCAGCATAATACTCAACAATCTCAAGCTTGTATCTAGGATGCAACACAACAGTAACTGCCAAAATTTGGTGAATCACCTCCCAATACTTACTGAACTTAGACCACATAGACTGTGCCATATTAGATATCACAACATTTGGATCCCAAAGCCATTCAGTTATTTTTACCCTCAGGTCACATATACGAGGAAAAAACAAATTAGTGGTGGGGTACTTAGATCCAGAAAATATGTCAGATATCAAGCTGAAAAAACCTTAAGCTTCTCACAAACAATGGCAGCAAATTGCCAATGAGCAGTAGAAGGCAAACAATTGTATTGAGCATCCCTAAGCTTCAGTCTACTGAACACATCTCTATAAGGCATGACACAGCTTAACATTGCATATGTAGAATTCCAAAGAGTTGGACAGTCTAAAACAAGCCTTTTATCTAAGTTTCAATTGTTTAGCGGTTTCTTGAAAAAATTCCAATCTCTTAGGAGTAGCCATCCAATAACACATAGACTCACGAATTTTCTCAATCCCATCTCTCACAACATCTAGGCCATCTTTGACAACTAAATTCAGAATATGGGCAGAGCATCTCATGTGAATTAAAGCACCATCCTTTATCAAAAGAGCCATGCTAACTTGGTCTTAACATGTTCAAGCATACTATCCTTTGTGCTACAATTATCTAAGGTTATAGTTGATACCTTAGTGTCAACGTTCCATTCCATCAAACAGTCAACAAGAAACCTTGCAAGCCTATCAGCTGTATGAGGAGCTGGGACATAGATGAACCTGCAACAAGACAATAAACAACTTTCATTAGACAACCAGTTGCTCAGTTAGAGAAGTAGTAACTTATAGTTACAAGTTTTGTAGGTTTAGATGAATTACCTCAACAATTGACTCCTCAAACACCATCCATTATCAATTTAATGTGCAGTGACAGCCATGTAACCTTTCCTTTGGTTACTAGTTGTCCACATATCAGTCGTTATTGCTACTATGCCCTTACTAGAGTCAATTAACCTCTGAATCTTAGCCCTTTCATCAAAATACAATCTCATCACATCTCTTTTCAATGTGTTCCTTGAAGGAACACTGAAAAGAGGCTGAAGAGAATAGCAAAACCTCTTGAAATGTAAATGATCGACTATAGACAGAGGGTACTCATGCATCAACACAGCAGTAGCAAGTTCTTTCCTACACACTTCAGCATTATAAGCAGTAGCAACCAACTCAGTTTTGCCTTTGATTAATAAATTGGGACCAAGAACTTTCTGTGATCCATCATGTATTCTCTTCTGAATACATGACTTCACATGACTCTTCAGGTGGGAGGTACCATTACTGGAATCACCACCCAATAACTTCCTACAATAGTTACACTTAGCCTTCCAAATATCATTAACCTTAACTCTCTCAAAATGATCCCAAACCGGACTTTTACGCTTACCCTAACCTGGAGATGTTACTGCTTCTTCTTCAGCACCAGCTTGGTGATTATCATTGCCAACAACGGTCTCCTCTAGGGGCTGTACTTGGTTGCCATTGTTGTTAGGTTCAACAACAGGCAACTGATCGACATGGATATCAACCTCACCCCATTCATGTTGTCTGCAAAGTACCACAATTGGCAAGAATCAATCAACAAAGAATTATGCTCTAAATTTGGATACATATGAAGTAGTAAGACCTAAAGATTCAATCAATACAAAAAGAACGACTCTCACCTTGAATTGTTGCTGCCTGCATCTGCATGTCTGAAATCGTTCACTCACTCGATAGTCTATACACCTGACAAACCCATAAACAAAAGTCAGTCGCTAGAATCGAATAAAACGATGAAACAACAAAACCCTAAATTTCAAATATTGACCTCGATTGATGGAAGAATATGTGAAGATTGAAGAACATAGAAGCGGTATTTATAGCCACAAACCTGCAGATATGTATCCAAATAGGGTTAGTGAACAAGAGCATAATTGTGTCGAACAAATTTATTGGGAAAAAAAGAGAAATCGAAGGGTTTCTGCTTTCTGGGGTTGTATTGGGTGAAGGAGTTCAAGGAGAGGGAGGCTTGCTTTTGAAAATCGAAAGGGGTAATGATTTCTGGCGGCACAGCCGATCAAGTGAGATGGATTGGATGCATGCGATCTAAGCGACGGTGAGCGAGAGAAAAGAGAGAGAGCTTTGGTAACTGAAGTGTCGGAAAATTAATGAACAATGAGATGGATGCATGCGCCGTTCAAGGTTTAGGGTTGATCCGGGGATAGAATTCCCGTCGGGCCGGGTCCGGGCATGGGGATGGTGCAGATACCTCTAAATTCGTCCCCGTCCGTCACCGTCAACTTACGGCGTCGAGTTTAACCGTCCCCGACCCGTAACCCGAACATGTCGGTTTTTTAACCGTCATTTTCGGTCCGATTTTGGGCGGTTAACTAGAAACTCGGTCAGACCTGCCAAGCCTAATCGTGCATATATGGTTATTTGTGAACTCTGTTAGATATATTGTCTAATATGATTGTAAGTATTGTTAACTATAATATCTCATTTATTTAATTAATAGTTCATATATATTGTATATATAAAAATGTTATGTTATAGTTTATATATCACCCATTTATTCTTTTCAAAATCTCATGAACTAAACTTTAAACAATAAAATATTTTATACATAAATTTGTCAATATATATTAATGAGTATCAACTAGGTCTTTCATAGCAATATTATTATGGTGACGCACTATACCAGTAAGCGACGAAAGTGCGGTCATAATTATTTGTTGTCAGGACGTTTTGCGGACTACATATAAGCTTAATATTTATAATGAAACTTTCCATCCTCAAAGATTACATTTCATATTGAATGACGTATTTCTAAATAAGTTGTTGTTTCGAATTTAGGGTATTTCGTATTTTTTTTAGAATGCTTAATTTCTTATATTTCTTATATTTTTTTATCCCGAGTTTGGCTCATTTACGATGGTAAACGAGTCTAACTAGGATTTGGCTCATTTAGCATTATAAACGAGCCAAATCTGGCTCGTTTAGCATTATAAACGAGCCGAATCTGAGCCAGGTGATAAGGATCAGAATAATCTTTAGATATATATTGTTACTTAATGTATTTATTTGTATTTATCTCCTACTATTTCTGTAACTATTCTGATTCTATAAATATACAAACACATGCACACGGTTGGGTGTGGGTAAACTTTCCAACCAATTCCACATGGTATCAGAGCCCCCAAATAAATCTTTTTTTCCACTTATTCTTTTCTTCGGCTACAACCCTAGCCGCCCAATTCTTTTAGCCCTAGCCGCCGGCCCTTCCCAGCCTTCAAATGGCGGCCGCCGCCCAACAGCTCCCTGCTCCGCCGTCCCAGCTCTCGATTAAGCTCGAGGCACACAACTATGTGCTTTGGAAGCTCCAAATAGAACCCTTCCTTGCAGGCTATGATCTCATTGGGCACGTTGATGGTACATCCGTAGCTCCTGCACGCACCACGGAGGCCGGTGCGGTTTCTCCACAGTATACTAAATGGTTTCGCCAAGACCAGCTTGTCTTGGGTTGGCTGATTAACTCCCTGTCGGCATCGGTGATACACACGATGGTTGGTGTATCCACTGCACGGGAAGCATGGGTTGCTCTAGCAACCGCTTTCGGATCTGGCTCCCCCTCCCAAATCAGGTCTCTCAAATCTCAGCTCCTTGATTTGCATTTAAATAACGATACTATGAGTGATTATTTACAGAAGGCAAAGAACTTAGCGGATCGCTTGCACGCTCTGGGGAAGCCAATCGATGATGGAGACTTGGTTAAGTATATTACCAAGGGACTGCCGGCGCCCTATCGACCACTTGTTCGATCACTACATAACAGGGCTGTCCCGGTCGGATACCTCGAGTTGCACGACCTGTTGATCTCCGAAGAACTCGACCTGGCAATGGAAGAGGCGGCGCACTCAATAGCACCGCAAGCCCATAACACGGCGCCGCCGGTGCCGTCTGCTGCCTATAGAGGACGGATCCGCCGCCCTCGCGAACGCGGGTACTCAGGCCCTAGCCGTGGAAGTTACGGCTACTCTGGCCAGGCCTACCAGCCACGACCGCCGCCAAGACCTACGGCAATTCAACAGCAGTCGGTGCACCGCCCCCTGATTTGTTTTAACTGCAACGGCGTCGGTCACCACTACAGGATGTGTCCATCACCTCGCAAGAATCAGCAGCACCCGCCACCACAAGCCCACTACTCCACATCCCCGTCCCAGCCGAACCCCAATTGGACTCTAGACTCGGGCGCAACTCACCACCTGACCAATGACCTAGCCAATTTAGCCCTTCACTCCGAGTACCGCGGCACCGAGCAAGTCCAACTCAGCGATGGTAATCTCGTTCCTATAACTCACTCTGGTTCAGCTTGCTCTATTATTGATGGTTCATCTATTAGCTTGGATAATATGCTTGTTGTTCCTTCGGCTTGCCAAAATTTGTTGTCCATAAGTGCTCTGACACGTGATAACGATCTGGCTATCATGTTCTTCCATAAATGGGTTTTTATTCAGGACCTAGCCAGCCGACAGATTCTCTACCAAGGCCAGAGTAAGGATGGCCTGTACTCCATCCCGCTCTCACTTCTCCATAAGACGCGACCAGCCGCTCACTCTACCACATTGGCGACGTGGCATAGACGGATGGGCCACGCAAACATGGAGAATGTGAAGCGAATACTACGGAACTCTACTATTTCCTTTGATAATAAGCGAATAGTGCATATTTGCCAGGATTGTTGTGTAGGAAAGATGCACAAACAACCCTTTCCTTTATCAAATTATCGTGCTACGGGGCCTTTAGACTTAATATGCAGTGACGTATGGGGTCCTTGTCCAGTTGAGTCGGTTGATAAGCAGCGATATTACATTATATTTTATGATCATTACAGCAAGTATACTTGGATTTATTTTGTGCGTTATCGGTCTGACTTGCTTTCTGTGTTCATAACCTATCGTGCTATGGTAGAGAAGTATTTTGCCCGGCCTATTCGTTCGTTCCGTGCAGATTGGGGAGGTGAATACCAAAAATTATCACAGTATTTGAAGAAGGAGGGAATAGTGTTTCAAAGCTCATGCCCTCATACACCGGAACAGAATGGATGTGCGGAACGCAAGCATCGCCACATCACCGAAATGGGCCGAACATTGCTGCATCAGGCTAAGATACCTCAGAAATATTGGTCTTATGCCTTCAAGGCGGCTGTCTATTTAATAAACAGGCTGCCCTCCTCAGTGATCGAGTACAACACGCCGTATGAATGCTTGTTCGGCTTAAAACCGGATTACTCAATGCTCCGAGTCTTCGGTTGTTTATGCTTTCCTTGGTTAAAACCATATGCTACTAGTAAGCTTGATGCTAAGTCAGCACCGAGTGTGTTCCTTGGATATAGCCCAATGCACAAAGGCTACTACTGTCTCAGCTTGACGAATTATAAGATTTATGTGAGTCGCCATGTTTTATTTGATGAAAGTGTTTTCCCTTTTCAAGTGCCTGCGGTACTCACCTCGACTCCACCTCCGCCCGAACCACAACTCAATCCACTACCGATGCCTCTTCTCCTGCCTGACTTTCCCATGCCAACACCAACAAACTTGGAGCCACCGCCAGCCACCCACCTTGTCCCGACAGCCGAGCCCCGACCACACATACCTGACCAGCCACAGCAGCCTCAGACTTCACAACAGTCCACCCGAGCAGCTACCACCTCGCAACATCAGATGGTGACGCGCTCTAGGACCGGGAGCTTAAAGCCGAGAACCTATGGGGCTGCCCAAGTTGTTTCGGACATTGAACCGACGTGTTTTACACAGGCCGTGCACCACAAAGAGTGGCGAGATGCAATGGGGGAGGAGTTCTGGCAATAAATGGGTTTTCAAGGTTAAACGGAACCCCGACGGCACCGTTGCACGTTATAAAGCACGACTCGTTGCCAAAGGGTACCATCAACAAGAAGGCATCGACTACACAGAGACATTTAGCCCGGTAATAAAACCCGCCACTATACGCCTCCTTTTATCAATTGCTATATCTCGTAACTGGATGATTAACCAATTGGATGTCTCAAATGCTTTCTTACATGGTCACCTCGAGGAATTGGTATACATGGAGCAGCCACCGGGATTCATCGATGCAGCGCGCCCCAATCATGTCTGTCGGTTAACCAAGTCTTTATATGGCTTAAAACAAGCTCCTCGCGCATGGTTTTCATGCTTACGCGACGCTCTACTACAACTTGGTTTCGTCGGCTCCAAAATAGATACATCATTGTTCTACAAAACTACGCCAGCACCTATTTTCATTTTAATCTACGTGGATGATATTATTATTACAGGAGCTGCCGCGGACGAGGTGAAGGGTGTCATAGGCCAACTTGCAAACAGGTTCATGCTCAAGGACTTAGGAGCACTAACTTACTTTTTGGGCGTACAGGTGCATCGTACAGAGGAAGGTATGCACCTATCCCAATCCAAGTACATCGGCGAGATAATCCAAAAGGCGGGCTTGGAGACTGCAAATCCCGTCGCCACTCCATACTATCGGGCTAAGGAGGAGGACGCTACGCCGTTTGATCGGCCAAGTGATTTCCGACAGATACTCGGCAGCCTGCAATATCTTCAGATGACGCGTCCCGATATCGCATACGCCACCAACAAATTGTCACAGACCATGCACTCGCCGACAGCAACGGATTGGATACATCTGAAGAGGGTCCTCCGTTATCTCAAGGGGTCACTCACGCATGGTATAACGCTCCATCGACATCCTTCACACTCGTTAACAGTTTACTCTGATGCAGATTGGGCAGGCGACTCAGCTGACCGACGATCGACTAGTGCGTACGTCACATATCTGGGACCAAACATTATATCATGGTCCAGAATATACAAACACATGCACACGGTTGGGTGTGGGTAAACTTTCCAACCAATTCCACACCAGGCTCGTTTAATATAGTAAACGAACCGATCCCGAGCCGAGCTCGAGAAGAGCCCGAGCCCAGGCAACCAATAAACGAGTCGAGCCTGAGCTAGCCTATCCGAGCTCGTCACGAGCCCGAGCCCGAGACAGAAAAAATTAAGGCGAGCCCTAGCCCGGGCTAGGCTGAAGCTCAGCTCGGCTTGGATCGGCTCATATACAGCCCTAGGTGACATGAAAAAGTTGTTGAGTTGGCATGTTGATGTGAGCACTTAACGGAGAAACTAGATGGAGAGTTAACAGATTGAACAAATTGTTACAAACCCTATAGGTTAATGACAAGTAGGTTACAAATCAAAAGTGTATGACCAGTTTGTTACAAGCCCCAAAGGTTTATGACCAAAAATGGACAATAAGTCAATGAAAGGGTGAAACTATTTCGACTTTGATAGACACTAGATTATCATCGGCCCATTGACCGATTTTTGTGTTAATATTTTAGTGAAAAATTATTTTTATTTGTTTTTATTTAGATTACTTAGATGTGTCGTTGAATTTTTTCTACCTTCATTATTTCTACTTTATAATATATAATCATTTAATTCATATGTTGATAAAAAATTATATAAATTTGTTATCACTTGTTGGGGATATGATAAACAAAAGCATTATAGTTATACTTTCTTGTTGTTACGTTAAAAACACTGCCACTTTTCTTTGATTAAAGAATAAAGTATTCTAATAATTACGTGTGGCATTGTTGGTTGTTCACTTTGTCTCTTAACCATAAAGTTGAGAGTTTGATTCTTGTCCATGAGAAAAGAATGTAAAAAAATTTGTTTATTAGAAATGTTTTTTAATTGAATAAAATAAAGTAATTACTAGGAGGAGAAGAATGATGTACTGTTGGTCGTGGGCTCGTGACTCACAAAATTGGGATTAGAGTAATTCTAGGGAATTAGTCATTAAGGTAATTAGTAATTACCATATTACTTCTTTTAGGATATTAGTTTGTTACACTATTAGGGTTGATTATTTAATTACCATTTAGGGATTAGGATTATACGAGTTACAATTGAGCCAGCTCGCGAGCTTAGCTTAACGAGCTAACGAAACGAGTTGGCTCACGAGCCTGCCGAGCCGACCAACATACTAGCTCGAGCTCGGCTCGTTTAGGTGACAAGCATGTTCATGAGCTAGCTCGCTTACGACGAGCCGATCTCACGAACGAGCTTTTTTTGGAAAAAAACCGAGCCCGAGCCTGAGCCCGAGCGGCTCACGAGCAGCTCGGCTCGTATACAGCCCTAATGTCACCCCATGTCATGTCACTTAATTCACTATAGACTCAACCCAATTAACCAATTCAAGCCAACCTAACCTAACCTAATCTAAACCAACCAAACCCAAAAACCCAATCTAACCTAAACCTTCTTTCTTTCCCGTCTTTCTTCTCCACTTCCTCTTCTTACTTCATACTAGAGAGAGAAGAGTTAGAACCAGGGTTGTCAATGCCGGACTGGACTAGCCAGTTTGACCGGTCGGACCGTGAGCCGGTCACCAAGCCGAAACCGGCGAGCGATTTTAGGGTGAGTAGTCAAATCAGATGTTGACCCGGTTGGACCATAAAAAAACGACCAGTTTGACCGCAACAAACAAATCCGGTCAAACCCTCAATCGCAAATTTTTTTTTGAAAAATGGAAGACAATTAGATGAACATCAGCCTCAATTCTTCACTTCTTCTTCAATGAGATTAGGGCTTCAAGGCCTCTTCCCGTCGGAGTAGCACCATCATTAGACTATTGTCACCGCCGTCGTCCATTGTCCTTGCTTCCAGTCATCGTCCTAGCTTCCAATCGTCGACTCCTTCAATTCCATCTCCATTGGCGATACTCCATCTCTTACTTGTCGATTTGGGAGTCAGGCTATTGTCACTGATTAATGGATAAGAAGAAGTGAAGTTGAAGAAGAAGAGAAGAAGAGGCCATGGTGGCGGCTGTAGTTTGTAGAGAATAGAGCGAGAAGAGCTTAGATTATTAGGATTTTAATCACATGTTTGTTTGATCAAAATAAGAACAATAAAAATTCAAATACAATGAATTTTTTTATTCTTAAATTTGTAGTCATGCAAGGAATTAGATCAACGTCCAAGAAATAGGAGGGTTTGGAATGTTCCAAACCCTCCTCCAACCATTAGATCTAGTTTGACTTTTTGACCAATCTAATGGTCCAGATTTGTCAGGAGTATTTAGGACTTTACACAATTAATTTAATTATTATATTTAATTTAAATATTTTATTATTATATTTAATTTAAATATTTTATTATTATATTTAATTTAAATATTTTATGATTATTTTTTATGTGTTTATGTTCACAGTTGCGACTTTTCCGGTGACATTTTTGATGACTTTTCCGACGAGAACAAGTTAACTAGTTAACCTGATTTTTACTATTAACTTATTAGCATGATTTTTTAACATGTTTTCCGGCGACTTTTCCGTCAAGGCTCCAAAGACAGACCAAACTCCGGTGACTTTTCCAGCGAGAGGACAAGTTAACTAGTTAACCTGATTTTTACTAATAACTTGTTAACAAGATTTTTTTTATTTATAACTAGGTAACTAGTTAATCTGAGTTTTTACAGTTAACTAGTTATCAGCAGATAACTAGTTAACATGTTATCTAATCGAGTTAACTAGTTAACTTATCTGCTTATAAGTAGATAACTAGTTAACTTGTTCAACATCACGATTTATCGAGTTAACTAGTTATCTTCTCGAGTTAACTAGTTAACTTATCGAGTTAATAAATTATCTACTCGAGTTAAGTAGTTAACTAACTAACTTATCGAGTTAACTAGTTAACCAATCGAGTTAACTAGTTATCAATTGAGTTAACTAGTTATGTAATCGAGTTAACTAATTTCCAGGTTGTTAACTAGTTAACGAATTACCATGATTAATTAATTGAATTGTTTCTTAACTAGTTATGTTGTTTTTAATCAGTTAACTAGTTAACATCATGATATAGATAACTAGTTAACTAATTAACCAATCGAGTTAACTAGTTATCTAATCGAGTTAACTAGTTACCAAGTTGTTAACTAGTTAACCAATTGAGTTAACTATTTATCAAGTTGTTAACAAGATTTTTAGTGGATAACTAGTTATCAAAATTAGTTAACTAGTTAATATCACAATTTAGATAACGAGTTAACTAGTTAACCAATCGAGTTAACTAGTTAACTGAACTAGTTCACATGTTATTTTAATTTAGTTAACTAGTTAACTTTATCAAATTAACTAGTTAACATTATGATTCGGTAACTAGTTAACGAGAAAATTTGATAACTAGATAACTAGTTAACATGTGAATTAGCTGATAACTAGTTAACCTATCAAGTTGTTAACTAGTTAACTCGGTTAACCAATCGAGCTAACCACCACACTACCAAAAGTAAGAAAAAAACTAACATTCAACCCAAACAAATGCCGAAAATAATCAATAGCATCATCTACACATCATCATCATAATCTACGCATCATCATCATAATCTACAGCTCATCATCATCATCTACACATCAACAAATGATCTACAGATCATCATCATCATCATCATCATCATCATCTACACATCACCACCACCACGACCACCACCAGTTCCATTTCCACCGACCTCCCCTGGACTCTGGAGCTTCTTCATCGTTACCATCCACCTCGTCTTCGACAGTGGATTTTAGTCCCTGCTTCAATTCATAAACCCACATTATGGAAGCTCCTGCTTCAATTCATACACCCGTATTATGAAGCCCCTGCTTCAATTTCATAAACCCACATAATTTCATAAATCCAGCCAAACACCGATCAATATTCAAAAATTAATTTCACAAAACTAAAATTCGTTACAAAGTAAAAGTAACAGAAGATTGCATTGGATAGGTTACCTTTCTGCCTATCCCCACGTCTATTGGATGAGCTAGATGCATAAGCCATGTCATCGGACAAATATCCATCAGCTAATCGACTCGAATCGCGGGCGTGATCGGAGACAGGAGAGTTCGGATTAGGGAAAGCAGTGGAAGAAGAATGGTAATGAATGGACAAATTCCCCATACTAGCGCTCTTCTTAATAATCGAACCATCGGTCAGCCCAATGACGAACAACTTCACGCTCGAAAGAGACGACGGCCCGCCGCCGCCTCCGGTGGGAGCGGCGGAGCGCGTTGGACAGGTCTTGGAGTTGTGATCGTTGTTGCTGCAATGCGAGCACCTTCGAGTCATCATTCACGACACTTAATCGATTCACACGAAATCCGACGGCGGCGGCCGGATGTGAGAAACGATGAACGGAAGCGGCGGAGAGAGATCGGGATGGCGAAGCTTCTCTGTTGCCCTCCGGCTCCCCCGTCGCTGTTGCCCTCCAGCTGCCCATCGCTGCTACCCTCCGGCTTCCCCGTCGATGCTGCCCTCATAATCTCTAGTCGATGCTGCCCTCCGGCTCCCCCGTCGCTGCTTTCGCCACTGCTCTGGGACCGCGTTGCTGCTCCGACCACAACTTCGCTCCGACGAGGGACTGGAAGTCTAGCTTCTCCGATGAAAGGTTGGGCGGGGTGATTAAATCATATTGGAAAGAATGGAATAGGAGGAGGAAGGAGGCGACAAGAATACTGGAATACAATGAAAAGGAAGGAGGCGGCAAGGGAATGTAAATTAGGGTTTTTTTGTTTTTTAAATGACCAAAATACCCATCCGTTTTGGGTTTGAATTCTGTTCCAAATTTGGAAGTTTAGATGCAGATCCAGTTCCGTCATGCAATGTATTATATTATCATTACTCACAATTTCAACACAAAATTTCAATGAGTGTTTTTTTATCTTATTTTTTAAAAACTCCATATGTAAATCATGTATTGATTTAGAGATTAGTTTGACTATGATTATTTGATTATATATTTTTAGGGCTTTTCACTAAAATAAATAAAAAAAATTAACTATTAACCTAAATAAATATCATTCAAAAGTATTAATTTTTCTAAATATAATCGCCCCAGACCTAGGCGATATCGCCCAGGCCCCAGGTGATATCGCCCCATCCCCAGATATTTCTGATCCACCCGATTCCAAACTGCCCAACCACCGGTTAAATGCTGTCTGGCTGGACAACAGGCGATCTCGCCCCAGCCATAGGCGATATCGCCCGGGCTACAGGCGATCTCGCCCGAGGACTAGACACCGGGCAAACTCGTCCCAACCCTTATAAATACCCCATTTTCAACCCCACCATTCCCCCACACCACTCTTGAACCCCCTAAGGCAAAGGTAAGTCCCCTTTCTCCCTAATTTTTTTAAATTACATTATTTAATAGGGTTTTAGGTTAGAGAATTAGTTTAGGGTTTTAGGTTAGAGAATTCGTTTAGGGTTTTAGGTTAGAGAATTAATTTAGGGTTATTATGGTAGATAATTTTTTTCAAAGTGATTTATTAACACTGTCATATTGACGTTGTAGGATTTTTTTAAACGAGAGGACCTTTGTTCGTACAGTTACACAAGGTACGTAATACATACATTATTTAATGTTCTTACGTCATTGTGAACCATGTCATTCTTTATGGATAGGTTAGAGAATTATGTTAGAGAATTAGTATGATTTTGAGGTTAGCGAATTAGTATAATATTGAAGTTAGACAATTAGTATAATTTTGAGGTTATAGAACTAGTATACTTTTGAGGTTAGAGAATTAGTCTAACTTAGTTTTCCTAACAATTTACTATACAATAGATGTCGAACTATGGGTGGGATGAACCATTGGTGGATCAGACTCCCGAGAGCGTTAGGCCTCAACTTGGTGATTGTTCTTTATTGTGGGGGGAGAACAAGCATAGGGCTACTTTAGTGTGGCGTGACCCTCATGCGTGCAAGGCGCTGAAGTTGCGACAGCGTAGTTCTTGCTTGGAGTGGAGTCCAGAGTACGAGGGATTCTTGAGAGAGTGTCGACTCCTCCCTGTTGTTCATTTACTCGGTTCCACACCCGTGTAAGGAGCTCGTCACAGCATTGATTGAGAGGTGGCGGCCAGAGACAAACACATTCCACCTGATACAGGGTGAGGCGACGATCACTTTGGAGGATGTTGAGGTACTTACGGGTCTTCCTACCGATGGAGTTCCGGTTACCGTAGCCGTGGACAGACATCCTCCTAGTGTTATATGTGAGGAGTTGTTGGGTGTCCCACCCCCAGCTGGGAGTTGTACGGGACAGTCAGTGAAGATCTCGTGGGTGAAGGGAATGTTTGATCGTCTACCGGCTGGTGCTCCAGCAGATGTTGTTCTCCGCTACGCACGAGCCTACACTTGGGTTCTTCTTGGCGCCATTCTACTAGCTGACCGGACTGGAGACTTGATACCGGTTCATCTACTCCGGCTTATTGGGGACTCTGCGGTTGCATCCACGTTCAGTTGGGGTAGTGCGGTACTAGCATGGCTGTATAAGGCCATGGGGAGGGCGGCCTTCTTCACGGCTGGGAGTCAGAGGGGTACAGGTGACTTGGGAGGCTTCACCTTGCTGGTCCAGCTCTGGGCCTTGGAGAGATTCCCGATCATAGCCGATCGCTACGTAGCAGGTGGTGACCCACCAGATGCTGACACCATTCCTCGTGGTGTGCGCTGGATGTCTGTCATCCGGCGCCATCAACATCGCGTGGCTATAAAGCTGGAGGAAATATGCTACGCACTTGACCAGTGCACGGAGTTCTTGGTTAGGAATCTTAACCTCTTGTACATACTCTCTCTGATTTTCTTAATTCTTCCTTACAACATATTTATTAATTCTCCAGTGGATGCCGTATGCCTTCCGAGAGGAGGACTATCAGTTGGAGGACGATGTGTTGTGGCGTGCTGTTTGCCCCATGCTGTGCATAGACTGTGTCGCATGGCACCATCCCGACCGTTGCATGCGTCAGTTCGGACATGGTCAGCGTATCCCACAGGACGCCGAGCCTGCTGCTCGCGTCGAGGAGTTGCTGGGACTAGACTTCAGAGTGCCAGTCCATGATTGGGGTGCTAGGTACCTAGAGTACTTACGTCTATGGGAGCAGCGGGATCAGCACATTGCTGAGGGCGAGGTGAGACCAGATCCATTGAGCCACCACTGGCATGATGAGTACGACGAGTGGTACAGGAGACGGACACGCTTGGCCATATCACACGATGGTGCACAGTTTCAGGGGATGGTTAGTGGCCAACTACTTGCGTAATTATAGCCAATTTAGTATTCCATTAGAGTACACTGACATTTTTTCTTGCCTTTCAGATAGCCTCGTTGGATCAGGCTACCATTTTGAGTGGTACGGGTGATTCTCACATGAGTCATGTGCTCCGATCTGGCTTGGCTATGAGTGGAGCATATGAGCGCCTTCCCGATCGAGGACCACACCGCCCACGTGCAGCCTCACGCCTGCCGACATACCCTCCCTATGATGGCTATCCCATCCCACAGAGAGGTCACAGTACAGGGTTGGATGATGTCGATTACGGCGATATCGCGCACCATGATGTGGGATACGAACCTCCACCCTACTATGTGTGGAACGAGGATTTTGCTGACGGGCGGACTTACAGTTTCGATGACCCTCTGCAGTACCAGTCGACGACGCCTCAGTACAAGTCGACGGCGCCTCAGTACCAGCATGCAGTTCCACAGTTCGAGCAGCCGGGCCGAGGACACCCAGGTGCTTCGAGTAGCCAGCCGTATGGACCCACCAGCCAGCCAGTTGATCAGAGCCATCCGGTCGGCTCCCAGGGTTTCTCCGAGGACAGTGCATTTGAGGTTTGGGCCCAACGACCTGATTTAGTACCGTGTTCCAACCAGACACCACCGTACACTCGCATGTTACGTGATCGGACTACATTGCATCCACCGGATTGCTACACGGACGAGCAGCGACAGAGACGCCAGAGGGGTCGGAGGCATTGATTAGTTTCACTTTTTCGTTACTATTTTTATGTTATGATTTACTGTTTTTATTTGTCGTACTATGGTTTTCGATTGTACTTGTGTCGGCAGATCTAGTATTTATATTCGATGTAGTATTTTCAGCAGTTGTACTGTTTTACTTACTTGCACTTTCATGTCATTTCGCTGTTAATGTTTTTGCAATGAAATGCCACTTTTTATTATAACAAGCTTCAATCCGAAAATTACATAAACAACAGTAGCAACACGGTTCAGGTCCGAGGGTTTCTCATAATGAAATTCATAAGCTCTTGTTGTTCTTTGATTTTCTGGTTCAGCTGTCAAATAATCTCGTCCTTCTCCCTAACGACCCTTTGGTTCTCCCTCTTAGCTTGATCAAGTTCTTTGTCCTTCGCCCGAATTATATTGTCCTTCTCCCTTCTGATCTTGTCCACAGCCTCCCGAACCTCCAATGTTTCGAAATAACCACAACCCTTGTTCTTGAAAACGTGGCAACGAAACATGCAAGTTAGTAAATATTAACGAGATAGGTGACAAAGTAAGAAAATCTTGCCAGTCTTTATACCTCCCGCTCAAGCGGGCACCCAAAATAGGGTTCGAGATCCTTCAGTCGAATGGATCTTGTTGCCTCAAATCACACCAGCAATTCACCACACTTAGCTCATACTCGAACAGGTCTTCCTCAGGTTTCTTCATCTTGTACATTATACGATCAACTTCTGAAACTACACGACAATAGCAATTGTAATTAGTGCACAACGTGAAGTAGATGGGGGAAACAACGCTTGTTTTTTTACCTTTATCGCGAGCTCTACTTCTTTCCCCATGTGTGAACACCATAGTGTGACCGCGTCTGATGGATGATGATTATTGAAAACTGAATGCGTAGCTAGAGAGTAGTGGTGTGTGTTTGTATCATGGTGAGAGGAGGGTTTTATGGTGCATACTGCCCCCTGTTGTGGCACAGGCGATATCGCCCATGTCACAGGCGACATCGCTCATGTCACAGGCGATATTGCCCATGGCTAGAGTGACGGCCAGTGTTGTTATTACGTAAATGTGAAATCAAATAAAAAACAGTGGTGAAATGGAAAACCTTTTTTTATTACACGAACCGAGATAAAAATGTTACAGATACATTATTTCATTTCACGCTTGATTACTAGAAGACGCCCCAGCACTGTCCCGTCTCCTTCCACATGTCCTTGCATTATGTCCCACGCGACCGCATGTCCTGCACTTACTTGGTCGACCCTCCTCACGCCAATCCATCTCGTTTCTGATTCGAGAGTGTCGTGGATGACCCTGTCCACGAAGAAGATGAGGTTGCGGGATCACTGGTAGACCCGTGTGTGGGATCCAATCTTTAGGACACAGTATTGGTTGGAATGACTGGGCATACACTAGCTGGGTCTTGGATACCAGATAGAAGGGGCTGACGTAGTTTTGCCAGTCAGCACCAGCGAATGTGCAACAAGCTATAGCATGGGAGCACGGTACCTTGTAGCCCTGTAACTTCCCGCATGTGCACGTCCCCTTACGATTCGACTGCCTATCAAATCGAACAACGTAGCTGTTATTACCACTACGGTTCTGATTGTTTGGACCAGACTTCACCTCGTAAACCCCGTTAGCCGCATCGTACGGCAGCACGTAGTGTCTGACGGAACTTGACGTAGATTCTGTGGTTAATTTCTGACAGTACTTCGTATACGCGTTCCCTTCAACCAACATTCCCTGGTATTCCCCACGTCGCCTATGCAAATACTTCACCATACGGTGGAATGTGTGCTCGATCACAAAAGACATCGGCAAACGTCGCACGCCCTTAAGTACTCTGTTGACGCATTCTTGCGCGTTGGTCGTCATGGTTCCCCACCGAGCACCGCCTCCCTCAGTGTTGTCATAGGCCAAGCTCCATAAGGGCAGTTCCTCATTCACCCATTTTGGCTCCCGTACGTTTTGTTCATCATGGATCACCAACCATTCTGCCTTCTTCACCTCAAACTTCCGCACATTCCCTTCTATTCCTGTGGGTAGCGATGAAGACTTCTATGAATATCCAGTTTGTTTGACAATATTGTATTAGTTAAGTTCACATATACACCGTAAAGAATTTGACAAATACCTAAGTTCCAAAGGCGAGATTTTAGAGTTTGGTTGCGTTGTTTCTTGTTGAAGTTGCTTACGTAATGGCGTAGGAACCACCTCCATACCCACCCTCGATCAATGTTGCGCATTGCCGCTGCTATCCCCTTGTGTCGATCACTGATGATTGTGATGTTGGCCCGATTGGTAACATGTCTCTGTAGATTCTCCATGAACCACTTCCAATTATCGGAATCCTCTTTGTCAACTATGGCGTACGCCAATTGAACAATCCGATGTTGCCCATCGAATGTACTAGCCATCAACAACACTTGCTTGTACTTGCCCGTTAGGAATGTGACGTCAATGATCATGACCCCAGCGCAGTGCTTGAAGGCTTCTATGCATGGGCCAAACGCCCAAAACACACTCTTGAACATCCTACAGTTACCCGCCGGGTTGGTTCTGATCTCGTACCGTGACCCGGGGTTCGTGAGACGAATAACATTCAGGATTGTCTCAATGTTGTTGTATGATGCCACCCAGTCTCCGTACAGCTTCTCGACAGCACGTTGTTTGCCAAACCACGCCTTCCTGTACGAAATATTGCGGTGGTACTTCTCCAGAATGCAATCAATAACTGTCTCCACCTTCAGCCCCGGCTCTCTGCGGACAATGTGCATGATTGCATCTGAGATCAGCGTGACATCCAGCTGTGGGTGGGGCCCTAGTATCGTTAATCGGTCGCAACTGTGGCCGTTGTTGAGTTGTCGTATTATCCAGAAGCCATATCTGTTGCTAAGTGTAGAACGCATCCTCCAAGGACACGTCGGGTCGATGCACTTGATGGCCCATTCCTTTGGGTTGGAAGTGATTACCCTGTACTTATAGTTACGGATGACTGCTTGGCTCTTCGTTAGGGACACCAGTTGACCTTTTGTAGAGAATGTCTGAACCAAGAAGAATTCCATCTCCACCGACCAGTACGCCTTCGCTGGAATCTGGAAGCGCTTGTCTATGGAGTAGGTGTTGGAGATTGTCATGATGTCGTCACAGTCGTCACCCTCGCTCGTGGCATGTTCCAGTGGCACATAAACTTCCACGCTATTTGCTGTGACTCCCCCTCCTTCATTGTCGTCTTCCTCGTCGGTTTGGCCAATGTCATCGTCGACGTTTGGATTCCCTTCGTCCGCCGAGCAATGGCTCCTTTCATCTCCAGAATCGTCTGTGCTGACATATTCATCTCACGCCAACCCCTCATGATCAACCTCCTCCTCCTCCGGACCGACATGACTGGTCGCCATGTATTCCCCATCATACGTTTGGCTCTGCTCCGCCATCTGATTTGGAATGACCCCCGAGAAATCAGAGAAGTGAGACGGCTCCTCTTCCATCAAGGCGTACAACTCGGCAACTTCGAAAAATGGGTTGACGCGAACTAAGTCGTATATGACTTGTACGCCGTTGTCGTCCGATATCGGCCTAGAAACGAAATGCGACAGATTTCCCTCAGAACTGTATATCGGCATTCTCCAGACAAATGACTGGATTATCTGATCCGCTCCAAGACCCATTTTCCGCCGAAACACGGTAACCACACTATCATAGGTCACTCGCTTGGTCATCTTGAGACGAACATTTTTCCCCCTTCGTAGGATAAGCCGGTCCAATCCTGGACGATACGGCCCCCCCAGAAAACTTGGATCCGGAATTCTCGTGACAAAGTGTGGTCGGCCATTTTAGAATTTTAATTCTTTCGGTTTGGTGACTCTCCCCCGAAACTAACAAGGATTTAAAGGCTGGTTAGTGCTCCAAGAATTAGGCGATATCGCCCATGCTTTAGGCGATATCGCCCAAGCCCTAGGCGATATCGCCCAAGCCCTAGGCGATATCGCCTAAACCTTGGCTATTTTCGGACCCATGACTCTGACACTGGTCAGGAATCTAATCACGGACCCGTTTCAGAGTCACGGGTGGAAATAACTGGGGATGGGGCGATATCGCCTGGGGCCTGGGCGATATCGCCTAGGCCTGGGGCGATTATATTTAGAAAAATCAATATTTTTGAATGGTATTTATTTAGGTTAATAGTTAATTTTTTTATTTATTTTAGTGAAAATGCCTATATTTTTATATTAAAATAATATGTTTATATTCTCAAATTTGTAATCAATAGTCAACGATTTATATCAATATTTTGGCTTAGACTTTGGAAATATATATTTTAACGGTTAATATTTTTAAAATAATCTTAGATTTTATTAAGCGAATATTCTATTTAATTAAATAGAATAAAGTAATTTCAAAAACCAATGTAACCTTATCTAGACTTCATTTATTCAGCTAGTTTGTTATCAAACTCAATATTCATAAACTTCATTCATACTCTAAAGGTTGCTTAGAGGTAAGTTGGTGATGAAAATCCTAAGACACTAAGTTCGAAGAAATAGCTTATTAATACGTCATTCAAACATATGAAATGTAATCTTTGAGGATGGACAATTTCATTATAAATACAAAGATCATATGTAGTACGCAAAACGTCCCGACAACAAATAATTGTGATCATACTTTTATCGCGTATTGGTATGGTGCGTCATCGAAATAATATTGTCACGAAAGACCTAATTGATACTCATTAATATATATTGAAAATTTATTGTATAAAAATATTTTATTGTTTAAAGTTTAGTTCATGAGATTTTGAAAAGAATAAATGGGTGATATATGAAATATAACATAAAATTGTTACATAGACAATATATATGAACTATTAATTAAATAAATGAGATATTATATTTAACAATACTTACAATCATATTAGACAATATATCTAATAGAGTTCACAAATAACCATATATGCACGATACCATCAATCATTGAAGCTGCTAAAATTGGCAGTGGCTCATGAAACTGTTGGAACTCTTGATTTAAATGGTTATCCATTGAGAATTTTTTTATAGTTACATGGAGATTGACCAATGAACCCATCCACCAATTATTGCAAACCCAATGAAGTCAGTGTTGCTGCCTTGGACGCCATGGTCGAAACAATCTCGAATATTAGTATTGAGTGATGGGACATAGTGGCTCGATCTCTCTCGTATCAAAGATTTGAGTGGCCAAATTTTGAATCGTCATAGATTGTGATGGTTAGAGATGGGAGAATGATAAACATATTGCTTTACATATTAAATTCGAGAAGGAAATGGACCCTACTAAAGATGAAGATTATAAAGAATCTTCAGTGATGCTAAAAGAGGTTTGGTTGGATCGAAATGAGTTGGATTTAATGACTGAGTGTTTGATGGCATGAAATTTTAAAATAATTATTTTAGTTGATGTGGTTGGCCGTAATATTTGGGTGGAAAATTGAACAAAAGTGGATGAAATATCGATCTCTTCCTAAATCAAACTTGAGTCATTGATGTGTTACAGATGAAAGTTTAATTGACCAATATGATAAATGGCCTTAACTTGAATGACCAAAAATGTTATTAACCCAATTATTAATTAGTTCTTAATGTGAGAGCATTTATTAAGAGTTGATATAAAATTTAATTTTTATTTAAAAATTTATAGATGAGGTGGAAAATTGAGAGAATAATTTTGTCCTATGTGGCAAAAAGAATTTGATGGGAGCGCGGTGGGTGACAAATGATAACTTTTGTATCCTATACAAAGCTCAAGGAGAGCCGTAGGATCTCCTTCAATTAGATCTAACGGACAGTATAACTAGTATTTAAGAGGTTAAATATATATATATTTTTTTACTTTTGACCAACCCCACTTCCTAGGGTAATTTCACGCCGCCTCCACACCTCTGAAAAAGACGCGCAAACCACTTGCGAGAACTCCGACCGGCCCTCTTTCCGGACGACACTCCTTCTCCCGACGGCGATACTTTCTTTTGTGGCGTTGATCTCCTCTCCCCGGTGCAGCGTTGTGGTTAGTTGATCGGGTCGATTGCATCCTCCGATCTCTCCTCTGCAATCGCGAGTCCGTTGGAGACGGCGCTAGCGTTCTCCTGGCCGCTCTCTCCTCTGCAATCGACGGCGATCTCATCATCGCTGGTAAGCATTCCGGCTTCTATTCTTTTCTGTTTATTTCAGACCGTATGCCGATTTAATCCTAAACCCATTTGTTCCCTCTATTGCATGTCGCCCCTCCGTTGTTGATTTCTAGGTTTCGAATTCCTGGCTGCGTCTAATTTCACACAACGTCGAAGAAAATCGAGGATTCTTAAGCCACGAATCTGATCCTGCCATTGATTTGCTCTAGAGGTAGGTACTGGTATATACTAGTACTTCTAGGATACAAGTATTACTAGCATTGTTTAGGATCACTTCTAGCATGTTTCCATTGGTTCTGCAAAATTACATGTTTTCCTGTTCATTATGTAATTAGTTTATTTGATGTGAAATCTGTGTTGCTTGTTTGATTTTAAATCAATGGATTGTTGAAGGGTTTTAGTAGTAACATTGTTGATTTAGATTAATAACTGAGTTGGTATTGGTTAGGATTCTAAAAATCATGATCTGATTGTTGTTTTGGGTTCATTACCATGCCCAAGTTATTCAGTTATTTGGAAGCACAGCTGCATACAATGAGTTTAGTTTTTTGCTGATTTTCTAGCTGGTTTTTATGTTTAAAGCACAACTTTTTTTTTATTTGAAAAAGGGATCCGAATACCCGGGGATATGTTTAAAGCACAGCTGCATTCAAGTTTTTATGTTCTGACTACCTAGCTCCTTTCTCAATCTCGGTTTTGCACTCCAGGTTCGACACTTTTATTTCTGAAATGGTTGTGGTCAAGTATTGGTTGTTAGGTAGATCATGGTTCGTGAAGCTAGTATATAATGAAGCAATACTTGTATGATAATGTATTCTGCTTCACATCAAGTTCAATGAATGCGTTGCTTTATTGTTTGATTGTCCCATTCCTTTTTTCTTTAACCTGTAAAAATCTGCAGGTGCAGAATACTTGTAGGCTTGTAGTACTAGTATGTTTCAGATGAATTTCTTGTTTCCCGTGGATTAAGTTCGTGAATTCCTTGTTTGTCTTGGATCTGCAGAATTACATGGTTAATTGTGAATTGTATTTTAGTTTGTTAAGTGATTTATGGTATTCTGTTTGTGTTGCTGCACATAAAATTCGTTGAATATGTTGCTTTATTGTTTGATTATCTCACTCCTTATTTCTTTAACTTGCTAAAACTTGCAGCTGCAGAATATTTGTAGGATTACAGTACTAGTATATTCACAATACTTGTATGTTCGTAGTACTAGTATGCATTGAATTAATTGTCATGTATGAGTTTATGTTCAAGCTGCATGATTGTTAGTGTGCATATTGTTTTGATTGGAACAATCTTGTTCCTGATATTTGGTCGGTATGTTTGCAGGAGCTGAAGGAGCATCGGTGTCTTTAGCTAACAAAGTCATAATCGTTGGATCTCTTAGCTTTACTCTGAATCATATCGCTTCGATGGTTCAATCTGTGACTTTATCAATTTTGAGTGTTATAAACAAACCATTGTATGTATTGAATCAGTACTAGTATTTACATTGGTGACTTATAATAGTATTTATCAGAGCATTATTATAGTAATTATTATACTAGTATTTCGAGCAGTACTGGTATTACTTCATTTTCGGTGCAACTGTATCATTCTCATTGCTCCACTAAGTAGATTAATTTTCACATACAACCGACAAAAAATTACGATTCGTAATGCACTATTAACACGTTTTTCAGCCAATATTAGGTTAGATGGAATTTTATATTTGAATATATGTCATCAGTTTATATTTGAGTATGTGCAAGCCAAAAATAATTATAGAAGGAAGAAGAAAGATATAGGAGTAGTGAAATAAGTAAAAAAAAATATTTTGTTCCATATTTTAAGGATGGGGTATTAAAAAATATAACAATAATAATTGAACATTAAATTAGGAAAATAAAAAAAAGGGAAAAAACATCTGGCGGTTATAGAAGCAGCCGAAGTGGGGGTGAGGTTAGTTAAATAAATTAGTTAATTAGATAATATATTAATTAGGAAAACGAGATGAGATTAAGGATGGGGATTCAACTTTGTGTAGGTGACAAAGTTTCCCCTTTGTCACCGAAAAAAATCCTGAATTTGATGATCTCTCATAAATTATTTTAAGATTAAGATTAAGATATAATGAAATATTTCATTTTGGTACTTCAACTATAAAGTGTTTTATATAGTATCATGAACTAATAGATTATTAC
Organism: Linum lewisii; assembly: GCA_034768395.1. Taxonomy (NCBI): domain Eukaryota; kingdom Viridiplantae; phylum Streptophyta; class Magnoliopsida; order Malpighiales; family Linaceae; genus Linum; species Linum lewisii. The sequence goes on from CM068304.1 coordinate 23,956,283, forward strand.
TTATAAATCATCATCCTATAATTTATTTACATACTATCATATCTCTATACTACCGGTTTGATCCGGTACAACTAAAATTCTTTCCGGTCCGACTTAACTATATTTATTTAATTATTTAATAATTAAAATGGCTCAACCCGATATGCAAACAGTCCAATTCCGGTTAGACCATTAAACCTTGAACTCCTATCTTTGCCGGCTCGACCCCGATCCGGTTCTGAAAACCATGAACAGGGGCTGCTTGTTAAGAACAAAATGCTGCAAAAACCACCTGACCTGTCTAGCAAACTACTCAATCATCAGTTCATCGGAGCAATATAAAAATATTAAGACCCAAAAGCTAATCCAAACTGAGAATTGATCAACTAATCCAAAAGCTCCATGTGTTGTGGTTAAATTTGCAGTTTGAGGTGTTCATCTCAACAGCTCCACCATTACAGCATCGGCTAAAACGCTATATATAATACTCAATTTCATCACTCTATTCTTCATCCAACTCCCTTAAACTACAAGTTTAATTCTTGGACCAAAACAAGATAGCGAACGGTGTCAGCTCTAATTTCTGCTCTTTTCCTTTTGCTAATAGCTTAGAGTGAATTAAGTGACACATGACATGAAAAAGTTGCTGAGTTGGCATACTAATATTAGCACTTAACGAAGAAATTGGATGAAGAGTTAAAAGATTGACCAAATTGTTATAATCTCTATAGATTAATGACCACTATGTTACAAATCAAAAGTTTATGACTAGTTTGTATAATCCCGAAAAGGTTTATGACCAAAATGGACAATAAGCCGCCTTTCATCTATCTTTCTATCCTATCTCAATAACTTAACAGTTCTCTGCTCTTATGCTCCCTGTTTTTTGCGCCGGCGAAACTATGGCGTTCATGCTAAACCACCATCTCCACTTCACCTCCTCCTTCGTCTGCAAGATGTCAAAAAACTACGCCGCATTCGAAGAGAAGAAGATTGGCTTCGTCGACTACGACAGGGGTGAGCAACTCGTTTCAACTGACATCAGTGGTGTCCGGCAAGACAAAATCCCTAGACGCTACCGCCTCAGAGTCGATCGAGACAGGTTCCAGAAGGACTGGTCCCTCTCTCAGGTCGTCCACAAGGTTCTCGAGCTCGACCCTCGCCGCGACGATGTCGAGGGCGTCTTGAACCATTGGGTCGGCCGCTTCGCTCGCAGGAATTTCCCTTATCTTATCAAGGTAATTTTGTTTCGTGTTTTTCGTCGACCACTTCGTATGGTCAGAAATGATTCTGTTTCTGAATGATCTTTGCTTTTGGTGTTGTTAGGAGATAACGCAGAAGGGATCACTTGAGCACAGTCTGTTAGTTTTCAGTTGGATGAAAAACCTGCAGAATTACCGTGCTTGCACTGACATCTATAACAGGATGATCAGGCTGCTCGCTAGGCATAACCGGATTGACCAGGCTCGGGGTTTGTTCTTTGAAATGCAGAAATGGAGGTGTGGTTACTTAAATATAATAATTTGTGACGTTACTTATTCTTGAATGTTAGACAGCTTAATTTTTCCCTTTGATGTGTGGCTTTGTTAGGTGTAAACCGGATGTTGAGACTTACAATGCGCTTATCAACGCTCACGGCAGAGCAGGGCAATGGCGGTGGGCAATGAATATAATGGAAGACATGCTTCGCGAAGCTGTATGTATAATGCCTTTTCCGAAATTAATCATTGTGGTTCTAATATTTATTTCCCACCATGCTAAACTGCAATTTAGATAAGTGACTACAATTCGACCAATCATTGGATGGACTCTGTTACAGAATTATAATCGGTATGATGGTCATACTAGTTTTAACGTGCTGTTTCTTTCAGTCTTTTCTACTTCTGGTTTAGGCTATTGGTTAGAGGAGCTTTTCTACTTTAATGACTGTTCGTATCAGTTACAAGTTCATACGAGTTTTTGAGTTTTATAATTGCACATATCAATACTAGAACATGCCTCTAATAGCTGATAGTTAATATTGGAATTTTGAGTAGATTGTAGGACTGATATGGTTAAACTTCTACATTTTAGCTAGCAGTGTAACTAGGTTGTTATTAACTTTGATAACACTCTCCTGAATACATGGAAATAAATACCAGCATTTGCTCACACGAAAAGCACACATGGCTGCATAAGTGCTAACGAAACTTCAAAGACGCTGGACATCATATGTCATGATGGTCAAGTAATATTTGTCCACTACTTGCAGATAACACCTAGTCGATCCACCTATAATAATTTGATTAATTCTTGTGGATCCAGTGGTAATTGGAGAGAGGCGCTGAAGATTTGCAAGAAAATGACCGAAAATGGTGTTGGGCCTGATTTAGTGACTCACAACATTGTTTTATCTGCTTACAAGACTGGAGCTCAGTATTCGAAAGCCTTGTCTTACTTTGAGCTGATGAAAGGAACAAACATTAGACCAGATACAACAACATTGAACATTGTGATGTATTGCTTAGTGAAGCTTGGTCAATATGAGAAAGCCCTTGATATTTTCAATTCCATGAGGGATAAGAGAGCAGATTGCTTTCCTGATGTTGTGACGTTTACAACTATCGTCCATTTGTATTCTTCAATTGGGAAGATTGAAAATTGTTTGGCTGTCTTCAACACCATGCTTTCTGAGGGGATGAGACCTAATATTGTTTCATATAATGCGTTGATTGGAGCATATGCTTCTCGTGGGATGAGTGATGAAGCACTATCAGTTTTTGAGGAAATTAGGAAAAGTGGTTTTAGTCCTGATGTTGTGTCCTACACTTCTTTGCTGAATTCCTACGGAAGATCACATCAACCTGCGAAAGCTAGGGAAGTATTTGAGATGATGAAGAAAGAAAAACTGAAACCAAATATTGTTAGTTATAATGCATTGATTGATGCATATGGATCTAATGGACTCTTGCTGGAAGCGGTGGCCATCTTACGTGAAATGGAGCTTGCTGGCATTAAACCTAATGTAGTGTCTGTAAGCACTCTTTTAGCTTCTTGTACTCGTTGTGGCCGGAAAGTTAATATTGATGCAGTGTTATTGGCAGCTGAAATGCGGGGGATTAAATTAAATACCGTGGCTTATAATTCAGCCATTGGAGCGTATATGAATGTTGGGGAATATGAGAAGGCTATTGCATTATATCGATCAATGGGTAAAAGGAAAGTGTTACATGATTCTGTTACTTACACTGTCTTGATAAGTGGCTGTTGCAAGATGTCTAAATATGGTGATGCGACAGAGTATTTTAGCAAAATGATAGATTCAAAAATGACCTTGACCAAGGAGGTTTATTCTTCTGCGATATGTGCATACAGCAAACAGGTAAGCTCCTGAATAGAAATGTTTTTACTTATCTTTGGTTGTAATGGGTTCAACTTCTATTTATTTGTTTATTAGCAATTTTATGTCTTGCTTTTAGGGCCGGGTTGGAGAAGCAGAGTCTGTGTTCAACATGATGAAGACATCTGGTTGTTATCCTGATGTTATTGCCTATACTATGATGCTACACACATACAATTCAGCAGGTGAGTTTCATATATTGAATTGGGGAGGTACCAGCCACCCGTCTTTAAGAGTAAAGACTAAAGAAAGATTGGAATGGTTAACAAATCAACTGACAGCTCGCCTTTCTCTTTCAATTGATGTCAGAATGCTGGGAAAAAGCTTGTGGTTTACTTCAAGAAATGGAAGCCAATGGAGTACAACCTGATACTATTGCATATTCGTCTCTAATGAGAGCTTTCAATAAAGGAGGTGATCCAGGCCAGGTTCTTATTTTGGCTCAGCAAATGAGTGATAAAGGAATCCCATTCAGCGATGCAATTTTCGTTGAGATGATATCAGCATGTAGCATGTAAGTGTTCCCACTTTGTGATACGACGAACCATCCCCCACACCCAAAGAAGGCGAAATTCATCCCCGTTTCCAGTTGTCTATCTGCTTGCATGTATAGCTGTATATTCTGTTGACCTGGATAAGAAGAGATCCCCAGTGCAGCCATATGGTTTGTGGGAGGCACACCAGTCAATCCACATTTTGTGTGCATATTATCTTCTCTCGGAAAGTGATTCGAACTTTTTGAATTGCCTGATGTTCTCTCATAAATTTGATCAGTTTTGCAATAGTGATGTTCTAAGTGTATGCAAACCTTAGTATATGCAGTGCAAAATCGTAGACCAGTGATAACTTGTAAAGAAGAAGGCAGAAATGCCTATAAGCCAACATCCACCTGCATGATGTTCCTTTCATCAAACATTGTAGGATAGATTTTGACCAACCGTAACCAAGTTCCTTCTTGACATATATTTCCTACTGCCAATGGTATGACTGATCTTTGTTATTTAGTTTGCCGATATACAACAGTATTCACAGTTACTCTTATAGCAGGGGTGGCCTGCCTTATTTTCCTAGCGTTCAAATGTCACAGGAAACTATTCCATCTAGTTGCAGAAAAATTTCCGGGAAAAAAAATGTTAGCAACTTTGCTGTGGGAGTTTCCTGGACATTCATTTTGATATTATGGGAACTAGGTGGTTGGTATCTTTTTCTGCAGTTTGGTCCTCAACTTTCAAGATATTGTTGCAGGTTACGAGATTGGAAGAAAGCAGTTGACCTGGTTAGACTGATGGAGCCTTGTTTCCCTGTGGTTTCTATTGGGCTTTTAAATCAGCTTCTTCATCTTCTCGGAAAAAGTGGAAAGGTTGATTCTATGGTAAAGGTACTCATCATCAACCTGTTGGAATTTTAAGAGGTTTAAATAATTTGAAATGTCAACAGTTGTTTTGAAATGCTGATGAACCAGCTAATATGATCCTTTAAAAGTGCAGTGATGAATCCTATGCGTTTTTCTGTTGGTTGTGTTTGAATGCAGTTATTTTACAAGATTATAGCATCAGGTGCTGAGATGAATTTGAACAGTTATTCAATATTGCTGAGGAATCTTTTGGCCGTCGGAAATTGGAGAAAATATCTTGAGGTAACTGGATGATTAAATTTGAGAATAGATGATATAGTCTTCAGGCAGGTAATCTGGTTAATTAATGAGATTTAATGGCGAGTTGGTGGTCAATGTATTAAATTGTTAATGTCTCTGTGAAATGTTAAGATGGTAGTATGATTATGGGTGGTTACTGGTTAGTTGAGGCGGGAGAAATACGGTGTAAAGCAGGTATTGGAGTGGATGGAGAGCTCAAGAGTGGAGGCGTCTTATGAAATGTATGAAGATATATGCAACTTTGGGCATAAACATGGTGGAGAATATGCTTCTAGTATAAAAGAAAGAGTCGGTACGCACGTTTATTCCTACTTGTAAGTAAGAGAAGCATATTTCTCAAAATTTGAATCATTGCTGTTTTTGTTTGTTTGTATGTTTTTGGAAACAGATTCATTGAGAAGTCAGCGGAAATCACTTGTTGTAAATGATGATGGTGTGAGCAGAGAGCAGACAGCCGAGGATGGATGATGGATGGTGGAAGGATGTCTTGAATCTTGATTGAGTTGGCTGTATGTCTTTCATCTGTTTCTGTCTGTGAGAAGTGAGATGAGAAGAAGGGGGTGTTGAATAAGTTAGCCTACCTCTACTTTCCTTCTTTCTTTGCGAAGGAATAGTTATATTATTTTCTTAATTAGCAGTAGTTAGCTTATTTAGGTTTCCTACCTAAAATAGGAGTCCTAATCTCTTAGTATATATTCTGATGTACAGTTAACCTAATATGATACATGTGAATTATTTTCCTCATATGACCTTTTTCTTTAAAAGTTCTCATGGTATCAGAGCCGTTGGCTTCATCTTCCGCCTTCGCCGGAGCTCACATGTTATGAGTTCGGATCTCCCTTGTTTAGAACTTTCTTTCCCTGTTTCTCAGACTACTAGTGCCATCTCTACCAAGGTTTTCAGAACCGGACCGGGGGTCGAGCCGACAAGGTCAAGTGTTCAGGGTTTAATGGTTTAACTGGGGTTGGACCGTTTGCATACCGGGGTCGAACCGTTTTAATTATTAAATAAATAAATAAATATAGTTAAGCCGGACCGGCCAAGTTTTTATTTAAACCGGATCAAACCGGAGGTACATAGAGTTCAAAATATCATAAAAATAAGGTATAATTAATAACTTTTATGCAATAACCTATTAATTTAGGATTGTATATGACATTTTTTGAAAATGAAGGACCAAAATATAATAAGCCCATGTATATATATCTATTAGAAACCCTAATCCAACTCTTGTTTTCACCATTGCGCCGCCTCCCTCCTCTTTTTCTATTCTTCTACTTCTTCATGTCTTATTGTATTTTTTCTAGTATGCTTCTTCATTTCTTCTTCTTCATTTCTTCTTCTTAGTTTTCTTCTTCTGCTTCGGGGTCCACTGTCGGAAGAAGGAAGAGGCGACGACGTCGACTGACGGAGGAGGCGACGGCGGTGGCGTCGATTGAAGGAGAAAGGCGGAGGCGTAGTTGGTGGCGGCGATTGAAGGAGGAGGAGGCGGCGGTGATTGAAGTAGGAGGAGGCGGCGACGATTGAAGGAGGAGGAGGCGGTGCCGGTGATTGAAGGAGGAGGACGCGGCGCCGGCGATTGAAGGAGGAGGACGCGGCAACAGCGATTGAAAGGTTACGAACGAAGCGATGGAATTGAGGATACGAAAGAATCAATTTCCATTAAAAATTTTTTCCCGTGAAAAATAAAACAGTTCGTTTTTGTTAAGGGTCTGACCGGGGGTTGAGTTTCGGACGGACCGACCGATTTTTTGGGTTAAAACGGTCAGAAGACCAGTTTGACTCTCTGTTAGAAAACTGCTGGCCGTTTACGGTCAGAGGGCCGGCTCGCGGTTAAACCGGTCAGACCGATCGGACCGGCCAGCCTGATCCGACATTGAAAACACTGTTCTCTACACCTATTGTCGCAAAGACTATGGTATCATCAAATTCTGAGCCGATCCTTGGAGTCCTTGCTATCCATAAACTAACCAGAAGCAACTACCTCCAATGGTCTAAATCCGTTGAGATGTTTATCACTAGACAGACTAAAGGAGGTTTTCTCTCAGGTACCTCTGCAAAACCTGCAACTTCAGTTGAGAAGAGCTTGTATGTTTGCTCATCATGTGCCCAAGTATCTTTGGGGTGAAGCATTATTTACGGCTACTTATCTCATTAATCGTATGCCTAGTCGTGTTATTAACTTTGCCACCCCTCGACAAAAACTACTGACGAACCCTCAAGTGGCAGTGTTCTCTTCTAATTTGTTACTAAAAGTTTTCGGATGCACTGCGTTTGTCCATATTTCTGCCCCTCATCGCACGAAATTGGATCCTCGGTCAATTAAGTGTGTATTTACTGGGTATTCCTCTCATCAAAAGGGTTACAAGTGCTACTCTCCGCAAACACGAAAATTCTACTGTACTCGTGACGTGACCTTCTTCAAGACTCAATCTTTATTTCCCAAAACTGAATCCGGGGGGGGGGGGGGTGCATTACTACAGCAGCATAGTCAACTGAATCCCAATTTTGAGACTTGATTACTGGGTTGGATACTGATGTGGGTACAAATGTGACCCCATAAATAGCTAGTAATGACAACAGCCAGGGGGAGTTACAAATCAGGCTTCCAATAGTCCATGTATACCAAAGGAGAAAGGAAGCTGAAAGTACTAGGCTACCAAGTACAATCAGTGAGGACCAAACTGCAATAGTTTATCCTACAACTCCTACATGGGATGTAGACTTAGATATTCCCATAGCCACCCAGAAGGGAGTAAGAAGCTGCACTCAACACCCGATAGGAAGGCATGTTGGTTACGAGAGATTGAGTGAAAATTTCAAGGTGTTCATTACAAGCCTCGACAACACTAAAGTGCCGAAGAATATTCAAGAAGCTCTTCAAGAGCCAAAATGGAAGCAAGCTGTGGTTGATGAACTTCAAGCACCGGAGAAAAACAATACATGGGATATTGTTAAGCTACCTCCTGACAAGAGGACTGTAGACTGCAAATGGATTTTCACCATCAAATACAACTCGGATGGAACTATTGAACGATTTAAAGCTAGATTGGTAGCTAGAGGATTCACCCAAACCCAAGGGCTCGATTATGAGGAGACATTTGCACCTGTTGCAAAACCTAATACCATACGGGTTCTATTGTCTCTAGCTGCAAACCAAGACTGGCCACTACACCAACTGGACGTAAAAAATGCGTTCCTGAATGGTGATTTGTTGGAAGAAGTATATATAAATCCACCTCCAGGATTTCAAGATCAAGTCAAGGGCAAAGTGTGCAAGTTAAAAACTCACTTTATGACTTAAAACAGTCCCCCAAGAGCCTGGTTTGATCGATTTACCAAAGTTGTGAAATCTGTAGATTATTATCAATGCCAAACAGACCATACTATGTTCATCAAGTGTACAAAGTCAGGGAAAAGAGCAATTCTAATAGTGTATGTTGATGACATAATTATTACAGGAGATGCCATTGATGAAATCCATAAACTAAAGAAGTACTTAGCCACCGAATTTGAGCTCAAGGATTTGGGTGAGCTAAAGTATTTCTTAGGGATGGAAGTGGCTCGGTCAAATCAAGGGATATTGCTATCTCAGAGAAAGTATGTCTTTGATTTACTCAAGGAAGCATGTATGTTGGCCTGGAAACCCAGTGCAGCTGCAATGGAAGCTAACAAGCAAATGTCCAGGGAACTAGATATCCCTCTTGTGGACAAAGAAGGCTACCAAAGATTGGTAGGAAAACTCATATATTTAGGTCACACCAGACCTGATATATCATACTCAGTGGGAATAGTAAGCCAACATATGCATAATCCAAATGCTGAACATATGGAAATGGTGATCAGAATTTTGAAGTACTTGAAGGGGGCTCCTGGAAAGGGACTCTTGTTTCGTAGATCAACCCAACATGATCTTACTGTATATACAGATGTTAGTTGGGCTGGGGAGCTAACAGATAGAAGGTCCACTACCGGATATTATACTTATGTGTGGGGTACTCTTGTCACGTGGAGAAGTAAGAAACAAGATGTTGTTGCTCGAAGCAGTGCTGAGGCCGAATATCGAGCTGTTGCTTTAGTCATTCAGGAAGCTATCTGGTTGAAGAGGGTTCTGGAAGAGCTTAAGGCTGACATACAAGTTCCTATACAGTTGTTTTGTGACAGCCAAGCTGCACTGAGTATTGTAAAGAATCCAGACCACCATGATCGAATAAAGCATGTGGAAGTGGATAGACATTTCATAACTGAGAAGGTTGTAGGAGGACTCGTGAAGATGGATTACATTCCCTCGAAGCAGCAAACTACTGACATCTTCACAAAAGCCCTCCAACGTGACATTTTTTACTAGTTGATTTGCAAGCTTGGGATGTTTGACATTTACACCACCAAGCTTGAGGGGAGTGTTGAATAAGTTAGCCTACATCTACTTTCCTTCTTTGTGAAGGAATAATTATATTATTTTCTTAATTAGCAGTAATTAGCTTATTTAGGTTTCCTACCTAAAATAGGAGTCCTAATCTCTTAGTATATATTATGATGTAAAGTTAACCTAATAAGATACACGTGAATTATTTTCCTCCAATAATCTTCTTCTCTAAAAGTTCTCAGGGGTGTGCATGGGAAATTAGCAGTGCCAACTGTAACCCTACTGTAACCCTGAGAAGCGGCTTCAACTGCGGCATTGAACCCATCCCACCCGAGCCATATGATATGACTTGTGATTTTTCGAATGAGAGGACCACAATCCCGCATTCCCAACTTGTTGGCTGTAAGGGGCAATCCAAGATACTTTACTGAGAGGATTTGGTTTGGTCTAGGAGGATGGATAACATTAACATTAACATGTGTGTGTTATTCATGTCATGTTTATTGCTATCTCAAATTTGGAGATATGGTGATAAAACTGGGTCATTAATTTTCGTGATTTTGAAATACTATCATGTTTCTTGATTTTGAATAGAGGGAAAATGATTGGTTATGAAAATAACTAAAAATCACTCCACTTTATTTATATTAAAAATAGTCATATTTTTATTTATTTTATGTTCATATTAAGATTTATGATCATCAAATTAACTTATGATCATCATACTAACATCAAGTACATATCAAATACAATTTACATAACTTATCATTATTGATATTGGATAATAATAAAATTATTTTATTAAGGATTATGCAATTACATTTTATTTATTTATCTTCATATATTATATTTACCTCTGTTTATATAACACACAACATTCCATAGACATTAACTAATGTGAAATAGGAAATGAATTATTATTAAATAGGTTAATGTAACTAAAACCATGCACATTACTTTTTGACCAATTCTACATAAACATATGCATAGTCAGTCTTTGCTTGTCCATTTTTTTCAATCTTTTAGTGCTCGTCCTGTATTTGTTTCTCTTCTCTAATTTTCAAAACTCATGACAATATTCAATCAAAGATGCATCTGTGTAGAGCCACTAATAACAACATTGTACTTATTTATGGTAAAATCATTTATTATCCACAAGCACACTCACAACTCGTATTCGTACCTATGAACAAAACGGTTTGAACTACGCCTCAAATTAGATATAATTTAATTAAGAGACATATAATTTATTAATTATTTAAAATATGTGTCTTACCCATTCAGTTGGCGTGGAAAACCTTTAGGAACTATGCTGTCAAACTCACTAATATTTGGTTCTCCTTGTTGAGACACCTTCAGGTATATAATTTGAAACAATTCACCTATAAAATCCATCTACAAAAAGTAAACTGCAAAAAAAATATGAATATAACACTCATTAATTTTTTACCTTAAAAAACTTAAAAATTTCTCGGTTCCCATATTTTGGATTACACACACTCAATTTTGATATGTGTTTGAGATAGAGTCGGAATCCGTAGCGTGCTCATTATGGACGGCTCAACTTGAATCTTACGCACTAATAGAACAACGACATTCCTTGATCCATACTTTTATTATTATCTAATATCAATAACAATAAGTGTCACAATGAGTTTAAACTTTTGAGAAGGAGGTCATGGTTTCAAATCCCACAATCACCAAATTGTATTTTTTATTATTACTAAAGAGGCAGACCAACAATCGATAGGGTGATAAGACATTTTTGTAACTTCCCTTGCAATCTCAGTCGTTAGATTAAAGTGATAAGATCTAATGGCTGATATAGTTTCTTGATGCAGTCAAGAAACCTTGATCCTTGATGGCAAGCCGGTTCTAATGTTGGAAGGGTTTGAATGACTTATTGAATTATTAAAAGTTATAAAAATTTGTATTTGATTTGTACTTGATGTTCTTATGATGGTCATAACTCATAAGTTAATTAGATTATCATAAATCTTAATATGAACATAAAAATAAAAATATGATTATTTGTTAATATAAATAAAGTTGAGTGATTTTTTAGTTATTTTTATTTTATTTAATTTAAATTCTAAAAATTAATTAGTTATGGAAGGCTAAGATTAGATCTTAAAAATGAATGAATGAGATTTGTTTTAATTGTTTTAAACAGAGGGGAGCATCTGGTGCTCCGGGAGCGATGTAGTCGTTTCCATATATATATATATATATATATATATATATATATATGGTGGCGACTACGATGCTCCCGGAGCATCACATGCTCCCCTCTGTTTGAACCATTCAAGGAGAATCTCATTCGTTCATTTTGGGAGATCTAATCTGAGCCATCCATACATAAATTAATTTTTTAATTTAAATAAATACTAATTAAAATAACTAAAAGGTCACTCAACATTTTTCATATGAATAATTAATCATAACTCTTTATTTTATGTTCAAATTCAGTTTTATCCAAGCCAAATTAAATTATGATCATCATAAGAACAATAAATACATATTAAGTACAATTATTTTGTAACTTGTTAAATCACTTCTCCATTTTCAAACATCCATCTATATGTTTACTCAACCAATCTCACTCACCCATCTTAATCACTCATACCACCTGAGTTTAGAATAAACCCACCCACCCATTTTTTTATATCACCGAAACCCATCTTCAATTCTCCCACTATTTCTAAACATTCACCTTATCTTCATCCTCCGGAAACCCCCTACCGTCTATACTTGCAGCCGAACGTCCGCCGGCCGGCCGGCCGACCATACTCCAGGTGAGGAGACGGGACTCAAGCGCCCAATCTCAGGATTCTCCTCGAAAGTAATCGAGAGACATGCGGGTTGAGAGGATGGTTCAACCCAGTGAAGGTTTCCGGCAAAGCAACGAGGGAGAGGAGTCGAAAAGGGTTCTAGGTCTGTCAAAGTAGAGGGAAACTTCATTCAGATCGAGGAAATATCTCAAATTTCAGGTACATTATCTCCTCTAATCTTACTAGGTAGATGTTATCCGAGCAAAAAAAAATGGATTAGATCTAAATCAGTTGAAAAGAAAGGAAAAGATTTTTTGAGTCTAACCCGATCGAAGCAATCAATGTGTACGGTAGAAGCAAATTGAGTTTTGCTTCAACTATTGCATCTGTTGTCTCAGTTAGTTAAGAGTATTGGAAACTTATAAATAATCAATAAAAAGTAATTAAAGGGTAAGAAGCCTTTTCATCATTTTTTTTTTCAAAAAGACATTATCAATGATGTAAAAAAAAAAAAAGCCAGCTATCGGAGTTGAACCGATGGCATTAGTGCTCATTTTCCTTAAATTATAAAACAAAGTAGAATTTGTTAGTAAAATTAATAGTTTCCTATTAAACTAGCTTATATTAAACTAGCTTATTTGCCAGCCTATAGGTGGACCTATTCATACAATTATAAATATATGCAATTTTTTCGGGTTTTTGTTTGTAATTAGAAAATATTCGTATATACAACCCTATTAATTTAATAATCTACAAACTTCATGAATAGACAATGGTTTATGTTTTTATTAGTGAGGTCATTTCGAAATAAATAAAAGATTAGATGATAAAAGAATAGCAATAGAAAATAAAATATCTTCTCCGATTATTTAATCAATAATACCGAACATTGTTGAAATTACAAATTGGCAATCGTGGTCATTTAATCCTTAAAGGAAAATTAATGCTTAAAAGTAAAACACATCGTAGCCATTTATTCCTTAAAGGCTAAATTTGATTTTCATAGGGAGTTGGTTGTACAGTAAAAAAGGAGCTAGTTTTTTCTATAATAAAAATCTAATTTTTACTTCAAAATCAATTTCCTAATTTTTTTTTTGTAACTATGCTCTATATATTTATTCGGAAATTTTACATTAAAAAAAGTTGCTAAATCTCTTGAGCATATATTGAAACAATAATAGTAAAATTGTATAGATTTTTATAATCCAGAGTTAACACCATAATAAATGAAAAAATGAAACTATGGAGAGTGGAGACCGGGAGAGGGAATGTGAGTGTATCTGCCGCCCTGGAGTCGTCTACGGCCGTGAAATCGTCGGATTGTGGAGCCCCATCAGAAATCTCCCCTTTGCTGATCCATCTCCCTCGATTTCTTTCGAGAATAGTCCCAGCTTGGGAGCTTGAGACCCACCTCGTGTTCCTCACCTCGTCTCTCCTTGTCGGCCGGTGTACTCTAGACTGCAAGTATCAGCAGTAGGGTGGTTTCCCCAAACGCTCATCGGCAGAGGTTAAGATGTGAAGAAAAGATGAGAGAATGAGGAGGAGAAAATTAGATAATGAACTCAGAAATGTGATTGCAGAAAATGAAATTCTAGGTTTGTGTTTAGGAAACCCATTCTATCGTGTTCTATGAAGTGATAGAATTTGGGTGAGTTGGTTGGAGTAAAACCATACACTCAGTTGGGATGGGTCATTAAGATGGGTGGGTGAGTTAGAGACAATTAAAATTATGGATGGATGGATGTTTGAAAGGGATGAAGTGATTTAACAAGTTACAAAATATTTGTATTTGAAATGTGTTTGATGTTATTATGATGATTATAATTTAATTTGACCTGAAAAAAATTTAATTTGAACATAAAATAAAGAGTTATGATTATTTATTTATATGAAATATGTTGAGTGACCTTTTAGTTATTTTAATTACTATTTATTTAAATTATAAAATTAATTTATGTATGGATGGCTCAGATTACATCTTCTGAAATGAACGAATGAGATTCTCCTTGAATGGTTCAAACAGAGGGGAGCATGTGATGCTCCGGGAGCACCGTAGTCGTTTCCATATATATATATATATAAAATATATATATATATATAATATATATAGACACTTTGGTACCCCGGGGTATCGGTACCCTAGCATTAAAATTCTGTCGTATTTGTGATTGAACATTGGAGTTTGAGGGCTTTAGTTTAATGTTCAGGTGTTGGAATATAGTGTTAGGGGTTTTGGGTTTATTTTTTGGGTTTATGATCTTTCAATTTGGACTTATCGACAATTGTTTGAGTTTGGAATACGATTTAGAGTTTTGAGTCTATAATGCAGTGTTTGAGGGTTAAGATTTAGTGTTATGGTGTTAGCATTAGTAAGTAGCGCTCAAGGTTTATTGCAATAGGTTCATGACTCATTATTTGAGTTTTTAAAGTATAAAAATGTGAATTTTTATGCTTGCTAGGGTACCGATACCCACAGGTACCAAAGTGCTTGTTTAATATCCCAAGGTATGTTGGCTTGTTTAATGGCCAGGGGACAATAAAATTAGTGTTAATGTGTGCAGGTAAGGAGGATTTGTTGGAATGATATATTTGCTAAACGTTGCGCTTTCGGAAGTACGAGGTCGAAGGAGATATAGATATTTAGATATGGTTTCCTATATTATCATGAACAATTTTTCCGGTGTATGAGAAAGCATTGTACAACAGACGCATTTTCAAAATTCTGAAGAAAGACGGGGACCAACCATTCGCTACAGTCCAAAGTGTGTGATGTGACTATATTTGGTGCATTTTAAGCCTTCGATTAGCCTAAGGATTTCCCATGTTTGATCTCATTTTGCTATGATTAATATGCTTTTGTTGAAGTTTTATGCAAAGTGCTATTTTGTTGTCCGGTTGCCACTTTGAGGCCAATTCTGTGTCTATTGGAGTTATTTTCTTTGCATTTTCAGGATCTGGCATTGAAGTACTAGTGACAAGGAGCATGTAGGATCAAACAGGAGGTCAATCGGAGCTAGGACGGAGGAGTTATGGCCGATGCAAGATTGGAGAAAATGAAGCATTTCTAAAGGAGTTTTCGGCGAGAACTCTATGTTCTCGCCGAAAACTATGGGCCATTTGCAAACAGTGGAAAGCCGGATTTCTGCAGCCGATTCCTGAAGAAGTTTTCGGCATAAATCTTCCAGAGTTTTCGCCAAAAACCTATGAAGAAAATGTCAAGCTGCTCGATGTTTTTCAAACATATTTTCGGCGAAAATCTTGAAGAGTCTTCGCCGAAAATACCAGGCAATTCCAGCACAATATATAAAGGGGAAGCAGGCGGAAATTAAAAGGGAGGAATTCATTATTTTATAACACTCGAAACCCTCTTTCCCTTTTCTATCAATTCTCTTCCATCACCTATCCAACATCAACCCTAGCTACTTCTGGCGCAAATTGGAGTAAGGAGCTTTGAAGCCCACAACCTTGGGGAGAAGAGCTTGCAAGAAGAGGATTGCCATGGAGCTCTTGGTGACCATCTCTCCTTCTTTCTCTTTTGTACCCTTGGCCATGTGTGGCTGATTTCCTAGGTTTCCTTGGATTGATAGATAGTTATGCTAGGATAGAGGTTGATTGTACAAATTTGCCATGATTGATCTTGGATTGTAAGAAGATGATCTCTAGACTTGTTGTTAATTCCAAATTGTGTTATGGCTTGATTTGGTCTATCATTTGTGATGTAATGCATGAGAGTGCTTAGATTACATGGTTTGTAGGTCTAGGGATTGAAGGGAGTGTGTTCTAAGAGATTAGATCATCTCAATTCAACCATAGTTGCATGATTTCTCACTTGTGCATTTTATCGAACACTTGGTGTGCATTAGGTTTTTCATTCAATTGAACTTTGATTAGTCTTTGGATGATTCTCTTAGTGTTAGGACATTGACATGAGAGTGTGGTGTCTAGCCTAGTGGTCATAGAATCATAGGAGAGGGTTTTGTAGCTTGGCATTTCATCAAACACCTTTAATGCATCCTTAGTCACTTAGCTTGAGAGCGAGAGCCTAGGTTGAGTGGTTCTAGGATAGGGATTTAGTGCGACGAGAGTGCATTGAGTCTATAGAAGGGATTTGCGTGGTCATTCGATTACAACCTCGATCATGTTTGGCTTGTTTGTGCTTTTGTTCCTCTTGAGCATGATAAATCTATCTTTCCAAGTGAACCTCCTTTACCTTTGATTTGCACCGCTTTGTTTGTTTGTTTAGTTTTCTTTATGTTTTCATTTGTTCATATTTCAAACTAAAACCAATTTCAAATGAATAGACTGTCCATGAATCGTGTGAGTATTAGCTTTTGAGAGAGCCCTCGTGGAATACGACCTTGATTGTTGTGAGTCAAATCTTGCGCATCAAGTTTTTGGCGCCGTTGCCGGGGAACTTTCTCAATCCTTTGAAAGCATTTAGTATTGGACCGTTCTATTCACTTCCTTCCGTTTTGTTTTGTTCTTGTTTTTTTCTTTTGTGGTGTTGTTATCCCGCATTGTTGTACTACTTGGTTGTGTTTGTTGTGCGTGTTTGTAGGCCCCTTCTCCACCTATCTAATTCATGGGAGCAAGGTTGCAAGTAAGATGAACTCGTGGAATGGAGGTAATGGTTATGGTACCTATCAAGGGTGGAATCCATCTCCTAACCCATACTATGGTCATCCTACTTCATCCAACTACTACCAAGAAACTTGTGAGGGAGATAGCCAATGGTGGGGTCAAGAACAACAAGCTTCAACACCCATGTGGAATGAGCAATGTCCCTATCCATCTCCACCCTACCATCAAGTCTTGCCGGAGTATTATCAAGAGGATTTCACAAGTCATGAACAACATTCTCAACCGCCTTCCATGCTAGAGGAGCTCTTTAAGATGGTTGAAGAAAGCAAGTGTCCTCAAAAGGAGTTCACAAGCTATGAGCAACCCTCTCAACCTTCTTCTATGCTAGAGGAGCTCTTGAAAATGGTGAAGGAAAGTGAGCGTCCTCGAGAGGAGTTCGTAAGCTATGAGGAACCTTCTCCACCTCTTCCCACACTTGAGGAAGCTTTGAAGATTGTGGAAGACAATGCGAACCAACTTAATCGCTTAGCTCAAGGCGTGACGCTCATCAAGGAAGCTCTAGAGGATGAACAACACTCTCCACCTCCCCCCACAATTGAGGAGATGTTGCAAATTGCGGAAGATAATGCGGCTCGGTTGGATCATTTAACTCAAAGTGTGAAGCTCATCACCGACACCTTTGAACCGGAAGTGCTTGTCATGGAAGAAGAAGAAAGTGAGTCTCCCCAAGAGGAATTCATGAGCCATGAGAAATCTCTTCCATCTCCTTTCATGCTAGAGATCTTGCAAATTGCGGAGGATAATGCAAACCGACTTAACCATTTATCCCAAAGCATAGAGCTCGTCACGAGGATTCTTGAGAATGAACGACATCCCAATCATTTGGAGCATGCTTATGATGATGAAGATGACACTTGTGAACCGGAAGAGCTTGACACGGAAGAAGATTTGGTAGTGGAGGAGATTGAAGAGCATGTTCTTCCCACGGAAACACCAAGCAAGGATGATGTGTGGATAGAAGAACCAAGGAGACTTGAGGATGATGACCCTTTGGAGGAGGTGAGAGATGATTTGGAGACGCTTCAAGAAGAGGTGACACCGAGAGTGGAGCATGAAAGTGAACAACACCACTCTATTGTGGTCCCACCAAGGATTGTGAGTACTCTTCAATCTTCTTGTTTGATCATGAAGTACTTGTGTCAAGAGACGGACACAAGCTTCATAACCTCCCCTAAGGTGATAATGGAAGAGGAGTCGCCCATGTTTGAACCGGAAGAATCTTCGAGTGGCATCACCAACTTGGAGATGATGGAGCTCAATGGTGGCCCCCTACCATACTTTCTTCCTCAAGCTTCGAAACTCAAAGGTAGCAAGCCACCCCAAGGTACCAAGTGTTATACAAGCATCAATGTGCATTGGCTAGTCTACCATTCTCCCAAGATGTTTCTTGGAGCCCAACTTTCATCATGGAAGAAGCTACTTAACATCAAGGAGGTACTAAGTTGGACACCATAACGCAGGTATCGTCGAGCTTAAGACGGTAACCAAGCGCTTCTTGGGAGGCACCCCATGTTATCTTAACTTTTATTGCTCTTGTTTGCTCTTTTTCGTTTTTGTGTTGTTATAGCTTTTCGAATAAGTTTGGCAAGCAATTGGGATCACTCTTCACCAAGGATCATCATGGAACTCTTTCACCACTATTACGTCCTATGCTCCTCTCTACCAACGCGGTAACTTCGTTCCACCTTACCCTCTCTCTCTTGATCATTGAGGACAATGCTCATGTTAGTCGTAGGGGAGTTTGAGGTTTGGTGTGATTATTTGTGGTAGAGATGTAATGCTATGCTTTGATGATTTGCATGATCTTGATTGTTTCCAAATTCCTCTATTGTAGAATCATTCGGTTCTTGACTTTTGGTGTTTAATTGACTTCAAGCTTTCACAATGACGTTTAGACTGTCCTACTTAGAACTTATAACCAGCATGTTAAAGCTAATATCAAATGAGTCTAGGATAGAATAGAGATTTTATCACTCTTGTATGTTGGTTGATTGGTTTGATACGTGTTTTTGTACCACTCGATAACACCGCTCTAAGATGATGAAGGCAATCAGAATTTTCACCCTTTTTCCTTTTTCCATGTTTTTCTTTTCCTTTTTGATCCCTCGTGATTGTGGCTTGAGATTAGACGGAATCCAATTCGAAATCTTGTGTTGAAGTTGTATGGGGCTAAGGATCAAGTGGCAAAAGAAAATGCTCAAAAGAAAAGAAAAGCTAGGCAAGCTCGGCACCTAAGTGAAGTGTCGGGTTGAGCACTAGCAAAGGCAAAAGCTGTGAGCTAGGCAGGTTCAACACCTAAGTGAAGTGTTGGATCGAGCACTAGTATGTAGTAAGAAAAAAGAGAAGGAAAAAATGATTGAAAATGGAAAGAAAAGAAAAAAAAAGAGTTCTCAAATCTAGCCCTTGATCCTAGCCAGAGTTTGTAAAGTGCGGTATTTAGAAGCGGATGAAGTCGAGTCAATAGCCACATCATGATCACTCATCACTCTCCTACCCCCGCCTTATTCGTTCCATTTCCCGAGTTCAAGTCCTTTTGATTAGAGTCGGTGTTGTCGTGGTCGATTTTTCTGTATCCCAATTAACCACTACTTGAAGTGTGCAGAAAATAGTGAGGTCTAGACTTGTTTGGTTGACGTTCGTGCATGTGTAGGTTGAGTTTGTTCGTGAAACAGTTTAAGCCAACTTGTTATTGCTTGAATCTCAATGGGGCGGATCTTGTCATTTGTGAACTCGGATGTTTTCTAATTCATTTGCTTGAGGACAAGCAAAGCTTAGTCGTAGGGGAATTTGATGTGACTATATTTGGTGCATTTTAAGCCTTCTATTAGCTTAAGGATTTCCCATGTTTGATCTCATTTTGCTATGATTAATATGCTTTTATTGAAGTTTTATGCAAAGTGCTATTTTGTTGTCCGGTTGCCACTTTGAGGCTAATTCTGTGTCTATTGGATTTATTTTCTTTGCCTTTTCAAGATCTGGCATTGAAGTACTGGTGACAAGGAGCACGTAGGATCAAACGGGAAGTCAATCGGAGCTAGGACGAAGGAGTTATGGCCGATGCAAGATTGGAGAAAATGCAACATTTCTAAAGGAGTTTTCGGCGAGAACTCTATGTTCTCGCCGAAAACTATGGGCCATTTGCAAACAGTGGAAAGCCAGATTTCTGCAGCCGATTCCTGAAGAAGTTTTCGGCAAAAATCTTCCAGAGTTTTCGCCGAAAACCTATGAAGAAAATGTCAAGCTGCTCGGTGTTTTTCAAACATATTTTCGGCGAAAATCTTGAAGAGTTTTCGCTGAAAATACCAGGCAATTCCAACACAGTATATAAAGGGGAAGCAGGCGGAAATTAAAAGGGAGGAATTCATTATTTTATAACACTCGAAACCCTCTTTCCCTTTTCTCTCAATTCTCTTCCATCACCTATCTAACATCAACCCTAGCTATTTCTGGTGCAAATTGGAGTAAGGAGCTTGGATTGAAGCCCACAACCTTGGGGAGAGGAGCTTGCAAGAAGAGGATTGCCATGGAGCTCTTGGTGACCATCTCTCCTTCTTTCTCTTTTGTACCCTTGGCCATGTGTGGCTGATTTCTTAGGTTTCCTTGGATTGATAGATAGTTATGCTAGGATAGAGGTTGATTGTACAAATTTGCCATGATTGATCTTGGATTGTAAGAAGATGATCTCTAGACTTGTTGTTAATTCCAAATTGTGTTATGGCTTGATTTGGTCTATCATTTGTGATGTAATGCATGAGAGTGCTTAGATTACATGGTTTGTAGGTCTAGGGATTGAAGGGAGTGTGTTCTAAGAGATTAGATCATCTCAATTCAACCATAGTTGCATGATTTCTCACTTGTGCATTTTATCGAACACTTGGTGTGCATTAGGTTTTTCATTCAATTGAACTTTGATTAGTCTTTGGATGATTCTCTTAGTGTTAGGACATTGACATGAGAGTGTGGTGTCTAGCCTAGTGGTCATAGAATCATAGGAGAGGGTTTTGTAGCTTGGCATTTCATCAAACACCTTTAATGCATCCTTAGTCACTTAGCTTGAGAGCGAGAGCCTAGGTTGAGTGGTTCTAGGATAGGGATTTAGTGCGACGAGAGTGCATTGAGTCTATAGAAGGGATTTGCGTGGTCATTCGATTACAACCTCGATCATGTTTGGCTTGTTTGTGCATTTGTTCCTCTTGAGCATGATAAATCTATCTTTCCAAGTGAACCTCCTTTACCTTTGATTTGCACCGCTTTGTTTGTTTGTTTAGTTTTCTTTATGTTTTCATTTGTTCTTATTTCAAACTAAAACCAATTTCAAATGAATAGACTGTCCATGAACCGTGTGAGTATTAGCTTTTGAGAGAGCCCTCGTGGAATACGACCTTGATTGTTGTGAGTCAAATCTTGCGCATCAAGTTTTTGGCGCCGTTGCCGGGGAACTTTCTCAATCCTTTGAAAGCATTTAGTATTGGACCGTTCTTCACTTCCTTCCGTTTTAGTTTTGCTTCTTTGTTATTTCTTTTTGTGGTGTTGTTATCCCGCATTGTTGTACTACTTGGTTGTGTTTGTTGTGCGTGTTTGTAGGCCCCTTCTCCACCTATCTAATTCATGGGAGCAAGGTTGCAAGTAAGATGAACTCGTGGAATGGAGGTAATGGTTATGGTACCTATCAAGGGTGGAATCCATCTCCTAACCCATACTATGGTCATCCTACTTCATCCAACTACTACCAAGAAACTTGTGAGGGAGATAGCCAATGGTGGGGTCAAGAACAACAAGCTTCAACACCCATGTGGAATGAGCAATGTCCCTATCCATCTCCACCCTACCATCAAGTCTTGCCGGAGTATTATCAAGAGGATTTCACAAGTCATGAACAACATTCTCAACCACCTTCCATGCTAGAGGAGCTCTTTAAGATGGTTGAAGAAAGCAAGTGTCCTCAAAAGGAGTTCACAAGCTATGAGCAACCCTCTCAACCTTCTTCTATGCTAGAGGAGCTCTTGAAAATGGTGAAGGAAAGTGAGCGTCCTCGAGAGGAGTTCGTAAGCTATGAGGAACCTTCTCCACCTCTTCCCACACTTGAGGAAGCTTTGAAGATTGTGGAAGACAATGCGAACCAACTTAATCGCTTAGCTCAAGGCGTGACGCTCATCAAGGAAGCTCTAGAGGATGAACAACACTCTCCACCTCCCCCCACAATTGAGGAGATGTTGCAAATTGCGGAAGATAATGCGGCTCATTCGGATCATTTAACTCAAAGTGTGAAGCTCATCACCGACACCTTTGAACCGGAAGTGCTTGTCATGGAAGAAGAAGAAAGTGAGTCTCCCCAAGAGGAATTCATGAGCCATGAGAAACCTCTTCCATCTCCTTTCATGCTAGAGATCTTGCAAATTGCGGAGGATAATGCAAACCGACTTAACCATTTATCCCAAAGCATAGAGCTCGTCACGAGGATTCTTGAGAATGAACGACATCCCAATCATTTGGAGCATGCTTATGATGATGAAGATGACACTTGTGAACCGGAAGAGCTTGACACGAAAGAAGATTTGGTAGTGGAGGAGATTGAAGAGCATGTTCTTCCCACGGAAACACCAAGCAAGGATGATGTGTGGATAGAAGAACCAAGGAGACTTGAGGATGATGACCCTTTGGAGGAGGTGAGAGATGATTTGGAGACGCTTCAAGAAGAGGTGACACCGAGAGTGGAGCATGAAAGTGAACAACACCACTCTATTGTGGTCCCACCAAGGATTGTGAGTACTCTTCAATCTTCTTGCTTGATCATGAAGTACTTGTGTCAAGAGACGGACACAAGCTTCATAACCTCCCCTAAGGTGATAATGGAAGAGGAGTCGCCCATGTTTGAACCGGAAGAATCTTCGAGTGGCATCACCAACTTGGAGATGATGGAGCTCAATGGTGGCCCCCTACCATACTTTCTTCCTCAAGCTTCGAAACTCAAAGGTAGCAAGCCACCCCAAGGTACCAAGTGTTATACAAGCATCAATGTGCATTGGCTAGTCTACCATTCTCCCAAGATGTTTCTTGGAGCCCAACTTTCATCATGGAAGAAGCTACTTAACATCAAGGAGGTACTAAGTTGGACACCATAACGCAGGTATCGTCGAGCTTAAGACGGTAACCAAGCGCTTCTTGGGAGGCACCCCATGTTATCTTTACTTTTATTGCTCTTGTTTGCTCTTTTTCGTTTTTGTGTTGTTATAGCTTTTCGAATAAGTTTGGCAAGCAATTGGGATCACTCTTCACCAAGGATCATCATGGAACTCTTTCACCACTATTACGTCCTATGCTCCTCTCTACCAACGCGGTAACTTCGTTCCACCTTACCCTCTCTCTCTTGATCATTGAGGACAATGCTCATGTTAGTCGTAGGGGAGTTTGAGGTTTGGTGTGATTATTTGTGGTAGAGATGTAATGCTATGCTTTGATGATTTGCATGATCTTGATTGTTTCCAAATTCCTCTATTGTAGAATCATTCGGTTCTTGACTTTTGGTGTTTAATTGACTTCAAGCTTTCACAATGACGTTTAGACTGTCCTACTTAGAACTTATAACCAGCATGTTAAAGCTAATATCAAATGAGTCTAGGATAGAACAGAGATTTTATCACTCTTGTATGTTGGTTGATTGGTTTGATACGTGTTTTTGTATCACTCGATAACACCGGTC
This sequence comes from Linum lewisii, assembly GCA_034768395.1. Classification (NCBI taxonomy): domain Eukaryota; kingdom Viridiplantae; phylum Streptophyta; class Magnoliopsida; order Malpighiales; family Linaceae; genus Linum; species Linum lewisii. The sequence continues at coordinate 23,979,773 of CM068304.1, forward strand.
TAAGATGATGAAGGCAATCAGAATTTTCACCCTTTTTCCTTTTTCCATGTTTTTCTTTTCCTTTTTGATCCCTCGTGATTGTGGCTTGAGATTAGACGGAATCCAATTCAAAATCTTGTGTTGAAGTTGTATGGGGCTAAGGATCAAGTGGCAAAAGAAAATGCTCAAAAGAAAAGAAAAGCTAGGCAAGCTCGGCACCTAAGTGAAGTGTCGGGTTGAGCACTAGCAAAGGCAAAAGCTGTGAGCTAGGCAGGTTCAACACCTAAGTGAAGTGTTGGATCGAGCACTAGTATGCAGTAAGAAAAAAGAGAAGGAAAAAATGATTGAAAATGGAAAGAAAAGAAAAAAAAAGAGTTCTCAAATCTAGCCCTTGATCCTAGCCAGAGTTTGTAAAGTGCGGATTTAGAAGCGGATGAAGTCGAGTCGATAGCCACATCATGATCACTCATCACTCTCCTACCCCCGCCTTATTCGTTCCATTTCCCGAGTTCAAGTCCTTTTGATTAGAGTCGGTGTTGTCGTGGTCGATTTTTCTGTATCCCAATTAACCACTACTTGAAGTGTGCAGAAAATAGTGAGGTCTAGACTTGTTTGGTTGACGTTCGTGCATGTGTAGGTTGAGTTTGTTCGTGAAACAGTTTAAGCCAACTTGTTATTGCTTGAATCTCAATGGGGCGGATCTTGTCATTTGTGAACTCGGATGTTTTCTAATTCATTTGGTTGAGGACAAGCAAAGCTTAGTCATAGGGGAATTTGATGTGACTATATTTGGTGCATTTTAAGCCTTCGATTAGCTTAAGGATTTCCCATGTTTGATCTCATTTTGCTATGATTAATATGCTTTTATTGAAGTTTTATGCAAAGTGCTATTTTGTTGTCCGGTTGCCACTTTGAGGCCAATTCTGTGTCTATTGGATTTATTTTCTTTGCCTTTTCAAGATCTGGCATTGAAGTACTAGTGACAAGGAGCACGTAGGATCAAACGGGAGGTCAATCGGAGCTAGGACGAAGGAGTTATGGCCGATGCAAGATTGGAGAAAATGCAACATTTCTAAAGGAGTTTTCGGCGAGAACTCTATGTTCTCGCCGAAAACTATGGGCCATTTGCAAACAGTGGAAAGCCAGATTTCTGCAGCCGATTCCTGAAGAAGTTTTCGGCAAAAATCTTCCAGAGTTTTCGCCGAAAACCTATGAAGAAAATGTCAAGCTGCTCGGTGTTTTTCAAACATATTTTCGGCGAAAATCTTGAAGAGTTTTCGCTGAAAATACCAGGCAATTCCAACACAGTATATAAAGGGGAAGCAGGCAGAAATTAAAAGGGAGGAATTCATTATTTTATAACACTCGAAACCCTCTTTCCCTTTTCTCTCAATTCTCTTCCATCACCTATCTAACATCAACCCTAGCTACTTCTGGTGCAAATTGGAGTAAGGAGCTTGGATTGAAGCCCACAACCTTGGGGAGAGGAGCTTGCAAGAAGAGGATTGCCATGGAGCTCTTGGTGACCATCTCTCCTTCTTTCTCTTTTGTACCCTTGGCCATGTGTGGCTGATTTCTTAGGTTTCCTTGGATTGATATATAGTTATGCTAGGATAGAGGTTGATTGTACAAATTTGCCATGATTGATCTTGGATTGTAAGAAGATGATCTCTAGACTTGTTGTTAATTCCAAATTGTGTTATGGCTTGATTTGGTCTATCATTTGTGATGTAATGCATGAGAGTGCTTAGATTACATGGTTTGTAGGTCTAGGGATTGAAGGGAGTGTGTTCTAAGAGATTAGATCATCTCAATTCAACCATAGTTGCATGATTTCTCACTTGTGCATTTTATCGAACACTTGGTGTGCATTAGGTTTTTCATTCAATTGAACTTTGATTAGTCTTTGGATGATTCTCTTAGTGTTAGGACATTGACATGAGAGTGTGGTGTCTAGCCTAGTGGTCATAGAATCATAGGAGAGGGTTTTGTAGCTTGGCATTTCATCAAACACCTTTAATGCATCCTTAGTCACTTAGCTTGAGAGCGAGAGCCTAGGTTGAGTGGTTCTAGGATAGGGATTTAGTGCGACGAGAGTGCATTGAGTCTATAGAAGGGATTTGCGTGGTCATTCGATTACAACCTCGATCATGTTTGGCTTGTTTGTGCATTTGTTCCTCTTGAGCATGATAAATCTATCTTTCCAAGTGAACCTCCTTTACCTTTGATTTGCACCGCTTTGTTTGTTTGTTTAGTTTTCTTTATGTTTTCATTTGTTCTTATTTCAAACTAAAACCAATTTCAAATGAATAGACTGTCCATGAACCGTGTGAGTTTTAGCTTTTGAGAGAGCCCTCGTGGAATACGACCTTGATTGTTGTGAGTCAAATCTTGCGCATCAAGTTTTTGGCGCCGTTGCCGGGGAACTTTCTCAATCCTTTGAAAGCATTTAGTATTGGACCGTTCTATTCACTTCCTTCCGTTTTAGTTTTGCTTCTTTGTTATTTCTTTTTGTGGTGTTGTTATCCCGCATTGTTGTACTACTTGGTTGTGTTTGTTGTGCGTGTTTGTAGGCCCCTTCTCCACCTATCTAATTCATGGGAGCAAGGTTGCAAGTAAGATGAACTCGTGGAATGGAGGTAATGGTTATGGTACCTATCAAGGGTGGAATCCATCTCCTAACCCATACTATGGTCATCCTACTTCATCCAACTACTACCAAGAAACTTGTGAGGGAGATAGCCAATGGTGGGGTCAAGAACAACAAGCTTCAACACCCATGTGGAATGAGCAATGTCCCTATCCATCTCCACCCTACCATCAAGTCTTGCCGGAGTATTATCAAGAGGATTTCACAAGTCATGAACAACATTCTCAACCACCTTCCATGCTAGAGGAGCTCTTTAAGATGGTTGAAGAAAGCAAGTGTCCTCAAAAGGAGTTCACAAGCTATGAGCAACCCTCTCAACCTTCTTCTATGCTAGAGGAGCTCTTGAAAATGGTGAAGGAAAGTGAGCGTCCTCGAGAGGAGTTCGTAAGCTATGAGGAACCTTCTCCACCTCTTCCCACACTTGAGGAAGCTTTGAAGATTGTGGAAGACAATGCGAACCAACTTAATCGCTTAGCTCAAGGCGTGACGCTCATCAAGGAAGCTCTAGAGGATGAACAACACTCTCCACCTCCCCCCACAATTGAGGAGATGTTGCAAATTGCGGAAGATAATGCGGCTCAGTTGGATCATTTAACTCAAAGTGTGAAGCTCATCACCGACACCTTTGAACCGGAAGTGCTTGTCATGGAAGAAGAAGAAAGTGAGTCTCCCCAAGAGGAATTCATGAGCCATGAGAAACCTCTTCCATCTCCTTTCATGCTAGAGATCTTGCAAATTGCGGAGGATAATGCAAACCGACTTAACCATTTATCCCAAAGCATAGAGCTCGTCACGAGGATTCTTGAGAATGAACGACATCCCAATCATTTGGAGCATGCTTATGATGATGAAGATGACACTTGTGAACCGGAAGAGCTTGACACGAAAGAAGATTTGGTAGTGGAGGAGATTGAAGAGCATGTTCTTCCCACGGAAACACCAAGCAAGGATGATGTGTGGATAGAAGAACCAAGGAGACTTGAGGATGATGACCCTTTGGAGGAGGTGAGAGATGATTTGGAGACGCTTCAAGAAGAGGTGACACCGAGAGTGGAGCATGAAAGTGAACAACACCACTCTATTGTGGTCCCACCAAGGATTGTGAGTACTCTTCAATCTTCTTGCTTGATCATGAAGTACTTGTGTCAAGAGACGGACACAAGCTTCATAACCTCCCCTAAGGTGATAATGGAAGAGGAGTCGCCCATGTTTGAACCGGAAGAATCTTCGAGTGGCATCACCAACTTGGAGATGATGGAGCTCAATGGTGGCCCCCTACCATACTTTCTTCCTCAAGCTTCGAAACTCAAAGGTAGCAAGCCACCCCAAGGTACCAAGTGTTATACAAGCATCAATGTGCATTGGCTAGTCTACCATTCTCCCAAGATGTTTCTTGGAGCCCAACTTTCATCATGGAAGAAGCTACTTAACATCAAGGAGGTACTAAGTTGGACACCATAACGCAGGTATCGTCGAGCTTAAGACGGTAACCAAGCGCTTCTTGGGAGGCACCCCATGTTATCTTTACTTTTATTGCTCTTGTTTGCTCTTTTTCGTTTTTGTGTTGTTATAGCTTTTCGAATAAGTTTGGCAAGCAATTGGGATCACTCTTCACCAAGGATCATCATGGAAATCTTTCACCACTATTACGTCCTATGCTCCTCTCTACCAACGCGGTAACTTCGTTCCACCTTACCCTCTCTCTCTTGATCATTGAGGACAATGCTCATGTTAGTCGTAGGGGAGTTTGAGGTTTGGTGTGATTATTTGTGGTAGAGATGTAATGCTATGCTTTGATGATTTGCATGATCTTGATTGTTTCCAAATTCCTCTATTGTAGAATCATTCGGTTCTTGACTTTTGGTGTTTAATTGACTTCAAGCTTTCACAATGACGTTTAGACTGTCCTACTTAGAACTTATAACCAGCATGTTAAAGCTAATATCAAATGAGTCTAGGATAGAACAGAGATTTTATCACTCTTGTATGTTGGTTGATTGGTTTGATACGTGTTTTTGTATCACTCGATAACACCGGTCTAAGATGATGAAGGCAATCAGAATTTTCACCCTTTTTCCTTTTTCCATGTTTTTCTTTTCCTTTTTGATCCCTCGTGATTGTGGCTTGAGATTAGACGGAATCCAATTCGAAATCTTGTGTTGAAGTTGTATGGGGCTAAGGATCAAGTGGCAAAAGAAAATGCTCAAAAGAAAAGAAAAGCTAGGCAAGCTCGGCACCTAAGTGAAGTGTCGGGTTGAGCACTAGCAAAGGCAAAAGCTGTGAGCTAGGCAGGTTCAACACCTAAGTGAAGTGTTGGATCGAGCACTAGTATGCAGTAAGAAAAAAGAGAAGGAAAAAATGATTGAAAATGGAAAGAAAAGAAAAAAAAAGAGTTCTCAAATCTAGCCCTTGATCCTAGCCAGAGTTTGTAAAGTGCGGATTTAGAAGCGGATGAAGTCGAGTCGATAGCCACATCATGATCACTCATCACTCTCCTACCCCCGCCTTATTCGTTCCATTTCCCGAGTTCAAGTCCTTTTGATTAGAGTCGGTGTTGTCGTGGTCGATTTTTCTGTATCCCAATTAACCACTACTTGAAGTGTGCAGAAAATAGTGAGGTCTAGACTTGTTTGGTTGACGTTCATGCATGTGTAGGTTGAGTTTGTTCGTGAAACAGTTTAAGCCAACTTGTTATTGCTTGAATCTCAATGGGGCGGATCTTGTCATTTGTGAACTCGGATGTTTTCTAATTCATTTGGTTGAGGACAAGCAAAGCTTAGTCATAGGGGAATTTGATGTGACTATATTTGGTGCATTTTAAGCCTTCGATTAGCTTAAGGATTTCCCATGTTTGATCTCATTTTGCTATGATTAATATGCTTTTATTGAAGTTTTATGCAAAGTGCTATTTTGTTGTCCGGTTGCCACTTTGAGGCCAATTCTGTGTCTATTGGATTTATTTTCTTTGCCTTTTCAAGATCTGGCATTGAAGTACTAGTGACAAGGAGCACGTAGGATCAAACGGGAGGTCAATCGGAGCTAGGACGAAGGAGTTATGGCCGATGCAAGATTGGAGAAAATGCAACATTTCTAAAGGAGTTTTCGGCGAGAACTCTATGTTCTCGCCGAAAACTATGGGCCATTTGCAAACAGTGGAAAGCCAGATTTCTGCAGCCGATTCCTGAAGAAGTTTTCGGAAAAAATCTTCCAGAGTTTTCGCCGAAAACCTATGAAGAAAATGTCAAGCTGCTCGGTGTTTTTCAAACATATTTTCGGCGAAAATCTTGAAGAGTTTTCGCTGAAAATACCAGGTAATTCCAACACAGTATATAAAGGGGAAGCAGGCGGAAATTAAAAGGGAGGAATTAATTATTTTATAACACTCGAAACCCTCTTTCCCTTTTCTCTCAATTCTCTTCCATCACCTATCTAACATCAACCCTAGCTACTTCTGGTGCAAATTGGAGTAAGGAGCTTGGATTGAAGCCCACAACCTTGGGGAGAGGAGCTTGCAAGAAGCGGATTGCCATGGAGCTCTTGGTGACCATCTCTCCTTCTTTCTCTTTTGTACCCTTGGCCATGTGTGGCTGATTTCTTAGGTTTCCTTGGATTGATAGATAGTTATGCTAGGATAGAGGTTGATTGTACAAATTTGCCATGATTGATCTTGGATTGTAAGAAGATGATCTCTAGACTTGTTGTTAATTCCAAATTGTGTTATGGCTTGATTTGGTCTATCATTTGTGATGTAATGCATGAGAGTGCTTAGATTACATGGTTTGTAGGTCTAGGGATTGAAGGGAGTGTGTTCTAAGAGATTAGATCATCTCAATTCAACCATAGTTGCATGATTTCTCACTTGTGCATTTTATCGAACACTTGGTGTGCATTAGGTTTTTCATTCAATTGAACTTTGATTAGTCTTTGGATGATTCTCTTAGTGTTAGGCCATTGACATGAGAGTGTGTTGTCTAGCCTAGTGGTCATAGAGTCATAGGAGAGGGTTTTGTAGCTTGGCATTTCATCAAACACCTTTAATGCATCCTTAGTCACTTAGCTTGAGAGCGAGAGCCTAGGTTGAGTGGTTCTAGGATAGGGATTTAGTGCGACGAGAGTGCATTGAGTCTATAGAAGGGATTTGCGTGGTCATTCGATTGCAACCTCGATCATGTTTGGCTTGTTTGTGCTTTTGTTCCTCTTGAGCATGATAAATCTATCTATCCAAGTGAACCTCCTTTACCTTTGATTTGCACCGCTTTGTTTGTTTATTTAGTTTTCTTTATGTTTTCATTTGTTCTTATTTCAAACTAAAACCAATTTCAAATGAATAGACCGTCCATGAACCGTGTGAGTATTAGCTTTTGAGAGAGCCCTGGTGGAATACGACCTTGATTGTTGTGAGTCAAATCTTGCGCATCAGTATGCCCTAGAGGTAAATGCTGGGGAAAGGTTTTGTAACAACCCAAATCTGGTGAACAATCCATAATTATTTTTGGTTCGTACTTTGTTGGTTAATACTCATTGATTCTTAGTTAAAATAAATTATTAAATTCGTACAGGTATAATTTAATCAACGGATATGGGGATTTTGATTTTTGAGTTAACGTTTGGGTTGATGTCCCAAATCAACTGGATGAGCCGAGTAGGTCCGACCCAACAATTAAACAATTTGACTCAAGCATTACCAAAATGCTGAAGTCCTTTAAGCCTAATTAAAAGAGAAGAAAAGGGTTGACTCTGTAGATCATGAGCTCATTAGCTCAGGCCGACCCGACCACTTGACAAGGCCTAATGGTGAAGGTGGTAATGGAAGGAAGGGGGCCGAGATCAACGATGGCCTTAAAACAAGTTTGGAACTCCTTGACGCATAATTAAACACTTAGAATTAATAATTGTCGTACTGTGATTGTGAGTATAATGCATGGTAGTTAGACTAGTGTGAATTGATGATGGGGAGTTGGTGAATTAGTTGCATTGTGTGATACTGTTCCTGATTGGGTGATATCTGATGATTGTTATCGTTGTGATATGTGATTGGTGAATTGTGCTAATGTTGATGTGTATCACTTGTTTGATAACCTAGACTGCTTTGGGGATGATAATTATGAATTGGAGAATTGTGTAATGTTGTTGAGAATTACTTTTGTGGTTGATGATGAGATGATGAGCATGATAGGGTAGAGAATTGTGGTTGATCACCTAGAAATATTACTAAGGTTAATAATTGGTTAGACTTAAAGAATGCTCTCTCGTTGTACTTGAGTTGTTGAGGGGTTTAGAGACTCCTATGGATTAGTTCGGTGCATAGTTGGGCCTCGTCGGTTCACTCGGTTTCTTAAGAAAGCTGACCACTCAATCTCTCCCCCTTTCAGCTAGAGATAGAGTTGACCAGAGGTGTGGATTAGGTAGAGGACAATATAGGAGTTGAGCTAGAGGGATGAAGGTTGTGACTGAGGAATAAAGACCTTTTTGTTTTATTTATTTTCAGTTGAATATTTGAGAATAAGGAATTTTGAGATCGTGATTTTGATTTTAGGATTCTAGAGAATTAGGAATTTTGTTTTATTAATTGGGAGATCCTTTTGGTAGATTTATGTTCTTTTATTGAAATTTAAGTTATTATACCTCCGGTACCCGATCTAACCACGGTGATTCATTGCGGGTGTTATAAGTGGTATCAGAGCCCGATTGGTCATTGTTGGATTGGTGGACAATCTTCTCTTCTACAGGACTAATTAACCTCATAAGGAGAGAAGATGAAATATTGATACACGACTGACCTTCCAGGGGCTTTCAAACATTTTTAAAGTTGGGTTTTGTAACACCCATACCAAACCAACCCGGGTAAAGCCATGGTTGAACCGGTATGAGCATCACTCGAAGATAGAACATAAATGAGATAGGCAAAACGATAGAAAGGAAAATGAATAAAACTCTTATTAAAAGATCATTGTCTGAAGGAGGCCTCCAATGGTAAATCCAAGAAAACCGATAAACAATAATCCAATAACAAAATACCAAAAGTGGGTATATAATCCTCCAAAGCACAATAGTCAACTGAATTAGGAAAATAAAGGAAAATGTCAACTCCGAGTGGTCTGCCAATCTTCATCTCATAGCTTCGCTTGACAAACTCCTCGAACTTGTCAGAAACAACTCTCCAACAGCTCACCTATTAGCCACGAGAACCTGAAAGGGGAATAGGGGGATCAGTTTCCTAATGAAATTGAGTGAACCCACCAGGCTTAACTATGCGCTGAGCTAACCAAAAGGAGTAGTTCCATACTCCAGACAAAACACCGACAGTGGAACCCAAACTCAGCCTTAACCAATTTTTAACATCCTAAAGCAGTCTAAGTGATCACATATGTTCAATTCACAGTTCACATTCACAATCCATAACATCAATAACACCATAGGCAAACCATCATTCATACGACATAGCACAAATTACAAAACAGTTCACAATCACAACCAACACACAAACATTCGCACACACAATCCACAATTCATTCTCTAGGTGAGTTAATTAAGGCGTTAAGGAATTCTCCTACACCACCACCCAACCGACCATCTATCTAGGCGTAATCACGTCAGATCCTTCCCTGAAGGGGTATACCATCAGACGCATCCATATAGGATCCTTCCACGAAGGAGTAAACTGTCAGACGCATCCACACAGGATCCTTCCACGAAGGAGTATACAACACAACCAACCATGAATCCCTTCCATGGTGAACCACCTCGGTGGTTCGGACTTAAATACTTCATAGTTCACAGGTGGGGGAATGTAGATTCCTTCAAGTTCTATCACATTTCACTTAACATCGCAGGGTACTTAACACAACATTACATCTCATTTCACAACACTCATCCATTCATTTCATCATCATTCACAACATCAACTCATTTGTAATATCACCATCATTCACAAGATCACAATTCAACATGGGTAAATGGCTAGCTTGTCGTCCATCACACCTGCATGAAAGATACATAGGTAGCCATGTCGCAAGTCTAGGATTACCCTCCTGTTCGTCTTTCATAGGACGACCTTACATTAGCGGTGTCATTCTCCTGCAACCACAACTAACAACAACATAATATTATACATATCATCACAAAACCCCCAATCAACCTATCTCTCATTTCTAATCCAATTCATTAGGTTATTGATGTGCTGTAAAACAGTGATCAAATACTACCAAGCTAAAAGCTAAGCAGATCGTATTCCACAGGGTTTCTTCTAATCGTCTACTCAAATATGAAGGCAATTTATTCAGGTTTAAACACTTTGTGCATGGTGTGAGTTCCACGACTTCTAGACTAAGATGCAAGAAAATTAAAATGAAATTGAAGGACAAAATGATTGGTTGGTTTAGACAGACGACAGACAAGCTTAGATTTCGAATCCCCCTTAGATCACCAAGGCAATAGCAATCACAAGACCAGCAGTTTTCAATTCTCATTCAATCAATTTCTATACACCACCATAACTCCCTAACCTTAGGTTTAAGACCGACGAACGTTCGCTCTATCCGTTCTAACTACCAAGATTAATTAGCCGCCCGAGTACGGTCGCTTCTTGCGACGACAAAACTAACTGGTGCAATTACTAATGATTAATGAGTTACTCTTGAAGCGGATTAACCCTAACTGGTTCCTACGAAAGGCACACTCCAATGAATAGGTTAACTGGTTGAATTGATGTTCTAAAGTGAGGCGAGCGTTCGCTTCTATCCTCAGCTTAACAAGAATCTAATCTAGGTGATCAAGAAAGACAAGTTTTAAGGTTTTAAAGCAGGGAAGATGTATGGCGACAAACCCTAACTCAACACAAACCTAATCTAGGCGATCAACCAGAAGAGAAGAATAAACAATCAAGAACAAAACAACCATGCAAAGAGAAACTGATTGAACTTTGAATCTACTTACCGCCGATCCGTGACCGCTTAGGCTTCATCTAATCTAAGCTTTACAAGTTTAGCTACTCATATCTGACAAACAGGAATCAAAGACGACAGAAGGATTCATCTTATACAAAGGAAGAACAGAAAAGGATCTGAAAAACCTAAGCTTCGATCTTGAGAATCTTCAATTCCTAGCTCCGAGCATCTTCCGGGATGGATTGATGGCGTCACGATCTCTCTGATAGCTTCAGAATACCCTATCAACTCTCCTCAAGTCGTGGCTGATCTCTCTGAATTGATTGTTAACAAATCTGGCTTCAAAAAGTATATTAATACCCCCGAAAACCCTTTCCTTGTTGGAAAAGCTGAAAATTTCCTGTCTGGGGAGCTTACACGGCGTGTAAGCTCACAGTGTATTTAGCTTACACGGCGTGTAAGCTCCAAAACGCGCTTTGAGCTGGGCAGAATTCCAACTTGTTTCGATCATTCCCGCTCCGTTTGAACTCCGATTTGGTCCCCGTTTGAAGCACTGGACTCGTGAGAGAGTCCTCTATAATGTGATAACATGGGGCTCAACATAAAATCTCACAAAAAGGGTAAAAATAGCCAAGAAATGGAAAATGTATGCATTAGGCGCCGATAATCACAAAATTACGACAAATGCACCAAATACTCATCAAAATGGCATCAAAGGGTATGAAATGTTGCTTAAATGGGGCTGATAATTATGTCAAATCAAGTGTCATCAAAATACCCCACACTTAAGCTTTTGCTTGTCCTCAAGCAAATTGAATTAGAACGTACTCAGATTCACAAATGACACGATTGATCAAGTTAAGGTTCAAGTAATCACAATGAATCATTAAACTGCTACTTCTGGAAAAGTGACCTAACATGCTTACACGTAAACCAAAAAACCTGGTCTCACTAATTATTTACAGACAACAAGTAGCAAACACAAATCATGCACGACTCTGACCTAATCGACCAGACTTCTCACAGAGGTATATTTGGTACACGGGAACTCTCGCACTCTGTGTTTAGGGACGTTTTTATGCTCTCAATCATTTTCTGTCACTGAATTCTGTCATAGGTTTGTAATTCGACCACATCTCCACCACTGTGACAACACGAGTAACTAGTTAAGAAGGACTTCCCTGCTTAGGACCGTAACGAATTCTACACTACAAGGGTTTATGATGAGATGGATGATGGGAATGTATGATGATGGCTTTGGTGCGGTGTAGCTTTCGACTAACTTCCCTCGAATCTAGCCTATGGCTTCCTACCGTCTAACCAGACATAGGTGGAATAGTGTACGCTCGTCCTATGATACCCTCAAGCAACCTAGCACTTTATTTTCTTACACATTTTTTCTGAATTTTCTTTTACATTTTCTTTTGACTTCGTTCTTCCATATGTAGGGAGAAGAACGTTATTGAACTAAACTATAAATTTGAAAAGTTTTTGAACTATTTTTTCTTTTTTCGAATTTTTTTTTCTCTCTTTTTTTTCTTTGTGCCGATTTTCTTTTAGTTGCTAGAGGGGTTTACACGTCTGGACATAATAGCTAAGACCAATGTTTAATGGCTATAGGCAAGTTACCACAAACCGACTTCCGGTAGGCTAATCTAGAACTACAACCACAAGGGATCAACGGGGAATGAAAGAATGGGGATTGGCTGTAATGTATATCGAACCGAAAGAAAAGGCCAAGCTCAAGGGTTTAAACCTAATGGATTTAACGTTGGGTAGGCAATCTGGCTTAGTACCTGAATCTAGGTGCCCCTATCATTCTAGAACTCATGTCATCGTGTGGTCTCGAATAGGTCTCATGCAAATTCTAACTCATTCAAGAAGACAGAAAACCACTCAAAAAGAATTAAAATTGCAAGTTATGTGCAATGGATCAAAAGCTCACAGTTGGTTTGCTAGTCGAATTCAGTCATTATCATGCAATCAAAGTGAAAAACTACAAGAGTGATAAGCTTTTCTGTTCTAACCAGGAAATCTAGAATCGATGCAAGCAGGTTGATTACAGGTTCTAGGTTAAGCAGTCTAAGCATCATTATGAAAAATTGAAAACTAACTTAACATCACGAGTCAAGAATTGAGCAATTCTATGCTAGAGAAATCTCACAAATACCACAGACGAATAGCATCCCTCAGAAATATAATCCCCACCCACACTTCACTACAAGAAACATTGAATTTAACAGCGGAAGATTTGGAGTTTAACAGCGGCCAGAGTCGCTGTTAAAATAATTTAACAGCGGCCACATGCCGCTGTTAAATTGGCCAATGGGAAAGTCATTTAACAGCGGCAAAATGTGGCCGTGGTTAAATGAAATATTTTAACAGCGGCCATAGGCCGCTGTTAAATGATGCCGTCGATTAAAGTAATAGCCGGAGCTCCGGCGATTGGGCCGGAACTCCGGCAATAGTCCTCCTCCTCCTCCTCTTCCTCCTCCTCCTCCTCCTCCTCCTCTTCTTCCTCATCCTCCTCCTCCTCCTCTTCCTCTTCTTCCTCCTCCTCCTCCTCCTCTTCCTCTTTTTCCTCCTCATCCTCCTCCTCTTCCTCTTCTTCCTCCTCCTCCCCGTCTTCCTCTTCTTCCTCATCCTCCTCCTCGTCTTCCTTTTCCTCTTCCTCGACGCGGCCGTCCGCAGGCGTATAGCTCACCGGATCCGAAGTTAGGTTTTACGAAGAAGAAGAAGAAGAAGAAGAAGAGGAAAGTCGCCGCTGCTTCCTCTGGATTCCGACGAGGAGTAGGAGGAGAAGAAGAAGAAGGAGGAGGAGGAGAAGGAGAAGAAGAAGAAGAAGAAGAGTTCGTCGCCGCTTCCTCTGAACGCCACCGCTGCCGTCGCCGTCATTATTTCTGAAGAAGCCGCTGTCTGAAGATGCAAAGGAAGAGGAAGAAGAGTCGTCCTCAGCTATGGACGGCTGAGATTAATTCGATTGTGTTTCTTGAGGACCGATCGGACGGCTTGGAAGCCCGATCCGTGTGCGAAAATTTAACAGCGGCTGGTGGCCGCTGTTAAACTATTTAATTTAACAGCGGCCACTTGGCCGCTGTTAAAATGGCGATACTAAACTATTTTAACAGCGGCCCGGAGGTGGCCGCTGTTAAGTTGTCGAAGCTAAATTGGATTTTTCTTGTAGTGCTTAAATCGAACATTGTCCTCAATGGACCAAACAAAAAGAGAAGGAAAGTGTACAAGAGTACCGTAAAATGAGCGGGAGGGCGCCGGAGATGGCGCTGGCGAGACATCGGGGGTATAGACGTGCATAGAACCATAGAGAATTCTGAGTTCATAACCTGAACACATAATAAGAGAGGGTCCATCACACGATTAGAACAGTTGGAGTACAGAAGACTCGACCGACCACAAAGGTTCATCAATGACCTAAAATAACATAAATCGACACGAACAAAAACAAAAAGTACAGAGTTCTGGATGATAAGAAAAATAAAGAAAATTCCTGAAATCACTGGGGCCAAGGGTGCTGGCGATCATCTGGAGCCTGGAACTGCCTAAAGAACTGGAGCTGGGACTCGTACATCTGCTGCTGCAGCGTCTGGAAGCTGGTAAAACGCTCATCGGACTCCTGTTGCCACTTCTGAGTGGCCTCCCAACGCGCGTCGGAATCGGCTCTCATCTCCCTAAGCTCACGCTCTAGACCACTAAAGTCGTATACTGGGGTCGCTTCTAGCTCTGGCTCTGGTTCTGGTGTCAATCTTCCACGTCGCTCAATGAAAGGATCGCAGTGGGGAGCGAGGATGTCAGGAACCTTCTTGGACCGAGGAAGGTCGTCGGTGATCCAGAGCTGAGGAATACGATGATGGTGGCGGATGGCGCCATATGAAGCGAGCACGTCGTACCTGTGAACCACACGTGTGACATAAAAGCCTCCCAAAAGAAGTCTCGTGCCGCGCTCGCGCTGAAGTTGAAATAACTTGGCCACCAAAGAGCCAAGATGGACCTTCCGTCCCCCCTCGATGCACCGCAGCATGAAAAGGCCTCTGGCGTTACAGACACCGCTAGAGTTCAACCTGTGAGTAATAGACTCCCGGAAGACCAATTGTAAGAACCAGTAGATTGGCCTCTCCATCATACTAGCCTTGGATGCACTAGAGTCATACTTGGCCGGGTCCGACGGAGCTATAGCACGCCTAAACATCTCGCACTCCTGTGTATTCTCGGTGTTGCGGAAGACAGCAGTCGGAGGAGCTGAAGCTAGCTCTTCCTCTGTGTAGAAACCGAGGTCGATGGCAAACTCATCAAGAGTGAGAGACCTCTCAATCCCTCCTAGGCGGAAGTAGACGCACTTGGTCGTGGTGACAGAATGAATTCTCTCATTCACCCTCTCCATACGGAAGGTGGAGAGGAGCTCCTTGGTTGGTGATGACACTCGATTTAACGTGATTATCAGCCTCGTTTAAGCGACATTCCCTTGCTTAAGACATGGTTTTAAGGGTAGAATAGCGAATATTCACTCAACTGCTCTATCTCGTGCCATTTGTGTTACCTTGGCCCGTTTCGGGTCTATTTGATGGTTTTCTAGTGTTTTCATGTTAGCACAGGTTTTTGCCATCAAATATAGTAGCCAAAGGACGTGTCTAAGGCATTGGAACCCCCAAGAATTGCATCAGAATCAACCAGAGAAGTCAATCAAGTCAACACATCCCTGCCCGATTTGCATAGCAGTTTTTGGCGAAAATGATCTTGAGTTTTCGCCGAAAACTCAAGAAGAAATTGGCAGTTCATCACAAGAGCAATTTTCGGCGAAAACTCAGAAGTTTTTGCCGCAAACTCCAAGCAACTTTGAGCAGAGGAAACAGACAGATCAAGCCAAATTCTTAAGGGAATTTTCGCCGAAAGAAAGGATCGTGACGCCATCCTTCCACCTCGGAGAACCAGTGCTAGGAGTTTAAGATCCAGCAGATTGAAGCTTCAGGGATTCATCGAAATTAGGTTTTGCAGTTCTTCTCTGTCTTTCCTACCTGAGATGTATTCTTTGTTCGTCTTTGATTCTTCTGTATTGAATATGAGTAGCTAAACTTGTAGAGCTTAGATTAGATGAACCCTAAGTGATCCAGGGCTTTAAAGCGGTCACGGATCGGCGGTTATTAGATTCGAAATTCATTCAGTTTCTCCTTCATGTTTGATTTGTTCTTTGTTCTCTGTGTGTCCTGTCTGGTTTGGCCACCTAGATTTGATTCTTGTTAAGCTAAGAATAGAAGCGAACGCTCGCCTTACTTTAAAACACCAAATCGAACAATTAACCTATTCATTGGAGTGTGCCTTTCGTAGGAACCAGTTAGGGTTAATCCACTGCAAGAGTAACTCATAAATCGTTAGTAATTGCACCAGTTAATTAAGTCGTTGAGAGAGGCGACCGTACCCGGCAGAATAATTAATCTTGGTAGCTAGATCGGATAGAGCGAATGTTCGCCAGTCTTAAACCTAAGGGTCAGGAGTTATGGTGGTGTCTATGAACTGAATGAACTAGAATCAAAAATCGCTGGTCTATTGACTGCCAATGCTCTGGTGATCTAGGGGGGATTCAAAGTCTAAGCTTGCCAGTCGTCTATCAAAGTCAATCAATCAATCAATTATTTCTGCATTTAATTTTCATTTCATTTCACCTTGCATATTAGTTTAGATGTCGTGGAACCCACACCACGCACTACGTGTTCAACCTTGAGTAAAAAAAAATTGCCAACGTATTTGAGTAAGCAAGTAGAAGAGGCCCGTGGAATATGATCTACCCTAGCTTCTAGCTTGGTAGTATTTGATCACTGTTTTACAGCTCATCAAATTGGCGCCGTTGCCGGGGAACTCTTCTATTTCGTTGAAAGAAGAGTTGGTATTTTTATTCCTCTACCTTTCCATCTTTCATTTCCCGTCACACTTTGATTTTACACCGGTTGTGTTTGTTTTTGTCCCTTGCAGATCATAGCAGGTACAAAATCGGATTACTCCCGTTCCATCTTTTCCATCCGCAATGGCTGCTCCAAAGAGTGTTGCAGACTACAGTAAACCGAGCGCATCTAACGTTCGGTCCCCCATCACCGTGCCTTCTAATGATGACGATCCTGACTATGAGATCAAGATCCCCTTCCTGGGACTAATCTCTAGGGACCTACAATTTGAAGGAAAGCCTGATGATAATCCTTGCACACATCTGTCTGACTTTCTAGCTGTTTGTGAAACCTTCAAGTCTGGGAACCTCAACAAGAACGCTCTATGCCTTCGAGCCTTTCCATTCTATCTCAGAGGCGCAACTAAGAGATGGCTTGGAAGCAAACCACCCAGTCATTACACCGATTGGGAAACCTTAGCTCAAGATTTCGTTGAGGAATACTTCCCTCCGTCAAGAACGACTGCCTATAAGGACAACATCTCCAGGTTTACTCAGAGAGAAGATGCAAGCTTGTACGACACGTGGAATGAATTCCAATCCCTTCTCTTCAACTGCCCTCATCATGGGTATGAAGAAAGGCAGTTGGCTGAATTCTTTGCTCGTGGTATGCGTGAGGAATCTGCAAAGTGGGTCAACTCCCTAGATGGCGGAGATTGCACTGCTCTCACCCCTCAGGATGCTCTTCTTCATTTTGCTAGCTGTGCTTTAAAGTCAAGAAGCTGGGAGAGACAAAGAGAAAGTACCAAGAGTCAGATGAGCGTTACAGATCAGGTCAAGGCAGAAGTTCAGAAACATCTACAGGCAGTTGGCATCTCCCTCGATCCCCCGTCAGCTACCATCTTTTCATCTGACTGTGGATGGTGCAGAACCTGTGCTCATAACGGCGGAAGCTGCCTCAACTTCGGTAAAACAGACGAATGGTGTACAGAAGAGGTGAACTTCATTGGTCAAGGCTTTGCTAACAATCAGAAAGGCTACGCCGGTTACAGAAACTACGTACCGCAGAACCAGAACAACCGGCTTGCAGATCCATATCAGAGACCTCCTGGATTCATTGGAGGACAACAACAATCTCGAGTAAAGCCGCACTACAATAGAGACGAAGATTACGAGAAGAAGTTCGATCAGATCATGAGCAGACTCGACGAACACGACAATCAGTTAAAAGCTCAAGCCGCACTCAATCAAGGACAGAGGGCTCAAAGCCAAAGGATAGAAGATGCGATAAGCAATATGACTAAACTTTTCACTAGGAATCCTTTCCTTAATCAAGCGGCATTTCAAGCAGACGTCGGTGCAAAGAGCGAACACGCTCAAGCTATCACCACCAGGAGCGGTAAGCAAACAACCGACCCAAAGGCTCCAAAACCTGACATTTTACCAGATACCAGTGCTGCCATGGATATGCCGGAGATTGAAGATATCACAGAAAAGGAAGAAGAAGCACCGGCCCCTCCTCCCAAGACAGCTCCTGAGCCTGTCTTGGCGCCATATATACCTCAGATCCCCTTTCCAAAAGCTGCAATGAGCAAAGCCAAGGATCACGACACCCAGTATAAGAAGTGGTACAATGTTCTTAAGACTGCAGAGATCAAGATACCAGTAACAGAAGCTGTAGAGATTATACCACCACTTGGGAAGTTCTTTAAGGATCTCATGAAGAAAGTGAAGAACGGAGAGGCGTACTCTGTCACGCTCACTAATGAATGCGCTTCTCTCTTCGGTGCGCCATCTCTCATAAGACAGCCGCCACCCCCGCCAGTTAAGTGTTTTGATCCCGGTCCTTTTACATTACCGTGCATCATTAATGGTATTAAAATTGACCGTAGTCTAACTGATTCTGGTGCTTCTATTAATGTTATGCCTGTTTATCTATATGAAAAGCTGAACCTAGGGAAATTAAAACCGCTTACTTTGCATCTCGTGCTAGCCGATAGGTCTTTCAAACTGCCTAGGGGTATAATAGAAAATGTAGCCCAAATAACACCCAATATATATTTTTTTCGCTGTTTGCTGTGGCCCTTTTACCATAATTGTAGATTTCGTTGTTCTAGATACCCGTGAGTTAGACGGAACGCTTATCTTAGGTCGACCCTTCTTAACAACTGCTGGTGCAAATATTAACTGCAAACAAGGCCTGTTGACTTTAAGTGTAGGACATGAAAGGTGTTACATTCTGCATTAAGGATAGCATGAGATACTCTGTTGCTCAAGATGATAACTGTTATACTGTTGATTCTATGGAGTTGGCCTCGGCCAACTTCATCACTAATGCCTTATCTAGTGATCCGCTAGAGTTGTGTTTGATTTCAGGAATTGACAGTGCACTAGAAGATCCAGAGCAGCGCCTATGGCAAGATGAGTTAGACGATCAGAAGGCGACATTCACACCCATTACTGCGCCTACACACATCGAGCCAGCATCGAGTCGGATCACTACTTCATATGAGAATCCGCCAGAGCTCACCTTAAAGGAGCTGCCTGACCATCTAGAGTATGCATTCCTGGGGAAGGAATGCCAGCTGCCAGTCATCATCAATTCGAGTCTATCTCTCGAGCATAAAGAGCAACTGATCAAGCTACTCAAGAAGCATGTCCGAGCCATTGCCTGGCAGTTGGCCGACATCAGAGGCATCTCCGAAACCTTCTACAAGCATCAGATAGTTGTAGATGAAGAGTTCAAACCAGTCAGACAGCCTCAACGCTGATTAAACCCTCTAATGCAGGAAGTTGTGAAGAAAGAAGTCCTTAAGCTCTTGGATGCTGGTATCATCTACCCTATTGCCGATAGTCCTTGGGTCAGTCCGACTCAAGTCGTCCTGAAGAAGGGCGGAATCACAGTCATCCCTAATCTGAAGGGTGAGCTCATTCCAACTCGCACGGTTACCGGATGGAGAGTCTGTATCGATTATCGACGACTCAATGATGCTACCAAGAAGGATCACTTCCCACTGCCGTTCATTGACCAGATGCTAGAACGGTTGGCTGGTCATGACTACTACTGCTTCTTAGATGGGATGTCCAGTTACTTTCAGATCCCCATCGAGCTCGACGATCAAGAGAAGATGACCTTCACCTGCCCGTTTGGTACGTTTGCTTATCGTCGCATTCCCTTTGGTTTATGTAATGCTCCTGCCACTTTTCAGAGATGCATGCTTGCTATATTTGGAGATCTGGTAGAGAATGTGGTGGAGGTATTCATGGATGACTTCTCCGTCTATGGAGACTCATTTTCCAAGTGCCTAGCCAACCTGGACAAGGTGCTAGCTCGTTTTGAGGAAACCAACCTGGCTCTTAGTTGGGAGAAATGCCACTTTATGGTTACCGAAGGCATTGTTCTTGGCCATAGGATCTCTAAGCTCGGTATAGAAGTTGATCGTGCCAAGCTTGAAACCATCGCCAGCTTGCCACCGCTGACCTCGGTCCAGACAGTTCGAAGCTTCCTCGGTCATGCTGGATTCTACCAGAGGTTCAACAAAGACTTCTCCAAGATCACTCTTCCAATGACGAAGCTTCTTAAAAAAGATGTTCCTTTCATTTTTGATAAAGCCTGTCTTGCAGCCTTTGAGACTTTGAAGACTAGACTCACCACCGCACCGATCCTTACATCACCAGATTGGAATATCCCCTTCGAGATCATGTGCGATGCTAGCGACTTCGCCATTGGCGCAGTTCTTGGTCAGAGAAAAGAGAAGAGATTTCATCCTATCTATTTTGCTAGCAAGACGCTTAAAGATGCTCAAAGGAACTACACTACTACAGAGAAAGAGCTTCTAGCTATCGTTTTCTCCTTTGAAAAGTTCAGACAGCACCTGGTTCTTTCACATACCATCGTCTATACAGATCATGCTGCTCTGTGCCACCTTTTGGCCAAACAGGATTCGAAACTATGTCTCATTCAGTGGATCCTTCTTCTCCAAGAGTTCGACATAGAGATTAAAGACAAGAAGGGAGCTGAGAACCTGGCAGCCGATCACCTCTCGCGACTCAAGGAATCACAGGCAGGTAAGTCTACTACTACCCCTATCAATGATTCTTTCCCTGATGAGTTGTTGCGTGTCAAAATTTATGAACAGGTCAACAACATAGGTATCGAGCCCTGGGCAATCCCCCACGCTCAAGAGCTGAGTAACGCAGCCGATTCAGAAGATCCCTGGTATGCCACCCTGGCTAATTATCTCTCTCACGGTGTCGTACCTCCTGAGCTGGATTATAATGCACGCAAGAAGCTCTTCAAAGAAGCCAAGTCATACTTCTGGGATGAGCCTTTCTTATACCGTATTAGTATTGACGGAATGATCCGAAGATGTGTCTCCTACATCGAAGCAGCTGACATCATGCGTAAGTGCCATGAAGGCCAGTTTGGAGGACACTTCGGCGGCAACCGCACTGTAAGAAAGGTACTTGAAACTGGTTTTTACTGGCCTTCAATCTTCAGTGATTGCGATGCCTTTGCTCGTGATTGTGATGCGTGCCAATGATCAGGTAACATCTCTAACCGTAATGAGATGCCCCAAATTGTTTCTTTAACGGTTGAAATCTTTGATGTTTAGGGAATTGATTTTATGGGTCCGGTCACACCTTCCAACGGAAACAAGTATATTCTTGTGGCCGTTGATTATGTTTCTAAGTGGGCTGAAGCTGAAGCTCTACCCACTAACGATTCAAGAGTGGTGGGTCGGTTCCTTACCCATCTTTTCACGCATTTTGGTTCACCACGCTTCATCATAAGCGATAGGGGTACCCACTTCCATGGACTTTTCACGCGTTTTGGCGTCACCCACCGAATGTCCACAACTTACCATCCTCAGGCTAATGGTCAGCCAGAAGTGAAAAACCGTGAGCTCAAGCGGATTCTTGATAGGACAGTTGGACGGTCTCGCAAGGACTGGTCATCTAAGCTCAATGATGCCTTATGGGCTTATCGAACTGCCTACAAGACTCCCATCGGTACCTCACCGTATCAGCTGGTCTATGGCAAGGCATGCCATTTTCCAGTTGAGCTTGAGCACAAGGCGTTTTGGGATAATAAAGAGTTGAATATGAGTTATGCAGTAGCAGGTGATAACCTCCACGACCAGATCGCTGAGCTTGAAGAACACCATCTCCACGCATATGAGAGCACGAAGCTTTATAAGGAACGCACCAAGATAATTCATGACTCCCAATTGAAGACGATCAAGCAGTTCTACCCCGGAGATGAAGTCCTCTTATATAACTCTCGATTGAAGCTCTTCCCGGGTAAACTGAAATCCCGATGGTCCGGCCCTTACACCGTGGTGCGGCAGACATCCTTGGGCAGCGTCTTAATTAAATTGCATGATCAAGAGCCGTTTATGGTCACCAGTCACAGGCTGAAGAGGTATCTACAGGGATTAGCTGTTTCTTTCATCGACGTGCACTACTTTACGTCAGAACCATGACACGAATCCAGGTATCATCCAGCTCATGAACGTTAAACAAGAGCGCTTCGTGGGAGGCAACCCACGGCTAGAGTCAGTTTGTTTTTAGTTCGAGTTATTTTTCTTTTAAAACCCCTTTCAAAATTAAAAAAAAAACCAGCCGGCCTGATTTTCAAACGAGTTTTCACCGCAAACTCGGGTTTTAAACCTCCCCTGATCCTCCTGTTTCTCGCCACCGAAGAGTTCTCGCTGAAAACCCAGCCTTCTCGCCGAAAAGTTTTTGATTTTAAAAGGATTTTTCACAGAAAAATTTCCCAATTTTTTGCCGAAAATATGATGCTTTTCCGCCGACTATTTAAACCTGTTTCAACTTATGTTTTCGCGAAACCCCACCCCCCCCGAAAGCCAATTTTCGCCGAACCCCTCTCTCTTTTGAAAACCCGAGCCCGCCGCCAGCACCCTTGCCCGCCGCCGCCGACCGACCACCCGCCACCCTATTCCTTGTTTGTTTTCCGGCTCCAGCCCTAGAATTGGAGCTCCACAGCTCCGGTTCCACCCGAACAAGTTGTTCAAGCTTTTCGTCGATTTCCCGGATTTCCATTCGTTTTCTCGAGTCATGTCTTCACGGTTAGTTGTTCAGCCCTTGATTTTGTATCTTTTGGATTTTTGACTTTCGATTTTCGGCATGGTTGACTTTAGTTGACTTTTGGATTTTCCTTGATTTGCGTGTTTGCTGTTTCGGTGTCATTTGGCTACACTTTGGCAATACCTCGTGATCTATTTTGCCTCATGCATGGATTTCTGTGCTATCGTGCTAATGAATTCTCTCGTCCTCTATGTGTTGCCGATGTTTTGCCTTGTGCTCTGCCCTATGACGAATTGCAGCTTGTTTCATGCTTGCTTGATTGAATGTCGTTTTCTTCCCTACGTGCTGGCCGTTCCTTGCTGCTATGTTTCAATTCGGTGATCTCTCGGTTAATTTGCTTGCCCCCACTTGTCAACCTAAGTGTGGGGTAGGATTCTTGTCTTCTGATTCTGGTCTCCCCTAAGTTGTTTTTACAGGGCTCCAAAGCGCTTCAAGACCACCAGTGCAGATAGAGCACATCGATCCTCGGCTCGTTAGAACAGGGCTCCACCCTCCAAACCGCCCACACCATCTGCACCGATACCGGTGGTTGTAAAGGTCGCCCTGCAGGTTATACCGACCCCTGTGATTCCTATCTCCTATGCGCCTGCACCCGCCAATGGAGCCTTACATCCTTTCATCGCTGCCCTTGAGCCACACCAGCTGGAGGTCTATCAGAAGATAAAGGACATTCCTCCGGCCAAGATGGCAGTGCTCTCCCTCGACAGTATCAAGAACTACAATCCGGCTTGGCACTCCACCGTCAACCTCGCCTCAGCCAGGCCGGCCTACGATCCCTGACCACTCTTGGTTTGCCCTACCCTCTGGTCGCCATCCACGAGTTCCGGAGCTCTTTTGAGTGCCACATGCCAATACCCAGCAGTCGCTAGAAGTTTGTTTCCTTCCGCCTCGGCGGAGTTCGATATGAGAAGACCGTCAATGAGTTTGCCCTTTTGCTCGAACCCCTGTGATTCCTATCTCCTGTGCTCCTGCACCCGCCAATGGAGCCTTACATCCTTTCATCGCTGCCCTTGAGCCACACCAGCTGGAGGTCTATCAGAAGATAAAGTACATTCCTCCGGCCAATATGGCAGTGCTCTCCCTCGACAGTATCAAGAACTACAATCCAGCTTGGCACTCCACCGTCAACCTCGCCCTCAGCCAGGCCGGCCTTCGATCCCTGACCACTCTTGGTTTGCCCTACCCTCTGGTTGCCCTCCACGAGTTCTGGAGCTCTTTTGAGTGCCACATGCCAATACCCAGCAGTCGCTAGAAGTTTGTTTCCTTCCGCCTCGACGGAGTTCGATATGAGAAGACCGTCAATGAGTTTGCCCTCTTGCTCGAACCCCTTACCGCTACCTAGGACGCCGCCCTTGGGTTCGCGGACGTCTACTCCATCACGCGCGACCCTTACCCTGAAGTATGGAAGTGGATCTCCAGCCAATCGGAGGTCAAGCCTATCATCAACCCCACGGTAGGTGACATTATTCACCCAATTCTTAAACTCTTACATTATGTTTGGATGCAGTCTTTGTGTTATTGCAGCAAGACGAGCCGTCACCATGTTTCCTTAGAGGAACTCATGCTGTTCCGTGCTGTCGAGGAGGAGGGCAATCTCCACATAGGATGGTGGCTCGTGAGATTCTTCCACAAATGCACTACCACTAAGAAACTTCCTTCTGAGCTTCCTGGCGGAACCTTCATATCCTGTCTGATCGACAACCTACAGATCAGCAACAAATGGGGCCCTGATATACCTCTCATCCAGATTGAGCACCTCAGTGCTGAGTTTGCCGTCGCACGAGGCATCGATTTCGGGTGCAGTCTCGATGAATACATTATGCATAGCCCGCCACGACGGGAGCCTACACAGACAGTTGCAACCCCGGTGCCTCACGTGCCTCTCCTGGAGCTATTGACTCCACCTCCACCACAGATGCCCGATGAGATTAACGAGAGGCTGGCGCGTATTGAGCGATGGCAGCTTGACTACTCTGTTGGTTCGCTTCAATGGCAGAAGGATCGGGTGGAGCATGAGGAGACACAAACCGCGCGATGGGCTATTCTACATCAGTTCATGGCTGACCAGGCAGCCAGACACAGGGATGAGCTCACATGGCGACATCGGATGGAGCAGCGACTTGGCATTTCACCTATCCCGACCCCACCTCCACCCCCACCTGCGGAACAGTGATCAGGTTGTTTCTATCCTTTCCATTTCTTTTCTTTCTTCTTTTCGGGTTTCGATCCAACTTTTTCTATGTGGATTCGGGACACTTGTCCCGGTATCCTTTTGGTCTTTTTGTTGTTTGTGTTTTGTAGGATCTTGAGTAGCTACTCCGCTCCACTCCGAACTCTTCGCGTTCATCCACTAGACCGCCCACCACCTTCCAGGTTCTTCGTATCTCTCAACCTCTTTTTAGTCCTGTGAGGACACATAACAGTTTAAGTGTGGGGTAGGATTCTAGGATTATGCATGATCTTGTTTGCTTTTATGTGATTCTGTGGTTCAATTTTGAAATTCTCTAGCATAGAATTGCTCAATTCTTGACTTTTGATGTTAAATTGACTTCAATTTTGAACAATGACGTCTAGACTGTTCCACTTAGAACCTGTAACCAACGTGTCGGAGCTGATATCAAATGAGTCTATGTCAGAACAGATCATAAATCACTTCTTTAGTTGGAACCTGAATCAATTGGCTTGTTAATTGATGAGCCTAAAGATCGTTGTGCGGGTTCAAACAAATTACTAACAAAGCTAACAAGCTAGGGTAGATCGTATTCCACGGGTATTCTAATGATTGACTACTCAAATAAGCTAGCAAATTACTCAGGTTTAAGCACTTCGTGCGTGGTGTGAGTTCCACGACTTCTAATTCTAAGAAATGCAGAAAAATTAAAAATTGAAACTAAGAACAGAATGGAAATTGGTTGATTAAAAAAGAGATGACAGACGAACTTAGACTTTGAATCCCCCTTCGTTCCCCAGTGCATTGCAATCAACAAATCAGCGGATTTCGATTCTCATTCAATCAATTATAAGACACCACCATAACTCCTTACCCTTAGGTTTAAGACCGGCGAACGTTCGTTCTATCCGTTCTAGCTACCAAGATTAATTAGTCACCCGGGTACGGTCGCCTCTCGCAACGACTTAACTTAACTGGTGGAATTACTAACGATTTATGAGTTACTCTTGCAGGGGATTAACCCTAACCGGTTCCTACGAAAGGCACGCTCCAATTATAAGGTTAATTGATCGATTTGATCTTTTAAAGTAAGGCGAGCGTTCGCTTCTATCCTTAGCTTAACAAGAATCTAATCTAGGTGATCAATCCAGACAAGAAACATGAACAATGAAGAACAAATCAAACATGAATGAGAAACTGATTGAACTTTGAATCTAATCACCGCCGATCCGTGACCGCTTTAAAGGCCTGGGTCACTTAGGGTTCATCTAGTCTAAGCTCTAAGAGTTTAGCTACTCATGTTTATCACAAAACAATCAAAGACAAAGAAATAGTTCATCATCCAGAGGAAGAACAGAAAAGAATCTGAAAAACCTAATTAAGACGACTCTGGCAGACTTCGATCTTCGGTAAACTACAATCCTAGCTTCGAGTCTTCGAGATGGAAGGGATGGCGTCACGATCTCTTTCCGGCTCTTCAAACTCTAACTCTTTGCTCCATAACTCTTGAGAATCCTTAGAATTATGATTATGAAAAGTTGATGACACTCGATTTGACGTGATTATCAGCCTCATCTAAGCAACAATTCCTTGCTTGAGACACAGTTTTAGGGTAGAATAACGAATATTCAATCAATTGCCCTATCTCGTGCCATTTGTGTTACCTTGGCCCGTTTCGGGTCTATTTGATGGTTTTCTAGTGTTTTTATGTTAACACAGGTTTTTGCCATCGAATACGGTAGCCAAAGACGTGTCTTAGACGGTGGAACCCCAAAGAATTACACCCGCATCAGCTAGAAAAGTCATTCAACCCGAACGAATTCCTGCCCCATCTACACATATATTTTCGGCGAAAATACCCTTGGGTTTTCGCCGAAAATGAAAGAAGAATCCACTGACCCGATCAAGAGGGAGTTCTCGGCGAAAATACATAAGCATTCTCGGCAAAAACTCTAAGCAGAATCAGCCGGAAGGAAGAGACGGATGAAGCCACATTTGAACAGATATTTTCGCCGAAAATATCCTTGGATTTTTGGCGAAAATTCTAGTGGAAAAGCAGCAATTGTCGGCTAGGTATAAACAAAACCGAACGGCAACAAAAGGGGATCAATTTATCTCACACACGAATTTTGGCTTATTAGCCACGACCTTAAGGTCGATAGATAGAGTTTAGAGAGTTCGAAGATCCGTGGAGAGATCGTGACGCCATCCTTCCACCTCAAAGAGCTCGGAGCTTAAAGTTGAAAATCCAGGAGATCGAAGCTTCGTCGGAGTCGTCAGAATTAGGTTTTTCAGTTCTTATCTGTTCTTCCTCTGTATGATGATTTCCTTTGTTGCCTTTGATTCTTCTGTTATCGTTATGAGTAGCTGAACTTGTAGAGCTTAGATTAGATGAACCCTAAGTGACCCAGGGCTTTAAAGCGGTCACGGATCGGCGGTAATTAGATTCAAAGTTTAATCAGTTTCTCTTTGCATAGCTGTTTTGTTCGTCATTGTTTATGTTTCTTCTCTGGTTGATCGCCTAGATTAAGTTTATGCAAGCTAGGGTTAGTCGCTAGACGTAGTCACTAGACGTAATCGTTAGACAGTTCCCTGCTTTGGCGCTTAAACTGGTCTTCCTTGATCACCTAGTTTAGATTCTTGTTAAGCTGAGGATAGAAGCGAACGCTCGCCTCTCTTTAAAACATCAATTCAACCAGTTAACCTTATAATTGGAGTGTGCCTTTCGTAGGAACCGATTAGGGTTAATCCACTGCAAGAGTAACTCATAAATCGTTAGTAATTGAACCAGTTAATTAAGTCGTTGCGAGAGGCGACCGTACCCGGGCGGCTAGTTAATCTTGGTAGTTAGATTAGATAGAGCGAACGTTCGCCAGTCTTAAACCTAAGGGTAAGGAGTTATGGTGGTGTATAGAAACCGATTGAATTAGAATTGAAAACCGCTGATCTGTTGATTGCCAATGCTCTGGTGATCTAAGGGGGATTCGAAATCTAAGTTCGTCTATCTTCTCGTTAGTCAACCTTTTACTTTTCTGTCTTTTATTTTCCTGCTTTATTAGATTAGAAGTCGTGGAACTCACACCACGCACTAAGTGTTTAAACCTGAGTAATTTGCCAGCTTCTTTGAGTAGTCAATTAGTAGATACCCTGTGGAATACGATCTAGTCTACCTTGGTAGGTTAGTTATTTGATACCGCTAAAACTGTAGCATCAAATTGGCGCCGTTGTCGGGGACTCTTCTATTTCATTGAAAGAAGAATTGGCATTTTTATTCTTCTACCTTTCCATCTTTCATTTTCCATCACCCTTCGATTTTACACCGGTTGTGTTTGTTTTTGTCTTTTGCAGATCATAACAGGTACAGAAATGGATCACTTCCGTTCCATCTTCCTTTACCGCAATGGTTAATCTTAAGAGTGTTGCGGACTACAGTAAGCCGCGTGCATCCAACTTTCGATCCCCCATCACCGTGCTTTCTAATGACGATGATCCTGACTATGAGATTAAGATTCCTCTCCTAGAACTGATCTCTAAGGACGTACAATTCGAAGGGAGGCCAGATGATAATCCCTGCACCCATCTAGATGACTTTTTGGCTGTCTCTGACACCTTCAAGTCTGGGAACCTCAACAAGAACGCTTTATATCTCTGAGTTTTTCCTTTCTCTCTCAGAGGTGCAGCTAAGCAGTGGCTTGGAAGCAAGCCGCCTGGTCATTACACTAACTGGGAGGCATTAGCTCAAGATTTTGTTGAGGAATACTTTCCTCCCGCAAGGACAACTGCTTATAAAGACCGCATCTCCAGATTCACTCAGAGAGAGGATGCAAGCCTGTATGACACTTGGAATGAATTCCAGTCTCTTCTCTTCAACTGCCCTCACCATGGGTATGAACAAAGACAGCTGGCTGAATTCTTTGCTCGTGGTATGCGCGAAGAATCTGCAAACTGGGTCAACTCTCTAGCTGGCGGAGATTGCACCGCCCTTACTCCTCAAGATGCTCTTCTGCAATTTGCTAACTGTGCTTCAAAGTCTAGAAACTGGGAGAGGCAAATAGAAGGAAACAAGAGTCAGAGTCAGATGAGTGTTGCAGAGCAGATCAAGGCAGAGGTCCAGAAACATCTACAAGCAGCTGGTATTCCCCTCGACCCCCCGTCAGCCACCATCTTTTCAGTTGACTGTGGATGGTGTGGGTCCTGTGCTCATAACGGTGGAAGCTGCCTCAATTTCGGCACAACAGAAGTCTGGTCTACAGAAGAGATAAACTTCATCAATCATGGCTTCGCTAACAATCAGAAAGGCTATGCCGGTTACATAAACTACGTGCCACGGAACCAGAGCAACTGGTTAGTAGATCCTTATTATAGACCTCTGGGATTCATTGGAGGACAACACCAGTTTCAAGCAAAGCCGTAATACAATAGAGATATGGACTATAAGAAGAAGTTCGATCAGATTATGAGCAGACTTGACGACCATGACATTCAATTAAAAGCTCAAGCTGCACTCAATCAAGGACAGAGAGCTCAGAGCTAAAGGATAGAGGATGCTATAAGCAATATGACTAAACTCTTTACTAGCAATCCTCTCCTGAATCCAGTAGCATTTCAAGCAGACTCCGGTGCAAAGAGCGAACACGCTCAAGCTATTACCACCAGGAGCGGCAAGCAAACAACTGATCCAAAGGCTCCGGAACTTGGCGTGATACCAGATAACAGTGCTGCCATGGATATGCCAGAAATTGAAGATATCACAGAAGAGGAAGATGAAGCATCCGCTCCTCATCCTCCGCCGCCCAGGACAGCTCCTGAGCCTGTTTTGGCACCATATGTTCCTCGGATTCCCTTCCCAAAAGCTGCAATGAGCAAGGCTAAGGATCACGACACTCAGTACAAGAAGTGGTACAATGTTCTTAAGACTGCAGAGATCAAGATACCAGTGACTGAAGCTGTGGAAATCATACCACCACTTGGGAAGTTCTTTAAGGATCTCGTGAAGAAAGTGAAGAACGGGGAGGCGTACTCTATCACGCTTACTAATGAATGCGCGTCTATTCTCGGTACGCCATCTCCCATTCGACAGCCGCCACCACCCCCAGCTAAGTGTCCCGATCCGGTTCTTTTACATTACCATGCATTATTAATGGCATTAAAATTGATCGCAGTCTGGTTGATTCTGGTGCTTCTATTAATGTTATGCCTGTTTATCTATATGAAAAGCTGAATCTAGGGCAATTAAAACCGATTACTCTGCATCTCGTGTTAGCCGATAGGTCTGTCAAACTACCTAGAGGTATAATAGAAGATGTAGCTGTTTGCTGTGGTCCGTTTACTATAATTGCAGATTTCGTTGTTTTAGATACTCGTGAGTTAGACGGAACACTTATCCTAGGTCGACCTTTCTTAGCAACTGCTGGTGTAAATATTAACTACAAACAAGGCCTGTTAACTTTAAGTGTAGGACAAGAGAGTGTTGCATTCCACATTAAAGATAGCATGAGATATTCTGTTGCTCAGGATGATAAATGTTATACTGTTGATCCCCTAGAGTTGGCCTCGGCCGACTCCCTTACTAATGCTTTATCTAGTGATCCGCTAGAGTTGTGTTTGATTTCAGGGATTGATAATGCATTAGAGAATCCAGAGCAGCGCCTATGGCAAGATGAGTTGGACGAGCAGAAGGCGACATTCACACCCATCACCGCGCCTACACATATTGAGCCAGCATCGAGTCGGATTACTACCTCATACGAGAATCCACCATAACTTACTTTGAAGGAGTTGCCTGACCACCTAGAATACACATTTTTGGGGAAGGACTGCCAGTTACCAGTCATTATCATTTCGAATCTATCTCCCGAGCAGAAAGAGCAATTGCTTAGGCTACTCAAGAAGCATGTCCGAGCTATTGCCTGGCAGTTAGCAGACATCAGAGGCATCTCTGAAACTTTCTGCAAACATCGGATAGTCGTTGATGAAGAATTCAAACCAGTCAGACAAGCGCAACGCCGACTTAACCCTTTGATGCAGGAAGTTGTGAAGAAAGAAGTACTCAAGCTTCTAGATGCCGGTATCATCTATCCTATTGCTTATCGTCGTATTCCTTTTGGTTTATGTAATGCTCCCGCTACCTTTCAGAGATGCATGCTTGCTATATTTGGAGATCTGGTAGAGAATGTGGTGGAGGTGTTCATGGACGACTTCTCCGTCTATGGAGATTCATTTTCAAAATGTCTGGCTAATCTAGATAAGGTGCTAGCTCATTGTGAGGAGACCAACCTAGCTCTTAGTTGGGAGAAGTGTCACTTCATGGTTACAGAAGGTATTGTTCTTGGACATAGAATCTCTAAGACCGGTATAGAAGTCGATCGTGCAAAACTTGAAACCATCGCCAGTTTACCACCGCCGACCTCAGTTAAGACAGTCCGAAGTTTCCTGGGTCATGCTGGATTTTACAGAAGATTCATCAGAGATTTCTCCAAGATCACTCTTCCAATGACGAAGCTTCTTGAGAAAGATGTTCCTTTCGTCTTTGATAAAGCCTGTCTTGAAGCCTTTGAAACCTTGAAGACTCAACTGACCACCGCACCAATTCTTATAGCACCGGATTGGAATCTTCCATTCGAGATTATGTGCGATGCTAGCGACTTCGCCATTGGCGCGGTTCTTGGTCAGAGGAAGGAGAAGAGATTTCATCCCATCTACTTTGCGAGCAAGACATTCAATGATGCTCAGAGAAATTACACTACTATGGAGAAAGAGCTTCTGGCCATCGTCTTCTCCTTTGACAAGTTTAGACAGTATCTGGTTCTGTCACATACCATTGTCTACACAGATCATGCTGTCCTACGCCATTTATTAGCCAAACAGGACTCGAAGCCACGTCTCATCCGATGGATCCTTCTCCTTCAAGAGTTCGACATAGAAATTAAAGATAAGAAGGGAGCAGAGAATCTAGCAGCGGATCATCTTTCCCGACTGGAGGAATCACAAACAGGTAAGTCTACTACCCCTATCAATGATTCTTTCCCTGACGAGCTGTTGCGTGTTGAAACATATGAACAAGTTAACAACATAGCTATCGAGCCCTGGGCAATCCCTCACGCTCAAGATCTGAGTAATGCCGCCGATTCAGAGGAGCCTTGGTATGCAACTCTGGCTAACTATCTCTCACACGGCATTGTACCTCCTGAGCTGGATTTCAATGCACGCAAGAAGCTCTTTAAAGAAGCCAAGTCATACTTCTGGGATGAGCCTTTCTTATACCGAATCAGTCTTGACGGAATGATCCGGAGGTGTGTCTCTTACACTGAAGCAGCTGACATCATGCGTAAGTGCCATGAAGGACAGTTCGGAGGACACTTTGGAGGAAACCGCACGGCAAGAAAGGTACTCGAAACAGGTTTTTATTGGCCTTCAATCTTTAGTGACTCCGACGTTTTTGCTTGACGTTGTGATGCATGCCAGCGATCAGGTAACATCTCTAACCGTAATGAGATGCCCCAAATTGTTTCTTTAACTGTTGAAATTTTTGATGTTTGGGGAATCAATTTTATGGGTCCGTTCACACCCTCCAACGGAAACAAGTATATTCTTGTAGCCGTTGATTATGTTTCTAAGTGGGCTGAAGCTGACGCTCTACCCACTAATGATTCAAGAGTGGTGGCTCGTTTCCTTACCCGTCTTTTCACGCGTTTCGGTTCACCGCGCTTCATCATAAGCGATAGGGGTACCCATTTCCATGGACAATTCGACCGGGTGTGCAAACGCTTTGGCGTCACCCACCGAATGTCCACAGCTTATCATCCTCAAGCGAATGGTCAAGCGGAAGTGACGAACCGTGAGCTCAAGCGGATTCTTGATAGGACAGTTGGCCGGTCTCGCAAGGACTGGTCATCTAAGCTCAATGATGCCTTATGGGCTTATCGAACTGCCTATCAGACTCCCATCGGTACCTCACCGTATCAGCTGGTCTATGGCAAGGCTAGTCATTTACCAGTTGAGCTTGAGCACAAGGCATTCTGGGCTAACAAAGAGTTGAATATGAGCTATGCAGTTGCAGGTAATAACCGCCATGACCAGATCGCTGAGCTTGAGGAGCACCGTCTCCACGCATATGAGAGCACGAAGCTATACAAAGAGCGCACGAAGAGAATTCACGACTCTCATTTGAAAACGATCAAGCAGTTTTACCCTGGAGAAGAAGTCCTCTTATGTAACTCTCGATTGAAGCTCTTCCCGGGTAAACTGAAGTCCCGTTGGTCCGGCCCTTACACCGTGGTTTGGCAGACACCCTTAGGCAGCGTCTACATCAAATTGCACGATCAAGAGCCGTTTGTGGACAACGGGCATAGGCTTAAGAAGTACCTGCAAGGATTAGCGGTCTCTTCCATCGACGTGCACTACTTCACAACGGATCCGTGATCTGAATCCAGGTATCGTCTGGCTCACGGACGTTAAACAAGAGCGCTTCATGGGAGGCAACCCACGGCTGGAGTGAGTTATTTTCATTTTGAGTCGTTTTGTTTTGAAACCCTTTGTTTGAAAAAAAAAACACACTGCCGCCATTTTCAAGCACATTTTCGGCAAAAATGTACCATTATTTTCGCCGAAAAATTTTGGTTTAAAACATCCTGTTTCTCCTGTTCCAACTTTTTGAACCGAGACTACCATCTTTTCGCCGAAAACTTTTCTTCATTTAAACTGAGATTTTCGCCGAAAATCTATCAGCTTTTTCGCCGAAAATTTGCCCCCTTTTCACCGGTAAATAAGGCCCCTTCAGTTTTTGTTTTCGCGAAATTCACACATCCCTCCCCCATCCGAAAATTTCCCAAAAGAACTCCCTCTCTCTCTGTTCACCGTCGCCGCCTCCCGACCGCTCGTCGCACCACCTGCCCGCCGATTGCCAACCGCCACCGCTTCTTTAGCCGCCGACCGCCACCCTTCACCCTTTCCTAGCCCCTGTTTCAAAACCCTAGAATCGGAGCCTTTCAACTTCGGTTTCGACCGACCTAGTTTTCAAATTTTTCAACGAGTCCTCAGATTTCCAATCATTTTCTCGAGTCATGTCTTCACGGTTAGTTGTTCAGCCCTTGATTGTGAATCTTTTGGCTTTTTGACTTTCGGTTTTTGGCATGGTTGACTTTTTGGTTCTCCCTCGATTTGTCATGTTTGCTATATCAGATACAATTGGCTAGGTTTTGGCATTCCCTTGTGACCTTTTTAGGCTAGTAATTTGTTGTCTGTGCGTTCGTGTTCATGAATCATTCCGTTCCTCATGCTTGCTTAATTGATTGACAGCTCTTTCCTGCTATATCTCGATTCATTGATCTCTCGATTTTATTGGCTTACCCTCGCTTTTCAACCTAAGTGTGGGGTTGAAGTCTTGTCTTCTGAGGCTGGTCTTTCCTGAGTTGTGTTTTACAGGGCCCCCAAACGTTTTAAGACTACCAGTGTAGATAGAGCGCAGCGATCCTCGACTCGCCAGACTCGGACCCCAGCCTCTCAACCACCTGCACCAGCTGCACCAACTTCGTCGGCTGTAGCCATCATCCCTGAGGATGAACCGACCCCTGTGACTCCTATCTCATCTATTCCTGCACCTGCAAATGAGGCCCTACATCCTTTCATTGCAGCTCTGGAGCCGCACCAGGTAGAGGTCTTCTAGAAGATCAAAGGCATTCCTCCGGCTAAAGTGGCAGTTCTTTCTCTAGACAGCCTCAAGGCACACAATCTGGCATGGCACTCCACCATCGACTCCGCCCTTAATGAAGCCAGTTTACGAGTGCTAACCGCTCATGGCTCCCCCTACCCGCTTGTCGCTCTTCAAGAGTTCTGGAGTTTATTTCGGCGCCTCACCCCGAAGCCCATACGTGAGCAGAAATTCGTATCATTTCGCCTCGGTGGTGTTCTACACGAGAAGTCCATTCAAGAGTTTGGTCGCCTGCTGGACCCGCACGTCAACCTCGATACAGCATTAGCTGGCTTCTAGGACACATACTCCATCACGAGTGCTCCTTACCCAAACGTGTGGAGATGGGCCTGCTGCGAAGATGAGATCTCACCTATCGTCAACCCCACGGTCGGTGACATCTTTCACCCTATTCTTAAATTCTTGCATTATGTTTGGGTGCAATCTCTATGTTATTGCAGCAAGTCGAGCCGTCACCATGTTTCTTTGGAGGAGCTCGTATTATTCCGTGCTGTAGAGGCGGATGCCAACCTGCATCCCGGATGGTGGCTTGCACGATTCTTTCACAAGCGTACTACCACCAAGAAGCTTCCTTCTGAGCTTCCAGGGGGACCTTTCATTTCAATTTTGATCGACAATCTCCAGCTCGGTGACAAATGGGGCCCCGACATTCCTCGAGTCCCGGTTGAGCATATAGGTGCTGAGCTCACCATAGCACGGGGCATCGACCTTTCAGCGAATTTTGAGCATTGCACGTCACTCCCTCACCGAGTTCCCCAGTCAGTATAGCACCCGCCGTCGCGAGCGCAAATCACCGCGGAGATGAATGAGAGGCTGGTGCGTATTGAGAAGTGGCAGCTAGACTACTCGGCTGGTTCGCTTCAATGGCAGAAGGACCGAGTAGCACATGAGGAGACTCAAAACGAGCGTTGGTCCATTCTCCAGCAATTCATGGCAGACCAGTCCGCCCGACACATGGATGATACCGCATGGCGACTTGGCATTTCCCCGCCTCCACCCCCACCATTGGAACAGTGATCAGGTTGTTTTCATCCTTTTCCAATTCTTTTCTTTCTTCTTTTCGGGTTTCGCCCCAATTTTATTCTGTGTGGATCTGGGACACTTATCCTAGCATCCTTTTGATCATTTTATTATTTTTGTTTTTGTAGGAACTTGAGTAGCTACTCCGCTCCGCTCCGAACTCTCCGCGTTCATCCACTACACCGCCCTTCACCCTCCAGGTTCTTCGTTCTATCTACTTTAGTTTGGTCCTGTGAGGACACAGAACAGTCTAAGTATGGGGTATTTAGGGTGTTAGAGAACCATGCATGATCTTGATTGCCTATATCTTTGTGTGCCTCGTGATTCCTGTCCAGTCTCTCTAGTAATAGATTGGCTTAGTTTTTGATTTTTGAGGTTAAGTTGTTATTCAAACCTTCATAATGATGCTTAGACTGCTTAACCTAAAACTTGAGAACCAACGTGTGTACTTTGATGCTAAATTGCCTGGTGAGAACAGAATTTTTAAATCACACTTGTAGTTTGTAGCCTTGATTGCATGAAAATGACCGAATCCGACTAGCAAACCAACTGTGAGCTTTTGATCCATTGCACGTAACTTGCAATTTCAATTCTTTCTGAGTGGTTTTCTATTTGCTTGAATGAGTTAGAATTTGCATGAGACCTACTTGAGACCACACGATGACACGAGTTCTAGAAGGATAGGGGCACCTAGATTCAGCTACTTAGCCAGATAGCCTACCAAACGATAAATCCATTAGGTTTAAACCCTTGAGCTTGGCCTGTTCTTTCGGTTCGATAATACATTACAGCCATTTCCCATTTCTTTCATTCCCCGTTGATCCCCTATGGTTGTAGTTCTAGATTGACCTACCGGAAGTCGGTTTGTGGTAACCTGCCTATAGCCATTAAACAGGTGGTCTTAGCTAATATGTCCAGACGTGTAAATCCCTCTAGCAACTAAAAGAAAGAATCGGCACAAAAGGAAAAAAAAGTCAAGTAAGAAAAGAAATTTTTTTTGAAAAAAGTAAGAAAAGAAAACTCAGAAAAGTTTCAAAGTTTTAGTTCAATAAAACGTTCTTCTCCCTACAGATGGAAGAACGAAGTCAAAAGAAAAGTTAAAAAGAAAAAGAAAAAAATAATAGTATACGAAAAAGAAAATAAGTGCTAGGTTGCTTGAGGGTATCATAGGACGAGCGTTCATTATTCCACCCGTGTCTGGTTAGACGGTAGGAAACCATAGATTAGATTCGAGGGAAGTTAGTCGAAAGCTACACCGCACAAAGCCATCATCATACATTCCCTATCTCATTGCATCATAAACCCAAGTAGTGTAGAATTCATTACGGTCCTAGCAGGGAAGTCCTTCTTGACTAGATACTCGTGTTGTCACAGTGGTGGAGATGTGGTCGAAATGCAAACCTATGACAGAATTCAGTAACAAAAAATGATTGAGAGCATAAACACATCCTTAAACACAGAGAGTGAGAGTTCCCCATTTTATTAAATATTTCCTGTGTGAGGAGTCTGGTCGGTCAGGTCAAATTCGTGCATAATTGGTTGCTGATTACTGGTCGTGTGCAATTTACTAGTGAGACCAGGTTGTTTGGCTGATCTGTATACATGTCAGGTTTCTTGTTCTATGAATTAGCTGTCTAATAATTCATTGTGTTTGATTGAGCTCCAATTTGATCGATCTTGTCATTTGTGAACATGAGCATTTCTATTTAGTTTGCTTGAGGACAAGCAAAAGCTTAAGAGTGGGGTATTTTGATGACACTCGATTTAACATGATTATCAGCCTCATCTAAGCAACAATTCCTTGCTTGAGACACAGTTTTTAGGGTAGAATAACGAATATTCAATCAATTGCCCTATCTCGTGCCATTTGTGTTACCTTGGACCGTTTCGGGTCTATTTGATGGTTTTCTAGTGTTTTTATGTTAACACAGGCTTTTGCCATCGAATACGGTAGCCAAAGACGTGTCTTAGACGGTGGAACCCCAAAGAATTACACCCGCATCAGCTAGAAAAGTCATTCAACCCAAATGAATTCCTGCCCCATCTACACATATATTTTCGGCGAAAATACCCTTGGGTTTTCGCCGAAAATGAAAGAAGAATCCACTGACCCGATCAAGAGGGAGTTCTCGGCGAAAATACATAAGCATTCTCGGTGAAAACTCTAAGCAGAATCAGCCGGAAGGAAGAGACGGATGAAGCCACATTTGAACAGATATTTTCGCCGAAAATATCCTTGGATTTTTGGCAAAAATTCCAGTGGAAAAGCAGCAATTGTCGGCTAGCACTACAAAAAAATGACATCCTAACAGCGGATTTTTAGTGATTCTAACAGCGGATAGGCCGCTGTTAGAAATCCTAACGGCGGTTGCATATCCGCTGTTAGGTTGACTAACGTAAGGTGAGCTAACATCGGATATTCTGACCGCCGTTAAACCTAACAGCGGTTATTTCTAACAGCACTTAAAATCCACCGTTAGAATTCCGATCAGATTTAAAAAAAATGCAGAAACCTGCATCGTAGGTTCTGCTTCTTCTTCTTCTTCCTCCGATCTTCTCCTTCTTCTTCTGCTTCTTCCTCCGATCTTCTCCTTTTTCTTCTTCTTCTTCTTCTTCTTCTTCTTCTTCCTCCTCCTCCGGGCTTCTTTCTTCTTTTGCTTCTTCTTCTACTTTCTTCTCTTCTTTCTTCCTTTTCTTCTTCTTCTTTCTTCAACATAGTACCTGCAATCAAACATAAAATTTAAACCCCTAATCTCATATCAAAACTCTAGATTCAACCAAAACCAAAATTTAAATGGAGATGAATAACCTTTTCGACACATGTTCTTCTTCTTCCACCGCTGCTGGCCGGAGTCTGAGTGGATTCATCAGAGGCGGAGGAGGAGTTGAAGAAGGAAGAAGAAGGGATTTGTTTTTGGGGAAAGAAGGAAGAAGAGGGGATTTGTTTTTGGGGAAAGAAGGAAGAAGAGGGGATTTATTTTTGGGGAAAGAAGAAGAAGAGGGATTCTTTTGGATCTGGAAAAGAAGGAAATAAGGATTGCCCACAAGTCATTTGCTAGGGATGGGCACACGGATCGCCACATCAGCAAAAACCTAACAGCGGATTACCTAACAACGGTTAAATCCGCCGCTAGGTTTCCCCCCAAAAATTTTGATTTCCCGCTAAAGCGAGATATTTTGGCGCCCCTTGAATTAAACGGCTAACAGCGGATTTCTAACAGCACTTTTTTTCCGCTGAGAATTAGGTTTTTCAGTTCTCATCTGTTCTTCCTCTGTATGATGATTTCCTTTGTTGCCTTTGATTCTTCTGTTATCGTTATGAGTAGCTGAACTTGTAGAGCTTAGATTAGATGAACCCTAAGTGACCCAGCGCTTTAAAGCGGTCACGGATCGGCGGTAATTAGATTCAAAGTTCAATCAGTTTCTCTTTGCATAGTTGTTTTGTTCGTCATTGTTTATGTTTCTTCTCTGGTTGATTGCCTAGATTAAGTTTATGCAAGCTAGGGTTAGTCGCCAGACGTAGTCACTAGAAGTAGTCGTTAGACAGTTCCCTGCTTTGGCGCTTAAACTAGTCTTCCTTGATCACCTAGTTTAGATTCTTGTTAAGCTGAGGATAGAAGCGAACGCTCACCTCTCTTTAAAACATCAATTCAACCAGTTAACCTTATAATTGGAGTGTGCCTTTCGTAGGAACCGATTAGGGTTAATCCACTGCAAGAGTAACTCATAAATCGTTAGTAATTGCACCAGTTAATTAAGTCGTTGCGAGAGGTGACCGTACCCGGGCGGCTAGTTAATCTTGGTAGTTAGATTGGATAGAGCGAACGTTCGCCAGTCTTAAACCTAAGGGTAAGGATTTATGGTGGTGTATAGAAACCGATTGAATTAGAATTGAAAACCGCTGATCTGTTGATTGCCAATGCTCTGGTGATCTAAGGGGGATTCGAAATCTAAGTTCGTCTATCTTCTCGTTAGTCAACCTTTTACTTTTCTGTCTTTTATTTTCCTGCTTTATTAGATTAGAAGTCGTGGAAATCACACCACGCACTAAGTGTTTAAACCTGAGTAATTTGCCAGCTTCTTTGAGTAGTCGATTAGTAGAAACCCTGTGGAATACGATCTAGTATACCTTGGTAGGTTAGTTATTTGATACCGCTAAAACTGCAGCATCAAAAGTCTATCTGATTTTGGGCCGCCGGTTAAGTATTTATACTTAACCCTAATTCAGCCGGATTTTGCCTGATATTTTCGCCGAAAATACTATGGTATTTTTGCCAAAAATCTTGGTGTAAATGGGGAGCCCGCCGGTTGATTTCTTCTGTAATTTTCGGTCCAATAGTTTTCGGCAAAAACTTAGGGTTTTCACCAAAAACTTCCTTCAGTTGACATCAATGATTTTGTGCATGTATTTTTGCCGAAAATGCTAGGGTATTTTCGGTGAAAACTCCTTTGTAAATCGGGCAGACTTTGGTTCGACTTGATTGACTCCTCGGATCGATTCTGGTGCAATTCCTCGAGGTTCCAATGCCTTAGACACGTCATTGGCTACTTTATTTGACGGCAAAAACCTGTGCTAACATAAAAACACTAGAAAACCATCAAATAGACCCGAAACGGGCCAAGGTAACACAAATGGCACGAGATAGGGCAATTGATTGAATATTCGTTATTCTACCCTAAAAACCATGTCTTAAGGAAGGAAATTTCGCTTAAATGAGGCTGATAATCACGTCA
Organism: Linum lewisii; assembly: GCA_034768395.1. Lineage (NCBI taxonomy): Eukaryota > Viridiplantae > Streptophyta > Magnoliopsida > Malpighiales > Linaceae > Linum > Linum lewisii. Next base: position 24,019,919 of record CM068304.1, read on the forward strand.
AATTGAGTGTCATCATTAATGACAAAGCTCGATAACACCATTCTAAGATGATAAATGCTAGCTTCTTCCATGTTTTTCACTCCATATTTGTTCACCTGTGATTGTGGCTTGAGATTAGACGGAAATCCAATTCGAAATCTTGTGTAAAAAGTTATAACTAGCTAGGATCAAGTGGCTAAATTTTTAAATCGAGCAAATGGGTTGTTCAAAGTAATTGTCGAGTTCTTCAAGTGCTGAAAAATAAAGCTAGGCAAGCCCGACACCGAAGTGAAGTGTTCGGGTTGAGCACTAGCATAGGCACAAATACTATGAGCTAGGCAGGTCCAACACCTAAGTGAAGTGTTTGGTATCGAGCACTAGTATGCAGTAAATCAATTGAAGGAAGAAGTTGTGCTTGAAATAAATTATTGTTTAAAGTGATCCTAGCTAGAACATGTAACGTACAGATCTAGAAACAGATGAAGTCGAGTCGATAGCCACGTCATTTTTCCTTCTTCCGCATCCTCATCATGGCTAGAGCTTAAAGTCTTTTTTATTAGAATTGGTGTTATCAAAGTCAGTTAACTATGATTAATTGTTTTGCTAAAACTACTACTTGAAGTGTGCAGAAATTAGTAAGATCAAAAACTTGTTTGGTTGATGTTCTTGCATGTGTAGGTCACTCTTTCTACGTGGAACAGTCTAAACCAAATCGTAGAAATTGAATCTCAGTTTGATCTCGTGTCATTCGGGAATTTGAGAGTGTTCTATTTCAGTTTGCTTGAGGACAAGCAAAAGCTTAAGTGTGGGGTATTTTGATGACACTCAATTTAACGTGATTATCAGCCTCATTTAAGCGACATTCCCTTGCTAAGACATGTTTTTAAGGGTAGAATAGCGAATATTCACTCAACTGCTCTATCTCGTGCCATTTGTGTTACCTTGGCCCATTTCAGGTCTATTTGATGGTTTTCTAGTGTTTTCATGTTAGCACAGGTTTTTGCCATCAAATATAGTAGCCAAAGGACGTGTCTAAGGCATTGGAACCCCCAAGAATCGCACCGTAATCTACCAGAGAAGTCAATCAAGTCAACACATCCCTGCCCAATTTGCACAGCAGTTTTCGGCGAAAATGATCTTGAGTTTTTGCCGAAAACTGAAGAAGAAATTGGCAGTTCATCACAAGAGCAGTTTTCGGCGAAAACTCAGAAGTTTTCGCCGCAAACTCCAAGCAACTTTGAGCAGAGGAAACAGACGGATCAAGCCAAATTCTGAAGGGAATTTTCGCCAAAAATTCTCTGAGCTTTCGGCGAAAACTTAAGCTATTTCCAGCTGAACCACGATTAGGTTTAAATACAAAAAAACCGGCGGCTGAAATCGACATCTCATAACTTACACTTTGGACGAAAATTCCAAGAGGGAGACGAGAGGGAGGAATAGTGAAAGGAGTTCGAGGAGCCAGGAAAGGATCGTGATGCCATCCTTCCACCTCGGAGAACCAATGCTAGGAGTTGAAGATCCAACAGATTGAAGCTTCAAGGATTCGTCGAAATTAGGTTTTGCAGTTCTTCTCTGTCTTTCCTACCTGAGATGTATTCTTTGTTCGTCTTCGATTCTTCTGTATTGAATATGAGTAGCTAAACTTGTAGAGCTTAGATTAGATGAACCCTAAGTGATCCAGGGCTTTAAAGCGGTCATGGATCGGCGGTGATTAGATTCGAAATTCATTCAGTTTCTCCTTCATGTTTGATTTGTTCTTTGTTTTCTGTGTTTCCTGTCTGGTTTGGCCACCTAGATTAGATTCTTGTTAAGCTAAGGATAGAAGCGAACGCTCGCCTTACTTTAAAACACCAAATCGAACAATTAACCTATTCATTGGAGTGTTCCTTTCGTAGGAACCAGTTAGGGTTAATCCACTGCAAGAGTAACTCATAAATCGTTAGTAATTGCACCAATTAATTAAGCCGTTGCGAGAGGAGACCGTACCTGGGCGACTAATTAATCTTTGTAGCTAGATCGGATAGAGCGAATGTTCGCCAGTCTTAAACCTAAGAGTCAGGAGTTATGGTGGTGTCTGTGAACTGAATGAACTAGAATCGAAAATCGCTGGTCTATTGACTGCCAATGCTCTGGTGATCTAAGGGGGATTCGAAGTCTAAGCTTGCATGTCGTCTGTCAAAGTCAATCAATCAATCAATTATTTCTGCATTTAATTTTCATTTCATTTCACCTTGCATATTAGTTTAGAAGTCGTGGAACCCACACCACGCACTACGTGTTCAACCTTGAGTAAAAAAAATTGCCAACGTATATGAGTAAGCAAGTAGAAGAGGCCCGTGTAATACGATCTACCCTAGCTTCTAGCTTGGTAGTATTTGATCACTATTTTACAGCTCATCAGTTGGCCACTCGTACGCCGGCTCGGTGACTTGGAATATTGGGAGCAAACCAGCTCGGTTAAGTGTCGCACGGAGACCATCAGCCCAATCTTCCGCCTCCATGGCCTCCCAATCAACCTGACTCATGGCACCAATTTCTTTCCTCTGAATGATCATCCAAGTCTCCTGATCATCGTCCCTCGGGAAGTTGAAGATAGTGGTGGAGACGTTATCCCGCTGGGGAGCCACCTGGAGGGTGTCGCGCCTCGCGGTCCCTTTCAGTTTCTTCGCCGGAGGTGGGGCGGAGGAAGATGAAGCTACTCCTTTTCCTTTGGATTTTCCATCCTGAAAAGCATTCACAAACCAAAATGTCAAGTTTAGCATATAACAAGTGGGATTGGTGCATATAAAACAAGCAAATGGAATAAGGTATGAGACACACGAGATCACGGTATTGAACCTATGAATCAACCGAGCAACGACAACCACAACAAACATCAAAGATATCAAGATCAAAGAATGCAAGTAGGATGTCAACAAGTGAAGGCACAATCACATAAGCACATATCTAGGTCTTACACACACTTAGCAAGATCAACATTTAGGCATTTAACAAACTTGGCAAAGATCATCATGGAAGCAAATAGCCAATTGCAATTCAAACTTAAGTCATAATCAAGTAATAAGCAAGTCCAAATCAGCCATATAAGTCGCACAAGCTAAGATCACAACTCATGAAATCGATATGCAAAAAGAGTACTGCTGAACTGCAGAACAGGGTATCAAATACTACCAAGCTGGAAGCTAAAGTAGATCATATTCCACGGGTCTTCTAATGATTGATTACTCAAATATAAAGGCAAATTACTCAGGTTTAACACTTTGTGCGTGGTGTGAGTTCCACGACTTCTAATTCTAAGAAATGCACGGAAATTAAAAATTAAAACTGAAAACAGAGTGAAAGATTGGTTGATTAAACAAAGATGACAGACAAGCTTAGACTTTGAATCCCCCTTCGTTCACAATAGCATTGGCAATCAATAGATCAGCGGATTTCGATTCTCATTCAATCAATTCTAAGACACCACCATAACTCCTTACCCTTAGGTTTAAGACCGGCGAACATTCGCTCTATCCGTTCTAGCTACCAAGATTAATTAGCTGCCCAGGTACGGTCGCCTCTCGCAATGACTTAACTTAATTGGTGCAATTACTAACGATTTATGAGTCACTCTTGCAGTGGATTAACCCTAACTGGTTCCTACGAAAGGCACACTCCAATGATTAGGTTAATTGTTTGATTTGATGTTTTAAAGTAAGGCGAGCGTTCACTTCTATCCTTAGCTTAACAAGAATCTAATCTAGGTGATCAATCCAGACAAGAAACATGAACAATGAAGAACAAATCAAACATGAAAGAGAAACTGATTGAACCTTGAATCTAATCACCGCCGATTCGTGACCGCTTTAAAGCCCTGGGTCACTTAGGGTTCATCTAGTCTAAGCTCTACGAGTTTAGCTACTCATGTTCATACAAAAAGAATCAAAGGCAAAGACAGAGTTCATCTTGAACAGAGGAAGAACAGAAAAGGATCTGAAAAACCTAATTAAGACGACTCTGGCAGAACTTCGATCTCCGGTTATCTGCAATCCTAGCTCCGAGTCTTCGAGATGAAAGGGATGGCGTCACGATCTCTGCCTGGCTCTTCGAACTCTAAACTCTACTCTAGAACTCTTGAGAATCCTCGAAGTATTTGGTATTAGTTGGTATTCTGAGATATTATCAGGTCTATCTTAATTTGGGCCGCCGGTTAAGTATTTATACTTAACCCTAATACCGCCGGATTTGCCTGGAATTTTCGCTGAAAATCTGATGGAATTTTCGCCAAAAATTCCTTTGTAAATGGGGTGATTGCCAGCTGTTTCTCCTGTGATTTTCGTATGCCGGGTTCTCGGTGAAAACTTGAGGTTTTCGCCAAAAACTTCTTCTTGAAAGCTCTGCCGATTTCTTCATGAGTTTTCGCCGAAAACTCCAAGGGATTTTCGCCGAAAACTTCTTTGTAAATGGGAGCAGAATTTGGTTCGACTTGATTGACTCCTTGGATTGATTCCGGTGCGATTCCTCGAGGTTCCAACGCCTTAGACATGTCCTTGGCTACTTTATTTGACGGCAAAAACCTGTGCTAATATGAAAACACTAGAAAACCATCAAATAGACCCAAAACGGGCCAAAGTAACACAAATGACACGAGATAGAGTAGATGAGTGAATATTCGCTATTCTACCCTAAAAACCATATCTTAAGCAAGGAAATGTCGCTTAAATGAGGTTGTAATCACGTCAAATCGAGTGTCATCAAGTACCTTAATCCGTCATACGAGCTAACTAAGGTATAGATATTCGGGAACAAGCATGCATACATGTCTATAATCATCATAACATCAATCTCAAAGCAACAATTCATCCAATTTCGTCCATAAGCAAAAATCCCCAATTTCGATAAAAATCGGTATGAAAAGTCTATGAAATTTCACAATTGGATAGGAAAACGAAGTCTAAATGACCCCCGATTCAAACTACAAGCTCATTATATCACCAATTTCATGAATATCAACTCAATTTAACAAAACCCCAAAATTGAAAAATTAGGGTTCTTGAGCTCAAGAACACAAATCCGATTCAGCACCTGGAAATCAAAATCGAGGTTGGAAATCACTGATATAAGCATCATAGGAGGTAGGGGAGTCGATTTACATACCTGGAGTCTAGTTAAACTCAAGAAATCAAAGAAAAATGAGTGAGATTGGTTGGTTCAAGTTGAAGACTCGAACTGGCTGTTGCAGATTAGGAGGCATCGGATGCTGCTGCGAACGGTGGACGATCGGCGAGGGAGGTGGCGACGACGTCCGATGCCGGCGGTCCAAGCTCTGTCGGCGATAGTGTGAAGAGGGGGCGGGTTTGTGTGGTGGTTGGCGGCGATGTGGTGGAAGGGAGGGGGATTTCGGGAGAGAAAACGAGAGGAGAGAGAGTGTCGCGGAAAAATCAGAGGAAAAAAAATGACTTACCCGTGCATTTGGGGACTTACACGGCGTGTAAGCTCCTCAGTGCAATAGCTTACACGGCGTGTAAGCCCTTACAAGGGTGGGTACACAGCTGTGTAAACCCACTGTGTTTTTGAGTTCTCCTTGGGTTCTCTATTCCGGATTTTGGACAATTTCTTGCAAATTGGTCACTCCTCTTCCTGCAAACAAAATATTCAACCCAAATAATACCCAAGAAATATTTTTCGACTACTTTCTATCATCCAGACTCAACCGACTCGACACAAAATTCCCAAAATGACTCAAAATAAATAAAAACTGACTCGATAAATTTAAAATGAATTCCAGCCGTGGGTTGCCTCCCACACAGCGCTCTTGCTTAACGTCATTGAGCCGGACGATACCTGGATGGCGATCAAGAGACATCCCAACTCTGGATTTCTTTTAAGCTCGAGTCGGAGTTCATAAAATACAACTTCGGAGATCCTCCGGCAAGTGTGAACTTCTTCCCGTTTGCATGAATTAGCTTAGTTCGTCCATCGGGAAGATAGCCAGAAATTTCAAACGTCCCGAACAATTCTTTCGAAGGAGCGTCCTTCTCTTTATTCTCCTTCTTCATCTCACCAGGATCTTTAACTTTTGGCGATTCATGAGGGGATGCCGTAAGATCCTCCTTCTTTCTCGGCTTCTGTGTTGGCAGCTCATTCTTCAGATTAGGGACCTATCCAACACTTGGCAAGCATATTTCTGAAGAAACTTTAGATTTTTCTTTAGTAACGGAGTTGACCAAAGCCAACTCCACAACTTCAATAGATAAGCAATGTGCCTTTTCTTTGACAGGGACTTGCATACCGTCCTTGAGGCGGAATGTCATGGTATCCTTGCCGCCCTTAATGTCAACGAGCCATTCGAGACATTAATGGTAATGCCGGCTATCACCATAAATGGTCGACCTAGGAGAAGAGGGACATATTCCCCTCGGGTATCCATAAGAACAAAATCAGCTAGAATAGTAAAAGGACCACAACTGACAACCACGTCTTCTATTAATCCCCTAGGTAATTTCACAGATCTGTCGGCAAACACTAAATGCATGCTAATCAGTTTCAATTCTCCTAGGTTCAATTTCTCATACAAGCAGGTAGGCATGACATTAATGGAAGAACCTAGATCAATTAAACTATGATCAATTTTTACATCATTAATAGTGCAAGGCAAAGTAAAAGCACCGGGATCACGACACTTAGCTGGGGGAAGTATGGCGGTCGTCTGGCTGTGGATCGCGGAGCATTCTCCCTCGAGGGAGACGGAAGACAACTCTCCGTTCTTCTTGTTCTTCGCAAGATCTTTCGTGACTTTTCCAACCTCCGGTATCATCTAGATAGCATCAGTAACTGGTATCTTGATATCTGTGTTCTTGAAGTATCCATACCACTTTCTGTACCGGGTATCATGATCTTTCTCCTATGATTGCGCAGCCTTAGGAAACGGAATCCAAAGCTGATATGAAGGGGGAGGTGGCGCAGGTGATGTCTTTGTCAGGGGAGGCGGGGCAGTCACCTCCTCCTCTTCTTCTTTATCCTCCTTCTCAATCTCTGGCTTGTCAATGGCTATATCATCAGGAATTATGGCCGGATCAGGAGATGCAGGACCAGCTAATTGCTTTCCGCTTCTTGTGGAGATGGCCTTGACGGGCTCCTTCCTGATGGTAGAGTCGTCTTGAACCGATGATTGATTAAAGAAGGGGATACTAGCTAGCATGCTAGCCATGCTATTCACCGCGCTCTCCACTCGTCGACCTCGATCTTCATGATCTCAATTTAAGATGGCTTGAAGCTTGAATTTCTCTTCGTGGTCATCGAGTCTTGCCAAGATCAGGTCGAGCTTCCTGTCTATCTCTATTTCCCAAGTATTCTCAAACGTATAATTCTGAGGTTGCTGTCCTCCGATGAATCCAGGGTGATCTTGATCAATAAAATTCACTTCCCCTATAGATCAGTTATTTGCTGTACCGAAAATCTCCTTCATGTGTTTCTGTACTTCGATCTTGATCTGATCTTCACTGCTTGGTTAGCTCTTAGCTGCTCCAAACTGTCTCTCCCAATTCCTAGACTTAGATGCGCAGTTTGCAAAGTGAAGAAGAGCAGTTTCTGGTGCGAGTGCGGTGTAGTCGCCATCAGCTAAGACGTTAACCCATTTAGCCGATTCTTCGTTCATCCCCCGGACAAAGAACTCGGCTAGTTGTCCCTGCTTGAATCCATGATGAGGGCAATCATGAAGGAGTTCTTGGAATTCGTTCCAAGCATCATATAAACTTACTCCTTCCTTCTGAACAAATCTGGCAATGTCGTCCTTATAAGCTGTAGTTCTTGAAGGAGGAAAGTATTCCTCTACGAAATACCAAGTCGCAGTCATAAGTAAAAAAGATATAACAATTAGGCAGTGGAACTTGCCCTAAGTCTAACTAACTAACGTGCCAGAAACAATTTTTGAGAGTGCTAGACTTAGCAAGACTGCCCCTAGCATAATCGAAAAGAATATAAATCTTGTTATGGGGTTGGATCTGTAAGGGATCGAAGTTCAAGCGTGGGATACTTTTACTATATGGAATCTCGCAACTATTAGGACAAGGACATTTAGGAAGTCTGAATTGCACGAAAGGGTAAGGCCATTAACAAGGGCAAGAAAGGCGTAAGAGGTCCTAATTTACTAAACAACGGGTATCTGTATGTTTTAGAATAGAAGGGCACCGGGAGCAATACTCCACCACGTACCAAATCCCAAAAAGCAGGCAAAAGATTAATACAAAGCAAAGCATATATCTTTCACATAGGAGTAGGTAAGAGTTTCCGTGAGAGAAAAGGATTGAATGCGAGAGGCTAGAAGTAGACCAATAGGGAGAGGTTTGAATATGCTCGACCGATCCATAATAGAGGGGCCTATCCCACCTAAACGAACGAAGAGCATATTTTTTCCCTTTTGTACGATCCGGGGATCTTTTTATACTTTTATGGGTCCATCCCATTCAAGAATAAAGAACTTGCGTTTCAACACTGCGCATAGCACCCCAAAATCGGGTTACTTTCATTCAGATAGATACATTATATACCTTAAAAACAAGGGCCATCCGGTCGTGAGTGAACATTCAACCTTCGTTCACAGAAGAAGGAGACTAGTTGCGACAGGAAAGAGGGAAGATGGTGTTGTGCTTCTTACCTATGATGATTCCGCACCTGGTTAAGCTTATTACTGGCGGGCGGTTCCGATCGATTGAAGTTACGGTTCAAAGCTAAACCCCGAAGTGAAGTAAGCTGAAACTTTGAGGTCATAAGCCCATCTGCCATTCCCTCACTCGCTAGCAACCAAACCAAATGGGATTCAATTCTTCGATTCCCTTCTCTTTCGGTTAGCAACTAACCGGCTCTCGTACTCGGTACTCTCTCCTCTCCCGTTGCCTAACCACCTTACCTATTCGCCCTAGACCCAGCCACCAAATGGAACTCTGCCCTTTTGAACCAACTGTGGTTAGACCGAAAGTAGCAAGAGCTTCTTCAACTTGAGCGGATTCGATGCATCAAGAAGCCAAGGTCTTCCTTCCCTTCCACATGGTTTAATCGGAGTAATCGCGTAGACATAGAGTCCCATTCTTTCTTAACCAAAGGGCGAAGTGAAGCTCACTATGTTCTACCCTTTCGGTCGAGCTACTACGTAGCAGAATGAGTGGAATAAAGTGTAAAGTTCCAGAGATTGGTCATGTCATGCATTCACTTCCTATTTTTTGCATGACAAAGCCCCGAGCCGGTCTTACTAATTCCCCATCTTGGTTCGCCAGTTGGTGACCGATGCGAGCATGGGGCGCAGGAGAAAGAATATGTTTATTGGAAAGCTACTCCGCCTGAGGCGATTAAGATTACTTGACCTATGCCCGCCCGATGCGAAGGTCTTCGATTGGACGTGCTCTATTCATAAGGAAAGGAAAGGTCAACCATCTTGGCTCCTTCTGTCTGAATGGCTGGTTTAGGGTCCAAGGACCTGCCGGGCACTCCGTACAAGGTAGATCGAGTGCGAGTGATCCCTACCTAATCCATCTTCACGTCTGAGGAATCCGTGGTTCAAGCTAGCAATCAGGTACATTGGATCAATCGTGAGAGATGAAGGTCTTGCTATGGTCCGGTGGTGTCATGTTGGAGGTCATGCTTCGGAGTATTTCCACTTCCATTAATGTCAAGGTGCTTTAACTGGCGCAAGGTTCAGATAACGACCATGGCTTCTTCAATGCGCATGTTGATGCTTTATTTCCACCTTTAGAATGCAACTAACCAACATGGACAACAAGTGACATGGACGAAGAGTTGAATTTGCCAAATTAATAGATTCTTTGCCACGATTAGAAGTCATGTTAGAAGGGAGAAGAATCGGTGAGAAGAATCAGACTATTAAAATATCCGGACATGCACTATAGTCCGTGTCGGAAGCTGATGCAATGGGTCTGAACCAATGCAAGGAGAACTATCCTTTCGAAGATCGAATGTGAATCGGAAACCTTTAAAGGGTAAAAATGGTTAAATTAACTAGCGGGGTTTCCACGATTGAAGGTAAGTAAATGAACCCCGAATGAAGTAAGAAACTTAACATAAGACCAATTCCATCCCTATCTCGAGCAAAAAGCCAATGTCATTCAATTCTTCGAATTATCTTTTCGTTATGCACTAAGTCCAACTCGGTATCTCAACTAAACTCGGTAGCTAACACCTTACCTATTCGTCTCCTGGACGCCACATGTAAGATAAAAGATTTGTAACAACTATCGTTTAACCAAAGTACAAGAGCTTTTCACTTGAGTGTTATCGATTGCATTGCCAAAAAAAGGTCATATCCCATCCACATGTTTAATCAAGCAATACGGACTAGACTCCTATATTCGTAACCAAAGGGGCAAGTCAAAGTAATTGTATAGATACCAATAAGAGCAGCTTACACTATCATAGAATTGGGTTGGAATAGTAAGTTGCTATTCTAGATTGTCTGTTCAATGCATACTTCCACTCTATTTGATACTAAAGCCCCGAAGCGGTCTCTAATTCCCCTCTTTCGCCTAGTTACGAGAAAAGGAGGCTCGCAGGTAGTAATAGTTAATTGAAAGCTGACTCGCTGGGATAGAAGCATTAATGACAGATCGCGAATGCAGAAGCGTTTGCGTGGCACATACGAGGAGTCAATTGGAGGGCCCCTTCGGCCGACAGCTATAGAGGGCCTAAGACCATGGCACCGTAAGGTGATAGGAAGGGAGTATGAATAAGCCTAATCAGCTCACGCGAACCGTGTCAAGCTAGAATCAGGTAACAGGGCTGATCGTTTCATGATGAAGCCCCAGTTCCAGTTTCAGGATCTCGAGAGAGAGTCACCAATGACTCCTCATCAAATGAGTATTCCACTCTGAGGCGAAAGTGAATCGTAGAAAGCCTCAGTTGAGAAGCGCAGGGTTAGGCCATTTCGGTTTAACTTGTACATTTATCCAAGCAACCTTTTCACAAAGATCGAGTCATGCCTAATTATTTGTAGTTCTGCAATTGGGTATATGGAAGGTGTCAACCCGTTTAGGAAGTCATGTGGGCCGAAATCCGTTACGGGAAAGACGCTGCATTAATCAATAGTCTCAGGGACATGCCTCGTATCCGATCCGGTGTTCGAGAAGAAGATGCAAGAGAATCTATCCCTTTCCTCCGGGAGTGAGATATTCAAAGGAAACTTCCTAAGGCTGAATCCTGGAGAAAAGCGTAAGAAGATATAAAAAAAGACTGAGCAAAAGGGAGTTTCAATCAAGGAAGAAGAATGATGGGAGATCCTCCACTGATGTACAAGAATGAAATTAACATATGTAAGTCAATCCCCCTTTCATCGACGGCATAAAGGCTGTTCTTAGAATATCTTTGGAAATAAGTAGCTTCTATTCAGCCTCATAGTCCAACTTGAGTAGTCAACTAGAATTCGGAGATAAAGCATGGTGCTGAAATAATGTTTAGGAGGCCAATGTTAGTAAAGATAAAAGAGTTTGTAACGAAGCTAAATTCGCTTATAATCAACAATTAATGTGGCTTTTATCCCTCTATTTTATCGCTCTCTTGCCCTAACAATAAAAGAAAGAAATCCACGATCTATTTTACATCAAGCAATACGTGGACTAACTCCTGATATAGCAGTAAAAGCAAGACGTGTAGGCTGGATCAGTCATCAAGTAGAGATTGAAATAGGATAGGAAAAAAAAAGCACTTACAATTCATAGGTTATTTGGGGCCTTCCTCGCGTGATAGTACATCTGCATTGGTTTTATGTCTTGTTTAACGGCATATGCATCACACCCTATTGACTAGTTTAAACTAACAATAGGTCTGTGCCGGGCCCCTTAGACCTAGATTAGCGAGAAAAGGAGGATCTCCCGTTGGTTAATAGAAAATTACCTTGGTCATAGGTGGGATAGAATCCTTCAAATAGAAAGATAGGAGAAGTTTAGCCAGTACAAGCAGTTTTTGTGGCACCGATCCGACTTGGAGTGGACTAAGAAGGAAGAGAGAGGCCCCTAGGCCGACACTAATAGAGCAGGCCTACTAGCAAATGACGGAAGGGGACTAGGAAAGGGGAAAGTACTGAATAAGACTAATAGATAGGCACGCACAATAGAAAGAATAGAAGGAAAGGGGCCTGGTCGTTTCTATGCCCCAGTTGCATTTGGTAGGCACTCCAGAGGCAGGAGATCACCCAATGACTCACTCAATCTAAATGGAGTGAGCCCTAGCATCGGAGTTGCGTAACTATGATCAGGTAGAAAGCCTCAGTTAGAGTGATCCGGGCTATGAAGTGAGCCCATTTGGGTTTACTTGGGTTGAGCAGACGATCATGCAGACTCTTTTTCATCTTAAAGATCGTCAGCTCCTGCTCTATTCTCTTTGGTAGTCAGAGACGGGCTATTGGAAGCCGGTGTTAAACCCTTTGGATCATTCAGTGGTCCCGAAACCGGTTGTCGGGAAAGCGCGGCAGTATGCGGCTTGCCTTTCTTTTTGCATAGCTATGGTGAAGGTTGCCAAATGTCTTTCCTGCGTGAAGCGTGAATCCGCTACAATTCTTTGTCTGATAGCTCCGCGACGAGCTGCTTTAGCACATAGGCCTATTTCGAATTCTCTTCCCCGTGTGGACTTCTTCCTCCACTAGCTTTCGCCTCTCTGGTTGCGCGGTGGAGCCCACCATTATTTTTTTTCTTAGGTGAGATATTTGCCAGCTCGGTATTCTAAATCCTTCCTTACATAACATAATTACGCCTCGTAACAAATGTTGATCCTTCTTCTGTCTGCTGCTTTGACTCTTTCCTCCTAGCGCTTTCCAACTCAAACTACACTACAGGGGTTCTATTGCCTACCACACCTTGGTGCCCCCGGGGCGTTACATTAATGCTTCCACCACGACACTCGTATAACGAAGGAAAAGCCGCCTTCTAGGTCATTCTATTTCTATGCATGGTCAGGCTCACGTATGTGGGTCTGCCTTTCTTTTTTCAGGAATTACATGATCATTGGTGAAATAGCGTATAGGTCTGGGTGGGATGATACAAAATAGAGCTGTTGCTTGCAAAACCTAGAAGGAACTTCCTTATTCACTGAAATTCTGTGTTAAAGAGCCCAAATGATGACGCTTTTAGCGTAGATAGAGAGAAGACTTTCTGGTGAACGAACGATTTCAGATGCAGTGATCATGGCCTGATTTTACGTAGAGGAGGAGCTTGATTCTGTACTGTTACGATGGAAGGGTACGGGGTGTTGCTCGATCGTTAGCTGCTTAGACCACTCACCTAAGCTTACTTAGGATTGTATGCAGATCTTTAGGTACACTTAATTAAATAGAAATCTCCAATGCTTTAACAAAAGAACTCTTGAAAAAGAACAAGGCCGAAACAACAGGAGCAGCAAGAACGAACGCTTCTCCGTATTCGACCATGAAATCAGTCTTAACTCTATACATGACACGTAAGGAACCCTTCCTTTCATTAGCAACAGAAGGACAAAGATACATCCATGTAGAATAGAAAAGGTGGCTCTAAAAGTCATATCTCTTCTGGTCATATGAATATCGACCGTCCATCTTTCCAGGAGGGTTTGAAGTCAAGGCGATCTTGAAGACTTTGTCCACTACGCGTAAATAGATGGGAATAGCATAAGCACCTAAGCCCACTTTGGAAGCACGTGCCACTGCCACCAAAGAATCTGTTTTGCTCCCTGAGAAAGGGAGTATGTTAGATAGAAAGAGCTAGAAAAGGTGTATCGGTATAAATATATATATATATTAATATATATAGGCTCAAATAGCGCTTTGACGGACATAGGTCTACACTAAACTTTCTATTTTGATTGCCTCTATCTCAAAGGTCGGCTAGATTTTCAGTAGCTCTAATGCCGGTTATGAAGCAGATTGGTTGCTATTCGATTCGTATTTCTATGCGATTGAGGGGCGCCCGCCGGTTAATGAAGGTATTCTTCTAAGCCGACAGACTCTAATTACTTTTGTCATATTTTTGTCCGTACTCACCCAGTGGCATCTGTCCACTACCCTTTCTGGTTTTCCATAAGGTTTTTTTCTGGTTCATTCTTAACAACTTGGTATGGTTCGTTGGATGCTAGTCGAACAAGGAAGGACTCGACAGTACAAGATAGGTTCTCTTTGCTCTCATGTCCTAAGGGGGATTCACGGCCCGGGACGCGTGTGACGGCATCTGGTATCACGGGGATCAGGAGAAAGATCCGGTGTTTTGCGGGATCAGGTTTAGTGGCCCAGAATCGCAGTGCGTTATGCGGGAAAGCAGATCGAATGATTCTTTGATTGGTCAACTTCTAACCTCCTACAATAGAGACCAGGGAAAGTAGTTTCAGTTGCAGTCACTCAAAGCGGTCAATGAAGTGAAGAAGTTTCTCTAGTCTATTTAGTAATGGTGCTATAGATATCATGAGCTGACCATGCCATAGCGTAGTAAGCCTACCTATCATCTATTCCACGTAGCAACCAAGGATGGGACTTTCCCTATTCTAACAGGTCGGAAAGGGAATTGGTAGCGTGAGCTGGAAAAAACTTCCACTTATCATCTTTCAGAGCCTGTCGGTAGGAAGTAGGTTCATTTGAGGAAGATGCCGATAGAATGGAAAGAAAGGATTGTGGAATCAGGGTCCTTCCTAGCAAGGAAAGTACTACCCTTTCTTGTCACGGGAGCGAGTAAGTATAGGATGTTGTGAGGCTGAGAATGACACAATGATGGTTGAGGATGATGGATCCAACCGGAAGAGATAAGTCGACAACAAGAGCATTGGTACGCTCTCATAAGTCAATGTAGATGATGACGCACCGTTGGAGAAGGCGATGTAGGAATTGGTGTAGCATCAGCTGAGAAATCAGAAGATGCTCCTCACTGGGTCGAGCGCGAGAGGGTGAGGAGGGAAAGATGAACTCCAAAAAGGAATTATTATCGCTTAGCGCTCCTGCTAAGGAATGACTCTATCCAGAGGCCCTAGCTGCACTAAGCAAGGAACTAGCCTTCGGGAACAGACTAAGACGAATAAGCCGCCTAACAAGACAAGTCCTTCCTGCCGTGTCATTACACACATGGGTCTGTAAACGTGCTAAATAACGCATATTTTTGGCAGTAACGGGGAGTCATTCATTTCATTGCCTCTACGCCCTTACGATAAGAGCAGTTACACCTTTTTCGAATCCCGGATAAGCAGCTAAGAGCCTTTCAATAGCGCAGCGGATCTTGCTAACATTAGAGACTCTACTTAGTGAGTTGCCTACCCTCGCTGGTGGACTAGTTTAGTTAGAGAATGGGACGATAGAGCTCAAATCAATCGAATACCGTTCGTGACCTGACCCAGAGCCACTAGGATCAGTTGGTAAGTCTCATCCCGTGCTTGGACTTGGTATAGCTATTCCTGAAGACTTATGGCTTACTTCTAGGCTTTCGGGTAAGGGAATGTCATTATTCTATATCAATAACAGTAGAAGAGGAGATCCCCCGTAGAAAAAAGAGAGAAGTTCTTCCATCAACGTGCCAAGCTAAAGGGCGGAATCGAGCGACTTGAATTCTCATATACAGAGATACGACTTCTTTCTTTCCTTAAAAAGCAAGTGAGTTAGACTCTGGTTCGTAGCATACTTGGATCGAAAGGTCATGATAAGAGTTTCCGAGTGAGTCAAAGGTCAATTGAGAAATGCAGGGATGAACTTTCTCACCCGTAATTGATCAGAAACAATCACATTAGCATTAGATCGATCCTACCTTTCGAACGAAGGAAAGAAAGGGCATTTGAACTTCGATTGGTAAAAACGTATTACGCAAGTACCAGTAATCTGAAAACCCCCTAGTTCTCCACCTAGGACTGACGGGCAAGCTAGCCCTTTTTCTATACCTACCGTACGCGCTATCAAAGGCACCCGGCTGGGCATCTCTCATCTTCTTGATCCTCAGAAAGTAAATTGAGTGATTTCCACTCTCTCGTTATCACTATCACTCGACTCTTTTATTCCCTCAACCACTTTCAATAAATGAAATAAAGAGCAACTCCGCCCAGAGAGTTAGCATCTTTGGTTGGTCCTACGCTCCTCTCCCTTCGGTCGAGCATATTTTCATTCCTCTCCCACTTCACTACTCCGTACCCCATTCTCTTTCCCGTGGAGCTGGCGTTGTAAGAGTCGTACCAACTCACTTGAGCTACTGAAAACCGGAGCTTTTAGTCGAGAAAGCGGCTAGTGCCCTTCCTTCACCTAGGACTCCCGGCCCTACTAAATAGGGGAGGCATTTCCTTGTTATTGATCTCTTTTTGATCTATCTCTATATCGGACCAGGAAAGAAGAAGAAAAAATCTCCGCTCTATCGAGACTTTCTTTTCTTAGGCGAAGGTCATATCGTGTCCCAGCCGACGTTTTTATTTACATAAACTTGCCTCCGGAAAGCCGCTTCTAAATGGCGAAAGAGGATAAGTTGCTTAGTCGTGAACCTGCACTACAGAATGCAGTTGCAGTACAGAAGAAGAGGGGCGAGATTCCTCTTGAGACGACGTGGGTACGCCTGCTGCGCAGGAAAGAAAAAGAGAATTGGTAGACCAACATAGGCGTACGAAGAGCGCTTTGCGTCAATGGAGCTTTGCCTAAGCAGTCCAGCCGGTGGAAGACTTTACCCTTAAGACGATAGGGGAAGCCTACTCCTTTCGTTTTGGGTAGTGAGATCGACCTTCCCTTTCTTTTGAGGGGATTTATAGTAAGGCGGAGAATCCGGAGTGAATGAAAAGCCGATAGCACGGCGTTTAACCCCTCACTTTAAGGGCAGGGCTCTATATATGCATATGCACAGGAGATATGACTCGTGGATCAGCTCGTCAAAGATAGCCAAAACAAAAGAAAATAGGGCCTATTCTCTAAAAGAGCCAAACCTAACTTGTTCCTGCGGGGCGGACTGCAAAGCTTCATCCGGAAAGCATACTTTTTGGAGAGGAATAGATTCTTAGGGGAAGAGGAGGGGAATATTTCATTGCTTATCTTACGAGGGCCCAGAAGCCATAGTCCAATTCAACTATCCCAAGACTGAACCCTTATCAATGAAAGAGAGAGACCACTATAGTCACCTGAAGAGAACTTGCTTGCCTGCTAAAGCGAGACGTCCACTAAAAGCGAGTAGTCTGAAATAGTCAAAGGAGAAAGGGTGAAGCGCTTGTCTGTCGAGAGAGAGTGGAGAGCTAAAGGAGAGAGAGTCTTCTGTGAAAGAAAGCAGCAAGCAAAGGTATGAGCTTGGGCAGCGCGCTATGTACCTGGTCAAGCACAGGACGACTGACTGAAGCAGGCCTGCCATTGGCAAAGCAGACTGACAAGGAAACGAATCCAACCTCAACTCAAGACATCTGCTCTGTCCGCTTACTTAAGGACGACTTTGACTAAACCTACTGAATTGGAGAACTCCTATTCGACCTAGCTAGCGGTACCGAACTGACTAATGAAGATGACTAATTGGACTGTAAGCTTATAAGGAAATGTAACTAGATGGATAGCTTAGGGATTAGTATTAGTAATAAATAGATTGCTTAATAAGGAATTCTCTATCTGTCTGGGACAACTTCTCAAATAGATCTTTTGACTAGCAACCTCTTAATGGAAGTAGGACTTTATCCACACAGAGATTCTATCTTACTTAAGAAGTCAGGAAGAACATTGGTTAGGGCGCTGTCACGTGTGATCAGACTTCGGAAAAAACGAACCTGCGCTTAAAACGGGGTCTTTCCTTCATTGGAAGGGTTTGCCTCTTTTTCCCGGAAGGGGATCGACTCTCGACCTGGTATGTGTGTGATCCAGCCCACTAGAAATACGGTATTCACTCCGCAGTTGGTTCTTCTTAACCTACCACTCCCCTTTCTTATGGATATCTCGCGTCTGGGGTTTCTCGGAAGAGGTACCATAGGTTGTATCGATGTCTCGATGAGAGCCTTGCTATCTCCTATAGATATTTCGTGCCCAGGATTGAACTACATTGGCAAATCATCGATTGAAGAAAAGGCAGGAGCAGATACTCATGTATAGGGGCGTAAGGTGGTGTCAGGACGAAGGTTTTTAGCACATGCAATCTTCTCAAAGGGGGATGTCTCTTTAGCTGCATCTGCTGCTTCTGTCGAGCTTTCTCTAATCGACGAAGAGGAAAGGAGGTTGGGCAAGATGTACTTAAGAAGTACCATTTTATCTCTTTTGTTAGGACAGCGCTGGCTTAGCCAAAGACTATGTAAAAGACTATTCCTTATTTATTAAGAAATAGAAGAGAAGACGAGCTGCTTCCGGAGTGGTTGCCTACGGACCTACGACCAAAAGGGGAGGCTCCTTTATTATTTCTTAGCAAGATCAGGTGCACGGTCTTTGTTTAGCGGGTTAGGTTTAGCGCACGGGGTTTGGTGCGGTATCAGTCGAGAAAGAGAAGGTGTTTTGCTCCGGTATCACGGGGTTTAGCGTGGAGAACGGTGAACAATGAGCAAGTGGGCAAGAGAAAAAAAATTTCGTATAAGGGGTTGTTTGCTTGGAATGGGAAGGCCAGTCTGCCTGACCGTCAATGTTTCATTTGATGTTTCGCTTGTCGATCAAGAGAAGAGTACTCTCTCTATCTACTGTTAAATAATTACCCTGGGTTTCGTACCTGGGGGATTCTACTTTCCTTGGCGATTGGGCCCGTGATCAATAAGCTCTTACTTCGCCTCGAAAGTGCGTAGGTAGATTCAAAGTTTCCGGCAAAAGAGAATTTCTTTTTGATTGAGTTCCAGGCTCCGGGCTTAAGAGCCGAATTAGCCATTGGGATTGGTGTAAAGACAAGACTGATTGAGATTCGTAATTAGCTGCAATAAAAGAATACGCTCTTTCGATAGAGAAGTGAACGACTCCGATCTGCGGATAAGAATAAGGATAACCTTGAAAGGAGTCTTCTTAGCTTGAAAGAGGCCTTGAAGGAGTGAAAGAGTAACCGTTGTTGGTGTACGTGTAACCGTCTTTCTAGTCTTGTTTGCGTATCAGCTCAAGCAGTTGCCGCTGCTGGGTGAATATCCTTTGCTAGTGAATCCGCATCCCTGGTGGAGGAAAAAATGCTCTACTGAGCTAACGGTGGAGGAAGGGCAGCTAGAAGCCCGGTAGCAAAGCAAGGCAAAGCAGACCCAAAAGAAGAAGGAAGCCGATGCCTAGGCCGAGGCTGGTGCGTAATTCTATGCTTGAAGCCTAAGCTAGAGCTGAAGCCTAATTCTAAGTTTCATCTAAAGCTGAAGTTAGGGCTGGAGCCTGAGTTGGTGTTGATGTCCTAGAGTAGCGAAACTACAAGTGAAGGGGCGCTATCCGTAACCCTTATGGTCGGGTACAATCTGCTTCGATTGGTCCTTGCAGGCAGACAGGCTAACTTGTGGAGAGGAAATGGAATCCTATAAGAATGTCGAGTGCCGAGGGTCTGCAAGAGGCTGAGCTAACAAGCTGGCTGAATATATCATGGGGATGCCCGCCCGATTTGCGATTGAGCTAGCCGCTAAGTATGATCTCTCCGGTCTGGCATGAGCCACTCCATTCCTACTTCCACTCAACAAAAAAGATAGGATTCTTGGGCTCTACCTCCAGAGTGCGTACGGCTATTTCAGACCAAAGTGGGCCAAGGGGGATCCCATAAATAATAAGTAAGAGAAGTAACCCGGGCTATGAGCTATTTCGTCGTTTTCTTGCCGGAGTTCGCTAGCCGTTCAATCCGATCTTCCCTTCGCATGGCAGAAGAGCGCGGCTCGAGACTACTCTTTCAATTCTAAATGAAAGGGAGGAATTGTTCCCACTAATGGGCCGTCTGCATAATCACGTATGTAAGCAAGTGATCCTCTTCTTTCGCAGGAAGCATTACTCATTTCTTCAGAGTTGAAGAAAAGGCTACCGATTTCCCACTGACTATTATGTAAGGGCTTGACCCTTGGATGAAAAATTCATTGGTAAGTTAGTCCGTAGTACGAAGCTTTCAATTCAAGCACCTTTTTTCTATACTAAAGGCCAAAGGGAAGTTGAAGCCCAACATCCCGTGGGCGGGATGGACACCTGTCTGGCCCGCACCTACATGGACTGAAAATTGACTTCTGATCGTAACTTTTTAAACCCGGTTCCTCACGCTGCCCATGAGTACGTCCGGGTACAGGTTCACTTTACCTGCTCAATCTCCTAAAGTGTTGGCGGGGACGGGGCTGCTTTCCCTGAGTAGGAGGTATCTTAGAACGGTCAGTCGGGTGAGTGATCTTGAGTTCAACTCCTCTCCAAGAATATTTGAATATAACAAAAACCCCCTAGATATAGCAATCCTTTCGAGCAGCTCCTTTACTATTATAGTAGAGAAGTCTAAGCTTCCTCCATCCAGCAAATCTCATAAGAAATGTCTCCTTCCTTCGTCTGCAAGCTAGTACCTGGCAGCTACTTCCTCGATCCTTCTGTTGATGGTCTCTTTGGCATGCTTCGATCATCCAATCTTCCATCGCTTAGGAGGTTCTTTCACGAGTTTCAGACCTCATGCAATGCAGGTAATCAGTCACGAGGGGTCTCGTTAGAACGTGCCTCTTATTCCTATGTCGATGTCGACGATCGATCGTCTTTGGCATGACGATGCTGATCTCGCGCAAATGGAATGATGTCACGCTTTCGCATCGTTGCCTGTAGGTCGAAGGTAGTGGATTCTGGCTGTTTAAGTGGTATAGTTGCTTAGGGGAAGAGTTAGACAACACGGAAAAGCAGCGAAGGAACGGCTTCTTTTCTTTCAATACTAGCTACTAGTGAACACTCTTCTTGTTCACCTTTCAGGCATAGTAGAAATCATGTAAGTTAGTTAGCCTTAGCCTCTCTGTTCTCCTTTTTTTTTACAGAAGCAGATTAGAGCATTAAAAGCTGCTTAAACAAAGCGTAAACGCACAATCAAAGGTCTCTCGAGCCCGGCCGATGCCGCCCCCCTTCGTTCACTCCTGACCTGACAGAAGCTATGAAACCATCCATAGGGTAGGGTTGACTAAGCCCGCGAATCTAATGGTTAAAAAGCCGATTCTGTATACTGACTGCATTGCTCCCTCTTGACAGCTTGCTTATGTTAGAGCTATTGTGTCACTGTCCTTCTCGACTTTCTCTGCCGATACCGAACACGGTAACTAACCTCTTGACTAACGTCTTGTTTTGTTTACAGAGTGGCTCCGAGTGACAACTAAACTTGTCAACTAGTAACGAAAGAAGCTCTTAAACAAACTATAGGGGAAAGCTATTCTCCCTAAGTAGAATTGGTGGAATGCCCTGCTTCCGGCTAAGTATACAGAGTTGGGCCTACCGTTCGTTCAACCTTAACGGCCTCTATTCTGATCTCTCTTTTCTCCTTTGTTTGCTTCCTTGTCTCGTCTGTCCTTTTCTGACCTCAGCCTGTTTTGAGCTCTATCCCGCCCTTCCTTTGGCTTGCTAGCTAGAAGGCAAGAGCGCACAGCGCAATAAGGTAAGGTATAGGAACGGTTGACGCATAGAAAGACTAAAGACGGGAGAGCACGCACAGACATCCTCGGGAAAGCACTAATGAACTACACCATCCCTGACACTTATGCGTTGAGATACCAACCATCCGATATCGCCCACAAAGCTAAGAGGCCACTGGCATCTGATGCCGTCCGATAAGGGAGAACTCTTTCGACAAAGAATTTTACCAAGATTCGAATCATTATGCTCGATAAAAGGAAAATCCATTAACCTTATCCCCTGTCACTTTTCTACCCCCTGGTTGTAACTTGTACTTATTAAGTTTTAATGCAATTTACTTTACTTTTCTATTCGTTGAGGTACTTTTTTTCACTCTTTTGAGGATGTAACAAGTCCTTATTTCCAGTCCGCTAGCAGTCCATGCCTAACAGTCTTCGAAGCCGTATCAGGGCCAATTCCCTTTCTTTGAGATTAAGACTCGGGTGAGAGGGAAGGAATTAGGTTGCAGGGGAGCCCCATTCTCGATCGTCTTTTGTAGGAGAAGCCCTTGAGACATTTTCCTATTACCTTACCTACTGCCCGGGGACAATTCCTATGTATCGAGGTTCCTTCCTAGGTCTTTTTCCTTCTCTCCGACTATTCGGTATGTCCGCCCAGTCGTAAAAGCTTTTCCTTGAGACTGAGAGTAAGCACCAGCGGGAGATCTTCCTTTGGACTTATGTAAAAAATGTCTTTTAGGGGGATATCGTACTATTCAAGTTTCTCATTCACCACTTCCTGAAGAAAGATTTTTTAGGAAGTTTTACTAACTCTTTCATCCATTCAACTCGTCTGGGTCGAAAGCATAGAGAGAAAAGCTAGTTCACTTCTGGAATGCATGGAATGACAGATTCGGAGGTAACTTCTTCTTCTTGTGTACTCATAGCTTCTCCCGAGATTGGTACGCTCTCTCTTAACTCTCACTATGATCATTGCGCACTGCTGTCACAGATACGGATAGAGTCATTTTGGACTTAGCACTGCTGTCACAGATACAGATGCATGTGACTGACTTGACCCGCCCAATGAAGTAAGGGAATAATGGGTGGAAACGCTACTTTAAAGAAACTTCACGTATGAATTCTCTCCCTCAATCATCCTCCCACAGGATAAGATGATTGAGTCCTTGCGCATCACTTTTCTTTCTTCTGCTTCCTTCGTCGGCTTAGCTGGTCTTCTAGTCGAGGCTCTCTCTATCACTGACGCCTTTACACTAGTCCCCCGCCTTCTTAAACCCTATCCTTGCACTTCTCGCCGAGGGTTAGTAGCTAGCGAACCCAAACTAAGACGCATTCCTGCCTACCACTACACGTGGGCGCAGGAAGCTATTTCAAGAAGTGATACTTTTTCAATTACCAAGTAACCTAACCCTACATGCGTAAGAGGACTGACTCGCCCGTATTCCGTTCGCTGGTTCAGTTTAAAGCCCTTATTGCGAATCTGAACTCCGGCAAATAGTTATTATAGAGCATCCTCGTACGTCATTTCACCCTTTGTTTTCCTTCTGCAAGAGGATAGAGTGAGTGGAAGATGTAGGTGGTGCTCCTCTTTCCGGTAGTAGAACGCACGCCTTCCCGCGGCTCCCATAGAAGCCATCATAGCACCTGTAGAGGCTCAATCGGTTTCAAACCTAGCATAGCAAAGAGCGCGCGCAGAAGTGCCTGTAGTAGTAGCTTATTCTCCGTGAAGGAAGTTTGATGCTTTCTTTTCTCATTCCATTCCTCCGTCTTCTTTTCTTCTTTGATCCTCTCTATCAGGTAGGAAGAGAGTCAAGGGCAGCTCTTACCCTGCCAATCGTTATGTCTTACGCATAACACAAGCTAAGC
Source organism: Linum lewisii (assembly GCA_034768395.1). Taxonomy (NCBI): domain Eukaryota; kingdom Viridiplantae; phylum Streptophyta; class Magnoliopsida; order Malpighiales; family Linaceae; genus Linum; species Linum lewisii. The sequence continues at coordinate 24,043,196 of CM068304.1, forward strand.
CGCTTCCAGTGAAAGCAGTAGTGAGGTAGCAAACACCGGCTAGATAAGTAGGGCAGGCGGAGCAACCTTCTGGTATAAATGGTCGAACCAAATCATCTTTATCTGTACATCCGGGCCTCTTTCTTGCTTTCGTGACAAGGGTAGGAAGTCTTACCCATCGCTTTACGCACGCCCCCTATCTAATAAAATAAGGTAAAGGTAAGTTCCCAATGAAATGAAATCTGAAGGCAATTGCATATGTGTCTACCGCTAACATTCTAACATATTTATTACACGCTTTTTATAGGACTTAAAAGTGCCGGTATGAGAAATGATAAATGTTGGAGTTGAGAATGTCTCATTGAAAGGAAGATCATGAATTGGATTTGAACCAATATAGATTTCTCTGACTTTCCCTTTAGTCGACCATGACGGGAAGATCATGATATATCTCGGCACCCCTCCCACCTTTTGGGTGAAATATTTGCCATTCCAGTCCAAGCCCAGCCGCCCCTGTGATTATGACGTGGGGTGTGTAACATCCCATTACTAGTTAAACAACCCTTTCCCATGCTACCTGCCAACGACAACGGGTACTTTCGGCTCATCATAGCCGTCCGGACTTTATCCTGGATTTCATTCGAGCTACTTTTGCTTTCGGGAACAGATAGCTTGCGGCCCAAGTCTATCTCTCCAAAAGCAAGCCCTACGCAATTCAACCTACCCCAACCCTAGAAAATGAGTACTTTTCCAGAATTTCATGATACAGAATCATGGCCTTAATAAAATGTGTCCTTACTTTCCAATGTTTTCCTTATCAGCTGGAGTTTCTCAAAAACTTGAGAGCCCCCACCGCCATCGGTGTTCAATAATGCTAAATAATCCTCGAGAGTTTTCATAGTAAACTCTCTTTTATTATTTAATAAGCCGTTGGCGACTAGATCTTGTTTGTGCGGTGTCCAAAAAGATCGGTCATCCAACTCAGCCATGCGATCAATAAGATCTCTCTTCAACATTATTATGGCATCAACCTCTACGTCATTCACTTCTCTTTTAGGGGAAAGAGTAGCAATCCGATCTGAGATCTTTTGGTGTTGATTTTTCCAAAGAGGATCCTCACATGGAGCGGTAGGCGCCGGCACGGCATGATACCGCTCATTAAGAAAGTGTTTATTTTCCGGTTGACTTGAAGCTTCATCCTCCTGTGGTTGCCCCCCCCCCAGGTTTGGGGCCGAAGATCCCACCTCCGGATTCATCCATTTATCTATCCACGAACCACTCCATCTCCCCTCACTGGATGGGTCAGGTGGTGATTGCTCCGGAAGCCCCTACCATGTCCCCATACTAAAGACTAGGGGGACGTTGGTGGTCAAATCCATTCCTACATGGGAAAAGACGTAGATCCGGATCATAGAACCTAAGAATGGGATTTCAAACCCCAAAAAGTAAAAAAGACTAGTGCAAAAAGCAGCAGGGGATGACCACTTGCGGCGGTCATTATAGCGGATACTAGAAACCTTCTGACAAGAAGGGCAGTGACGGTCCGCAATATAGGTTGTTTAAGAAGGGAGAATCGTTGGTTCCTTATAGTCATTTTTTTTCCTATCGTGACAAATCTTCTTCCCCCACATTTTTAGCGTTCTGGTGGGACCCATTGCGCAGCTTTAGAAAGGAGAGAATTTTAGAAAGTCACTCTCTCCAACCTTTTCTATCTATCCTTAGAAGTAGGGCGAGAGAAAGTCAATATGAAGTGCGTTGGTTTTCCAACGAAAGAAAGCATTTTTTTTTCATTCGGAAGTCTCAGTCCCACACTTTGACTTCAATGATGGAAAGAACTTCAGCACTCCGGCCAATGAACAAGAGTTCATTGCCTTACTCTATTTAGAATAGTGGTAGATGATCCCTAGGTAATTACATTCGTAACTTAATATTATGTTCACGCGGTGATTAAAAAAGTACTACCCTGTACGTACTCTATGTCTGGGGAGCATACTTGATAGGAGATAGACACAGGCGGTAGAGAGGTCCCCCACTTCGATTCCCGCTCCGTTAGCATCTCCGATCTGAGATAAGGGATTACTCCGTTAGGTCTTTCCAGTCCCGAGCCGGTACAAGGGGTGTAATGTGAACCGCTGTAACCGTGGGCAGACGACCCTTAGACACCGTAAGTTGAGACCGTGCAATGAGGTAGAACCGTCCGGAACCGGGGGCGGATAAGTACTTTGACCCGTCGACTGTATATAGCCGGGAACTAGAAGTGTCTAGTCGATGACGCCACGCCAAGAGATGGATGCTCTTGATGATAAGTCGGGGCCTTCAGTATCGCAACATGCAGATACAATAAGGTTTCAGAACAAAGTTCTTTCAAAGGAGGTTTATTTCATAAAAGTTGTGTCTACACAGTTGGCAGGCGGCCTCCTTAAATAGGTGAGGGAACAAGCTCTCCTCCCTAATCACTACTTCTAAATAATAATAAAATAAAGAGTCCTATTCCTAAATAGTCTCCTAAAACCCCTAAATAATCCTACTAAAAAGGAATAAAACATAAAATAATAGTTGTAGTCTTTAAAGCAGAATAAAAGACCTAAATTAGGTCAAAACCCCTAATCTAGCCGCGTACGGCTGCTCGGGCTGGTTGGCCGCGAGTGGCGGCCCGGTGGGCTTGACCGGCCGAACACCAGGCTTGACTCGGGTGGCGGTCGCGGGCTTCGGGCTTCGGGCAGGTTCAGTGACCGGGCTTCTTGGCCGACTGCTTGGGATCCCTCGGATCGGTCCGGCTGCCGGTTTAAGGCTCGGGACGGGCCTGTCTTCAGTTCCTTCCCTTTTCTGCTTGGGCCTTCTTTTCTAAGCTTTAGGTAGCCCTCAAGGTAGCTTTGGACATAGCTCTCCGTGGTCAGCCCAAGTATCATGCTTCGGGGCCAAGGACTCCAGGTCTTCTCATGCCTCGGCTCAGGTTCAATCTTTGACAGCTCTCCTCTTCGGGCCAAGGGTTCTTGGGCTCTCTTCCTTTTGTACTCCAGAAATGCTTCAGAGGGTCACTCAAAGAACCGACTTCTTCTTCAGGGCTCCTGGAGGTCAGACTAGGAGCGGGCTGCAGCTTCTCTTCGGTGCTAGGGCTTATACCCTCGGCCATCAGCATGGCTTGGGATAGCATTCCCTTCCTCGGAGTCTTTCTACTTGCAAGTGAAGGGTTTAGTCGATATTTCTTATCATACCTTGGCTTTAGGGCTCGAGGATGGCCTACCTTGGGATTCATGCGCTTCTTAAGAGGCCCTAGGGTCTTGCCTAGGCCAGGGGATCCTGGTGGGGTGTAGGAATACCGGTTGGCATCGGGGCAGCATTGTTGAATCATATCATCCCCTCTTCTTGCCTTGGATTTGTCCCCAAATCCATCTCGGGTCCTTTCCTAACACTCATCATCCTCTTCCAATCTTCAGCAGCATTATCCTTAGACCGAGGAGTGTCATTGGAGTCAACAACGGGCCAAGACTCGGGTCCTTCAGTACCTTCTCCATCCGTCTCCATCGCTCATTCTCCTGAAAAACTATCAATAATAATGTTAAGGCTCGGGGAGGTAGCGGGTGAGAGCTCCTTACTCATCTCCACATCCGGGTCAGTATCCAGATCTTCTTCACTCAGGGCAGCTCTCAAAACTCGTTGGGAGATGATCTCCCATTGAATCTTGGGTGCACAGGGAACCGTCGGTGAAGCGTCGGGTCGGGGCACGGGGGTGTCGGAGGTGCCGGAGGTGAACCAGGGCATTTCAGGGAAGGCGGCGGCACCGGGCAGTGGGGCGGCGGTGGCGTTGGGCAGTGACGCGTCGGGCAGAGGCGAGGCGGCGGCGGGCAATGAAAAGCCGGCGGCGGCATCGGGTAGTGACGCGTCGAGTAGTGGCAAGGCAGCGGCGGCGGGCAGGGATGTGTCGGCGGCGGCGGGCGGTGGGAAGCTGGCGGCGGTGACGGGCGGTGGTGCGGTGGCCAGGTCGGTAGCGTCGGCCATCATCAAGTCGGGGCAGCCGAGGTCGGGTAGGACCGGGGCTGAGCGTCGGGCAGGGACGCGCCGGACTCGTGCTCGGGGGCCACGTCGGGTGGTGATGCGCCGGGGGGCCTTGGGCAGCGACCGGTCGGGGCTGGGTGCTAGGTCGGTCGGGGCCTGACCGGGCTGGGTAGCGCCGGGTGCTGGGGCGCTAGGACCGAGCGGGTAGTGCCAGTTGGGGCCGGGCGCCGGGGCCGGGTAGGGCAGCACCGGGGCCGGGTGCTGGGTCGCCAAGGCTGGGCGGGTAGTGCCAATCGGGGCCGGGCGCTGGGGCGCCGGGGCTGGTCAGGCAGTGCTAGCGGGGGCTGGGGCCGAGCGCTAGAGCGCTGGGGCCTGGTGGGGTAGCGTCGGCGTTGGGGCGCTGGGGCCTGGTCGGGCAGCGCCTGGGCTGGGGCCGAGTGCTGGGGCACTGGGGCCTGGTGGGGTAGCGCCTGGTCTGGTGCCGAGTGCTGGGGCACTGGGGTTGCTGGGGCCTGATCGGGTAGCGCTGGGGCCTGATCGGGTAGCGCCGGGGCTGGGGCCGAGCGCTGGGGCACTAGGGGCGCTGGGGCCTGATCGGGCAGCGCCGGGCTGGGGCTGAGCACTGGGGTGCTAGGGCCTGGTCGGGCAGTGCCGGGGCAGGGTACTGGTGGCCGGGGCTGGTGTCGGGGCTGAGGCAAGGGCTGGTGTCGGGGTTAAGGCCAGGGCTGGTACCGGGGTTAAGGCCAGGGATGGTGCCGGGGCTGAGGCCGGGGATGGGGCCGGGGCTGAGGCCGGGGCACCGGGTGCTAGGGTTTTTGAAGTGAACCCTGCAAACTTCTCGAGCCCTTCGGGCTTAACTTCTTCTCCCTCATCAGACTCTTCTTCTTCTTCCTTCTTCTCCTCTTCTTCATCATCCGTCTCGATTCCTCCTTCTCTTACCACCATCATCCGTTGGTTAGGGCAGTCCCTTGAGATGTGTCCCCTACCTTGACACTTAAAACATACAATTCCACTAGGATGTGGGTTAGAATTCTGAACCGTAGAAGTAGGTTGGGCAGATGTTACCGGTGGTGCCGAACCCCTAGTGTTAGGGTTTGGCCGTGAACTTGAGCCTCGGGGCTGGTCAGGCTTCCATGGAGCTTGGCTTGTACTCGGATCTCCTCTCCATGGGGCATGGGTGGGTCTTCTGGTGTAGCCGTCTCGGCCTCATCCTCTTCCAAGCTGGGTTAGGGTTTCTTGGATGTGGACCAAGGTAGCTCCAAGATTCTGAAGGGTGTTCTCCATTTTGGCTAATCTCTCGTCTGCCATGGTTTGTACTAGCAAACGGAAGCAAATTTTCTATCCCCTCTTCTTAGAAATAAACTTACAACGAAAGGAAATAACGTGGCAAGGTGACCTTGCTTTCTTTTCTTTTTCTTAACTCGAAATTGAAACAATAATTGAAATAGAAGGGAATTTTCGAAGCTATTTTTCTAAAGAAAGCAGTAAAAGGATATGAATTCAGGTGAACCTGGAGACTGGGATAGATTGTGAGCTGAACCGTGCTCTGATAGCAACTGATGTGAACCCCTGCAACCGTGGGCAGACGACCCTTAAACACCGTAAGTTGAGACCGTGCAATGAGGTAGAACCATCGGGAACCGGGGGCGGATAAGTACTTTGACCCATCGGCTGTATATAGCCGGGAACCAGAAGTTTCCAGTCGATGACGCCACTCCAAGAGATGGATGCTCTTGATGATAAGTCGGGGCCTTCAGTATCGCAACATGCAGATACAATAAGGTTTCAGAACAAAGTTCTTTCAAAGGTAGTTTATTTCATAAAAGTTTTGTCTACAAGGGTGGCCGGCGGCCTCCTTAAATATGTGACGGAACAAGCTCTCCTCCCTAATCACTACTTCTAAATAATAATAAAATAAAGAGTCATATTCCTCAATAGTCTCCTAAAAGCCCTAAATAATCCTATTAAAAAGGAATAAAACATAAAATAATAGTTGTAGTCTTTAAAGCAGAATAAAAGACCTAAATTAGGTCAAAAACCCTAATCTAGCCGCGTACGGCTGCTCGGGCCAGTTGGCCGCGAGTGGCGGCCCGGTGGGCTTGACCGGCCAAACGCCGGGCTTGACTCGGGTGGCGGTCGCGGGCTTCGGGCTTCGGGCGGGTTCAGTGACCGGGCTTCTTGGCCGACTGCTTGGGATCCCTCAGATCGGTCCAGCTGCCGGTTTAAGGCTCGGGACGGGCCTGTCTTCAGTTCCTTCCCTTTTCTGCTCGGGCCTTCTTTCCTAAGCTTTAGGTAGGAATCCAGGTAGCTTTGGACGTAGCTCTCCGTGGTCAGCCCAAGTGTCATGCTTCGGGGCCAAGGACTCCAGGTCTTCTCATGCCTCGGCTCAGGTTCAATCTTTGACAGCTCTCCTCTTCGGGCCAAGGGTTCTTGGGCTCTCTTCCTTCTGTACTCCAGAAATGCTTCCAGAGGGTCACTCAAAGAACCGACTTCTTCTTCAGGGCTCCTGGAGGTCAGACTAGGAGCGGGCTGAAGCTTCTCTTTGGTGCTAGGGCTTATACCCTCGGCCATCAGCATGGCTTGGGATAGCATTCCCTTCCTCGGAGTCTTTCTACCTGCAAGTGAAGGGTTTAGTCGATATTTCTTGTCATACCTTGGCTTTAGGGCTCGAGGATGGCCTGACCTGGGATTCATGCGCTTCTTAAGAGGCCCTAGGGTCTTGCCTAAGCCAGGGGATCCTGGTGGGGTGTAGGAATACCGGTTGGCATCGGGGCAACATTGTTGGATCATATCAGGGTGGTACTCCCTGTGAGATAATTTAGCCCCAGTACTATCCAATAGTTGACTTTAGGCTGCACGTCACATCATCTTGTGTTTTTCCAGTTCAACGCTACCCTTCCATTAGGGCAACCTTAACTCGCTTCGTCGTCATGATTGGGAGAACTCACAATGCCCAGATCAAAGGAACGAAGTCTCACTTCCACACCGACTCAATAACGTAATCCTCTCGAAAGGGGTTCGAAAGCTTCGAATCACCTTGACTTGAGGAAGAGTGAAAACATCACAAAGAGGGTTGTTGGTTCGCGCGATATGGCTTGATGTCTACGCGTCTTAGCACGCGCGATATCGCTTTCCTAAGCTAAGCGTTAAGCTAGCTCACTTTCTTTGGGTCACGACTAAAAGCTATTTAGTTAATGACCCGTAAGCGAAGGTCGCTTCAATAAAAAAGCCGGTTTATTTGGGCCAACAAGGCAAGGCCCTGAAGAGCTAAGATTTTAGATGATAGGGTAGCAGAGGCAAAGCAGCCACATCAACAAGTTTTTTCGGTTAGTTAAAACTCAGAGGATGACCTGTTGACTATCTTGTTAGTCTTCCGTTAAGAATACCAAAAATATTTCATGATAAGCGCCAACGACTCAAAAGCTCACGCACGATCTACTGATCAAATAACATAATCACGTTCAGGGGAAGGCTTTCCCCCCAAAGCATACTTTTGCTTGTTCGCCATAGCACAAGCTGATCACACACTGTGACGTCGAGCACTTCGGAGGAAGCACAGTTCCTAAATTCCTCAGCGCTTAAAGCAAGATTCAGGACTTTAGTTTAGTTAAGGTCATCGTTTCATCCGCCCGTTCTCTTTCGGCAGAGGGTCTTGGTCTGTGTTGGTGATATCATGAGCTTAGCTAGGCAGAGGGCGGCTGTATGCCGGGCCATCGAAAGGGCGAAAGCGTGGAAGTGAATCTTTTTTATCCTTTTGCCACAATTTCATATATATCGAATCTTAATATCAGAATAGCTTATATAGTCATGATTCAATTCAGGTGCACTTACTTTTGATCGATTTATCATTCATTTTTCGGATATGATTGGAACAATGGAGAAGTAAGAAGACTTTGGCGGCGATTCATAATGGTATGACGAATATCTATGTTCCAGGACATAAAATATGAATAATGAAAGATGAGGAAGAGTATATCCTGTAGTGACCATAGCAGTTCCCCTAATCGACTACTGTTCATCATAATGAACATTCCACTTAAAAAGTAAAAAAACGACTCGCCGGGCGATTACCTTTTTTGCATATCTATATCCTCTTCTGAAAAATGAAGACTAAGACAGAAGTTTTGTGGAAAATAGAAAAGTACTTTATCGGATTGGAGCTGATGACTTACGCATCTTTCTTATTCTTAGGGCGTTTAAAGTAAAGAGCGTGACTCTACCGCTTTAGTTAAAAGGGCCCATTTTTTATTAAATAATATATATATATATATATTTCTAATATAAATTCTAATAATATAGTATATCATTCTTCTCTCTGTTACAAGACGGCGAAACAAAATAGTTCGAATGAAATTCAATGAGAAAAAAATTGAATAATTGATAGGGAAGAAGTAGCTCGCCCGATCCATAATAGAGGGGCCTATCCCACCTACTGTACACCGAATTTTCCTGGGATTGTAGTTTAATCGATCAGAGCACCGCCCTGTCAAGGCGGAAGCTGCGGGTTCAAGCCCCGTCAGTCCCGACCTAGGATCCGATGAATAGATCAATTTTCTGTGAAGAGGGGAGACAAGGAGTAGAATCTAATTACCAGCAGGCGGATCCTTCTTTCATTTCGTATTTATCATCGGACAAATCAAGCCAAGGAAAAAAATGACAATAACTAGTACCGATTGATGGGGTATCGCCATATTCAGGATTCAAAGAGATACCTTACTGGTCTGGCTTAGCTCATTCACTCCTAAATGGGAAGATTTCTAGCTACTTAGACCTGTAAGACAAGAGCGACTATCAAGAACTAGAGGAAGAGCCAGTATTCGTCCTAACACTGCTTTTATGCCTAATGCTGCTCTGTCTACCATCGAGTTATCAGTTTCACAATAGTATTTATTCTTTTGCAGGTAAAAAAATATCTGGTTCGAAAAAGGACCAGGGAGGGCGAATCGAGTCTCAAATGGGCATCAGATACATGGGGGGTTAAAACACTCTTCTTTCTGGGTGACTGACAAATGTTCCCTCATTCGACTCACTATCTTTTTCATCTTTTTTTAGCCTTCTTCTGGCTGATCTCAAGTCCCCAAGCATGAAGAAGTTCACAAGATGGATCTAAAAATAAGGCTTTTCAAAGACGTGAACCTGCCTCCTTTCGCAGGAAAGAATACGCTCGACCAATAGGGTTTAGAGGGATAGGCCACATTCGGAATAACTAATCTCATCATGGTTAGCAAAGCTTAACAAGACTTTCAGTAGGTCTTTCTTGCAAGTTAAGGAACTACGGGTAAAATCTCTTTAGCTATAACAAGTCTCTTTTTTAGTACTTCCCTATCTGGTCTACTAATTCTAGCATCCCTAAGCTCTCTAGTTCATTACTAACCAAATCCTTGATAAAAAGCAAGGTTCGAAGATGCTCGACCAGAGGGGGAGTAGAGACCAGTCCAATCCAAGGAGCGAAGACCTATAGAATGGGGATCAGAATTCCTTGTCCTATAAAAGCTGCTAAGTGGCCTTTCTTTAATGCAGTCAGGTAAGGACTTTGCTTGAACTTGCAAATGAAAGGAATAAAGGATAATAATATCAAAGTATGTGCTCACTCATTTTACTTCCTATCAATTTCTGTTCTTCTTTCTCGATAAAACGCTCTTTCAGTCCTTGTTGATGCGGTCTCTTCCTCCCGGATTAGCAGCCTTTACTTTAGAGAAAGGGAAACGATGAGCCTATATTAGGGCGGAGGAGCGGCCGGCCCTTGACACTATTCAAAAGGAAGAACTCCTAGCAGCAAGAGCTACAATAGCTTCGGGAAGTGCTTTGAACAGTCGAGGTTTAATCCACGGCATACGTACACGAGTCGGTAGCAACACAGGATACAGATAGACAGTTCTATTTAAAAATGCTTTGACCATAGCAGCTTACGAGCTTGTTCATTCATATGCTTCTCCGTTTTCTTATAAGGCTCCTTGAATAGTTGGAGCTGGTCGGGCAGGAACTCTAGCAAGTGTAGCGCCCGCATAAGCCGTGTTTTCTAATAACAGGTCTTGAAGAATAGAAATATAAATATCAGTCCTTGCTTCTCTTCTCTATCAAGCATCCTCCTTCTCCTAGTCAAACCAGGTGATATGATTGGATCTAAGAGGATCGATCCCTCCCCCCTACATATGGTACCAATGTGATCGTGGTATATGGTTCCTTACACCGTGTATTCTTACTTAATAGACTTGTGTCCCTCGCAAATTCGATTAGCAATAGAAACGCAGGTTACGAACAGCCCGTAGCTGCAGGTTCAATGAAAGTACTGAAAGATCAGATAAATCCAGTGTGATCAACCAGAGGGGACTAAAACATGTCCTGGTGTTTCGCTTTTAAGGACTGCTTTACCGCTCGTAAACAAAGATTTTTTTCCAGACCCTCAGAGAAAGAATTGAATCTTCCTCACTATATGCTATGCTGTTTTCTCAAAAGGGAAAGTCTTGTCCTATGAACGATAAGCGATCTTTCCATCCTTGTCTTTAAAAGGATGGTCAATATAAAGCTAGCAAGGAAGAATGTGTGGGGCTAATGAGCTGCTAAGACTAGATATTCTCCTTCCGAAAGGTCAACTAGGTCTTTTCCCCTCGTGGTTAAACATGAGTTTGGAAATGCTCATTCTGTACATCTCCTCGTCAATCTGTGCATGAGCTTCTGGGCTATGTCTCGCTTACCCTTTTTGACTGATGCCGAATTGGCGCAAGAGACGGAGGCTAATGCCACAGAATGCGCCCGAATCTTGTTTGAGATTTACGAGGAGGCAAAAACTGTGGTGCAAAACGCTGGGGTGACGGATCCCCGAATATTGTCAAATATCGAGGATGCTGTCAAGTATCTTGCCGACGTGGAAGAAGAGGCCCGCATCCCGGTTCTGCGGCAGTTTTTCATAGATCTCCACCAAACCGACCTTTGGGTCAAGATAGATAAGGAGTGTAAAAGGTGGGGGGGCGTGGGATCTGTTGATAGAATGTTGTCGTTGGCAGGCAGCATATGGGTTTGGGAATGGACGTTGTACACCCCTCCGCTAATATCCTTAAACCCTTTCATTTTTTGGTATGCCGCTCCGCGAGCAAGGAGCGATAGAGGCAAGTGTTCTGTGGTGATGTCAGAATTTTCACCTATTTGTATCTATTTAGTGATCAGTCCGCTATTTTCTTTGATCCCACTCGGTCTTCCTTTTCCATTTGCTTCCAATAGTTCGACCTATCCAGAAAAATTGTCGGCCTACGAATGTGGTTTTGATCCTTCCGGTGATGCCAGAAGTCATTTCGATATACGATTTTATCTTGTTTCCATTTTATTTATTATCCTTGATCCGGAAGTAACCTTTTTCTTTCCTTGGGCAGTACCTCCTAACAAGATTGATCTGTTTGGATTTTGGTCCATGATTGCCTTTTTATTGATTTTGATGATTGGATCTCTCTATGAATGGAGAAGGGGTGCTTTGGATCGGGAGTAATCACTAGTGGTAGGGAAAAAATCGGGGGTAAGAACTAAGAAAAGAGCGATGCCTACATTAAATCAATTGATTCGTCATGGGAGAGAAGAAAAATGGCGCACGGACCGTACTCGAGCTTTGGATCAATGTCCCAGAAGTCTGGAGTATGCCCGCGTGTTTCAACGAGAACACCAAAAAAACCGAATTCAGCTCCACGTAAGATAGCAAGAGTACGGTTGAGCAATCAACATGGTATATTTGCTCACATTCCAGGCGAAGGTCATAATTTGCAGGAACATTCTGCGGTCTTAATAAGAGGAGGTAGAGTAAAAGATTCGCCAGGTGTGAAATCCCATTGTATTCGAGGAGTTAAGGATTTGCTGGGAATTACAGATCAAAGAAGAGGCAGATCAAAATATGGTGCGGAAAAACCCAAATCGATATGAATGGAAGATGCCTTTGGATATCATAAGAAAGAAAATTCCGAGGGCGACGCTGGCGCTAACCAATCGTGGACATGGCCTGGTAATGATATTTTAAAAGTACCAATCCAGATATGAGATAGAGCACAGCTGAATGCCAAAGCTGACTCTGACTCCGTTCTTGCCTTAAGACAGGTAAGATTCCGGAGTCGATCCCAAACCTACGTCCTAGGAAATGCACCTCTCACGAGGGTAGAACTCACACTTTACTTTAACGTTACAAGCACTCCCGTTTTATACAAATACCCTTACTAAGGAGCTAACAGTCAGTCCGTTAAGACCTACCTTTTTTATCCTAGCGTGTTTAACGAGCCCCCAGCTCCATTGCTGAAACAGGGGGAAGAAAGTGGCTTCATTGAAGGCCTTACCCATACACCTCTGCCCAACAATCTTACCCGCCTCAATCTGCACCTCAACCGTTAATGACCTCAGGCGGCCAGCCCACTGCTGCTAGTTAAAAGCCTTAGTTCAATTAACTATTGGGATATCTTTATTAAAAAAAGAGTTCAGTCTAACTATCCCCACTACGCGGTAAGAAGCAAGGGAAGGGGGTGGATTATTACCTTCGGGAGCATAAGATAACGAAAGGGAGACAAAGTCCTAACAAAATCATAACACAAGCCATCTACCACATCAGTCGAGTTCGATCCGATTCGTTCTTATCTATAGATAACGCAAAAGAGAACTTATGACTTCGCGGATGGAGAGGGATTCAAACCCCCGGTATTCCTTTCAATACTTCGATTTTCAAGACCGACTCTTTCAACCGCTCAGACATCCATCCCCTTCGCGCTTCGCCCGCCCTATCTATCCGCGCGCTGGCATGGCAGGTAGGGGCTTATCTGTAACATCCCCGCTCAACCAAACGGTTTAGAACTCAAGCTCGGTGGACTAGGGTACTGGAATCAGTGCTCTTAAGCTCCCCTTGAGGTTTGGGTCATTCGGGTTTAAGTTGGGTCGAAGTTGCAAAGAGGGGAACCGTGATGCACCAAAAAGTGCCGATTTTGGGCCCTGAAGTGCGCAGGCGCACTTTTGAAAGTGCCAGGCGCACTTCTGTAATATCATTCGGCGGAATTTTGACAAAATTCCAAAAGTGCGCCTTTTTGGGGCCAAAGTGCGCCGGCGCACTTTTCGTGCATAAAAGGACGGATTTGCACGGAAATTCATAACTTCTTTCCCCTTTCTCTCTCCCCGAAAAGCCATTGACGAACCTAGTGCGAGCAATCTTCGAAGGGTGACTCCGGGAGCTGTTGAGGTCGGAATTGAGTTCCGTTTGTTGCTATGGTTTCGTAGCAACGAGGAGAAGAGATCGCTAACCTCCATTTTGGGTTTCTGGGTGTAGGTCGTGAGCAGTAAGGAAGGGTAGAGCTACGAGTTTGGTGGTTGGAAATCGAGTTTCTGGGGAACTAGAAGACGATTAGAGCCTCGTCTTCTATTCCAGGTGAGGGCTTAGCGTTGTGTAAGTAGTTTGGACAGCGTGAGGAGCTTCAATTGGACTTAGAACAAAACCTAGGTTATGCATGAAAATGATGAGCGTAAAAGGGGATAAACTATTCTGTGAATGTACTTGATTGCTATTGATGATTGCCGTGGTTGATTGTTGTTGTTGATTGCTATGATTTGGGGTTGGGTGTGAACTGAAGTGAATTAAGTAATGGATTGACATAGAAATGAGAATTAGGATGGTTGGGAAATGGGTGCGGGTGCTATGATATTATGAATTGTTGGTTGTGGACGCAGGAGAGTTGCCCTGCCAATGTGGGGTCGCTCTGAATAAGAGGAACAGGTGGGTGACCCCTAGACTCATGACATGGCTTCCCCTGTACTTGCAGGTGGGGGAGGCCGGTGAGCTAGCCGGTTATCCTATTGATTGTGATGTGTGTGCTGTGAACATGACAGGGGCATGGAGGACGAGATGTGTGGTGAACTATGGACTATGAATGAGATGTGGCTGATTTGTGTTGTATGTTGGTAGTAGGTGTTACATATGAGTTTAGAATGTGATGTTGAGAATTGTATGTTGGAAATAGAACCGGAAGGAGCCCACACTACCCCACCCGAGGTACTGGTTGTTGAGTCTGATCCATTGGGGTAGATCCCCTTGACATGGGTGTCAAGGAGTGATGAGATTGATGATGAGATTGATGATGATGATGATGGTTAATGAGAACGCGTTCCCCATGTGGTAGGGGAGCGCGAGGACTTCCTATGCGGTAGGGAAGTGCGTCGGCCGGCCGGTGGTGGTGTGGATAACTCATTGGCGCCTAATAACTCACCTAGATAATATGAACGTGAATGTTTGTGTGCTTGTGGTTGTGGTAGTGACTTGGTTGATGGATGTGATGTGATGATGCTGTGTGTGCCGTGGTTTGATGTATTAGTTCTGTGTGATTCTATTGTTATGAATTGTGCTTGAGAACAAGAACTGACCAACGTGATCACCTAGACTGCTTTTAGGGAATTAAAATATGGAAAGGGGGGTTGGGTTTGGTTGCATTGTTGGATGTCTTGTGCGGAGTTGTGACCGCTCCATAGAGTAGGACAACGTGTAGGTAGGCCCAGTGGGTTCACTCAATTTCAATAGGAAATTGATCCCTTTTCCCCTTTCAGGATCTCGTGGCTAGAAGAGGTAGCTGTGGAGTTTGAGTTCGAGGTTGATTTCGTGAAGTTCTGGACGGAAGCCATGAGGTGAAGACTGGGATTACGCGGAGTTGACTTTTCTGTTCATTTCAGTTGACTATGGGATTTTGGGGTTCTTTTTATGTACTTTCTGATTTATGTTGGTTTGGAGGATTTATGATGGATTGGATTGTACTCGGATTTCAGTTTCGCGTTTCTATGGAGGCCTCCCATGTTTTTATTGTCTTTTGATCACCGCCAATTTCACTGTTTTACCCTTGTTTTTACTCGGTAGTACCTGGGACCGGCTCAACCACGGGTTACTCGGGTTGATTCGGAACGGGTGTTACAAATGGTATCAGAGCCTGGTTTGTCGCTGCTGTACCGGTTGATTATCTTCTCTCTTTGGGGAGTAATTAACCTCGTTGGGATGGAGGATGAGACATCGGTACGGGACCGACATTCCAAGGGTTTTTGTCAAACTATTTTAAATGGGTGGGATGTTTTTAAATCAAGTGGTGAATTGAGTTGTTTGAAGTTTCTTGAGCGGTCAACTGAAATTTTTAATGTCCTCCTGTAGTGAATCCAGTCAAGCAAGGGGAAGTAGGTCCACTGGGAACTCGGGTTTTGGAGGAGGAGCTCCTAGGTTTCAGCCGAGTCTGTTGAAGGGATGGAGTTTTGGGGAGTTCATTGGGGAAGCAGCTGATCCTGAGGTGGCAGAGCAGTGGCTCCAGGAATGTGAGTACAAGTTCCTGCAAATGGAACTTGAGGAAGGGTTGAAGGTGCAAGCAATGACTTTTCTGCTTAAGGGGCATGCACTGAATTGGTGGAGGTCGATGCCACAGAGTCGAGTGGTTCCGCCAGAGATGGAGTTGGATGAGTTTGTGGAGGAGTTTCGTGATCAGTTTTGCCCGGACCTTTGGCGTGAGGAGAAAGCCAAGGAGTTCATGAGTTTGGAGCAAGGGGAGAAGTCCGTTCTGGCATATTACATAGAGTTCACTTTTCTCTCTAAGTGGTATGATGAGTGGGCCAACCGGGAGAGGAAGCTCATTAACAAGTTCAAGAATGGGTTGAGAGTGGAGATTCAGGAGGGAGTCACCACCGCTGATATGGGGAGTTTAGTGTCGGTTAAGGCGGCGGCGCTAGAGACGGAGAGGTTGGAGAACCGAAAGAAGGAAGAGAAGAAGAGGAAGGCTACTGCCCCGCCTACGCAGTCTGCCATTCACAGTTACCCAGCGAAGAGAACTCAGACTTCCTTTTCTGGGTTCAGGGGCAGCCAGTCGATGCCAACAAGGGGTACGATGACTTGTTTCGCTTGTGGCCGACCAGGTCATAAGAGTGTGGCTTGCCCTGCTCGTACTAGTGGCACAGTCCATTCGGGAGGAGCACCGTCCGGGTTACCACTATGTGACAAATGTGGGAAGCGTCACTTCGGAGTTTGCCATCTGTTGGCAGGTGTGACCTGTTACACTTGTGGGCAGCGCGGACACAGGAGTCTGAACTGTCCAACCAAGAGAGCTACCCCAACTCAGTCTGTGGGATCGGTGCAAGGCCCTAGAGCTCCGTCTGGGAGTTACGGAGGGAGAGGAGGAGGCAGCTTTGGTAGGGGTGCTGGAAGAGGGACGGGAGCTAATGCCACACCTGTTGGAGCTGGAGGTGAGCAAGGGAGGCTTTATGCTCTTACCAGGGGTGCGGCAGAGAATGCGAATGACGTGGTGACTGGTATGATCTCGATCTTGGGCCTTTCAGTTTATACTCTGTTTGATTCGGGGTCAACCCATTCCTTTGTATCTGAGAAATTTTTGAGTAGTTTGGGTGTTGTAACTAGTAGTTTGGGTGTTAGTTGGGGCGTCAGAACTCCTTTGGGGACTTCTGTTCGGGTGGATAGAGTGTGTAGAGGGTGTAAAGTGTTAGTGGGAGGTGTAGAGTTCTTGGCTGATTTGGTGGTGCTTCCTTTCAATGAATTCGACGTTATCCTCGGCATGGATTGGTTTGCTAGGCATGGGGCTTTGCTTGATTGTCAGAAGAAGGAGGTGTTGCTTCAGGTGGGAGGTGTCGGCCAGGTGGTGTTCAAGGGTGTTAGGAAGAGGGAGTCCGCACCTATGGGAGTAATTTCAGCAATGCAAGCTTTTTCTCTGATTCAGGAAGGGTGTGAGGCTTTGTTGGTGCAAGTGTCAGTTGAACGGAATGAGGAGTTGGAGAAGGTACCTGTAGCTCGGGAGTTCGCGGATGTGTTTGAGGAACTACCTGGGGCACCGATCGAGCGTGAGGTGGAGTTCAATATAGATTTGGTCCCTGGAACTGCTCCAATCTCTATTCCACCTTATCGCATGGCACCGGCGGAGTTAAAGGAGTTGAAGGAGCAATTGCAGGAGCTCTTGGATAAGGGGTTCATCCGCCCAAGCGTATCACCGTGGGGGGCACCGGTGTTGTTTGTGAAGAAGAAGGATGGGTCGATGCGGATGTGTATTGACTATAGGCGGTTGAACAAGGCGACGATCAAGAATCGTTACCCACTTCCAAGGATAGACGATCTCTTCTATCAATTGCAAGGGGCTGAAGTGTTCTCGAAGATAGACTTGAGGTCGGGTTATCACCAGTTGAAGGTGGAGGAAGGATCGGTGCCAATGACAGCCTTTAGGACCCGCTATGGACACTATGAGTTTCTGGTGATGCCGTTTGGTCTCACCAATGCTCCCGCCGCGTTCATGGCTCTCATGAACAAGGTCTTCCACGAATATTTGGATAAGTTCGTGATAGTGTTCATAGATGATATCCTCATTTATTCTAAGACTAGGAAGGAGAATGAGGAGCACTTGAGGATTGTTTTTCATAGGTTGAGGGAGCAGCAACTATTTGCCAAGTTCTCGAAGTGTGCCTTTTGGTTAGAAGAAGTATTGTTTCTTGGGCATGTGGTTTCTAAAAGAGGCGTGGAGGTTGACCCAAAGAAGATTGAAGCGGTGGTTAATTGGTCTCCACCTAAGGATGTGTCGCAACTGAGGAGCTTCTTGGGGTTAGCTGGTTACTACCGAAGGTTTGTAGAGAGGTTCTCTACCATAGCGTCTCCTCTACATAAGTTGTTGAGGAAGGAGTCGAAGTATGAGTGGAGCGAGGAATGTCAGAGGAGCTTTGAGGAGTTGAAGAAGAAGTTGACTTCAGCTCCGGTGTTGACTTTGCCAGTAGAAGGTGGAGAGTATGTGGTGTTTAGTGATGCGTCTTTGCAAGGATTGGGCTGTGTGTTGATGCAGAATGGGAAGGTTGTCGCTTATGCCTCCCGACAGCTTAGGGTGCATGAGGTGAACTACCCAACCCATGATTTGGAGTTAGCTGCAGTGGTGTTCGCCTTGAAGTTGTGGAGGCATTATTTGTATGGTGAGACGTTTAAGATCATGACCGATCACAAGAGTCTTAAGCACCTTATGGATCAAAAGGAGCTGAATGGTAGGCAACGGCGTTGGGTGGAGCTCTTGAAGGATTATGACTATACCATTGACTACCATCCTGGTAAAGCTAATGTGGTTGCGGATGCTTTAAGTCGAAAGGAGTTGGTGGATCTTAGAGCTTTAGGGGTAGAGATGCAGTTAGATGATGTGGGAAGTTTGTTTGCCAAGCTCAACATTAGGCCTATGCTGAATGATAGGATTGGTGAGGAGCAGCTCAAGGATGCTACTCTGGTGGCTATTCGAGGGGAAGTTGAAAAAGGCATGGATAATGGATTTGAGGTAGTTGGCGGATTGTTGAAATGCAAGGGTCGAGTGTGCGTGCCGGAAGTAGAGGAATTGAGGAAGGGGATTTTGGAGGAGGCTCATTCCTTGATGTATGCTATGCATCCCGGGATGACAAAGATGTACAATGACCTGAAGTTAAGTTTTTGGTGGCCAAGAATGAAGAAGGATGTGGCTCGTTATGTGGCGACTTGTTTGGTTTGTCAGAAGGCTAAGGCGGAGCATAGAGCTCCGGGTGGGTTACTTCAGTCCCTACCTATTCCGGAGTGGAAGTTTGCGGACATCACCATGGACTTTGTATCGGGTTTTCCACCGACTAGAGAGGGGAAGGATGCCGTGTGGGTAATAGTCGATCGTTTGACGAAAGTTGCGCATTTCGTACCCATTCGGTTTAAGCATAGTGTGGAGGTGTTGGCAAAGTTATATATAGAAGAGGTGGTAAGGTTGCATGGGGTTCCTCAATCCATCGTCTCTGATCGGGATCCGAGTTTCACGTCTCATTTTTGGGAGGGGCTGCATACAGCATTGGGAACTAAGCTCAAGTTCTCAACGGCGTATCATCCTCAGACTGATGGGCAATCGGAGAGAACGATCCTTACTTTGGAGGAGTTGTTGAGAAGCTGTGCTATGGAGTTTCAAACCCCTTGGACTGAATTGCTACCTTTAATTGAGTTCGCCTATAATAACTCGTATCATAGTAGTTTGAAGTCCGCTCCTTTTGAGGCCTTGTATGGGAGGAAGTGTAGGACGCCTTTGTGTTGGGATGAGGAAGGTGCGAGGGTGTTGTCGGGTCCTCAAGTTGTGCAAGAGACGGCTGATCGGGTTAAGATTATCAAGGAGAGATTGAGAGCGGCTCAAGATAGGCAAAAAGCGTATGCCGACGGTCGTGCTAGAGAGCTGAGTTTCAATGTTGGGGAGAAGGTATTTTTGAAGGTGTCACCGTGGAAAGGGCTGATGCGTTTCGGTAGAAAAGGGAAGTTGGCGCCTCGGTACATCGGTCCTTATGAGATCCTCGCTAAGTCGGGTCCGGTGGCTTATGTGTTGGCTTTGCCGAGGGAGTTGGAAATGATACACAATGTGTTTCAAGTGAGCGTGCTTAGGCGGTATCATGGGGACCCTTCTCATGTAATTCAGCCGGAGGAGGTGGAGATTGAGCAAGACTTGACTTATGAGGAGAAGCCAGTCGCGATCGTGGATAGGCAAGTCCGGGTTTTGAGGAATAAGCAGATTCCGCAGCTCAAGGTGGTATGGAGGAACCATGAGAGCGAGTCGGCTACTTGGGAGACTGAGGAGAGTATGAGGCGGCGGTACCCGGAGTTAGTGGAAGTGTATGATTCAGGTATTAATTCCCCTTGATGTATGCTTTTGTGTTTGCTTGTTGTGGTGTTGGTTCCAAGAAGGTCTAGGGTGTGCTCGGTGAAAGTAGAGTGTTGGGAGTGGGTGTAGGGCTGATAAGTAGTTAAAGGAAGGCTGGTGGTTCGTCGTTAGGAATTTCGGAAGTCAATAGGATACTTGGATTGCTGCAATTTTAGCTGTGTGTTCGGTATCATATTGCTAGGATGAGTTAGGGATGATTTCGGGGACGAAATCCTTGAAGTTGTGGAGACTTGTAACATCCCCGCTCAACCAAACGGTTTGGAACTCAAGATCGGTGGACTAGGGTACTGGAATCAGTGCTCTTAAGCTCCCCTTGAGGTTTGGGTCATTCGGGTTTAAGTTGGGTCGAAGTTGCAAAGAAGGGAACAGTGATGCACCAAAAAGTGCCGATTTTGGGCCCTGAAGTGCGCAGGCGCACTTTTCAAAGTGCCAGGCGCACTTCTGTAATATCATTCGGCGGAATTTTGACAAAATTCCAAAAGTGCGCCTTTTTGGGGCCAAAGTGCGCCGGCGCACTTTTTGACATACCAGACACACTTTTCGTGCATAAAAGGACGGATTTGCACGGAAATTCATAACTTTTTTCCCCTTTCTCTCTCCCCGAAAAGCCATTGCCGAACCTAGTGCGAGCAATCTTCGAAGGGTGATTCCGGGAGCTGTAGAGGTCGGAATTGAGTTCCGTTTGTTGCTATGGTTTTGTAGCGACGAGGAGAAGAGATCGCTAACCTCCATTTTGGGTTTTTGGGTGTAGGTCGTGAGCAGTAAGGAAGGGTAGAGCTACGAGTTTGGTGGTTGGAAATCGAGTTTCTGGGGACCTAGAAGACGATTAGAGCCTCGTCTTCTATTCCAGGTGAGGGCTTAGCGTTGTGTAAGTAGTTTGGACAGCATGAGGAGCTTCAATTGGACTTAGAACAAAACCTAGGTTATGCATGAAAATGATGAGCGTAAAAGGGGATAAACTATTCTGTGAATGTACTTGATTGCTATTGATGATTGCCGTGGTTGATTGTTGTTGTTGATTGCTATGATTTGGGGTTGGGTGTGAACTGAAGTGAATTAAGTAATGGATTGACATAGAAATGAGAATTAGGATGGTTGAGAAATGGGTGCGGGTGCTATGATATTATGAATTGCTGGTTGTGGACGCAGGAGAGTTGCCCTGCCAATGTGGGGTCGCTCTGAATAAGAGGAATAGGTGGGTGACCCCTAGACTCATGACATGGCTTCCCCTGTACTTGCAGGTGGGGGAGGCCGGTGAGCTAGCCGGTTATCCTATTGATTGTGATGTGTGTGCTGTGAACATGACAGGGGCATGGAGGACGAGATGTGTAGTGAACTATGGACTATGAATGAGATGTGGCTGATTTGTGTTGTATGTTGGTAGTAGGTGTTACATATGAGTTGAGAATGTGATGTTGAGAATTGTATGTTGGAAATAGAACCGGAAGGAGCCCACACTACCCCACCCGAGGTACTGGTTGTTGAGTCTGATCCATTGGGGTAGATCCCCTTGACATGGGTGTCAAGGGAGTGATGAGATTGATGATGAGATTGATGGTGATGATGATGGTTAATGAGAACGCGTTCCCCATGCGGTAGGGGAGCGCGAGGACTTCCCATGCGGTAGGGAAGTGCGTCGGCCGGCCGGTGGTGGTGTGGATAACTCCTTGGCGCCTAATAACTCACCTAGATAATATGAACGTGAATGTTTGTGTGCTTGTGGTTGTGGTAGTGACTTGGTTGATGGATGTGATGTGATGATGCTGTGTATGCCGTGGTTTGATGTATTTAGTTCTGTGTGATTCTATTGTTATGAATTGTGCTTGAGAACAAGAACTGACCAACGTGATCACCTAGACTGCTTTTAGGGAATTAAAATATGGAAAGGGGGTTGGGTTTGGTTCCATTGTTGGATGTCTTGTGCGGAGTTGGGACCGCTCCATAGAGTAGGACAACGTGTAGGTAGGCCCAGTGGGTTCACTCAATTTCAATAGGAAATTGATCCCTTTTCCCCTTTCAGGATCTCGTGGCTAGAAGAGGTAGCTGTGGAGTTTGAGTTCGAGGTTGATTTCGTGAAGTTCTGGACGGAAGCCATGAGGTGAAGACTGGGATTACGTGGAGTTGACTTTTCTGTTCATTTCAGTTGACTATGGGATTTTGGGGTTCTTTTTTATGTACTTTCTGATTTATGTTGGTTTGGAGGATTTATGATGGATTGGATTGTACTCGAATTTCAGTTTCGCGTTTCTATGGAGGCCTCCCATGTTTTTATTGTCTTTTGATCACCGCCAATTTCACTGTTTTACCCTTGTTTTTACTCGGTAGTACCTGGGACCGGCTCAACCACGGGTTACTCGGGTTGATTCGGAACGGGTGTTACATTATCTATGTGATTCGCTACGCTTGCTTGCGCCTAATTAGGGCTACCTGCCGGTTAGCGAAACTTTTCCGGTAGTACGAATCGCTATGCTTCGCTTCTTTTTATATGATAATATGCACCTTGGTTGCTGCGCTCGGTGCGGGTAATAGCAAAAGAGTAAAGCACGAATGATCCTTCAAACAAAAAGAATGGATTGAGTCCGACTCAAGCGAGTGAGTGAAAGGCGTGGCAAGAGAGCGAGTGAAACTCGTGAACGATCGGCAAATGAAGGACCGATCCTTTTGGGACAGTACTGTTGCGAGACTTGTACTTGGCGGCTCACACGCAACATATAGACTAAGGTTGCCCATCACCGTAACGCTCTTTTTTTAAGTTAAGGCCTTTTCTATTTTCTTTCTAGTATGCTTCCTCCATAAGAACACTGAACGCCCAGCTTCGCGGAGCTGCTCTCCCCCCAGCCCATCCCACAGCATAGTGTGGAATCGGGATCGTTTCATCGAGCACCATTTCTTTTAGATAGAAAGGTGTTCTGGCTCTATTGGATCAAGTCATAACCTACGCCTTATACTACTATGGATTTACGGGACTACTTTCTTACCGCCTTAGGAATCTATGAGAGAGGGGGTTCACTGCTGACTTACCAAATAAGTTGACTAAAGAAACTGACCTAAGCATAGCTCTCCGAACCAACTGAAGGAAACAACGACATGAAGAAAGACAGACAAGGACGGGAAGGGCGGAGAAGCAATTCCCCCTGATGGGGGTTCCAGTTACGCGATCCAAGATCAAGAACTGGAGAAACTGCAAGACCTGAAACTGAAAGAAGTGGCCCTCGGTATATGAATGGACTGATAGGCGGGCGCCATCACTTCGAAGACTCCCAAGATGGGACCGAATCGGAAAAAAGGAAGTCTTACTCTTAAGGATTAGGTAATGACTCAATGGCTGTTGATGACAGGGTTAAGGTGAGTGTGAGCTAGTGCTCATTGCAGGTAGGCCTGTTCGGAGCGATCTACTTCCATTGCCAGTTATCTAGTTTAAAGTAGTGGTATTGGTAAGGTAAGCAACCCGGTAAAGTTTTTCAGCTCTAAAACAATGGGAAAAAGTAGAAAGATCTCCCTTAGGAAGGGCCGGCCAGCTAGCATGGACGTACAGGACGCAGTTTTGGTTCTATGCTTTGAATCCATGCATAGAAGATAACAAACCTCCCGAAGAATGAAAGGAAAGGCATCTAGGAGGGATCGCTAGACCAACAGTCAGTTCTCCACTATAGTCAACTTAGAGAAAAGCAAGCTTGCAAAGGAACCGAGGCAAGAGCGTAAAACAGCTTTTCCCGAACCAAAGGATCCAAGTTCTCTTGAAAGAAAATATCCTAATCCCTCAGCATCAGGCGATGTCTCAGTATCATTTGCATCCAAACCTGAATTTGACTCCGAAGAGGGACAACTCATCAAAAATTACCCGACAAGTCAAATCCATATCATCAGAATAGAGGGCATAGGACTCTTTGCCCCAGTATTCACTAGGATCAAAAAAGGTCAGCTCATAACATAAACTCAAAGACGTCAGAAAAGCACACTTAACGCGGTTCATTAGGTTGTTCAGAGGCTCCTTCCACCACCTTGCTTCAATATATCCGTTGTCATTAGTAACTTCTTTTTTTAACGAGAAAAAGTGTTAAAAGCTTGCTTTAGCACGTTAAAAGAAATTTTTGCGCCACTATCGAGTAAGTTTCTCGCTTCTTTTGGAATGCACTGAAAAGCTCAACGCGCTCGTATCTAGGGAGAGGGTAATTCCACTTATGATCTAGCAAAGCACTCGAAAGCATGCGGGGAAGGCTAGTCTATTGACTTGTTTACTGTAGAGAGGTTAGCGCTAGCAAGTCTTAGAAAGCTTGCTAGATGAGAGAAAGAAGATGATAAGCCTAAAGCAGATGAACCAAAGGGGAGTACTGGAAGCTAAGCGAACCAAGGTATGGAGCTAAACAACAGGCGTAGGCCAAACCAAAGCGTTACGGTCAAGCGGTAGCCCCCGACATCCATATTGGTCGGGTAAGGGAAACTTGTCTCGGTGGGAAGGGAATCTATCTTTGAAGAAAGAAAACAGCAACTACTCTCGATGGTAAAATATAGTTAAAAGCACTTTCTTAAACAAAGGATTAACAAAGAAAAAACTAGCCTATGTTCGGGCTGATACGAGAATAGCCCTTTAGCTCTTATGCTCGTTATCCCAAAAATATGATATGCTTAGCGCGTCAAGCTCAACAAAGCTAAACTGTTCAGAGTTTCATTTTAAGCACCTTTTATCTCTGCTGTCGCATATCAGCTGTTGAGATAAGCCATATCTTTCAATTTCTCAAAGTCCTCTTTCCGATCAAAGCAAAGAGGCTGGCTCTAACGCTCTCATCTCCGATCCCGCGATCCATGACATCCAATAACAGATAGATCCGTCCTTGCCGAGGAGCTCTTGTTAGTCCTTATTTCAGGAATTGAATAAATAGTTGATCAAAGTTTTTTTTAAATCCATAAAAAAATTATAAAATCCTATAAAATTCGTAGCATCAAGCGTCGATACTGACTTCAATGAGTTTTAATCGAAATGAGACTTTCTCAATTGGTCATCGGGAAAGTGGTCAATCGGCTTCGTTGAATCGCTTCTTGAAATAGAGATTATGTTTAGCTCATCGGGCTAGAATATGTATATCGATATGTCACCCCGTCCTGCCCTTGTCTTTTTGTTCAACTGGTAAAGGTCATTGCCTGTCTCAATGGGTCGGATCCGCATTAATCTAAGGTGGTTGCTCCTTTGAGTTGGACTTAGAGAATAGAAATGGCCCTTGAAAGACTTTTCTAATTTCTTGAGGACTCTGACTCTGTCTATGTCCATACGGCCTCTAGAGTGAAATCCTGAGTTTAAACGAGGTTAGAAGAGTAGGCCTGGAAGGGATTGCTAAAATCTCGTACTCTATGAATTCATTAAAAAAAGGGAGCCCTTTTTAGGCTAGAAAGTGAATTCCACTTTAGACAAGTCTAGCAAAGCTGCTCATCTGAAATCTTTCTTCTTCAATGTCTGTCCGTCGGTCTGGTCTATCTGAACTCATGGCATGCCTGCTCTTCCTATCCCAGGGGCCAAGACCGTCTTCAATAGCTGCAGATTCTGATTAACTTCCTCACAGAGAAAGAAGAAGGAGTTGTGCCATCTTTATCAGCTAGTGTTTTTGCCTTTTTCCCAGTTATCAGGCTTACCACTGTTAGGAATCGATTAAACTAGATGCCAATAAGAGAAAAGGGCAGAGAACTGAACTTCTAAGCTGGGTTGTGCAAGTGAGACTTTGTTCCTTTGTTGATCCACTTAAAGAGTTCTTTCCTCGACAGACGATTCTCTTCTTCATTCTTTTTTTTTCTGCGCAGGAGTTCTTCGAGCGCTTGAGATTTCAATGACAGTTTGATCACTCGACCCCGTCCGGTCCTATTTCAAACAAAAGAAGCAAAGAAGGGAAATCTTCATAAAGACAGCAAGGGGTGTCACCTTTGAATTGAATAGTGAGCCTTCATGGATGGGCTGGCTTCCTCTGTCCTGGTGTCTACTTCCTCAATCATAGCATTGATTTCCAACCGTCACAGGCCCGACAACTCCTCCTGACTTGCATCCTTCTTTGAGTCGTCCGGGGCAAACAAGCTTAGAGCAGATCGCTCTACCGCAGCTGGACGCGGAAAGGTAGCTGGTGAACGTGTCGTTGTGATGCGTTCAACAAATAAACTAACAAAGCTAACAAAAGTTAGGGTAGATCATATACCAGGGGTTTCCTCTACTTCCTTACTCAAAGGTGTTGGCAAAATAATTCAAGGTTAAACACGTTGTGCGTGGTGTGAGTTCCACGTCTTCTATACTAAAATGCAAGGAAAAAATGAAATGAAATTAAAGTGAAGAAAGATTGAAGATTGATTGATTGACTAGAAAGATGACAGACAAGCTTAGACTTCGAATCCCCCTTAGATTACCAGAGCAACAGCAGTCAACAGACCAGCGATTCTCGATTCTAGTTCATTCAATTCACAAACACCACCATAACTCCTGACCCTTAGGTTTAAGACTGGCGAACATTCGCTCTATCCGATCTAGCTACCACGATTAATTAGCCGCCCGGGTACGGTTGCCTCTCGTAACGACTTAACTTAATTGGTGCAAATTCTAATGATTAATGAGTTACTCTTGCATTGGATTAACCCTAATTGGTTCCTACGAAAGGCACACTCCAATTATAAGGTTAATTGTTCAACTTGATGTTCTAAAGTAAGGCGAGCGTTCGCTTCTATCCTTAGCTTAACAAGAGATCAGAGAACGAAGAACAAATCAAACATGAAAGATGAAACTGAATGAATTTCGAATCTAATCACCGCCGATCCGTGACCGCTTTAAGCCCTGGGTCACTTAGGGTTCATCTAATCTAAGCTACACGAGTTTAGCTATGCATATTCAATACAGAAGAATCGAAGACGGACAAAGAATACATCTCAGGTAGGGAAGACAGAAAAGAACTATAAAACCTAATTTCGATGACTCTTGGCAGCTTCAATCTGCTGAATCTTCAACTCCTAGTACCGGTTCTCCGAGATGGATGGATGGCGTCACGATCCGTTCCTGGCTCCTCGAACTCTATCCACTCGTTCTCTCCCTTTCTCAGTCTTGGAAGTTTTCTCCGTTTTTTGTGTGTGTGATAAAAAGTGATCCCCCTTATGTTGCCGTTCGGTTCTGTATTTATACCTAGCCGACAATTGCTGCTTTTCCACTGGAATTTTCGCCAAAAATACAAGGATATTTTCGGCGAAAATATCTGTTCAAATGTGGCTGCATTTGTCTCTTCCTTCTGGCTAATTCTGCTTAGAGTTTTCGCCGAGAATGCTTATGTATTTTCACCGAGAACTCCCTCTTAATCGGGTCAGTGGATTCTTCTTCCATTTTCGGTGAAAACCCAAAGGTATTTTCGCTGAAAATATATGTGTAAATGGGGAAGGAATTCGTTTGCCTTGAGTGATCTCTCCGGTTGATTTATGTGTGATTCTTCGGGGTTCCAACGTCTAAGACACGTCCGTGGCTACCGCATTCGATGGCAAAAACCTGTGCTAATAAAAACACTAGAAAACCATCAAATAGACCCGAAACGGGCCAAGGTAACACAAATGGCACGAGATAGGGCAATTGATTGAATATTCGTTATTGTACCCTAAAAGTCGTGTCTTAAGCAATGAAATGTCGCTCAAATGAGGCTGATAATCACGTCAATTCGAGTGTCATCAAAATACCCCACACTTAAGCTTTTGCTTGTCCTCAAGCAAACTGAATTAGAACACACTCAAATTCACTAATGACACGAGATTAAATTGAGATTCACTTCTAACAATTTTGTTTAGACTGTTCCACGTAGAAAAGGTGACCTACACATGCAAGAACATCGACCAAACAAGTTTCGATCTCACTGTTTTCTGCACACTTCAAGTAGTAGTTTTAACAAAGCACGTTTCTTGGCAAAACAAATGAATCATAATTAACCGACTGCGATAACACCCGTTCTAATCAAAACGACCTTAAGCTCGAGCCATGATGTGGATGCGGAGGAAGGAAAAGTGACGTGGCTATCGACTCGACTTCATCCGCTTCTAAATCTGTACGTTACATGTTCTAGCTAGGACTGATTTAAGCATCAAGTCTTCTCTCTTTTTTTTTCAAGATTCAAACTTTCTCAAATTATTTACTGCATACTAGTGCTCGATACCAAACACTTCACTTAGGTGTTGGATATGCCTAGCTCATAGTATTTGTGCCTTTGCTAGTGCTCAACCCGAACACTTCACTTAGGTGTTGGGCTTGCCTAGCTTTATTTTCAGCACTTTAAAGAACCTAACATTGATTCGATTAACTCAATTACTTGATTTAACCATTTAGCCACTTAATCCTAGCTAGTTATAACTTTTTACACAAGATTTCGAATTGGATTTCCGTCTAATCTCAAGCTACAATCACAGGTGATCAAATATGGAGTGAAAAACATGGAAGAAGCTAGCATTTATCATCTTAGAACGGTGTTAACAAGCTTTATGATTAACAAGCAAAACTGTTTAATTGATTCAAATGTCAACTACAAGAGTGATGTATGATCTGTTCTGACCTAGACTCATTTTACCTCAGTTCCGACACGTTGGTTACAGGTTCTAAGTGGAACAGTCTAGACGTCATTGTTCAAAATTGAAGTCAATTTAAGAACAGAAGTCAAGAATTGAGCAGTTCTATGCTAGAGTGACAGGACAGGAATCACAAGGCACACAAAGATAACGGCAATCAAGATCATGCATGGTTTTCTAACATCCCACCCCACACTTAGACTGGTATGTGTCCTCACAGGACCAAACTAAAGGAGAGAGATACGAGGAACCTGAAAGGTGATGGGCGGTGTAGTGGTCGAGCACGAAGAGGCCGGGGCGGAGTAGCTACTCAAAATCCTACAAAACACAAACAACAAAAAGAACAAAAGGATACTGGGACAAGTGCCCCGGATCCACACAGAATAAAAGTGGATCGAGATCCGAAAAGAAGAAAGAAAAGAAAAGGAAAGGATAGAAACAACCTGATCACTGTTCCGATGGTGGGGGTGGAGGCGGGGAAATGCCAAGTCGCTGCTCCAGCTGCTGTCGCCATGCGGTATCATCCGTGTGTCGGGCGGACTGGTCTGCCATGAATTTTTGGAGAATGGACCAACGCTCGTTCTGAGTCTCCTCATGTGCTACTCGGTCCTTCTGCCATTGAAGCGAACCAGCCGAGTAGTCTATCTGCCACTTCTCAATACGCGCCAGCCTCTCATTCATCTCCGCGGTGATTTGTGCTGGCGACAGCGGGCGTTCAACGGGCTGGGGAATGCGGTGAGAGAGTGATTTGCAATGCTCAAAATCCAAAGAAAGGTCGATACCCCGTGCTATGGCGAGGTCGGCACCTATGGGCTCAATCAGGACATGAGGAATATCGGGGCCCCATTTGTCACCGAGCTGGAGATTGTCGATCAGAATGGAAATGAAAGGCCCCCCTAGAAGCTCAGAAGGAAGCTTCTTGGTGGTAGTGCGCTTGTGAAAGAATGGTGCAAGCCACCATCCGGGATGAAGGTTGGCATCCTCCTCTAAAGCACGGAATAAAACGAGCTCCTCCAAAGAAACATGGTGACGGCTCGTCTTGCTACAATAACACAGAGATTGCACCCAAACATAATGCAAAAATTTAAGAATAGGGTGAAAGATATCACCGACCGTGGGGTTGACGATAGGGGTGATCTCAGATTGGCAGTTGGCCCATTTCCACACTTCTGGGTAAGGAGCACTCGTGATGGAGTATGTGTCCTTGAAGCTAGCGGATGTTGTACTGAGGTCGACGTGCGGATCCAGCAGGTGGCCGAACTCGAGAATGGACTTCTCGTGGAGAACACCACCGAGGCGGAAGGCTACGAATTTTGCTCACGTATGGGCTTCGGGGTGAGGCGTCGGAACGAACTCCAGAACTCATGAAGAGCGACAAGTGGGTAGGGGGAACCATGAGTGGTCAGCACTCGTAAACGGCTTTATGAAGGGCGGTGTCACTGGTGGAGTGCCAAGCCGGATTGTGCGCCTTGAGACTGTCTAGAGAAAGAACTGCCACCTTGGCCGGAGGAATGTCTTTGATCTTCTGAAAGATCTCTAGTTGGTGCGGCTCCAGAGCTGCAATGAAAGGATGTAGGGCCCCATTGGCAGGTGTAGGAATAGATGAGATAGGAGTCACAGGGGTTCGTGCAACATCGGGGATGATGGCCACAACCGTCGATGTCTGTGCAGCCGGTGCGGGTGTTCGAGAGGGTGGTGTCCTGCTCTGGCGAGCTGAGGATCTGATATGATCCAGCAATGCTGCCCCGATGCCAACCGGTACTCCTACACACCACCAGGGTCACCTGGCCGAGACAAGACTCTATGGCCTCTTAAGAAGCGCATGAATTCAAGGACAGGCCGTCCACGAGCCCTAAAACCAAGGTATGCCAAGAAATATCGACTAAATCCTTCACTTGCAGGTAGAAAGACTCCAAGGAATGGAATGCTGTCCCAAGCCATGCTGTTGACCGAGGGTATAAGCCCTAGCACCGAAGAGAAGCTTCAGCCTGCCCCTAGCCTGACCTCTAGGAGCCCTGAAGAAGAAGCCGGTTCTTTGAGTGACCCTCTAGAAGCATTTCTGGAGTACCGAAGGAAGAGAGCCCAAGAACCCTTGGCCCGAAGAGGAGAGTTGTCAAAGACCGAACCTGAGCCGAGGCATGAGAAGACTTGGAGTCCTTGGCCCCAAAGCATGACACTTGGGCTGACCACGGAGAGCTACGTCCAAAGCTACTTGGAGGCTTATCTGAAGCTTAAAGAAGAAGGCCCGAGCGGGAAAAAAGAAGGACCAAGGAGAGAGCAACCACACGCCTTAAACCAGCAGGTGGGCCGATCAAGAGAGTTTTATGGAGCCGGACATGAAGAACATATCTTTTGGATAAGAAGTCCGGTCACTGAGCCCGCCCGAAGCCAAAGCCTGCGCCCGCCACCCGAGTCAAGCCCGGCGTTCGGCCGGTCAAGCCCACCGGGCCGCCACACGCGCCCAACCGGCCCGAGCAGCCGTACGCGGCCGGATTAGGGTTTTTGACCTAATTTAGGTCTTTTATTCTGCTTTAAAGACTACAACTATTATTTTATGTTTATTCCTTTTTAGTAGGATTATTTAGGGGATTTATGAGACTATTTAGGAATAGGACTTTTTATTTTATTATTATTTAGGAGTTAGACTTTAGGGAGGAGAGCTTGTTCCCTCCCTATAAATAGAGGCCGCCGGCCTCACTTTGTACTTACAACTTTTATGAAATAAACCCCCTTTGAAAGAACTTTGTTCTGAAACCCTTGTTGTATCTGCATGTTGCGATACTGAAGGATCGACTTATCATCAAGAGCATCCATCTCTTGGCGTGGCATCTTCGACTGGACACTTCTGGTTCCCGGCTGTTATATAGCCGACCAGTCAAAGTACTTATCCGCCCCGATTCCCGAAGGTTTCTACCTCATTGCACGGTCTCAACTTGCGGTGGTTAGGGTCGTCTGCGCACGGTTGCAGCGGTTCACATCAGGATCGCTGCGCTCTATCTGCACTGGTAGTCTTAAAACGTTTGGGGGCCCTGTAAAACACAACTCAGGAAAGACCAGCATCAGAAAACAAGAATCCTACCCCACACTTAGGTTGACAAGCGGGCGCAAGCAAATAAAATCGAGAGAGCAGCGAATCGAGATATAGCAGTAAAGAACGGTGAATCAATTAAGCAAGCATGCGGAATGGAATGATTCATTAACACGATCGCACAGACAACAAGTCTCGAGCCCTAAAAGGTCACAAAGAAATGCCAGAACCTAGCCAATTGACACCGACAAAGCAATCATGAAAATCGAGGGAGAACCAAAAAGTCAACCAAAGTCAACCATGTCGAAAACCGAAAGTCAAAAAGCCAAAAGATTCACAATCAAGGGCTGAACAACTAACCGTGAAGACATGACTCGAGAAAACGATTGGAAATCCGGGAAAATGATGAAAAGAGCTTGAAAACTAGGCCGGGAGGAACCGGAGCATTGGGGCTCCGATTCTAGGGTTTGAACCGCGGGCTAGGCAAGGGAGAAGGGCGGCCAATCAGGCGGCGGCGGGCAAAGAGGCGGCGGCGGCCGGTCGGCGGTCAAGGGGGAGGGGGGAAGCGGCGGCTGGGTGGTGCTCGGCGAACAGAGGGGGAAAGAGTCTGGTTTGAGTTGAAATTTTCGGATGGGGGGCGAAAATCAGAAGTCGAATCCGGTATAAATAGTCGGCGGAAAACACCAAATTTTTGGCGAAAATAGTTGGAAATTTTTGGCGAAAATTTCTAGTAAAATCAAAATTCGGTTCGGTGAAAAGAAGAGGGTTTTCGGCGAGGAGGCTAGGTGGCGAGAAACAGGAGGAACAGGTTGAATTAAAACAAGAATTTTTGGCGAAAATTTGGTCATATGTTTGGCAAAAATTCACTTGAAAATGGTCGGCTGTGTTTTTTTTTTCAAACATGAAGTTTTAAAACAAAATGACTCAAAATGAAAAAATAACTGACTCAAGCCGTGGGTTGCCTTCCACGAAGCGCTCTTATTTAACGTCCGTGAGTCAGACGATACCTGGATTCAGATCACGGATCCGTCGTGAGGTAGTGCACGTCGATGGAAGAGACCGCTAATCCTTGCAGGTACTTCTTAAGCCTATGCCCGTTGACCACAAACGGCTCTTGATCGTGCAATTTAATGTAGACGCTGCCTAAGGGTGTCTGCCGAACCACGGTATAAGGGCCGGACCATCGAGATTTCAACTTACCTGGAAAAAGCTTCAAATGAGAGTTATACAAGGGACTTCTTCTCCAGGGTAAAACTGCTTGATCGTCTTCAATTGGGAGTCGTGAATTCTCTTCGTGCGCTCCTTGTATAGCTTCGTGCTCTCATAAGCGTGGAGACGGTGCTCCTCAAGCTCAGCGATCTGGTCATGGCGGTTATTACCTGCTATTGCATAGCTCATATTCAACTCTTTGTTAGCCCAGAATGCCTTGTGCTCAAGCTCAACTGGTAAATGACATGCCTTGAAATAGACCAGCTGATACAGTGAGGTACCGATGGGAGTCTTATAGGCAGTTCGATAAGCCCATAAGGCATCACTGAGCTTAGATGACCAGTCCTTGCGAGACCGGCCAACTGTCCTATCAAGAATCCGCTTGAGCTCACGGTTCGTCACTTCTGCTTGACCATTCGCTTGAGGATGATAAGCTGTGGACATTCGGTGGGTGACGCCAAAGCTTTTGCACACCCGGTCGAATTGTCCATGGAAATGGGTACCCCTATCGCTTATGATGAAGCGCGGTGAACCGAAACGCGTGAAAAGACCGGTAAGGAACCGACCCACCACTCTAGAATCATTAGTGGGTAAAGCTTCAGCTTCAGCCCACTTAGAAACATAATCAACGGCTACAAGAATGTACTTGTTTCCGTTGGAGGGTGTGAACGGACCCATAAAATCGATTCCCCAAACATCAAAAATTTCAACAATTAAAGAAACAATTTGGGGCATCTCATTACGGTTAGAGATGTTACCTGATCGCTGGCATGCATCACAACGTCGAGCAAAAACGTCGCAGTCACTAAATATTGAATGCCAGTAAAAACCTGTTTCGAGTACCTTTCTTGCCGTGCGGTTGCCTCCAAAGTGTCCTCCGAACTGTCCTTCATGGCACTTAGGCATAATGTCAGTTGCTTCGATGTAAGAGACACACCTCCAGATCATTCCGTCAAGACTGATGCGGTATAAGAAAGGCTCATCCCAGAAGTATGACTTGGCTTCTTTAAAGAGCTTCTTGCGTGCATTGACATCGAGCTCAGGAGGTACAATGCCGTGTGAGAGATAGTTAGCCAGAGTTGCATACCAAGACTCCTCTGAATCGGCGACATTACTCAGATCTTGAGCGTGAGGGATTGCCCAGGGCTCGATAGCTATGTTGTTAACCTGTTCATATGTTTCAACACGCAACAGCTCGTCAGGGAAATAATCATTTATAGGGGTAGTAGACTTACCTGTTTGCGATTCCTCCAGTCGGGAAAGATGATCCGCTGCTAGATTCTCTGCTCCTTTCTTATCTTTAATTTCTATGTTGAACTCTTGGAGGAGAAGAATCCATCGGATGAGACGTGGCTTCGAGTCCTGCTTGGCTAATAAATGGCGCAGGGCAGCATGATCTATGTAGACGATGGTATGTGAAAGAACCAGATACTGTCTAAACTTATCAAAGGAGAAGACGATAGCCAGAAGCTCTTTCTCCGTAGTAGTGTAGTTTCTCTGAGCATCATTGAGTGTCTTGCTCGCAAAGTAGATAGGATGAAATCTCTTCTCCTTCCTCTGACCAAGAATCGTGCCAACGGCAAAGTCACTAGCGTCGCACATAATCTCGAATGGAAGATTCCAATCCGGTGCTGTAAGAATTGGTGCGGTGGTGAGTTGAGTCTTCAAGGTTTCAAAGGCTTCAAGACAGGCTTTATCAAAGACGAAAGGAACATGTTTCTCAAGAAGTTTCGTCATTGTAAGAGTGATTTTGGAGAAATCTCTGATGAATCTTCGGTAAAATCCAGCATGACCCAGGAAACTTCGAACCGTCTTAACTGAGGTCGGCGGGGGTAAGCTGGCAATGGTCTCAAGCTTGGCATGATCGACTTCTATACCTGTCTTAGATATTCTATGGCCAAGAACAATACCTTCTGTAACCATGAAGTGACACTTCTCCTAACTAAGACCTAGGTTGGTCTCCTCACAACGAGCTAGCACCTTATCCAAATTAGCCAGACATTTTGAAAATGAATCTCCATAGACGGAGAAGTCGTCCATGAACACCTTTACCACATTCTCTACCAGATCTCCAAATATAGCAAGCATGCATCTCTAAAAGGTAGTGGGAGCATTACATAAACCAAAAGGAATACGACGATAAGCAAACGTACCAAACGGGCATGTGAAGGTCGTCTTCTCTTGATCATCAAGCTCAATGGGGATCTGGAAGTAACCGGACATCCCATCTAAGAAGCAGTAGTATTCATGACCATCTAATCGTTCAAGCATCTGATCAATGAACAGCAGTGGGAAGTGATCTTTCTTGGTGGCATCATTGAGTCGTTGATAATCGATACAGACTCTCCATCCGGTCACTGTGCGGGTAGGAATGAGTTCACCCTTCGGATTAGGGATGACTGTGATCCCTCCTTTCTTCGGAAGGACTTGAGTCGGACTGACCCAAGGACTGTCGGCAATAGGGTAGATGATACCGGCATCTAGAAGCTTGAGTACTTCTTTCTTCACAACTTCCTGCATCAAAGGGTTAAGTCGGCGTTGTGGTTGTCTAACTGGTTTGAATTCTTCATCAACAACTATCCGATGTTTGCAGAAGGTTTCAGAGATGCCTCTAATGTCTGCTAACTGCTAGGCAATAGCTCGGACATGCCTCTTGAGTAGCCCAATCAATTGCTCTTTCTGCTCGGGAGATAGGTTCAAACTGATGATGACTGGTAACTGGCAGTCCTTCCCCAGAAATGCGTATTTTAGGTGGTCAGGCAGCTCTTTCAAAGTAAGTTATGGCGGATTCTCGTATGAGGTAGTAATCCAACTCGATGCTGGCTCAATATGTGTAGGCGCGGTGATGGGTGTGAATGTCGCCTTCTGCTCGTCTAACTCATCTTGCCATAGGCGCTGCTCTGGATCTTCTAACGCATTATCAATCCCTGAAATCAAACACAACTCTAGCGGATCACTAAATAAAGCATTAGTAAAGGAGTTGGCCGAGGCCAACTCAAGGGGATCAATAGTATAACATTTATCATCTTGAGCAACAGAATATCTCATGCTATCTTTAATGTGGAATGCAACACTCTCTTATTCTATACTTAAAGTTAACAGGCCTTGTTTGCAGTTAATATTTACACCAGCAGTTGCTAAGAAAGGTCGATTTAGGATAAGTGTTCCGTCTAACTCACGAGTATCTAAAACAACAAAATCCGCAATTATAGTAAACGGACCACAGCAAACAGCTACATCTTCTATTATACCTCTGGGTAGTTTGACAGACCTATCGGCTAACACGAGATGCAGAGTAATTGGTTTTAATTTCCCTAGATTCAGCTTTTCATATAGATAAACAGGCATAACATTAATAGAAGCACCAGAATCAACCAGACTGCGATCAATTTTAATGCCATTAATAATGCACGGTAATGTAAAAGAACCGGGATCAGGACACTTAGCTGGGGGTGGTGGCGGCTGTCGATTGGGAGATGGCGCACCGAGAAAAGACGCGCATTCATTAGTAAGCGTGATAGAGTACGCCTCCCCATTCTTCACTTTCTTCACGAGATCCTTGAAGAACTTCCCAAGTGATGGTATGATTTCCACAGCTTCAGTCACTGGTATCTTGATCTCTGCAGTCTTAAGAACATTGTACCACTTCTTGTACTGAGTGTCGTGATCCTTGGCCTTGCTCCTTGCAGCTTTTGGGAAGGGAATCCGAGGAACATATGGCGCCAAAACAGGCTCAGGAGCTGTCCTGGGCGGAGGAGGAGGAGGAGCGGATGCTTCCTCTTCCTCTTCTATGATATCTTCAATTTCTGGCATATCCATGGCAGCACTGGTATCTGGTATCACGTCAGGTTCCGGAGCCTTCGGATCAGTTGTTTGCTTGCCGCTCCTGGTGGTAATGGCTTGAGCATGTTCGCTCTTTGTACCGGAGTCTGCTTGAAATGCTGCTGGATTAAGGAGAGGATTGCTAGTAAAGAGTTTAGTCATATTGCTTATCGCATCCTCTATCCTCTGGCTCTGAGCTCTCTGTCCTTGATTGAGTGCAGCTTGAGCTTTTAATTGAATGTCGTGATCGTCAAGTCTGCTCATAATCTGATCGAACTTCTTCTCATAGTCCATGTCTCTATTGGAGTACGGCTTTGCTTGAAACTGGTGTTGTCCTCCAATGAATCCCGGAGATTTATAATAAGGATCTACTAACTGGTTGCTCTGGTTCCGTGGCACGTAGTTTCTGTAACCGGCATAGCCTTTCTGATTATTAGCGAAGCCCTGATCGATGAAATTTATCTCTTCTGTAGACCAGACTTCTGTTGTGCCGAAGTTGAGGCAGCTTCCACCGTTATGAGCACAGGACCATCCACAGTCAACTGAAAAGATGGTGGCTGACGGGGGATCTAGGGTAATACCAGCTGCTTGTAAATGTCTCTGGACCTCTACCTTGATTTGCTCTGCAACACTCATCTGACTCTGACTCTTGTTTCCTTCTATTTGCCTCTCCCAGTTTCTAGACTTTGAAGCACAGTTAGCAAAATGCAGAAGAGCATCCTGAGGAGTAAGGGCGGTACAATCTCCGCCAGCTAGAGAGTTGACCCAGTTTGCAGATTCTTCGCGCATACCACGAGCAAAGAATTCAGCCAGCTGTCTTTGTTCATACCCATGGTGAGGGCAGTTGAAGAGAAGAGACTGGAATTCATTCCAAGTGTCATACAGGCTTGCATCCTCTCTCTGAGTGAATCTGGAGATGCGGTCTTTATAAGCAGTTGTTCTTGCGGGAGGAAAGTATTCCTCAACAAAATCCTGAGCTAATGCTTCCCAGTTAGTGTAATGACCCGGCGGCTTGCTTCCAAGCCACGCTTAGCTGCACCTCTGAGAGAGAAAGGAAAAACTCGGAGATATAAAGCGTTCTTCTTGAGGTTCCCAGACTTGAAGGTGTTACAGACATCCAAAAAGTCATCTAGATGGGTGCAGGGATTATCATCTGGCCTCCCTTCGAATTGCACGTCCTTAGAGATCAGTTCTAGGAGAGGAATCTTAATCTCATAGTCAGGATCATCGTCATTAGAAAGCACGGTGATGGGGGATCGAAAGTTGGATGCACGCGGCTTACTGTAGTCCACAACACTCTTAAGATTAACCATTGCGGTAAAGGAAGATGGAACAGAAGTGATCCGTTTCTGTACCTGCTATGATCTGCAAGAAACAAAAACAAACACAACCGGTGTAAAATTGAAGTGTGATGGAAAATGAAAGATGGAAAAGTAGAAGAATAAAAATGCCAACTCTTCATTCAATGAATTAGAAGAGTCCCCGACAACGGCGCCAATTTGGTGAACGTGTCATTGTGATGCGTTCAACAAATAAACTAACAAAGCTAACAAAAGCTAGGGTAGATCGTATTCTAGGGGTTTCCTCGACTTCCTTACTCAAAGGTGTTGGCAAAATAATTCAAGGTTAAACACGTTGTGCTTAGTGTGAGTTCCACGTCTTCTATACTAAAATGCAAGGAAAAAAATGAAATGAAATTAAAGCGAAGAAAGATTGAAGATTGATTGATTCACTAGAAAGATGACAGACAAGCTTAGACTTCGAATCCCCCTTAGATTACCAGAGCAACAGCAGTCAACAGACCAGCGATTCTCGATTCTAGTTCATTCAGTTCACAAACACCACCATAACTCCTGACCCTTAGGTTTAAGACTGGCGAACATTCGCTCTATCCGATCTAGCTACCACGATTAATTAGCTGCCCGGGTACAGTCGCCTCTTGCAACGACTTAACTTAATTGGTGCAAATTCTAATGATTAATGAGTTACTCTTGGAATGGATTAACCCTAATCGGTTCCTACGAAAGGCACACTCCAATTATAAGGTTAATTGTTCAACTTGATGTTCTAAAGTAAGGCGAGCGTTCGCTTCTATCCTTAGCTTAACAAGAATCTAATCTAGGTGGCCAAACCAGACAAGAAACACAGAGAACGAAGAACAAATCAAACATGAAAGATGAAACTGAATGAATTTCGAATCTAATCACCGCCGATCCGTGACCGCTTTAAGCCCTGGGTCACTTAGGGTTCTTCTAATCTAAGCTACACGAGTTTAGCTACGCATATTCAATACAGAAGAATCGAAGACGGACAAAGAATACATCTCAGATAGGGAAGACAGAAAAGAACTGTAAAACCTAATTTCGATTACTCCTGGCAGCTTCAATCTGCTGAATCTTCAACTCCTAGTACCGGTTCTCCGAGATGGATGG
The DNA here is from genome assembly GCA_034768395.1 of Linum lewisii. Taxonomy (NCBI): domain Eukaryota; kingdom Viridiplantae; phylum Streptophyta; class Magnoliopsida; order Malpighiales; family Linaceae; genus Linum; species Linum lewisii. The sequence goes on from CM068304.1 coordinate 24,081,883, forward strand.
ATGGCGTCACGATCCGTTCCTGGCTCCTCGAACTCTATCCACTCGTTCTCTCCCTTTCTCAGTCTTGGAAGTTTTCTCCATTTTTGTGTGTGTGATAAAAAGTGATCCCCCTTATGTTGCCGTTCGGTTCTGTATTTATACCTAGCCGACAATTGCTGCTTTTCCACTGAAATTTTCGCCGAAAATACAAGGATATTTTTGGCGAAAATATCTGTTCAAATGTGGCTGCATTCGTCTCTTCCTTCTGGCTGATTCTGCTTAGAGTTTTTGCCGAGAATGCTTATGTATTTTCACCGAGAACTCCCTCTTGATCGGGTCAGTGGATTCTTCTTCCATTTTCGGCGAATACCCAAAGGTATTTTCGGCGAAAATATATGTGTAAATGGGGCAGGAATTCGTTTGCCTTGAGTGATCTCTCCGGTTGATTTATGTGCGATTCTTTGGGGTTCCAACGTCTAAGAGACGTCCGTGGCTACCACATTCGATGGCAAAAACCTGTGCTAATAAAAACACTAGAAAACCATCAAATAGACCCGAAACGGGCCAAGGTAACACAAATGGCACGAGATAGGGCAATTGATTGAATATTCGTTATTCTACCCTAAAAGCCGTGTCTTAAGCAATGAAATGTCGCTCAAATGAGGCTGATAATCACGTCAATTCAAGTGTCATCAGCAGCCCTGATGTGGGGGATTTGAATTGGAGCATAAAAAACTGGACGTCCTTGAGCCTGGGCCAACCTTCTTCCCCTATCTCTGTCCGAGATCTTCGATACCGACGTTCAATGCAGAATTGGGCATTTATCTTTAACAAACGCTTAGCACAAAAACATGAAGTACCATTCATTTTAGGGCACGATAACTTTGATTAAAAGCCTTTATTTTAGCGAATTCGTAGTTCCCAGGGGATGATCTCGGATTGAAAGCCGCTCTACACACTGACTCTCAATTTCATCCTTTTGATGATGAGCATACCGGTAAGGTCAAACTACCACCGGCTGCGAGTTGGGTTGGAGTTTCAAGCTGGTAATTGCCAACTCTCGTAGCGTAAGTTCCAGAGTGTGTTCTTTTTCGCCCACAACCGATCGAACATATAATAGCTCTCCGAGCCTTCCTTTTATGAGTCCTCAACATGATCTTTCATACATACCCTCTCTTTCCATCCGCTTCTCCTTCCTTACTGCATTTATGACTATCCCCAATTTCCTCCTTGAAGCAAGTCTTCCCCAGTTGTCAAGTTAGTGAGTGCACTACATTGAGTAGGAATTGGAATAACTGCTCTTAGAATTATAAAAGGTAACTGAATGCGTAACCGCTGCTTTCGTATCAGCTGTGAGTCTTGAGGAAGGAGGATAGACTCACTATGAAGGGGAATTGATTAGATGAAGTGCAGCCATAAACCTCTGCTCTGGGAAACCATCGGGAAATGCCATTCATGAAAGGTAAGGTAGAACATCTTTCAGGGTTCATTCTGCCTTTTCTTTCCTGTTTAGAGAAGAACCTAATTTCAGTAAATCTATTGACCTCATTCGGCCTATCTCTCCTCGATTCTCCTTATTCGGAGTTGAGTCGCTGCTGCCTTCGCTCAGTAGAATATAGGCTGCTTGGTTTATCCCGCTTAACGCTAATTCCTAGCAAGGACGCTCTACTTATCATATTCATATGCCTCTCGAAATCTCAATTCTGAATAGACTTCTTCGATGAGAAGGAATTGGCCGCCGGGAAGTCAATTTATTTTTTTCGTCTTTATCCTTTATCGTAAAAAAATTAGCCTGCCTTACGACTGGTTCACGTTCACAGCCCTATAGCGCTAGCCAGCTAGAAAGCAAAGCATACACATTATAGGCATTTTGTTTAAAAAAACAATGACATTTCTCTCTTAAGCTATCAGCAGCTGCGACAGCTGATTTGCGCAAATCATTAACTCCTAAACTCAAGAACTACAGGAAGGGTAATCTACTGAGCTAGCCTGCCGTTATGCGCCAATGCTTGAACTGGACCGTTAACCTTTACCAAAAGAAAGAAGGCACTCAAAAGTAACCCTTCTAATTCTTGCAGGACCTACACTCTATGTTTTTTAAGGTCCTTCTGCACTCACCTTGTGCTTATTCTTCTTTTGAAACATATTCTTATGTGCAGCATTAGTCTTTTCAGAGTGCTATTCAAATCTCTTTTCAGCTTCTGCCTAAAGAAAATGGTCATATCAATCATAGTTAAATTAAAGGAGGAGTTTCACGGGAGAGAGTGGTTGTCAAAGACTCAAACGACTTCAGCAGACTTCCCGCTCACTGATCACGATCGGTCATTTTTACTCTAATTGCTAGAAATTCTTTGATAATCTTCTCCATCTTGTCTAAGTGCCGAAACACACTCGTCCCCTCTTGCATCTTGCTTGGAAAAAAATGTTGCCGAAAAAACTTCATCTTTACTATTGTCACTGACTCATACGTTCTCTGTGGAGTCCCCCTTCTTTCTCGGCAGAAAGAATTTTTACCACTGAAATGTCTACCTTATCCTTGACCACCATTAGCACAGCTTCGAAGAACTTTTTTTTTTATCTACGCGGGTCACTAAACTAACCTTCTCTGGTCAGCTTTGTATTTTGTCTATTGAACTAATCTTCTTCGAACCTCCCATTCCCGAAAGGCAACAAAGCCACGTTAAAAGCCCCTAACATGGTACCCATTCGGTGCTCGAGAAAATAAGATAGCTCTGGTTCGTTCTCCATCTCATACTTCTTTTTTTCTTTTGAATCTGTGCTTAACAGCCTTGGTGGCATGATTTCACATCCTCCCTTTCCGGCTATAGATAAGCGTCTTTTTGATGCCACCAACCCGGCTCTTCTTTGTTCGAACTTTACACATTCAAAGAGTGGCCAAGCTAAACAAGCAAGCCAGACAAGTTCAGTTTATAGAGTCAGAAGTTTGAAAGAGCTTGGGGGTTTCCCTGTGACTAACTCAGAACACTTCTACTGTTAGCCATTGAGCTAAGTCTCCAAAAAGAGGCACAACCATATTTCTATTTATTTATAGTTGGCTTGGTTGTGCGATCAGCTAAATGTTGCTACTATTTCTAATCCACGGCTCGCTCAATTATAGCACTAAGACCTTTTTCATACAAAGATGCTTTTAATCGCTCTGATGGGATGATCTGATCGAGAGAAAGTCATCTCGGTGAGGAATTTAGCTATGCTACCCTTTTTTACGCTCTAATGGTTGTACTAATGTAGTACAATAAAGGGCGGTTCCGGCCCCGCATAAACCTTATTTCGTGCTTACAAAGCTCAGATTTTGATCAAGAACACCATCCGCTTCTAGTGAAGGGAGTTCTTTTCCCGGAATTGATAGAAAGAAAGAAGTTCCACCATTCCATTCCTTCTTAATGACATTTCTCTCACTACTTCAAAAAATTGCTTATGGCTTTTATGTCCGTCTTGGAATGACTGACTTAGTCAAACTTTTCAGAGAAGGCTCAAGAGCTACACATGGGTTCTGATAAAAGGGGATTGCTAATTTATCTTATCTCAGACCCTCACCCGAGAGAGAGGAGTACCTTGAGTTGAGAGATGGGTTAACAATGCTAATGGTTCTGTCTACCCTTTATTCTGATTGATATCTGAGAGTCACTGAACTTAGAGTAGTGAATCTAGTGAAAGCGAGAACCCATCCCGGTAAGGTTAATAGTTTGATTCCTTACGATATGAATGATCTTGTTCCCGATATTAAATAGACCAATAGTCTTCGCCTGCATGTCACCCAAGGCCTAGTGCAGGTGGTTTGAGCTCATTTTATCTATCTTCCTCATTTTCCGGGGAAGAAGTAAAGCTTTAGAGTGAAAGAGCGAAGACTTGCTCTTGCTATTGCAAGTTTTTATTTAGCAGCTAGCCTGCGTGTTAGGAGCGTAGCGAATGGCTTGGCTAGTCTAAACTAGCCCTCTATGCCTTATTACGTCTGTGTTGGTGCTTATGAGTTGATAGGCTTGTGGCTGTGGTAATTCCAATTTCGTTTGCTAAGCGATAGCCAACCCACCTACAAGTAGGTGAACAAAAGGAAGAAATTGGAATCATTATCTAAAAGAAAGAAAGAAGATTGATTGGCCTTGTGTCAGGTAAGGAAGAACGCCGCTGCGGCATTGGAAGGTAGTGCCCTCTTCTATTGACTATAGAGGAGCAGAGCTTTAAAGCAGCGTAAACGACCATGGAAAGATAGATTTCTGATGCTAACTCCCCTTTAAATAGTTAGATCGGGCCTGGCGAACTACCATTGATGGATTGAGGCTGGCATACGGTACCATTTCATGATCGATTTTGGGAAATCCCCTTTGATAGTGGATAGCAAATCCAAAATAAGTAAACAAAAAGGCACCTTTCCAGGTCCTGTAATGGTTTCGCTTTGGTTCGCTTACCCATGCTTTTGTCGTGCATGCCCGTATCATGAACATTACACATGCAATTGTTGTACACATGTACATTTATTGTAATCTCGAGAAAGAGAGTTCTCAAGAAGGCGGACTAAGAAAAGTCTTTCAAAGAAAGGTAGCGGCAGCAGAGACAAAGGTGAGTGCAAGGGCGGGATAGAGACCTTTTATACATTGTTGTAGGGTAACCCATATTCCCCAGTAGCTGCCGCGTAGGGTTGAAAAAAGAAGGAAAACTTGGCGATCAATGAATCTGATTGCCTCGTAGCCCAGTTTCACCACTTCTTAGCGAGTTAGACGGTTAGGAGGCGCACCGAGACTAGTGTTGGTTGGCTGAGGTAAAAGACAAAGGCCTGTCTCGTAGGTGTATTATTATACATTTTCTTTTCCCAAAAGAACATTCATTTCGAAAGTGTATCGTGAAAGTGTGCCATGAGGGATTGGATCTCTAGATTGGCTGAATTCCCCCTTCGGGGTTAGAAAAAGGAGCTGCTGAACGACAGCTTTTTAATGTCTTTCCTGCTTTCTGTCAATCAGTTCAAAACAATGAAAACCTATCACTCGGAAAGTAAGAAAGTCCTCCTTTCTTCTCTGGCTAGAATAATGTTAGATCGACTGGCTCACTCTTTCTGGGAAAAAGAGATCTTTTATGAGACTTTTGAGTTGTCAGATTGGTATCTCTCAAATAGGAAGGAAATAGGCTCTAAGCAATTAGGCTTTCATCTATACTTAGCGTAAAAGCTGTCTAACCCATATCTGCTACACGAACAAACAAGCTAGTGGAATGGCCCGGCTCTATGAGCTCCTTATGATGCTGCTGAAACATCCAATTTCACCAGGAAGATAGATATATCAAGTGTTCACTGTTCAGCGAGTGATCTTTCTTTCCTTCCGTTCCGCGAGAGTAGGGCACCAAAAGCTGTCCTATCATTTATTGGAGTGGAAGGCCTTCCCATCCTCATTCCGAAAGAAAGAGAGTAAAGCCACTTATGACCTATCTTCTTGGTCCAACCCCTACTTTAAGAGGAAAGCACAAATCCCCTTTTCGTTTAGCCGATATCTCTTGAAGTATTTGTTTTGAAAACCCTGCGGTAAGCCACTCTTCCTTATTTTGCTACCTAGTTTCAAGCTTCTTAGATCTACCTTTGTTTCATTCCCTGTCGGAATGGTGACTGGGAAGGGAAGCACAGCAATAATGCCTTTTTCCTTTTTTCTCCCGATTAGACGAAAGACGTGTTGGGGCTGTATCCGAAACATTTTTGAACTGTCGGCCCAACAACCAAGCCTATAACTGGCAATAAGAGGTCAAGTTGAGATATACAAAGGCGCCAGTGAAGAGCTTAAAATAAGTACAAGGGCTGCTATTGAAGGGATGAAATCTCCCAATCAAGGACTGCTTAGCTTCTAGTCCGTCCTGTATTTTAGTATGATCGACGTATTGTATTTTACCTATACGGGCATATGTTCGACTTCCTGATCAAGGGCATCCATCCACAAATTCTTTTTTGTAAAAATAGATATTCCCGACTTTTCATACCATGGGAAATCCATTCGGACGAAGACACAGATGATAGGATTATTTGAGAGAAGAGTCGTGCCCTACCTATTCTATAAAACCTTATCCTACTTTTTTTCTTTTTTTAAGCATTCATCAACGGATTCTGCTTCCACTACCTTAGTGCTAATTACAAACTAATTATCCTCATCCCAAAACCCCTTACAAAGAAAGGTAGGCATGCAATAAGAGAAAGCTTACCTTGCCCCGAGAGAGACCATAGGATAAAGTCAGCGTGCAAGAGCTAGAGAACCCCGGGGTATAGTGATAGACCTCGTGCAAGCTTTTAGAGTATGGCTATCAGTCCCAAGTTTAAGCTAATCACTCGTAAGGTTATGTAGTCCGCCTATAGCCGCCCAGCCTTTAAGCATCAACAGAGGATCCAGCGGGATAGTTGTTCTCTGTATCCAAATGCTTCAGTAGGAGAGGAGTAAGCTAACCTTATCCAACCTTTTTATCCTTAAATCCCTATATAGCCTACCAGCATTGTACCCTTTTGCGAGCAAGTCAGCCTCCATTTATTAAACCCTTTCGTCAGTCACCAGCTAATCCTAAAATCCCTAGTGCGTAAGCAAGCTACCCTTTAGTAGTCAGCAACCCTCCTAAGCCTTGTTTTTAGGAGTAACCTGGGATCTTTTTAAGCTCGTTATAGGAAGACGCGTTATATGAGTAATCTATCCTAGTAGACATTATACTAGGAAGCTCCTGAGTCAACCTCACATCTATATGCCAGTCAGCGGGATAGCTGAATATGAACTTCTCTAAGAGAATAGTTCAACGGGTTTAATTGAATTCTGTTATCTGATCAGATTAGATATTATCTAAGACTGTATAAGAGAGACCTAACTAACTAGATTGCTAGCAGTGATCATACCCGATGATGTGAACCCGATTGACTCTACTCTTGTGATCATATCCCATGCTATCAATGGGAGTGAAGTCCGCCTATCCATCAACATAAAAGTGAAAGGAGCCCGCTAACTACTGCACTTCCTAATGTGATATTGAGTTTTTCCTAAACTTGCCCGCCCATACTCTTAACTTTTCGCTTAAGCTCTCAAACTATAGCTATTCTCACTAAACCGAAAATTAGAATATACCCCTCTCAGGTGGGATAGGCTTCCACAATGGCTAAATACCAAAGCTAACCTTAAATTGGTTAAAGACCGAGCCAGAATAGGAGCTTAGCCTCAATCTTAGATAGGAGATTACCCATAACAACTCAACTACGTCGAGCCTTGCCTTGAACAAGCCAATCAACCTCAATCCTAGGAAATGATTTCATTTAAAAATCCCTCTTGTTCTCATCTTAAGGGAAGGCCCAGGCCTAGAAGGAAGACTTTTTGATCGGGTAGTTCCTGTTCTCAGTCATCTTAGGTGCGGTTGGCCAATTAATTACTTAAATTTATAGCGCGAGCCCCACTCATACAAGTAGGGGAAAACTCTAGTTCAACTGTTTTTTTATTCAGATTCAGAATTGGATGGGGCCTTAACCGTAGATTTAGGGCCAAAAGCCTATCTATGGCCTTTTGGCTGGGGGTAGCTATGGCAAGGGTAGTTTCCTCGGAAAAAGAAGGGGAAGCCCCGACTTTCCAATAAGGCCCGGGGGAATGAAAACACTTCCCCGATGGGGGGAGGAATGAACAGCAGCTCTAGGGGATAAATGTGGATATCCAGTGGCAACTGAGCACGAACAGCTCTACCCGCACATAGCTAAATATCCCCCTTCCACGCCACCCAGTTGGTGAGCTCCGCCCTTAAGGGAGCCCATCTGTCGGTCGGCCAATATTGGATAGTCAACTAGCGCACAAGGTAACTCAAATATCAAATATAAGAATAGCAGCCCCGATCTAAAAAACAAGCATGGAAACAGCAATTAATCAGAAAGATAAGTTGAAGTTTGCTTTCAGCTGTTCAACCACTAAAGACTAAAGTGGGTGAAGCATAGTTTCGTCCGTCCCTCTCGCTTTCAGCTCGAGATAGAGTTATCAGTACGTGCGACACCAACTCTTTCATTTTCACTTTTTATACATATATAGAAAAATTCCTACCATATTTCGTTACTTTATCCCAAAAAAGGGGAGCTGCTGGGCTCCTTCTTGTTTTATTAGCATCAAACCCACTCAACAGGATATTCCAAAAGCACTCCGGAAGGTATAGTGTGAAGGAAAGTGGGTCCCTTACATGAGAGTTTGCGAACACGGGGGGCAAGCAGCCCTCCTACTGCTCATATGGAACAGGTTGGCCCCCAAAAGCCGCAAGGGAACGAGCGAAAGGGCTGCTTGCCGGAACAGCAGATCGAGCAGCCTATTATTTATTACATTTCTGCCCCAATTATTCCAAAAAGGGTAACAAATGGGTCTAATTCTTAGACAAATAGTGTACTTTTAACATCCCTGATTGGGAAACTGCTGCAGTGGGAACTCCACTTGCCATGGATGATCAGTTGCGAATCTCCGAAAACATAGAGGACTCGGATTCCTATATCAAGTGATATCTCTAAGCCGAAACTAAATGCTTCATACTCGGCTTCATTATTTTAAAAATTATCCTTTAGTAAAGTGAAGGAATAATGCAGGACGCCGCCTTTATCCGAAGTGAGAAAGACTACTCCAGCTCCCGCGCGCGTCTTGTCTTTGGAGCATCGCAGCCTGACCCCGGCTCTCTCTAATAAGCTCCATCAAAGTACATCTCCCTTAGTTGGCAAAGATATAAGCCAAAGTCATGGGGCTTCTGTAGAAGGCGCCCCTTCTATGGGGGGTCGGTTGACACAGATGGTTCAGTAGAGTTGCCTTTATGCTCTCAAATGCGGCAGGCTGAGTCCTATTGAAAAGTGAATCCCTTCTTCATAAACCGGGAGAACGTCTGGCATCCGCCAGAGATATTTGATATAAACCTCATTATCTAGGTTCCCCGCAGCGATTTAAGCTCTTGCAAATTCCTGGGCGGCGGCATTTCAAGTATAGCCTTGATTCTAACAGGGTCTATCTCGAGTCCTCGATGTCAAACCAAAAAGCCGAGAGATTTCCAAGACTCCGAAACCGCATTTAAACGGATTTATCCACAACTTGTGCTTCCTTATATGATCAAACACTTGCCTGAGGTCATCGATGTGATTCTTCCTTTAATACCTTAAAAACGGTCCGGAGGTGGCTAACGTGGTCGTTTAACGAATAGCTATAGCCCACGATTGAAGTATACCACCAGTCGTCTAAGTACGGGTGGAATAGCTTATTGTGGAGGGTTCATAACGCGGCAGGGGCATTGGTGAAAAGGCATAACCAAATCATCAAAGGCCCTTTATTAGGTTGGTTGCTTGTCACACAGGTCGCCTTTGGCTTGTCTCCTGACGAAGGTTCGCTTCCTCACCTCTTGCTCTGCTCACCAATCCGATTCTTTTTGGGATCCTTCTCAAAGGGGGACTTTCTGTACCAACCAAGATACGAAGTAAGCCAACTACTCTTTCCCTCAGTCCTTCCTTTGGTAGACCGTCAGACTTTAGACTTTCAAAAAGATTTTCAAGCTATCCAATTCGTTTTGTCAAAAATCGTCCTTGGTGAGCAAACTGAAACTTCGTGTTATCAAAACATCGGGATAAATAGGAAAACTTTAACATCCTGGTCCGATCCGCCCAGATCTTGTCGAATGAATTGATCCATTGTTGTATGCCCTCATTCTTTGTTAATTTTTTCTTACCATTACCATGGGTTATTTTTCCCTAAAGCCCGTTGTACTTCCTTGGACTACTTCTGAGAGATATAGTGGAAACATTTTGTTATGGTGGAGAGTGGGGAGTGAAAACACCAATGCAGTAGAGAACGACCGCATGAATTGGAATCCACTTATATTAAGGCAGACGACCGAGAAAGAAAGGCTCCACGTTCTCCAAATGGTTGATCTTAGCGTGCTAGCCGCTGCTTCATTTCGTATAGTGATAACGCTTTCTCTTTCTTAGCGCTCCGCCCCCCTTTGTATAGGTTGGGGAACTCTGGTTGCACGACTTTCTCTTATAGGGGTCTATTTTCTTTTCTCTAACTTGACTCAGCTTGACCTACTTGACTCAGTGGTTAGAGTATCTCTTTCATACGACGAGAGTCATTGGTTCAAATCCAATAGTAGGTAAAACCGGCCAAAACCCCTGCTTTTTCCAGCATGACAGCAAGCACGGACTGGCAGCAAGGAGTCAACTGAATGACCAAAGCATCGGTTGCTTCCACTTGTGGCCTTCTTCGACCGCCTTGACACCTTAATATCAACAAACCCCCTTTTCATAATTAGGTAAAGACCCAGGGGGCTGGAGTGGAAACGTTGGAGAGAGCAACCATGAGTCGTGGTTTAAGTCAAGGAGTCATGTTTAACCCTAGGAACTGAATCACGTCAAAGATTTTTTCTCCTTTAATGATAGTCTTTCTTTTTTAGAAGAAGAAGAAGTCGGTTGTTTGCTTAGAGAGATCATGAATCCCTTTTGGAAAGAACTCAACCAGCCATCTGATAAAGCAACCTTGGCTTGGCTAGACGAAGAAAAGACAGAAGGAAAGCGCTACCCATGTATGGCTTGCAATAGTGGTTTGAATACCCCGGGCTTATAGGCGTGACTGGTCTGTTGTCCGTCTCAGAGGCGGATTAGCTACAAAATGGATATAACTGGGACAGAAGTCTAAATGCCAAATAGAAGTTAAGTCCCTACGGATCAGCTACAGGTATGAGGTCGCTATTCTAAGGGAAAGAGGTCTCCCGGACCATGCTAACGTAAGCGATTTAATAATGCGCATTGGAACCTTCCTCCTGGCCGTCATTGGCTTCCTAGCTATGATCTCATACTATAAACCTCACAGATCCCACTCAATCTTTTACAACGATGTATCGTACTCCCTTGACCAGGTCATCAAAAGAAAATACTGAAAAAATCTTTCCGAAGTGAGAGAAGGACGGAAGGCGCCCTACAACTAACATAATAGCCAGCTGAAAAACGCTACCTAGCTAGGCGGCTAGCGCGCAATGGATTTCTCTGAGAGGGGCTCGCTTCTCCCACAGGAACGAATACGCTCGACCAATAGGGTTCAGAGGGACACATTCGTTCGAGTGGCTTCGCTCCTAAAACCGTCTAAAGGTGCTGCAAGTGGCTTAACTAGTGGTCGGCATTCCTATGTGCTCCTCGCCCCCTACTTAAGAAAAAAAAGAACCCTTGGATGTTGTCGTGACGCTTTGGTTACGAATGTTACTGGGATCTGGGTTTATGGATGCATTCAGTCAGCGAAAGTCCCTCAAACTCAATCAATATCAACAACATGTCGTGACCGGTTAGGCTTGGTTGATTTTGTCAGAAAATAAAGTTGGTTTTGGGGGTTCATTGATTAGTACACCTTTGGTGCTAGTAAGGTCGGGACCATGGTCGTCCGTCTCCAGTTTTCCGGCCGAAAAGATCTCTGAGATTGACCAGACAGCTAGGTTGGTTTGGCTATTCCTTTCTATTGAAAAGGAGTCAGCTGTCTGCGCGAGTCACCTTCTTCTAGGCTCCGCTGGACGACACGACATTCTCGTGCAAATATAGGCCTACGTACTTGTGATGGTTCCCAAGGATCCAATATGTTACCACTTAGGTCTACGTTGCCACGATAATTTTTTATGAAAGCATAGGGTGTTTGGCCTGGTTTTTTTGGTGTCGTATGGGAGGGATTGCCCTTTCTAACGCATATTCAGTCGTACCGCCATGGCCCCACGAATTTGTTTTCGATCAGAGCATCAAGCAGCGCAACCCGGTTCTACTTGACTAAGCCTCGTGCTCGACCAATGGAGGGAGTTTGCTTTACCCAACTCCCTTTTTGATAACAAGGCAGAAACCCCCGGACATTCATTAGTTTCGAATGAAGAGTGCCTGGCCCCAGAAAGCACCTACTCCTATCAAAATCATAAGCTTTACTTTACAAAACAAGGAAGAAAAAAGTCCTATTGTCTATTCTATGTTATTAGTAAAGCCCAAAAGCCCTTTTAGAATAGAAGGTAAGTAAAGTAAGGCCGGCTTTCGAGCTGTAGCTTTACAATGATAGGGCCCTATTATTAGTAAGATAGGTTGTTTGAACGCATTTTCCCCGTTTCTGGTTGTCAAAAGGTATCGATCAAGGCTTTCCTTGAGTTTGATTGTAGGGACGCCCCACTATAGTAAGGGGCGTTTTCAAAAAGGCTCGCGCTATGCGCTCCACTTTTTTGGCTTCCCTAAAATAAAAAATTTTAAAAATTGGTAAAGACCCACCCTTTGTTTCAGTCAGAATGAGTCCCCGGGACCCCGGAACATTGGCTTCCGCCAACAGTGGACTATTAAGGATCGCATCTCGCGCATATTCTACATTATAGCCTGCAACTGATTCAGCTTCCACTTCTGGGAGATCAAACGGAGCTCGATTAGTTTCTGCTAGACAATAAATGAGGAACAAAACCAATACATGGAACAAGGGAATACCAGACCATATCTGCTTTTGCGCCATAACAATCTCACTCGAATTACGGGGACCTACACATATTAGTACAGTATATCGGGGTCGCCGGCCAGAAGCACACGTGCAAGTTTCCCTGCATGTGGCTCGTCCGTGCTTTCCAAGGCGCTACCTATGACTCGGCATGGGAGAAGGGGGCGGAACTACACCCTTTTGTGTGAAGAGCATTGTCTGAGTGAGTAGGCAGCGCCTACCAAGGAAAGCTTTCTTGAAGAGGCTGGGCTAGTTCCTTTTTGGCGCCCACCCTTTCTTTAGGTGTTGGGGCAACGAAAGCCCCCAAAAAGTTTAGGTTGGCTTCCAGCTCCATTGCGGCCGACATCCTACTCTCAAGGGAGTTACGTCCTGGAGCGAATTACTCATTGTTGTCTTGCCGTAACCCCAGGAAGGGCATTTGGTGAGGAGCATTATTTTGGGGGAGGGAAAGCGTGGTTGACAAGCTACTTCGAGGAGGCGACTGGACTGGAGTGCTTTCATCAAATGATGCATGTGGGCTGAGCCATTCCCATCCCAAGTGGTGGCCCGATTCGGCATGGTCGGGAAGAGATTCACATAGAGAGTACTGTTATCCGGGAATATCTTTCTATGTTAGCTAGCGGGGGCGGGCTTTCCTATGGTAGTCCCGCTACGGCCTCTGACCGTTTGTCCCGTCTCATGTATAAATAGGAAAAGTGCATCCAACTGTTAGTGGATAGGTAATCAGCTGGAGATATCATCTTGTTCTTTATTGTCCTGTTCTATCATCTGTCTATATGTTGTTTATTGTTGTAGAGAATCTCGGAGTTAATTGCATATATATTATTATTATTTTATTAGTTATGCAATTAGAGTAAGTATTAACTACTAGTCTCCTAAATAGGTAGGTCTCTTATTCCTAGCAGTATATATATGTAACTATCATCTGTGCTAATATGACACAATTCCAATAAGTCTATATGGTATCAAAGCCTTCTCTGACTTAACCCTTCCGCCGCCACTACAATTCTGTTACCAGCTGGCCTTCTTCTTCTTAATCTATTAATTTGTCAAACCAATATCAATGGCGACAGAATCAACTCTGAGTGTTACTAACAGCTTCACAATCGGTGCATCTGGAGGTTCCTCGAGCACCATGGCACCTGCAACGGACTACTCCAGAATCCTCACCACACATAAGTTGGATGGGAAGAACTACGTCCAATGGTCTAGAACCGTGGAGATACATATTAGAGGCCGAAGCAGAGGAGGGTATCTGACTGGAATTACCAAACAGCTAGAACCTGAAGATCCTCGGTTCGAGACCTGGAATGACAATGACAACTTGGTGAAAACTTGGTTGATCAACTCTATGATGCCGAGCATTGGAGAGAACTTTCTGCTCCATTCAATTGCTCAAGCAATCTGGGAGGCAGCCCGCACCACGTACTCTACAGTTGACAACTCATAAGCTCTATTTGAGGTTGAAACACAATTGTTTCACCTAAAACAAGGGGACAAGGATGCAACTGAATACTTCAACATGCTAGGACGATATTGGCTCCAACTAGACATGTATGAGACTCACAACTGGGGAAACCAGCTGACTAGAAACCTCGTCATGAGAGGAGAAGAAGGGCTCCCGTCGCTACCTCCGAGAAACAAGTTGCTGAAACTAAAACTGAGTCGGGCCCCTTCTCCAAAGAGCAAGCAAATGCTTTGGAAAAACTACTTGCTAGAGCCTTAAGCAAGAGTCAACCTCAACACCAGCCAACTACAGACACATATGGTGGATTATTTGCTAAACATGGTAATCACTCAGCCTACTTTAGTTAATTCCTAGGATTATGTGAACTGGATAGTTGATTATGGGTGTTCAGACCCATGACTGGGACTAAAGGGCTATTGTCTGAATATCAAGAGTATCCTACAAAAGTAGGGGTTAGAACAGCTGATGGAAGCCTCTCCCCAGTTGTAGGCATCGGTAGGGTTCGATTATGTAGGACAGTTGAGCTATTCCCTGTCCTCTATGTACCTTCATTGCACTGCAACCTAATCTCAATTAGTCAAATCACTAGAGACTTAAATTGCAAGTCTGTGTTCAGCTCTAATCGGTGTTTTCTGCAGGAGGAAAGGTCCGAGAGGACGATTGGAACTGCTGAACTCCATGAGGACCTACTCATCATTAAGGGGCCAAACGGAGAAAAAAATTCAGAAGAGCAGAGGACTGCCTTAGCTGCTAATAGTTTTGATAGTATGGATAGCCAGACTATGTTATGGCATAGTAGATTGGGACACCCAAGTTTTGGTTATCTTGAAAGATTGTTGCCTCATTTATTTCGAAATAAAAATTCTAAGGATTTTCGGTGTGAAACATGTGTCTTGGCTAAAAACACAAGGAGCGTGTATTCAGCCCTCAACTATAAACCCTCACTTCCGTTTGCAATTATACATAGTGATATTTGGAGTCCTACACGGATCAAGAACATCAATGGTGCGAGGTGGTTCATCACATTCATCGATGACCACACTAGAACCACTTGGACTTTTCTCATGAAAGAAAAATCTGAAACCACCAAAGTGTTTCAAGAGTTTTATGAGATGATCCTCACTCAGTTCAAGACTCAAATCCAAGTTCTAAAAATAGATAATGCTCACGACTACTTCAATACTACACTCGGACATTATCTGTCTCAACGGGGTATTATTCATTGCAGCTCTTGTGTGGATACCCCACAACAGAATGAGATTACAGAAAGAAAGAATAGGCATCTCCTAGAAACTGCCAGAACATTGCTTATTTACAACATCAGTACCCAAGTATCTATAGGGGGAGGCCATCCTAACTGCAACCTACTTGATTAATCGGCTTCCAAGTCGAGTTATCAACTACAAAACCCCTAAGGATCTACTGCTGGAGGCATACCCTCATGTCAAAGCCTATCTCACTGACCTGAATGCACGTATATTTGGCTGTCTAGCATTTGTACATATTCAACAACACCAACGTACGAAGCTAGATCCACGTGCACAAAAATGTGTGTTCATAGGGTATGTGCTGAGACAGAAATGGTACAAGCTATATTCACCAATCACAAGAAAGGTGTTTACTATAATGGATGTAACATTCTTTGAGAATCAAGCCTACAACTGCAATCCTGAACTTCAAGGGGAGAGAATACCACATCAAGTTTAAGATTGGGAGAACTTGATCAGATTAGATGAAATTCCACCTAACAACACCTACACCAATCCCTCTGATTCCGATTCCACCTACTCCTACTGTTGAAGGAGAGATGAGTGCAACTCCGATATAATGAGCTGCACCTCTGATTCACCAAGTTTATCAGAGGAGGAGAAGTGAGACTAGAAATGCAGGAATACAGGAGGAGGTTCTAGAAGCTGCAGAAGCCATTGAGAATCAGGAAAATATGACTGTGGTCGATACTAAAATCCCAGCTGACTTGGTAGATGAATTATCATTGCCAATTGCACTAAGAAAGGGAGTCAGGGAGTGCACAAAGCATCCCATTCAGAGACACCTCAACTATGGACAGTTAAGTGATGAATTTGAGGTTTTCACATCACATCTAGACTCTCAACCAAGAAACATCTCTGAGGCTATGCAGATACCAAAGTGGAAACAAGCTGTCCATGATGAGATTGCAGCTTTAGAAAAAAATAAGACATGGACCATTGTTCAATTACCTACAGGGAAGAGACCTGTAGACTGCAAATGGATATTACCACAAAGTACCATTCAAATGGCAGTGTTGAGAGGTACAAAGCCAGGCTTGTGGGCCATGGCTTTACTCAATCATTTGGAATAGACTATTAGGAGGCCTTTGCTCCTGTTGCAATACTCAAGACAGTCAGAATCTTGATGTCCATAGCTGTAAATGAGGATTGGCCCCTATTCCAAATGGACGTGAAGAATGCTTTTCTGAACGGGGATCTAGAGGAAGAAGTGTATATGAACATTCCTGAAGGGGTAGTTCATAAAGGAGAGAAGAACTCGGTGTGCAAACTCAGAAAGTCCTTGTATGGACTGAAGCAATCACCGAGAGCTTGGTTTGGCAAATTCTCCAAAACTGTGATATCTATTGGATATACCCACTGTCAAACAAATGATACCATGTTTGTCAGACATAGCAAGAATGGAAAAATCACTATCCTAATTGTTTATGTTGATGATATAATCATCACGGGAAGTGATTTTGACGAAATTCGGAAACTGAAATTCAAGCTGAGCCAGGAATTCGAGCTAAAAGACTTGGGGAAATGAAATACTTTCTAGGCATGGAAATTGCTAGATCAAGTAAGGGGTTGTTGTTATCCCAAAGAAAGTATGTTCTAGACCTATTGGCTGACACAGGAATGACTGGTTTTAAACCAGCTTCTACTCCAATGCAGGCCAACCTCCAATTCAGCCGTGAAACATCTGGAAAACCTACAGACAAGGGAGATACCAACAGTTGGTTGGAAAATTAATCTACGTAGCTCACACTCGGCTAAATATAACTTTTGTTGTGAGTGTGGTAAGCCAGTTCATGAATTAACCAACCGAAGAACATCTCACTGCAGTCACTCACATACTCAGGTATTTGAAGACAACACCAGGTCTTGGGTTAATGTTCAGAAAAAATGAATACAGGTCAGCTGAATTGTATAATGACGCTAGTTGAGCGAGTGAGATAACATATAGAAGATTAACTTCAGGTTACTGTTCCTATGTATGGGGAAATCTAGTCACATGGAGAAGTAAGAAGTAGACAGTCGTAGCAAGAACCAGTGCAGAAGCTAAATACCGAGCTCTGGCACTTGGTATTCAGGAAGCTATGTGGATACAAAGAGTTCTTAAAGAACTGAAGCAACCGGGACATGACATAGTACACAGGTACTGTGACAGTCAAACATCATTAAGCATAGCCAAGAACCCTGTCCATCACGACAGAACAAAGCATGTCGAGATAGACAGACACTTTATCATAGAAAAGGGTGAACATGGCAATGTGGATGCCAGCTATGTTCCTTCAAAGCAATAAATTGCTGACATCCTAACCAAGGCTTTGTCATTTGATCTCCTCGAACATTTCAAGTCCAAGCTTGGCCTCCACAACATCTATACCAAGCTTGAAGGGGAGTGTAGAGAATCTCGGAGTTAATTGCATATATATTATTATTATTATTTTATTAGTTATGTAAGTAGAGTAAGTATTAACTACTAGTCTCCTAAATAGGTAGGTCTCTTATTCCTAGCAGTATATATATATGTACCTATCATCTGTTCTAATATGACACAATTCCCATAAGTCTATAATTGTATCCGTGTTATCACATTGCAGTAACCGCATACCTGAAGCTGCTTTGATGGCTCGTTCTTACATGCCAAGCAAGGTTTCAGAGATAGTCTCCACATGGAAGGATGACTTAAACAAGGTTTTTACCTTTTAACTGTGCAGTCATTCAGCAGAACTCAATTAGTATAATACATCAGGACAAAGGAGGCATGAAATCCTTTTGAGACATAGGTCAATCTTAGTTCTAGCTTCCATCTAAAACCCTTTTTCAATCTAATGTAAACATTTCACCAATTACAGATTAACCGAAGAGCTGCAGAGTCTTTGGCTGATCCCCAGGAGTATCCTAATTTGTTTGAGGATTGGCAGGTTTCTCTAGCTATTGAATCCAAAATTTATGAGACAAGGTATGCTTAGTTTGTATCAAATTTTTTTTTATCGTCTCCCCGTTCCAAATGGTGCTCCATTCATATGAATGAACTTCCAGTCCTTCTAACAGTTTGAAAGCTGTTTACACCTTAAATTATTTTGTGCCAATACCACATTCAGGAAAATAAGGAATTAAATGGTTTTATTAGGCCATTAATTGCCTTATTAATTAAATAACATAAATCGGGCCATGACGTCATCTTTTTGGCCTATTTTCCGTGATAATTCTGTCCAGTGTAGTATTTTGGCCATAACTCCTTCATACGAACTCCAATTGATGCGAAGTTGGTGGCGATGGAAAGATAACAAAATTATATTTGCATCCATTCATAGATGACGACCCAGTTCCACCGACCAATGAGATATGGCCTCTGCAAGGTGACGACCAAAAATACCACATTGCTTGTTTGTGGAGGTTTGAATGGCTTTATTATGCTTTAATCATTCTATTAAGTTAAATTGATCAAATGAGTCCATGGATTTACTATTTATCCTCATGGAGCCTCCCCATCAAGGAGGAGGGCATCCCATCGAAGAGGGAAGAAGGGAAGCCATCTCATCAAGATGGAAACCCTAAGGCCGACTTCATCGAAGTGGAGACTTCATGTCGATCCATCGAAGTCAGGATCTCATGTCAATCCATCGAAGGGAATCCATCATCATGTCAACCTCCTCGTCAAGAGGAAAGGAGGGAAGCCATCTCATCAAGATGGAAACCCTAAGGCCGACTCCATGAAAGTGAAGACCTCATGTCGATCCATCGAAGTCAGGATCTCATGTCAATCCATCGAAGTTAGGATCTCATATCGATCCATCGAAGTCAGGATTTCATGTCGAAGGGAAGCCATCATCATGTCGACCTCCTCGTCAAGAGGGAAGGAGGGGAAGTCATCTCATCAAGATAGAAACCTTAAGGCCGACTCCGTGATGATGATGTCCTCATGACGACCTCCTCGTCAAGAGAGAAGGAAAGAAGAAGGAGGGAAGCAAGGAGGAAAGCCAGGAAGGAGAGGGAAGCCATTTCATCAAGATGGAAACCCTAAGGCAGACTCCATGATTATGATGTCATCATGACCTCCTCGTCAAGAAGGAAGGAGGAAGCAAGGAGGAAAGCCATCTCACGTCTACCTCCTCGTCAAGAGAGAATGAGGGAAGTAAGGAGGAAAACCTCCTCATCAAGAAGGAAACCTAAGGCCAACTTCAAGGGATGGTGTCATCTCCTCATCAAGAGTGAAACCCTAAGGGATGATGTGATCATATCAAACCCTATCCCAGGAATACAAGCTTCTTCCACCAACGTCACTACTCCACCAAAGCAGTTGAAGAGAAGAAACCGCCACCACCATGATGATAGCCACGTTCAAGAGACAGGAAGTAACCTCCATGACAGTTACTTCCTCCAGCTGCAGTTACCACTCACATGTGTCTATAAATATGAGAGGTATTCGACAGAGACAGAGAGGACAATCCACAAGTAGACACTCTGCCCAAATTTCTAATTTTCTCTGCAATTTCAGTTTCAGTAGCCATAGTTGTTTTTCTTTTGGAGCTCTCTCAGAACCTCCATAGGAGTAGCAGTAGACTTAGCCAAAAAACATCAAACACCCTCATTCGAACATTGTTTGGACAGGTTTGAACTGTGTAAATATTCCTTGTTCCAAGAAGTCAAGAGAGCATTTATTGTGTTCAGACACGAGCCAGAAACAAATTGGCACACTCGATGGGACCTTGTGTTTGATATCATGGCTCCAAAGCGAAAGAACCCAGAGGGTGAACTTCAATCTGGATCTGTGGAAGAGCAAGTGGCCAACATTGAACATGGCCAGACAGTTGAAGATGTTGCCGGAATTCATGGCGGCGACAAGGAGGCTAGGCCACAGCCTGTGGCGCCAAGTGCTGATCTGGGCTCGGCAATCATGTCACTCCGCCAGACAATGGTGGAGCACCGCCAACTCATGGAGGCTTCAATGGCAGGGAATGCCCGTCAGGTGAACTCTCAAATTGAGTCTTTAAGTTCTCATGTTGAAAGACGTTTAAGTCAAGTATTTGATGTGGTTAACAAAAATCAAACTGATTTTCAGGAGTTTAGAAAAAATTTAACGACGCCTTTAGTTCAGTCTAGAGCCTTACCACCTGATGGTCTAGGATCGATGAACAATGGCGTTGGGAATGTAAGCCCTCATCCTGCTAGCGGTCGGAATGGCCAACCATGGTATGACAACCTCTCACCTCCAGTGGAAAGTCAACCACCTTCCCATCAACATGGGAATGGCGAAAATCTTGCCACTACATCCAACACCCATGTTGAGCAAATGCCTACCATATGTTTTGCTCGATAACATATTCCAGAGGCTAGGCCATATGTGGCCCCTGGCTGTCCATTCAATATGGATCAAGTACCACCACGTCGTAATGTGGAGGTACCCCCAAGTGCATATCCACCACCACCAACACCACCCCAAGTCAATCGACATGGAGTGGATCCAACAGGATTCATGCCACCACCCGGGGGGCAACCACCAGGGGTACATGATAATAATAATTTAAGGGAACAGGTGGCACAACTACTCAATGAGCATCTTGGCCTTGGAGGGAGGCCAGCCATGCCGCATGTGTATCGAAAGCCTTATCCAGAGTGGGTGGATAGACACCATCCCTTTCCTAGAGGCTTTAGGGTACCCAAATTTACCACCTTCACATGGACTGGTGATTAGTCTACCGTGGAGCATGTTGGACGATTTACTGTCGAATGTGGTAACGTAGGTGATTTCGTCAAGCTTAGGTTGTTTGGAAACTCGTTGACAAGACCAGCTTTCGCTTGGTACGTGATGTGACTTTATTTAGTGCATTTTGAGCCTATGATTGACCTATGAAATGCCCGTGTTTGATCGTGAGATGCCATGCTCTATATGCTTTTATTGATATTTTGCGCAAAGTGTCTAATTGTTGTCAGGTTGCCACTTTGGAGCCAAATTCGTGGTCTATTGGAGTTACTTCTACGCATTTTCAGGTTACGGCATCGAAGTACGGATGAAAAGGAGCACATAGGAGAAAACGGGAGGTCAATTGGAGTCCGGATGAGGGAGCTATGGCCGTTGCAAGTTCAGGATTTATGCAGAGTGCAGGGGTGCACGCTGTGCATAGGTGCACGCCGTGCACTGACCCCTGCACTATAAATACCCAAGTTTTTACTCTTTTGAGGCATTCTTTCATCTCCCTTGAACCCCAAACATATACCCACGAACCCTCAAACCCTAGAACACATTTTTGGAGCAATTTGAAGCCATTGGAGCTAGGATTGAAGCCAACAAACCTTGGGAGAAGTGCTTACAAGTCGAGAAGTGAAGATCATCACAAGGATTCATCCATGGTGTTCTTGTGACCATTCTTCCTTCTCTTCTCTTTACTCCCTTGTCCATGTGTAGCTGAGTTTCTAGGGTTCATTCTTGGATGGGTAGATTAGTTGTGCCATGATAGAGGCATGATTGTATAGACTTGCCATGATTGATCTTGGTTGTATGAGGATGATTTCTAGACTTGTTCTTATTGCCAATTTATGTCACGTTTGCTTGATTTGGTTCATTCAATGTGATTTAATGCATGAGAGTGCTTGGATTGCATGGATTGTAGGTCTAGGGATTGAAGTGAATGTGTTCTAAGAGATTAGATCAACTTATTTCAACCATAGTTGCATGATTTCTCTCTTGTGCATTTTATCGAACACTTGGTGTGCACTTAGTTTTTCACTCAATTGAACTTTGATTAGTCTTTTGATGATTCTCTTAGTGTTAGGACATTGACATGAGAATGTGATGTCTAGACTTGTGGTCATAGAGTTATAGGAGATGGTTTTGCAGCTTGGCATTTCATCAAACACCTTTAGTGCATCCTTAGTCACTTAGCTTGAGAGCGAGAGCCTAAGTTGAGTAGTCTTAGGATAGGGATTTAGTGCTACGAGAGTGCATTGAGTCTACGAAAGTGATTTGCATGGTCATTCGATTGCATCCTCGATCATGTTTGGCTTGTTTGTTCATTGTGTCCTCTTGAGCATGATGAAGCTATCTTTCCAAGTGAACCTCCTTTATCTTTGATTTGCACCGCTTTGTTTTTCTTTCTTATTTAGTTTCCTTTAAGCTTTTGATTTCTATTTCAAACCAAAACTCCTTTCAAATGAATAGACTGTCTACGAGGAATGTGAGTAGTGGCCATTAAGAGAACCCCGTGGAATACGACCTTGGTAAAATCCTTTATCAAGTTTTTGGCGCCGTTGTCGGGGACCTTTCTCAATCCTAAGAAAGCATTTAGTAGTGGACCGATCTATTCACTTCCTTTCATTTTAGTTTTTGCTTCTTTGTATTGGTTTGTTGGATTTTGTTATCCCGCTTTTTCGTGTTACTTTGGTGTCTTGTTGAGCATGTGTGTAGGTACCTTGTTCTAGTGTATGAGTCGATTCACTCGCTTCCAAGCACAACCTCAAGGCCTCGAGCAAGTTATTGATCCACCAATCCGTTCTCTATCTCATTTAGTTCATGTGAGCAAGATTGCAAGTAAGATGAACTCGTGGAATGGAAGTAATGGTTATGGTACCTATCAAGGTGGAATCCGTCTCCTAACCCATATTATGGTCATCCTACTTCATCCAACTACTATCAAGAGACTTTTGAGGGAGATGGCCAATGGTGGGATCAAGATCAGCAAGCTTCAACACCAATGTGGAATGAACAATGTTCCTCTCCACCTCCACTCTACCATCAAATCTTGCCGGAGTATTGTCAAGAGGAATTCACAAGCCATGAACAACACCCTCAACCACCTTCCATGTTAGAGGAGCTCTTGAAGATGGTGAAAGAAAGTGAGTGTCCTCAAGAGGAGTTCGTAAGCCATGAGCAACACTATCTACCTCCCCCCACAATTGAGGAAATGTTGCAAATTGCGGAAGACAACGTGACTCGGATTAGTCGCTTAGCTCAAAGCATGGAGCTCATCACGGAGATTCTTGAGAATGAACGACTCCCCAATAATTTGGAGCACGTCTATGGTGATGAGGATGACACTTGTGAACCGGAAGTACTTGACATGGATGAAGAATTGGTAGTGGAGGAGATTGAAGAACATGTTCTTCCCAAGGACACACCACATGACCGTGATGCTGGGATAGGAGGATCGAGGAGACGTGAGGATGATGACCCTTTAGAGGTGGTGAGAGATGATTTGAAGACTCTTCAAGAAGAGGTGGTAACGAGAGTGGAGCACGAAAGTGAACAACACCACCCTATTGTGGTGCCACCAAAGATTGAGAGTACTCTTCAATCTTCTTGCTTGGTCATGAAGTATTTGTGCCAAGAGACGGACACATGCTTCTCGACCCCTCCTAAAGAAGTCATGGAAGTGGAGCCACATCTACTTGACCCGAAAGACTCCTTGAGTGGCATCACCAACTTGGAGACGATGAAGCTCAATGGTGGCCCCCTACCATCCTATCTTTTTCAAGCTTCAATACTCAAAGGTAGTGAGCTAATGCGAGGTAACATTTGGAACTCAAGCTTTACTCAATGGCTAGTCTACCCTTTGCTTATGGCGCTATTTGGCACTCAATCTTCGTCATGGAAAAGGCTACTTGACATCAAGGAGGTACTAAGTTGGACACCATAACACAGGTATCGTCGAGCTTAAGACGGTAACTAAGCACTTCTTGGGAGGCACCCCATGTTATCATTACTTTTTCGCTTTTAATTGTTCTTTGAGATTTTTGTGTTGTTTTAGTTTTTGAATAAGGTTTAGCAAGCATTTGGGATCACTCTTCACCAATGATCATCATTGAAATCTTTCACCACTCTTGCCTCCTATACCCCTCTTCACCGTACGGTATATTCGTTCCACCTTACCCTCTCTCTCTTGATCATTGAGGACAATGCTCATGCTAGTCGTAGGGGGAATTTGAGGTTTGGTGTGGTTGTTTGTTGGTAGAAGTAGAATGCTATGCTTTGATAATGTGCATGTGCTTGTTTGATTTCCAAATTCCTCTGGCGCAGAATCATTCGGTTCTTGACTTTTGGTGTATAATTGACTTCAAGTTTTCGCAATGATGTTTAGGCTGTTCCACTTAGAACCTATAACCAGCATGTTGGCACTAATATCAAATGAGTCTAGACCAGAACAGAGATTGAATCACTCTTGTAATTTGACTTGATTAAAGTCCCTCGATAACACCATTCTAAGATGATAAAGGCAATTAGAGTTTCACCACTTTCAGCCAAATTGCCTACCCGAATCAGTTTTCTTTAGGATAACCCCGTTGAGCCTTGGCCTGTTTGTTGGTTTACACACATTTTCAGCTCCACTCCATGTTTTTATCACCTTTTTGATCCCTCGTGATTGTGGCTTGAGATAAGACGGAAATCCAATTCGAAATATTTTGTGAGAGTTATAGCTAGTTGAAATTAAGTGGCTAATGTGTGAAGAAAGGCTTAGGTGAGAAGAAAGTGTTCAAAAGAAAGTGTTCAAGTTACTGAAGTTCTTGAAGTGCCGAAAGAAAACCTAGGCAAGCTCGGCACCTAAGTGAAGTGTCAGGTTGAGCACTAGCATAGGCAAAGGCTGTGAGCTAGGTAGGTCCAACACCTAAGTGAAGTGTTGGATCGAGCACTAGTATGCAGTAGAAAAAAAAAGAAAAAAAAAGAGTTCTTAAAAGTGGCCCTTGCTATAGTGATCCTAGCTAGAGCTTGTGAAGTGCAGATCTAGAGGCGGATGAAGTCGAGTTGATAGCCACAACACGTTCACTCACCAATTCCCAAATACTTCATACCTTCACCTAAACCACATCATTTCCCGAGTTTTAGACCTTTTGATTAGAGTTGGTGTTGTCGTGGTCGGACTTTCTGGATCAATTACTTAAAGTGTGCAGAAAATAGTGAGGTTTAGACTTGTTTGGTTGATGTTCTTACTTGTGTAGGTTAAGTTTGTTCGTGGAACAGTCTAAGCCAAATTGTTATTGCTTGAATCTCAATGTGACCGATCTTGTCATTTGTGAACTTGAATGTTTTCTAATTCATTTGCTTGAGAGCAAGCAAAGCTTAGTCGTAGGGGAATTTGATGTGACTTTATTTAGCGCATTTTGAGCCTATGATTGACCTATGAAATGCCCGTGTTTGATCGTGAGATGCCATGCTCTATATGCTTTTATTGATATTTTGCGCAAAGTGTCCATTTGTTGTCCGGTTGCCACTTTGGAGCCAAATTCGTGGTCTATTGGAGTTACTTCTGTGCATTTTCAGGTTATGGCATCGAAGTACGGATGACAAGGAGCACATAGGAGAAAACGGGAGGTCAATTGGAGTCCGAACGAGGGAGCATAGGTGCACGCCGTGCACTGCTCCCTGCACTATAAATACCCACGTTTTTTACTCTTTTGAGGCATTCTTTCATCTCCCTTGAACCCCAAACACATACCCGTGAACCCTCAAACCCTAGAACACATTTTTGGAACAATTTGAAGCCATTGGAGCTAGGATTGAAGCCAACAAACCTTGGGAGAAGTGCTTACAAGTGGAGAAGTGAAGATCATTACAAGGATTCATCCATGGTGTTCTTGGTGACTATTCTTCCTTCTCTTCTCTTTACTCCCTTGGCCATGTGTGGCTGAGTTTCTAGGGTTCATTCTTGGACGGGTAGATTAGTTGTGCCATGATAGAGGCATGATTGTATAGACTTGCCATGATTGATCTTGGTTGTATGCAGGAAATCTTGTATGAGAACACCTAATTTGTTCTCACCATGAGAACACTAATCTTCACCTTCCATTGTTTTAATCTAATCTAATGGTTTAAAATACATGAGCATTTTTGTAATTGATCCTTCAATTAATAATTTCCTTAATTAAATCATAAACTAATTAATAATTTAAAATACAAAATCCTAACCTAAAAAAAGAAGGTAACGTCGGCAGAATTAAGTTAATCGGCGACGGCGGTTATATAATCGAAGATAGTGTATTTTTCTGGCGAACAAATTTGTACCTAAACTTAGAATTAGGTACCTAAAATAACAAATCATGTACCTAAATGAACAAATAGGAACCGAAAATGAATAAATTGGTACCTAAAGTAAGAATTAGGTACTTAAAATGAACATAATAACTAAATAATGGCCGCAATAGTCCTTCATCTTTTGCTCTCATGAGTTGCTGCAAATCATTGTTTTCCATATGTCGTTGTCGTGTTCCTTCCTCCCTAGTTTTCCATATGTTGTTTTCCAGAACTAGTTGAATTCTCTTAATCTAGTACCTATTCATCAAAATCGGAACCAATAGAAAATAAAATATAAATATGCTCCAACGAGTACCTACTCGAATAAACAGGTACACAAACCAGTACCTACTCGACTGAATAGGTACCGAAATATCTCTATGTTTTTTAAGAAGAAGAAGAAGGGGACAACCTCCCTGAAGAAGAAGAAGAAGAAGAAGAAGGGGACAACCTCCCAGTAGAAGAAGAAGAAGAAGAAGAAGAAGGGGACAACCTCCCATGTTTCGACGATGGAAAAGCGGTACAACGCGACCACCCTTTGATCTGGCGGCAGTTATGGACAACCCCATGATTCCGCAGATGGCAAGATGGTGACGTTGTTATTCGATAGTACCCACTCATGTTTCGACGGTGACACAGTGGTACAAAGGGCAACTCTCTGATCTTGTGGAGACTAGGGGTACAAGACACCGTCTCCTATTCTTCGACGAGGGATGGAGGCGGCGAGGCTGCTCTTCGACGAGGGATGGAGGCGGCATGGTAGCTACAGCTTTTATGGATGAACGTGGGTTGCGGTTTTTCAGATGAAACCCTAATTTAGTTTTAGTATCAATGTTACTATTTTGCCCTTTTATTTTCAGCCATTTGATCATGATATCTAATCTAACGGTTACTAACTATGTTCTCATATGAGAACAATAATGGGTGTTCTCATGCCAGTAAATCCCGATTGTATGAGGATGATTTCTAGACTTGTTCTTATTGCCAATTTATGTCATGTTTGCTTGATTTGGTCCATTCAATGTGATTTAATCCATGAGAGTGCTTGGATTGCATGGATTGTAGGTCTATGGATTGAAGTGAATGTGTTCTAAGAGATTAGATCAACTTATTTCAACCATAGTTGCATGATTTCTCTCTTGTGCATTTTATCGAACACTTGGTGTGCACTTAGTTTTTCACTCATCTGAACTTTGATTAGTCTTTTGATGATTCTCTTAGTGTTAGGACATTGACATGAGAATGTGATGTCTAGCCTTGTGGTCATAGAGTTATAGGAGATGGTTTTGTAGCTTGGCATTTCATCAAACACCTTTAGTGCATCGTTAGTCACTTAGCTTGAGACACTACAAGAAAAAAGGGGGAAAATCACACTTACACTATTGGCGGTTGTACAACCGCCAATATGTAATTTGAACAATGGCAGTTTCTTTGTGGCGGTTTAAACCACCACAATAGTTAGTTATAATTGTGGCAGTTTAAACCGCCACAATGGCTATTTATTTAATCAATCGCTGCTCAGATCTGAACCTCACCTTCTCTCACCACCATTCCTCTCCTCTCTTCTTCTTACTCCATCTCTCCTTCTCCCTTCACATTCTCATCCCACCGCCTCTCTCCCCCCTCCGCCGCCGCTTCCTTCTCCGTCAGGGCAGAGGACAAGAAGAAGGTCCTGATCGTCAACACCAACAGCGGCGGCCATTCCTTTATCGGATTCTACTTCGCCAAGGAGCTCCTTGCTTTCGGCCACCAGGTTACCATCCTCACCATTGGGGATGAGGGTTTCGATAAGATGAAGAAGCCACCGCTTAGCAGATTCAACGTACTTAATTTGTCTGATGAAGTCTATGGTTAGTGGTTACAAGCTCTTGATATAAGTTAACGGATTTTCAATTGGTTCGATTAGGAAATTGTGAGTGCCGGAGGACGCACCGTGTGGGGAGATCCGACTGATGTCGGGAAAGTCATCACCGGCGAAAGCTTTGATGAAAGTCCGAGAAGGCTCAAAGGACGAAGAAGAAGAGGAATGAAAGGATTTTTGGGACTCGCCAGAATCTGGGTTTTCCGCCGGCGAGTTTTTTGTTTGGGAAAGTTATAGTCAACAGTGGCGGTTATAACCTCCACTGTGTAACCGCCACTGTTGCTTATTTGTGGCGGTTCCTGACCGCCACTATTATTCGTTTGTGTCGGATAGTTTCGTGGCGGTTTTGCTTCCCTATTATGGCGGTTGTACAACCGCCACAGTTGTTACAATAGTGACGGTTATAACCTCCACAATTGTGGAAAATAACCGCCACTAATACTCCGTTTTGTTGTAGTGAGAGCGAGAGCCTAAGTTGAGTAGTCTTAGGATAGGGATTTACTACTACGAGAGTGCATTGAGTCTACAAAAGTGATTTGCATGGTCATTCGATTGCATCCTCGATCATGTTTGGCTTGTTTGTTCATTGTCTCCTCTTGAGCATGATGAAGCTATCTTTCCGAGTGAACCGCCTTTATCTTTGATTTGCACCGCTTTGTTTTTCTTTCTTGTTTAGTTTCCTTTAAGCTTTTGATTTCTATTTCAAACCAAAACTCCTTTCAAATGAATAGACCATCTACGAGGAATGTGAGTAGTGGCCATTGAGAGAACCCCGTGGAATACAACCTTGAATGTTGTGAGTTGAAATTCACACGTCAGTACATCAACTTGCCTTCCTACTCCATACAAAGTTGGCAACAGATGGAGCAGATCTTCCATGCCCAATTCTATAGATCTGAGCCAGAGGTTTCCATGGTAGACTTGGCACGTATGCGCCAGCAGCTAGGAGAGTCAGTTGAGAGTTTCTTGACTAGTTTCAAGAATGCTCGAAACCGTTGCTTTGTTAACCTAACAGAAAGAGAGTTTGTCAAGCTGGCTCAAGGAGGATTGAACTTTGAACTTAGGAAGAAATTCCAAAATCGAGACTTCTCTGACTTGTTCCAACTCATGTCATGTGTTGTTAGGTATGAATCTCTTCTCCATGAGGAGGAGAGTAGGAGGAGTGCCTCAAGGGGGCAATACCTCCCAAATTTTGATTATGCCATCCACCACATCGATGGTGGGGTTGGTGAAGTTGAGGTCGACTTGGTAGAGATAGTGCCAGGGAAACCCTATGTGTGTAGTTCATTGTCTAAAGTTGATGTTGGGCCACAAGAGGGCAGACCTAATCATGCGCCCATCCAACCAAGGAAGTATTTATTCGATGTGACGAAGGCAGACTTGATATTTGACCAACTTTACAAGGATGGTCAAGTCAAACTCTCAGGGGGGCATAACCTCCCATCGCCTGATAAGTTGAAAGGAAGACGATATTGCAAGTGGCATAATAGCATGTCTCACTCTACTAACTCATGCGTGGTTTTTTGAAATATTTTACAGGATGCCATTGAGAAGGGACGCATCAAGTTCCCTGAGCCAAGGAAAGATGCCATGGTGGTGGATACAGATCCTTTCCTCGCCACAGTTGGTGTGAACATGGTTAACCCTAATTTCTCCAAGATTGAGTTGCCCCGATTCAAGCTGGTGTTGGACACAGCGCCGCCTCAAGAGGGTAGTTCATCTTCGAATGTACAATCCACTCCTACCTCACTTAGTAGGCAAGATGAAGAGAAGTTGTGTGTTCAGTGCAAGAGGAGTCTCAACTTCGATGAGGTGAAACCAAGCAAGCCCGTTTATCAGAGGTTTGGCCCTCCTCCCAATAGACCAAGGTATCCACCATAACAGAGAATGGTGGAGGGGGTGCGACAACCAATCGGATGGCAGCCAAGGCAATGGTTGGCTCCTGGCCATCCCATGAAGAGGACCTTTCAAATTTCTGATGTGCAACATGGTGGTTGGCATACCTTTGATATTCGACGTCAACAACCAGTAGCATTGGCTTACTTGACGAGGACTCAGAAGAGAAGGTTCCTTCGCAAGAATGCTCATAGTCTTAGAGGCCAACATGAGATGGCCCACCATGAGATGGGGAGGATGCAACAGCCCAGAGCAGAGGATACCCTTCAAGCTAATATCAAGGTGGACAACTCCATGTCCTCTGGTCTCGAAGTCACTGTGTTAGGAAAAGGCAATCGTGTCCAAGCCCCAAGGGTTGAAGAGGTGAATGAGAAGGTGGGAGACAACCTTCAGATAGATGATGGACTTGGATTATATGATGCAGGGTATGATGCCGACATTGATGATGACTTTGATGATGTGATGATCGATGTGGATCATCTGAATCCTAGGTTTGAGAGGAACGATAAGGAGGATGATGGTGATGACCAAGGACCTCCTGTAACTATTAAGTTTGGAAGCTTGCCACCCACAGTGGCTAATAATTACATACTCCCAAGGATTTTCCAATCCAAAGAGGAAGATTAGCAGGTACATGTGGAAAGTGGAGAGGCGAATGAGGAAGTAATGGAGGATCAACCTGTGGCACATTTAGTCGAGGAGTTCAATCACCTCGATATGGATGATGAGACATGGAGTGTTAAGATGGTTCGTTTGGGGTGTAGGATCGACTTGGCCACAGAGGCCAAGAGGCAATACAAAAGTTCACAACGATTGTTGAAGGAGCAATATGAAGCAGGCCACAAGCATGTAGGTTTGCTTGGTGAAGATGGAGGGCGTTATCCTTTTTATGTATTGTACCAAGGTCCAGAGGAGACGATGTCTCTTCAAGTGGAAAACCCTACATGGGGCCCAGAGTTCGATGAACCTGAGAGCTCATTGACTAAGGAGGATAGCTTGCCTAATGAGGAGGCTGTCATGTCAGTGGTGGCTTCGAAAGGGAAGGGTATAATGGAAGAGGAGTTAAGTGATGTACCTAACCACCTTGTGGTATTCAAGGAGCCAGAGCCAAACTTGTTAAGGCATCTAAGGCCCCTCTATATTAAGGCAAGGTTGGATGAAGCGCTAGTGTCAAGGGTCTTGGTTAACAATGGGGCAACTGTGAACGTGATGCCAACAAGGATGTTGAAGGAGCTTGGTAAGAACACAGATGACTTGATTCCTACTGAGGTGTTCGTCACCAGCTTTAATGGAGGATCTACTTTGGCGAAAGGGATTTTGCCAGTGGTAGTAGGAGTTGGAAGCCAGGAGAAGATGAGTGCCTTCTTCATTGTGGATGGTGTTGTTAGTTACAATGCCCTATTGGGGAGAGATTGGATCCATGCAAGTAAATGTGTTCCATCATCATTACATCAATGTATGATGTTGTGGAACAAAGAAGGGATGGTTGAGGTAATTCAAGCTGACACAAAGCCATTTACAGTAGGAGCCAACTGTGCTGAAGCCCCTCTATACCATGGTGATTTTGGCCCATTGGAGGTTAGAGATATGGATGGAGGACCATGTACGGTGGTCATCTCAAGTGCCAAAGTTTTGAGCAAGGCATGCATTGATCCATTGACAGAGATAGTGAGACCATCCATGTTCTCTTTGGATGGTCCACCTGATGCCACCAAATTTAATGATGATGAATAGACCACCTCAAGACAAGGTGGCAAGGGAGGCCGAAGTCACGGCTTTGAGAGAAAGGTTGGCCATCTACCAATATGAGCAGAGGCTATTATGTGATGAGCATGTGTTGATGGGTGATTGTGTTACAGATGATGATTTGCCTGGACAAGGCGAAGAGATAGGATTTAATGAAGAGGATGACAAACACATTGCCGCATGTGATGTTCTAGAGGAGATCAACCTTGGCACTGAGGATGATCAATGTCCTACCTTCATCAGTGCCACCATGCATGAGGCGGACAGGTATGATCTTATCAAGTTACTAAATGTGTTTAAGGATTGTTTTGCATGGGATTACCACGAGATGCCAGGCTTAGATAGGAAATTGGTGGAACATAGGCTGCCAATTAAATCTGGACTTAAACCCTTCAAACAACCTCCTAGGCGTTTTGTGTATGAGGTATTGCCAGAGATTAAGAAAGAAATTGAACGTTTGTTAAAGGCTAAGTTTATAACAATGGCTAGGTATGTAGAGTGGTTGTCTAATGTGGTGCCAGTTAGGAAGAAAAATGGAAAGCTTCGTGTTTGTGTAGATTTTAGAAATTTAAATACAGCCACTCCTAAGGATGAGTATCCCATGCCAGTTGCTGACATGTTGCTTGATGTAGTTACTAGGCATGAAGTCTTCTCTTTCATGGATTGCTATTCGGGCTATAACCAGATTTACATAGCCGATGAGGATATCCACAAGATAGCTTTCTGTTGTCCAGGTGCCATTGGATGCTATGAATGGGTGGCCATGCCATTTGGTTTGAAGAATGCTAGGGCGGCTTATCAACGAGCTATGAACACCATCTTTCATGACTTGATTGGTGAATTTGTGGAAGCATACGTAGACGACACAGTCGTCAAGTCAAAGGTAACACTACAAAAAAACACTGTTTGGCATCGGTCAGACACGCGCTTTAGCGTCGGTCACTGACCGACGCCAAAATATATAGCGTCGGTCGGCATGACCGATGCCAGATTCGGTGACGCTAAACCTTAGCGTCGGTCGTTTGGTCAACCGACGCTAATTTGTTCTGGTCGAACCACCAACCGGTTGAGTGGTCAGCATTTAGCGTCGGTCGATTTATGTGATCAACGCTAAAATAGCAGACTGACGCTAAAGCGCGTTGCCTGGTCAACAACGCGTTGACCTGTAGTAGCATTTAGCGTCGGTTGTGACCGACGCTATTATAGGTCATGACCGACGCTATTATAGGTCATGACCGACGCTATTTTGTGTTCCAGTGGGCAGAATTCTGCCTCTTTTTTTCCTATTCTCATACTCTTCTAGTGCCAATACCTGCATAAATTTCCCTGCATACATCAATTTCACTTTTCACAATTCAACTTTCCAATCAATAAACATACTGAATAGGACTACATAATATATAAATATCGAGAACATCCTCCTAAAACATTCTCCTAAAACAATCTCCTAAAACATTCTCCTAACAAGTCCAGTCTCCTAAAACATGCACCTACAAGTCCAACTACCTACTCATCCTCCTCTTCATTGTTCGAGTCCAGGTCCTCGGCATCCATATCCGGGGGCATCCTCCCTTTTCCCTTAGAAGATGAACCCCCCACCAACTGGCTGAGCCGGATGATAGCGTCGGCTCTTTGTCCCATTTTAGCGTCGGTCATCAATCAACCGACGCTAAAACGCGAAGTCAACTACTTAGCGTAAGTTGTTGACCGACCGACGCTAATTTCCTACGTTTCAACCGACGCTAAAAGGAGTTTTTTTTTGTAGTGTAAGGCGTTGCCACCTTGATAACTTACGTATGGCTTTCCTACGCATGAGAAGTCCTGGTTTGAAATTAAATCCTCTTCAATGTGCTTTTGGGGTGAGTGCATGCAACTTCCTTGGTTTCCTGGTAAACCAACGTGGAATTGAGGTCGACAAAAATAAGACCAAGGCCATCATCGAGGCCATGCCACCCCGTGATAAGAAAGAGTTACAGAGGTTGCTTGGCCAAGTCAACTATATTCGGCGTTTCATCTCAAATTGGGCTGGTCGAACCCAAGTGTTCTCATCTTTGTTGAAGTTGAGGAAGGAAGAAGAGTTTGCATGGCGCGAAGAGCACCAACAAGCTTTTGATGACATCAAGAGGTACTTGGTGAACCCGCTTGTACTCAACTCAACCATCCCACATCAACCTCTGAAGTTGTATCTCTCAGCCACTAACACGTCAGTAGCATGTTTGTTAGCCCAGGATAATGACTTGGGAAATGAACAAGCCATGTATTATTTAAGTAGGCTTTTAAATGAAGCGGAGTGGAAGTACTCTCTCATAGAAAGGTTATGTCTAGCTTTGTTCTTTGCTTGTATGAAGCTAAGGTATTACTTAATGCATGTTCAAGTACAACTCATTTGTAAGACTGACCTTATCAAATAAATGTTATCACGGCCAATCATCCATGGGAGGATTGGCAAGTGGACCCTTGCCCTATCTGAATTTAATTTACAATATGTTCCACAAAAAGCCGTTAAAGGGAAAGCTCTCGTTGACTTCTTGGAAGACCACCCATGTGTGGACGTGCCAGGTGAAGCAGTAGAGATTGGGATGATAGGAGAGGTTCCACTACAAGAAATTGCATTATCTGAGACCGTAGTTGCCTTTATTAGGGATCGTAAATTAAAATGGTCCTAAATTATATTGAATTAACTAATCCTATCAATAAATAATTAATTAATTAATTAATACGGTCCCCAATTAACTTCTCAGCGTTGGCGGGGGAATAATAAATTGGCTCCAAATTAAACACGGTCTCCGATACTTCCACTACTCGCGATGTGTGTATAAAAAAAATTTCCTCCAAAATAATTTGGCTGAGCCACGACTGCTGAAAACTCAGATCTCCCCCACGATTAGGATTCCACAGGTAAGGCAAATCAGAGCTCCTGCCGATTAGGGGTAGCGTCTTCGGGGATTGAACTCCCGCTGGTAAGGATCCCTCTGCTCTTGTCCTGCCGATTAGGATTAGCATCTCCGGACACTGAACTCCCGCCAGTTAGGATCCCTCTGCTCCTGTATCCGCCGGTTAGGAGGCAAATCAGAGCTCCCGGCGATTTCGGAGATAGGGCACTGCACCGAAGGGAATTGGTCAACCGGATTCATCTACGCCGCGCCCCGACACCAGGTTTGCTCCATCGATCAAAGAATCGAAACCCTATGAATCTGTATTTGAATGTCAATTTTTTCCTCTTCCTCTCTGTTAGAAGTTCAGTTTCAACCTAGCGAACTTCTATTTCAACCTCTTCTCCGTTAAACGATGTTAAATTTCACTTACTAGTTTTTTAATGTCCACGAACCGATGCCGTCAAATTCCCCAGGGGGGATCATATTATGCTGTTGTTTGTTCTTTGTTCTCAACTCTGTGGTATGTTGTCTTTCTTTCTTTTATTTCGTAAATCGGCCACAATGGTATAATTGCTTGTGCTTTGTTGTGTTTAATTCAGGTTGGAGCAGAACTCATGTATCTTCATAGCTGTAGGTTGGTGGTCTTGATGGTTTAACTGTTGGTTTGAGTTTTCTGTTGTTTAAGCTTGTGTTATTAATAGTGCTTAAGCTCGGTTGTTAAATGAGTTGGATCACGAGCTATCTAACTCGAACCAGTTTGGGAGCTAGGTTCAGCGAGATTACGAGCCAAGCCGGGATAGGCTCGGGTTCAGCTCATTTACACTGGTTCGATAGTCTTTTAGGGCTTTGGCCGCTTCGTTGGAAGAAAGCACTAGGTTGAGAACCATAGGCCCTGATAACTGTTGCAGATAGGTTCGCTCAATCCTTGCTCATTACTTTCTGTTTATCACTATTTGACATTCTGACACATTTTATTTACCATGCCCAATGTTTGCTGTTGAAGTAAGCTCAAGAGTTCTATGTGACTAGATTATAAGAGAAAGGTCACCTAGGTACTTTGAATATGAGATCTTATTCCTAAGGGACAATCTAGTCTGGTTGATAAGTTGGTGAAAATCTTTGAGTTATCTGGTAGCTTGAAAAGCGTAATTGGTTTGTCAAATGGGCCAAAGATCGTGCTAGGAAACCTATTGACTTTGATCAGAAAATGTTGAGAAGTGATCTTATAGAATCATGTTGATTGGCTGGCTTAGCTCTCTGATTTCATTAGTTCCAACATGGTAGGGAGCTGCAAATTTTTTTATTTTCCATATAAGCTGGTTACAAGACATGCGTCTGGCATAAATACTAGCACTGCCCATTCCTTTGGGACGGAAGTGTGTTCTGCAGTTGGAAACCTGAGTTGCTTATGCTCTCCTGTTCAGTGCCTAATTGGGCGGCTACTTATAGCCTGGTGGATTTGTTTTGTACCTTTAGGTTCGGCAGAGACAGAAGTAGGTTTGAGGTTAGTAAGTGAAAGCAATGTGTAGTGATTTTTCAGTCTAGGATTGGTAATGAATTTGGGTTAGTTATGTCTTAGATGCTAAATTATTGTCTTTTCAGGCATTGTTGAATTATTGTCTTGATTTGGCAGCTGGAGGAAGCAAATACTTAATAAAGCCATCAAGAAGGCATCAACTACAATCGTGCAACTGCAATTATTGCAGTAGCAGAAGTAACACTACAAAGAACTGAAGTTACAATGATGAATGTTTTATTTCTTAAAGTTTTTGTGTTTCCAATCAGGTATGGCATCTTGCTTGAGGTTTTATTTCTTGCTAGCTTGTATGCTTTGGTGTGGGTAGGTGGTTCAAGTATAGGGTGTCCTTAGAATGAGTATGGATAGCCCTCAATAATGCTACTTTTAGGTTTATTAAATCGTGGGGAGCACAATATGTTATTCATTTTCGGAATATGTTACAAAACAGAACATACAATAGCTGCTTTGCTATGCGTTTGTCGAACTTTCATCGAGCGGTTTCACCGATTCCTCACTTTCGGCACCTACCATTACTATCAGTTGAGATAAAGCTGAAATCTCTCTTTTATGGGTTCTAATTTGATTGTTCTGACTGTTAATGGGTTGGCATCCAATTCTTTACAGGCGGGCTGTTGGAGCTGTGTGTGGGAGAAGAGGGTACCAACTTTGTTTACTCCGTCGAGTTCTTCTGCTGCGATCGTCCTAATCCTATACTCCAGGTAAATTGGGTTGGTTTCAGACGTTGGCTTTTGGGTTGACTTTCTGACCTTTCTTTGTTGGGTTCCTTAATGGAGTTCATAGTTTGCAAAATCATTAGAGAACCTGTATATACTTGAGGTAATTGGTTGATTCAGAAGCTGAATTTTGGGTTGACTTTCTGATCTTTCTCTGTTGGGTTTCATTAATGGAGTTCATAAACTGCAAAATCATTAGAGAAGTTGTTACTTAAGGATTAGGTTGATTCAGAAGCTGAATTCTGGGTTGACTCTTTGACATTTCTTTGTTGGGTTCACTAATGGAGTTCATAGTCTGTAAAATCATCAGAAAACTTGTATCCTTTATAATATGCACCACTGAATCTAATGTTCTTATTGTCAAATCCGCTCGATGAAAGTGTTCAGTCCACAAAAGCATGACATAGCGGCTAATTCATTGATAAGAGTTGTTGTAGCTAGAGATTTATGTAGTTTAGATAATTCATGTGTTTGGTTTTTGTAAATTTTAGTTTTGACTTAATTATTTTCTATTTGTAACATGCAGGTGTTAATATAAGCCCAACGATAGGTTATTGGGCCTCAGGCCTGTTTACATATATATATATATATTGTTGTAGCTGAGTGTCGGCTGCTTGTAACTTTTGTTTCTCTGCAACCCTAATACGAACATCACCGCCACCGTTCTTCCCGTGGAGTAGTCGACTCAATGTCGATGAACCACGTTAAATCTTTGTGTTTCTATCATTAATTTCATGGTATCAGAGCCTAGATTGATCTTCGTTGCTGCTTTTGTTTCATAATCCGAGTTTCTGTTCCAAGCTGTGATTCCCGTCTTCGACTATTGCTGTTGCTGCTTTGCTGGTTGCTGCGATGACTTCTGATCAATCATCCGATTCTCCTATCATCCGATTCAATGGTAAAAATTATGATATCTGGTCCTTTCAGTTTCGTTTGCTTATTAAGGGTAAAACCCTTCTCCCATATCTGGACGGGACAATTGCAAAGCCGGATGCTACCTCTTCCTCATCGGCAAAGACTTCTCCTGATGCAAAAGACAAAGCTGCTTGTCTAGATTCCTCTGCACTTACCTTGGAAGCTTGGGAAAGTAATGATGCAAAAGTTTTCGGTTGGCTAATCGGGTCGATGGAGACAAGCATTGCGATGACTCTTCGAAATTTTGATACTGCTGCTGAAGCGTGGGATCATCTCCGACGCTCATATTCTCAGGTCAATGCTTCTCGAATATTCGAGGTGGAATATGCTCTCGCTCGTCTGGATCAGGGAGACATGGACGTTCGTTCGTTTCTCTTGGCCGCTCAAACTCTATGGACAGAGCAAGATTTTCTGTCCTCGTCGCTACTTCCTTCGACCGTGAGTATCGAAATCCGACAAGAAAGGGAACGTAGCCGACAAGAAAAGCATCGAAACAGAGTCTTACAATTTTTAATGAAACTTCGACCAGAGTTCGAGACTGTCCGAGCTCACTTGATCGGTACGAATAATACCGATATGGATTCAGTTATGGGTGAACTTGTGCGAGCTGAAACAAGACTTCAAACTCAAGCTAAAATTGATGGGGTGGCATCAGACAATTGTGGATCTGTATTTGCTGCTATGCCTAGTCGAAATTTCAGTTCATCTGGCCGTCCTCCTTTTACTCCTCATCGCCCCCAAATTGGTCAGTTTACTCCATCAGGTCATCTTACAAGCTCAGGCCAGGGAGACATAAAATGTCGTCATTGCGGAGAAATCAGCCACATGGTCTCTGTTTGTCGGAAGAGAAATTATTGTAACTATTGCAAGCGTTCTGGACATATTATCACAGAATGTCGCACCAAGCAACGTCGTGCTTCTTACAACTCAGCAGGGTCAAGCTCCTATAATCCTGGTAAGGGTTCGCAATTTTCAGCTCAATCCAACGCGTATATGATTTCACAAGATGATTCGGCATCAAGGGTGTCTTCTGCAGTCTCTATTAGAGCTGGGAATTGGTTACCGGTTAGTGGTTATAACCACTAACCGCACCGAATTTGGCGGTTAGCGGTTAACCACTAACCGCATGTGCGGTTAGTGGTTAGGTTTGCGGTAGGCATTTTGGGATTTTTGTGGTTAGCGGTTTAACCACTAACCGCACGGGTTAACCGCAACTAACCGACCTAACCGCACAACAAACATTCGACTGCTTCATAAACATTCCATTCCCAATTTCCCAGTTCCCTCCCACTCTCAAAGTCGAACTGCCGATGTTTCTAAAAAAACCCTAAATCGTCAAACTTCGACTGCTTCCTGACTCAGGTCGACTCCGACTCCGACTCCGACTCCGACTCCGACTCCGCCGATTGAGCTCCGACGATTGTTCTCCGGTTCAAGTTTGAACTCCGACTCTCCTCTCCGACTCTCCTCTCCGACTCTCCTCTGACTCCGACTCTGACTCTGACTCCGACTCTCCGACTCTGACTCCGTCGACTCCGACTCTGACTCCGACTCTCCTCTCCGACTCTTCCTTCTAGCGGCGCTGATTGATTCTCCCTAGCGGTGCTGATTGATCGACTCTCCGACTCCGGCGATCAAAATTAACAACTTGAAGTGAGTATACTCCCACTTCCTAGTTCCCAGACCCTAACAAAACCTAATTTCAGTAATTGTTGTTCTTGGCTTCTTCGAAGTTCAGAGTTCAAACATGATTTTGCATTTTTGCTAGTTTAACAAAGGGACCACTATATGCAGGACTTCTATTTGTTTTGTAGTTTCCTTTCATGCCATCTCTGTAATGTAGTTGTTTTGTTTGGATGATTGATGTGCAGTTTATAAGCTGTTATAATCTGTTTCTTTGAATGATTATAAGCTGCTGCTGTTATAATATGACTTAGTTGATTGATGATTGATGATGGCAGCTTGAATGATGCTCTAATCTGGTGTTGCTGCTGTTTTTGTTTGATGATGAATGAATGATGCAGATGAATGATGCTGCTCTTGTTTAATGGTTGCTGTTGTTGTTTAATGCTGCTGCTGTTGTTGTTTAATGGTGCTGCACTGCTGCTGTTGTTGTTCAACACTGAGGCTGCTGTTGTAATGTTGTTTAATGGTTGAGCTGCTGCTGTTTTAAAACACAGCAGCTGCTGTGTTTTAAAACAGCAGCAGCTCAACCATTAAACAACAGCACTACAGACAGCAGCATATCTGCTCAAGCATAAAACAATTAGGGGTTATTGACACTACTTAAATGTGTATAAGATTATAATGTGTATAAGATTCTAATGTGTATAGTCTTAGTATACTGTCCATAGTTTCATTGTTTTCTTATTCTATTACTTTGTGTCATTTCATTGTAGACAACATTATGGACAGCAGTGGTGAAAGTCTCAATCGGAAAAGAAGTAGGTCAATGCCTCCTCCAAATGCAAACAATGAACATCAACAACATCAGCCGCCTCAAACAGCAGTAGCAAGCAACGCCAGTAGTCCTGAAGGCAACAATAATGAAGAAGAAGCATCTGAAACTCCAGTTTCAAAGAAGCAAAAGGGGAAGACACGGGCACCTATCTGGCAAGAGTTTCATGTTGTTTATGTGAAAGATAGCACATTGGGTAGAGAAATAAGGAAGGGAAAATGCAAAAGGTGTGGTACGGAGATTTGTGCTGATGGAAGAAAAAATGGCACTACCGCATTGACTAATCACTTTACCAGTTGTATGAGGAAATTGGCCGAAAGTGATGGTCAAACAATCCTGAACTTTAGCAAGGGTGAAGTATGGGACGAGAAGAAAAAGTGCTTATGGAAGTTCAACCAAGATGAAGCTAGATTGGATTTCGTGTTTGTTGGTGTAATTCAATAGTTAATTCTTTGTTGTTAGTACTTACTTTAGTTTATTTTATTTGTATACAGTTCTAAAATCGTTTAGAACGGGAGGTGAAGCCTCGGTCCCCGGTTAAATGAGGATGAAAGACATTTCCCCATGCCTCCTGTACGTCTTCTCTTCCTTATTTTATTTCCTATCCTGAATTTGATTTGGGGATTACATATATATATATAATGTCAAGTGTGGGTGTTTGGTTGATAAATACACCTTTTTTATCATCAAATCTAAGAGCAAAGATTGAATACCAGTAATCTGCTGTGCTGATTACTGGTATATTCCTTAATATAC
Organism: Linum lewisii; assembly: GCA_034768395.1. Classification (NCBI taxonomy): domain Eukaryota; kingdom Viridiplantae; phylum Streptophyta; class Magnoliopsida; order Malpighiales; family Linaceae; genus Linum; species Linum lewisii. The sequence continues at coordinate 24,122,807 of CM068304.1, forward strand.
CAGTAGATATTGTCAAGAACAGCAGATGTTTGGATGAAATCAGTGGCTGAGAAAATCTGGATAGATGAATGAGGATGGCATTCTTGTGACGTGGCTGCAAATGCAATGGGCAAAGTATGCAGCTGCTGTGTTTTGTTGATTAATATAGCAGCAGTAGCTGCTGATTTTCAGTAGCTATTGCTGCTACTTTGATCAACAAAACACAGCAGTAGCAGCATTAGCAATTCAAATCAGTTTTGTTGTTTTGTCCAGATTATCGGTTTCATTATTTGATATATGTTTTGTTGTTCTTTCATTAATAGGTTGGAATCACCGAATCACTACAAGTCAACAACTCTGCAAGGCTAATGAAGAAGGAGCTTGGAATTGACGATATTTTGAATTTTTATCGTTATGTTTATTTGCTTTAGGAGGCATTTTCAAACTATTAATGTTTATCACGTGTTGGATATTTCTGAATTTATGGATTTAGACTTGTGGAGTAGTGGTTATCTGGATTGGATTGAACAATTTCGAGTTAATATTGAGTTTTAGGTCCTCGTTGGTTCTTAGTTCGAAACATAAGATTTGTTGATTTTTTTGAATTGCGGTTAATTGCGGTTAACCACTAACCTAACCGCATAACCGCGGTTCGGTTAGTGGTTAACCGCAACTCAAAGCGGTTCAGTTAAGGTTATCATTTTCATTGATTTTGCGGTGCGGTTAACCGCAAATCTCGGTGCGGTTAACCAACACCGAACCGATTTCCAGCCCTAGTCTCTATTTCTCCTACGAACATTCAACGAATGATGCAAGACACCATCAATCAAGCCATTCCAAATGCCATGAATGCTGCATTCGCTACCTTGGGTGTCTCAGGTAACCTTCAACCTTGGCATTTGGATTCAGCCTGTTTTAATCATATGACAGGGAGTTCATCTGGATTTCTCAATTATCGCCCTATACACAATGCGGATGTTCAAGTAGCTAGTGGTCAAAAACTTGCTATTGCTGGCATTGGTGACATTCGGACACCAACGATCACTCTTCATGACACGTTACATCTCCCATCTCTGGTGCCCAACTTAGTCTCTATTGGACAATTAACAGACAAGGGTTATGTTGTTTCCTTCTCTTCTTCCGGTTGTTCTGTGTAGGATCCGAGGAAAAGGACGCAGATCGGGGTGGGCACTAAGGTTGGTCGAAGCTTTTATTTGCAGTCGTTTCCGATTGGAACTAAGAAGGTTGGAGTTCATTTGGATGGTGTTAAGGATTCAACTAATTCAAGTTGTTTTTTGGATTCTGCCTCTTTGAATCATAACTGTTATTCGGCACATTTATCTTCAGTTACTAAGTGGCTGTTATGGCACTCTCGGCTTGGCCATCCGCATTCAGCTAGATTGAAATTTATGATTGACTATGATGAAACATTTGCTCCGGTTGCTAAGATGTCCACGGTACGTACCCTTCTTGCTGTTGCTTCTCAACGTGGTTGGCCCCTTGTGCAGCTTGATGTGAAGAATGCCTTTCTTCATGGAGATCTTAAGGAAACTGTGTATATGGAATGTCCTCCCGGGTTTGACAAATCTTATGGTGATGTGGTTTGTCATCTTCATCGTTCTCTTTATGGCCTTAAACAAGCCCCACGTGCTTGGTTTGAGAAGTTCCAATCTGCCATTGTTCAATGTGGGTTTCGACAAAGCAATACAGATCCTTCGCTCTTCACTAAGGACTCAGGTACGAAGATGGTGGTTCTTCTTATTTATGTTGACGACATGATCTTGTCCGGTGATGATGTTGATGGTATTCGTGAGGTTAAGGAGATTCTACAGTCACAATTTCACTTGAAAGATCTCGGGACACTCTCATATTTTTTAGGTCTTGAGATCAAACGCTCAGATAAGGGTATCTTTATTAGTCAACACAAGTACATTGATGATCTTCTTCAGACAGCTCGTCACAAAGATTGCACACCTTGTAGTACCCCCATGGACATGAACGTTAAGCTCAGTAAAGAAGCTGGTGATGTGGAGGCCGACTCCTCCTTGTATCGAAAGTTGGTGGGAAGTTTGATCTATTTAACTACCTCTACTCGTCCTGATCTGGCTTATGTTGTCCAGGTTGTGAGTCAGTTTATGGCGCAACCAAGAACATCACACTTAACTGCGGTGTATCGGATACTACGATATCTCCAAGGGACTCGTCATGTTGGTATTTTCTTACCTTCTGTTGTGGACACAACAGTTACAGCATTTGCTGATGCATATTATGCAGGTTGTGTGGATACGAGGCGATCCACTTCTGGTTGGTGTGTGAAATTCGGACAAGCCTGTGTGAGTTGGAGATGCAAAAAGCAAGATCGAGTGGCAAAATCTTCCACAGAAGCAGAATATCGATCAATGTCAGAAGTTTGTTCTGAAATTGTTTGGGTTATGCGGTTACTCACAGAACTTGGAGTGCATGTTTCTCTTCCAGCTACTCTTTATGCAGATAATACGAGTGCAATTCAGATTGCTTCAAACCCTGTTCTTCACGATAGAACAAAACACATCGAGACTCATGTTCACTACATCCGGGAGCTCATTCATGATGGGGATATTCAGGTTCAATATTTGAATACTGAGAATCAAATTGCAGATCTCTTGACAAAAGCTGTCTGCACCAGCCGTCACTGGTACTTGGCTAGCAAATTGATGTGTCGAGACGTTCATCAATTTGAGGGAGGGTGTTAATATAAGCCCAACGATAGGTTATTGGGCCTCAGGCCTGTTTACAATATATATATATATTGTTGTAGCTGAGTGTCGGCTGCTTGTAACTTTTGTTTCTCTGCAACCCTAATACGAACATCACCGCCACCGTTCTTCCCGTGGAGTAGTCGACTCAATGTCGATGAACCACGTTAAATCTTTGTGTTTCTATCATTAATTTCAGCAGGTAGACAAGCTTTGAACTTTGGAAAGAAATGAATGTCGCTGTTGTTAGGATTACAAGACATTTTCGTGTTGGTGATTGTTTGTTGAATGATGGATGTAGAAAACGCTAATGCCTTTTATATTTTTGCTACTTTTAAACTTACAAATTCAAGTTGAATTAAATTCATGAATATGTAGAAGAATTATTATCTTTAATGAATGACATTTATTTATCTATTTTGGACGTCTCTACTGCTTTCAAAAATTGTCGGGGATTAATTGTTAAATGGTTTTTGGTATCCAATATGCTATTGTTACTATGCATGTTCTTCATTATTACGGTCTCGGATTAAACAATTAGAGACCGTTTTTAAATACTGTCCCTAATCACCATCAACACAATTATAAATTCAGTGACCGTATAGGCATACGGTCCCCAGAAAAATTGGGGACCGTTTACCATTTTACGGTCCCCATAAACTTTGGGGACCGTCTACCATTTTACGGTCCCCAATACAATCTGGGACCATCAAGTTTGAGACAAATTTGGTAAACGGTCCCCAATACATTTGGAGACCGTTTATTGACTTTCAGGGACCATTTTATGATTTTCTGAGATCATTTTTTACGGTCTCAGATAATGAAATTTCTTGTAGTGTTCCTTGGTCTTTGCTCTTTGATGGTTCAAAGACACGTTCTGGGGCAGGAGCTGTAGTGGTACTAACTTCGCCAGTGGGTCACTCCATGCACTTTTCCTTCACCCTTGACTTCCCTTGTACCAACAACCAAGCTGAATATGAGGCTTTGGTGGTTGGCATGGAGATCCTTGTTGAATTAAAGGCAAAGAACATAGATATCAAAGGAGATTCACAATTAGTAGTCCACCAAGTACTTGGTGACTTCCGATGTGTCAACTATGTGTTAGAGACATACCTCAACCATGTCCAAGATCTACTCTCCCACTTTAATAACGTGTCAATTAAGTTCATCCCTCGCCGAGACAATGGCAAAGCTAACTACTTCGCACAGTTGGCTTCTGGTTTTAGAGAGTTTTTGCATGGGGAAGGAGGACAAATCTTTGTGAAATCCCTCCTTCCATTACGAGACTGTTTAGAACAAGTAGTAGAAGTATACATGATTGAGGAGGATACTAATGATTGGCGAGTCCCACTACTAACATATCTAAAGAACCCAAATGGTGAAACCGACCATACTACCAAATTCAAAGCAAGAAATTATTTAGTGATAGATGAAACCCTATTTAAGAGAAGGGCAGATGGTTTACTACTAAAGTGCTTGGGGGGCAAGGAGGCTCTACAAGCCATGGCTGAAGTTCATGAAGGAATATGCGGAGCCCACCAAGCTGGCCCTTCAATGAGGTGGATACTTCATATGTATGACTACTATTGGCCTACCATTGGAGAAGATTGTGCATCATATGCCAAAGGTTGTGAAGCTTGCCAACGCCATGGTCCAGTGCAAAGAGCTCCTACTGTCGACCTAAAGTCCATCATCAAGCCTCGCCCTTTCGTTGGGTGGGAAATGGACTTGATAGGGAAGATATACCCCCCCCCCCATCCTCTAAGCAACACACTTTTGTTATTCTAGCGACAAATTACTTCACCAAGTGGGTGGAAGCTAAGCCAATGAAAGTGGTAAACCAAGGGGAAGTGATTAATTTCAGTAAGGAAAACATGGTCCATAGGTTTGGCCTTCCTTCTACTATAACAGCGGATCAAGGGACTGTGTTCACGGGTGAGCAAGTGATGGCATTTGCCAATGAATTAGGAATCAAGATTATTCATTCCACTCCATACTATGCTCAGGCCAATGGACAAGCTGAGGCTTCTAACAAGGTGGTGAAAGGAATATTGTCTAAAATGATCGAAGACAATCCAAGGGAATGGCATATGTTGTTATCAGAAGCCTTATGGGCATACATGGTGTCACCACGAAGTAGCACCAAGGTGACACCCTTTGCTTTAACATATGGCCATGAGGCATTCCTACCAGTCGAAGTGACTGTGAAGTCATTTCGGTATCTACGTCAACATGAAATGACTCCCTCAGAATACTATGAGTCTATGATGTTGGACTATCTGACTTGGATGAAGTACAACTCAAGGCGTTGGACAACATACGGGTACAAAAAGAAAGGGTTGCTCGTGCCTACAACAAGAAAGTCAAACATAAGTCATTTGAAGAGGGAGAGTTAGTCTGGAAAGTTCATTTACCTATTGGTGATAAGGATCCTAAGTTTGGTAAATGGTCACCAAATTGGCGAGGGCCTTTTATCATCCATGCTACTCGACCCAATGGAGCATATCTATTGAAGAACCTCGATGGGGTGTTACATGAACGTCTTATCAATGGAAAGTATTTGAAGCTTTACGTCCCCTCTTTGTGAGACGTTAAAGGGTTTCAATTTTGAAACCAAAGGTGATGCACCATGTCATAGCTCACTTATGATGGTATTGGCGTGCGGACTCAATGGTCCTAATGAATGAGTCATTATGAGCGAAGGAACTTCATATTCTACTCCTTAAAGAATGACATGATGTATCAAGCAATGAGGGTAAAAAAAAAAAATTCTTGATATCAACAACTTAATACACAATTCTTGTGTACTAAGTTGCTGGGGGGCATTTGTTTTACACCTTAAATTATTTTGTGCCAATACCACATTGAGGAAAATAAGGAATTAAATGGTTTTATTAGGCCATTAATTGCCTTAGTAATTAAATAACATAAATCGGGCCATAACGTCATTTTTTTGGCCTATTTTTCATTATAATTCTGTCCAGTGTAGTATTTTGGCCATAACTCCTTCATACGAACTCCGATTGATGCGAAGTTGGTGGCGATGGAAAGATAACGAAATTATATTTCCATACATATGTAGATGACGACCCAGTTACACCGGACCAGTGAGATATGGCCTCTGCAAGATGACGACCAAAAATACCACATTGCTTGTTTGTGGAGGTTTGAATGGCTTTATTAAGCTTTAATCATTCTATTAAGTTAAATTGATCAAATGAGGCCATGGATTTACTATTTTATCCTCACGGAGCCTCCCCATCAAGGAGGAGGGCATCCCATCGAAGAGGGAAGAAGGGAAGCCATCTCATCAAGATGGAAACCCTAAGGCCGACTCCATCGAAATGGAGACTTCATGTCGATCCATCGAAGTCAGGATCTAATGTCGATCCATCGAAGTCAGGATCTCATGTCCATCTATCGAAGTGAAGACCTCATGTCCATCCATCAAAGTCAGGATCTCATGTCCATCCATCAAAGTGAAGACTTCATGTCGATCCATCGAAGTGAAGATCACATGTCAGTCCATCGAAGTCAGGATCTCATGTCGATCCATCGAAGGGAATCCATCATCATGTCGACCTCCTCGTCAAGAGGAAAGGAGGGAAGCCATCTCATCAAGATGGAAACCCTAAGGCCGACTCCATCAAAGTGAAGACCTCATGTCGATCCATCGAAGTCAGGATCTCATGTCGATCCATCGAAGTCAGGATTTCATGTCGAAGGGAAGCCATCATCATGTCGACCTCCTCGTCAAGAGGGAAGGAGGGAAGTCATCTCATCAAGATGGAAACCCTAAGGCCGACTCCGTGATGATGATGTCATCATGACGACCTCCTCGTCAAGAGAGAAGGAAAGAAGAAGGAGGGAAGCAAGGAGGAAAGCCAAGAAGGAGGGAAGCCATTTCATCCAGATGGAAACCCTAAGGCAGACTCTATGATGATGATGTCATCATGACCTCCTCGTCAAGAAGGAAGGAGGGAAGCAAGGAGGAAAGCCTCCTCATCAAGAAAGAAACCCTAAGGCCAACTTCAAGGGACGGTGTCATCTCCTCATCAAGAGTGAAACCCTAAGGGAATGATGTGATCATATCAAACCCTATCCCAGGAATACAAGCTTCTTCCACCAACATCACTACTCCACCAAAGCATTTGAAGAGAAGAAACCGCCACCACCACGATGATAGCCACGTTCAAGAGACAGGAAGTGACCTCCATGACAGTTACTTCCTCCAGCTGCAGTTACCACTCACATGTGTCTATAAATATGAGAGGTATTCGACAGAGACAGAGAGGACAATCACACAAGCAGACACTCTGCCCAAATTTCTAATTTTCTCTGCAATTTCAGTTTCAGTAGCCATAGTTGTTTTTTTTTTTTTGGGAGCTCTCTCAGAACCTCCATAGGAGTAGCAGTAGACTTAGCCAAAAAAAACATCAAACACCCTCGTTCGAACATTGTTTGGAGAGGTGTGAACCGTGTAAATATTCCTTGTTCCAAGAAGTCAAGAGAGCATTTATTGTGTTCAGACACGAGAGTTTCTACCACCAGAAACAAAAGCTGATCATGTGCATGAATTGTTTAAGGTGGAGAATTTAATCTAATATTAAAAGTTGCCTGTTATTGTAAATATTTGGTTTAAGGTGAAGGCTATCCTTGACATATGAGCTCAAAACATACATGCACCTCACCACGAAGACACACTCACTTCCTAATTAATGCATAAGCACACAACATCATTTCTATTAATTGTTTTATTGTTTCATTTAGTCTCCTTCAAGTTCAATTTTGGTTCGAATTGGTGCCGCGCTGTGATGTGTATGTTAGGAAAGAATTATTTTGCATGGATTCTGAAAGTTTGGAGTCTGGAAATAATCAATATTGTATCATGATGTTTTGGCATGTGTGTTCTGCAAATCCGCTCATCTTCCAGCAGAGCACTATCTAACCCATTCTGACAAATCCAACATCAGCCTTGTCGATACTTTCAGAAGCCTGCAGGTTGAAAGTGACGAGGCAAGTCAAAATGGAGATCTGGATGATGAGGTACCAGTTGCTAAAATACTACTCACAACAGAGCATTGTTCTATCCAAGTTACATATGCTTAATGTAAAACAACATAATCATTGCCTCATCTCTAACATGTGAAATGTATTAGTTCGAGCATTAAGGAGATGCATGAAGGGTCTCACTTCTAAGCGTTTAGTCTCCGTACCTCTTAAAGTAGAAAAATTATCGCTGGAATATAAGGGGTCGTTTTCCGTGCAGGTTTTGGGACCTGGATTTGGCTGAAATCCATTTCCCCCAAAATTCCATGTTTTCCGGTTTATTTAAACAACCCAAAGCTGGGAGAGTTCAATTCCTGGCAGGCTTTCAAATCACCCCTGGGCAGGTTTTTAATTCCCTTTGAAACTGGAAGGAGTTGGGCGGATTTGAAGGTCCCAACCCAATTTTCCCCCATCTTGCCTAACTTACCCCAATTTTTTTTGTTCTATTTTCTTCGAGTCCATCTAATACCTCGAATCTGAACCTTCTCCTTCTTCTCCATTGTCCTAGAATCGCAAAGTATGTACGAAAATTTGTTTGAGGAGGATAACGAATAGTTGTTTTTGGTATTTGATTTTTTTTCCCCGTTAATAGAATAGAGTTTCACAAACAGACCTTATTTGAATATTGTTGTTTGGTAGAATATTGTCAATCGTTTGAATATTGATGTTTGATTGAATAATTTTTATTATTTGAATATTGAGTTTGGTCAAATAAAAAACTTTGAATATTTTTTTAATAATGGTGAGCTCGAATTTTTTGAGTATTTTGTGTAAATAATGGCATAAATGAGATGCGGAAAGAATGTAGAGGTTGTTCGGATTGATAAGAAGGTTAGTTTAGTAATTCTAGGTGGCCCTTTATTTGAAATCCATATGGTTATGGTATTGTGGAAAACAAGGAATTAAAATCCGGAAGGAATTAGGGCCTTCCCCAGCAATCGAATCCCTTCCGGATTTTAATTCCATTGCAATTCATTTCCACGCGGAAAACGACCCCTAAATATTTGGTGCTCTTGTTAACTCATTTCCGTGTATTTGTATCAAGCCATAAATGTAAACTAATGATACCATGACTTGATATGCTTTAACTACAGGCTTAGACCTTGTATTTGGTTTTGATTCTTGTTAATTAGTAACAGAAAATGAAAGTTAAACTAAGATGGTTCAACTGCAAAGAATCTTGATAGTGGGTCAGTTTAGTACATATCAAATATTGCGAGAGAGAACCAAGCAAATTAACTTAGTTTGTCTGTCCTCTAGGAATTAGTCGAGGAAGTGCATGAAAATGGAGACGATGAAGCGACTGAGAAACCCATGGATGGAGATGGGGATGGTGTAGGGGTGGGCAACGGTGCGGTTTGAACCGAACCGCACCGCATTGATGGAAATCCGCAGGAACCGCACCGCATATATTGCGGTTCAAACCGCACCGCATTCATATTCGATTCGGTTCAAACCGCACCGCAATATTTGCGGTTTCGGTGCGGTTTAAACCACAAACCGCAAAAACAGAAATAAAAACATAGTTGATACAAATCCTTACATCCTTAAATCCACAAATCCTTAATGTTAGTCCCAAATCCCATAATCTCTAGTTTCAACAATTGATAAGAAATGAATAAAAAGTCGATAAGATGTCTGATACGAAACCATAGCAATCCCCGAACCATACATATTACTGGCGGAGTTCAGCCTTCTTCCTCTGCCACAGCCTGACAACCAAATCAGATCCCAAATATTCATATCATCAGTAAGTTTACTGAACCAAATAATCTGTAGATCAGAAAACAGTAGCAAGCTTCTTCACAATCAAACCATATGGGTTATCATTAGTTTCACAGCATCAAACAATACAGTTCAAACATGTACAGTTCAAGCATGTACAGCATCAGATAAACATGTACAGTAAACATGCAACAATATCTCAAACTCGTGCAGGTCTTTAAACAGAGAAAACATGTACAGTTCTGGGTATATGCCCCCATCCCCGAGGATGGGTTGTTTCTTGCAGACTAGTGTTTTCAAAATCTATACTTGCAACTTGACTCAAATCCATCAAGAGAGGAGACACTTTTGGAAAGAAGCGAAGAACTCAACAATAAGAAATTTGCATGAAAATAGACAAGTGGTAGGATCCTCTCCTGGCAAACCACCCATGGATGGTGATGCCGATGCCGATGCCGATTCAACAAATGTCGTTGTTCTCGTGGATAGCAAAGAAGCCCAAGAAGAATGGCTTGCTGATAAACAAGGAACTTTGTCAGCCTAAAAAGTACTTGGTGAGTACCAAGTTTAAAAGATGAGGATAGAAAGGGCGGGAAAAGAGACAAGGGAATGAATATCAGTAAGTAAAGAAATGTCAATCAGATTCCTGAAGAGGTAGGTAATATGCTGTTTTTTTTTTTGGAGGCTAACTATCTGTCTGTCTTTAGTGAAATTGTTTTTTGTAGTTACACGAGTACATGATGCTTACCACAGATAATTTGAGATGTCTGATTAAACTAATTAGTGTGAGTTGTGTTGTGACTATGGATGATCTGTGTTTGTGTGTTAAAGGGAATGATATCCGAGCTTCATTATCTGTATTAAATTTGAATTTCCCCACCAATGGTTGTTTGGTTATTTGGTGTGATGATATAATATTCTAACAGTTTGCTGTGTTGAATTAGATAGTATTTTTGTCATGTGATTGATGCTATCTTCTCTGTTATTGAGTGGATTTGTTTTGTTCCACCAACGACTCTCGATATATAAAAATGATGATGGGATACACCTGGCTTTATTATTTTGTTTGTTTCATTTCCAGTTCTTGGCTCACAAGCTTGTCCTTACCTAGTATGACGTGGAAGTTGGTGTCATATGTTCGAGTGGGTTAGATGAGTTGTCTAAAAATAATTTGTCTATAGTTATGAGAGAGTTCATATTGTTTTCTGAGATTCAACTATTATCTGGACTTCTGGTATTTTGGTAGGTGTGGAAATTGGGAGGGAATGGAGTCTGTTCCGGAATTTTGAAATTCCTGTATTTCAAATTTTGTTTTTGTTCCCAAATTAAATACGAGAATTTTATTCGGGAACCGAGTTCCCAAACTTTGTATTAGTTATTGTTCTGTTAAATAGGGTGAAAGTTTAGCAACAGAAATCAGCAATTCCCGAACCCATGTTGCTTTACTCGAAATTTATGGGAACAAGTCCTAGTTTTTTCGTGGTTATGAGCTTTGGTAAACTAAGAAGAAATTCCCACATAAACTTCAACTTTGATTCAAAATTGTCGCCGTTCTCCAAAAAAATCATCATCTGTCCGGTTTGAAAAAACTATCAAGTTATACATGCTTCAAATCTGTATGTTGTTATTTTTTGTCTCACGTTATTGATTGTTTACCTTTGTTTTATACATATTTTGCATTTATATATGTATGTTTTCTACCTCTGATATATGATATAATGTCATTATGTTATATGATATTTGTTCTCGTTTGTGTTATACATACAATTATACAGAAGCGTTATTTTTGTGTTATGATGATTCTATTTATAATGTGTTGAAGTAGACAAGAATTTTCTTCACGAGTCAAGAAGATTCATATGAAGATGACAAAGTCAACTAAGAAATCATCAAAGAGGAACTTGTATATGAAGATGTTTTTATTATTACTATGGGGTCGTTTGGATGGAGGAATAGAGATTAGCGAGAATTCATGTCTTGGCAAATGCAAAGGAAGAAGTAGAAGAAAATTTTCCTTCACGAGTCAAGAAGATTCGTATGAAGATGACAAAATCAGCTAAGAAGTCATCAAAGAGGAACTTGTATATGAAGATGTTTTTATTATTACTATGTGGTTGTTTGGATGGAGGAATAGAGATTAGAGAGAATTTAAAAGATTATCGGGAACAGATTACTGGAAACTGGATTCCCAATGAGATTTTGAATTCCTTGTTTGGTAAGTAAAATTTTAACAATAATTAAGCGTTGGGGCGGAGGTTTTTTGACGACAACAAACATACAACAATGGATAATAAACTTCCGGTAGGAGGATGACGTCGACATTAGTTCTGGCAAAATTCTAGCAGCGGCGAAGGCATGGCGACGACAAAAGTGTGGCACTTGTGGTGGTTATATTTTGATAAAGGCCTGACACCAGCGAAGGTTGGTGACAAAAGTCCGACAATGACAAAGGTCTGGTGGCGGAAATCCGATGACGTCGATGGAAACCCAGTGGAAAAAATTAGCCGACGAAAACCCAGTGGAAAAAATTCGCCGACGGAAACACGACAATTAAAATCTAGTGGCGTCGACGAAAATTTGGTGGAAAAATATGGTGATGAAAGTCTAATGGTGGGAGTCTGATGTCGTCGATCAAATTCTGGCGGCATTGATGAAAATTCGGCGGCGGAAGTCTAGCAACGCGGATGAAAATCTGGTAGTGAAATTTCAGTAGCGTTGATGGAAATTCGGCATCAAAGGAAATTTGCGGGGGAAGTCTACCGACGTTGACAAAATCTAGTGGAAAAATATGACACCAGAAGTCCGATGGTGGAAGTCCAACAACGAAGTCCAGTGTCATCATCATCAACAAAAGTTCGACGACATTGATGAAATTTAGGCAACGAAAATCTAGTGATGTCGATGAAAATTCGACGACAAATATCCAACGAAAGTCTCGTAGAGTCGACAAAAATCCGGCGTCGAAAGTCCATGGGCGTCGATAAAAATAAGGCGGCATAAGTCCAATATCGAAAGTCCGGTGATATCATTGGAAATTATGCAGCAGAAGTCCAACAATGCTGACGAAAATTTGACAGCAGAAGTCCAATTGTGGAAGTCCGATGGCGTTGACGGAAATTCGGCGGTGGAAGTCTAACAATGGCAAAGAAAATCCATTGACGTCAACAAAACTACTGCAGAAGATATCTAGTGGTGTCAAAGAAATTCTAGCAGCAGATGTCTCACAAGGGAGACGAAAATCCAGTGGCAGATGTCCAGCGAAGTCAACGAAATTCTGAAAATAATTGTGATAGTATGGTGGAACGGAGGTCCCGTAGTGGCAAAATCAATTCGTGTTCAAGAAGGAATTCTAAATGAATTGGTTTAAGAGGATAATGTGTCAATCTTGAAATGAAATCTCAATTCCTAGACTTTTGTTAAAGAATCTCAGTTCCTATCCCACAAGGAATTTTAATTCATCTTGGAATTCAAATTTCCAATTTCTTGAACCAATATTTTATAATCGAAACATGGAATTAGGCACATTCTCAGAGGAATGGGAACTGGACCCCAATTTTCCCATTATGGATTCCCGCAAATGACCCCAATGTAAATATATCACTGTTTATATAATGCGTATGTGTTAATTACATGCATATGTCTCTATGTTTGTTACCAAAATTTTATATGATAGTTAATGTGGATATAACGGTGAACGCTACGGTGCCCCCATTGAAAGTGAGGGTATCAGTTACCCCACTAATGTTTGTGCTATCTATAGTGTTAGTTTCATTGAACCAATCGTTTAAATCAATAGGTTTAATCTTAATAAATCTAAATTAAGCTTGGTTGAAACTTTTAGTAATCATAGTATAAGATTACAATCGATGTTCTTCAAGTTTCCTTCTACAACTACATTTTTTTCCGATATGATAGATAATCATCTCTACCAAATTAATTTTTTGTTCAAATCGCCCTGCCTATCCTTTAATGACATGTAGATTCTTATCATAAAAAAACAAGATATTATAAGTATGTTTATCCATCAAAATGTTAGTGGGGTAACTGGTACCCCTAGTTTTAGTGGGGGACCAGAGCGTTACCCTATAAGAAGGACATAAGAGTTATATAATAACATGATAGTAACATATTAACAATGGCATTACAACAACATATTCAGAACGTAACAGTGATATAACAAAAACATAACAATGATGTATTAGGAACATAACAATGTAATAACAGTGATACACAATAACATGGCATAAAAATGCTTGTTCAAGTTCACGTTTTGACTCATTGTACTAAAACTATAAGCTCTATCCCCACGAAAGTACCGGTTATACACGAAAACCATAAACTTCTAAATGTTATGCTACTATTATATGTATGTTTTATTTATATAATGATATCATAAAATAAATATAACAACGACATAAAATGAACATAACAATGACATAATGAGGACTTCACGATGACATATTAACCTTAAAATGACATAACAAAACTATGATATGTTCTTCATGTTCAACCACGACTATAACCTTGATATGAGTTAATTGTAGAAAGAATGATGATCTAGGTGAACAAGAAAAAAATGAAGGAAACGTGTGAGAGAAGGAGGAAACATGTGAAAAAAAAGTCATCGATTATCTCATAACTAAGTTTAACATATTGTCTTTCGTTATTGCATCAACTTTATATCAAGTTATGATTATTTCCTATCTCATAATAGGAACATAATACCAAAGTATAAAGTTATACCTTTTTCTTCCGAAATTGAATAAACATATCAAAATTGATGTCATTATACTGAAAAAAATAAAGCAAACAACATTTGAGAAAGAAATAAATTATTTTGATCACTGTAAAGAAATTAGACAATAAATTTAAATTGAGAAAGTAACAAAAGTAAAAAAGTGTATGGAAGAAGAAACAAAATTTCTGCAAAAAGAAAGAAAAGAAAGAAAATGTGTGATTCAAAAAAAAAATTTGAAAAAAGTGAACATTGTTATGAATATTGGTATTCAATATTCATTTGAATGCCCATTGCGTAACCCGTCTTATACATTAATCATTCTCATTCATTTTATTTTGTTTCATATTTATGTGTAGTGTCTTGTATCGGTTATGAACTTTGAGCCTATAATTAAAGCTTTATATTGTAACGTTTGTACACACCAATAAGAATCACAACCCTCCCACTCTTTCCCTTACTCTCTCTTGTCTTTTAATTTTCTAACACGTTATCAGCATGACGCTCTACCTTCTCGAAGATTCACGAAGTTAGTACTTTGGAGGTGCATTTGCTCTAATCGAAGGTATAAATATCTTGCCAATTTTAGTTATGTTTATTTATCAAACTTCTTACATTTTATATGTTGTTCATACAATTTTTATCACATATATTCAATTTTTATATATAATACTTTTATTCTACTATACTATTCATATATTGTCGCTGATATCTACAGTTCATATACTATTCATATATTGTTACGATTTGCTACTGTGCATATACTGTTACTATATAATATTGTTCATATACTGTTTATACATTGTTTCTGTTCATATACATGTTTTAGGTTTATATGTTGTTGATGTTCATATATGGGATTGAGAATATTTTTTATGGTTTGACTTTAACTGTTGTAATTAATATCATTAAGAAATGATTAGACGTTTTTTTTAAATTGAATGTATTATTATTATTGATATTATTATTAGAATTAAAATTCTTGTCTTTATTAGTATTTTAAATACAAATTTACTGGTTTTCAAAATTTAATATATTCAAGGCACGATAATATAAATATATGGAAAACACTCCGGTGCACCCGCTTGCGTTTTGATAGATAAATATGTTTTTAAAATCTTATTTTTTCGAGGATAAATATCTACATGTCGTTAAAAGATACATAGAGCGATTTGAACGAAAAACTAATTTGGTAGACCTGATGATCTATCATATTGGAAAAAAATACCGCTATAGAAGGAAACCTAAAGAACATTAGGTATAATCTTATACTATGATGACTAAAAATTTCAACTAAGCTCAATTTAGACTTATTAAGATTAAATCTATTGATTTAAAAGTTCAATTCAATGAAAATACGACTCTACATAGCATAAACGCAAGCGGGTGCACCGGAGTGTTCACCATAAATATATATATTTTTGTTATTTTGCTAATAATTATTTTCATACTATATGATCTAATTTTATTTGTTTATTTTTATAGTATGGAAAATCTTACTAAACTCGACTTTGTGGCCCTTGATGTCAATGGACACAATTATCTATCATGGGTGTTGGATGCTGAAATTCATTTACATGCGAATGCTCTTAGAGAAACGATCAGAGATGATAATGAAATATCCAATCAAGACAAAGCAAAAGCTTTAATCTTTATTCGCCATTACCTTAGTGAAGGGCTGAAAAATGAATACCTCACCATAAAAGACACTCTTACCTTATGGAATAATTTGAAAGAGAGGTACGACCACAAAAAATGGAGATTCTCCCAAGAGCTGTAGATAATTGGGTCCATTTGTGCCTACAAGATTTCAAATCCGGAGCGAGTACAATTCGACGCTATTTAAAATTGTCTCCCAATTACGTCTATGTGGAGAAAATATAATGGATAAAGAGATGCTTGAAAAAACATTCTCCACTTTTCATACATCTAATTTGGTCCTATGACAACAATATCGCGAAAAAAGGTTTTACCAAATATTCCCAAAAGATTTCTTGCCTTTTTGTTGCTGAGCAAAATAACGACCTCTTACCGAAGAATCAGTAATCTTAACCAACCGATACTGCTCCATATCCGGAAATGAATGTAACAATATATGGCCAAAATGTTGATAGATATCGTGGTCGTGGTCGTAATTATGATCGTGGTCATGGTCATAGTAATGGGCGTAACTGCAATACTGGTCATGGATGTGGACGTGGTTATTGCAACAATTTTAATAATTTATATTTCACTCCAAATTTCAAAAGTGAAGGAAGAATGATTAAGGACCAAGGTGGGCCTAGCAATCAGCATCATCAAAATGTGTGTAATAGATGTGGAAATCATTGGACTCGTATTTGTCATTACACCAAAACACCTTGCCAATCTTGAAGGAAAATTTGATACTCTCATTAGTGATGAAAATGTTCAAACATAATATTGAGATTTTCTTTATTGATTTTGGTGCCTTGATGTTTGCACCTTAATATTTTCTATTTTGTTTGTTTCGAGTATTTCCTTAAGTAAAGTTTTATTCTGGTACTGATAAAGAAACTTTTTATAATTTATTTTCTTAATAGAAATTTTAATTGAAATTTCCTAATAGCTTTTTTAATCTATATTTATATAGATTTTCCTAACCTAATTTATTATTTTCATATTATAGAATGAGTATCAATTTCATCGGTAACAATATCAATAATGGAGATGTGTGTATCATTGATAGTGCATCAACTCATACAATCCTCAAGGATAAGAAATATTTTTCTTATCTAGTAATGCGAGAAGCCAATGTTAGTACTATATCCGGTAGTACTAATTTAATTGAAGGATCTGGGAAAACTAATTTGTTATTGCATGGAGAAACAAAAATGCATATTGAAGATGCATTATATTCTACAAAATCTTGTAGAAACTTATTGAGTTATAAAGATATTCGTCAGAACGAGTATCATATTGAGACAACGGAGGAAAAAAATAGAGAATATCTTGCCATCACAAAGTATCATATCGGGCAACAAAAATATACATGAAAGATTACCAGCCATTTCTTCCGGGTTGTACTACATATATAAGTACAATTGAATCTCATGCAAAAATAAACTCAAAGTTTATGAATTATAAAAAATTTGTTGTTTGGCACAACCGGTTAACCCATCCCGGATTTATAATGATCGAAAGATACTTGAAAATTCACGTGGACATTTAGTGATGAACAATGAAAATCCCCAATCGAAAGATTTAGTTTGTACGTCACGTTCTCAAGGAAAGTTGATTATTCGACCATCACCCGCAAAAGTGAGAAATTAATCTCTCACATTTTTAGAACGCATTCAAGGTGATATACGTGGACCAATTCATCCACCATGTGGGTTATTTAGATATTTTATGATTTTGATTGATGCATCAACAGAATGGTCACATGTGTCCTTATTATCTACTCGCAATATGACATTAGCGAGATTATTAACTCAATTGATTAGATTACGAGCACACTTTCCTGATTATCCAATCAAGAAAATACACCTTGATAATGCTGGAGAATTTACTTCTCAAACTTTTAATGACTATTGTATGTTTATCGGAATAGATGTTGAACATCCTGCAACGCATGTTCATACACAAAATGATCTAGCAGAATCACTTATTAAACGTTTACAATTAATACCAAGACCATTACTATTGAAAACAAATCTTTCTACTTCATGCTGGGGACATGCTATTTTACATGCTGCATCACTAATTCGCATTAGGCCAACAAGTTGTCATGAGTTTTCTCCCTTGCAATAGGTTTTTGGTCAGGAACCAAACATATCCCATCTAAGAATATTTGGATGTGCTGCTTACATCCTAATTGCTCCACCACAACTTACTAAGATGGGTCCTCAAAGAAGGTTGGGAATTTATGTCGGTTATGAGTCTCCATCAATCATAAAATACTTAAAACCATTAACAAGAGATTTATTCCAGCCCGTTTTGCTGATTGTCATTTTGATGAATACGTTTTTCCAACATCATTGGGAGAAAATAAAACGTTGGACAAAGATATCAGTTGGAATGTATTATCCATATCTCATTGTGATCCTCGCTCTAGACAATGTGAACTAGAAATTCAAAAGATAATTCATTTGCAAAGATAGGCAAATCAATTGTCAGACGCTTTTACTGACCCAAATCGAGTAACCAAGTCTCATGTACCAACGATAAACGCTCCAACAAAATTTGATGTCCCAATCAGATGAAAATGCAAATGAGTCTAAAGCACGCATGAAACGTGGTAGACCCGTTGGTTCCAAAGATAAAAATCCCCGCAAAAGAAAAGGAGCGATTAATCAAGATGGTCAAGTTGAGGATACGATAACTCTAAAAAATCCACCGAGCATAACTGATATATCATCTCTAAAAGAGCATCAGGTACCTGAACATAATGGAACTAAAGAGATCTCAATTAATTATGTCTTGGATGGTAAACAATCAAACCGCTATGAAGTCAACACTGATGATATTTTTGCTTATAATGCAATGTTGAATGTAATGAACGAGAATGAGGATCATGAGCCAAAATCCATGAATGCTTGCAAACAAAGAGAGGATTGTCCAAAATGGAATCACTACAACAAAACGAAGGATTTGTGGCGGTTTTTTTTAACAACAGTGGCAGTTATAACCTCCACTGTTGTAAACATAGTGGCGGTTGTACAACCGCCACTCTTGCAAGCGGAAACAGCCACAAATACGTCCGTCACAAATGAACTTTATTGGCGGTGAGCAACCGCCACTAATAATCAACATTGGCGGTTACACATTGGAGGTTATAACTGCCAATGTTGATGTCAACTTTCCCAAAAAAAAAAACTCGCCGGCGCAAAACCCAGATTCCGGCGAGTCCGTTCTTCTAGAACGAGGAGCTCCGACCACCACCGCTCGAGTCTCTTCTCTCTGTGCCAATGGTGGTGAGCTCCTGCCGCCTTCTCCTTGCGCCAGCTACATTCCTTTCTCTCTCTCCGTCTCGAATGAAGGGCGTAGTCGTCGAAGCCGTTGCCGACTTCCCTCTCTTTTTCCTCCTCCAATCACGCCGCCAACCGATGATTGTCGCGTCTCTCCCTCCTTCGACTCAATTAGTGGCGGCGGCGGCGTCTCTCTCCTTCGATTTCAGGTGATTCTTACCTCTAAATGAGGAGGCGGCGTTGGATGGTGGAGTAAGGAGGAGCTGGCGCGAGATCTAACTCGATTCGGAAGGAGGAGGAGCCGCGGTCGACGGAGGATGAGAGGCACCAAACGCCGACGAGCAGTTGGACAGGAAGCGGACATCGGCGATGGAGAGTTATTGAGGGAGAGATGAAATCGTCAGGGAGAGGCGACTGAAATTGCCAGTCGAGAGAGAGAGAGATGAGATTAAATACTATGGTTTGTTATTGGCGGTTAAAACCGCCACAATGTGTTAAATATATTGTGGCGGTTTTAACCTCCAGTAACAAACCACCACAATGTATTAATGACAGTGGCGGTTGTACAACCGCCACTGTTGTATCCGCCACTTTTAGCTGTTTTTGTTGTAGTGAATGACACGACTGAGGCAAAATTACATTCTCTAGAAAAAGAAAAGTTTTTGGACCTGTAGTCCTTACATCTGAAGGTGTTGAACCAGTAGGATACAAATGGGTTTTTGTTAGAAAGCGTAATGAAAATGGAGAAATCACAAGATTGAAAGCACGTCTTGTTGCCCAGGGATTTTCACAAAGACTTGGTATTGACTATGAAGAGACATATTCTCTAATGGTGATGGATCTACTTTTTGTTATTTAATTGGTCTGGCAATTCGAGAAGGATTGGATTTGCGTCTAATGGATGTCGTTACAACCTATTTATATGGCTCACTTGATAATGACATTTATATGAAAATCCCTGAAGGATTTCGTTTTCCTGAAGCAAATAAACCAGGTTCTCGATAACATTATTCATTTAAATTGAATAAATCTTTATATGGATTAAAATAATCTGGAAGAATGGGGTATAATCGTCTCAGTGAATATTTGCTCAAAGAAGAGTATATAAATGATCCTATATATCCATATGTTTTCCTAAAAAGACGAGGAATTGAATTTGTCATTATTTTTGTGTATGTTGATGATATAAATATTTTGTGGGTGGCTTGGCTCACCTCAAGTAGGCTAAGAATACAAGATTTCTAGAGTTACAAGTGTACGACAACAGATTCTTGGATGTGGAAAAGCATCATTAAGTGCAGAGATACTATTACACCCTTTATTACTCATGACAAGGAGAAGAACTGGCTGTGGGAAGGGGAGCCAATGTTTAAGTTTTCAGCCAAAAGAGTATTACAGTCTATTAGAGTTGCAAGAGACAAAGTGGATTGGGAAAGTCTGGTTTGGAAGAAGCCAACCATTCCGAAGTACTTGTTTCTGAGCTGGCAAATGTGTATTAATCGTCTCCCTTTCAATGATCTGATTAAGTGGGGGATTGATGTTCAACCTGGCTGCTTTTTCTGTACTATTGGAATGGATACAAGAGATCATACAAAAGGAGAATGTGAGTATGCTTGCTGGATAAAGGCTCAAATTTTCCAAAACTTCATTCGTCATGCAGATTGGGAGAGTGAATTGAAATGGTTTGTGCATAAAGCTGAACGTTTAGCTTAGGAAGGGTTTGCTTGGAGGGTAGTGGTTTCAAATGTGTGGAAAGAAAGGTGTTGCAGAGCCTATGTGAATGGGCAAATGACAGCAGCAGCTCTCCTAAGTAGGATTCAGCTGGAAATGGGTGTGATGTGGAGTTATAGAAAGAAGTTGAGGCCCTAAAAGTCTATCCTTTTATTGTCCTATTGTTTTGAGTTTAATAAATTTGTGTTTACTGAACTTTGTGAGGTTCTTGTTGTACTGCATAAAATGTATAATTTGTACACAGCAGTCCCCCCTACTTGTTTCTATTGAGCAATAAAATCCGCTAATTATCGAAAAAAAATATTATTGGAACTCCTAAAGAGCTTACTAAAGCAGTCAATTGCTTGAAAAAATAAATTTAAGATGAAAGATTGGGAAGAAGAAAATATTTTCTTGGACTCCAAGTTGAGCATTTACCAAACAGAATTCTTGTTCATTAAGAAGGATACACTACTAAAGTGTTGAAGCATTTTTACATGGACAAATCACATCCATTGAGTACTCTAATGATTGTAAGATCACTAGATGTAAATAAAGATCCATTTAGACCTCGAGAAAGTAATGAGGAACTACTTGGTCCCGAAGTACCCTATCTTAGTGCAATTGGTGCGCTAATGTATCTTGCTAGTCATACACGACCATATTATCGTTTGTTGTTAATTTATTAGCAAGATATAGTTCCTCTCCAACACGAAGACATTGGAATGGTGTCAAACATATACTTCGCTATCTTCAAGGGACACATGATATGAGATTATTTTATTCAAGTGAATCAAATGTAGATTAGTGGGTTATGGAGATGCTAGATATTTATCCGATCCTCATACTAGCCGATCACAAACTGGTTATTTGTTCACAATCTGAGATACAACAATTTCTTGGCTATCAGTGAAGCAAACGATTACAACCACATCATCTAATCATGCAGAAGTTTTGGTAAATATGCTTCCTACACTCTTGTATGAAGATAATGCTGCATGTATTGCACAACTAAAAGATGGATACATAAAAGAAGATAGAACGAAACACATATCACCCAAGTTTTTTGTTTTCACTCACGACCTTCAAAAGAATGGTGAAATAATTGTTCAGCCGGTAATGATAACTTGGCTGATATATTTGCCAAATCTCTTCCTACGTCAACCTTTGAAAAACTTGTCCGTAAAATTGGAGTTCGACGACTGAAGGATCTCAAGTGATATCATCATGAGGGGGAGACAATACGTATTGCACTATTTTTCCCTTAACCATGTTTTTCCCACTGGGTTTTCTTGGTAAGGTTTTTAATGGGCGATATTAGGTAGCATATTAGAAAATATGATGTTATGAATATTTTTATTCAATATCCATTTGAATGCCATTATGTAACCTCTTCTATACATTAATCATTCTCATTCATTATATTGTATTTCATATTTATGTAGTCTTGTATAGGTTAAGAACTTTGAGCCTATAAATAGAGCTTTATATTGTATCCTTTGTACACACCACTAAGAATCATATCTATCCCACTCTTTCCCTTTCTCTCTTGTGTTTTAGTTTTCTAATAAACATAAGTTTTTTTTCATGCCCACAATTTTTTTCCATTGTCAATATTGCTGTCATCCACTTCTCTCAATTTTAAACAGTAGGATGTGAAAAAAGCCGATCAAACGATCACCAATCTCTCAAATGATGTTGAGATAATGACCTCTCATGGACATAGCCGAATGATCGAGAAGCTGTGATTTGGACCCAAAACTCCAAAAAATGCATGATGGTTAATCAATTACATTATACATTACATTAGAAAGCTTGTTATAATTATGTTATATCCTCCGTAATAAAATTGACTACTATGCATTAAAGATAGTGATATTAGGATGGTGACTCCAAACTTGGGTCAGGAAGATCACCTAGTTCTCCAAGAGAATCCTGGGTGGCTTCAAGCTCACGTACAACATATATGGACCTGGCCCCTAACTTGCACATTCGGGACTAAGAAGCCCAGACAAAACCCAAATTAGCAAGGATTTCACTTGTTGAAGCTTGAAGACCTATGTGGAAGGATCTAGACAACTCGCTTCATATCAACAATGCAAGTCACTTAGTATCTCTCAACGAATAAGAGGAGGCCACAAATTGCAGGTCCTAGACTATAAATACGACACTAATCCAATCCTAGAAGAACATATTGACAATGACAAGGAAATATTCCTTTGATACATAAAAAAATCTTCTCCATTTAATATTTTGTTGTTCCTTACATCACTCCTGAACTCATTACCATACATCACCATTATCTTGTGAGGAACACCAAGTTCAAGTTTGGAGATCGACTCACCCTGAGCAAAGTTGAACCTCATTGGTTCAGGCGATTGGGTAGAAAAAATTGGTGCACTAGATAGAGGTCATATCACACATATGAAGAAGGGAACGACGTCTCAGATTATTGAAATGACGAAGGGGAGATATCACTAAAATAGGTGAACCTAGACATACGAGTGGAGCTAGGCCAAGGAAAGTGGTTTGATGATGACCTTACTCTCATGTCATGTATGAAACTGACACTACATCATAGATATGACACGTGGGTGATTGTGGAAAACATGTGCTTCAAAGCGATGATCCGAGCGTCGAGGCTTATCGTGCTTTAGAACAAAGGTTTGTTGCTTTGGAGCATAAAAACATAGAGCTAACCAAACTACTTAAGACAATTATTGCCAAGGGACACCAGTTCGACGCAAGAGTACTTGAGCTTAGAATGACGAAGCCCACCCTCAACATAGAATAACTGCAAATGATTTTTCCCTAATATCGAGGTAGGGCTAGGAAAATTATCTATTCAACAGTCGCTCACAAGAAATTTTTTTGATGAACAACTACCTACCAGCCTTGACTGCATAAACTAGAGAAGTATACTGAAAGTGGCGATCCAGATGATCGCATACAAACTTTTTAAATCGTGAAGTAGATGCAAAGAAAAAATAATGCAACATACTGTCGTGCGTACACATAAATGCTTGGAGGGCCAACAAGAGAGTGGTACATGAACCTTTTAGAGGGCATTATCGACTCATGGGATGATTTCACTAGGGTTTTAATGAGAAAGTAAGAAGGGAAGAGGAATAGAAGGGACGCGATGCAAGTACTGGTAAACTTGAGACAAAAGGTGGAGTCCCTCATGGAATTTTTCATCGATAGGAAGACCTTGTTCAATATACAAGGAACGTTACTATTAAGCTTGCGAGGGGGAGAACACGATTTAGTCTACTCACAATAGGTGATTGAAGGAATCGCTCTTCACACAACCCCCAATGACTGTTACATCCATACCGAACTGACCCGAGTAAACCCATGGTTGAACTAGTATGAGAGTCACTCAAAGATATAACATTTAAACAAATGAGTAAAAAACAAAAGAAAATGAAACAACTCTTAATAAATGTTCAAAACTGAAGGAGGCCTCCAATAAATGAAATCTGTGTACAATCTGATAAACCAAATCTGAAATCCAAACTTCAAAACAATTACAAAATCCCCAACTGAAAATGTAAACTGAAATGTAAAAATAAAAGAAATGGTCAACTCCAATGTAGATCACCAATCTTCACCTCATATCTCCAACCGGCAACTACTGTAAAATCAACTGAAACGCCTGAACCTCAACTCACTCTCACTAACCACGCACACCTGAAAGGGGAAGGATGGGGATCAATTTCCTATTGAAATTGAGTGAACCCACTGGGTTTAACTATGCGACGAACCTAACCTGAAAGAGCGGTTCCAGACTCCGCACACAACCAACAATGGAACCAGACACAGCCATACCAAATTTTAATTTCCTAAAGCAGTCTAGGTGATCACATATGTGCAGTTCTCAATTCAACATTCACCATTCACAACATCATCAATATAACAGAAATCATCATGTATACAGTTCAACATCACATCACACAGTTCAACGTTACATCACATATATACAGTTCAACATCACATCACACAGTTCCGCATCACATCACATCACATCTTGCATTCACCATCCATACACACACACATACAAATATACCACATATCTCCAATTCAATAACTAAGTGAGTTCATTAGGCGCCAATGGAGTTTATCCTTGCACCACCCTGCCAGCCAGACACACCCACTCTTCCAGGAGGGTCCAAGACACATCTTTTCTTCAAGAAGGATCCAAGGCCCAAACTTAAATTGACACAACATCAGTAACAACAATAGATCACGCCACTCTTCCAGGAGGCGTGACCGCACCTCACTCCAACTAGTTCTAACATTTCATTCAATAACATCAATTAATCTGTCATCAAATTCATCTATCTAATCCAACCATTAATTTCCTCATCCAATCATCCAATTTCCAACCATTAAGTCCATCAACAATTCCTTCATCAATTTCATCATATCGTTCATTTCCACACATTTTATTTAACTCGATTTCAATGCAATTCACTCAATTCCGACATACATCCATTCTCATCAATCACTTCACGATTCACAATCATCAATTCACCCAATTCATCACATAACATCGATTCACCCAAATAAAATAATTCCACGTTTTCCACTTCAGTCAATTACACATAGAATTCATGCATCAAACCATAACAAGGGTAAACGGCTAGCTCACCGGCCACCCCGACCTACAAGTACAGGGATAGCCATGTCGTGAGGCTTTGGGTCACCCTCATGTTCATCCTTCATAGGACAACCCCACATTGGCAATGCCATCCTCATGTTCATCATTAATAGGACGACACCACATTGGCAAGGCCATCCTCCTACAGCCACAACTGACAAGAGCAGAATACATATATGTAAATTCACAAGCTCATAATCCCAACCCTCCTATCACTCGTTACTAGCTCTGATCCATTTGTCATCCATGTTAATCATTTACCCCAATCCCCACAACAACGTCATAGAAATCATCATATATCAACAATCAATCAATTGCAAACATCAACAATCAATCAAATAGCAATAACATAACGGTTATCCCATTTGCTCTCTTTAATTTCCATGCAATCCCTAAGTTCATCTAGGTCAGAATTACAACTCACACCTACCAGCACTACCTATCGTATGTTAAATCCTCACCTGACAAGAAGATGAGGCTCTAAACAACTTATAGAAACATGAATGAACAAGCCCTCCTTCTCCAAAAACGTAGCTTCTTCATTCACTCACTGACAGAGCCTAACTGCGAAACTCTAGAAAATCAGATGTGTGATCCCTTTCGCTCGTCGCCAGGAGTGCACAGGAGAAAACGGATCCTCGATCGGACACCTGCAGCTCCCGGAATCAAGGTTTTAGGGGGGGGACCTTGGTTCGTCAAAAGGATTTTCGAGGAGGAAGAGAGAGGGAGAATTTGCAGAAATCCGTCCAAAACTCATCTTTTTATATTCAGAGCAAAACACATGGCGTGTTTTATAACTACACGACGTGTTTCTTCAAACAACACGGTGTGTTTTATAGACACACGGCTGTGTGTTCTCTTCTGTTAATTACGACGAACAATGCTGGAAATAGAGCATGGCCGTGTATCATAGATACACGGCGTGTATCATGAAGACACACGGCATGTAGTTGAACTACACGGCCTAAGTTCTTCACTACACAACATGCTTGTTTGTAACTTCAACTCGACTCAATTTCGGACGTCCCGGACTTTGAGGGGACCTCAAGAACACTGTTTCCAATGCCACAATCACCCAAACTCGAGTTCCAAACCGTTCGGTTGGGCGGGGATGTTACAATGACTATCTTGAAGCTTGAGGTTTGAGGCTCAAATCAACCAAGTAATTCTTATTGAGGACCAATGATGACACTAGAACTATCGTGTTTATCAGCCTCAATTAAGTGACATTCCATTGTCTGAAACACATTTTAGGGGTATTTTAGTGGATTTCGTTCATTAACGCTATTTCCAACTGATTTGGTTACCTTGGCCCATTCCGGGTCTATTTGATGTGTTTTCTAGTGTTTGTGTTAATACAAATGTGTTAGCCATCGAATAAGTGGCCATCATGAGTGTTCGGGATGCGATGGAACCTCAGGAAGTGACCCGGGATCATCAAACAAAGCAGGCGATCGAGAACTGATGACATGACTGCACTTAAGGAATATTTCACTAAAAAGTCTCAACCTTTTCACCGAAAAGTTTGTGAAGAAAGGACTGATTATCCAGCGTCAAAGATTGAACAAAATATTTCAAAGAATATTTCGGCGAAAAGTCTCAACCTTTTTGCCAAAAACATTGTGAAGGCAGCAGCTGAAAAATCACGTCGGAGATTTGGAAAAATTATTCAAAGAAGTTTTCGCCAAAAATTTCCAGATATTCCGGCGATAAGTTGGTCATATTCTAGGTCAGATTGGGAGAAGTCCCTATTTAAGAAGCCATTCATCCCCAAATTCAGGGTATCTCGTTTTTCAGACTTTCCACACACTAGAGGAGATAGGTTAGAGTATTTACGGAGTTCTTGGCGAGATTAGTTCATAGTCTTTTCATCCCGGAGGTGCTCGGAGCTAGGAGTTGAAGATTTCTCGAGATCGAAGCTTTGCGGAATCGTCAAATTAAGGTTTTCAGGATTTCTCTGTTCTTCCTTTTTTAGATGAATTCTAAGATTGTTTTCGATTCTCTTATTTCAAATATAAGTAGCTAAACTTATTGAGATTAGATTAGATGAACCTAAGAGACCCGAGGCTTTAAAGCGGTCACGGATCGGCGGTATTTAGATCTTAATTCAGACAGTTTTTGTTCATAATTGATTTGTTCTTCATTTATGTTTCTTTTCTAGCTTGATCACCTAGATTAGTTTCTTGTGAAAATAAGGATAGTTGGCGAACGTCTGCCTTGTTTTAGAACGTCAAATTGATTAATTAATCTATTCAATATAATCATTCCTTCAGTATGAACTGTTTAGGATTAATCTGTTTCAAGAATAGCTCACTAAAATCAATCAAGTGCACCAATCAATTATCCGTTACAGAAGCGAACGCACGGACAGATAATCGATCTTGGTAGCTAGTTCTATAGTAGTGAATGTTCGTGTACTTAGACCTAAGGGTAAAGAGCTATGATAGTGAATAAGAATTGAATGAATTAGGATTGAATAGTCACCGGTTTTGTGATCGCCAATGCTTTGGTAATCTTAGGGGGATTCGAGTCTAAGCTTTTGTCTGTCAATTGCAATCAAAACCCAATCAACCAATTTGTTTCTTAATTCAATCTCAATTTCCTTTGCATAATATTTTAGATGTCGTGGAACTCACACCACCCAACTTGATTTAAACCTGAATACTTGTTAACTTCTTTTAGTAAATGATTGGAAGAAACTGTAACACCCATCCCGAATCGACTCGGGTAAACTCGTGGTTGAACCGGTTATGAGCATCATTGGTGATAAATCGAGCCAAAAAAAATGAAACCAGAAGATATAAAACCGATAAAATAAAATCTTTAAGACTAAAGGCGGGGATCCTCACTTAAATACATTTCAAATGCTAATCAATCGAAAACTCATAATCGACAACAACAAACATTAAATAAACCTCAAAACCCCCAAAGCTGTCAACTGAAATAAAAATACATAAATAACATCCTCATCCTCTGTCACCGTCCTTCAGTCTTTTAACTCAACTCCAGTGCCAACAACCCGCGTCTGCTGTTCCAAACTCAGCTCCTACTTCTAACTGAAAAGAGAGACTAAGGGGGAATCAGTTTCCTAATGAAACTGAGTGAACCCACTGGGCTTACCTACGCGCTGTCCTAACCAAAGGAGCGGTTCCAAACTTCGCACAAGACATCCGCAATGGAACCAGACCCGACCCCTTCCAGATTTTAACATCCTAAAACAATCTAGGTGATCACATAGGTTAAGTTCTCCATTCTCATTCACATGCAATGGCATAATATAATCACAATTGAAACAACATACAACTACATCACATGATTCACAGATAGTTCACAATCATCATCCATACTCACAACAACACATACACACACATTCAACCACTAATTATTACACTAGGTGAGTTATTAGGCGCCAAGGAGTTATCCACACCACCACCGGCCGGTCGACGCACCTTCCTACCGCATGGAAGGTCCTCGTGCTCCCCTACCGCATGGGGAACACCATCATTCTCATCATCAACACTCTCTCAACAAGAGGTACAACCACACCCTTGACACCCATGTCAAGGGGATCCACCCCAGTGGACCGGACTCAAACAACATGTATCTCGGGTGGGGTAGTGTGGGCTCCTTCCAGTTCTACTTTCATACACAATTTACAACTCATGCCATTTCATCACAACACATTCTATCCACCTCATCACAACATCACATGATACCATCCATCCTCATAACCCACATTCTGATCACAATTCACCCTTATCAACAAGATCACACAATAGAGTAACCAGCTAGCTCACCGGACACCCCCACCTGCAAGTACAGGGATAGCCATGTCATGAGTCTAGAGGTCATCCACCTGTACCTCTTACTCAGAACGACCCCACATTGGCCATTCTCCTACATCCACAAACTGGCAATTCACGACAAGATACAATTCACATCCATTACCCAACCCAATCCTACCACTCCGTTCTATGTTGTATCATTAATTATTTCATTACAAATCAATCCCCCAATCACAGCCACAACAATCAATCAATCAAAGCACAATCACAATACAATTTAACCCATTTTACTCTCCTCATTTCATGCAACCCTAGCTTTCATCTAAGTTAATATTTCAACCCTCACATTGTCCAACACTAACTAACAATGCTAAGCCCTCACCTTAGCTTAAAAGCAACTCCTGAATTCTATCTAGGAACGTCCGTCTTGCTGTCCTGATTCCACCGATCCCGACGGTTCATCCAACGAAGCTCTAACGAAGGAGATATGCTCGAATCTCTGAATTGCCAACCATTGCTCTGCCAAACAGACCTTTAGCCAAATTTCCACACAAACCCCAGATTTACAGAAATGACAGAACAATCACTTAACTTTCCAGAATGTTCAGAACAATCATCAAACTTCCTGAAAGTTACATTCCGACCTCTCTTCTTCTCCAATCAGCCATGGCTGTCGGCGAACACTTCGGCCGACGATTCCAATGACCGCTGCTGTCCCCAATATTGCAGAAGTCACCATCGTTGCCTCCGATCTCGCTTCAACCGAACCTAAACCACAAGTACAGCCACCCGAGCTCTCTCTCTCTCTCTCACGTGCACATCGGAAAAAACATCGTCGCCAATCATCACCGTCGGTGGTTCCCGTATTCTTGGGATGAGCTCCGGCCGCGCTACCATCACCGGAAATATCCACCGACTTCTTTTGATGGTGTCGCTGCCACTGGAAACTTGAATCGCTGTCAGCCGCACCTCAGTTTTCGTGCCTCGATGCCATAACCGCCACTCACCTTGAATTCTGTGCGTGCTCCCTCCCTCTTTCCTTGTTTTCTATTTTCCCGTTCTTCCTCCCTTTCCCGTGATGGCGGCTGGGTTTCAAAACCCTTAAGCCAAGCCTCTCTAACACCGAATGGGCCAAGCCCGCTTCTCCCCTCCTTTTAAATGAACCAAAAACATGGGTCGAGGGCTTTTAGGCCCGACCCTTCCTCCTTGGTCGGATCATATTGGTTCGACCAATTGACTCGGACCACCAATTTAGAACTCAAACCCGATCGATTTAGCCCATAAATAATTTATTCCGCCAATCAGAATAAATTACCCTCTCAAATTAATTAATTAAATCCGAATTAAAATTCTCAAAGTTTTAACCAACAAGGTTTAACCGAGAAATTTAAATTCTAACCGGGAACCGGGGATGGGACGTTACAGAAACCCCTTGGAATACGATCTACCTTGCTCTAGTAGGGTAGTATTTGATCACTGTTTTACACGTTATCAAATTAGCTCCGTTGCCGGAGACCTCTTCTTAATTGTTTGAAAAAAGAGTTGGCAATTATTCTTCTGCTTTCCACCTTTTCATTATCCATCACACTACGATTTTACACAGGTGTTCTTGTTTTTGTTGAATTGTAGGTTCAATGCAAGTATATGAACCATCCACTCACTCATTCTCAGCTCAAGCCTATCATGACTAAGAGCTCAGACATTCCTGGAAGTTCTGTACCGACAAAACAACAGCAAGCAAAGAAGCAAGTGATAATCGACCCAACTTCACCTTCATGACAAGTGGGGCCCCGAGGTTCTGCGATCCGCGGTGAGGGGCTAGGCGCAGAGCTCACGCTGGAGTTCAACTTGAACCTGGAAATCTCCCCCACCACGGCTCCACCTCGGGAGGAGCCTCAGGAGGATGACCCTTAGTAGCCACCAGACTTCGGCGAGCCGAAACACAATGAGCCCCAGATGCAACAGCCCCAACCACCACAGTACGCTGACCAGTACGGTCAGATGCTGACACAGATTCAACAATGGCAAACATACTTCTCCGCCAGCTCCCACTAGTGGCAGAAGGACATGGTGGCTTACGAGGATAACCTCACCACATGGAGAGAGCAGAAAGTACATGGCGAGTAGACCAGGAGGCCTAATGGACGATGATCCAGTGCCATCACGATCAGGAGGCTGCTCAGTGGGCTGCCCAGTGAGCCTGGCAGCAAGAGTGGCAGAGGAGCGAGATGGCTTGGTGCCAGGAGCTCCGAAATTGTTGGGACATGCCTCCACCTCCGCCTGGACCCAACCAGTGATCGGGTAGTATCTGTTCCCCTTTCTTTTATTTCTATTTTTAAGACTTCGTCCAATTTTATTATGTGTGGATCTGTGATACTTGTCCCGGTTTCCTTTTGATCTTTTTGTTGTTGTTGCTTTCGTAGAATTTTGTAGCTCCTTCGCTCTACTTCGGGCTCTCCATCCAGGTATTTCAGATAACTCTAATATCTTTTAGTCTTGTGAGGACACAGTCCAATTCAAGTTTGAGGTAGGATCTTAGATTTGGGCCGAATTTGCCTGCTTCTCTGTGATTCCTTGGTTCTTTTTGTTTCCCCTGTTCGGAATTTGCTCGGTTCTTCACTTTATATGTTAAGTTAACTTCAATTTTTCACAATGGTAGTTAGACTGTTTAACTTAGAACCTGTAACCAATATGCTTGCATTGATGTAAATAAACCTGGTCAGAATAGAAATTAGAATCATGCTTGTAGTGTCACTGTTGAATTGCACAAAAATGACTCAAGTCTGACTAGCAGCTAATTGTGAGCTTTTGATCCGTTACACATAACTAGCAACTTTTATTCTTTTTGAGTGTCTTTTTCGTACTTTGAATGAGTTAGAATTTACATGAGATCTATTCGAGACCACACGATAACACACGATAACACGAGTACTAGGATGATAGAGCCACCTAGAATTGGTACTTAAGCCAGAAGCCATCCCAACATTAATCCCTCTAGGTGTAAACCCTTGTGCTAGGCCTGTTCTTTCGGTTTGATATTATGTTACAGCCATTTTCCGTATTTTTGTTCACCCCGTTAATCCCATGTGGTAGTAGCTTGAGATTAGCTAACTGGAAGTCGGTCTGTGGTGACTTGCCTATAGCCAAAATCCGATGGTCTTAGCTAGTATGTCCATACGTGTAAACCCCTCTAGCAACTAAAAAAAATATAGCACAAAAAGGAAACAATATATAGAAAAATACAAGAAAAATTTCAAAAAAAAAAATTATAAGTCAAGTAGTAGATAGAAATCTCAGAAATGCAAATCGTTCTTGTCCCATACATAAGGAAGAACAAAAGAAATAATAATAAATGTAGAAAAAAATTTTAAAAAAAGAAAAAAAAAGAAAAAAATGTGTTAAGTTACTTGAGGGTATCTTAGGGCGAGCATACATTATTCCATTCCCGGATCTGGTTAGATGGTAGGAAACCATAGATCTTGATTCGAGGGAGGTTGGTTGATTGTTACACCGTACCATACCCTTCATCATCACTCATCCCTTCATCCATTCATCATAAACCCAGTAGTTTCTCGTGTTGTCACCATGGTGGAAATTCTGGTCGAAATTCAAACCTATGAAAAAATTTGGTAGATAAAGTGATCGAGAGCATAAACACGTCCCCAAACACAGAGCGTGAGAGTTCCCCCATTTTACTAAATATTTTCTGTGTGAGGAAGTCTGGTCAGTTCGGTCAGTATTGTGCATGATTGGTGATTGCTACTTGTTGTGTGCAGAGATTAGTGAGACCGGTTTGTTTGGTTGATGTGTATGCATGTTTCGGTTAGTTGTTCTAGGTGTAATGGTGTAAATATCATTGTGAAGACTTGAATCTCAATTTAACTGATCTTGTCATTTGTGAACTTGAGTATGTTATAATTTAATTTTCTTGATGACAAGCAAAAGCTTAAGTGTGGGGTGATTTGATGACACTAGAAATATCATGTTTATCAGCCTCAAGTAAGCGACATTCCATTGTCTGAAACACATATTAGGGGTAGTTTAGTGGATTTCGTTCATTAACGCTATTTCCTATCGATTTGGTTACCTTGGCCCGTTACGGGTCTATTTGATGTGTTTTCTAGTGTTTGTGTTAATACACAGGTGTTATCCATTGAATAAGTGGTCATCAGGAGTGTTCGGGATGCGATGGAACCTCAGGAAGTGACCCGGGATCATCATAGAAAGCAGACGATCAAGAATTGATGACATGGCTACCCTTAAGGAATATTTCAGCGAAAAGTCTAAACCTTTTTGCCAAAAAGTTTGTGAAGAAAGGACTGACTATCCAGCGTCGAAGATTGATCAAAATATTTCAAAGAATATTTTGGTGAAAAGTCTCAACCTTTTCGCCAAAAACATTGTGAAGGCAGTAGCTGAAAAATCACGACAGAGATTTGGAAAAATTATTCAAAGAAGTTTATATTTCGGCGAAAAGTTGGTCCTATTCCGGGCTAGATTGGGAGAAGTCCCTATTTAAGAAGCCATTCAGCCCCAAATTCAGTGTGTCTCATTTTTTAGACTTCCACACACTAGATGAGATAGGTTATAGTATTTCTCGAGTTATTGGTGAGATTAGTTCATAGTCTTTTCATCCCGGAGGTGCTCGGAGTTAGGAGTTGAAGATTTCTCGAGATCGAAACTTCGCGGAATCGTCAAATTAAGTTTTTCAAGATTCTTCTGTTCTTCCTTTCTGAGATGAATTCAAGTTTTTCAAGATTTGGGGTGTTGGCCAGGACTTGATTGCTTCGATCTTGTCTTCATCAACCCTTATACCTGATGAACTAACAATAAAGCCAAGAAATACAAGGTTATCGATGCAAAAGGTGCATTTGTCCATGTTAGCATATAACTATTCCTTCCTTAGGGTTTCTAAGACATATTTTAAGTGACCTAGGTGATCATCTAGGGTTTCCAAATAAATTAGGATGTCATCAAAGTATACAACAACAAATTTTCCAATGAAAGACCTAAGAACCTGATTCATTAGCCTCATGAAGGTGCATTAGTTAAACCGAATGGCATAACCATCCATTCATACAAACCTAGCTTAGTTTTAAAGGCAGTTTTCCATTCATCGCCTTCCTTCATTCGGATTTGGTGATAGCCTGATTTTAAGTAAATTTTAGAGAAAACAGTAGAACCATGTAACTCATCAAGCATATCATCTAATCTAGGAATGGGTTGTCGATACTTAACTGTGATGTTATTTATGGCACGACAGTCGACACACATTCTCCAAGTTTATTCCTTATTTGGCATAAGGATGACTGGTACAACACATGGGCTCATACTCTCCCTCAAAAATCCCTTGTCCATCAGCTCCTCAACTTGCTTCTGAATCTCATTGGTTTCCTCCGGATTGGTTCGGTAGGCTACCTTGTTTGGCAAGGATGATCCGCACACCAAATCAATTTGATGGTCAATCCCTCTAATTGGTGGCAATCCACTTGGAATCTCCTCTGGAAAGACATCATCAAATTTTTGTAGAAGAGAAACAACAACACTAGGCAAGGAAGTGTTAGGGTTAGAAATCAAACATTCCTTGTAGAGAATGGCCACGAGGGATTTCCTAGAAATTAGGGCGTATTAGATCTCACTACGGGTGGCTAACATATTTTCTCTCCTCTCAACCTCACTCTTTTGAGCTTTTGACCTTTATGGTCTTGTAATTCTGTTTTTGCACTCTTGGGTACACTCGTTTGTTCTCTCTTCTCTCTGCTTTTGAGCTCTCTCTCTTTCTTCTCTCGGCTCGCCTTCCTATCTAATTGATCCTTGAGGATTTCAGTTGGTGATAGTGGCTTGAGCTTGTACATCGTATCTCCATGAACAAGACTGTATTTGTTGACCGACCGACGCTAAATTCCTACGTTTCAACTGACGCTAAAAGGAGTTTTTTTTGTCCTAGGAACAATATCACAAAGGATGAAATCCATGTACCTTCCAATGCTAAAGGGCACATGAGCTTGTCATGTTACCCTTAACTCTCCACAACCAATGTAGTTTGTATGGCTTGGGGTGCTTCTGAGTTTAAAGGTTTAGACCTTCCACAAAATCATTGCTCACGACATTGGTGCAATTTCCTCCATCAATGACCATGCTACAAACTGTCTTTGATCATGCACCGTGTGTGGAATAAGTTATCTCTCTGCTCCCACCCTTCTTCTATCACCTGAGCCCTCTAAATCCTCTGTGAAACAACTGAAAATCACCGAGTGTGGTCGGGCAGGAATCCGGCGTTGGGTACTGATGCCGCTCCAGGGCTGGGCAGTGATGCCGGTTTGGCACGGCAGTCCGGCTCGGTCAAGGTGACTGGGTCAACTCTGGCTCCGAGATCTGGGCACGTAGAAACATGCCTAAAATTTTCTCCAAGCCAACTTGAGGCACTTTTTCCCCTTCTTCTGAGTCGGTGTCATCTTCTCCTAATCGTCCGTGACCACCTCTCCTTCTCGGATCACCATGGTTCTTTGGTTTGGACTACGGGGCTGGGCATAGATCCGGCGCTGGGCACTGATGCCGCACCGGGGCTAGGCGCTGATACCACTTCGGGGCTGGGCTGTGACTCGATGCTGGGCGCTGATGCCGCTCCCAGGCTGGGTAGTGATGCTGATTCGGCCCTACAATCCGGCTCGGTCAAGGTGATCCGGTCAGCTTCTGGCTCTGGGATCAGGGCACGTAGAAACATGAATGAAAATTTCTCCAAGCCAACTTGAGGCACTTCTTTACCTTCTTCTGAGACGGTGTCTTCTTCTCCTTCAGCTATCTCCTCCTCATCGCCTGTGACCAGCTCTCCTTCTTGGATCATGATGTGACCTTATTTGGTGCATTTTAAGCCTTTGATTAGCCTAAGGATTTCCTATGTTTGATCTCATTTTGCTATGATTTATATGCTTTTATTGAAGTTTTATGTAAAGTGCTATCTTGTTGTCTGGGTGCCACTTTGGGGCCAATTATATGTCTATTGGAGTTATTTTCTTTGCATTTTCAGGATTTGGAATTGAAGTACTGGTGACAAGGAGCACGTAGGATCAAACGGGAGGTCAATCGGAGCTAGGACGAAGGAGATATGGCCGTTGCAAAATTGAGAAAAGTGCATAGCAAAGCTGAAGAAGTTTTCGGCGAGAACCCTAAGTTCTCGCCGAAAACTGACATCCGTTGCAAACAGAAGGCGAAGGTTGGATTTTCAAAGAAGTTTTTGGCGAAAACTTTCTGAGTTTTCGCCGAAAATTCATGAAGAAATCAAAGAGCTACCGGTGTTTTCAAAGAGATTTTCGGCGAAAATCTTACACAATTTTCGCCAAAAATTCTAGTTATTTCCAGCACAGTATATAAAGGGTGAAGCCGGCGAAAATTAAGAGGAGAATTCATTAATTTCAGAACAACATACCTTCGATAAACACTCTCTCTCAACTTTGAATATCTCTCTTCCATCACCAACCCAACATCAACCTTAGCTACTTCTGGTGCAAATTGGAGTAAGGAGCTTGGATTGAAGCCCACAACCTTGGGGAGAGGAGCTTGCAAGAAGAGGATTGCCATGGAGCTCTTGGTGACCATCTCTCCTTCTTTCTCTTTTGTACCCTTGGCCATGTGTAGCTGATTTCCTAGGTTTCCTTGGATTGATAGATAGTTATGCTAGGATAGAGGTTGATTGTACAAATTTGCCATGATTGATCTTGGATTGTAAGAAGATGGTCTCTAGATTTGTTATTAATTCCAAATTGTGTTATGTGCTTGATTTGGTCTATCATTTGTGATGTAATGCATGAGAGTGCTTAGATTACATGGTTTGTAGGTCTAGGGATTGAAGAGAGTGTGTTCTAAGAGATTAGATCATCTCAATTCAACCATAGTTGCATGATTTCTCACTTGTGCAATTTATTGAACACTTGGTGTGCATTAGTTTTTTCATTCAATTGAACTTTGATTAGTCTTTTGATGATTCTCTTAGTGTTAGGACATTGACATGAGAGTGTGGTGTCTAGCCTAGTGGTCATAGAGTCATAGGAGAGGGTTTTGTAGCTTGGCATTTCATCAAACACCTTTAATGCATCATTAGTCACTTAGCTTGAGAGCGAGAGCCTAGGTTGAGTGGTTCTAGGATAGGGATTTAGTGCAACGAGAGTGCATTGAGTCTATAGAAGGGATTTGTGTGGTCATTCGATTGCAACCTCGACCATGTTTGGCTTGTTTGTGCATTTGTTCCTCTTGAGCATGATGAAGCTATCTTTCCAAGTGAACCTCCTTCACCTTTGATTTGCTCCGCTTTGTTTGTTTGTTTAGTTTTCTTTATGTTTTCTTTTGTTCTTATTTCAAACTAAAACCAATTTCAAATGAATAGACCGTCCATGAACCTTGGAGTATTAGCTTTTGAGAGAACCCTCGTGGAATACGACCTTGATAGTTGTGAGTTAAATCTTGCACGTCAGATCACCATGGTTCTTTGGTTTGGATAGTCTCGATCCATGTGTCTTCTCCCTTGGCATTTAAAACACACGATTCCACTAGGTCGTGGGTTAGAATTTTGACCAGAACAATGGGAGTAGGTTTAGGTTTACCCATGGTGTCGACCCTCGGTTATTAGGGTTTGGTCGTGGGCCGGTGCTCCTGCTAGCATTCGATCTCCAAGGTGTATTTCCAACACTTGAGCTTCCTCTCCAGGGGATGTTTGTGTTTGGTGGTACCATAGGCTTCTTTCCATAGCCATTCTTCAGCTCCCTCTCCACACGGATGGCAAGGGCCATTAGGTCATCATAATCAAAATAGTTGATTATGTTTACTTGGTGAAGAATTTCCCTTTGCAATCCGCTTGGGAACTGGCTACACGTGCTTCTTCATCCTCCTTTAAGTCTAGCCTGGTCACCACCATCTCTATCTCTTGTTGTACTTTTCAACCGCCATATTACCTTGCTTCAAAGATTGAAGTTTGGTGTGTAAATCACAGGTGTAGGTAGCCGGTACAAACCTCCTCCGCATCCTTCTCTTGAGATCCCTCCATGTCATGATTGGGTCCTCCTCATCCCTTTGAATCTGCCTCCTGAGATGACTCCACCAAAAATCAGCATAATCAGTAAACTCAATGGTTGCAACAGTTACCTTCTTCCTTTCAGAATAGTCATGGCAGTCAAGGAAGTCTTCCATGCTTCTTTCCCAATCAATGTATTCGTCGGTGTTAGCTTTGCCAGCAAATTTAGGCACCATGAGCTTGAGGCTGCTCACATCATCATCAATCTCGTGGACGGTTCTTTGTGGTTTCCTGTTAGGATCTACTCCATGATCTTCCGCTCCTCTCTCAAACCTAGTCAGGATGGAAGCTAGGGTTTGTGCCATGGTGGTCATGGTAGCCTCCATCGTAGCAATTCATTCATCTGCCATGATTAGTATCAAACAAAAGACCTCACAAAAGCACTCTAATGAACCTCACTCACTTTGATTTTACCTCTCATGTTTAGAAATTTAAAGTAGCACTCAAGTAGGGATCAGAACACAACAAAGTTCAGCTCAAGTAGTTGCAAGTTAATTAGTGTTGAGAAAGAACTATGCTTATTCATGATTTGGTTATGGTTCTTGGCTTTTTGGTTGTCCTTGTGACGAGTATTGAGTCTAGCCACCAGTTCGCAAGACGGGATAAGGGTTAAAGGATAACTATTAGTTATTTCAGACATCAGTTATGGCTAAGGCTAGAGGTCGGGATAGAAGATAGTTGGGGATTATTGCCATGCCATTACTAGGCTAGTACATGATTTTGGTGCTGGTGGCCCACCCCTGGATTGCACGATCCCCTAGGTAACGGAAAAGGTAAAGGTTATAGTGGTTCTTATATTAACGACCATCTAGGGAGGTCCTTAGAGGCCGGGTGGTCCTTTGAGACCAGGATTCCTTGGAACTATAAGCTAGGGGCTGTTGGCACTTCTAACGGTTGACTTAAGGGTGGAAATCTCTTGTCGATAAGGCAAGGCTTGTCGGGATTGTCTTTAAGACGGGATACTTGTTTAGCATAGCTCTGAGCTTGCGGGTTAGACACTCAGTGATTAGCACTGACACACTTCTTTCTATTTTCTCTTTGGTGGTTTCTAGATGGGTTTTCAGGATTATGGAGCTGGAGAGTGAGCTGGCGGGATTCTTGGGGGATGTTTATCGAGTTTTCTTCTTATATTTGAATTTAGCCTTGAGCTAGTGTATTGTATTGAAATTGTATGATGTTGATTGTGTTGTTGGCTTGTAATGATTAATTCATGGTTTTTTAGTTAATTCTATTGCCCCTTCCGCTTTCATGTATGATCTCTTGTGTTGTATGGGTTTTTTTGGGTCAGTAATCCCCTGGTCGAGTATTGCATGGGTTGAACTAGTGGTTCAAATTGGTCTTCTAGGGTGGGGTGTTACAAGGAATTCTTTTGGTACCCTGGGTTTAGAAGAGGTTGAAGATATCCTTGTTCCTCCTTCTGTTCCAAAATGAAGAACTCGCAAAATAAGAGGTAAGGGGGGGTGTAGAGGGTGTCATCCCATCCGAATGAATACCTTCACTTCGAATGTGAGAATTCTAAATGACCCTCGCAAGCAAGGTATTGTGCTTGATCACTTCAGGTATCATCATCTTGACATCTTAGGTATTTGGAAACAATGGTTTGTTATGGTAATGAGAATGATATCTACTCAAAGAACTTTAGCCATCACAATTTCTTTGCTAATTATCACTCTCTTCTTTGGGTAAAATATGGGTTCTTTGGAAGAAGGATCTTGATCTCACTGTTAAGTTTGCTACTGACCAATGTGTTTGCTGTGAATTTGTTTACAGAGATTTGAAAATATTTATATTCTTCATTTATGGGTCTAATAGTGGGGATGAAAGACATTCCTTGTACAATTTTCTACTTCAGAAGGTAATATGTGGTTTTCCTTGGTTGGTAGTAGGAGATTTCAACTCTATCAGAGGTCCAAAGATGCCTCTAATGTTGCAAATTTCTCCTAGATTATGGCTGATTTCAATGAGTTCATTGACGAAAGCTATATGTGGAGGTTCCGTTTCATGGCCCCTTTTCACCTGGACTAACAATCGAGAACTTTCTTCTATTGCTCGGCGCTTGGATCGAGCTTTGGTTAATGGTGATTGGTTCACTAATTTTCTTCACTTCAAGGTTTCAGTAATGCCCCCCCTGCACTTTCTGATAATTATGGGATTCTTAATGATTATTGGTTCACGAATTTTCTTCAATTCAAGATTTCAGTACTGCCCCTTGCACTTTCCCTGTACAGTATTCTACTTCAGAAGGTAATATGTTGTTCTCCTTGATTGGTAGCAGGAGATTTAAACTCTATTAGAGGTCCCAAAGATGCCTCTAATGTTGCGAATTTCTCTTCGAGTATGGATGATTTCAATGAGTTCATTGATAAAAGCTATCTATTGAAGGTTCCTTTCCATGGTCCTTTTTTTTAACCTGGACTAACAATCGAGAACTTTCTCCTATTGCTTGGCGCTTGGATCGAGCTTTGGTTAACAATGATTGGTTCACTAATTTTCCTCACTTAAAGGTTTCAGTACTACCCCTGCACTTTCTGATCATTCTGGGATTGTTATGCAGTTGGACATTACATAAAAATCCTTCCTTAAGCCCTCTAGGTTTATGATTTATGGACTTCTCATAAGGGCTATATGGATTGTGTTAAATCATTTTGGCTAGCTCCTAGTTTGGGTGAGTCATGAACACGTTTTCGCTTGTGGTCAAATAACTACCCTACTTAAAAAGTAAGGTAGATCGAATCTCTCAAGGTTTCTTCAAATCGACTACTCAAAGAAGCTGTCAATTTACTCAGGTTTAAACAAGTTGTGCATGGTGTGAGTTCCACGACTTCTAAACTATAATGCAAGGAAATTGAAATGAAAATAAAGATAGATTGATTGAATTGACTTAACGAGATGACAGACAAGCTTAGACTCGAATCCCCCTAAGATCACCAGAGCATTGGTGATCACAAGACCAACGATTTTGAATCCTAATTCAGTTCTCAAACTCCACCATAACTCCATACCCTTGGGTCTAAGTTCCGTGAACGTTTTCTCTATCAGATTTAACTACCACGAATAATTAACTGTCCGTGCGTTCACTTCTGCAACGGAAAACTAACTGGTGAAATTGATTAAGAACAGCGAATTACTCTAGCAGCGGATCAACCCTAAATGGTTCCTACGAAAGGCCAGTCCATTGAATAGGTTAATTGATTGATTTGAAGTTCCAAAGTAAGGCAGACGTCTAGCGACTAACGTCTAGCGACTAACCTTAGCTTAACACGAATCTAATCTAGGCATCAAGTAGACAAGAAACGCGGGAAATGAAGATCAAACAATCATGCAAGAGAAACTGTCTGAAATAAGATCTAATTACCGTCGATCCTTGATCGCTTTAAAGCCCCGGGCCACTTAGGGTTCATCTAATCTAAGCTCTACGAGTTTAGCTACTCATGTTGATAACAGAAGAAACAGAAACAACTAGGGAGTTCATCATACAAAGGGAGAACAGATAGAAATTGTAAAACCTAATTCTGACGACTCTAGCGAAGCTCTGAACTCTGATAATCTTCACTCCTAACTCCGAGTGCTCCAAGGTGGAAAGACGGTGTTAGGATCTCTCCGGGAACCCCGAGGACGCTCTCTAAACTCTATCTATCAAGCTCTCAAGTCTAGGAATTGTATATGGAATATCTCTCTAATCGATCGTCATCGGTTTGCTTAAATAGGAGTTTTACGCCGAAAAAGGAAGGACTTCTCGGTGAGAACATTGAAAGTTCTCACTGATAACTTTAGTTCAAGTGAGCTCTGCCTCTTCGACGAGATTCACAAGTGAAATTATTCAAATAATCTCGGCGAGAACTTTGAGAATTCTCGCTGAGAACTTTAGTTCAAACTCTTCATGCTGTGCTTCCTTCAATACTTTTCGGTGAGAACTTAAAAAGTTCTTGCCAAAAACTTCTTTATAATTTTTGTTGGATCTTCGATGGAGTTTATTCATGTAATTTTCAGCAATTCTTCGACGATAACTTTGAGTCTTCTCGCCGAAATGTTCAGTGCAATTAACTTCTTCACTTGGGTTGATTCTGGATTCGAATACGGGCAATTCCTTTGGGTTCCCTTGGTTCTCGAGCCCGCACGTGGCTACGTGATTGGTGGAAAACACATGTGCACTCATAGAGAACTAGAAAACACATCAAATCGACCCATAACGGGCCAAAGTAACGAAAACGGTATGAAATAGAGCAATTGAGTGAAAACACCCTAAACTACCCCAAAAACCGTGTCTCAAGCAAGGAAATGTCGCTTAAATGAGGCTGATAATCACGTCAAATCAAGTGTCATCAAAGAACATATCAAGGCTGAAGTACAGAAGCACATAAAGAAGGCCGGTGCTCCCACCAACTCTCCGTCAGCCACTATCTATGTTGTCGATTGTGAATGGTATGGGGTATGTGCTCATAATGGAGAACGTTGTCAGAACTTTGGTCAAGCATACGTCTGGTCTGTAGATGAACTGAATTTCATTGGTCAAGGCTTCACCAACAATCAAAAAGGCTACTCCGACTATCGTCAGTTCCGACAATCGCAACAACAAGGGAGCTTCCAAGAGCATCTTCCATACAACTCCAGCATCAACCAGAACCAAAACAACCGACCATCTAGGTCCTTTCAAGAACAGAAGCCAAATAATCAATTTGGTGGAATCTATAGTGGCCTTCTTTATGTGCTTCTGTACTTCAGCCTTGATATGTTCTTTGATGACACTCAATTTGACGTGATTTTTAGCCCCATTTAAGCGACATTTCCTTGCTTAAGACTTGGTTATTAGGGCAGAATAACGAATATTCACTCAATTGCTCTATCTCTTGCCATTTTGGTTACTTTGGCTCGTTTCAGGTCTATTTGATGGTTTTCTAGTGTCTTTGTGATAGCACAGGTTTTTACCGTCAAATAATGTAACCTAGGACGCGTCTAAAGTGCTGGAACCTTGAGGAATTGCATCGGGATCGATCTACGGAGTCAATCAAGTCAACACATATCCTGTCCAGCTTTACAAAGAAGATTTCGCCGAAAAGACCTAAGGATTTCGGCGAAAATCCAAGAAGAAACCGTCAAAGCGTTGAAGGAGAAGTTTTCGGCGAGAAGTCTAAGTCTTCGCTGAAAACTCTCAATCAAAACACCACAGGAGAACAGTCGACCGGCGCCAACCTTTTCAAAGAAATTTTCGGCGAAAAGACCTTAAGTTTTCTCCGAAAACCTTAAACCTAATCCGGCTGGGAAAGGGTTACGTATAAATATAAACAGGCGGCTCAAAAAGAGGGAGGCAATAACATATCATAATTTCCAGACCTAAGAAGTTCGGGAGAACAGAGTTTTGAGAGTTCAAAGAGCTAGGAAGAGGTCATGATGCCATCTTTCCACCTCGGAGACTCGGAGCTAGGAGTGAAGATTACCGGAGAGCGGAGCTTTGCTAGAGTCGTCTTAATTAGGTTTTACAGCTTCCATCTGTTTTTTCCTTTTCACGATGAACTCTGTTTCTGTCTTTGTGTTCTGTTGTTATGAACATGAGTAGCTAAACTCGTAAAGCTTAGACTAGATGAACCCTAAGTGACCCAGGGCTTTAAAGCGGTCACGGATCGGCGGTAATTAGATTCGAAATTCAATCAGTTTCTCTTGCATGTTTGGTTTGTTCTTCGTTGTTTATGTTTCTCTTCTAGCTTGATCACCTAGATTATATTTGAGGATAGTAGCGAACGTTCTCATCACTTTAAAACACCAAATCAACAATTAACCTATTCATTTGAGTGTGCCTTTAGTAGGAACCAGTTAGGGTTAATCCGCTTCAAGAGTAACTCATGAATCGTTAGTAATTCCACCAGTTAGTTTTGTCGTCGCAAGAAGCGACCATACTCGGGCGACTAATTAATCTTGGTAGCTAGATCGGATAGAGCGAATGTTCGCCAGTCTTAAACCTAAGGGTAAGGAGTTGTGGTGGTGTCTTAGAATTGATTGAACGAGAACTGAAAACGGCTGGTCTGTTGATTGCCAATGCTCTAGTGATCTAAGGGGGATTCAAAGTCTAAGCTATTCTATCGTCTTTGTTAAGTCAACCAATCTTTCAATCCGTCATTCAATTTAGTTTTTAATTTACCTGCATTTCTAGAATAGAAGTCGTGGAACTCACACCACGCACAACGTGTTTAAACCTGAGTAATCTGCCTTTACATTTGAGTAGATAATTATTAGAAGACCTATGGAATGCGATCTGTCTTGCTTTG
Source organism: Linum lewisii (assembly GCA_034768395.1). NCBI lineage: Eukaryota > Viridiplantae > Streptophyta > Magnoliopsida > Malpighiales > Linaceae > Linum > Linum lewisii. Next base: position 24,167,440 of record CM068304.1, read on the forward strand.
TGCTTGATAGTTATTTGACTACACGCTCGTGAAAACGCGTCCATCAAATTGGCGCCATTGCCGGGGACCTTCTTTTAATTGTTTGAAAGAAGAACTGGCATTTTATTCTTCTACTTTCCATCTTTCATATTTTCATCCACTTCAAATTTACACCAGTTGTGCTTGTTTTTGTCATTTCTAGGTTGTCTACAGGTTTATGCATCACCGCCCTCTCCCGCGCTCCTTAACCAAGACTGACAAGGCTAAGAGTGTAGAGAGACCAGGTAGTTCTGCTCCGCTAAGGCGACCACAAATTCCGAAGAAAGGCAGAATCGACCCACCTCCATCCTTCACGCCCATTAAGATGGAGGAACCGAAGGAGAGTTCCTCATCTTCATCTTCATCCGCTTCATCAACCTCATCACTCTGAACCCCACCATTTCCTAGGATGGGTGATCAATTACCACCACCACCACCACCAGGCCCACCCAAGAGTCTGGCCGATTACAACAAGTCGAGCGCAACTAACGTTCGATCTTCTATCGCCGTGCCACGCATCGACAGAGATCCTGACTATGATATCAAGATTCCTTTCTTGACCATGATCTCTAGGGATCTACAATTTGAAGGCAGGCCACTTGAAAATCCGTGCACTCACTTGGCGGATTTTATTAATCTTTGCGGTACTTTTAAGAATGGGAATCTCGACAAGAATACCCTATACTTGAGAGCCTTCCCGTTCTCTCTTAAAGGCGCAGCTAAGAGGTGGCTCACTGGCAAGCCACCGGGTTACTACACAGATTAGGATACTCTTGCTCAAGACTTCGTGGAAGAGTACTTCCCTCCTTCTAGAACAACCGCCTACAAGGACAGCATCTCTAGATTTTCCCAGAAGGACGGTGCGAGCTTATATGACTCTTGGAATGAATTCCAAGAACTCCTCTATAATTGTCCTCACCATGGTTTCGAGCAGAGGCAGCTAGCTAAAATTTTTGATCAAGGTCTGCGTGAAGAATCTGCTAAATGGGTCAATTCCCTAGCTGAAGGGGATTGTACTACCTTCACACCTGAAGCTGCTCTTCTCCATTTCGGAAACTGTGCATCCAAGTCAAGGAACTGGGAACGACAATCAGAAGGATCAAGAAGCAAGCTCGATATTGAAGCAACCATTAAAGCAGAAGTTGAAAAGCATTTGAAGAAGTCTACTACGCCTATTAAGCCGCCAGCAACCTCCGTTTTTGTTGCTGATTGCGAATGGTGTGGAGCTTGTGCTCATAACGGAGGACGATGCTAGAACTTTAGCAAGGCAGAAGTTTGGTCTACTGAAGAAGTCAACTTCATCTCTCAAGGCTTTAATAACAATCAACAAGGTTATGTTGGCTACCGCAACTACAGACAACAGGGAAATTTCCAAGAGCGACCTCCCTATAATGCGGCGCCAACCAGAACCAAGGTCAGAGTTAGAGTAACCGACCAGCTAGTTCACTCCAGGATCAGAAGCCAAACAATCCAACTGGAGGAATCTACCAGCCGCCCCACCGAAATCAAGGCAACTATGGAACAGCTCCTGGCAATCGCCAGAATCAATACTTGAACAACACTTATCCAGGACAGCAACATTAAAAAGACAACAAGGATAATGATCTTGACAAGAAGCTCCATCAGATTATCACTAGACTTGACGATCATGATAGTCAGTTCAAGGCTCAAGCTCTCCTCAACCAAGAACAAATCGCTTCCGGACAACGAATAGAGCATGCGGTGAACCAGATCTCCAGCATGCTAGCAAATGGCGGCCCCTCTGATCAGCTCCCAAGCCAAATCGAGCCGAATCCAAGGAAGGAGCAAGCTAAGATGGTCTCTATTCAAAGTTCAACGAACTCACCTGTTCATACATCTTCTGATCCTTACAAGGCCATTGAGATCCCGGAGAAGAAGAAAGCAAAGGAGGACTCGCCAAAAGACTACGATCCTCCTCTTGCTCCATATTATGAGAAGGTTCCCTTCCCAAATGTGTTGCTACCAAACGCAAGGATCGAGACCGACATGTGGGGAAACAAAGAAGAACGCTCTGCTGTCAGAAGCAAGAAGCCTTCCTCGCCATACCCAGCTAAGTGTCCCGGTCCTGGTTCTTTCACTTTACCTCTTATCATTAATACTATTGAAGTAGAGCGTAGCTTGGTTGATCTAGGCGCTTCCATAAATGTCATGCCTATGAGTTTATTCGAACAGTTGAATCTAGGAGAACTTAAACCGACTAGCATGCAACTTGTCTTTGCTGATAGATCATTAAAAACACCTAGGGGAGAAATTAAAGATGTTGTCACTCGATGTGGTCCTTTTACTTTTCTGGCTGATTTTGTGGTTATAGATACTCGAGAGGAGGATTCTACTATCCTTATAGGTCGACCCTTCATGGCAACAACCGGGATGCAAATCAATGTCCCGAGTGGTTCCTTGACCTTGAGGGTTGGTAAGGATTTGATAACATTCCGCCTCAAGGACGGTATGAAATACACCCCTAAGAAAGAAGAAGCTCACTGTCTTTCTGTTGAAACCGTGGAGTTGACCTCGGTCAACTCCGTTGCTAATCTGGTCTCTAATGTGGTCTCCTAACACCGTCCAGGTATCGTCCAGCTCAAGGACGTTAATCAAGAGCGCTTCGTGGGAGGCAACCCACGACTGGAGTCAGTTTTTAGTTTGTGTCAAACTCCGTGTTTTAGAGTCGGTTCGGGGGAGCCAAAAGTGTCAGTTGCATGATTTCTTATTTTTAGTGTGTGATTTGTGAGTCCTCGGTGCAATTCCAAGTTGTTTCAGGTTGTTCCGATTTTTGTTAAATTAGTTCTAATTTTTCAAAGCATGCTGGAATTGCGAAAATGTTTTAAAAACTACAGGTCAAAGTTTTCGCTGAAAACTTAATCCTATTTCGGCGAAAAATCTCTTTCAAAACCCACAGTGTTTTCTGACCAATTTTTGACAAACTTTTCGGCGAAAAGTTTCATACTTTTCGGTCAAATCAAATTTGAAATCCGGCAGACAGTTTTCAATAAAATTTTGGTGAAAACTTTTCGAAAATTCAAAAAAATTTTCCCCCTGTTCTTTTCTTTTTTCCGGGTCACTTTCTCTTTCTTCACCCATTTTCGAACGAAAACAAACCCCCTTCTTACTTTTCAAAATCGCCGCCACCTTCAACCGACCGCCGCCGCCATCACTGACCACCGCCGCTCAATCCCTCTCCCTTCCCTGATCGTTTCGAGCTATAGATCATCCGAATTGGAGCTCTAGAGCTTTAGTTCCGCCAAAACCTAATTTTTCGAGTTTTTCACTGATTCCTCTTCTTCCGTTCATTTTCTGCCACCATGTCTTCAAGGTAAGTTGTAGAGTTTTTCATTACGAGTCTTTTGACATATAGAATGCTGAATTTCGTTGGGGTTGACTTTGGTTGACTTTTCAGTTTACCTCGATTTGCCTGCCAACTGTTTCGTGAGAATTTTGGTGAACTGATTACTTTGGGCTGATTTGGCATGTTTAGGGAGATTTGTGCTGAAATCTAATGTCATTTGGCCATGAATTGCTATGCTTAAAGCTTAATTCTTTTGCGGTGTTGACTTTTTGAAATGTCGGTTTGACCATGAACTGTTGATGCTTATTTGGCTGCCATGCTTACTCATTGAAATTCATATCGCTGTGTTTGTATTCTGAGTCCATGTTATGCAATGATTCAATGATGTCTTCTCATAAATCACCACGGTTAGGTTTCAATTTGACTTTTTGAAATGTCGGTTTGACCTATGAACTCAGTTTGTGATTCTGACGGTCTAGCTGATCTTATGCGTGTTTCATGATCAAATGTGTTTACCGGTTACTCGCTTTACTTACCCTCACTCGGTTTTCCTCATTTCTTGGTGAAATTGAGTTTTTCGACTAAGTGTGGGGTAGGTGCTTGGTTTACCAAATCTGGTCCCATTCTTTGCCATTTTATAGGAATGTAGACAGGGAGCGACAGACGAAGGCCAGGCTAGACACTGGGTCCAGCTCCAGAGCACCTACTCCAGTCACTCCCGCCGTCCAGTCCTCCACCGGCATTCCCTAATCGCCACGGATATCACTCCACCATTGCCCGTCTACCGGAGCACTATTTTGAACGATACCAGCGGATCGAGCACACCCACATTGCTGACGTGCGACCGCTCTCTCTAGAGTCCCTCTTCGAGTACGACGAGGATTAGCAGAGGAACGTCTAGACCTCTCTGACTGCTGTAGGTCTTCTGGAGTTAACCACCATGGCTGAAAACTTTCCCGCCATCGCCCTTCGAGAGTTCTGGGCAACCTTTTCGCTGGACGAGCACAAGGCGAAGCTGCACAAGAAGGTCATCTCCTTCTACCTCGGTGGGGTGCACAGAGAGTTCACCTATAATGAGTTTGCCGATCATCTCGGCATCCCACCTGAGCACTACCGTAACCACCACCACGACTGGGAGGACAACTCGGGGAACAGCCCGGATTATGACGCACTCTGGAGCCACATCACCGGAGTACCAGGTGCTCGAACCACGGCCCATAACTCCGTCAGGTCACTCTCTCACCCTCTCTTTCGTTTTATCCATATTGTCTGGCGTAGATCTCTTTTGTTTGCTCCAGAGAAGGATCGCCACCATATCAGTAGAGAGGAGCTCATACTACTCCGTGCCATCCGAGAGGGCTACCCCCTTCATCCAGGATGGGTGCTTGCACGCCTCTTCCACCAGAAGACCAAATCGACTAAGGCAGCTCGCGCACTCCTTGGCGGGAATTTCGTGGGAAGCCTCATCATCAACCTTGGCCTCAGCCAATCATGGGACCTTGACGTCCCGTGCCACAGAGTACAAACCATTGGTGGAGACTTAGACGTCAAGTATGACCTCCAATTGGACTACTGTCCACAAGTGGCAGCAGTTCCACCTCTGCACCGAGAGGTCGAGTCGGAGGAAGAAAATGATTCTGGGGAGCAGCAGCCACAGCCAGAGCAGTATTTTCATTGCCAGATGCCCCAGCAGCACCAGCCAGCGGGGTTCACTCATCAGCAGCAGCCACCCCTCCAGGACCCATTCCTGATGCCTCATCCGCATTCCCGACCACGTCCAGGAGACTTTGGCGAGATGCTAGATTGCCTCTAGGAGTGGCGGGTGGAGGACAACGCCACCCAAGACGCTTGATGGCTTATTACTCAGAGGCACATGCGTGTGCAGGATGAGAGGTATAAGGCACAGCTGGCGTGGCAGCAGTGGGTCGGGACCTTCTTCCATTTCCCACCTCCCGATGCACCTGACCAGCAGTGATCGGGTTGTATCCTCTTCCTTGTCTTTCCTTTTTACTTAATCTTTTCAGATTTCGATCCACCTTTTTTCTGTATGGATCCGGGACACTTGTCTCGGTTTCCTTTTGATCTTTTGTTTGTTTTTGTTTTGTAGGCAGAGTTTTGGTAGATTCCCTTCCCGCTCCGAAGTTTCGTGCTCATCCCCTACACCAATCATCTCGGTCCAGGTTCTTCTATTTTACTCTATACTCTAGTTTAGTCCTGTGAGGACACAGAATGGTTTAACTGTGGGGTAGGATGCTAGAGAACCTCGCATGAACTTGATTGTCCTTATTTGTGTTTTATGTGTTTCGTGGTGCCTTTCCAATTTCTCTAGCATTAGAATTGTTCGGTTCTTGATTTGTGATGTTAAGTTATTGTTCAATTTGTCATAATGATGCTTAGACTGCTTAACCTAGAACCTGAGAACCAATTTGTCTACTTTGATGCTAAATTGCTTGGTCAGAACAGAATTTTTAAAAATCACACTTGTAGTTTGTCACTCTGATTGCATGAAAATGACCGAAACCGACTAGCAAACTAAATGTGAAGCTTTTGATCCATTGCACATAACTTGCAATTTCAATTCTTTTTGAGTGGTTTTCTGTTTTCTTGAATGAGTTAGAATTTGCATGAGACCTATTCGAGACCGCACGATGACACGAGTTCTAGAATGATAGGGGCACCTAGATTCAGCTACTAAGCCAGATAGCCTACCTAATGTTAAATCCTCTAGGTTTAGACCCTTGAGCTTGGCCTTTCTTTCGGTTCGACATACATTATAGCCAATCCCCATTCTTTCATTCCTCGTTGATCCCCTGTGGTTGTTGTTCTAGATTAGCCTACCGGAAGTTAGTTTGTGGTAACCTGCCTATAGCCATTAAACAGGTGGTCTTAGCTATTATGTCCAAACGTGTAAACCCCTCTAGAAACTAAAAGAAAATTGACACAAAAGAAAAAAAAAAGAGAGAGAAAAGAAGAAAAAGAGAAAATTCAAAAAAAATAGAAAAAGTTCAAAGTTTCAAAGTTTATAGTATAGTTCAATAACGTTCTTCTCCCTACATATGGAAGGACGAAATCAAAAGAAAATGTAAAGAAAATGAAAATTGCAGAATAAAGTGCTAGGTTGCTTGAGGGTATCGTAGGACGAGCGTATACTATTTCACCCGTGTTTGGTTAGACAGTAGGAAGCCATAGGCTAGATTCGAGGGAAGTTAGTCGAAAAGTACGCCGCACCAAAGCCATCATCATACATTCCCATCATCCATCTCATTATAAACCCCTGTAGTGTACAATTCGTTACAGTCCTAAGCAGGAAAGTCCTTCTTGACTAGTTACTCGTGTTGTCACAGTGGTGGAGATGTGGTCGAATTGCAAACCTATGATAGAATTCAGTAACAAAAAATGATTGAGAGCAGAAACACGTCCCTAAACACAGAGAATGAGAGTTTCCCTTGTACTAAATACTATCTGTGTGAGGAGTCTAGTCGGTCAGGTCAAATTCGTGCATGATTGTTGATTACTTCTTGTCGTGTGTAGTTTTTAGTGAGACCGAGTTGTTTGGCTGATCGGTATGCAGATTAGGTTTCTTGTTCTAGGGATTATCTGTCTAATAAATCATTGTGTATGCTTGAGCTTCAATTTTACTTATCTTACCATTTGTGAACCTGAGCGTTTTCTATTTAGTTTGCTTGAGGACAAGCAAAAGCTTAAGTGTGGGGTATTTGATGACACTCGATTTGACTAATTTTCAGCCCCATTTAAGCGACATTTCCTTGCTTAAGACTTGGTTTTTAGGGCAGAATAACGAATATTCACTCAACTGCTCTATCTCGTGCCATTGTGGTAACTTTGGCCCGTTTCAGGTCTATTTGATGGTTTTCTAGTGTCTTTGTGATAGCACAGGTTTTTGCCGTCAAATAATGTAACCTATGACGTCTATAAAGCGCTAGAACCTTGAGGAATTGCACCGGGATCGATCTAGGGAGGCAATCAAGTCAACACAAATCTTGCCCAACTTTACAAAGAAGATTTCGCCGAAAAGACCTAAGGATTTCGGTAAAAATCCAAGAAGAAACCGTCAGAGCATTGAAGGAGAAGTTTTAGGCGAGAAGTCTAAGTCTTCGCCGAAAACTCTCGATCAAAACACCACAGGAGAAAAGTCGACCGGTGCCAACCTTTTCAAAGAAGTTTTCGGCGAAAAGACCTTAAGTTTTCGCCGAAAACCATAAACCTAATCCGGCTGGGAAAGTGTTAAGTATAAATATAAACCGGTGGCTCAAAAAGAGGGAGGCAATAACATATCATAATTTCCAGACCTAAGAAGTTCGAGAGAACAGAGTTTTGAGAGTTCAAAGAGCCAGGAAGAGATCGTGACGCCATCTTTCCACCTCGGAGACTCGGAGCTAGGAGTGAAGATTACCGGAGAGCGGAGCTTTGCCAGAGTCGTCTTAATTAAGTTTTACAGCTTCCATCTGTTCTTCCTTTTCATGATGAACTCTGTTTCTGTCTTTGTTTCTGTTGTTATGAACATGAGTAGCTGAACTTGTAGAGCTTAGACTAGATGAACCCTAAGTGACCCAGGGCTTTAAAGCGGTCACGGATCGGCAGTAATTAGATTCAAAAGTCAATCATTTTCTCTTGCATGTTTGGTTTGTTCTTCGTTGTTGATGTTTCTCTTCTAGCTTGATCACCTAGATTAGATTCCGGTTAAGCTGAGGATAGTAGCGAACATTCGCCTCACTTAAAAACACCAAATCAAAAATTAACCTATTCATTGGAGTGTGCCTTTCGTAGGAACCAGTTAGGGTTAATCCGCTTCAAGAGTAGCTCATGAATCGTTAGTAATTCCACCAGTTAGTTTTGTCGTCACAAGAAGCGACCGTACTCGGGCGACTAATTAATCTTGGTAGCTAGATCGGATAGAGCGAACATTCGCCAGTCTTAAACCTAAGGGTAAGGAGTTCTGGTGGTGTCTTAGAATTGATTGAACGAGAATTGAAAACCGCTGGTCTGTTGATTGCCAATGCTCTGGTGATCTAAGGGGGATTCGAAGTCTAAGCTTGTTTGTCGTCTTTGTTAAGTCAACCAATCTCTCAGTCTGTCATTCAATTTAGTTAATTTACCTGCATTTCTAGAATAGAAGTCGTGGAACTCACACCACGCACAACATGTTTAAACCTGAGTAATCTGCCTTTACATTTGAGTAGACAATTATTAGAAGACCCGTGGAATATGATCTGTCTTGCTTTGTGCTTGACAGCGTCCATAAAAAATTTGATGTTGTAGTTTTAGCGGTATCAAATAACTAATCTACCAAAGTAGACTAGATCGAATCTCTCGAGGTTTCTTCAAATTGACTACTCAAAAAGTTGGTAAATTACTCAAGTTTGAACAAGTTGTGCGTGGTGTGAGTTCCACGACTTCTAGACTAAGATGCAGGAAAATTAAAATGAAATTAAAAGACAGAATGATTGGTTGGTATAGACAGACGACAGACAAGCTTAGATTTCGAATCCCCCTTAGATCACCAAGGCAACAGCAATCACAAGACCAGCGGTTTTAAATTCTCATTCAATCAATTCCCAAACACCACCATAACTCATTACCCTTAGGTTTAAGACTGGCGAACGTTCGCTCTATCCGATCTAACTACCAAGATTAATTAGCCCCCCGAGTACGGTCGCTTCTTGCGACGACAAACTAACTGGTGGAATTACTAGAGATTCATGAGTTACTCTTGAAGTGGATTAACCCTAACTTGTTCCTACGAAAGGCACACTCCAATGAATAGGTTAATTGCACTACAACATAAAGATGATTTACTCGCAGGCGAACGGGCTGCCTGCCACTAAGCTAGTGGCAGGCGGGGTGGGCTTAGTGGCAGGCAGCCTTGTGGGCTGCAAGTAACAGCAGGCCTGCCAGCTGTTAGTGGCAGGCGGCCTGCGAGTAAGCGCGGTCTGCCACTAGCTAGTGGCAGACGGCCTGCGAGTAAGCCCGGCCTGCCACTAGCTTGTGGCAGGCGGCCTGCGAGTAAGCCCGGCCTGCCACTAGTTTGTGGCAGGCGGCCTGCGAGTAAGCCCGGCCTGCCACTAGCTTGTCTGCTCCTATGAAATTCACTTTCGCTGAAACAAATCCTCCCTCCGCGCCTCCATATATCTTTCTTTCCATTTTTCTTCTTCTTCCTCAAATTCCTCCGCTTCACTTCCTTGATTCCCATCCTCTTCAATCAAAACTCTCATCTTTATTTTCTTCTTCACATCATTAATGGCGTCCCGCTACAATTCCTACCATTCTTCCCGCTCTTCTGCATCTTCTTCTTCCTCCTCCTTCTCAAGAGCCCTCGTTAAATCCAATAAACCATCTGATCTCTCCCAATTGAAACCCATTTCTTCCAAATCTAAGCCCACAACACACAATCTCTCTGCACTGGTGAAGAAGTTCATAGACTATAAAGATGGATTGTTAAGGCCAAAATTTGACATGTGAGGAGCTTTTTCAGGAAGGCGACTTAGTTCATGTATCTGAAACCACCATTGACATAGGGTTTCAAGATGGGGATGAAACGATTGGGATAACTAGAAATTTAGTGACCATATAGCAATGATAAAAAAGTTGAGTGACTACCTATAAACGAAAAGGGATGAAACAGAAAAGATCAGAAATTTAGTGACCAGATAACAATAATCAGAAAGTTAAGTGACTGCCTAGAAACAACGGGAATGACACATGAAAAAATAGAAATTTAGTGACTAGACAGTAATAATCATAAACTTAAGTGACTAATATTAGTGGCAGGCGGCCTGCCACTAACCACGCGCTTGCCACTAACCAATGGCCTGCCACTAAGCTTAGTGGCAGGCGCCTGCCACTAACCACCTGCCTGCCACTAAGGTTAGTGGCAGGCGCCTGCCACTAACCACCTGCCTGCGAGTAGCTTACTCGCAGGCGGGGCCTGCCACGTGTTGGGCTTCCTCGCAGCTGCTTTACTCGCAGGCCGCGTCGTGCTTAGTGGCAGGCCCCGCCTGCGAGTAAGCACTGTGTTTAGTGGCAGGCTGCCTGCCACAAAGCACGACGCGGCCTGCCACTAAATCGTCCGTCTGTTGTAGTGTTGGTTGAATTGATGTTCTAAAGTGAGGTGAACGTTCGCTACTATCCTCAGCTTAACAAGAATATAAACTATGTGATCAAGAAAGACAAGTTTTAATGTTTTAAAGCAAGGAAGCTGTCTGGCGACAAACCTAGCTCAACACAAACCTAATCTAGGTGATCAACCAGAAAAGAAACATAAACAATGAAGAACAAAACAACCATGCAAAGAGAAACTGATTGAACTTTGAATGTAATTATTGCCGATTCGTGACTGCTTTAAAGCCCTGGGTCACTTAGGGTTCATCTAATCTAAGCTCTACAAGTTTAGCTACTCATATCTGAAAAAGAAGAATCAAAGACGACAGAATGATTCATCTTAAACAAAGGAAGAACATAAAAGGATCTGAAAAACCTAATTTCGGATGATCCGTGAAGCTTCGATCTTGAGAATCTTCAATTCCTAGCTCTGAGCGTCTTCCGGGATGGATTGATGGCGTCACGATCTCTCCGATAGCTCTGAAATACTCTCTCAACTCTCCCCCAGTCGTGGCTGATCTCTCAAAATTGAATATCTCCCAATCTGGCTTCAAAAAGTCTATATATAACCCCAAAAACACTTTACAAGTTGGAAAAGGCTAAAAATTAGGGTTTCTGCCGCGCTTTACGAATTACGAAGTTTATCTCGCCGAAAACATTAGAAGTTTTCGCCGAAAACTTTAGTTAAAAGCTCCTAGGTAGAATTCCAACTTGTTTCGATGATTCCCGCTCCATTTGAACTCCGATTTGGTCCCCGTTTGAAGCACTAGACTCGTGAGAGATTCCTCTATAATGTGGTAACCTGGGGGCTCAACATAAAATCTAAAAAGTGTAAAAATATCCAAGAAATGGACAATGTACGCACTAGGAGCCTAAAATTACATAATAAACACTTTTTCACCAAATACTCATCAAAATGGCATCAAAGGGGCATGAAATGTCGCTTGAATGGGGCTGAAAATCACGTTAAATCGAGTGTCATCAAATACCCCACACTTAAGCTTTTGCTTGTCCTCAAGCAAACTGAATAGAAAACGCTCAGGTTCACAAATGATAAGATTAGTAAAATTGAAGCTATACACAATGATTTATTAGACAGATAATCCCTAGAACAAGAAACCTAACATGCATACCGATCAGCCAAAAAACCTAGTCTCACTAAAAACTGCACACGACAAGAAGTAATCACCAATCATGCACGAATTTGACCTGACCGACTAGACTCCTCACAGAGATAGTATTTAGTACAAGGGAAACTCTCATTCTCTGTGTTTTGGGATGTGTTTCTGCTCTCAATCATTTTCTGTTACTGAATTTTGTCATAGGTTTGCAATTCGACCACATCTCCACCACTGTGACAACACGAGTAACTAGTCAAGAAGGACTTCCCTGCTTAGGACTGTAACGAATTCTATACTACATAGGTTTATAATGAGATGGAAGATGGGAATGTATGATGATGGCTTTGGTGCGGTGTAGCTTTCGACTAACTTCCCTCGAATCTAGCCTATGGCTTCCTACCATCTAACCAAACACGGGTGGAATAGTGTACGCTCATCCTATGATACCCTCAAGCAACCTAGCACTTCATTATGTAATTTTCTTTTACATTTTCTTTTGACTTCGTTCTACCATATGTAGGGAGAAGAACGTTATTGAACTAAGGTATAAACTTTGAAACTTTGAACTTTTTCTGATTTTTTTGAATTTTCTTTATTTTTCTTCTATTTTTTTCTTTGTGCCGATTTTCTTTTAGTTGCTAGAGGGGTTTACACGTTTGGACATAACAGCTAAGACCACCTGTTTAAAGGCTATAGGCAGGTTACCACAAACTGACTTCCGGTAGGCTAATCTAGAACTACAACCACAGGGGATCAACAGGGAACGAAAGAATGGGGATTGGTTGTAATGTATATCGAACCGAAAGAAAAGGCCAAGCTCAAGGGTCTAAACCTAGAGGATTTAGCGTTAGGGAGGCTATTTGGCTTAGTAGTTGAATCTAGGTGCCCCTATCATTCTAGAACTCGTGTCATCGTGTGGTCTTGAATAGGTCTCATGCAAATTCTGACTCATTCAAGAAAACAGAAAACCACTCAAAAAGAATTGAAATTGCTGGTTATGTGCAATGGATCAAAAGCTCACAGTTGGTTTGCTAGTCGGATTCGGTCATTTTCATGCAATTAGAGAGACAAACTACAAGTGTGATTTTAAAATTCTGCTCTGACCAGGCAATTTAGCATCAAAGTAAGCAAGTTGGTTTGCAGGTTCTAGGTTAAGCAGTATAAGCATCATTATGACAATTTGAACAACAACTTAACATCACGAATCAAGAACCGAGCAATTCTAATGCAAGAGAAACTGGACAAGGTACCACGAAACACAATTAGGGGCAATCAAGATCATGCATGGTTCTCTAACACCCTACCCCACACTTAGATCGTTCTGTGTCCTCACAAGACAAAAATGAGATTGAGAGTCACGGGGAACCTGGGGCCAGATGGTTGGTGTAGTGGACGGGCTTGGAGAGCGTGGAGTGGAGTGGAGGAGCTACCAAAAGAGGTCTACAAAACAGAAACAACCAAAAGATCAAAAGGAGACCGGGACAAGTGTCCCGGATCCACACATAAAAAGTTGGATTGAAATCCGAAAAGAAGAAATAAAACAAAGGAAAAGGATGGAAACGGCCTGATCATTGTCCCTCAGGTGGGGGTGAGGTCGGTGAGGTTGAGCCACCGAATTGTTGCTCGATCTGTCGTCGCCAAGCGAGCTCTGCCTGGTATCTAGTATCCTGGTAGGTCATGAACTGGTGTAAAGTTTCCCATTGTGCATCCTGTGTCCGCTCGTGCTCAACTCGGTCCTTTTGTCATTGAAGTGTACCGACGGAGTAGTCTAGCTGCCATTTCTCAGTGCGTGTCAGCCTCTTGTTAATCTCATTGGGAATCCGTGGTTGAGGTGGAGGAGGTAACTCCAGCAGTAGGTGGGAGGTACTGAAGCTGCAACTGGCTGTGGAGGTGCCTTCTTTGGGCGGCGAGGTAACAGTCTGTAATCGTCGATACTGCCTGAAAGGTTGAGGCCTCGTGCTACGGCGAGCTCAGCACCTATGTGCTCAATCTGGATGCGAGGAATATCAGGGCCCCATTTGTTGCCGAGCTGGAGGGTGTCGATCAGACAGGAAATGAAGGGGCCGCCTGGAAGTTCAGTGGGGAGTTTCTTGGTGGTCGTGCGCTTGTGAAAGAACCTACCAAGCCATCATCCGGGGTGAACGTGAACCTCCTCTTTTATAGCACGGAACAGTACGAGCTCTTCCAAGGAGACATGGTGACGGCCCGCATTGCTGCCATAACACAGAGATTGTGTCCAAACATAATGAAGGAATTTAAAGAGAGGGTGAGCAACGTCACCTACCGTGGGATTGATGATAGGCTTGACCTCGGGTTGCCTAGAGATGAACTTCCATATATCGGGGTAAGATTCATGTGCGATGGAGTAGACGTCTGAGAACCCAAAAAAAAGGGCGGCGTCTTAGACAATGGCATGGGGGTCGAGTAGGTGGGCGAACTCGTTGATGGTCTTCTCATATCGAACACCACCGAGGCGGAAGGAAACAAACCTCTGGCGGCTGTTGGGAATTGGTGTGTGGTGCTCAAATGAACTCCAGAACTCTTGAAGGGCGACCAGAGGATAGGGGGAGCTGAGAGTGGTCAAGGATCGCAAGCCGGTTTGCTCAAGGACCTGGTTGATGTTGGAGTGCCAATCCGGATTATGGTTCTTGAGATTGTCCAAGGAGAGGGTTGCTACCTTTGCTGGAGGGATGTCCTTGATCTTCATGTAGACCTCTAATTGGTTTGGGGGAAGGGCGGCGAGGAAAGGATGTAAGGCATTGGCGGTAGTGGCTGGTGCAGTCAAGTTAGAGGTCACCGGAGCTGGTGCATCTCGCGGAATGAAATCTGGCGGCATGGTACTTAGGGGAGAAGGTGTGGTGGATTAGAGGACTGAGCTTTGTTCTGTCGAGCCTTGGTTTGTTTCTCTCTATCCGCACTAGTGGTCTTGAAACGTTTGGGGTTCCTGCAACATGAAACTCAAAGCATACCAGAATTAGATGACAGGAATCCCACCCCACACTTAGTTCGAAACCTCAGGTCTGCGACGAACGGATGGAACAAGTGGGGGTAAGTATAGTAGTTAGCTGATCACAATTGAAAGCATAGGACAGGCGAGACGGGCAAGAAGATTTGCAGAAAAACGGCCAGCATGCAGGGGAAAAATACGATATTCAACACCAGGTAAGTTAAATTGCCGCAAATCAACGGATGGCAGAGTAGAAGACAAAGTAATGGCACAAGATCATTGAAAATCACCCACAAGGGAAGTCTAGACCAAAGGGATTCCAAGAGTTGAGCAAGAATACACCGAAACAGTAGACATGCAAATCGAGGTAAACCGAAAAGTCAACCAAAGTCAAACATGTTGAAATCCAAAATTCAACAAGCCACGGGATTCAAAATTGAGGGTTGAACACTAACCGTGAAGACATGACTCGAGAAAATGGTTAGAAATCGGAGAAATCGACCAAAATCTTAAAAAACTCGTTTCGGGTGGAACCGGAGCTATAAGGCTCTGATTCGGAAGATCGAAGGAGCAAACAACTCAGGAGGAGGAGGCTTGAGCGGCAAAATGGATTGGCAGCGGCGAACGGTGGCGGCGGAGCAAAAAGAGGGCTGGCAGCGACGGAGCAAAAAGAAGGAGAGGTTTTGGCATTTTTTTCTCTGATTTTCGAAAGGGGCCGTGCGAAAAAGAGAGTGAGAATGGTTTTAAATCAGGAGGTCAGACTCAGATTTTTTGGTGAAAACTCCCTTTTAAAACAATACGACGCCGGTTTGAAATTTTTAGTTCTCGCCGCGAAGTCAAAGTTTTTGGCGAGAAAATTTCCGAAAAACAAAATAGGAGAGTCTCGGGGTTTTAAAGCCAAAGTTTTTGGCGAAAACTTAAAGAGTTTTCACCGAATACTCGTTTGAAAAATGGGTTTGCACAGTGTTTTTTTAAAAGAAGATAAAAGAAGAGTCAACACAAACGAAAACTGACTCCAGCCGTGGGTTGCCTCCCACGAAGCGCTCTTGCTTAACATCCGTGAGCTGGACGATACCTGGATCGGGGTTACGGGGTCGATGAGAAGTAATGCACGTCGATCAGGGTGACAACTAATCCCTGAAGGTATTTCTTGAGCCTATGTCCATTGACCATAAACAGTTCTTTACCAGGGCCTTTAATTTGGACGCCTCCAAGTGTCATCTGCCGAACAACGGTGTAGGGGCCAGACCATCGGGATTTCAGCTTACCTGGGAAGAGCTTCAGGCGTGAGTTATATAAAAGGACTTCATTACCAGGGTAGAATTGCTTGACCCCCTTTAACTAGGCTTGGCAATGGGTATCTGGAAATTGGGTACCCACCCGAAATCTAACCAAATTGGGTTGGGATTACCCGTTGACTGGGTAAAGTTGACGGGTATGGGCAAACCTGGCACCCAGTTAGAGCGTGTAACGGGTGGGGACGGGTTTCAAGGTATCTGCCCCATACCCAACCCGATGGGTACCCAATATGAAACAACGATGTATTAGCCATAATATACCATCTTTGTTTAACGGACCATACCCAATTTCTCCTTCGGTCATTAAGTTCTTCACTTCAACTCATAGATCGAGCAGTCATTCGTTCCATCTCGAAACCATAATGCTCTAAAAATCGTAGTTCCATCTCGAAAATCTCTTTGCAATCCAAATGCAGGTATCGGGTAAAACCCGATACCCAT
This sequence comes from Linum lewisii, assembly GCA_034768395.1. Taxonomy (NCBI): domain Eukaryota; kingdom Viridiplantae; phylum Streptophyta; class Magnoliopsida; order Malpighiales; family Linaceae; genus Linum; species Linum lewisii. The sequence goes on from CM068304.1 coordinate 24,183,688, forward strand.
GTCGGGGCGGGTATGGTTTGAATTTTTTACCCATTTAGTCTCAGCGGGCGGGTACGGGTAATACCCATCTAATAAACGGGTGGGTAGTGGATATGTGGTATCCGGACCCGTGGGTACCCATTGCCAAGCCTACCTTTAACTAAGTGTCATGGATCCTCTTGGTGTGTTCATTATAGAGTTTCGTGCTCTCGTACGCGGTGGAGACGATGTTCCTCAAGCTCAGAGATCTGATCGTGGCGCATATTCCCTGCTACTGCATATTTCATGTTCAATTCTTTAGTAGCCCCAAACGCCTTGTGCTCAAGCTCAACTAGTAAATGGCATGTCTTGCCATAGACTAGTTGATACGGTGAGGTACCGATAGGATTGTTGTAGGCAGTTCGATATGCCCATAAGGCATCATTGAGCTTAGATGACCAATCCTTGCGAGACCGGCCAACTGTCCTATCAAGAATCCGCTTGAGCTCACGGTTCGTCACTTCTGCTTGACCGTTAGCTTAGGGGTGATAAGTTGTGGACATTCGGTGGGTGACGCCAAAGCGCTTGCACACCCGGTCGAAATGTCCATGGAAGTGGGTACCCCTGTCGCTTATGATGACGTGCGGTGAACCAAAACGCGTGAAGAGATGAATAAGGAACTGTCCTACCACTCTTGAATCATTGGTGGGTAAAGCTTCAGCTTCAACCCACTTGGAAACATAATCAACGGCCACAAGAATGTACTTGTTTCTGTTGGAGGGTGTGAATGGTCGCATAAAATCAATTCCCCAAACATAAAAAATTTCAACAGTTAAAGAAGTCGGAGGCATCTCATTATGGTTAGAGATGTTACCTGATCGTTGACACGCATCACAATGACGAGAAAAAGTGTCACAAAGACTCTTTTCACTTCTCCGTCTTCACCGACATCATCCACCATAGCTACTACAGATCCCTCTCCTAGAGATCCTCCTATTCCTCCTGAGGCAGAGATCATAACAGAGACGACAATCAAGGATTATGGTCATCCGACCATTGATGGGACTACTTCTTACATTCAGATTCCCAACACGGGCACTCGGAATCTGTACATTCCACCTCACATGATCAACATGATCCAAGAAAATGGAAACACTTAGAATCCAGTTTCGAGTACCTTTCTTGCAGTACAGTTTTCGCCGAAGTGTCCTCCAAACTGGCCTTCATGACACTTACGTATGATTTCAGCTGCCTCAATGTAAGAGACACATCTCTGGATCATCCCGTCAATTCCAATACGATATAATAACGGCTCGTCCCAGAAGTAAGACTTGGCTTCTTTAATGAGCTTCTGCACATTATAATCCAATCCGGGAGGTATTATGTCGCGAGAAAGATAGTTAGTTAAGGTGGCATACCAGGGCTAGTCCGGTATTGTTGCATTACTCAGCTCTTGAGCGTGAGCAATCACTCAAGGCTCGATGGCTATGCTATTGACCTGTTCATAGATTTCAAGTCGCAACAACTCGTCAGGGAAAGAATCATTAATAGGAGTAGTAGCAGACTTACCTGTCTGTGATTCCTCGAGTCGGGAGAGGTGATCGGCTGCTAGGTTCTTAGCTCCCTTCTTGTCTTTGATATCTATGTCAAATTATTGTAGAAGGAGAACCCATCAGATAAGTCTTGGCTTCGAGTCCTGCTTTGCGTGGAGATGGCGCAGAGCAGCGTGGTCGGTGTAGACTATGGTGTGTGAGAGGACCAGGTACTGCCTGAACTTATCGAATGAGAAGACAATAGCTAGGAGCTCTTTCTCTGTAGTAGTGTAGTTCCTTTGAGCATCGTTAAGCGTCTTGCTAGCAAAATAAATGGGATGGAACCTCTTCTCTTTCCTTTGTCCCAGAATAGCGCCAATGGAAAAGTCACTAGCATCGCACATGATCTCAAATGGAAGACTCCAATCCGGTGCTGTAAGGATTGGTGCGGTGGTGAGCTTAGTCTTCACAATCTGAAAGGCTTCAAGACATGCCTTGTCAAAAACGAAAGGGGTGTCTTTCTCTAGAAGCTTGGTCATCGGAAGAGAGATCTTGGAGAAGTCTTTGATGAACCTCCGGTAGAATCCAGCATGGCCGAGGAAGCTTCGAACTGTCATGACCGAAGTTGGCGGTGGAAGACTGGCGATTGTTTCAAGCTTGGCACAATCGACTTCTATTCCGAGCTTGGAGATCCTATGGCCAAGAACAATTCCTTCGGTAACCATAAAGTGACATTTCTCCCAACTAAGAGCTAAGTTGGTTTCCTCACAACGGGCTAGTACCTTATCCAGGTTAGCTAGGAATTTTGAATATGAGTCTCCATTTACAGAGAAGTCGTCCATGAATACTTCGACCACGTTCTCTACTAGATCTCCGAATATAGCAAGCATGCATCTTTGAAAAGTAACGGGGCATTGCACAAGCCAAAGGGAATACGACGATAAGCAAACATACCAAACAAGCAGGTGAAGGTCATGTTTTCTTGGTCGTCGAGCTCGATAGGAATCTGGAAGTAACCAGACATCCCATCTAAGAAACAGTAGTAATCATGGCCAGCTAACCTTTCTAGCATCTGATCAATGAACGGCAGTGGAAAGTGATCTTTCTTTGTAGCATCATTAAGACGTCTATAGTCGATGCAGACTCTCCATCTGATAACAGTGCGAGTGGGTATGAGCTCGCCTTTCTGGTTGGGGATAACTGTAATCCCTCCTTTCTTTGGAACAACCTGAGTTGGACTAACCCAAGGGCTGTCGGCGATAGGGTAAATGATCCCGACATCAAGAAGCTTAAGAACTTCCTTCTTCACAACCTCCTACATCAGAGGATTTAATTGGCGTTGTGGTTGTCTGACTGGCTTGAATTCTTCATCTACAACTATCCGATGTTTGCAGAAGGTCTCGGAGATGCCTCGGATGTCGGATAACTGCCAGGCTATAGCTCGGATGTGCTTCTTTAGTAGTATGATTAGTTGTTCTTTCTGTTCGGAAGATAGAGCTGAGTTGATGATGACTGGTAACTGGCATTCCTTTCCCAGAAATGCATACTTTAGGTGGTCGGGGAGCTCCTTTAATGCGAGTGCAGGCGGGTTATCGTATGAGGTGGTGATCCGACTTGAAGCTGGTTCAATATGAGATGGCGCAGAAGTGGCAGTAGATGTCGTCTTCTGGTCGTTTAGTTCATCTTCCCATAGGCGCTGCTCTTGATCGTCAAACACGTTTTCAATTCCTGAAATCAAACACAACTCTAGTGGATCACTAGATAAGGCATTATGATGAAGTTGTCCGAGGCCAACTCCATAGCATCAACAATATAACATTTATCATCTTGAGCTACAGAATATCTCATGCTATCCCTAATGCGGAAAGTAACACTATCATGTCCTACACTTAAAGTCAACAAGCCTTGTTTGCAATTGATATTTGCACCGGTGGTTGTCAAGAAAGGTCGACCCAAGATAAGCGTTCCATCTAGTTCACGGGTATCTAGAACAACGAAATCTGCAGTAATAGTAAAAGGGCCACAGCGAACAGCTACATCTTCAATCATACCCCTATGTAGTTTGACAGACCTATCAGCTAGCACAAGATGTAGAGTAAGCAGTTTTAATTCTCCTAGGTTTAACTTCTCATAAAGATAAGCAGGCATAACATTAATAGACGCACCGGAGTCAGCTAGATTACGATCAATTTTAATACCATTTATTATGCACGGTAATGTAAAAGGATCGGGATCAGAACACTTAACTGGAGGTGGCGGTGGCTGTTGCATAGGAGATGGGCTACCGAAGAGAGAAGCACACTCATTAGTGAGGGTAACGGAGAATGCCTCTCCATTCTTCACTTTCTTTACGAGATCTTTGAAGAATTTTCCAAGTGGCGGTATGATCTCTACAGCTTCGTTACTAGTATCTTGATCTCCGCATTCTTCAGCACGTTATACCACTTCTTATACTGGGTGTCGTGATCCTTGGCCTTGCTCATTGCAGCTTTTGGAAAACTTATCCGAGGTTGATAAGGTGCTAAGACAGGTTCAGGAGCTATCTTGGGAGGAGGAGTTGGTGCTACTTCTTCCTCTTCTGTGATGTCTTCAATCTCTGGCATGTCTATGACAGTAGCATCCGGTATCATATTTTCAGTGAAAACACCAAAGTTTTCGCCAAAAATTAAATCTCTTTTCGGCTGGGATTCAAAAACCTACAAATATAGAATCAACGGCCACAATCAAAATATACTATTCCTTGGATTAATTTCCAGACTTAAGAAAAGTTTGAGAGAGAGTTTAGAGAGTTCGAGGAGTCGGGAAGAGATCGTGACGCCATCCTTCCATCTCGGAGAACTCGGTGCTAGGAGTTGAAGATTCAGGAGATTGAAGCTTCAGAGACTCATCTGAAATTAGGTTTGCAGTTCTTCTCTGTTCTCCCAGGTTGAACATGTATTCTTTGTTCGTTTTCGATTCTTCTGTTTTGAATATGAGTAGCTAAACTCATAGAGCTTAGATTAGAGGAACCCTAAGTGACCCGGGGCTTTAAAGCGGTCACGGATCGGTGGTAATTAAATCCAGTTTCAGTCAGTTTCTCTTGCATGGTTGGTTTGTTCTTCATTGCTTTATGTTTCTTTTTCTAGTTTGGCCACCTAGTTAAATTCTAGTTAAGCTGAGGATAGTAGCGAATGTTCGCCTCACTTCAAAACACCAAATCAACAGTTAACCTATTCATTGGAACAACTTCTCTTCGTAGGAACTAGTTAGGGTTAATCCACTATAAAAGTAACTCATTAATCACTAGTAATCGCGCCAATTAGTTTTCTGTTACAGAAGCGAACGCACGGGTGGTCAATTAATCTTGGGAGTTAGATCGGATATAGCGAACGCTCACCAGTCTTAAACCTAAAGGTCATGAGTTATGGTGGTGTCTGAGAGCTTAAAGATTCGGGGTTGAAAACCGCTGGTCTTGTGATCACCAATGTTCTGGTGATCTTAGGGGGATTCGAAATCTAAGCTTGTCTGTCGTCTTGTTAAGTCAACCAATCTTTCAACTGTTTTCTGTTTTCATTCCTTATTTCCTGCTTTATAGTCTAGAAGTCGTGGAACTCACACCACGCACAACTTGTGTTTTAAACTTGAGTAATTTGCCTTCATATTTGAGTAGACGAATAAAAGAGACCTGTGGAATACGATCTGCTTAGCTTTTAGCTTAGTAGTTATTTGATATGCTTCACAACATTCATAAAATTGGCGCCGTTGCCGGGGACTCTTCTATATTGTTTGAAAGAAGAGTTGGCATTTTATTCTTCTACCTTTCCATCTTTCATTTTCCATCACACTTCGATTCTACACCGGTTGTGTTTGTTTTTGTCTTCTGCAGGTTAAGCAAGTTCAGAAATAAGCCACTTCGATCCATCTTTCATCACCGCAATGACTACTCAGAGGAGTCTTGCGGACTACAACAAGCCGAATGCTGCTAGCGTTCGATCATCCATCTTTGTACCACTTAATGACAGCGATCCTGACTATGAGATCACGATCCCCTTCCTAGGAATGATCTCTAGGGATCTACAATTTGAAGGAAATCTGCTTGACAACCCTTGCACCCACTTGGCTGACTTCATTTCTCTTTGCGAGACCTTCAAGAACGGGAATCTCAACAAGAACACCTTATGCTTGCGAGCCTTTTCGTTCTCTCTGAAGGCGCTGCCAAGAGATGGTTGAATAGTAAACCTCCCGGTTACTACACAAGCTAGGATCGGCTGGCTCAAGACTTTGTCGAGGAGTACTTCCCTCCTTCTCGAACAACTGCTTACAAATATAGCATCTCCAGGTTCAGGCAGAAGGAAGGAACTAGTTTATATGACACTTGGAATGAATTTCAAGAGCTCCTCTATAGTTGCCCTCATCATGGTTTCGAGCAGAGACAACTAGCTGAGATATTTGCTCAAGGATTGAACGAGGAGTCATCCAAATGGGTCAATTCCTTAGCCGATGGAGATTGTACCGCTCTCACACCAAAAGCTTCTCTGCTTCATTTTGAAAAATGCGCCTCTAAATCCAAAAAATGGGAGAGGCAAACCGAAGCAACAAGGAGCCGCTGGAATATTGAAGAACAGATTGAAGTCGAAGTCCAGAAATGACTGAATAAAGTCAGCGCTCTTACTAGCCCTCTGCCAGTTTCAATCTTCGCAACTGACTGCGGATGGTGTGGAACCTGTACGCATAACGGAGGCTGTTGTCAAAATTTTGGTAGAGCAGATGCCTGGTCTGCTGATGAGGTAAGGGCTTCGCCAACAACCAAAGAGGTTATTCCGACTACCGTAACTACAGGCATAGTCAAAATCAGAATGGTTAACCATCTGGGGCATATCAAGGTTTTCCTAGATTTACCGGAGGATACCAACCTCATAGATCGACGCCACACTATAGCAGAGAAGATGATTTTGAGAGGAAGTTTGATCGAATCCTGAGCAGGCTTGACGATTGATGAGCTGCAGAACAGTGCGTGATCAAATAACTACCAAGCTGGAAGCTAAGTAGATCGTATTCCACGGGTCTTTTAATAATTGTCTACTCAAATGTAAAGGCAGATTACTCAGGTTTAACACGTTGTGCGTGGTGTGAGTTCCACGACTTCTATCCTAGAAAATGCAAGTAAATTAAAACTAAATTGAAAGACAGATTGAAAGAAGGGTTGACTTAACAAAGACGACAGACAAGCTTAGACTTCGAATTCCCCTTAGTTCACCAGAGCATTGGCAATCAACAGATCAGCGGATTTCAATTCTCGTTCAATCAATTCTAAGACACCACCATAACTCATGACCCTTAGGTTTAAGACTGGCGTACATTCGCTCTATCCGATCTAGCTGCCAAGATTAATTAGCCTCCCGAGTACGGTCGCTTCTTGCGATGACTAAACTAACTGGTGGAATTACTAACGATTTATGACTTACTCTTGCAGTGGATTAACCCTAACTGGTTCCTACGAAAGGCTCACACCAATGAATAGGTTAATTGTTGATTTGGTGTTTTGAATTGACGACTCTGGAAAACCTAATTAAGACGACTCTGGCAAAGCTTCGCTCTCCGGTAATCTTCAATCCTAGCTCCGAGTCTCCGAGGTGAAGGGATGGAGTCACGATCTCTTCCTGGCTCTTCGAACTCTCAAACTCTGCTCTCTCCAACTCTTTAGGCTCGGAACTCGTGAAAGTTCGATTATGAGAAGTATATTTTTATTTTTGGGCCGCCGGTTAAATATTTATACTTAACCCTATCAGCGCCGGATTTGTTAAGGATTTTTCGGCGAAAACTTAAGGAGTTTTTGCCGAAAACTTCAGTGTAAATCGCTGGCTCCGTCGACTGATTCTCCTGTGAGTTTTAAGTCTAGAGTTTTCGGTGAGAACTTGACTTCTCGACCAAAACTTCTTCTTGTATTGCTCTGCCGATTTCTTCTGGAGTTTTCGCCAAAAACCTGAGGACTTTTCACCGAAAACTCTAGTGTAAAACGGGGCAGGATTTCTGTTGACTTGATTGAATATTCATTATTCTACCCTGAAAACCATGTCTTAAGCCAAAAAATGTCGCTTAAATGAGGCTGATAATCACGTGAAATTGAGTGCCATCAAATACCCCACACTTATGATACCCTCAAGCAACCTAGCACTGTATTTTCTTTATACAAGCATTTTTTCTGAATTTTCTTTTGACTTCTTCCTTCCATATGTAGGGAGAAGAACGTTTATTAAACTGAACTATAAACTTGAAGACTTCTGAACTCTTTTTTATATTTTTTTTCCGAATTTCTCTTCTTTTCTTCTTTTTCTATTTTTTTTTCTTTTGTGTTGATTCTTTCTTTTACTTGCTAGAGGGGTTTACACGTCTGGACATAATAGCTAAGACCACCTGTTTAATGGCTATAGGCAAGTTACCACAAACCGACTTCCGGTTAGCTAATCTAGAACTACAACTACAGGGGATCAACGGGGAATGAAAGAATGGGGATTGGCTGTAATGTAAATCGAACCGAAAGAACAGGCCAAGCTCAAGGGTTTAAACCTAATGGATTTATCGTTAGGTAGGCTATCTAGCTTAGTAGCTGAATCTAGGTGCCCCTATCATTCAAGAACTCGTGTCATCGTGTGGTCTCGAATAGGTCTCATGCAAATTCTAACTCATTCAAGCAAACAGAAAACCACTCAAAAAGAATTGAAATTGCAAGTTACGTGCTGATGTGAACCGCTGCAGCCGTGGGCAGACGACCCTTGAACACCGCAAGTTGGAGATCGTGCAACGAGGTTAAAACGTCGGGAACCGGGGCGGATACGTACTTTGACCCGTCGGCTATATATAGCCGGGAACCAGAAGTGTCCAGTCGATGACGCCACGCCAAGAGATGGATCCTCTTGATGATAAGTCGATCCTTAAGCAATGCAACAACGAGCAAAGGCTTGAAGGGAAGAGAACATATGTTCAAATAGGGGTTTATTGATTTCAAAAGTTGTCTTACAAGGGTGGCCGACAGCCTCCTTATATAGGTGAGGGAACAAGCTCTCCTCCCTGAAGACTACTTCCTAAATAATAATAAAATATAGACTCCTAACCTTAATTAGAATCCTAACATGCCTAAATAATTTGACTAAAGAGGAATAAAACATAAAATAATAACTGGAGTCTTTAATGTGGAATAAAAGACCTAATTAGGTTAAAAACCCTAATTCGGCGGCGGCGGGCAACTTTGGGCCGGTTGGGCTTCAGTAGCGTGGGCCGTTTTGGATTTGGTGACGGCTCGGCGGGTTTGCTTGGTCGGGCTCCGGCTGGTCTTGAACCGCGGCTTTAGTGACTTGTTTTGGGCCTTGCTCCGTGTGGGCTTCAATGCCTTCTTGAACTTCTTGGAGGGTGTAGCCTTCTTTGACAAATCGATCAGCATCCTCTTCATATCCTTCTTTGCTCCAGGATTCCATGTAGGCATTAAGTTTCTCTCGGAAGGCCTTGGTCTGACTTCGGGTAAAAGGAGGCTCAGGTCGGGTCCAAGGTTTGTTGGGCTCATCATCCCCCTCTTCTTGTGGAGGATTCGTCCTCGAATCCTGACCTATATATTCTTCATCATAATAAGGGGTTAGGTCAGCCACATTGAAGGTTGCACTTACCCCATAAGAGTTTGGCAGGTCAAGGATGTAGGCGTTGTTGTTGATCCTCTGGAGGACTGTGTAAGGCCCATCTCCCCTTGGTAGTAGTTTGGAATTCCTCTGCTCTGGGAACCGGTCCTTTCTGAAGTGTATCCACACTTGGTCTCCTGCTTCAAAAATTTTCTCCTTTCTTCCTCGGTTGGCATTGCGGAGGTATTGGGCCGTTCTTCTTTCAATATTGGTCTTGGCCTTCTCATGGAGTTGCTTGACATAGGCTGCCTTCTCTTGACCACCTGCATCTAAAAATTCATGGACAGGCAGTGGTGATAAATCCAACGGGGTTAGTGGATTAAACCCATAAACAAGTTCAAACGGGGAGTATTGGGTAGCTGAATGCACGGCTCGATTATATGCAAATTCTACATGTGGTAGACATTCTTCCCAAGTCCGGATGTTACTCTTGATGACTGCCCTCAGCATTTGTCCTAGGGACTGATTTACGACTTCAGTCTGCCCATCAGTTTGTGGGTGGCAGGTGGTGGAGAACATTAGTCGGGTGCCCAGCTTAGCCCATAAGGTCTTCCAGAAGTAGCTGACGAACTTTGAATCCCTATCGGAGACTATGGTCTTTGGAACTCCATGCATCCTCACTACCTCCCTAAAGAATAGGTCAGCAATTTGAGAGGCATCATCAGTTTTATGGCAAGCAATGAAGTGAGCCATCTTGGAGAACCTGTCAACAACCACAAATATGGAATCTTTCCCCTTTCGGGTTCTAGGTAGTCCTAGGACAAAGTCCATAGACAAGTCTACCCAAGGATGTTCAGGTATGGGCAAGGGGGTGTACAGTCCCTGGGGTCTGAGTTTAGAATTAGCTCTTTGGCACTTGGAGCATTGAGATATGATCTTCTCGGCATCGTGCCTCATCTTAGGCCAGTAGAAGTGCTCTTTGAGGGTGGCTACGGTTTTAGCTACACCAAAGTGTCCCATGAGACCTCCACCGTGGGCCTCTAGGGTTAGGATAGTCCTGCAAGAATGGTTAGGGAGACACAGTTTTGATCCTTTAAATAAATAACCATCTTGCTGGTAGAACTTACCAAATCCTCCCTGTTGACAAGCTTCAAAGATACTCTTAAAATCAGGGTCAGTGGCATAAAGGTCTTTGATGTGTTCAAAGCCGATGAATTTAGTAGAGAGGACTGAGATTAGCGTGTACCTTCAGGAAAGGGCATCTGCCACGATGTTGTCCTTACCTTGCTTATATTGAATGATGTAAGGAAAAGATTCGATGAATTCTATCCATCTAGCATGCTGCTTGTTGAGCTTGTGTTGAGCCTTGAGGTACTTGAGGGATTCATGATCCGTGTGGATGATGAACTCCTTAGGCCATAAGTAGTGTTGCCAAGTCTTCAAAGCTCGTACCAGGGCATACAGCTCTTTGTCATAGGTCGGATAGTTGAGAGTAGCGCCACTGAGCTTTTCACTGAAGTAGGCAATGGGCCTCTTCTCCTGCACAGCTCCTATCCCCACTCCAGATGCATCACACTCGATCTCAAATGGTTTGGTGAAGTCGGGCAACATGAGCAAAGGGGCCTCGGTAAGCCTTCTTTTGAGGGCTTCAAATGCCTCTTGCTGTAGAGCTCCCCACTGGAAGGGAACATCCTTCTTTAGCACGGCTGTGAGAGGAGCAGCAACGGTACTGAAGTCCCTTGCAAATCTTCGATAGAAGCTAGCCAATCCATGGAAGCTCCTAACATCAGTGATGCTTTGAGGTGTGGGCCAGGATTTGATGGCTTCTATCTTGTCTTCATCAACCCTTATACCTGCGAAGCTCACAACAAAGCCAAGAAAAACAAGATGATCTGTGCAAAAGGTGCACTTGCTCATGTTAGCATAGAGTTGTTCCTTTCGTAGGCTTTCTAAGACAGTTTTTAGGTGGCCTAAGTGATCTCCTAGATTTTTGGAATAAATAAGAATATCATCAAAGTAGACCACAACAAATTTCCCTATGTATGTCCTAAGGACTTGGTTCATTAATCTCATGAAGGTACTAGGTGCATTGGTTAAGCCGAATGGCATGACCATCCACTCATATAATCCTAGTTTAGTTTTGAAAGCAGTTTTCCACTCATCACCTTCCTTCATTCGGATTTGATGGTACCCAGATTTAAGATCAATTTTGGAGAAGATGGTGGCACCATATAGTTCATCCAGCATGTCGTCTAACCTAGGAATAGGATGACGATACTTAACTGTTATGTTGTTGATTGCTCGGCAGTCAACACACATCCTCCATGTGCCTTCCTTCTTGGGGACTAGAATGACGGGGACAGCACAAGGACTCATGCTTTCTCGGACATATCCCTTGTCCATCAATTTCTCCACTTGGGCTTGGATTTCCTTGGTTTCTTCTGGATTGGTACAGTAGGCTGGTTTGTTTGGTAAGGCAGCTCCGGGTACCAAGTCTATCTGGTGTTCGATGCCTCTTAGTGGTGGCAGTCCACTAGGGATTTCTTCGGGGAAGACATCTTTGAATTCCTGTAGAAGAGAAGTAACAACACTAGGTAGAGAAGTATTAGGGTTATAAATCAAACACTCCTTGTAGCGGATGATCACAAGGGGCTTCCTAGAGACTAGGGATTGTTTGATCTCACTCGGGGTGGCTAATAGGTTTTCTCTCCTATCATTCTCACTCTTTTGAGCTCTGGGACCTGTAAGGTCTTGTAATTCTGTTTTTACACTCGTAGGATCTCTCGTTTGTTCTCTCTTCTCTCTGTTCTTGAGCTCCCTCTCTTTCTTTTCTTTGATGGCCTTTCGATCTAGCTGGTCTTGGAGAATCTCAGTAGGTGACATTGGCCGTAGAGTGTACTTAGTATCCCAATGAATGAGGTTGTACCTGTTGGTTCTTCCATCATGTGTGGAATACCTGTCGAATTGCCAAAGTCTTCCTAACAAGATGTGGGCAGCTTCCATAGGAACCACATCACATAAAATGTTATCTGTGTATCTTCCAATATAGAAGGGAACATGTGCTTGTCGGGTGACCCTCAATTCCCCACAGTTACTAAGCCAATGAAGTTTGTAGGGTTTCGGGTGTCTTTGGGTTTGAAGACCAAGCCCCTCAACCAATTCTTGGCTTACAGCATTAGTACAGCTTCCTCCATCAATTACCATACTACAAATTTTGTTTTGAATTACGCACCTTGTATGAAAGAGGTTATCTCGTTGTTCCCATCCTTCCTCCACAACTTGTGCGTTGAGGATTCATCGGGATACAGTAGAGAGTCGTCGGGCCGACTTTGGGGGTCGGGGGGCACTAGGGTTATGTACGGGTGGGGGCCGAGGTCTAAGTCGCCCAGGGCTTGGGGCTTGAGCGGCGGCCCGGGTCATGGACCGGGTGAGAACTCCGGTCCGGGCAGGTACTCGAGGTGCTCTGGGGTCAGGTGGCGTTGGGTTGGGGGAGGATTGGGCGGCGCCGAGGTCATGCAGCTCGTCGGGTGCGTCGGCATTAGGTGGTGTTCAAGCGGAATCGGTTAGGGCGGCTTCCAGGTCTTGAGCCTCGTCGGGTATGCCGGGAATGGTTGGCGTCGGGTCGGCGTAGGTCAGAATGGCGTCGGGGGCGGCCGGTCCATCGGGTGGCATCAAGATTGGGCGCTCAGGTGTCGGGGTTTGGGCGGGCGGCGTCGGGGTCGGGTGCTCGGGCGTCGGGGCTGGTCGGGCAGGGCCGGTCGGGGCCGAGGCCGAGCGCTGGGGCGCTGGGGCCTGAGGCAGCGCCAAGGCGGGGGCCAAGCGCTGGGGCGCTAGGGCCTGGGGCAGCGCCGAGGCTGGGGCCGAGCACTGGGGCGCTAGGGCCTGGGGCAGCGCCAAGGCTGGGGCCGAGCGCTGGGGCGCCGGGGCCTGGGGCAGCGCCAAGGCTGGGGCCGAGCGCTAGGGCACCGGGGCCGGTCGGGCAGTGCTGGTCGAGGCCGGGGCCGCGTGCCGGGGCCGGGCGCCGGGTTGTGCCGGCTTCTCTTGGCAATTGACCCAAGGTGGCTGTAGGACTTGGGAAGCTTCCCCCATTGCCGCTTCTATCTTGGCAAGTCTTTGATCTGCCATGGTTAGTTGGAACAAGTATCTGGCTTCACAAATCTCTCAAAATCCTCCTCACTCACTCTTGATTTTTCTTCTCGTGTTTAAAATATAATAGACGCACTCAATAAAAGTAGAACATAAACGCTTCACCTTCAAGCAGTTGCAAGTTTCTTCAAAGATTCGAGGATAGACTTACCAGTATGTAGGTGCCAGGGCTCGAGCTTCTAAGGTCTTCCTTGTAGCTAGGGCTTGGTGAACTCTCCGTCTTGTCCCCGGGCTTCCTCCCGTAGCAAGCGATCTCGGTGTTGGGGTCGGGCAACGAAAGCCTATCTTCTATCCCCTCTTCTTAGGATTGTTCTTACTATCTCGGCAAGGGTGGCCTCTCTCTAGTTGGGTCTTTATATTTTCTTTTGACCTCTTTTCTTTTCTTTTATTTTTCTTGATCTCGACTTAGGGTTTTGTCGATGGTATGATGGCCACCGGTTTTTCTTTGCCTTACACTTGAAAAGAACTGAATACATAAATTGAAACAATAGGGATTTTTCAAAACTATTTCTATGAAAGCGATAAAGATATGAATCCAGGGTAACCTGGAGACTGGGATAGATTGTGGTCCGTGAGCTGAACCGTGCTCTGATACCAACTGATGTGAACCGCTGCAGCCGTGGGCAGACTACCCTTGAACACCGCAAGTTGGAGATCGTGCAACGAGGTTAAACCGTCGGGAACCGGGGCGGATACGTACTTTGACTCGTCGGCTGTATATAGCCGGGAACCAGAAGTGTCCAGTCGATGACGCCACGCCAAGAGATGCATGCTCTTGATGATAAGTCGATCCTTAAGTGATGCAACAACGAGCAAAGGCTTGAAGGGAAGAGAACATATGTTCAAACAGGGGTTTATTGATTTCAAAAGTTGTCTTACAAGGGTGGCCGGCGGCCTCCTTATATAGGTGAGGGAACAAGCTCTCCTCCCTAAAGACTACTTCCTAAATAACAATAAAATATAGACTCCTAACCTTAATTAGAATCCTAACACGCCTAAACAATTCGACTAAAGAGGAATAAAACATAAAATAATAACTGGAGTCTTTAATGTGAAATAAAAGACCTAATTAGGTTAAAAACCCTAATTCGGCGGCGGCGGGCAGCTTTGGGCAGGTTGGGCTTCGGTAGTGTGGGCCGGTTGGGATTTGGTGATGGCCCAACGGGTTTGCTTGGTCGGGCTCCGGCTGGTCTTGAACCGCGGCTTTAGTGACTTGTTTTGGGCCTTGCTCCGTGTGGGCTCCAATGCCTTCTTGAACTTCTAGGAGGGTGTAGCCTTCTTTGACAAATCGATCAGCATCCTCTTCATATCCTTCTTTGCTCCAGGATTCCATGTAGGCATTAAGTTTCTCTCGGAAGGCCTTGGTCTGACTTCGGGTAAAAGGAGGCTCAGGTCGGGTCCAAGGTTTGTTGGGCTCATCACGTGCAATGGATCAAAAGCTCATAGTTGGTTTGCTAGTCAGATTCGGTCATTTTCATGCAATCAAGATGACAAACTACAAGTGTGATTTTGAAAATCTGTTCTGACTAGGCAATTCAGCATCAAAGTATACACGTTGGTTCTCAGGTTCTGGGTTAAGCAGTCTAAGCATCATTATGACAGATTGAACAACAACTTAACATCAAAAATCAAGAACCAAGCAATTCTAATGCTAGAGAAACTGGAAAGGAACCACGGAACACACAAAAACACAATCAAGGGTAATCAAGCTCATGCAAGGTTCTCTAGCATCCTACCCCACACTTAAACTGTTCTGTGTCCTCACAGGACTAAAACTAGAGTTGAGAGTGAAATAGAAGAACCTGGACTGAGATGCCTGATGTAGGGGATGAACTCGGGTCTTCGGAGCAAAGGGAATCTACCAAAGCGAAGGGAAGTGTAGTAGACCCGAAGCAAAGGGAGTCTACCAACTGCCTGCAAAACAAAAACAAATGAAAGATAAAAAGGAAACCGGGACAAGTGTCCCGGATCCACACAGAAAAAAGTTGGATCGAAATCCAAAAAGAAGAAATAAAAGAAGGGACAAGGAAGAGGATACAACCCGATCACTGCTGGTCAGGTGCATCGGGAGGTGGAATGTGGTGGACGTCGTTGACCTGCCGCTGCCATGCCAGCTGCGCCTCGTACCTCTCATCATCGCGGCACATGTGCTGCTGCATAATAACCCATCTGGCATCCTGGGTGGCGGTGTCTGTGCCTCGCCACTCTTGGAGTCACTCGTACAGCTCTCCAAGATCAGCTGGATGCGGCCGGTGCTGAGGATGAGGCACCTGGAATGGATCCTGGAAGAGGGACTGCTGCTGATATGCATCCCCTGCCTGCTGCTGTGGCGAGGGTATATGATCGTCAAACACCAGCTCCGGCTGAGGAAGCTGCTCCTCAGAATCATCTTCTTCCTCTGAATCGTCCTCGTGTTGGACAGGAGGAGCTGCTGCCACCTGTGGACCAAGGTACAACTCGAGGGCGTACTCGACCGCTAAATCACCACCTACGGTGTGTACCATGCGACGTGGGACGTCAGGGCCATAGGACTGGCTGAGACCGAGGGAGATTATGTGTCGGCCTACAAAGTTACTGCCAAGGAGTGAGCGAGGCGGCCTTGGCTTTTGGGTCTTCTGGTGGAAGATGCGTGCAAGCACCCATCCCGGATAAAGAGGATAAGCCTCTCAGATGGCACGTAGAAGAAGGAGCTCCTCTCTGCTGATGTGGTGGTGGTCCTTTTCTGGAGCAAACAGCAGTGACCTACGCCAAACCATATGAATAAAACGATAGAGAGGGTGAGAAAGTGACCTGACGGAGTTATGAGACGTGGTCTGAGCGTCCGGTACTCCAGTGATGTGGCTCCAGAGCGCGTCATATTCCTCTCCTTTGCCCGTGTTGTTCTCCCAGCCGAGGTGGTGACCCTCGTAGTGCTCCCGGGGGATGCCGAGATGAGCTGCGAACTCATCGTAGGTGAATGTCTTGTACACCCCGCCAAGATAGAAGGAGATGACCTTCTTGTGCTGCCTCCTCTTGTGCTCATCTAGCTCGAATGTAGCCCAGAACTCCTGGAGCGTGACGTCTGGAAAGCTAGCAGCCAGAGTGGTCAGCTCCAAAAGTCCTGAAGGTGCCAACGAGTCGAGCACATTCTGGTGCCAATCCTCATCGTGCACGAGGAGGGAGTCCATGGACAGTGGTCGCACGTCGGCTCCGGGAACGTGCTCGAACCTCTGGCCTTATTCTTGCGCTCATTGGTTACGTTCCTATTGCATAAAAGAAAAGAAACCAAATTAGTCAAAATAAGAACCTACCCACACTTAGTAGGAAAAAACTCAATTTCACAAAGAAATGAGGACAACCGAGTGGGGGTAAGCAAAATGAGTAACCGATAATCACAATTAATCACAAAACATGCAAAAGACTAGCCAGAAATGTTAACATCACAACTAGAGTTCAGAAGTCAAACCGACATTCAAAAAGTCAACTTTATAACGCAGTGAAACCTAGTCATGGCAATTACTAGCCCAAATCGAGGAATGACGGCATAACATCATCTCTGACAACCAACAAAGTAATACGAACGGGAATGGATAAACATGGCAGCCAAAAGATCAATAAAAGTTCAAGGTCAAACCGAGATTTCATAAAAAGTCAACACCACAAAGAATCATTCTGTAAGCATAGCAACATATGATCAAATGGTTTCAAATTTCAGCACAATTCTCCCTAAGCATGCTAGAATGGTCCAAAGCAATCTATTTACCAAAATTCTCACGAAACAGTCAGCACGCAAATCGAGGTAAACCAAAAAAGTCAACCGAAGTCAACCCCGACGAAATTCAGCATTCAACATGTCAAAAGACTCGTAATGAAAAACTCTCCAACTTACCTTGAGGTCATAGTGGCTGAAAACAAATGGACGAAGAGGAATCGGTGAAAACTCAAGAAATTAGGTTTCGGTGGAACTGGAGCTCTAGAGCTCCGATTCGGACGTTCTACGCCTTGGAATGATCGGGAGAGAGAGAGGAGGGGTGCGGCGGCGGTCGGAGATGGCGGCAGGATCGGGCGGCGGCGACGAAGATAGTGGCTGCGACAATTTTTTTCGAAGGGGGTTCTGGTTTCTTTTTTTGAAAACGAAAATGTGAGGGGAGAGAGAGAGGAGGGACCGGGAAAAGGGGATAAGATTTTTTGGATTTTCTCAAATTTTTTGGCAAAAAGAAGTGCAAGTTTTCGCCGAAAAATTCAGTTCAAAACGTCTGCCAGATTTTAAAGTTAGTTTTCACCGAGAAGTGTGAAACTTTTCGCCGAAAAGTTTATCAAAAATTCAGACAGAAAACACAGTGGGTTTTAAAGAGGAGTTTTCGTCGATAAGGGTGCAATTTTTGGCAAAAACTTTGCACTGCAGCTTTTCAAACATTTTCGTAATTCCGGCAAACTTCAGAAAATCAGAATTAATTTGAGAAAAATCTGAACAACCTCAAACAACTTGCGATTGAAACGATGATACACACACTACACACGAAAAATAAGAATTCACGCAAACTGACACTTTTGGCTCCCCTGAACTGACTCTAAAACAATGAGTTCGACACAAATTAAAAAAAACTGACTCCAGCCGTGGGTTGCCTCCCACAAAGCGCTCTTGATTAACGTCCTTGAGCTGGACGATATCTGGATGGTATTAGGAGACATCCCAACTAAGGATCTCCTTAACGCTAGCGTCAGAATTCATGAAGTAGAGCTTCGGGGTATCTCCGTCGAGCGTGAATTTCTTCCCGTTAGCATGAGTGAGCGTAGTGCGTCCATCGGGAAGATGATCAGTGATCTTGAATGGTCCAAACAGTTCTCTTGAGAGATCATCCTTCGTGAGTGTTACAATGGAAGGAATGAGGACAGTCGGCTTTATCTTCGCTTTGACCTCCGGCTTCATTTCACCAGGATCTATGATCTTTGGCACTTCCTTGGGAGATGCTTTTGGCTTCTCCTTCTTCACTTGCTCCTGCGCCGGTGGCTTGACAGGGACTGGTGGTGCAGCTGGCTCGAAAGAGGATGGCGGAGCAACTAGCCTCCAGACCATTTTAGTCTTCTTCTGATTCTTCCTCCGTAGCCCGCCAGTTTCCTTGCTTGACGGTGATTGAGAAGAATAGGCTTTTAGTTCCTTCTTCTTCGGCGGCTTTTGTGTCGAAGATCCTAGTTTCTGCTTGATAATTTGTTCAACACCTGCAACAACAGTTGATCTAGAAACACTGGAAGAGACATCAGTAACGGAGTTGACCGGAGTCAACTCCACAGTTTCAATAGCAAGACAGTGAGGTTCTTCATCCATAGGAGTATATTTCATACCGTCCTTAAGGTGGAGTGTTATCGTTTCCTTACCAACCCTCAAGGTCAAAGAACCACTCAGAAAATTGATTTGCATTCCGGTTGTTGCCATGAAGGGTCAACCTATAAGAATAGTAGAATCCTCCTTGCTAGTATCTATAACCACAAAATCAGCTAAGAAAGTGAAAGGACCACATTTAGTAACAACATCCTTAATCTCTCCTCTAGGTGTTTTCAATGATCTATCAGCAAAGACAAGTTGCATGCTAGTCGATTCAAGTTCTCCTAGATTCAATTTCTCGAACAAACTCATAGGCATGACATTGACAAACGCACCTAGATCAACAAAACTATGTTCTATCTCAATATCATTAATGACTAGAGGTAGCGTGAAAGAACCAGGATTGGAACACTTAGCTGGATATGGTGACGGATGCTTCTTGCTACGGAAGGTAGGGTATCCTTCTTTGTTCCCCCACATACCAGTCTCGATCCTTGCGTTCGGTAGCAATGCATTCGGGAAGGGAGGCTTCTCGTAGTACGGAGCAAGAGGAGGATCATACTCCTTAGCCGCCTCCTTCTTCTCCGGAACTTCAATGGCCCTGTATAAATTAGAAGAAGCATTAGTAGGTGAGTTTGTCAGATTTTGAATAGATACCATCTTAGCTTGCTCCTTTCTTGGATTCGGCTCGGTTTGGCTTGGAAGTTGGCCAGACGGGCGGCCAGATGCTAGCATGCTAGAGATCTGGTTCACTGCATGCTCTATTCTTTGACCGGATGCAATATGTTCTTGGTTGAGGAGAGTTTGAGCTTTGAACTGACTATCATGATCGTCAAGTCTGGTGATGATCTGATTCGGCTTCTTGTCAGGTTCACTGACGTTGTTGTCCTTCTGATGCTGCTGTCCTGTATAAGTATTGTTCAAATATTGATTCTGGTGATTGCCAGGAGCAGTTCCATAGTTACCCGGATTTCGGTGCGGCGGCTGGTAGATACCCCCCATCGGATTGTTTGGCTTCTGATCCTGAGCTGAACCAGTTGGTCGGTTATTCTGATTCTGCCCCTGGTTCTGGTTGACACTGACATTGTAGGGAGAGCGATTTTGGAAGTTTCCCTGTTGTCTGTAATTGCGGTAGCCAACATAACCTTGTTGATTGTTGCTAAAGCCTTGAGAAATGAAATTGACTTCTTCGGCAGACCAGACTTCTACTTTGCCAAAGTTCTGGCATTGGCCTCCGTTATGAGCACAAGCTCCACACCACTCGCAATCAGCAATGTAGATAGAGGCTGCTAGTGGCTTGATAGGTGTAGTAGACTTCTTCAGATGCTTCTCAACTTCTGCTTTAATGGTTGCTTTGAGATCAAGCTTGCGTCTTGATCCTTCTGATTGTCGTTCCCAGTTCCTTGACTTGTAGGGGTGGCTAATGGCATAGTGGGTAATGGGTACCCGCGATCCCGGCCCGTACCCATTCGGGTAGTGGGTACCCATTACCCGAATGGGTTCGGGCTATGGTATGAGCTTCGAGTCTAATGGGTACCCACTACCCGAACGGGTAATACCCGTGGGTACCCATTAACCCGTTTAGCCCGATTACTAAAATAATAATAAACTAAAATGCCCTTTCCTCCATTACCATTCACGACATCCCCTTTCCCTAAAACCTAATTTCTAATCTGTTGAAATCTTCAATCATTCATCGCTTCTTCAGTCGAAGGAGTAAGCTGACTGACGAAGGAAGCTCTGTCGGACGGAACAGCCGCCGACCCATCAGCCATCGACGACGACGAAATTGCTTGCACTCCTCTGCTACTCTGTCGGAAGCTCTATTGCTCAACCGGACGACAACATGTATTTCTTTAGCCTCTGCTATATAGTGCTATTCTCACGCTTCCAACAAGAATACTCGATTCATTCCTACTGATATTACTTTAGTGACTGATGAGCGGCAACAAATCTGGGTGGCTCCTGATTTCTTTCACTCCTCTGCTAAATCTGGGTGGTTTCTGTTTGTAAATCTGCTGTAACCATCCATCCAAGTTTATTTTCTACTATATAAAAATCCAATTTTGACTTAGTAGTCGCATGATCTGTGACAGTAAGCAATCCCACCAACTTTTTAAACAAAACTAAACAAACCAAAGTAATGATTTGAAGAAGAAGAAGTAGTGAGTAGTGGTGTCGCCATCTTCATTCGTCACCATCATCACCTTCCTTCCAGGCTTCCAATTCCATTAGTATTTGTTTACTAATTTCTACTACTACTCAAACAAACAAAACCAAAGTTGGTGCTTTCAAACCCAAACCAATTTCTCACAGGGAATCATTATTATCATCCATTTAGCCTCATTCTTAATGTTTGATTAATTTGGTTACCATGTGCATATTTGCTCTTTCTTCTTTCTTGTTTAATTAATTTGGTTAATCTGCTATGTTGTTGTTTTGTTTTCAAAACTCAAAAGATTGTATTTTGTTTATTTCAGTAAGATGGCAAGTAATGCTGCAGCTCCACAGCCTACACCACCACAAGAAGATGCGCCAATAACAAATGAAGCTAGTAATGCAGTACCAACTGATGGTGCACATGTTGAGGAAAGTGCTGCATCCGGCTCTGGGGGTATTCAACCAAAGAAAAGACAATTGAGGTCTCCGCATTGGGAAGGTTTTACTGCAGTTTATTGTATGGAAGGTAATCCACCGAGAGAGGTCCGTTATGGGAAATGCAACCGGTGTGAGGCAATCATCAAAGCCAACTCAAGCAATAGTGGCACTAATGGATTGAAGAATCACCATGAGTCATGTCAGAGGAAGTTCAAGGACTTACAGACACAACCAAAATTGAGTTATCAAGTGAAGAAAGATGGTGTTGTTTCAAAAGAGGATTGGGTATTCAATGCTGAAGAAGTTCGTCTCGCGTTGGCTGAAATGATAATTTTGGATGAACTCCCATTTAGGTTTGTTGAGAGGCTAGGTTTCACACGATTTATGGCTCGTTGTTGCCCGATGTTTGAGATTCCAGGTAGGAGGGCCATTAGGGATGATTGCGCGAGGCTATTCTTGGAGAGAAATGACAGCTTGAAGTCATTATTCCACTCAAAGGGAATGGGGAGGATCTCAATAACCACAGATTGTTGGACCAATCTTCGAAACCAAAACTTCATATGTGTAACTGCTCATTTCATTGGAAGGAATTGGCAGTTGCATAAGAAGATCATCGCATTCAGGATGATCGTTAGTCACAAAGGAGAAGATGTGGCCGATTCAGTTATGGATGTACTAAGTGAGTGGGATATTAGAAGCTTGAAAGTGTGCTCAGTGCTGACAGAATGCTGCTGCTGTAATGTGTTGTTGTTTGCTGTCCAGTTTATTAAGTTTTTCTGTTTACAAAATTCTGATTTCACATTACCCATTTCACATTTCATAAGCATTTCACATTGTTTAAAAATTCTGATTTGTGCAGCACTGCAAGTTTGTTTGCAATTAAATAAATTTTGATTATATATTATTTTTGTTTAGTGGGGCTTTAGTGGGTATAGTGGGTACTCCGGCCCGATCCCATTATCATTATATGGGTACCCACTACCCGAACGGGTTCGGGCTATGGGATGAGCTTCGAGTCTAATGGGTACCCACTACCCGTTTCTTAATGGGTACGGGTACCCAAGCCCGTCCCATTAGCCAGCCCTATTGACTTGGAAGCACAGTTCGCGAAATGGAGGAAAGCAGCTTCAGGTGTGAGGGTAGTGCAATCCCCTTCAGCTAGGGAATTGACCCATTTAGCAGATTCTTCACGAAGACCTCGAGCAAAGATTTCAGCTAACTGTCTCTGCTCGAAACCATGGTGAGGACAGTTGTAGAGAAGTTCTTGGAATTCATTCCAAGTGTCATATAAGCTCGCTCCTTCCTTCTGAGAAAATCTGGCGATGCTGTCCTTGAAGGCTGTTGTTCTGGAAGGAGGGAAGTACTCTTCGACGAAATCTTGAGCAAGAGTATCCCAATCTTTGTAGTAACCAGGTGGTTTGCCAGTGAGCCACCTCTTAGCTGCGCCTTTAAGAGGGAACGGGAAAGCTATCAAGCATAGAGTGTTCTTGTCGAGATTCCCATTCTTGAAAGTGTCGCAGAGATCAATGAAATCCGCCAGATGCGTGCACGGATTGTCAAGTGGCCTGCCTTCAAATTGTAGATCCCTAGAGATCATGGTCAAGAAAGGAATCTTTATCTCATAGTTAGGATCTCCTTCGATGCGTGGGACGGCGATAGAAGATCGAACGCTAGTTACGCTCGGCTTGTTGTAGTCAGCTAGACTCTTCGGTGCGCCCATTGGTGGTGGTAATTGATCACCCATCCTAGGAGATGGAGGAGGTGAGAGCGATTCGGTGAATGAAGTGGATGAAGATGACGGTGAAGATGAAGATGAGGAACTCTCCTTTAGTTCCTCGATCTTAATTGGAGTGAAAGATGGAAGTGGGTTGGTTCTGCCTCTCGTTGGAATTCGTGATTATCTTGGCGGAGCAAAACTGCCTGGTCTCTCTATACTCTTTGCCTTGTCGTTCTTGGCGGTTTGGGAGCGCGTGAGAGGGCGGTGGTGCATAAACCTGTGAACAACCTACGAATGACAAAAACAAGCAAAACCAGGGTAAAATCGAAGTGGATGGAAAAATGAAAGATGGAAAGTAGAAGAATAAAATGCCAGTTCTTCTTTCAAACAATTAAAAGAAGTCCCCGGCAACGGCGCCAATTTGATGAGCTGCAGAATAGTGCGTGATCAAATAACTACCAAGCTGGAAGCTAAGTAGATCGTATTCCACGAGTCTTTTAATAATTGTCTACTCAAATGTAAAGACAGATTACTCATAATTAACACATTGTGCATGGTGTGAGTTCCACGACTTCTATCCTAGAAAATCAAAGTAAATTAAAACTAAATTGAAAGACAGATTGAAAGATTGGTTAACTTAACAAAGACGACAGAAAAGCTCAGACTTTGAATCCCCCTTAGTTCACTAGAGCATTGGCAATCAACAGATCAGCGGATTTCAATTCTCGTTCAATCAATTCTAACACAACACCATAACTCCTGACCCTTAGGTTTAAGACTGGAAAACGTTCGCTCTATCCGATCTAGCTACCAAGATTAATTAGCCTCCCGAGTACGATCGCTTCTTGCGATGACTAAACTAACTGGTGGAATTACTAACGATTTATGAGTTACTCTTGCAGTGGATTAACCCTAACTGGTTCCTACGAAAGGCTCACTCCAATGAATAGGTTAATTGTTGATTTGGTGTTTTAAAGTAAGTCAAGTGTTCGCTTCTATCCTTAGCTTAACAAGAATCTAATCTAGGTGATCAATCCAGATGAGAAACATAAACAACGAAGAACAAATCAAACATGAAAGAGAAACTTATTGAACTTTGAATCTAATCACTGCCAATCCGTGACTGCTTTAAAGCCTTGGGTTACTTAGGGTTCATCTAGTCTAAGCTCTACGAGTTTAGCTGCTCATGTTCATAACGACAGAATCAAAGACAGAAACAGAGTTCATCATGAAAAGGAAGAACAGATAGAAATTGTAAAACCTAATTAAGACGACTCTAGCAAAGCTTCACTCTCCGGTAATCTTCAATCCTAGCTCCGAGTCTCCGAGGTGAAGGGATGGCGTCACGATCTCTTCCTGGCTCTTCAAACTCTCAAACTCTGCTCTCTCGAACTCTTTAGGCCTGGAACTCGTGAAAGTTTGATTATGAAAAGTATATTTTTATGTTTGGGCCGCCGGTTAAGTATTTATACTTAACCCTATCAGCGCCGGATTTGTTAAGGATTTTTCGATGAAAACTTAAGGAGTTTTCGCTGAAAACTTCAGTGTAAATCGCTGGCTCCGTCGACTGATTCTCCTGTGAGTTTTAAGTCTACAGTTTTTGGCGAGAACTTCACTTCTCGCCGAAAACTTCTTCTTGTATTTCTCTGCCAATTTCTTCTGGAGTTTTCACCGAAAACCTGAGGACTTTTCACCGAAAACTCTAGTGTAAAACGGGGCAGGATTTATGTTGACTTGATTGACTTCATGGACTGGTTCCGGTGTGGTTCCTCGAGGTTCCAATGCTTTAGACACGTCCTTGGCTACTTTATTTGATGGCAAAAACCTGTGCTATCATGAAAACACTAGAAAACCATCAAATAGACCCGAAACGGGCCAAAGTAACACAAATGGCACGAGATAGAGTAGTTGAGTGAATATTCGCTATTCTACCCTAAAAACCATGTCTTAAGCCAAGAAATGTCGCTTAAATGAGGCTGATAATCACATCAAATCGAGTGTCATCAACGATCATGATAATCAATTCAAAGCTCAAGCCTCTCTTAACCAAGGACAAATCGCTCAGAGTCAGAGAGTGGAGAGTACGATGAACAGTATTGCTACTCTGTTAGCCAACAATCCTTTCTTCGGTCAAGCACCATCTCAAAGCAACCTTTGCATAAAGAGTGAACATGCCAAAGCCATCACAACCAGAAGCGAGAAGCAAACAGCTGATCCAAAGGCCCCAGAGCCAGATATGGTACCTGATGCTAATGTTGTGAACATGCCAGAAGTGGAGGACATCACGACAGAGGAAGAAGATAAGGGAGAGGATGAAGAGGCTCAACAACCCCCTCCAACAGCAACTCCTACCTCAGTCTTAGCACCTTACCAACCAAGGATCTCGTATCCGAAGGCCATGAAGCTTAAGACATTGAATACTCAATACAAAAGATGGTACTTAGTTCTGAAGAATACAGAAATCAAGATACCAGTGACTGAAGCTGTGAGATCATACCACCGCTTGGAAAATTCTTTAAGGATCTAGTGAAGAACGTGAAGAGCGGGGAGGTGTTCTCCGTCACCCTCACCAACAAGTACGCCGACATCCTTAATAAACCGTCTCTCCTACATCAGCCGCCACCCCCTCCAGCTAAGTGTCCTGATTCTGGTGCTTTTACATTACCATGCATGATTAACGGTATAGAAATAGAGCGTAGTCTAGCTGATTCTGGTGCTTCTATTAACGTTATGCCTACTTATCTTTATGAGAAATTGAACTTAGGTAAACTAAAACCCATTAGCTTACACCTAGTACTAGCTGATAGAACAGTCAAATTTCCTAGGGGAGTTATAGAAGATGTAGCTATTCGTTGCGGTCCTTTTACCATTCTGGCAGATTTTGTTGTTCTAGATAACCGAGAGGTAGATGTCACTCTCATCCAAGGATGACCATTTTTGACAATAGTTGGCGCAAATATCAATTGCAAACAGGTCTCGTTGACTTTGATGGTCAGAGGTGATAGTGTAACATTCCTCCTCAAGGACAGTATGAAGTATTCCACTGCGCAAGATGATAAATGTTTTTCGATTGATGCTTTGGAGCTGGCTTTGGCCAGTTTTGTTACTAATTCCTTGACTAGCGACCCGCTAGAGTTGTGTTTGATTTCAGGTATGGAAGACGCATTGGATGATCCAGAATAACTCCAATGGCAAGAGGAGCTCACCGACCAGAAATTGGCATCCTTAACTACTCCTGCACTGTCGCCTCTTGAGCGTTCACCCAACCGGATCACCACCTCGTATGAACAGCCACCAGAGCTCACACTTAAGGAACTCCTAGATCATCTGGAATATGCATTCTTAAGGAAGGAGTGTCAGCTGCCAGTTATCATCAGTTCTGCATTGTCATCCGGACAGAAGAAGCAACTAGTCAAGCTACTAAAGAAACACATTCGGGCTATAGCCTAGAAACTATCCGACATCTGGGGGATCTCCAAAACATTCTGCAAACACCGGATAGTGGTAGATGAGGAGTTCAAACCGGTGAGACAACCATAGCGCCGATTGAACCCGATGATGCAAGATGTCGTGAAGAAGGAAGTCTTGAAGCTCCTTGACGCCAGGATTATCTATCCCATCGCCGATAGCCCTTGGGTCAGCCCAACTCAAGTCGTTCCAAAGAAGGGAGGGATCACAGTGATTCCTAATTAGAAGGGCGAGCTTATTCCTACCCATACCGTCACAGGATGGAGAGTCTGCATTGATTATAGACTCCTCAATGATGCAACCAAGAAGGATCACTTCCCATTACCATTCATTGATTAGATGCTTGAAAGGTTAGCTGGCCATGAATATTATTGTTTCTTGGATGGGATGTCTAGATACTTCCAGATTCTGATAGAGCTCGACGACCAAGAGAAAACGACCTTCACTTGCCCGGTTGGTACCTTTGCTTATCGTCGTATTCCCTTTGGATTGTGCAATGCTCCAGGTACTTTTTCAGAGATGCATGCTTGCTATCTTTGGGGATTTAGTAGAGAACGTCGTGGAGGTGTTCATGGACGATTTCTCTGTTTATGGTGATTCATTCTCTCAATGCTTGGCTAACTTGGATAAGGTACTAGCTCGATGCGAAGAGACGAATCTAGCTCTAAGTTGGGAGAAATGTCACTTCATGATGACCGAAGGTATTGTTTTTGGCCATAAGATATCTAGACTTGGAATAGAGTTGACTGCGCCAAGCTTGAAATAATTGCTAGCCTTCCGCCACCTTCCTCTGTCAAGACGGTTCGTAGCTTCCTTGGTCATGCAGGATTCTACTGGAGATTCATTAAGGACTTCTCCAAAATAACTCTCCCTATGACCAAGCTCTTGGAGAAGGATACATCGTTCGTGTTTGACAAGGCATGTCTTGAAGCCTTTCAGATCTTGAAGACCCATCCCACTACCGCACCTATCCTCACGACACCGGATTGGAGCCTTCCCTTTGAAATCATGTGCGATGCTAGCGACTTCGCGGTTGGGGACGTTCTGGGACAGAGGAAGGAAAAGATATCCCATCCAATTTACTTCGCTAGCAAGACTCTTAACGATGCTCAACGTAACTACACCACAACAGAAAAGGAGCTCCTAGCAATTGTGTTCTCGTTCGACAAATTCAGACAGTATCTGGTGCTCTCACATACCATAGTTTATACTGATCACGCTGCGCTGCGCCACCTACTAGAAAAACAAGACTCAAAGCCAAGGATGATTCGTTGGGTGCTCTTACTTCAAGAATTTGACATAGATATCAAGGACAAGAAGGGAGCAGAAAACTTGGCAGCCGACCACCTGTCTCGACTCGAAGAATCCCAACCAGGTAAGTCTTCTACCTCTCCTATCGATGATTCTTTCCCTGATGAGTTGTTGCGTCTTGAATACCAAGAACAGGTAAATAGCATAACCATTGAACCATGGGCAATCCATCACGCTCATACCTTGAGTAATGCGACCACATCAAATGAACCATGGTACGCGGCCACCGCCAACTACCTCGTCTCTGGTACTATTCTAGAAGAGTTCAACCACAACATGAGAAGAAGGCTGATCAAGTGATGACACTCGATTTGATGTGATTATCAGCCTCTTTAAGCGACATTTCTTGGCTTAAGGCATGGTTTTTAGGGTAGAATAGTGAATATTCTCTCAACTACTCTATCTCGTGCCATTTGTGTTACTTTGGCTCGTTTCGGGTCTATTTGATGGTTTTCTAGTGTTTCCGTGATAGCACAGGTTTTTGCCATCAAATAATGTAACCATGGACGTGTCTAAGGCATTGGAACCTCGAGGAACCGCACCAGAACCAATCCAAGGAGTCAATCAAGTCAACAGAAATCCTACCCCATTTTACACTAGAGTTTTCGGCGAAAAGACCTGAGGTTTTTGGCAAAAACTCCAGAAGAAATCGGCAGAGCAATACAAGAAGAAGTTTTTGGCGAGAAGTCAAGTTCTCGCCGAAAACTCTAACCAACCAGCTCAAAGGAGAATCAGTCGACGGAAGCCATCAATTTTCACTAAGTTTTCGACGAAAACTCCTTAAGTTTTCGCCAAAAAATCCTTAACAAATCCAGCGCTGATTGGGTTAAGAATAAATACTTAACCGGCGGCTCAAATAAAAAATAAACTTTTCATAATAGAACTTTCACGAGTTCCAGACCTAAGGAGTTCGAGGAGCAGAGTTTGAGAGTTCGAAGAGCCTGGAAGAGATCGTGACGCCATCCCTTCACCTCAGAGACTCGGAGCTAGGATTGAAGATTACCGGAAAGCGAAGCTTTGCCAGAGTCGTCTTAATTAGGTTTTACAGTTTCTATCTGTTCTTCCTTTTCATGATGAACTCTGTTTCGGTCTTTGATTCTGTCGTGATGAACATGAGTAGCTAAACTCGTAGAGCTTAGACTACATGAACCCTAAGTGACCCAGGGCTTTAAAGTGGTCACGGATCGACGATGATTAGATTCAAAGTTCAATCAGTTTCTCTTTCATGTTTGGTTTGTTCTTCGTTGTTTATGTTTCTTGTCTAGCTTGATCACCTAGATTAGATTCTTGTTAAGCTCAGGATAGAAGGGAATGCTCGCCTCACTTTAAAACACCAAATCAACAATTAACCTATTCATTGGAGTGTGCCTTTCGTAGGAACAAGTTAGGGTTAATTCACTGCAAGAGTAACTCATAAATCGTTAGTAATTCCACCAGTTAGTTTAGTCATCGCAAGAAGCGACCGTACTCGGGCGGCTAATTTATCTTGGTAGCTAGATCAGATAGAGCGAACGTTCGCCAATCTTAAAACTAAGGGTCGGGAGTTATGGTGGTGTCTTAGAATTGATTGAACGAGAATTGAAATCCGCTGGCCTGTTGACTGCCAATGCTGGAAGCCGAATTCTTTTGGCCGACTATATTTCGTGACTGTGACGAATTTTCCCGCCATTGTGATGCGTGCCAGAGGTCAGGTAACATTTCAAACCGCAACGAGATGCCTCAAAATGTTTCCTTAACTGTTGAAGTTTTTGATGTTTGGGGGATAGATTTCATGGGACCTTTCACACCCTCCAATGGAAAAAAGTATATCCTTGTAGACATTGATTATGTTTCTAAGTGGGCTGAGGCGGAAGCCTTACCCACTAATGATTCAAGAGTGGTAGGGAAGTTCCTTCAACGTCTTTTCACGCGTTTCGGCGCCCCGTGCTTCATTATAAGTGATAGGGGCACCCACTTCCATGGACACTTCGATCGGGTATGCAAGCGTTTCGGCATCACCAATCGGATGTCCACCGCTTATCATCCTCAAGCTAACGGTCAAGCGGAAGTGACTAACCGTGAGCTCAAGCGGATTCTTGATAGAATAGTTGGCTGGTCTCGAAAGGACTGGTCATCTAAGCTCGATGAGGCCTTATGGGCGTACCGAACTGCTTTCAAGAATCCTATCGATACTTTGCCGTATCGGCTCGTTTATAGCAAGGCATGCCATCTATCGGTCGAGCTTGAGCACAAGGCGTTCTGGGCTATTAAAGATCTGAACTTGCGTCCCGAGTTTGCAGGAGATAAAAGGTTTATGCAGATAGATGAACTTGAGGAACACCGCCTCAGCGCCTACGAGAGCACAAGGCTTTATAAAGAACGAACCAAGCGGATTCATGACTCTCATTTGATAGAACATAAGACGTTCTACGTCGGAGACCAGGTCCTTCTGTACAACTCACGCCTAAAGCTTTTTCCTGGGAAGTTAAAATCCTGATGGTCCGGTCCCTATACAGTCATTAAGCAGACATCGCTAGGAGCTGTCGAAATAAAAGGTCCTGACCAAATACCCTTTGTGGTCAACGGTCATAGGCTCAAGAGGCACTCCAAGGTTTAGTTGCTGCCCTGATCGACGTTCACCACTTCAACTCAACCCCGTGACCACCATCCAGTTATCGTCCAGCTCAAGGACGTTCAGCAAGAGCGCTTCGTGGGAGGCAACCCACGACTGAAGTCAGTTTTTGAATTCTTGAGTCAGTCTAGTTTTTAGAGTCGGTTCGGGGGAGCCAAAAGTGTCTTTTGTGTGATCTTTAGTTTTTCTTGTGTGTGTCGTGTGTCCTCGATTCAGTTTCAACTCATTTGGGATTGTTCCGACCATTTTTTATTTTGTTTTGATTTTTCAAAGTTTGCCGGAATTTTAGAAAATTTTGTTAAAACTGTAGGTCATAGTTTTTGGCAAAAATTGCACTTCTTTTCGGCGAAAACTTTTCTTTAAAACCTCCTGTGAATTTTGACCAGTTTTTAATTTACTTTTCGGAAGAAAAGTTTTTACTTTTCGCTGTAGAATTTTCTTAAGAATCCGGCAGACAGTTTTCAAAATTTTTATTCGGCGAAAACTTTCATTCTTTTTGCCGAAAATTTTTCAGAAAAATCCCAACAATCTCTCCTTTTTTATTAACGATTTTCGGCCGAACAAACCCCAAGTTTTTTTTTTGTTCTACCGCGTCTTCGAAAACCCCCGTCGCCGCTGATTTTAACGCCGCTCCGCCACTTGATTCTGACCGCCACCACCACTACCGCCACTCGCTTCCCCTCTCCCCCTGCACATTTTGACACCTAGATCACCCGAATCGGAGCTCTCTAGCCCCGGTTCCGCCCGAAACCCACTTTTCAAGTTTTTCTCTGATTTCTTCTCGTACGTTCGTTTTCAGCCACCATGTCTTCAAGGTTAGTTGTTGGGTTTTTCCTTGCGAATATTTTGCCGTGTAGATTTCTGAATTTCATCAAGTTTGACTTTGGTTGACTTTTTGGTCTACCTCGATTTGCGTGCCTGCTATTTCGGTGTGATTTTTGCAGAATTGTTTGAACCTAGTTGATCTAGTGTGCTTAGGGATTATTGTGCTATGATTTGATGTTGTCTGAGCGCATTTTGCTATAGTTTTCGATGATTTTCTTGCGGCATTGACTTTTTGCGAGCTTGCGGTTTGACTTTTGTATTCTTGGAGCCAATTTGAATGCCTGGTTCATTTCTTCTCGTTCCTAATGATTGTTACTTATTGTTGATCCTTTGTTTGTGCCTTGGAGAAACCTTTCATCGTGGCTAGCTGTGCTTAATCGCCGAATTTTGTTTGGGGTTGATTTGTCATACTTGGCGGTTTAGCTCTGTATGTGTGATATGCGTTGCCAGCCTTTTATGCTTGCGTCATGATAAGCTTCGTTTCCGGGTTTTGGGTTGGCTTATCCCCACTCGGTTGTCTTCATTTCCTTGTGAAACTGAAGTTTTCGACTAAGTGTGGGGTGAGGCCACTTTTTTCGAGACCGGCTTGGGATCAAGGAAATCAATTCCTTGATCCATCAAGGAAGGGCATTTTGGGGATTTCCAAAAAAGCTGGTCAGCCGCCGTCGCCGGTCAGCCGCCGCCGTCCTCAATAAAATTATATTTTTTTTTAAAAAAAATGTTGTTGATGTGATTCGAAACCAACCTCTTTTGCTAAATACTAAACTCCTACCACTATGCTACAAGCACTTATTGATATTGTATAATAATAAAATTATCTTATTAAATAGATGCACATGGTTTGTAAAAAAATGTTTTCACAAGGACGAAATATGTGTACACTACACTAGTATATAAAAATAGGTGTGCACATGTACGAATAGACGTTCACATGTACACACATTACATTATTAAGTAGTGTGCACGTGATTTATACAAAATATGTACATACGAGTATAAAGTTTGTGTACACTAGTGTAAAAAATAACTATGCACGTGTACGAATAGGTGTACACATTTATACATGTGTACAAGATAAGTGTACGTGTATAAAAAATGTAAGTACATAAATTTGTACGTGTATAAAAAATGTAAGTACATAAATGTGTCCGTGTATAAAACGTGTGCACATGTATAAAACGTGTACACATGATTCATACAAAATATGTGCACACTAGTGTAAAAAATAAGTGTGCATGTGTACGAATAGGTGTACACGTGTATAAAATGTGTGTACACATATACATAAACAAAATGTAAGATATTGTGTACACGTGTACTAAGAGTATGTGCATGTGTACAAAGAGTGTGTGCACGTGTACAAAGAGTGTGTGTACGTGTGCAAAAATGTAAGTACATAAACGTGTGCGTGTATAAAATGTGTACATGTACACATGTATAGAAACATGTACACATGTATAGAAACATGTACACATGTATAACACGTGTACGAAAAATCTTTGCAAATGAGTACACAGTTTATGTACAAAAATGTGCACGTACACATGTACAAAAATGTGTACACATATTAAAAGCAAGTACGAAGCGTCACCGGGAAAAAAATTCCAGAAAAATAGGCCCGGCGACAGTGGTCCGGTGGCCGAAAAAATGTTCGAAATCGGAGCTCCGATCGTCTGGAAAATTCATCGGAGAAGTCGTTGGAGCTCCGGTCGCCGGAGTTCCGGTCGCCGGAGTTCCGGTCGCCGGAGTTCCGGTCGCCGGAGTTCTGGTCGCCGGAGCTCCGGTCGCCGGAATTTCGGTAATTAGCTTTTTGAACTTAATTAAAAAAACTAAAAAAGAAATTAAATTAAATTAAATGGTGAAATGACCTTTTTACCCTTTTAATTTAAACCATTAGATTTGAAAAAATAAATCAGTGGCTGAGATCCTTCCTTGATAGTGTCAAGAAAGGGAGTTTTCCTTGACAGCAAGCTGGACTCACTTTGTTCTCATCAGGTTGTTTTGAGTTTCACCTTTCAGGAACCCTAGTAGGGGTGGCATTCGGCCGGGTCGGCCCGATTATCTGGCGGACCAATAATCGACCTAATATTTGGCCGGTTTTTTTAACCGACCTACCCGGTCCTGCGGTTCTGTTTTCCTTACCGTGACCGTGGCCGACGGGCGGGCGGGCGGGCACCAACGGTTATATCCGGCCCAGCGTGAAGCCCAACATTTGCGGCCCAAATCCGAATCCAAATACAGCCCAACTGCTTCCAAACTCAATTGGACTGCATAATTATGGGTCTTTGTGGCCCAAATAATTAGTTATTTCAATTGTAACACTTATTAAGTTATCTTATAATTTAGTTCGTACTAACTTATTAAGTGACACAATTAATAAAAATTAATTCTGAAATACTAAACAACTAACCAAATAATTAATTATGGAAACTAAAAATCTAAAATTACAAAATAATAACACAAATACTTGTGTTTAATAATAACTAATTAACATCCAAAATTACGAATACTAAGAGTTCAAAGAAAATATTTTTAAAACATAACGATGTGATGATCACAACTCTCGTCAAGTCAACCATATGCCTTGGAATCAGTTATCTGCAACAAGCAAAATAGAAAACACAAACACTTAATCAAATGATAAGAATGAAGAAAATTAGAAACTCAAGTTACGAAACTGAAAATACACACCAGTTGCATCAACATTCTCCTCTTCCTCATCCAACCTAGCAAGAATCTCCGTGAAACAACCCTCGAGAGCATTAGCAGGGATCGTCGAATCTAAGTCAAACCCATACAATAATAGTTAAATATAGTTGCATGGTCTATTTACCAAAGTATGTTTAGTATAAAACTCAAAAGTATTTCAAGATATACCTATTCTTAACTCATCGTGAACCCAGGTTTTCGTGCACAACATGGCTTCCACCGCATCATGACCAAGCTTACTACGATGTGGATCCAATATCCTTCCACCAGCACTGAAGGCAGATTCGGAGGCGACCGAAGTTACTGGGATAGCTAACAAATCTCTGGCCATTGCTTGCAATGTCGGAAACTTCACTCCATTCATTTTCCACCACACGAGGATGTCAAAATCATGAGATTTAGGAATAATCTCCTCATTCAAGTAATTGTCCAACTCAGTTTGATAAGGAGTTGTTTTCAACCTCTTCCTATTTCTTACATATAAGGCAAAGTCAAGATCATCATCGGTGGGGTTAATAGCTTCACTAGTGGGATGCTCATTTGTAGGTACATTTTTTGCTTGGTATTCCTGAATCAGCCCAGACAACAATTCCGTGATCTTCTCATGGATGATTCTGTGCGGGGTATGGGCTAGTCTATGTTCCCAATACTCAATCATTACTAGCTTGCAACGAGGATCAAGTATAACCGCTACGGCAAAAACCTCATGTATATCCATCCAGTACTTCGAGAACTTCAACCACATCAACTCTGCCATTCTACTTACCCTCTGGTCAGAATCAATACGCCATTCAAAAAGCTTCTCATTCAACTCACAAATCTTTGTGAAGAAGAGGTTGACGGTAGGGTAATTTGATCCAGAGAACAATTTCGAGATGTCATTAAAAATCTTCAATTTGTCACAAACAACTGCAGCAAATTCCCA
The DNA here is from genome assembly GCA_034768395.1 of Linum lewisii. Classification (NCBI taxonomy): domain Eukaryota; kingdom Viridiplantae; phylum Streptophyta; class Magnoliopsida; order Malpighiales; family Linaceae; genus Linum; species Linum lewisii. Next base: position 24,218,376 of record CM068304.1, read on the forward strand.
CTGCGACTCACTTGGACAAGAAGAGTAACTAGGTTCACGTACTTTGAGCCTGAAGAAAACATCTTTGTTTAGTAAGGCAACCGACAACATCACGTAGGTAGAGTTCCACCTAGTGGGACAATCATCCTGCAAACTTTTGTCATTAGAATTACGACATTGCTTCGCAACTTCTTTAAAGAACTCTACTCTTTTAGGGGTTGATGTCCAATATATGACACTATCCCTAATCTTCTCAATTCTGCTCTTCAAAACATCCAACCCATCCTTGACAATTAGATTGAGAATGTGAGCAGTACAACGCATGTGCAATAGAGATCCACCCTTTAACAAGTAAGAGGCGACTAATCTCGACTTAATAATCTCCATCATCTTGTCATTTGTGCTGCAGTTATCGAGTGTGACTGATGATAATTTGGCAATGACATTCCATTTCAACATGCACTTCACTAATTCATCCGCCAAATTATCAGATGTGTGTGGTCCTGGCACATAAATAAATCGCAGCATGTGGCTTCGTAGATGCCAATTGTTATCTATGTAATGAGCAGTCACAGACATGTAGCCTTTCTTTTGAGTAGTGGCAGTCCACATATCAGTAGTGATGGCAATTCTACCAATGTTATCATCAATCCTCTTGTTGACTTTCACTCTCTCGGCCTCATACATGTTTAGAATCTCCTTCCTTATAGTGGTTTGACACGGAACTCTAAATTGAGGTTGTAGACCCCTGAGGAAATTTCTCGTATAATAGTGCTCAACAATGGACAGAGGATAGTCATGCATGACTATGGCTAGGCCCAATTGCTTTCTCGATACTTCAGGATTGTAAGACATGGCCTTGACTTCCCTCTTCCCGCGGCGTCGGTGAAAACATCTGGACCTAGCATTTTCTGACTTCGATCATGAATCATCCTTTGAATGCAGTTACCCATATGAGTCTTCAAATGGGTAGTGCCATTATTCAAATTACCCGCTAGCTCCTTCTGACAATACTTGCATTTTGCCTTTATTTCACCACCAGTGGTCCTGGTTTTCAAAAAGTGACCCCAAACGACACTAGTAAGCTTACTAGTATCTAGGATTTCCTCAACAGGACGAGAGTTGGCTCGAGGAGAATTAACAGCAGTACCAGTAACTGGAGACGGATTCGGGGTTTGAGAGGGATTCGGGGTTTGAGAGGGATTCGGGGTTTGAGAGAGATTCGGGGTTTGAGAGGGATTCGGGGTTTGAGTGTACATAGTTGAATGAACAGGACAAGATTTGCCTACAGTAATCAAAATTGAGGAAGAAGAAGAACAAAGATTAGAGAACATAAGAAAGAAGAACAGATAACTAGAGTCTAGATAGAGCTGGCTTATAGAGAATTATTCATATAGAATGTTGGATTTATTACAGAATACTTATTACAGAATGTTATTCATATAGAACTGGATTTTAGAGAATCTAGTTAACTAGATTTGCCTACAGTCTAGTTAAGTATCACCTAGTGCAGTTTTAGAAAAGTAAAGTGTTCATTAGCCAAATTTGAAGTACGCACATTTTGAGTTCCTTGAGATTTCAGAATGACGAAAGCAGAAGAAGAAAGACAAACAAAAATGGAGTTGAAAATTGCAGATTTCTACACAATGAAAAGATCATCACCAATGAACAGTTTATCATGAACATCAACAGTTTAACATCAATACTGAATAGTTAAGAAAAGGATGCAAGATAATTCAGTTTACTGTTCTTTATCAAAGTTAAGCAAATCATCAGTTTGTCAAAGATGAACAGTTTATTGTTCTTTATCAAAGTTAAGCAAATCAGTTTATCAAAGTTGAACAGTTTATTGTTCTTTATCAAAGTTAAGCAAATCAGTTTATCAAAGTTAAGCAAATCAGTTTATCAAAGTAACTTCTGAGTTCCGAGACTGGCTCAGGAAGATAATAATTAAAGTTTATCAAATAAGTTTACAGAGTTCAAGATAACTGGATAAAGGCTGGATATCAAATCAGTTTACAGAGCAAGCTAGTCTCAGTTTATCAAAGTAACTTCTAAGTAAGCAATAATAATTAACTGGATAAAGGCTGCAAGATAATTCATGACAAGGGGGTTGCATTCATGAAGAGAGGTTGCATTCAGAAGACAAGGGGGTGAGAAAATGAGAAATGGGAAGAGATTGAAAAGGGAGGATAGAGAGTAAGGAGAGCTCTTACTTTGTAGTTTTCGTCGAGTTTAACTTGATCAAGATGGACTTCGGTTCTCTTGTCTTGTGGAAATAGCTCCCTTTGGACACTCAGACCTCTTTAAACTCTGCAATGTGATTACACAAAGATCAGAATCTCATGGGCTAAAAGTTATCATATCTTTCCAGCGAAGGATTCAAACAACAAACAGATGCTCTGCAAGTCTGCAAAGCTACAAACAGATATATAGAAAGTACAGCTTCTATGGTGGCTATATATTATACAACAACATAAATGAAATATCAATAGTACACGTAGATGATCTGCAACTTGCATATGAACACTTATAAGTTATAACAGACTACAAATGGAAGAGGTGCTTAGTGCTTGTTCATATGCAAGTCTGCAAAGCAAGCAATGCATGTGAACACTTATAACAGACTACAAATAGGACTGAAAACAAAAATCATTTGTATCAGTTTGTGAGAAACCTCAACCTTGCACAGTGTGATCTAGGACATCATATCAGCTAACTGAAAGAACATAAAATGTTCAGATCAAGATTTCCCAACTTTCCCTTTTCGTGCATTCTTTACAACAGAATACAGGACACTTCATAGAGCTGAAAAGGCAATCTCCAAAATATAAATCCAGCACTTCCTAGTTCATACACACAGAACATAAAAAACTCACTTCAAACACATATCAACTAGCAAAAAATAACTAAAACTAGCAACCACTAACTAATTGTGGACTGGGGTCATTGACAATGATCACGAAATCACTGCACACCTGTTGCAATGTATGATGCGGTCTTCTTAATTGGTACTCTATTCAGGGCTTCATGCTATAGGATAGGATTCATAGGAAGATGGAACCTGCAAAGTGCAAACAGAAAAAAATGACCATAATTAGTATTGGTGATGACACTCGATTTGACGTGATTATCAGCCTCATTTAAGCCACATTTTCTTGCTTAAGACATGGTTTTTAGGGTAGAATAGCGAATATTCACTCAACTGCTCTATCTCGTGCCATTTGTATTACTTTGGCCCGTTTCGGGTCTATTTGATGGTTTTCTAGTGTTTTCATGATAGCACAGGTTTTTGCCGTCAATAAATTAACCAAGGACGTATCTAAGGCATTGGAACCTCAAGGAATCGCACCAGAATCGATCCGAGAAGTCAATCATGTCGAATCAAATCCTGCTCCAATTTACACTGTAGTTTTCGGCGAAAATCCCCCAGGTTTTCGGTGAAAACTCAAGAATGAATCGGCTGAGTTTAACCAAGAGAAGTTTTCGGCGAAAACTCCAAGTTTTCGCCGAGAACTCTAAGGTCCAAAAATCACAGGAGAAACAGCCGAGCATTCAAGTCATTTACAAAGGAATTTCGGCGAAAACTCAGCAGGTTTTCGGCAAAAATTCAAGGCAAAATCCGGCGGTATTAGGGTTAAGTATAAATACTTAATCGGCGGCCCAATAGACGACATACCTCATAATACAACATAACTTCAGAATTCTCACAAGTTCTGGAGCAGAGTTTAGAGTTCAAAGAGCCAGGAAGAGATCATGACGCCATCCCTTCATCTCGGAGACTCGGAGCTAGGATTGAAGATTACCGGAGATCGAAGCTTCGCCGGAGTCGTCTTAATTAGGTTTTTCAGATCCTTTTCTGTTCTTCCTCTATTCAAGATGAACTCTATCTTTGTCTTTGATTCTTTTGTTATGAACATGAGTAGCTAAACTCATAGAACTTAGACTAGATGAACCCTAAGTGAGCCAGGGCTATAAAGCGGTCACGGATCGGCGGTGATTAGATTCAAAGTTCAATCAGTTTCTCTTTCATGTTTGATTTGTTCTTCGTTGTTGTGTTTCTTGTCTAGATTGATCACCTAGATTAGATTCTTGTTAAGCTAAGGATAGAAGCGAACTCTCGCCTTACTTTAAAACATCAAATCAAACAATTAACCTATTCATTGGAGTGTGCCTTTCGTAGGAACTAGTTAGGGTTAATCCACTACAAGAATAACTCATAAATCGTTAGTAATTGCACCAGTTAGTTAAGTCGTTGCAAGAGGCGATTGTACCCGGGCGACTAATTAATCGTGGTAGCTAGATCGGATAGAGCGAACGTTCGCCAGTCTTAAACCTAAGGGTCAGGAGTTATGGTGGTGTCTTAGAATTGATTGAACGAGAATTGAAATCCGCTTATCTGTTGATTGCCAATGCTCTAGTGAACGAAGGGGGATTCGAAGTCTAAGCTTGTCTGTCATCTTTGTTAAAGTCAACCCAATCTCTTAGTTTGTCTTTTACTTTTCGTTTTAATTTCCTTGCATTTATTAGATTAGAAGTCGAGGAACTCAAAACACGCACAACCTGTTTAAACATGAGTAATTGCCCTTATATTTGAGTAGACAATTGAAGAAGGCCCGTGGAATACGATCTACCCTAGCTTCCAGCTTGGTAGTTATTTGATATCGCTAAAACTGCATTCATCAAATTGGCGCCGTTGCCGGGGACTTCTTTTAATTGTTTGAAAGAAGAACTGGCATTTTACTCTTCTACTTTCCATCTTTCATTTTTCCACCCACTTCGATTTTACACTGGTTTTGTTTGTTTTTGTTATTTGTAGGTTGTTCACAGGTTTATGCACCACCGCCCTCTCACGCGCTCTCAAACCGCCAAGAACAACAAGGCTAAGAGTGTAGAGAGACCAGACAGTTCTGCTCCACCAAGACAATCACAGATTCCAAGGAGAGGCAGAACCAATCCACCTCCATCCGTCACTCCAATCAAGATCGAGGAACTGAAGGATAGTTCTTCATCTCCATCTTCACCGTCATCTTCATCCGCTTCATACACTGAATCACTTTCACCTCCTCCATCTCCTAGGATGGGTGATCAGCTACCACCACCACCACCACCGGGTGCACAGAAGAGTCTAGCTGACTACAATAAGCCGAGCATGAGTAGCGTTCGATCTTCTATCGCCGTGCCATGCATTGAAGGAGATCCTGACTATGAGATCAAGATTCCATTCTTGACTATGATCTCTAGGGATCTACAATTTGAAGGCAGACCGCTAGACAATCCGTGCACGCATCTGGCGGATTTCATTGATATCTGTGGCACTTTCAAGAATGGGAATCTCGACAAGAACACTCTTTGCTTGAGAGCTTTCCCGTTCTCTTTGAAAGGCGCGGCTAAGAGGTGGCTCACTGGCAAACCACCTGGCTACTACACCAACTGGGAGACTCTCGCTCAAGACTTCGTCGAAGAGTACTTCCCTCCTTCCAGAACAACAGCCTTCAAGGATAGCATCGCCAGATTCTCTCAGAAGGAAGGAGCAAGCTTATATGATACTTGGAATGAATTCCAAGAACTTCTCTACAACTGTCCTCACCACGGTTTCGAGCAGAGGCAGTTAGCTGAAATCTTTGCTCGAGGTCTTCGTGAAGAATCTGCCAAATGGGTCAATTCCCTAGCTGAAGGGGATTGCACTACGCTTACACCTGAAGCTGCTCTTCTTCATTTCGCGAACTGTGCTTCCAATTCAAGAAACTGGGAGCCACAATCTGAAGGATCAAGAAGCAAGCTCGATCTCGAAGCAACCATCAAGGCAGAAGTAGAGAAGCATCTGAAGAAGTCTTCTACAACCATCAAGCCGCCGGCAGCCTCTGTCTACATTGCTGATTGCAAGTGGTGTGGAGCTTGTGTGCATAATGGAGGTCGATGCCAGAATTTTGGTAAAATAGAAGTCTGGTCTGCCGAAGAAGTCAATTTTGTTCAACAAGGCTTCAGTAATAATCAGAACGGTTATATTGGCTACCGCAACTATAGACAACAAGGGAAATACCAAGATCGACCTCCCTACAATGTCGGTGCCAACCAGAACCAAGGCCAGAACCAGAACAGCCGACCAATTGGTCCAGCTCAGGATCAGAAGCTGAATCATCCGTCGGCAGGTGTCTACCCACACCGTAATCCAGGTAACTATGGAACTGCTCCTGGCAATCGCCGGAATCAATATCTGAACAATACCTATACAGGACAGCAGCATCAGAAGGAGAACAACGTCAGTGAACTCGACAAGAAGCTCAGTCAGATCATCACCAGACTTGACGATCATGACAGTCAGTTCAAAGCCCAAGCTCTTCTCAACCAAGAACAGATTGCATCCGGTCAAAGAATTGAGCAGGCAGTGAACCAGATCTCTAGCATGCTAACCTCTGGTCGACCATTTGGCCAGCTTCCGAGCCAAACCGAGCTAAATCCGAGAAAGGAGCAAGCTAAGATGGTATCTATTCAAGAACCAACTAACCCGTCTACTAATGCTTCTTCTAATTTTTGCAGGACCGATGAAACTCCAGAGAAGAAGGAAGCACAGAAGGAGGCGCCTAAGGAGTATGACCCTCCTCTTGCTCCGTACTACGTGAAGCCTCCTTTTCCAAGAGCAATGCTACCAAACGCGAGGATCGAGACTGGCATGTGGGGAAACAAAGAAGGATATCCTGCCGCTCGTAGCAAGAAACCTTCATCGCCATATCTAGCTAAGTGTTCCAATCCTAGCTTCACTCTTCCTCTAGTTATTAATGATATTGAGATAGAACGTAGTTTGGTTGATCTAGGCGCGTCTGTCAATGTTATGCCTATGAGTTTGTTTGAAAAATTGAATCTAGGAAAACTTGAACCGACTAGCATATAACTTGTCTTTGCTGATAGATCACTGAAAACCCCTAGAGGAGAGATCAAAGACGTTGTTACTGAATGTGGTCCTTTCGCGTTCTTAGCTTACTATGTGATCATAGATACTAGTGAGGAGGATTCTACTATTTTATAGGACGACCCTTCATGGCAACAATCGGAATGCAAATTAACGTTCCAAATGGTTCCTTGACTTTGAGGGTTGGTAAGGAAACAATAACTTTCCGCCTTAAGGACGGTATGAAATATAATCTTAAGAATGAAGAATCTCACTGTCTAGCTGTTGAAACTGTGGAGTTGACTCTGGTCAACTCTGTTACTGATATCTCTTCTAGTGTTCCTAGATCAATTGTTGATGCAGATGTTAAACAGATTATCAAGAAGAAACCAGGATCTTCGGCACAGAAGCCGCCAAAGAAGAAGGAACTGAAAGCCTCTTCTTCATCACCAAGCAAGGAACCTGGCAAGTCACGGAGGAAGAACCAGAAAAAGAAGACTCAAATGGTCTGGAGACCAGTTGTCCCTCCACCCTCTTCCGAGCCAGCTGTACCACCAATTCTTTCTGAGCTACCGGCGCCGGAGCAAGTAAAGAAGGAGAAGCCAAAAGCATCTCCTAAGGAAATACCGACGATCACCGATCCTGGTGATATGAAGCCTGAGGCTAAAGAGAAGACGAAGCCGATCGTTCTCATTCCTTCCACCGTCTTCCTTAAAGAAGATGATTCCTCAAAAGAACTCTTTGGTCCGTTCAAGATCACCGATCACCTTCCCGACGGACGTACCAAGCTCATACACGCTAACGGGAAGAAATTCATGCTAGCCGGAGATACCCGAAGCTCTACTTCATGAACTCCGATGCTAGCGTTAAGGCAAACCTGAGTTGGGATGTCTCCTAATATCGTCCAGGTATCATCCAGCTCAAGGACGTTAATCAAGAGCGCTTCATGGGAGGAAACCCACGGCTGGAGTCAATGTTTTTAATTTGTGTCAAACTCAGTGTTTTAGAGTCGGTTCGGGGGAGCCAAAAGTGTCAGTTTGCATGATTTCTTATTTTTCGTGTGTATTCTGTGTCATCGTTTCAATCGCAAGTTGTTTGAGGTTGTTCCGATTTTTGTCAAATTAGTTGTGATTTTCTGAAGATTGTCGGAATTATGAAAATATTTTCAATCATGCAGGGTAAAGTTTTCGGCGAAAACCCTCTAAATTTTCGGCGAAAACTTCTTTTGAAAACCCCCTGTGTTTTCCAGTCAATTTTAGTTAAACTTTTCGCCGAAAACTCATAACTCATTTGAAAACCGGCAGACAATTTTAACTTGAGTTTTTGGCGAAAAATTACACATATTTTCGCCAAAAACCTGAGACAAAATCCAAAAATTTTCCCCTCTTTTTAATTCATTTTTTCCGGTTCACTCACTCTCTCTCCCTACTCTCTCATTTTCGAAAAATCAAAACCCCTGTTTTTCAAACCCGAACGCCGCCGCCGCCTCATTTCGCCACCGCCGCCCATTTTCCAGCCGCCGCACCTCTCCCCTCCCTTTTCCGCTCGTTTTGAGCCGTAGATCATTCGAATCAGAGCTCTAGAGCTCCCGTTCTGCCAAACCCTAGTTTTCTCAATTTTTTACTGATTTCTCTCTCTCCGTTCATTTTCAGCACTCATGGCTTCAAGGTAAGTTGTAGAACTTTTCATTCCGAATCTTTTGACATGTTGAATGCTGAATTTTGTCAGGGTTGACTTTGGTTGACTTTTTGGTCTACCTCGATTTGTGTGCCGACCGTTTCATGTGAACTAGGTTAGCTGATTGCTTTGGACTGATTTAGCATGCTTAGGGAGAATTGTGCCAAATTGTAATACCAGTTAATCGTGTGTTGCTATGCTTAAAGATTGATTCTTTACGGTGTTGACTTTTGTGACATGTCGGTTTGACCATGAATTGTTTATGCTCGTTTGGCTGCCATGTGTGTTCATTCACATTCATATTACTGTGTTTTCCATCTGAGTTTATAATTATGCCGTCATTTCCCGCTTTGAGCTAGTAATTGCCATGGTTAGGGTTCAATGTGCGATGATGTTGACTTTTTAAATGTCAGTTTGACTTATGTTCTCTAATTATGATATGAACATTCCAGCTAGACATATGCATGCTTCGTGATTTATTGTGATTATCGGTTACTTACTTTGCTTACCTCCACTCGGTTTTCCTCATTTCTTTGTGAAACTGAGTTTTTCTACTAAGTGTGGGGTAGAATTATTAGTTAACTAATCTGGTTTCGTTTCTGGCTATAGGAATGTCACTCATGAGCGCAGGACTAAGGCGTGACTTGACACCGCCTCCAGCTCCCGTCACACCGGCTATCCATGGCCCTCCACCAGCATTCTCCCTGGCCATGTTGGGTACCACTCCACCGTCGCCCGCCTTCCCGTCCACTACTTCGTGCGCTACCAGAGGCTCGAGCATGTTCATGGAGCCGACGTGCGCCCACTATCCTTGGATTCCCTCCTCGAGCACAACGAGGACTGGTACCGGAATGTGCTCGACTCATTGGTACCTTCCAGACTTCTGGAGCTGACCACCCTCGTTGTTGACTTCCCAGACGTCGCTCTCCAGGAGTTCTGGGCGACATTCGATCTGGATGAGCACAAGAAGAGGTAGCGCCAGAAGGTCGTCTCCTTCTATCTTGGCGGGGTGTACAAGGCGTTCACCTATGATGAGTTTACAGCTCATCTTGGCATCCCCCGGTAGCATTACGAGGGACATCACCACGGCTGGGAGAACAACTCCGGCAGCGGAGAGTACGATGAGCTATGGAGCCACATGACTGGAGTGCCAAACGATCATACCACGACACATAACTCAGTTAAGTCACTCTCTCACCCTCTCTATCGTTTTATCCATATGGTTTGGCGTAGATCTCTATTATTTGCTCCAGATAAGAGCCGCCACCACATCAGCCGAGAGGAGCTCTTGCTTCTCCGCGCCATCTGGGAGTCTTACCCTCTTCATCCCGAATGGGTGCTTGCCCGCATATTCCGCCAGAAGACTCAGAAGTCGAGTCCACCTAGCTCACTCCTGGGAGGCAACTTTGTCGGCCGACTCATCATCTCCCTCGGTCGGAGCCAAGAATATGGCTCGGACATCCCACGTCGCAGAGTATACACCGTAGGTGGAGATTTAGCGGTCGAGTACGCCCTCGAGCTGGACCTTGGTCCCCAGGTAGCGGCAGATCCTCCCCTCCAGGACGAAGAAGAATCGGAGGAAGAAGATGATTCTGAGGAGCAGCTGCCTCAGCCGGAGCCGGAGCTTGATGATCATATACCCTCGCCACATCATCAGGCAGGGTATGCATACCAGCACCAGTCGCCCATTCCAGATCCATACTAGGCGCCTCATCCCCAGCACGGACCGCATCCAGCTGACATTGGAGAGCTGTACGAGCGACTCCAGGAGTGGCGGATCATGGATAACGCCACTCAGGACGCCAGATGGATTATTATGCAGCAGCACATGCTCCGCACTGACGAGAGGTATGAGGCGCAGCTGGCGTGGCAGTGACAAGTTGGCGACGCCCTCCACATTCCCCCTCCCGATGCGCCTGACCAGTAGTGATCGGGTTGTATTCCTTTTCTGGTCCTTTCTTTTTATTTATTCTTTTCAGATTTCGATCCAACTTTTTTCTGTGTGGATCCGGGATACTTGTCCCGGTCTCCTTTTTATCTTTCTTTTGTTTTTGTTTTGCAGGCAGTTGGGAGATTCCCTTTGCTTAGCTTCGGTAGATTCCCTCTGCTCCGAGGATATGTGCTCATCCCCTACACCAACCATCTCGGTCCAGGTTCTTCTACTTCACTCTTCACTATAGTTTTAGTCCTATGAGGACACAGTACGATTTAAGTGTGAGGTAGGATGCTAGAGAACCTTGCATGAACTTGATTGCCCTTGATTGTGTTTTTGTGTGCCTCGTGGTCCCCTTCCAGTCTCTCTAGCATTAGAATGGCTCAGTTCTTGATTTTTGATGTTAAGTTGTTGTTCAATCTGTCATAATGATGCTTAGACTGCTTAACCTAGAACTTGAGAACCAACGTGTATACTTTGATGCTAAATTGCCTGGTCAGAACAGATTTTTAAAATCATTGTAGCCTTGATTGCATGAAAATGACCGAATTCGACTAGCAAACCAACTGTGAGCTTTTGATCCATTGCACATAACTTGCAATTTCAATTCTTTTTGAGTGGTTTTTTGTTTGCTTGAATGAGTTAGAATTTGCATGAGACCTACTCAAGACCACACGATGACACGAGTTCTAGAATGATAGGGGCACCTAGATTCAGCTACTAATCCAGATTGCCTACCAACGTTAAATCCATTAGGTGTAAACCCTTGAGCTTGGCCTGTTTTTTCGGTTCGATATACATTACAGCCATTTCCCATTCTTTCATTCCCTGTTGATCCCCTGTGGTTGTAGTTCTAGATTGACCTACCGGAAGTCGGTTTGTGGTAACCTGCCTATAGCCATTAAATAGGTGGTCTTAGCTATTATGTCCAAACGTGTAAACCCCTCTAGCAACTAAAAGAAAGAATCGGTACAAAAGAAAAAAAAGAAGAAAAACAAAGAAAATTTTCGAAAAAAGCAGAAAAAGAGAAAAGTTCAAACGTTTCAAATTTTTAGTTCAAATAACGTTTTTCTCCCTACAAATGAAAGAACGAAGTCAGAAGAAAAATTCAAAGAAAAAATGATGAGTAAAGAAAATAAAGTGCTAGGTTGGTTGAGGGTATCATAGGACGAGCGTTCACTATTCCACCCGTGTCTGGTTAGACGGTAGGAAGCCATAGGCTAGATTCGAGGAAAGTTAGTAGAAAGCTACACCACACCAAAGCCATCATCATACACTCCCATCATCCATCTCATTATAAACCCTTGTAGTGTAGAATTCGTTACGGTCCTAGCAAGGAAGTCCTTCTTGACTAGTTACTCGTGTTGTCACAGTGGTGGAGATGTTGTCGAATTGCAAACTTATGACAAAATTCAGTAACAGAAAATGATTGAGAGCAGAAACACGTCTTTAAACACAGAGAGTGAGAGTTTCCTGTTTACAAAATAATTCATGTGTGAGGAGTCTGGTCGGTCAGGTCAAATTCATGCATAATTGGTTGCTATTACTCATCGTGTGCAGTTTTTAGTGAGACCAGGTTGTTTGGCTGATTAGTATGCATGTTAGGTTTCTTGTTCTAGGAATTATCTGTCTAATAATTCATTGTGTATAATTGAACTTCGATTTAATAGATCTTATCATTTGTGAACGTGAGCATTTCTATTTAGTTTGCTTGAGGACAAGCAAAAACTTAAGTGTGGGGTATTTTGATGACACTCGATTTGACGTGATTATCAGCCTCATTTAAGCCACATTTTCTTGCTTAAGACATGGTTTTTAGGGTAGAATAGCGAATATTCACTCAACTGCTCTATCTCGTGCCATTTGTATTACTTTGACCCGTTTCGGGTCTATTTGATGGTTTTCTAGTGTTTTCATCATAGCACAGGTTTTTGCCGTCAAATAAAGTAACCAAGAACGTGTCTAAGGCGTTGGAACCTCGAGGAATCGCACCAGAATCGATCCGAGAAGTCAATCAAGTCAAATCAAATCCTGCTCCAATTTACACAGCAGTTTTCGGCGAAAATCCCCCAGGTTTTCGGTGAAAACTCAAGAAGGAATCGGCTGAGTTCAACCAAGAGAAGTTTTTGGCGAAAACTCCAAGTTTTTGCCCAGAACCCTAAGGTCCGAAAATCACAAGAGAAACAGCCGAGCATTCCAGTCATTTACAAAGGAATTTTCGGCGAAAACTCAGCAGGTTTTCGGCGAAAATTCAAGGCAAAATCCGGCGGTATTAGGGTTAAGTATAAATACTTAATAGGCGGCCCAATAGATGATATACCTCATAATACAACATAACTTCAGAATTCTCACGAGTTCTCGAGCAGAGTTTAGAGTTCGAAGAGCCAGGAAGAGATCGTGACGCCATCCCTTCATCTCGGAGACTCAGAGCTAGGATTGAAGATTACCGGAGATCAAAGCTTCGACGGAGTCGTCTTAATTAGGTTTTTCAGATCCTTTTCTGTTCTTCCTCTGTTCAAGATGAAATCTGTCTTTGTCTTTGATTCTTTTGTTATGAACATGAGTAGCTAAACTCGTAGAGCTTAGACTAGATGAACCCTACGTGACCCAGGGCTTTAAAGCGGTCACGGATCAGCGGTGATTAGATTCAAAGTTCAATCAGTTTCTCTTTCATGTTTGATTTGTTCTTCGTTGTTGTGTTTCTTGTCTGCATTGATCACCTAGATTAGATTCTTGTTAAGCTAAGGATAGAAGCGAACGCTCGCCTTACTTTAAAACATCAAATCGAACAATTAACCTATTCATTGGAGTGTGCCTTTCGTAGGAACCAGTTAGGGTTAATCCACTGCAAGAGTAACTCATAAATCGTTAGTAATTGCACCAGTTAGTTAAGTCGTTGCGAGAGGCGACCGTACCCGGGCGACTAATTAATCTTGGTAGCTAGATCGGATAGAGCGAACGTTTGCCAGTCTTAAACCTAAGGGTCAGGAGTTATGGTGGTGTCTTAGAATTGATTGAACGAGAATTGAAATCCGTTGATCTGTTGATTGCCGAAGGGGGATTCGAAGTCTAAGCTTGTCTGTCATCTTTGTTAAAGTCAACCCAATCTCTCAGTCTGTCTTTTACTTTTCTTTTTATTTTCCTTGCATTTATTAGATTAGAAGTCGTGGAACTCACACCACGCACAACCTGTTTAAACCTGAGTAATTTGCCCTTATATTTGAGTAGACAATTGAAGAAGGCCCGTGGAATACGATTTACCCTAGCTTCCAGCTTGGTAGTTATTTGATATCGCTAAAACTGCATTCATCAATTGGCCTATTGCCAAGATGATGGCGATGTTTATCAAAACTATAAAGTGAAGTCTAAAAGACTGAAACTGAGTTACTTACTCAACTCAACTTCAAGCAAAGGAGCAAGGCGAGCAAGACTTCACTATATGTTCTGCTGTTACTCCCAGATGGTGCCGAAGTTGAGTTGGTAATCTAAGTCTTCAGTGAATACGGAGGAGAGGATGGAGAAGTTCTCAGCTCTGGCTTCAGGGGGGCTTATATAGCAAGGGGTGAATACTGAAGACGTGCTGAAAGAGGAGGATTTCGATGCGATGCGAGAAATACTCGTGATGATAAGGATCCATGAACTACAAATCAATTCAAATTCTTCAATCAAGGAAGGAATCGAGATTTCAAGAAGGAGTAGGATACTAACTACAGATTGTCGATATAAAAACATACCTTAATTAAACAAATCCTACTTTGCACTGGAGAAATCTTCGTCGAAGGGGCAGTAGCTACGGTACGGAGGAGAGAATTGAGGAGAAACTGCAGTATCTAGAAATTATAGAATATATGATAGTTATATTTAGGGGGTCGGCGGGTCGGGCAATCCGGCGGGCCAGATACCATTAATACCAAGCCCGGGCCGAAAGTCAGTTAGTAGTCATCGAGTTTCAACCGCCCGACCAGAAATCTGGTCAGACTGGGTGGCTGCCCGCGTTGACCGGGTCGGTTTCGTCCTAGTTTTCAGTTTTCCGGTCCAGATTGACACCCCTAAACCCTAGTAAGTTTAAGACTATTGGTGCCGACAGAGAGCGACGAAGGAAGGCCAGATTGGACAGAGCTCCAACGCCCTCCTCTTCCGCCCCAAGAGCCGTGATCCCGGAGGTCCCTCCCCCAATACCTCCAGCTCCCATTCCCTTCGTGGGCCCTCATCCGTTCATTTCAGCCCTTCCTCCGGCACACCGGGTGACCTACGACAAGATCAAGGACATTCCTCCCGCCAAGGTGGCTATCCTCTCTCTAGACAGCATCAAGAGTCATCACCTGGGATGGTACGCCAGCATCACCCGTGCCCTCGAGCTATCCGGTCTGAGTGCTCTGACCACATCCTGCTCCACCTGCCCTCTGGTCTCCCTCCAGGAATTTTGGAGCTTGTTTGAGATGACCACACAAAAACCTCATCTGCTCATAAACTGGATACGCTTCCGTCTCGGTGGTGTCCAGTACAACCAGACCATCAATGATTTCGCCCTCCTCTTCGACCCCAATGCCACCCTCGAAGATGCTTCCCACGGTTTTGAGGAGATGCACTCGGTGACACATTACCCATATTTGGATGTTTGGCGCTTCATCTATGGTGACCCTGAATCTGATCCAAGCCGCGCCACGGTACGTAACATCGCTCACCCCTTTTCAAATTCCTTCATTATGTTTGGACTCGTTCTCTGTGTTATTGCAGCAAGGAAGCTTGCCACCACATATCCCTATAAGAGTTCATCCTCTTCCGTGCCGTCGAGGAGCTCGGCCGCCTTCACCTAGGGTGGTAGCTAGCCCGGTTCTTTCATAAGCGCACAACTACCAAGAAGCTGCCCACCGCTCTTCGTGGCGGCCCTTTCGTCTCTTGTCTGATTGACACGCTAAAGATCCGTGACAAGTGGGACCCAAGCCTTCCTAGCACCGAGGTCGATTACATCGGAGCAGAACTCGCCATCGCACGTGGCCTTGACCTTTCAGTGAGTCTCGACTTTGACATGCCATTTTCGGGATCAAACTTTCCCACACCGGCGACTGCTCAACCACAGTCCTTGGGCCCATATGGTGAGCGGCTAGCTCGCATTGATCAGTGGCAACATGACTACTCCTCAGGTTCCCATCAATGGCAGAAGGACCGGATAGAGCACAAGAAGATGCAAGATGCTATATGGCTACTCCTGCAGCAGTTCATGACCGAGCAAAACACTCGGCACCAAGCAGAGCTGGCCTGGCGGCAGCACCTCAGCATTGCACCACCACCACCCCCACCTGAGGGACAGTGATGAGGTCGTATCGTTTCCTTCTCTTTTCTTTTGGTTTCTTCTTTTTGGATCTCGATCCATCTTCTTCTGTGTGGATCTGGGACACTTGTCCCGGTATCCTTTTGATCTTTTGTTGTTTTTGATTTTGTAGGAACTTGAGTAGCTACTCCGCTCCGCTCCGGACTCTCCGTGTTTCCCCCCTACATCGACCATCTCGTTCCAGGTTCTTCATTTCTCTCTACTCTAGTTTCATCCTGTGAGAACACAGAACCGTTTCAGTGTGGGGTAGGAGCTAGAGAACCTTGCATGGTCTCGATTGCCTTTCTTGTGATTTTCGTGGTGCATTCTAGTTCCTCTAGCATGGAATTGCTCGATTCTTGACTTGTGATGTTAAGTTAGTCTTCAATTTTTCATAATGATTCTTAGACTGCTTAACCTAGAACCCGTAACCAACTTGCTTGCATCGATGCTAAATTTTCTGGTCAGAACAGAAATTTTTATCACCCTTATAGTATTTCACTTTGATTGCATGATAATGACCGAATCCGACTAGCAAACCAACTGTGAGCTTTTGATTCATTGCACATAAACTTGCAATTTCAATTAATTTTTAGTGGCTTTCGCGTACTTTGAATGAGTTAGAATTTGCATGATGCCTATACGAGACCACACGATGACACGAGTTCTAGGAGGATAGAAGCACCTAGTTAAAGCTACTTAAGCCAGATAGCCAACCTAACATTAAATCCATTAGGTGTAAACCCTTGAGCTTGGACTTTCTTTCGATTCGTTATACATTACAGCTAATCCCCATTTTTCATCACCCCATTGATCCCTAGTCTTAACCTTTTAACATTGTATCAAATCATCACTCTACTTAAATCATAGTAATTTTAGTCCCTAATCAACTTTCAAGCCTCAACAGCTCTATCTCCGTTAAATCCAATTATCTCCATTAATTATTGATGTTCATCCTCTTTCTCTTATACTTGGTAAAAATCCAATTGGCTGCTCGGAATCTGATTCCTACACTGGTGCCTCGTCGGCCATTTCGCCTCATCGGAGTCACGGAGAGAATCGTGAATCGGGCATATCAATAATCTTCGAATCCAACCCTCCTTTTTCTTCCTCCATTGTTGACAAACAGAAGATGACGAACGAGCGATTAGTATCTGAATCATTTCATCAAGAAGTCGGTCTTCGATTTAAATCAGAGAGTTGATTTGTTCTCTCTGAATCGTGAAACAGTTTCCTTTTCTTCATAAACATCGTCGTCGTCGATTCCTCAGGCCTCATCTCAGATGAAGTAGAGACTCCCTCACCTGTACAACAAGCAACAATTCCAGATTCGTCAATGGAGGCCCCGGACAGCCGCAGATCTCAACTCGCTCTGGACAAGGTATATTTTTCAACGGATGCTCCGTTCTATGCTGCTTACTTCATTTTTCTAATCGCTACTCCACATTTGGTCCCCCAAGGTATATTTTCTTGTTCGATCGAGATTGTTCGACCAGTGTTCTTCTAAAATTGGGAAGTGAATCAAGCATCTTACTAGAATGTTGATATGGCCAGAATGATGAGTCTGATTGACTGTAAGGGTGTCCATTTCATATGACAGTAAAAGTGTTTGGAATCTCTATGCAGCTAGGAGGTTGTTTGAAGCAGTGATCCTTTTTTGACAACTCGTTAAAATGGCTACCTAGGATCTCATTGAAAACCCAATACAGGACTGCAACTGTTGCATTCTGGTGTCCATAAGCTTGCTATCCTAGTTAACCTTTTGCAAATACCAGCTGTGAATTATGCACTAAGACACACAAATTGTGTAAAACATTTGTTCTTTGTTCTCTTACTTCCCCCATTTTGCTTGGTGCCTCTTCCGATCCCTTCATCTACAGATGGCTGAGTACCGGATTTCCATATATGGGAGGAAACATTACCTTTTAACAGTAAAGGTGCGACGAGTTAGGCATACCAGATGGCGACGAAGATTCCTTCGATATACCTTTGAAAAGTAAATGTCTAGAGTAAAGAAATAGGTGAAGTTTATGATAATAACAAAATATTAAGATTAGAGTTCAGATTTAGGCTCCTGCTTTGCATATGTGTTTACTTGTTTTTTGAAGCTTACTTGATTTTCTCTTACCCATCTCAGTTTCCAAGGAACATGAATTTACTCGGATTCATACTAACCAGTTTCTGCACCGTAGTCGTAAGACTCAAAACATTGATGAGGTATGGTTATTGATTCTTTCATCTCTGTTATTTTATGAACGCTCATGGTTGGTGGATGTAGCTTTATAGTCTATTCGATACTTATGAGAACATTAGATATCATGAAATAGTATGATTGGTGAACTTGATATTGTAGTGTTTGTTTGGCTCTGCTTTTCATTGTATCTTTGAGGTTGGTAGCAGTAAAGGTGAGGGAGAATGAATGAATTGAATGACTTATGTATGGTAGAACACCATCCATTTTGACCTGGATAAGGCTGCATTTATAGCTTGTAATTGGATTAAACTCGGTTTCTGAAAACCATGGAGTGTTAGGTTAGTTGCTTGTGCTAATAATAATATTGGTTCACCACATTCAAATGGGAGACAGTACTTGATGACATTGCATGAGCTCAGGCTATGAGCTTTAATAAGCTAATCTTTGAGAATGAGGTGATGTGAACCAAGTTTGGGAAATGATAATTGAAACAGAACAATGACATGGGGGAACAAAACAGTCTTCTTGTTCTGTCATTGTTGTTTGATGAGGTCAATTCTTTGGTCTGGTATTTATAAGTGTAAAGCTGCTATGGACAGGAATGGAACACATTGACAGGTTGAGAGAGAGCTCCCTGGAGTCTCCATCGACGACCCTGTACGGCAATTTCTAAACTGAACAGCAGCAGCTTCGGCTCGCAGTTGATCGATTTTGGAGCTATACAATTGAAAGCCAGGTGCACAATTCTTGAGTATTTTATTATAATAATGGTGATGGAAAATGAATATCCACCGATGTGCATTCTATTATGTTAAGCTCTGTAATTTAAGCTAATATTGTTTATGTTCCGCAGGTGATTCCTTCAATAGTGAGCCAACCAGCTGTAACTAGTTGTGGTTCTGGTTAATGATGTGATGAACTCTTTTTCTTGCAAGTTAATGTTGTCTAGGTATGGGAAAGACTCTGTTATTTAGGGCAATTGCAAAAACTACATCCCGAATCTTGCAGTCCATCACGATACTGAAACATGGCAGAAGATGCTCAACAACAACATTTCTACCATTCGAGATGGGAGCTTCAAACTGTGTTGGTATGAACTTAGAAATCACAGGAGAAGACTGCACTGCATTTTCCATGATCCTGCAATGGTACAAGTTTCGCATCTCGGACAAGTATGTGCATTCACCAGCTCAGGTTTTGACTAGCTTCCAGAAACATCGCCTGCAAATCATTCTTGAGAGACTCTGACAAGATCAAGATTGAATGTTGTAATAGTGTAATAGAACCCTTGTCTATGATCTTTTTGTCACTGGTTTTTCTGTTAATAATCACTATCTTCAAACATTTTGAATCAGCTGGTGTACATTCAATACGAATTGGATTACACCAAGTTACAAAATTGATCCTAACTTCCTAAGCTGAAATGGGAAAGTAAAACTACACAATCAATCAATAGTCATAGAAATTGGATTTAAAGTACATTTGCCTTCTTCTAATCGAAGCATTACCATATCAACAAAAACGAAATCTTGTTCATGAAAGAAACTGCATTGACCTTATGCAGTGTTACAGTGGCTGGAGAAGGATTTGAAGGCCATGCTTAGGACAGATTGTGAGCATATGAACTGGTGCATGACCATAGGAAGGTAAAAGAGCCACAACTAGTATCATTGGAGAAGCATTAGGAGAGCAATTTTCGTTTCTGCAACTGCAAAGTTCATCCCCACGCAAATTTGAGGTCCAACCCCGGATGGAAGAAAAGCATCATATTTGGTACTTGGTAGCCTTGGCCAGTGGCCACCCCATCAACGTATCTCTCTGGTTTGAAAAGATGACAGTCTTCTCCCCATATCATGGGGTTATGGTGAACTATTAAGATGGGAAGCCTCAATGCCATCTTTGCAGGAAGGATGAACTTCCCTAGCTTGGTCTCCCTCTCAACTTTCCCTAGTCAGGTTGAACACCAGCGGGTATAGCCCCAACAATTCTTTAACGATCATTGTCATCTGCACATGATTTCAGACCCATTCCTTTAGTCTAAGAGTGCAATAAAGCCAATAACTCAAGTTTTTCTAAGAGGGTTTAACACTGGTTTATATTATTCAACAACCAAGGACTTATAATCTTCAGTCTCGAAACGCCATCAAGGGATGGATTTCATTGATCAAACACCTGTAGAACAACTTCCGTTGCCTAGTCCTGCCAGTTTGTGTGACTCACTAGGAGTTAAGTGATTACAATCACTAAATTAAACTAGATTACCATCAAGAAAACATGTACAACATCAGGAAAGCAAGAACCAAATTTTATATAATGTAAGAGTCCATTTTATTTGGCAGAGAGATAGAAAGCAGTTCCCTGTATTAGTAATACTAATGGCATAGACATGTGCTTGAAAAGATATGGACCAATGCCCCAGTGGCCAGTACTTGAATCATACCAGGTTAGCAGGTTTAAGCCGCTAAGATACGGAGTCCTAACCAGTGGCATTTCAAAAGCACACACAAATCTCCAATTATATACCAAACTGTGGTAGATAGACACAACTAGAAGGAAAAATAAATGTTGTAATTCAATTAGGCTTACCTAAATGACTAATCAATCAGATACAACAACTTCAGATTCCTTAGGAGTGTCCCTCATGTCTAGATTCATATTTCTGCTTCTTACCCACAACTAGGGCTGGAGAACGAGGCGGGTTCGGGTACCCTAACCCTAACTATTACGGGTTACGGGTACCCAAATGCTCAAAACTCATCCCAAACCCCGAACCCGTTCGGGTTCGGGTACCCTATACTACGTATAATTATTTCAATTTAAATCTAGTATGTTATATGATATGATAATATGATTACCCGATGGAATCATACATATACCTCAAATGAATATATTATTCGTAACATGGAGTCAATAGGAGCAACTACGTACCAAAAGTTTCACACGATGACTTCTATTTTTTATGTATTTTTACGAGCATGAAAAAACAGAATATTAGCCTGAGGATAAATATAAAAGGACTAAATATTATTTTATTACTTGAAGAGATGGCCAAATTGAACCGATTCTATTTCATATATATTATTTTAAAGGTGTTGAACATCTTCTGCCTCACCTTCCTTTTCATATATTTATATGTATATTATTTGGATTTGAATCTTGGAAATGGTAGAACGGGTAGTTCGGGTTTAACGCATACGAGTTACGGGTACCCTAATCCAAAATATCGATCCCGAACCCGAACGGGTTACAGGTTTGGGACGGGTTCGGGTAATTCCAGACCCGTACGAGTTTACTTCCAGCCCTACCCACAACCTGCTGGACACCTTCCTTATACCCTTCAATGAAACTCTTCAGAGCATCTCAGTATGCAGATGCTCTTGTCATGTACAGCCTAAACGCCTCCTTCTGATGGCCCAAACACTCCACCACTTGCAGCAACTGCGGGAGCAAAGACACCACCAGCAGGAGCAGCGACGACAACAACACCATGAAGTTCTTAATCCTATTTAGAAAAGGACATCAACAATTTCATCACTGAGAATCCAATAAGCTTTCTTCAACACCCGAATTGAAGATACTCAGATACCTCATATGGGATTCTTCATTCCGATTAAGACGAAATAGCTTCTCTTTGGCCTTCTTCATTCCGATTAAGATGGTCGTCGCTGGAGATCAGAGGCCGTTGATGGAGATCTGACGTCGTCGCTGGAGATAGATGTCGTTGCTGAATATCTGACACCGTCGCTGAAGATCTCACGCCACCACGCGCAACCAGCACCGAGCTCCTTCTATCAACGGCCTCGTTCTTCATTCCGAAGTAGACTACCTCGTAGTTGCTGGAGGAGATTTACTCCTTCGCTTCAGCTTAAGGTAATTCATTCTTAGTAATTTGGTTAAGGTTTGGTTACCACGGTAAAGGATGAGTTAAAGTAAGAAGATATTTGTTTCCTTCACAAAAAGATTCCAGATCAACGGTTCACAGCTTTGATCTCTGTCATAGTAAAAGACCTCATCTCAGCAATACATGTCATCAATCCATGTAAGTCTTCATAATTTTTTTAAATTTTAACAATTATCTTACTACAAACAATTTACTTAAATTAGTTTTCTGAAATAAATTATTTTCTTATTTGTATACAAATATTTAAAATACTTTATTTAAATTCCTGAATTATAACTAATATTCTATGTTATTTTATTTTATTATCAAAATTAAAAAAATTACCATTCATTTAATATATATGTGCTCAGTTCATAAGTAACTAACGCAAATGTTGTTGTGAATTCTTATAATGTAGAGCGACCCAATGGAAACAAATAATACATTCACAGCAGATAAAGAAGACTGTGTAGCTGGCAATAAGTCAACAGATTCAAAATCAACATTTGAGCCCATAACTACAAATGTCGAAGAAGTTGAACTCGTGAGATTGAGAAGCATGTCGCATGAAGAGATGACACTACTTAAATTCACAAGCACGGACGAAAGTGAAAGCTTTGGTACACAAAATCCTCGTTTGCGATGGGATTTGGTATCCTAAAAGAAAGATCTTGTCAGTCCACGGTCGGTGATAAGACGATTCTAAATAAGACAAATGTGTGTGCTCGAGAAGGTTTGAGGAAATCGAAAGTGGATGAAAGGAAGATAACGCGCATGATGGATACTCGATGTGAATGAAAGCTAAGTTCCGACTCAAAAGAGATAAAAAGGATGGTATGTGGTTTGTAGCTAGTTTTGTGAAGGAGCACACCCACGCCCTTGTGACGCAACTCGTCGCCTTTGTGTTACGACATCTGAAAAAGAATGTTGTGGAACACGTGAAGAAGTCCAAAAATTCGGCTAATTTCGCGAAGAGGTTTCATAAATTGGCGAAGGCGGATTTTATAAAGACAGAGTTCGAGCAACAGTGAATGAACTTGTGGAGTCCTCCAATCTACAACACTACAACTAGATTAATAAAGAGTTATATGAGAGTGCGAGAATTGGGCCCGTGCATACTTACGAAACAAATTCTACGCGAGAGTGACATCAACTTCTAGATGTGAAGGATTGAATTCGATGATTACGAAGTACGTGACAGGTAAGCACAAGTTGAAGAAATTTTTCATAGACTACGATTGTTGGTTAGAGACAATAAGACAAAATGAGCTAAAATTAGATTTCAAATCTAATTATGGTATGCAAGAAATCAAAACTGAAGCTTGTCTAGAGCTTACAAAGAGCATTGCTAATCTACACACTTATGATGCCTATATGAAGATCAAGAGAGCGCTTACTAGGTCCATCGAGTGCATCAAAGAGAATAAGTTGTTAACTACAGAGCACCACAAATACGAGGTGGGTGGTTATAAAGATCAACGTGGCAATCGCACAGTCACTTACGATCTCACTAGTCATATGATTGAATGCAGCTGTTTAAAATTCGAGTACATGAGATTGCGGTGTCGTCACATGATGTTCGTGTTGAAAGAAGAAAAATTCAAAGAATTCTCACCCATCCTCGTGCAACAAAGGTGGTCGAAGATTCCAAAATCTATAGACTACTGGAAAAAAACATCGACGTCTATAGATGAAAAACAACAATACACCATTAGGTATGGTCTTCTACAACAATATGCTTTCAAATTTTGTCGTTATGGTGCTTCGACGACAACTACTTTCGAGGATGCTTATTCGAGAACGAAAGCATTTTGTGATGATGTGGAAATGAGGACTGATGTCAGTGGTACCAAAAAAGGAACAGACGTTGACCCAGAATTTGAAGGTATGAAAAATCCACTAAAGGCGAAAGCAAAGGGATCAGGAAAGAGAAGGCCATCAGGACAACCAAGAAGGTGTGCATATTGTCTTGTCAAAGGACATAACACAACAACGTGCGAATGGAAAAAAGTGGCAAGCCATGAAAAAAAGCTAGTGAGGCCAATGCCGTCAACAGTGATGAGGATAATGTCAATAACAACGATGAGTATGATGAAGGCAATGACACCATCAATGAGTAGGGCTGGAAATCGGTTCGGTGTTGGTTAACCGCACCGAGATTTGCGGTTAACCGCACCGCAAAATCAATGAAAATGATAACCTTAACTGAACCGCTTTGAGTTGCGGTTAACCACTAACCGAACCGCGGTTATGCGGTTAGGTTAGTGGTTAACCGCAATTAACCGCAATTCAAAAAAATCAACAAATCTTATGTTTCGAACTAAGAACCAACGAGGACCTAAAACTCAATATTAACTCGAAATTGTTCAATCCAATCCAGATAACCACTACTCCACAAGTCTAAATCCATAAATTCAGAAATATCCAACACGTGATAAACATTAATAGTTTGAAAATGCCTCCTAAAGCAAATAAACATAACGATAAAAATTCAAAATATCGTCAATTCCAAGCTCCTTCTTCATTAGCCTTGCAGAGTTGTTGACTTGTAGTGATTCGGTGATTCCAACCTATTAATGAAAGAACAACAAAACATATATCAAATAATGAAACCGATAATCTGGACAAAACAACAAAACTGATTTGAATTGCTAATGCTGCTACTGCTGTGTTTTGTTGATCAAAGTAGCAGCAATAGCTACTGAAAATCAGCAGCTACTGCTGCTATATTAATCAACAAAACACAGCAGCTGCATACTTTGCCCATTGCATTTGCAGCCACGTCACAAGAATGCCATCCTCATTCATCTATCCAGATTTTCTCAGCCACTGATTTCATCCAAACATCTGCTGTTCTTGACAATATCTACTGGTATATTAAGGAATATACCAGTAATCAGCACAGCAGATTACTGGTATTCAATCTTTGCTCTTAGATTTGATGATAAAAAAGGTGTATTTATCAACCAAACACCCACACTTGACATTATATATATATATGTAATCCCCAAATCAAATTCAGGATAGGAAATAAAATAAGGAAGAGAAGACGTACAGGAGGCATGGGGAAATGTCTTTCATCCTCATTTAACCGGGGACGAGGCTTCACCTCCCGTTCTAAACGATTTTAGAACTGTATACAAATAAAATAAACTAAAGTAAGTACTAACAACAAAGAATTAACTATTGAATTACACCAACAAACACGAAATCCAATCTAGCTTCATCTTGGTTGAACTTCCATAAGCACTTTTTCTTCTCGTCCCATACTTCACCCTTGCTAAAGTTCAGGATTGTTTGACCATCACTTTCGGCCAATTTCCTCATACAACTGGTAAAGTGATTAGTCAATGCGGTAGTGCCATTTTTTCTTCCATCAGCACAAATCTCCGTACCACACCTTTTGCATTTTCCCTTCCTTATTTCTCTACCCAATGTGCTATCTTTCACATAAACAACATGAAACTCTTGCCAGATAGGTGCCCGTGTCTTCCCCTTTTGCTTCTTTGAAACTGGAGTTTCAGATGCTTCTTCTTCATTATTGTTGCCTTCAGGACTACTGGCGTTGCTTGCTACTGCTGTTTGAGGCGGCTGATGTTGTTGATGTTCATTGTTTGCATTTGGAGGAGGCATTGACCTACTTCTTTTCCGATTGAGACTTTCACCACTGCTGTCCATAATGTTGTCTACAATGAAATGACACAAAGTAATAGAATAAGAAAACAATGAAACTATGGACAGTATACTAAGACTATACACATTAGAATCTTATACACATTATAATCTTATACACATTTAAGTAGTGTCAATAACCCCTAATTGTTTTATGCTTGAGCAGATATGCTGCTGTCTGTAGTGCTGTTGTTTAATGGTTGAGCTGCTGCTGTTTTAAAACACAGCAGCTGCTGTGTTTTAAAACAGCAGCAGCTCAACCATTAAACAACATTACAACAGCAGCCTCAGTGTTGAACAACAACAGCAGCAGTGCAGCACCATTAAACAACAACAGCAGCAGCATTAAACAACAACAGCAACCATTAAACAAGAGCAGCATCATTCATCTGCATCATTCATTCATCATCAAACAAAAACAGCAGCAACACCAGATTAGAGCATCATTCAAGCTGCCATCATCAATCATCAATCAACTAAGTCATATTATAACAGCAGCAGCTTATAATCATTCAAAGAAACAGATTATAACAGCTTATAAACTGCACATCAATCATCCAAACAAAACAACTACATTACAGAGATGGCCATGAAAGGAAACTACAAAACAAATAGAAGTCCTGCATATAGTGGTCCCTTTGTTAAACTAGCAAAAATGCAAAATCATGTTTGAACTCTGAACTTCGAAGAAGCCAAGAACAACAATTACTGAAATTAGGTTTTGTTAGGGTCTGGGAACTAGGAAGTGGGAGTATACTCACTTCAAGTTGTTAATTTTGATCGCCGGAGTCGGAGAGTCGATCAATCAGCACCGCTAGGGAGAATCAATCAGCGCCGCTAGAAGGAAGAGTCGGAGAGGAGAGTCGGAGTCAGAGTCGGAGTCGACGGAGTCAGAGTCGGAGAGTCGGAGTCAGAGTCAGAGTCGGAGTCAGAGGAGAGTCGGAGAGGAGAGTCGGAGAGGAGAGTCGGAGTTCAAACTTGAACCGGAGAACAATCGTCGGAGCTCAATCGGCGGAGTCGGAGTCGGAGTCGGAGTCGGAGTCGGAGTCGACCTGAGTCAGGAAGCAGTCGAAGTTTGACGATTTAGGGTTTTTTTAGAAACATCGGCAGTTCGACTTTGAGAGTGGGAGGGAACTGGGAAATTGGGAATGGAATGTTTATGAAGCAGTCGAATGTTTGTTGTGCGGTTAGGTCGGTTAGTTGCGGTTAACCCGTGCGGTTAGTGGTTAAACCGCTAACCACAAAAATCCCAAAATGCCTACCGCAAACCTAACCACTAACCGCACATGCGGTTAGTGGTTAACCGCTAACCGCCAAATTCGGTGCGGTTAGTGGTTATAACCACTAACCGGTAACCAATTCCCAGCTCTATCAATGAGGATGATGACGACACAGGTCCTAACTACAATGTTCCGAATACGAGTGTGGATCAGGTAAAATCATACTTCCTCCTCGTGCTCAATTATATTCATGTTCAAAGCAACTTTAATCATTTTAACATTCCTTTTTTTAAAATAATGCAGGATAACCTCAATCCACGAAGAAGTTCGCGTCTGAACAAGAAAACAAAGACACAATGAGAGTCAACAAATTTTGTTTTAATTTTAATTTAAATTTTTTGGTTTGTTTTCTTCAGTTTTACTTCAAAGAAAACAAAGACACAATGAGAGTCAACAAATTTTGTTTTAATTTCAATTTAAATTTTTTGGTTTGTTTTCTTCAGTTTTACTTCAAACTACATGTATTACGAGATTTACTTCTGTCATAACTATATGAATCTTCTATTTTCCTCTAGATACGTAGTAGTTGGGGATCGATAAATAAGTAGTAGTTAACATGTGAAACCCAGAAAAGGGGGAATTTTGCCTTAAACAAATACAAACATTCTAAGAAATTTATAGATAATTAACCGGCCAACAGGCCAAGTGTTAATCTAGTTCTCTAGTAAAGGTAAAGGTACAGAACAGTGGTACATCTGACCAACGTTTGTTAGTCGCGATGATCGTTCATTTTGGGTTTTCAGAATACATCAACCACAATACCAACCTTACGGTGATGAGTCAAACGAACACTGCAATTCTCTCAATTCATCGTAATAATCACTCGAAAAGAGCCCAACAACAACAGAAAAAAGTAACACAATGAAGTAGTTTCAGCAAGGCACTCAATAGAGCACACCATTACTCAACACAAGCTACTGCTGCTCCGGAAGTTTGTCCTTCAGATACTGAAGAACTGCTTTTGTTCCTCTCTCCAGAATTGGCCTCCGAATGCTGCAAATACAAATGACCACAGGGACAGGATAGTGAATACAAGTATAGGATGGAGGTCGAGAAAACAAGCATTGTATGCTTACCTTCTCAATGGATTCCCATCAAGCCTCAACACCTGCAAGGTTGGCTCCAGTAAGCCTTGAAGATAAATTAAGATCCTCAATCACATAAACCGTACCGTCAATGGAATATTCCAGTACACCATTCGTTGATGCATCGTTTAGGCTATAGGTACTAAACGTTCAGAAACAAAAGTTCAAATGAAGAAAGCAGTAAGATGTGAAGCTCTAAGAAATGTAGTTTTCAATCATACGACTTCAATCATGCATTCTACTTCCCTGATTATATGTGTGTGTGCAGATTTTTTTTCCTACCAAGGGAGACCAACCTACCTCTTTAAGGTAATCGAGAAAAGCTTCACAGATTGATAAACTCTGACCTTCACCAGCATAGGACTACTGATTCAGGTATCTGACATAGTTATACAAGTTTTCATCAAGCCAAAGTATAAAAGTATGTTGGCATCTATGAAACAGATGAAAACAGCCTATTGGAACTTTCACTTCCATTCTCTTTCATACACAACTTTCCAACCCCCATTAGTTCCCTATTCCGTTCTTCCCACTTCTGTCTCATCCAATTCTCCATCAGGCAGAAAGAGTGCAGTAAACAGGGAATTGAACTCAGAGAAGTGAGGATGGTGAAAAAGAGGAAGAAGATGAAACTGTATTCCTACCAATTCTGCAGGGAGCACTGAAATGTTGTTGTCAGATAAGTCAAACTCGGTGAGGTGAACAAAATGCTTAAGTTCCTGCACATCAAGCAAACATATAGTTAAGGGCCACACTATAAACTGTGCAAAAGCATAAGTATATTTCTACCATTTTACATGAAAGGCTAAAATAGAAGTGGTTATATTGAGTAAAACAATATATCATATTTGCATAAAGCATACAACCGCAAAGAGTTAAAATAGTTGGCTACTCCAACAGATTCTGTCAACTAAAGAATATCACCAAATCAACATTCAAAACCAATCATGCTGAAAAGTTAAAACTAAAACGTCTTCAATCAGAATTGGTGCATTTGCAGTAGGCAGCCAGTGTTGATAAATACATACCACTGGGATTAGATTCAATCGAATTTTGACTCAAGTATAGGATCTGTAATTGCTTTAAGCTTAATATATCAGATGGAATTTCCCGCAATTGAACACGCCTGCAAAATTACTTAAGTGTTATGGGAGGAACTGATAAATGAGAAGTAGGAACAGGTTGAACAACATGACAACTGATTGACCTTAGATAAAGCTCAACCTGATCACAAGACTTATCAAATGAGCACGTACATGACAATTGGTGCGAATCCCACATGTAGGAAATGATCTCAGTTTTATACTAGTAGGTATTGGAGAAAGAATTAGTATATGTACGGTGTTTATATCTGGGTTGGCCGTCACAATTTGCTTTTCAGCAGGTAAGAACTTGTTCTGCTTGAATTCCATGTCTCCTGCAAGCTAATTGAAGAATAGAATGCAATGAATACCGTCAAATTGGTTCAGAAACCCTAATTCCCCAAATCAAACGAACCAGAACCGTAATCAAACCCTAAGATAACGAATCCCAATTCCCCAATCTCACAGGAGAAAAATGGCGGAAAACAGAGGAAGGGGGGAAAGAGAATCGAAGAAGGTACCTGGCCACATGGAGTTGATCTCAAACAACCATCCGGGGATGACCGCGGAGAGATTCGAGGTACCATTATCGGCGGAGACGGCGGCGGTCCCTGTTTCCATTGCTTCACCAGCGGCGGCGGTGGCAGAAGTTCCATTCTGAGCTTCGTCTCTAGGCCTCCTCACCGGAGACTGTTGCTGCAGAAGTTCCCTATCCGCCATGTGATCTTCGAGCAGCTGCCCCATTGCAGTGGTGCATGCTTCTCCTTCCTTGAGAAGATGAGAACGAAGAGGGAGGTGAGGACTGGGTCGGATAAGAAGACGATGGGATGTGAAATCGGAGAAGAATCAAACGAAGAGGGAGGTGAAGGATGGGTTGGAGAAGAATACAACAGAGATAGGTTGAGAAGAGAAGGGCTGTGTCTGTGATTGCTTGGCTGGAATGGGATGAAAATGACGATAGTAGATTCACAGATAGTAGCGATGCAGATGAGATTTAACAGATGGGGTGTTAAAAATTGGGTCAAATACTTAAACAGTCCCGAAACTTTGGGGCGAGTTACAAACTCGTCCTGAAACTTCATTTTGTTACAGACTCATCCCGTTAGTATGAACTCCGTTACCACGCGTGGTAACAGAGTCCATACTAACGGGATGAGTATGTAACAAAACGAAGTTTCAGGACGAGTTTGTAATTCGCCCCAAAGTTTCGGGACTGCTTAAGTATTTGACCCGTTAAAAATTGACTAAGGATTGAAATTAATATGTGAAATAAGTTGAGTGATGATTTGATACAATGTTAAAATGTTAAGATTATTGTTAACATGCTAAAATAATGAGTGCCTTAAAAGTAATTTGTATTATTATAATATAAAACAATTAATTTAATTAATTTAGGCATTAATTAAATTATCAACGATCCAGATATGTTCTTTGAAACGGACGCTCCAGATGAATCCGAAAACTGGAGGCACTGAGTACCACCAGTTTTACGGGATGTATTGAAGAATTTTCCATATATATATATATATATATATGCAAAATAAAGTGCTAGGTTGCTTGAGGGTATCATAGGACGAGCGAACACTATTTCACCCGTGTCTGGTTAGACGGTAGGAAGCCATAGGCTAGATTCGAGGGAAGTTAGTCAAAAGCTGCACCGCACCAAAGCCAATTCCGTCATTCACCCCTTCATCCATCTCATTATAAACCCGTGTAGTGTAGGAATCGTTACAGTCCCTTGCAAAAGTCCTTTTGACTAGTTACTCGTGTTGTCAAAGTGGTGGGGATTGTGGTCAAATTGCAAACATATGACATACTTCGGTCGAGAAAGTGATTGAGAGCATATACACATCCCTAAACATAGAGTGCGAGAGTTCCCTTGTACCAAATATTATCTGTGTGAGAAGTCTGGTCGGTTAGGTTAGATTCGTGCATGATTTGTGTTTATTGCTTGTTGTGTGCAGATAATTAGTGAGACCAGGTTGTTTGGTTGACGTGTAAGCATGTTAGGTCACTCGTTCTAGAAGCAACGGTTTAATAATTCATTGTGATTGATTGAATCTTAACTTGCTCGATCTCGTCAGTTGTGAATCTAAGTGCGTTCTAGTTCAGTTTGCTTGAGGACAAGCAAAGGCTTAAGTGTGGGGTATACTATTCCTTGGATTAATTTCCAGACTTAAGAAAAGTTCGAGAGAGAGTTTAGAGAGTTCGAGGAGTCGGGAAGAGATCGTGACGCCATCCTTCCATCTCGGAGAACTCGGTGCTAGGAGTTGAAGATTCAGGAGATTGAAGCTTCAAAGACTCATCTCAAATTAGGTTTTGCAGTTCTTCTCTGTTCTCCCTAGTTGAAGATGTATTCTTCGTTCGTTCTCGATTCTTCTGTTTTGAATATGAGTAGCTAAACTCATAGAGCTTAGATTAGATGAACCCTAAGTGACCCAGGGCTTTAAAGCGGTCACGGATCGATGGTAATTAAATCTAGTTTCAATCAGTTTCTCTTGCATGGTTGGTTTGTTCTTCACTGCTTTGTGTTTCTTTTTCTGGTTTGGCCACCTAGTTAAGATTCTAGTTAAGCTGAGGATAGTAGCGAACGTTCGCCTCACTTCAAAACACCAAATCAACAGTTAACCTATTCATTGGAACAATTTCTCTTTGTAGGAACCAGTTAGGGTTAATCCGCTGCAAAAGTGACTCATTAATCACTAGTAATCGCGCCAGTTAGTTTTCCGTTGCAGAAGCGAACGCACGGACGGTCAATTAATCTTGGGAGTTAGATCAGATAGAGCGAACGTTCGCCAGTCTTAAACCTAAGGGCCAGGAGTTATGGTGGTGTCTGAGAGCTGAAATATTTGGGATTGAAAACCGCTGGTCTTGTGATCGCCAATGTTCTAGTGATCTTAGGGGGATTCAAAATCTAAGCTTGTCTGTCGTCTTGTTAAGTCAACCAATCTTTCAACTTTTCTATTTTCATTCCTTATTTCCTGCTTTATAGTCTAGAAGTCGTGGAACTCACACCACACACAACTTGTGTTTTAAACTTGAGTAATTTGCCTTCATATTTTAGTAGACGATTAGAAGAGACATGTGGAATACGATCTGCTTAGCTTTTAGCTTAGTAGTTATTTGATACGCTTCACAACGTTCATCAATCATATGTAGCGTTATTTAACTTTTATCTTAATCTTAAAATATACTGTGGGTGTTCTTGAGTTTGAGTTTGCCACATAAGCTAGAACCCTTCTCACAATTTTCCATATCATCAACAAATTTTAAATCAAAATATAATTATTTTCTCTCATCCTATTAAATATTATCACATTAAATCTCTCCTTAAATCTACATTCAATGTGTATATATACGTACACATTATAATAAAAATAACAATATGTCCATTATAATATATAGTATTTGATAATTCTCCATTCATAAATATGAAAATTTGACTATAAAGATTTTTAGAATTTTACTAACAAGACCAAATAAGAAATATGTGCATCATGGAATCTATGTACTATTTTATGTTATTAATAATTTTTTATTAATTATAACTAGCTCTATAATTACATGTAGGATACACATTAGATGAGAATATTTTGGTCAATATGCCAAGGGCGGGTTAGAATTCTTTCATAAAACTTTGAATAGTTTGGATAAAATTATATAAAAATTATAATAATATGCATACCATCGAGTCAATAGATGAGAATGACTCATGTCTATTAGGTCACATGCTAATTAGGTCAAACATATTATATATAATGTGGATTCATCACATCATGAGCTATATATGTTATATTTAATTTTAGCTTAACAATAAAAATTAGAGAAATTAGACAGTTAATTTTATTTTATGTATGTTCCTAATTCAAACCCAATATCGTGAATAACTAATAGGTGGTTTTTTTAGTTGTCCTTAATTAAATTTTAGAAAATTATTTTATTAAGTTTATTAGTATATATGGGATAATTATGCAGATAAAATCATAAATTAATTTTTTTGAATGAAGTATAATACTTAGGTGATTATAATCTAGAAATGTTGAAGCATATTTTAGAATTTAACTTAGTTATACTTTAAATTAGTCATAAAAATGAATCAGACTAAATCAGTGACTTTACAATTTTAGAAGTCATATTTTATTATTACTATTTCGATTAAGATGAACAACATAAAAAAATTATATACGTCTGGCCAACCGGCTGGGTAAAAAAAAATGCTTGTAATCTTAATGGTAGAATGATATAATTGGTTTTGACACATAGGTTACAGCTTTTCTCACAAATTTCCACATCATCACTTCATTTTTAAATCAAAATTCAATTATTTCTCTTTCTTTTTATTAAATGATGAATGTCCCAAACTTAAACACTCTATGAATGAAATTATAAGTACTTTAATGTTAAATTATATAATCTTAACATAAAATAATATATGAAAAATAATTTTAAATCACAATATTTTATAACGAATTATTACATTTTTTCTAAATACAAGATTTTTTTAATCTTAATAACTTTGACAATAATAATTCATTTTATTATAGTTATATTCAATAAATTATAGTCATGAAAATTAATAAACATGATATATTATAAATCTTAAAAATTAAATAAGAATAATTATTTAATATAATCTAAATTAACTATGATTAAATGATGATAATAAGGATCAAATGCTTGATAATAAATCATCATAGACATTTTTGGATGTATTAGTGGTGCTAACTTACCCAATTTAAAATTATTTAAATTAATATATGGATCTCTAATTATTCAATGGATATATCATTACAAAAATTTATTTGTTCATATTTGTGGGTTCAAGCATTTTGGTCATGAGTCAAGTTCGATCATGTTGCATATCAGTAAGAATTCTTTTTAAAATTTATGGAAGAAGTATATTTATAGCATGGAGTATTTTGATTTATGAGAAATATGATCCACTAGATAACGAGATTTTTTACGAATCACTAGACAACGAGTTAATAAGTTTATATGAGTTATACATGTTGTGGGTTCAATTTAATTATCAATTGGTTGGACGGTGATTATCATGTACTTAAAAATATTGTTTACTTTTGTCGTGGTTTTGGTTGGATATTGAATAGTTACACAAGCTAATTAGTTCGGGGTTGAGTTGAGTTTAATAGGGGATATGTTAGTCAAGTTAAGTGTAATTGAAATTATGAATTCATCCTATTGCAAGCTTAGAAGGGACGCTTGGCAATAAATTTTAATCACCCCGAGTAAGATTTTAGTAAGAACTATGGATATATTCATAGAAATATTTAAGAAAATAATATTAAAATTTATAGAAAATTAAAGTTAATAAGGGTCAAGACAATTAATTGGGTTGAAGACCTTGGGTATACTTGGGAAAACAAGCATAGTATCAATTTGGTCGTGTTTGATGCTCCAATATATGATTTTGATGACATGTGTATTGATTGCCTAAAACGATCGATGGTGTCTAACTAAGGAAAAATAATGTTATTGGAACAATGTTGGAGCTTTTCATGGCATGGCGACGAGAAAGCTAATGTGGTTTAAGACAAGAATATGATTTTGAATATGGATATATGATTCTCACCTGACACTGGTTTTTGGATTTGCGACACAAATATGAATATGTATTTAAATAAGTATAGATTTCTTTCTGACTAAATTTAAATAAGTATAGATATATGTTTGAAATGAAACATATTCGTACCTTTACTCACACCTAAATCTAATAGCTTCCAAGAAATAAAAACATTATATGATTACCATTGTTAAAAAAAAATCCCAACCAATGGGTCGGGTTCAAAACTAGTATTAGTAATAATAAATTGGACAAGTATGGTTATAAATATTATGATTGTAGTTGTAGGGAAGTATTAAAATCCCAACATCATTAATTTATATGATATATGTAGTCCACTGAGGGAAGTCTATTATTGTTAATGAGATCTTTGGATGTATGGATTTATTCATGTTTCTTGTTCTCTTTTATTCTTTGAATGTATGAATTCATGTTCTGGTGGAGCCAGTTTGACCATTTCCTTATTTTATGATATTGGTTTAGGGTATTATTATTATTGTATTGTTATGTATGCTACTTGTAATGAATTGAGTTTGTGGCACCTCTTAGTGTTGCATGGGTTAAACCTGTGGTTTAACCGGGTCATCTAGGGTGGGGTGCTACAGTCTATTCTGAAGCTGTTTGGCTTCAACGCTTACTCTAAGATATTGGTGTGGATGTTCCTAACCCTATTCATCTGTTCGGTGATAATACGAGCACGATTTAGATCGCTACTATTCCAGTGCTTCATGATCGAACATCGGGACACATGTTCAATCCTTCAGGATTTGGTTAACTTTTGACATATCCGACTTTTCTATTTGTCTTCTGAAGAACAAATTATTGATCTAGTCACCAAGCCGGTACCTATTAGTCGTCATTGGTTTCTGTCTGGCAAATTCATGACGTTCTTATTTCATCTTCTTAGAAACTCTAGCTATGTCTAACAATCCTCCTTTTTTGGATGATGAAATAATAATAATGATAAATAAAAAAGAAAGGGTAAACTAAAGGGAGGAGGAAGAAGCATTTTATATTTTATAACTCATAAAAAAGCAAGACCTAGTTCAGGTAAGTCACCCACAAACATCAACTCAAGATATAAGTCAAATCATTATTTGGGGAAAAATTTTATGGTGAGAAAATTCTTCATATTTCTTATACAAAAATGCGAATTTGGACCATTACATCAACTAATGATAGTTTTCTTATGGATACAACTTACAAACAATCCATTTCCCACGGTAGTTCTTGGAGTAAACAAAACCAGCGGCAGCTTGGTGTCCACCAAAGAGAAGGCCGGAGCTGACGAAGCTTGACGATTTGATTTGCTGAGGGAGCATTTGGGTCCGTTTTGAGATTTCTATTTTAGAGGTTGGGGCTCGTCCCAATCTGAGTTTTTAAGCCCGTCTTTGGGACGGTGCTTTCAAGTGATCTTAATTCCGGATCGAAATCAGAAGAAGTTTACTTCCTGAGAATTTATTTTAGAGATCGTGGACTTTCCCGATCTAAGCTCGTCCTTAACGTTGCTGAACAAAGGATCCTAATCCTTGAGTCATTCTAGAGGAAGGTTTCTTCCTGAGATTATTGATGCCTGAAAGATGGTAATTGAGATAAATTGGTTGATGAAATGAGTTCACTCTTTACTCAACAGATACACTGTTAAAGTCTGAGGATTCTTGTTACCTGTAATTCTCTTATTTAGTTGGCAGTAGCTTCCCTGAAATCGTTTCCGTTCCGTCGTTGCTTGTTCGGAGGAAGGCTCTCCCGCAGATGGCTGTAAACACCGATGGCCCCCTAATCTATTCTTTGTTCGGAAATTAAGTTGAAATTTCAAAATTGAAATTTGTTTTGCTTAATTATTGCCATTCCAGTGTTTTGTGATTAATATGTTCATCTTGGGGATTACAATACAAGCCTTGGATTTGGTAACAATTGCCAGTGATTGATCATTCTGGATAGATTGCAGTGCTGACTGTTTGATTAATTTGAAGGAATAATGTATCATCTGTCAAGCTCAATTACCACAGTCCGGCTAATGGGCAGAGACCCTATTATCTCAGCTCCATCTGAGATGTGTAGAGCCGTCGGATGACATTTGGACGAAATCTGGCCGTTGCATGATGAGAGAGGAGGGCTCAAAGGAGCTAGGGGCATTTTCGGTAGGGTAGAAAGTGTGGACCCTCATCGCATGTCTGTCACAGATGGTTTGGGCGGGGAAAATTTGGGAAAAGGTAACATTGGCGCCAGCCTGTCTAACATCCATCTCAAGTCTGTCACATCAGACAGACTTTTTCCTTTATCTCTTCCCTAATTTATTTGTTGTCGTCATAACTATTTAAATAATGCTCAAAACATAAAATTTTCTACACAAATGTTATTTGTTTTAATTTTTTTAGTCTAATAACATTAATTTTGATACATTTTTGGATAAAAAAGAATATACTTTTACGTCTCTATTATGTCTGTCTTATGAGTATGACATCAAAATTCTTATACGTAACAGTTGGATACACTTATACAATCACTTGAATCAAACGAAGGAGATAATATGCTGTATAGGCAATTATGAGATTAATCTACATATTTGTTATTCATTTGTGAAGAACATTTACATCATTGATTTTGAAAACTAACATACAAATAACATATATAGAATTTATATACAACATACATATCACACATCCATATGTCATTCATATCATATCATATCCGTAAAACTGCGATGAAGGTTATATACATAGTAAATAAGACACTTACAATGCAGTTGGACACATTTATACAATAACTTGAATTAAACAAAGGAGATAATATGCTATATAGTGCAATTATGAGATTAATCTAAATATTTGTTATTCATTTGTGAAGAATATTTACATCATGAGCGCGTGAGGCGCACGTATCTGAGTTTTTTCTTTCAACTCAGCTACAACATTTTTCGATCTTTCTCGCCGGCGGAGGTTTTCCCCTCGGTGGGTGCGCTCCTGGGGGCTTCTCCGGCTTGAGGAAGGTTGTCGGCCGACCTCTGAGGTCTCCGAGAACTCATTGCTCAGATTACTTTTCCTTGTTTTGCTACTTTCGGTAATGGAGGTCGGTGAGTCTTCTAAGGCGATTGCGGCTCCAACAAAGTCGTGGTCGGCAATGGTACACGATCCAGCGTTGCATCTTCAGTTTGTAGAGATCCCTGCTACTACTTGAGTTGGTGGTATGCTCAAAATCCCTTCGTCGATTCTTGCTAAGGGGGCTGAGAGAATGAAATAGGCGATTGTGGCCCATTTTGTTGGTGTTCCTCCTCCCTTCCATGTGGTTGCTAGTATCGTGAATAGACTATGGGGATATGAGGGACCAATAGTGGTATCGAGGTATTTGGAATCGTGCTTTCTTTTTGAATTCTCGTCAATTAGATTATGTGATTGGATCCTTAGTCGGTCATGGCACATTCACAACTCCCCCATGTTCCTTCGTCGATGGGAGAGGGGCATTCAACCACTTGATTTCTCGGCAAGGAGTACTCCAGAGTGGATCACTCTTAAGGGTGTCCCTCCGGATGTTATCTTTGTGGAGGGAATTAGCTAGATATCCAGTCTTATGGGGAAGCCTGCTAAGCGCTTTGTGAGGGATGGCCTAGATGTGAAAGTATGTATTATTAGAGACACAGCTGTGCCATGTCCGGAGGAGATTGGCCTTGAGCTTGATGAGGGTGAAATTTGCTCGGTTAGAGTAGAGCAAGTAAAGGCTAGGGAGTATTCTGGCAAGACACATACCGTCTGGTTACCTAAGGGTACTGGTGCAATTAAAGAAGCTAGTTTGAATGCAGGCAATGGGGACGAAGCCGTTATGGTAGAGAACCCACCTGCTTCGAAAGAGATTCCGGTTATTCCAGTCCTGTAGGTAACACCAGATGGGGGGCTACGAGAGCTGCTTCCAGTAAGACGAGTAAGAGAAGGAGGAATAGACAGAAGAATAAGACAGCTAAGAAAGCTCTTGCTCTGGAGAGCATTCAACCTCAAAGCATTTCTGCACCTCTAAGTGGAGGGACAGAGGTGACTAGGGGGGGAGATGTTCCTGCACCTCAGCCTAGCATTGTTGAGAGCGATGTAAGGCCTGGAAATGTAGCTACACCTTCTATGGAAGGGATGGATACACCAACGCATGTGGTCGACTCTCAACTAACTGATGTTGCACCAGATAAAGGATTGCTGGTTGTTGAGCCTAAAAAGTGGAACTCTGAAGATGAGCAAAATTATCAGGATGGTGTAGAAGAAAGTAAGAAGGCTGCTAAGAGCTCAATAAGATTTGATAAGGAAGGTATGAAGCATGTCTATGGTATTAAAACGAGGTTCAAATCAAAGAAGAGATGAAATTTTGGATTTGGAACACGAGAGGATTTAATAAAAAGTGTAAATGCAGTGTAGTTTTAGAGTTTATTAAGGCTTTCCAAATAGATGTAGTTGCTATCATTGAACCTAGAGTTCGTTTGAGTCAGACCTTGAAGCTGTTTACTGATAGGTTCCCATGATGGATTGGTGAGTTTGCTTTTCAGGGAGATCTAGGTAAAATATGGTTTCTATGGCGTGATGATGTTCCCTTGCATGTTTTGGAGTGTTCAAATCGATTCATCCACTTCAGAATTGATCTTTAGAAGTTTTCTTTGGCATAGTGGTTTATGGTGCTAATGATATCAATGAGAGGAGGCGGACCTATGATTTAATTAAGATCATTAGGGAAGCTAGTTTCACTTGGTTTGTTGCAAGGGATTTTAACGCTTATCTGGATGTTAATGAGGCCTCCCTAATTCCTTCTTCATTTGAGAGCTTGGAGGATTTCAAGACCTTTGTGGTTGAGTGTGAGTTATTTGACCATGTTGCTTCGGGACCCCATTTTACTTGGATTAATAATCGAAATGATGGTTTAGTTTCTCGAAAGCTGGACAGGGTGCTCGTTAATGTTGCTTGGCAGGATGTGTTTTCTGATAGTAAAGTGGAAGTGGTGCCCTCTACAAAGCCGGATCATTGTGCACTTTTCCTAAACAATGATTGTGACTCAGTATCTTACCCTAAAACTTTCCATTTCTTTACGTTATGGATTAAGCATCCCGATATAGGGATCTTGTTAGTTCTGTTTGGGACATGAGGATAAAATGCAGCAACTATTATGTTCTGTATAAGATGAGAAGACTTAAATATAAGTTGAAGAAGCTCAATAGAGATAACTATTCTGATATCGACGGAAGAGTGAGGTCTAAAAAACATTAGCTAATTAGTTTGAAAGCTGATTTGTTCACCAATCCTTCTGAGGCTGGCC
Source organism: Linum lewisii (assembly GCA_034768395.1). Taxonomy (NCBI): domain Eukaryota; kingdom Viridiplantae; phylum Streptophyta; class Magnoliopsida; order Malpighiales; family Linaceae; genus Linum; species Linum lewisii. Next base: position 24,258,222 of record CM068304.1, read on the forward strand.
TTGAACGTTTTCAGGAATGTGATGCTGAGTTCAAGAGGCTTAAGGGAAGATGAAGAGAGTTTCTTGAGATAGAAAGCAAGAGTCAGTTGGATTAAATTGGGTGATCAGAACTCTGCTTTTTTCTTCAATTATGTTAAAGCTTGGCATGATGTGAATGCCATTCGGAAAATTAAAGATAACAATGGGGTAATGGTTGATGAGACTTCTGCAATTGCTGAGGTTGTTGTGGAGTTTTACAAAGGTCTTCTTGGTGACAGTACAGTGGTATGCACTAATTCTCTTGACTCTTTCATTAAACATAGATTGTGTGATTCTCAGGCAGACGAGCTTATTATGCATATTAGTCCTTCTGAAGTAAAAGCAGCGTTATTTAGCATGCCTAATGAGAAAAGTCCGGGGCCTGATGGTTTTAGTGCTGCGTTTTTTAAGGACAGCTGGGATATAGTGGGGAATGACCTTGTTGCTGCTACTTTAAGCTTCTTTGATAAAGCTTACATGCCACCTTTCATTAATTCTATTGCCTTGTCTTTGATACCCAAGAGGAAGAATGTTGATGATATAAGACACTTCAGACCTATCTTTTGCTGCAATATAGTTTACAAAGTTGCTACTAAAATCATTACTTCTAGGATGGCTGCTGTGTTACCTTCTATTGTTAGTCAGAACCAAACAGGTTTCATTAAAGGGAGGAATATTGGTGATGGGATTAGGCTGGCTCAAGAACTACTTAGCACTTATAAGACTTCAGGCATTTCCCCTGTTGTGCCATTCAGATTGACCTTCGACTCTGTGGAATGGCTATTTATTTTGCAAGTGCTAAGATGTATGAAATTCCCAGATGAGTTTGTGAAGTGGATAGCAGCTTGTTTCGACTCGTCGATGCTCTCAGTTAACACTACAAAAAAAGGGAAGTTTGGCGTCGGTCGGCAGGAAAGAATTTAGCGTCGGTCGAAATATAACCGACGCTAAACCCTTGACTCGCGTTTGACCGAGGGTTTAGCGTCGGTCATACACCGACCGACGCTAACATCTATCCAAAAAGCGACGCTAAAATTGATTTCGGGCCAAACCGACGGTGCAAACCGGTCATTATTTGGCGTCGGTTGGTATAATGGGCTTAGCGTCGGTTCCAACCGACGCTAAACACACGGGAATTTCGCGTCGGCCCAATGTCCAATTTAGCGTCGGTCATCGACCGACGCTAAATTCCCAAGCTATACAAACCCCGGACAGACGGCCAGAATCATTTGTGCAGTTTGCAGCCCTCCTCTCAATTCTCTCAACTCTCTCCACTCTCTCAACTCTTCTAAGGTATGTAGTTTGTTTTTTCATATTGTTGTATTTAGTTAGTGAATTAGGTAGTGAATTAGTTAGTTATTGGATTTTAGTGTTAGTAGTTAGTTTGTTAGGTTGTGAACTAATGAATTAGGATTTTGATATTATTATCTAGTTAGTGAAATAATCTATTTCAGAATAAGTGTGCATTATTAGTTAGTGAGTTAAATTGTGTTTATTTTGGTAGGCGTAATTTCGTTTGAGCTAGGAGCAGCGGTGACGCCGTCTCTTCGTTGTTTTCTCTTCTTTGGTAGTAGGTATGTATATATTAATTTTGCAATTGTGTCGTCTCATTGTTTTTTTTAGGATTATTATGCTTACTGATTACTAATTGTGTCGTACATTTATCAGTGGCCGTCTTTCTTCTATCCTCATTTCTCCTTGTTTCGCGTCTCATCCCAGGTGTACGGTATGCATTCTTTTAACTATGTTATTAGCTTCTTGCTATGTTCATTTGTTATTTGGAATTGCTATGTTCAATTGTATGTTAAATTGCTATGTTAATTTGTTATTTGAAATTGCTATGTTCAATTGGTATGTGAAATTGCTATTAAATTGCTATGGTATTAATCTTGCAATGAAATTGTTATGTTATTAATCTTGCAATTAAAATGATATGTTATTACATTGCTATGTTATTAATCTTGCAATTAAAGTGTTATTGTATGAGTTAGTTTTCTCAGTAATTTGCCATGTCATTAACTAATTGGTACTTTATTATGAGTCAACATAATTATAATTATATTGCATATCCCATTGTTACCTAATATAATCTTTGCTGTAGATATCTAATAGCTATTCCAATATAGCTATATAGTTAACTGATAGATATTACGATTTAACTTTCTAATTAATTCCATCACCTACACTAAATCAGGCATCTTCCAAATGGATAAGTCTTGGATAACCAAGCATCGGTTGTCACAGGAGTATAGGGATGGTTTAGAAATCTTTTTGAATTTCGCTTTCGCGCATAATCATGAAGGAGAGCAAATAATTTGTCCGTGTCCAAAATGTGGATTCAAGAAATGGCTGTATAGGGATGATGTATACGAACACTTGCTTCGCAAGCCATTTCCCACAACATACACTGTTTGGTATCGACATGGAGAGCGCCTTATTGCTGAATCTTCTCAGAGTGCAAATGCAGTAGTGCAAAACTATGAGCATACTAGAGCATTTCGAGATCTGGTTAATGATGCTTTTGGTGTTATTCCAGAGGAGGTCACTAGTACAATACAAGCCTCTGAAGATATTGTTATTGGTAATGAAGTAGAAAATGTTCTAGAAGATGATATGAACACTGTATTTGAAGATCACCCCATTGGAGAGGATGACATGAGCTACCCGAATGACACAGAGGAGCTGGATGAGACCAATGTCAACTTTAGGGATTTAATGAAGGATGGAGAAACACCCTTATATGAAGGATGTACAAAGTTCTCAAAATTATCTTTCATCTTGAGGCTTTATCATATCAAGGGAATGCACAACATCAGCGATAAAGCAATGTCGTTGATCATTGAGTTGTTGCATGACGCTTTTGAGTTTGCCAACATACCGAAATCGGGATATGGTGCAAAGAAAATGATCTCAAAATTTGGAATGGGGTACACGAACATTGATGCATGTGAGAATGACTGTATGCTGTTCTGGGGGAATGATATAGAAGAGAGTGTTTGTAAGATTTGCAAGCAGTCCAGATACAAAGATGATGGGCATGAGGGTGTAAGTCAAGAACATAAGAAAAAACGAAAAGCGATGAAAACATATCGCTACTTTCCCTTGATTCCGAGGTTGAGAAGGTTATTTATGTGTCCTACAACAGCTAAGAGTATGGTGTGGCATTCTACAGAAAAAGTTAGTGACGGAATGGCAAGGCATCCACGAGATGGAGAAGCGTGGATAGACTTTGACAATAGATACCCTGATTTTGCATCTGATCCTAGAAATATACGCCTTGGTCTTGCTACTGATGGCTTCAATCCATTTGGGAATATGAGTCTTAGTCATAGTACGTGGCCTATTATTCTTATGCCATATAACACGCCTCCATGGGAATGCATGAAATCAACAGGTATGATTTTGTCAAGTATCATCCCTGGAAAGAAAGCCCCTGGCAATGATATTGATATCTACCTACAACCTTTAATCAATGAGCTCAAAATTTTGTGGGAAGGTGTAGAAGCATACGATGCAGCCAAAAAGGAGGTATTTCAATTGAGAGCTTCCCTAATGTGGACTATTAGTGATTTTCCCGGACTGTCCGTATTATCTGGTTGGAACACTTACACAGGGCAAGCTTGTCCAACTTGTAATTTCGACCAAGAACCGTTACGGTTGGGAGGCAGTTTGAAAAACTGTTTCATAGGAAGTCGACGGTTTTTGCCTGCAAATCATCCTTTCCGACAACAAAAGTCTAAATTCAATGGTGATGTCGATTTCAGAGAGCCAACCAAACTATTATCTGGCTCTGAAATACTGAAACAGGTGGAGAATGTCACTGTCACTTTTGGGAAGATGAGTGATAGTGAGAAGGGTGCACCGCCAAAGAAGAGGTCTAGAAGTGATGGAGGGAACAAAAGGCAGACAGAACAATGGAAGAAGAAAAGTTGCTTCTTTCAATTGCCTTATTGGGAGTTCAATGAATTGCGACACAATCTCGATGTTATGCACATAGAGAAGAATGTGTGTGACAATATTCTTTACACTTTGATAAATGACAAAGATCGAAGTAAGGATCATCTGAAAGCAAAGATGGATTTGAAAATCATGAAAATTAGAAGAGAGTTATGGCCAAGACCAGATGGAAGAACTTGTCCAGCAGCTATATACACAATGGGTAAACGAGAAATTCAAACAATGCTAGAGACCTTGAAAGATATTTCCGTACCAGACGGATACTCTAGCAACATATCCCGGTGCGTTGATGTGGAACACCGGAAGATATTGGGTTTGAAAACTCATGACTGTCATATCTTAATGCATGAGTTATTACCTTTGTCCATTCGGAATGTATTGCCATCACAAGTCTCTTCGGTGTTGGTCGAATTTTGTTCTTGCATGAAGCAATTATGCTCAAAAGTGGTCCATGTTGAGGGTTTGGATACGCTACAACAACGAATTGCTGTAGCTCTGTGTCGTTTGGAAATGATATTTCCACCATCATTCTTTACAGTCATGGTGCATCTAGTGGTTCATTTAGCCGAGGAAGTGAGACTTGGGGGACCAGTCTATTATCGTTGGATGTACCCTATAGAAAGGTACAACTATCAATTTCAATGTTCTGTATTACGCTGTCAATTCCAATAATCTATTCATACTAAACTTGTTCTCTTCATCAGATTTCTTGAGAAGTTAAAATCTTTTGTACGAAATCGATCACAACCAGAAGGTTCAATTGCTGAACGATGGATTTCTGAAGAAATCACAAATTTCACATCCCTATACTATGATGTTGGAGTCGAGACTAGATTCAACCGTGGATCTCGACTTCATGATCAAGTATTAGAAGATGATTCACGTGATTTGTCCATTCTTCCATCTATTGGGCACAATGTTGGTAGTATAAATCACTTCCGATTGACAGATACAGAGTTGTTACAAGCGCATCGACATGTCCTTATGGGGTCCCAACTAGTCGGTCCATTTCTCAAGTAAGTATAATTCTTATTTGGACTTGTGACATGGTTCGTAATTCAACATGTTTAACGTAGGTGAATTTCAATAAAAATCATTCATTGTCCCGTAGGGAGTTCCAATCTATTACAACACGACGACTTCGAGGAAAATCAACAGCAGAAATTGAGAAAGCTGTCCATAGAGACTTCGTACAATGGTTTCGGAGTCGGGTACGTGCTTGTCTATGTAATTCAGCTGTGATATGGTTGTAATAAAAATATGAATATACTAATCTTGTCACACTATTATTTATGTCAATTTAACAGATTCTTGACGATAACCAAGTAGTCCATTCCAAGGATCTAAGAGTGTTAGCTCGCGGTCCTCAACGACAATCAAAAAGATATGTTGCTTATGATGTTAATGGTTATCGGTTTCGCATAGTTGCTCGTGACAATCCCCTCAAAACTCAGAATAGTGGGGTATACGACAACTATGAAACTCATAGTTACGCTAGCTCAGTGGACAATCAACCTCAAACAAGTGAACTGGCGTATTATGGCAAGTTAGAAGACATCATTGAGTTGAATTACTATGGAGAAATCTTCGTGGTGTTATTCAAGTGCAAATGGGCTAATACGCACAATCCTAGATACGTGAAGAAAGATGGATTGGGGTTCACATCCATTAATTTCTCACATTTGCTATATACTGGAACTCGTTTAGACGATGAACCATATATTGAAGCAAAAGATGCTCGAATGGTCTACTACGTTGAAGATACAGTGGACAAAGGATGGTGCATTCCCGTACATATCAAACCTAGAGATGTCTATGACATGGGTGATGAGGAAGGAAGCAATGTACATGAGTGTGAGATGTTTGGAAATCAAGAGTTGTCGGCTTTTGATAATTCCAATATTCTACCCCTAGTTAGGCCCGGAATAATTGCAGAGTTCGATTAGGGTTTGGTAATATATTCATTTAACTTATTATAGTACAAGTTAATCTATTTGCTACGTTTTACACATCTAATCCAATTAAATGTTTTTTGTTATACAGACATGGCTCCTTCAGGAAAGCATGAGGTGGAGCTCATCGATGGACGTGGAGTGAAGACTCTGGTCGACATTCCTAGTAATCAGATGATGAGTCTTCCCCATGGGAAGAAGGTTGTCATTCCTTGGGGTCTTACAGGACCCTTAGGTATTGGTCCAGCTACGATCCTTGGACAGTTCCATGGTCAGCTCTCCAGAGACACCAACCTTCTCCCGATCACATACGTCGGGTGGCCGAATGTGTCTGATGGTGAGAAGGACGCATTGGTCGCCGCTATATGGGTATGTATAAAATAATATTACTCTCAAACGACCTAGGTTATATAAATACTAATGTTTATAAAATTTGTTGTTGCAGAAAAGTATTGTCATTGAACCCGAGGAGGCAAAAGATAGAGCTCTTGACTATATCGTGAGTGATATAGGAAAGAAGTGGAGGGATTACAAAACGAAGCTGTGGGCAAGGAAAGTGACTGGGCCGTACAAAAAGTTTTTAAAAGCTGAAGCTATAAAGAACAACCAAGATTTCGACCCAAAAGCGTTTGTGGTGCCGCCGAGACCGTGGGCACTAGAGAGGAGACCTCCTAATGTTCCTGCGCCTATGTGGACGCAATATGTGGACTTGAGGTTGAGTGAGCATATGGTGGTATGTAGCGAAATATATGAATGCTTTTCATTCAAGTAAATTTATTTCGTGATACAAATTGTGTTACTTAAAAATTCTTAATTTGTAGGAGCTGTCTCGGCTTAACTCTTTGAGAAGGGCGGAATACAAATCACCCCACACTGGAGGGTCGAAGAAGTTGAGAGTGAGAGGATCAGAATTGGTAAGTTCATCCTAAAATCACCTTATTTAGTTAAATTATTTTAAAAGAAATTTATATTGTTTAGTTTATGCAAGTGTAGGAAGCCGTAACGGGAAAGAGGCCCACGAGAGGTGAGTTGTATGCCATCACTCACAAGAAGAAGGATGGCACATACACCGATCCTAATGTTGTAAGTGACATTTCATGTTTTTTTCCTTCCAACTTTTTGTCATTTCACTTTTCAGAGATTGGTTTGAAAAATGTAATTGGTGGCCACTATGCAGCCTAAGATACTTGAGTTGTTGAACGACCCAACCGTCCCGACTTGGGTAAGTTCTAACGATGCATTGGGGCAAGTCTACCCCACTGAGCATAGTGGTCGAGTTCGAGGATTGGGATTTGGTGCTACACCCACGAAGGTACATATAGTATATTATGATCTGGATTGGTTTCAATTTATATAACACTAACAATTTTAATATTTTGTTGTCTCTTTTTTGTAGGTCAACTTGAGTAAGAAGAAGGGTGCAGCTAGCCAGAGTTCCACGCCATCAGCTACTGCCATGCATGACTTCGGACATTGCCCTGTACAAGGAGAAGTAGCAGAGTTACGGGATGAGGTTCGATTTCTAAAGGAGCAAATTGCACAGTTGGCATCAGGAGCTTCAGGATCCTCCGCTCGGGCTAAAGGGAAGGGGAAAGACACCTTGCAGGTGGTGGAGGAGGAGGAGGAAAGTGAGGATGAGGATGAGGAGGAGGAGAGTGAGGGTGAGGGTGAGGATGATGAGGAGGATGAGTGATGAGAGGAAGAGTGAATATTTATGCTGATATATTACACGTAGACATATGTAGTTATTAATATTATTAGAATTATACAGTATGTTATGCATATTAGTTATATATGTCATTGGTTAGTAATGTGTGGTATAATTAGTATTGCATTCCATGAATGAAATTGCGATTTGCAGGTTTGCAGGTTGGCACTAGAAGAGTATGAGAAAAGGAGCTGAAATGGCCAGAAAATTTTTGACCTGTACAACATATTTAGCGTCAGTCATACTTATTTGGCGTCGGTCAAAACCAACGCTAAAATGACCCGTAAATAGCGTCGGTCATAGGCCATTTAGCGTCGGTTGATAACCGACGCTAAGAAGGGCGCAGTCAACGCGTGTTTGGTCTTCGGTTGACCAATTTAGCTTCGGTTCTTACTTTTAGCGTCGCCTGATGACCGACGCTAAAAATTGGTTTGGTTCTCGGCCGGACTGGTCGGACCATAATTTAGCGTCGCTTATGAAAAGGATTTGGCGTCGGTCACTAAACAACCGACGCTAAAATTTAGCGTCGGTGAAATTGGCGTCGCTTTTCTGACCGACGCTAAAACCTTTAGCGTCGGTCATCAACCGACGCTATACTCCGGTTTTGACCGACGCTAAAGTGCCGGATTTTTGTAGTGTAAGGTGAATGGGACACAAAGTGGCTATTTCCCTGCTAAGCGTGGTGTTAGGCAAGGTGATCCAGTTTCCCCGATATTGTTTGTGCTCTCAATGGAGGTGTTAAGTTGCCTGTTTGATAAAGCTGTGATTGAAGGTAGATTTGCTTTACACCCACAATGTAAAGGCATTAATCTAACTCACCTTAGCTTCGTAGATGATCTCCTAGTGTTTACTAAGGCTAATAGACAAGCTATCACAGTTGTAACTGATGTCCTGGAGGAGTTTCACCGGCTTTCAGACCTCAAGTTCAATCTTGAGAAGAGTCAGATTTATATGGCAGGAGTTAGTGATGAAGCTGCTGATCTTATTACTCACTCATCTGGATTTAACAAGGGTTTTCTGCCTTTTAAGTACCTTGGGGTTCCTCTCACCTCAAGGAAACTTAGGAGGAAGGATTGCAAAGTATTATATGATAAAATCACTAGGTGTTTGTTTGATTGGAAAACAAAGAAGCTTTCTTATGCGGGAAAGTTGCAATTGATAAACTCAGTAATTCAGGGTTCTCTCCAATACTGGATGGCTGCATTTATCCTGCCAAGTAGTTCCATCAAAGATGTAGAGGCGACTTGTAACAAGTTTCTTTGGGGGCAAAGAAGATGGAGGAAGGCCTAAGGTAGCCTGGAATCATATAGCTAAGCCAATAGTGGAGGGTGATCTTGGAGAGAAAGATTTAAGAAGCTGGAACATTGTGAATGTTTTTAAACATATTTGGCAGATTCTTTTGAAGTCTGGCTCACTATGGGTAGCGTGGATGAACTATTACAGGGTAAAACAGGGGAGATTTTTGGCAGATCACTTCAAAAGTGGGATCCTGGCATTAGAGAAGACTGCTGAAGTTGAGAAGATTGAATCGCCCCTATATTTCAGTTGATAATGATGGTGATTTGTTATGGAATAATACTTACTCTTGCAGGCTGACACGGTTCTGGGAAACTCTGAGACCACGGTCTGAGGAGGTGACCTGGTTTAATTGTGTTTGGTCTGGATATCATATTAGGCGAAAGGAAGTGGTGGCGTGGCTTATTGTTACAGATCGTATCACGACAAGGGATAAGGTAAAACGTTGGGATCCGCTTGTCGATGCTGTTTGTGTGTTATGTTCTGTCGAAGAGGAATGCAGGGAACATCTTTTTGCAGAGTGCTCCTACTCTAAGGTTATAATGCACAACTTCTTTCCTGAATACGATGGTCAGAAGTTTGAAGAAATGGTTCAGAGATGCTGTTGTTTGGGTGATACAGTTGAAGGGAAAGCAAAAAAATTGCTTTGGAGGTTAATCATTTGCAGCATATGGAGAGAGAGATGTGTCCAGATTTTTGGAAATGGACATTGTAGTGCAGTAGTTGATATTATAGACAATACAAAAGGAGAGCTTTTAGCGTATTCTAGGAACCATGTCAATGAGAGTAGAATAGCTAGTATTGTTTAGATAGGTCTTCATGTTCCTTTTGTACTGTTATTCCTCGTTTTGGTGAATATCACAAAGCTCAATTCATCAAAAAAAATATTTACATCATATATTTTGAAAACTAAAACATCTGTGTCATTGATTTTGCAAACTAACATACACATAACATATATAGAATTGATATAGAACATACATATCACATATCCATATGACATTTATATCATATATGTAAAACTGCGATGAAGGTTATATACAAAGTTTACGGGACACTTACAGATGCAATTGGACACACTTATACAATAACTTGAATTAAACGAAGGAGATAATATGCTATATAGTGAAATTATTAGATTAATCTAAAAATTTGTTATTCATTTGTGAAGAATACTTACATCATTGATTTTGAAAACTAAAACTTCTACATCAATGATTTTGAAAACTAGCATACACGTAACATATATAGAATTTATATAGAACATACATATCACACATCCATATGAAATTCATATCATATCCGTAAAACTGCGATGAAGGTTATATACGTAGTAAACAGGACACTTCCAGATGAAGTGAAGGTACAAGATGCTACATACATTAAAAAATAAGAAAATGCTAGGGTGATAAATTTGTCTTTTATGACATCATTATATAATTTTTATGTTTATGTTACAACGTCGTTATATAACTGTTATGTGTATGTTATGTCACTAAAATTACCTCGTTATATAAGTTTTATGTTTATGTTACATCACTCTTATGACATAGTTATATGACCCTATGTGTATGTTATGTAACTAATATGACATTGTTACTACTAATACTCAAAATTTATAATGAACATTTTCCTAAACTCATCATCTAATTTGGCTCCTCATTCGTATCAAAATTCCTCGATCCTTCCACAAATGGTTGTTTTCCCTCTCTTCCTTCCTCATGAAGTAGATTTGATGAAAGAAACATGGTTGAAAGTTACTGCGATTCATCTGTACTGCAAAAACCCTTAGAACACAATTAAACTCAGAATAGATCCATAACAAACCTAGAATAAACCCATAACAAACCAAAAACTGACATAGAAACCAAAATAAACCATAAAAAAAAGTTAAACTTACAATAGATCCAAACATACTTAGAAAAAATTAGAGCGAAAGAACAAAAAACAGACTCAAAATGAACAACCCAAACAAACCAAGAACATACTGAAAACAAACCTAAATAAACATAGAACAAACAAAAAAAATATCTAGAACTAATCCAAAACAGACTCATAACAAACCCAAATAAACCTATAACATACCCAGAATAAACCCATAACATATAAAAAACAAACTCATAACAGACGAACCCAATAAGAACCCAGAACAGATCCAAAACAAACTTAGAACGAATAACCCGTAACAGATCCAAATAAACCCAAGACAAACCCAGGATATAACAAGAATATACCTAAAATAGTCAGAACAAACCCAGGATATAGCAAGAACAGACCCAAAAAGTCAGAACAAACCAAAAATAACTACAAAAAACTTACCAGAAAATGATGTGCATGGTTGCTTTGAGTTTCTTCTATTGTTGTTTTGCTCTAACTTTGGATCTAGAGGAAGAGATTGACAATCCCACTTTGAGAGCATATTGAGAGGAGAGAGGAGAAGTTTTGAAAATGAAATGATATTTAGGGGAAAGGTAGAAAAGATGAGGATGAAATTAGATTTGAAATTTGAAATTCAAAATTTCTGCAAAAATTCTCAAATATGGCCTGCATTAATTTCAGCCGTAGGATGAAGAAATTATCTGAGATAAATTCCCAAACGTAGGATTGACAATATTCTAATATTTATTTTCCTTCTTAAAATCCCCAAGCTGCAGCTGAGATATAGGGGTTGTTTGTTTGAAGGAATTGGGAAAGAGAATTGAGCCTTAATTCCATGTCAAAGTGGAATTGATTAAATTCCTTGTTTGATAAGCTTAATATGTGACCGGAGAATTGAAAATAAATTCCACCTGAGAAATTTAATTCCCCGTTTCCGCGATTTCCAATTCCCTATTGCATATCAGGGAATATGAATTCTCCGAGTAATTGACTTCGATTGCCCTTCTTCCATCTCGATGTATCCTCCTCGCCACTGCAATTGTTCTAACTCATTCTTCATCGGCCCTTTAGCAAAATTGCAATTACCGTAGCTGTAAAATTGCAGAGGATGGGCATTCATTTTAAGAAGGAAAATAAATATTAGAATATTCATGAATGTTAGGAAATTGTTAACTTGATTGGACGAAGTGGAGTGAATGACCAAAGGAGGAAGTTTTACGGGTCGTTTGGATGGGTGATTTGGGAGGAGGAGATTTCAAATGTCTAGAGACTTGAAATAGCATGAGAATTGAGGTCCCCTCGCTATTTCAAAAATAGATTGTTTGGTTAAGTGATTTGAGAGATTATTTTTTTTTGGTCGAAAAAGGACGCCAAGGCGTCAGGCTAGATATTCATAATATTCCAAGGCTCAGAAATCCCGAGGGAGTCATACAAAAGATGGTATCCAAGATTACAATCAGAAGTTGGGATAAGATAAAGACCAATCGATAATCGATGTCCCAGATTCGCCAGGTAATCAGCAGCACGATTCCCTTCGCGATAGATATGCTTGAGAATCACTTCCCAATCTCTAGCTAAAAGCTCCCGGAATTGGTTAACTTCAACGGAGTGGTGATTAGCAGCATCAACTTCTGCAGAAAGAAGAGTGAGCGCTGTTCTAGAGTCAGTTTGAATGATAACTTTCATGTGACCTGCGTCCCATGCCAACTTGAGACCTTCAATCACCCCTCTAATTTCAGCTCTTGTTATCGAGCAGGCTCCCAGATTAACCGTAAAGGCAAGAGAGCAATGTCCAAACGAGTTTCTAATCAAACCACCAGCAACAGCCTTATGTGGCGATGACAACACAGAGCCATCTGTATTAATGATACTCCAAACCTCGTCACCGGGATCCCAAGCGATATTCCTCCACTCACGACCAGCATCCCGATTAAGGTTGATATCACGCGTGAGAGCTTCTTCAATAGCAGCCACCAAGTTCTTAATTCGAAAATTGATGAACGCTGCAGAACATGTTTAGCAAATAACTACCAAGCTTAGAAAGCTAGGGTAGATCGTATTCCACGAGTCTTCTAATGATCGTTTACTCAAATATAAAGACAATTTATTCAAGTTTAAACACTTCGCGCGTGGTGTGAGTTCCACGACCTCTAATTCTAAGAAATGCACGGAAATTAAAAATTGAAACTGAAAACAGATTGAAAGATTGGTTGATTAAGACAAAGATGACAAACAAGCTTAGACTTTGAATCCCCCTTCGTTCACCAGAGCATTGACAATCAACATATCAGCGGATTTCGATTCTCGTTCAATCAATTCTAAGACACCACCATAACTCCTTACCCTTAGGTTTAAGACTGGCGAACGTTCGCTCTATCCGATCTAGCTACCAAGATTAATTAGCCGCCCGGGTACGGTCGCCTCTCGCAACGACTTAACTTAACTGGTGCAATTACTAATGATTTATGAGTTACTCTTGCAGTGGATTAACCCTAACTGGTTCCTACGAAAGGCACACTCCAATGATTAGGTTAATTATTTGATTTGATGTTTTAAAGTAAGGCGAGCGTTCGCTTCTATCCTTAGCTTAACAAGAATCTAATCTAGGTGATCAATCCAGACAAGAAACATAAACAACGAAGAACAAATCAAACATGAAAGAGAAACTGATTGAACTTTGAATCTAATCACCGCCGATCCGTGACCACTTTAAAGCCCTGGGTCACTTAGGGTTCATCTAGTCTAAACTCTAAGAGTTTAGCTACTCATGTTTTTTCACAAAAGAATCAAAGACAAAGATAGAGTTCATCTTTCACAGAGGAAGAACAGAAAAGGATCTGAAAAACCTAATTAAGATGACTCCGACAGAACTTCGATCTTTCGGTAAACTGCAATCCTAGCTCTGAGTCTTCGAGATGAAAGGGATGGCGTCACGATCTCTTCCTGGCTCTTCGAACTCTAAACTCCACTCTTGAACTCTTGAGAGTTCTGAGAATTTCGGTATTAGTTGGTAATTATGTGATTCTCCAAGGTATTCCAAAAGTATATGATTCAGGGCCGCCGGTTAAGTATTTATACTTAATCCTAATACCGCCGGTTTTTCTCTAGGATTTTCGCCGAAAATGTGGAGGGATTTTCGCCGAAAATTCCTTTGTAAAATGCCTGATCGCTGGTTGAATTCTCCTGTGATTTTCGGACGCCGGGTTCTTGGCAAAAACTAGGAGTTTCCGCCGAAAACTCTCTTTGGTTGAGCTCAGTCGATTTGTTCATGGATTTTCGCCGAAAACCTTGGGTATTTTCGGTGAAAACTTCAGTGTAAAATGGGGCAGAATTTGGTTCGACTCGATTGGCTCCTTGGATCGATTCTGGTGCGATTCCTCGAGGTTCCAACGCCTTAGACACGTCCTTTGGCTACGTATTTGACGACAAAAACCTGTGCTAACGTAGGAACACTAGAAACCATCAAATAGACCCGAAACGGGCCAAAGTAACATAAATGGCACGAGATAGGGCAATTGATTGAATATTAGCTATTCTACCCTAAAAACCATGTCTTAAGCAAGGAAATGTCGCTTAAATGAGGCTGATAATCACGTCAAATCGAGTGTCATCAAAATACCCCACACTTAAGCTTTTGCTTGTCCTCAAGCAAACTGAATAGAAACGCTCATGTTCACAAATGATAAGATCGATTAAATTGGAGCACAATCAAACACAATGAATTATTAGACAGATAATTCCTAGAACAAGAAACCTAACATGCATACTGATCAGCCAAACAACCTGGTCTCTCTAATAAATTGCACACGCCAAGTAATCGCAACCAATTATGCACGAATTTGACCTGACCAACCAGACTCCTCACACAGGAAATATTTAGTAAATGGGGAACTCTCGCTCTCTGTTTTAAGGACGTGTTTATGCTCTCAATCATTTTCTGTTACTGAATTCTGTCATAGGTTTGCAATTCGACCACATCTCCACCACTGTGACAACACGAGTAACTAGTCAAGAAGGACTTCCCTGCTAGGACTGTAACGAATTCTACACAACAAGGGTTTATGATGAGATGGATGATGGGAAAGTATGATGATGGCTTTGGTGCGGTGTAGCTTTCAACTAACTTTCCTCGAATCTAGCCTATGGCTTCATACCGTCTAACCAGATACAGGTGGAATAGTGAACGCTCGTCCTATGATACCCTCAAGCAACCTAGCACTTTATTTTCTTTACATTTCTTTTCTTTTCTGACTTTTTCTTTTGACTTCGTTCTTCCATTTGTAGGGGGAAGAACGTTTTATTGAACTAAACTTGAAACTTTTCTGATTTTTTTCTGCTTTTCTTTTTCTTACTTTTTCGAAATTTGCTTCTTTTCTTCTATTTTTTTTCTTTTGTGCCGATTTTCTTTTAGTTGCTAGAGGGTTTACACGTCTGGACATATTAGCTAAGACCACCTGTTTAATGGCTATAGGCAGGTTATCACAAACCGACTTCCGGTAGGTCAATCTAGAACTACAACCACAGGGGATCAACGAGGAATGAAAGAATGGGAAATAGCTGTAATGTATTATTGAACCGAAAGAACAGGCCAAGCTCAAGGGTTTAAACCTAATGGATTTATCGTTTGGTAGGCTATCTGGCTTAGTAGCTGAATCTAGGTGCCCCTATCATTCTAGAACTCGTGTCGTCGTGTGGTCTCGAGTAGGTCTCATGCAAATTCTAACTCATTCAAGCAAACATAAAATCACTCAAAAAGAATTGAAATTGCAAGTTACGTGCAATGGATCAAAAGCTCACAGTTGGTTTGCTAGTCGGATTCAATCATTTTCATGCAATCAAGGCTATAAACTACAAGTGTGATTAAAAATTCTGTTCTGACCAGGCATTTTAGCATCAAAGTAAACACGTTGGTTCTCAAGTTCTAGGTTAAGCAGTCTAAGCATCATTATGAAAGATTGAACAATAACTTAACATCAAAAATCAAGAACTGAGCCATCCTAATGCTAGAGAGACTGGACAGGAATCACGAGGCACACAAAAACACAATCAAGGGCAATCAAGTTCATGCAAGGTTCTCTAGCATCCTACCCCACACTTAAATCAGACTGTGTCCTCACATGACTAAATCTAGAGTTTAGAGTGAAGTAGAAGAACCTGGACCGAGATGGTTGGCGTAGGGGATTAGCACGGATCCTCGGAGCAGAGGGAATGTACCCAAGCGAAGCAAAGGGAATCTACCGATTGCCTGCAAAACAAAAACAAATGAAACATAAAAAGGAAACCGGGACAAGTGTCCCGGATCCACACAGAAAAAAGTTGGATCGAAATCCGAAAAGAATAAATAAAAAGAAAGGACAAGGAAAAGGACACCACCCGATCATGGCTGGTCAGGGGCGTCGGGGGTGGGAAGTGAAGGAAATCGCCGAGCTGACGTTGTCACGCCAGTTGTGCCTCATACCGCTCGTCAGCGCGGTGCATGTGTTGCTACATAATAATCCATCTCACCTCTTGAGCGGCGTTGTCAGTGATGCACCACTCCTGGAGACGCTCATACAGCTCTCCAACATCCGGGGGTGCGGTCGGTGTTGCGGGTGAGGCACCTGATATGGCTCTGGAATGGGTGGCGGTGACTGGCGTGCATACCCTGATTGATGCTATGGCGAGGGTATATGATCGTGGTATCTCGCCTCTGGCTGGGGCTGCTGCTCCTCAGCATCATCTTCTTCCTCCGACTCTTTCATATGCTGGAGGGGAGGATCTGCTGCTACCTGGGGACTGAGGTCCAGGTCGAGGTCGTACTCGACCGCCAAATCACCTCCGACGGTTTGTACTCTGCGTCGTGGGACGTCCGAGCCATATTCTTGGCTGAGACCGAAGGAGATGATGAGTCGGCCAATAAAGTTGCCTCCCAGGAGTGAGCGAGGTGGCCTCGACCTCTGAGTCTTCTAGCGGAATAAGCGTGCAAGCACCCATCCGGGATGAAGAGGATGACTCTCCCAGATGGCGCGATAAAGAAGAAGCTCCTATCGACTGATATGGTGGTGGTCCTTCTCTGGAGCATACAAAAGAGAACGACGCCAAACCATGTGAATGAATTTATAGAGAGGGTGAGAGAGAGACTTAACTGAATTATGCTTCGTGGTTTGATCGCCGGGCACTCCAGTCATGTGGCTCCAGAGCGCATCGTACTCCTCTCCGTCGCCATCGTTGTTCTCCCAGCCGAGGTGATGTCCCTCGTAGTGCTCGCGGGGTATACCTAGATGAGCTGCAAACTCATCATAGGTGAGTGTCCTGTGCACCCCGCCCAGATAGAAGGTGACGACCTTCTTGTGCTGCCTCCTCTTGTGCTCATCCAGATCGAACGTCGCCCAAAACTCTTGGAGAGCGACGTCTGGGAAGTCAGCGGCTAATGTGGTAAGCTCTAGCAGTCCAGCATGCGTCAGTGCATCGAGCACGTTCCGGTGCCAGTCCTCATCGTGATAAAAGAGTGACTCCATAGATAGTGGGCGAACACCAGCTCTAGGAACATGCTCGAGCCGCTGGTAGCGCTCGAAGTAGTACTGGGGTAGGCGAGCAACAGTGCGATGGTACCCCCACACGGCCAAGGATAGCTGGTGGAGGGCCCTGGACGGCTGGTGTGACGGGAGCGGGAACTCGGGAGCTGGAGGCGGTGTCAAGTCTTTGCCTTGTCCTGCGCTCATGAGTTACATTCCTAAGCAAGAAAACAAACCAGATTAGTGAAACTAAAACCCTACCCCACACTTAGTAGAAAAACTCAATTTCACAAAGAAACGAGGAAAACCGAGTGGGGGTAAGCAAAGCAGATTAACCGGTAATAACAAACAATTAAAAGACATGCTTAGGAACAACCAGAATGGAATTATCACAATCAGAGTTCGAAAGTCAAACCGACATTCAAAAAGTCAACAAAACAGCACATTGAACCCTAATCATGACAATACTAGCACAAAGCGGGAAATGACGGCATAGTGAATAACTCAGATGGCAAGCACAATAATACGAACGTGAATGAACAAATATGGCAGCCAAATGAACATAGACAAGTCAAGGTCAAATCGACATTTCTCATAAAGTCAACACCGCAAAGAATAGGTCTTAAGCATAACAACACATGATCAATTGAGATGAAAATTAAGCACAATACTCCCTAAGCATGCTAGATCAGTCCAAACCATTCAGCTAGCCTAGGTCACATGAAATCAGTCGGCATGCAAATCGAGGTAAACCGAAAGTCAACCCCGACGAAATTCAGCATTCAACATGTCAAAAGATTCGGAATGAAAAGTTCTACAACTTACCTTGAAGCCATGGGTGCTGAAAATGAACGGAGAGCGAGAAATCAGAGAAAAACTCGAAAAACTAGGGTTTGGCTGAACGGGAGCTCTAGAGCTGCGATTCGGACGATCTACGTCTCAAAATGGTTTGGTCGGCGGCAGCGAAGGAAAGGCAGCGGCGGTGAGTTTAAACAAAGGGGAGGTTTTCTGAATTTTCGAAAATGAAAGAAGAGGAGAGAGAGAGGGTGAGTGACCGGATTTAAAAGGGAAAATTTGTTGATTTTCTAGTTCAAGTTTTTCGCGAAAATAATGTGCAATTTTCGCCGAAAACTCAAAGGCAAAATGGTCTGCCGGTTTTCAAAAGCTTTTCGCCGAAAACTTCAATGGATTTCGCCGAAAAACTCTAGTTAAAATTTCTAAACACAGTGATTTCAAAGGAAGTTTTCGCCGAAAATATGGGGCATATTCGCCGAAAATTTTGACCTGAACGATTGAAAATATTTTCACAATCCCGACAAACTTTAGAAAATCACAGTTAATCCACAAAATCGGAACAACCTCAAACAACTTGAGAAAGACACTATGACACACAGATACACACGAAAAATATGAAATCAAACAAAATGACACTTTTGGCTCCCCCTAACCAACTCTAAAACACTAAGGTTGACACATATGAAAAACTGACTCCAGCCATGGGTTGCCTCCCATGAAGCGCTCTTTTATTAACGTCCTTGAGCTGGACGATACCTGGATGGTATTAGGAGACATCCCAACTCAGGTTCTCCTTAATGCTAACATCGAAGTTCATGAAGTAGAGCTTCGGGGTATCTCCGTGAAGCATAAATTTCTTCCCGTTCGCATGTAAGAGCTTGGTACGTCCATCGGGAAGGTGATCAGTGATCTTGAACGGACCAAAGAGTTCTGTTGAGGGATCATCCTCTACAAGGAAGACGGTGGAAGGGATGAGAACGATCGTCTTCGTCTTCTCTTTATCCTCCGGCTTTGTATCACCAGGATCGGTGATCGTAGGTATTTCCTTAGGAGATGCATTTGGTTTCTCCTTCAATACTTGTTCCGGCGCCGGTAGCTCGAAACAAATTGGTGGTGCAGTTGGCTCGGATGAAGGTGGCGGCACAACTGGTCTCTAAACCATTTGAGTCTTCGTCTTCTTGTTCTTCCCTCGGGGCCTGCTAGGTTTCTTGTTTGGCGGTGAAGAAGAGGCTTTCAGTTCCTTCTTCTTTTGCGGCTTCTGAGCAGCAGATTTTGGCTTCTGCCTTGTAATCTGTTCAACACCTGCAACAACAATCGATCTAGGAACACTAGAAGAGACATCAGTAATGAAGTTGACCGAGGCCAACTCCACAGTTTCTACGGATAAACAATGTGATTCTCCCTTAGGAATGTATTTCATACCGTCCTTAAGACAAAATGTCGCAGTATCCTTCCCAACCCTTAATGTTAACGAGCCATTTGGGACATTAATGTTAATGCCGGCTGTCGCCATAAACGGCCGGCCTAGGAGAAGGGTAGAATATGTCTCTTGAGTATCCATTACTACATAATCAGCGAAAAACTGGAAAGGGCCACAACAAGTGATTACATCCTTGATTATTCCTCTAGGTTCTTTTAGAGTTTTGTCGGCGAACACTAAATGCATGCTAGCACGTTGTAGTTCACCTAGGTTCAGTTTCTTATATAAACACATAGGCATGACATTTATAGACGCACCTAGATCAACCAAACTACGTTCTATCTCAATATCATTAATGACAAGAGGTAAAGTGAAAGAACCAGGATCAGAACACTTAGTTGGATATGGAGAGGAAGGTTTCTTGCTACAGAAAGAAGGATATCCTTCTTTGTTTCCCTTCATGCCAGTCTCGATCCTTGCATTTGGTAGCAATGCTCTTGGAAAAGGAGGCTTCACATAGTACGGAGCAAGAGGAGGATCATACTCCTTAGGCGCCACTTTTTGTGCTTCCTTCTTCTCCGGAGTTTCAGGGATCCTGCATAAATCAGAAGAAGCATTAGTAGATGAGCTTGTAAAATCTTGAACAGTTACCATCTTGGCTTGCTCTTTTCTCGGATTCGGCTCTGTCTGGCTCGGAAGTTGGCCAAATGGTCGACCAGATGCTAGCATGCTCGAGATGTGGTTTACTGCCTGCTCAATTCTTTGATCGGATGCGATCTGTTCTTGATTGAGGAGAGCTTGAGCCTTGAACTGACTGTCGTGATCATCAAGTCTGGTAATGATCTGACTGAGCTTCTTGTCAAGGTCACTGACGTTGTTCTCCCTCTGATGTTGCTGCCCTGTGTAGGTATTATTCAAATATTGATTTTGGCGATTGCCAGGAGCAGTTCCATAGTTACCAGGATTATGGTGTGGCGGCTGATAGACACCTCCCGACTGATGGTTAGGCTTCTGATCCTGAGCTGGACTAGTTGGTCGGTTATTCTGGTTCTGGTTATGGTTGGCGCCATTATTGTAGGGAGGTCGGTCTTGATAGTTCCCTTGCTGCCTGAAGTTGCGGTAGCCAATATAACCATTCTGATTGTTGTTGAAGCCTTGTTGAACAAAATTGACTTCTTTGGCAGACCAGACTTCTGTCTTAACAAAATTCTGGCATCGGCCTCCATTATGCGCACATGCTCCACACCATTCGCAATCAGCAACATAGACAGAAGCTGCTGGCGGCTTGATTGGTGTGGTAGACTTCTTCAGATGTTTCTCTACTTCTGCCTTGATAGTAGCTTCGAGATCGAGCTTGCTTCTTGATCCTTCAGATTGTCGTTCCCAGTTCCTTGACTTGGAAGCGCAGTTCACAAAATGAAGAAGAGCAGCTTCAGGTGTGAGCGTAGTGCGATCCCCTTCAGCTAGGGAATTGACCCACTTAGCAGATTCTTCTCGAAGACCTCGAGCAAAGATTTCAGCGAACAGCCTTTTCTCGAAACCGTGATGAGGACAGTTGTAGAGAAGTTCTTGGAATTGATTCCAAGTATCATATAAGCTTACAGCTTCCTTCTGAGAGAATCTGGTGATGCTGTCCTTGATAGCTGTTGTTCTGGCAGGAGGGAAGTATTCTTCAACGAAGTCCTGAGCAAGAGTATCCTAGTCGGTATAGTAGCCAGGTGGTTTGCCAGTAAGCCACCTCTTAGCTGCGCCTTTCAGAGAGAACGGAAAAGCTCTCAAGCAAAGAGTGTTCTTGTCGAGATTTCCGTTCTTGAAAGTGCTGCAGAGATCAAGGAAATCCGCCAGATGTGTGCACGGATTGTCTAGTGGCCTGCCTTCAAACTGTAGATCCCTAGAGATCATAGTCAAGAATGGAATCTTGATCTCATAGTCAGGATCTCCTTCAACGCGTGGCACGACAATGGAAGATCGAACGCTAGTCAGCTAGACTCTTCGGTGCAACTGGTGGTGGTTGACCGCCTGGTGGTGGTGGTGGTGGTGGTAATTGATCATCCATGGTAGGAGATGGAGGAGGTGAAAGTGACTCGATGTATGAAGCGGATGAAGATGACGGTGAAGATGAAGATGAGGAACTCTCCTTCAGTTCCTCTATCTTGATCGGAGTGACGGATGGAAGTGGACTGGTTCTGCCTCTCTTCGGAATATGTGATTGTCGAGGTGGAGCAGAATTGCCTGGTCTCTCTATGCTCTTAGCCTTGTCGGTTTGGGAGCGAGTCCAAGGGCGGCGATGCATACACCTGTGAACAACCTACCAATAACAAAAACAAACAAAAACCAGTTGATGACACTCGATTTGACGTGATTATCAGCCTCATTTAAGCGACATTTCCTTGCTTAAGACATGGTTTTTAGGGTAGAATAGCGAATATTCAATCGATTGCCCTATCTCGTGCCATTTGTGTTACCTTGGCCCGTTTCGGGTCTATTTGATGGTAGTCTAGTATTTTTATGCTAGCACAGGTTTTTACCATCAAATAAAGTAGCCAAGGACGTGTCTAAGGCATTGGAACCTCGAGGAATTGCACCAGAATCGATCTAAGGAGCCAATCAAGTCAAAACAATTCCTGCCCCGATTTACAAAGGAATTTTCGCCGAAAATACTGAAGGATTTTCGGCAAAAATATCAGCACAAATCGGCAATGCTCATCAACAGAAGTTTTCGGGGACCGAAATTTACAGGAGAAATCAGCCGGCGGACCATCCAATTACAAAGGAATTTTCGCCGAAAATTACTCAATATTTTCGGCAAAAATACCAGTTAAAATCCGGCTGAATTAGGGTTAAGTATAAATACTTAACCGGCGGCCCAATAAAGGAGATACCTCATAATACTTCAAGATACTTGATAATACTTCAATACATCTCATAATACATCAGAATTTAGAGAATCCTCTCAAGTTCTGGAGCGAAGAGTTAGAGTTCGAAGAGCCGGAAAGAGATCGTGACGCCATCCCTTCCATCTCGAGGACTCGGAGCTAGGATTGCAGTCTACCGGAAGATCGAAGTTCTGCCGGAGTAGTCTAATTAGGTTTTTCAGATTCTTTTCTGTTCTTCCTTTGTATGATGAACTCTTTCATTGTCTTTGATTCTTTTGTAATGAATATGCGTAGCTAAACTCTTAGAGCTTAGACTAGATGAACCCTAAGTGACCCAGGGCTTTAAAGCGGTCATGGATCGGTGGTGATTAGATTCAAAGTTCAATCAGTTTCTCTTTCATGTTTGGTTTGTTCTTCATTGTTCATGTTTCTTGTCTGGATTGATCACCTAGATTAGATTCTTGTTAAGCTAAGGATAGAAGCGAACGCTCGCCTTACTTTAGAACATCAAATTGAACAATTAACCTTATAATTGGAGCGTGCCTTTCGTAGGAACCGGTTAGGGTTAATCCACTGCAAGAGTAACTCAATAATCGTTAGTAATTCCACCAGTTAAGTTAAGTCGTTGCGAGAGGCGACCGTACCCAGGCGACTAAATAATCTTGGTAGCTAGAACGGATAGAGTGAACGTTCGCCGGTCTTAAACCTAAGGGTAAGGAGTTATGGTGGTGTCTTAGAATTGATTGAATGAGAATCGAAATCCGCTGATCTGTTGATTGCCAATGCTCTGGGGAACGAAGGGGGATTCAAAGTCTAAGTTCGTCTGTCATCTCTGTTTTAATCAACCAATTTCCAATCTGTTCTTAGTTTTAATTTTTAATTTTTTCTGCATTTCTTGGAATTAGAAGTCGTGGAACTCACACCACGCACGAAGTGTTTAAATCCGAGTAATTTGCCAGCTTATTTGAGTAGTCAGTCATAGAAGACCGTGGAATATGATCTACCCTAGCTTGTTAGCTTTGTTAGTTATTGTATTGAACCCGAACAACGATCTTAGGTTCATCAAATTGGCGCCGTTGCCGGGGAACTTCTTTTGATTGTTTGATTTCATATTTTTCGTGTGTAGTCTGTGTGCCATAGTGTCAGTTTCAAGTCGTTTGAGGTCTTTCCGATTTTTGTGGATTTAACTGTGATTTTCTGAAGTCTGCCGGGATTGCGAAAATATTTTCAATCGTAGAGTTCAATATTTTCGACGAAAATAACCCATATTTTTGGCGAAAATTCTCTTTGAAATCCCACAGAGTTTTCCAAATGTTCATGTTTCACATTTTCGACGAAAAAGCACTACTATTTTCGGCGAAAATTTCTTTTGAAAACCGACAGTCCTTTTTAACTAAAATTTTTGGCGAAAACTTGCACTTATTTTCGCCGAAAATTTCATTGAAAATCACCCAATTTCTCACTTAAAATCCGGTCTTATCCTCTTTCTCTCTCCCACTTCATTTTCGAACACAAACCCGAAAAACCAACCCCTCCCCTCCTCTATTTTATTTCCAACCGCCGACGCCACCTAAACCACCGCCGCCGCCGCCGCCGCCGCCGCCGCACCCTTCCCCTCCCTTTTCCAATCAAACCAAGCCTTAGAACAGCCGAATCGGAGCTCTACAGCTCTAGTTCACCCGAACCCTAAAAATCTTCATTTTTCCCCGATTTCTCCCAAACCGTTCGTTTTTAGCATCCATGGCTTCAAGGTAAGTTGTAGAACTTTTCATTGCAAATATTTTGACATATTGGATGCTGAATTTTGTCGGGGTTGACTTTCGGTTGACTTTTCGGTTTGCCTCGATTTGCGTGCCGACTGATTTCGTGTGAACTAGGTTAGCTGAACTTGTTGAACTGTTCTAGCATGCTTAGGGGGTATCGTGCTTAATTGTTATATCGTTTGATCATGTGTTGCTATGCCTAAGTCCTATTATTTGTGATGTTGACTTTTGAGAAATGTCGGTTTGACCATGAACTGTTTTTGATCATTTGGCTGCCTTATGTGCTCATACTCGTTCAGATTATTGTGTTTGCGATCTGAGATCATAGTATACCGTCATTTCCCGCTTTGTGATAGTCTTGCCATGATTAGGGTTCAATGTTCTATAATGTTAACTTTTTTGAAATGTCGGTTTGACTTCTGAACTCTAAATTGTGCTAATTCCATTCTGGCTGTCCTAAGCATGTATTTTGTTGCTCATGATTACCGGTTACTCTGCTTTGCTTACCCCCACTCGGTGTTCCTCATTTCTTAGTGAAATTGAGTTTTTCGACTAAGTGTGGGGTAGGGTTTTAGTTTGACTAATCGGGTTTGTTTTCATGTTTAGGAACGCCACTTTTGAGCGCAGGACCAAGGCATGACTTGATGGTGCCTCGAGCTCCGGAGCCCCCGCTCCCGTCACACCCGCCGTTCAGGGCCCTCCACCAGCTTTTCCTGGCCGTGCTGGATATCACCGCACCGTTGCTCGCCTTCCTCAGCACTACTTTGAGCGCTACCAGCGGTTTGAGCACACCCGTGGAGCTGATGTTCGCCCTCTCTCCATGGAGTCGCTCTCAGAGCATGATGACGACTGGTACCGGAACGTGCTCGATGCACTGACCCATTTCGGCTTGCTGGAGCTGACCACGCTCACCGCCGACTTCCCAGACGTCGCTCTCCAGGAGTTCTGGGCGACATTCGAGCTGGATGAGCACAAGAGGAGGCAGCACAGGAAGGTTGTCACCTTCTATCTAGGCGGGGTGCACAGGGAGCTCACATATGATGAGTTTGCAGCTCATCTAGGCATCCCCTACGAGCATTACCACGACCATCACTTCGGCTGGGGGTACGACGACGACGAGGAGTACCATGCGCTCTGGAGTCACATGACTGGAGTGCACAGCGATCACCTCGGGGACCATAACTTAGTTAAGTCGCTCTCTCACCCTTTCTTTAAATATATTCATATGGTTTGGCGTAGATCGCTTTTATATGCTTCAGACAAGGACCGCCACCATATTAGCAAGGACGAGCTACTTCTTCTTCGCGCCATCCGGGAGAGATATTCCCTTCATCCCGGATGGGTACTTGCTCGCCTACTCCGCAAGAAGACTCAGAGGTCCGGTCGCCCCCGCGCACTCTTGGGAGGCAACTTTGTAGGCCGACTCATCATTTCCTTCGGCCTCACCAATGAATATGGCCCGAACATCCCGCGCCGCAGAGTACGGACCGTTGGAGGCGACTTGGCGGTCGAGTACAACATTGATCTGGACGTCAGTCCCCTGGTGCCAGCGGATCCTCCTCTCGAAGACGAGGACAAGTCGGGAGAAGAAGATGATACTGAGCAGCAGCAGCCCCAGCCGCAGCCAGAATTTCATGACCATATACCCTCGCCATATCATCAGGCAGGGTATGAGCACCAGCCGCCGCCGGTCATCCCCGATCCATACCAGGCGCCTCACCCTCAGCACCGACCGCACCCCGCGGACATTGGTGAGCTGTACGAGCGACTGCAGGAGTGGCGCATCACCGACAACGCCGCCCAAGAGGCGAGATGGACTACTATGCAGCAGCATATGCACCGCGCTGATAGGCGGTACGAGGCACAGATGGAGTGGCAACGTCAGCTCGGCGAGTACCTCCACTTCCCCCCCCCCCCGGCGCCCCTGACCAGCCATGATCAGGTGGTGTCCTTTTCCTTGTCCTTTCTTTTTATTTATTCTTTTCGGATTTCGATCCAACTTTTTTCTGTGTGGATCCGGGGCACTTGTCCCGGTTTCCTTTTTATGTTTCATTTGTTTTTGTTTTGTAGGCAGTAGGGAGATTCCCTTTGCTTCGCTTGGGTAGATTCCCTCCGCTCCGAGGACCCATGCTCATCCCCTAAACCAACCATCTCGGTCCAGGTTCTTCTACTTCACTCTGAACTCTAGAATTAGTCATGTGAGGACACAGTCCGATTTAAGTGTGGGGTAGGATGCTAGAGAACCTTGCATGAACTTGATTGCCCTTGATTTTGTTTTTATGTGTGCCTCGTGATTCCATTCCAGTCTCTCTAGCATTAGAATGGCTCAGTTCTTGATTTTTGATGTTAAGTTGTTGTTCAACCTTTCATAATGATGCTTAGACTGCTTAACTTAGAACTTGAGAACCAACGTGTATACTTTGATGCTAAGTTGCCTGGTCAGAACAGAATTTTTTTTAAAAAAATCACACTTGTAGTTTGTAGCCTTGATTGCATGAAAATGACCGAATCCGACTAGCAAACCAACTGTGAGCTTTTGATCCATTGCACGTAACTTGTAATTTTAATTCTTTCTGAGTGGTTTTCTGTTTGCTTGAATGAGTTAGAATTTACATGAGACCTACTCGAGACCACACGATGACACGAGTTCTAGAATGATAGGGGCACCTAGATTCAGCTACTAAGCCATATAGCCTACCTAACGATAAAATCCATTAGGTGTAGACCCTTGAGCTTGTCCTGTTCTTTCTGTTCGATATACATTACAGCCATTTTCCCATTCTTTCATTCCCCGTTGATCCCCTGTGGTTGTAGTTCTAGATTGACCTACCGGAAGTCGGTTTGTGGTAACCTGCCTATAGCCATTAAACAGGTGGTCTTAGCTATTATGTCCAGACGTGTAAACCCCTCTAGCAACTAAAAGAAAAAAAATTGGCACAAAAGAAAAAAATCAAGTAAGAAAAGAAGAAGAAAAGAAGCAAGTTTCAAAAAAAAAAAGAGAAAGAAGAAAAAGCAGAAAAAGTCTCAAAGTATAGTTCAAATAAACGTTCTTCTCCCTACAAATGAAAGAACGAAGTCAAAAGAAAAGTCAAAAAAAGAAAAGAAAAAAATGTGTTAAAATAAAAAATGCTAGGTTGCTTGAGGGTATCATAGGACGAGTGTTCATTATTCCACCCGTGTCTGGTTAGACGGTAGGAAGCCATAGATTAGATTCGAGGGAAGTTAGTCGAAAGCTACACCGCACAAAGCCATCATCATACATTCCCATCATCCATCGCATCATAAACCCTTGTAGTGTAGAATTCATTACGGTCCTAGCAGGGAAGTCCTTCTTGACTAGTTACTCGTGTTATCACAGTGGTGGAGATGTGGTCGAAATGCAAACCTATGACAGGATTCAGTAACAGAAAATGATTGAGAGCAGACACACGTCCTTAAACACAGAGAGTGAGAGTTCCCATTATACTAAAAATATCCTGTGTGAGGAGTTTGGTCGGTCAGGTCAAATTCGCGCATAATTGGTTGCTTCTACTTGTCGTGTGCAGATTATTAGTGAGACCAGGTAGTTTGGCTGATCTGTATGCATGTTAGGTTTCTTGTTCTAGGATCTATCGGTCTAATAATTCATTGTGTTTGATTGAGCTCCAATTTAATCGATCTTATCATTTGTGAACATGAGCGTTTCTATTCAGTTTGCTTGAGGACAAGCAAAAGCTTAAGTGTGGGGTATTTTGATGACACTCGATTTGACGTGATTATCAGCCTCATTTAAGCGACATTTTCTTGCTAAAGACATGGTTTTTAGGGTAGAATAGCGAATATTCAATCGATTGCCCTATCTCGTGCCATTTGTGTTACCTTGGCCCGTTTCGGGTCTATTTGATGGTTTTCTAGTATTTTTATGCTAGCACAGGTTTTTGCCGTCAAATAAAGTAGCCAAGGACGTGTCTAAGGCGTTGGAACCTCGAGGAATTGCACCGAAATCGATCTAAGGAGCCAATCAAGTCAAAACAATTCCTGTCCCGATTTACAAAGGAATTTTCGCCAAAAATACTGAAGGATTTTCGGCGAAAATATCAGCACAAATCGGCAATGCTCATCAACAGAAGTTTTCGGCGAAAACAGGAAATTTTCGACCGAGAACTAGGGGACCAAAATTTACAGGAGAAATCAGCCGGACCATCCAATTACAAAGGAATTTTCGCCGAAAATTCCTCAATATTTTTGGTGAAAATACCAGTTAAAATCCGGCTGAATTAGGGTTAAGTATAAATACTTAACCGGCGGCCCAATAAAGGAGATACCTCATAATACTTCAAGATACTTGATAATACTTCAATACATCTCATAATACATCAGAATTTAGAGAATCCTCTCAAGTTCTGGAGCGAAGAGTTAGAGTTCGAAGAGCCGGAAAGAGATCGTGACGCCATCCCTTCCATCTCGAGGACTCGGAGCTAGGATTGCAGTCTACCGGAAGATCGAAGTTCTGCCGGAGTTGTAACATCCCCGCCCAACCGAACGGGTTAGAACTCAAGTTTGGGTGACTAAGGTGCCGGAAACGGTACTTAAGAGGGTCTCTTGAGGTTTGGGACGTTTGGGTGTGTGCCGGGTTGAAGTTGCAAAAGAGGGGAACTGTGTACAGTAACAAAAGTGCTCATTTCGGGCCCTAATGTGCGCAGGCGCACATTTAGAAGTGTCAGGCGCACTTTTCAATTAATTCAGCAAACTTTCGGCAGAATATTCAAAATGTGCGCCTTTTAGGGGTCAATGTGCGCCGGCGCACATTTTGACATGCCAGGCGCACATTTTGTGCATAAAAGGACGGAAATTGCACAGAAATCCGTATTTTCGTTCCCCTTTCTCTCTCCCCGAAAACCATTGACGAACCAACTTCAAGCAATCTTCGAAGGGTGATTCCGGGAGCTGTAGAGGTCGGAATTGAGTTCCGTTTGTTGCTATGGATTCGTAGCGACGAGGAGAAGAGATCGCTAACCTCTATTTTGGGTTTCTGGCTGTAGGTCGTGAGCAGTAAGGAAGGGTAGAGCTACGAGTTTGGTGGTTGGAAATCGAGTTTCTGGGGAACTAGAAGACGATTAGAGCCTCGTCTTCTATGCCAGGTGAGGGCCTAGCGTTGTGTAGGTAGTTTGGACAGCGTGAGGAGTTTCAATTGGATTTAGAACAAAACCTAGGTTATGCATGAAAATGGTGAGCGTAAAAGGGGATAAACTGTTCTGTGAATTTACTTGATTGCTATTGGTGATTGCTGTGATTGATTGTTGTTGTTGATTGCTATGATTTGGGGTTGGGTGTGAGCTGAAGTGAATCAAGTAATGGATTGACATAGAAATGAGAAATTAGGATGGTTGGGAGATGAGTGCAGGTGCTATGATATTATGAATTGCTGGTTGTGGATGCAGGAGAGTTGCCCTGCCAATGTGGGGTCGCTCTGAATAAGAGGAACAGGTGGGTGACCCCTAGACTCATGACATGGCCTCCCCTGTACTTGCAGGTGGGGGTGGCCGGTGAGCTAGCCGGTTCCCCTTTGGTTGATTGAAGTGTGTATTGTGGTCGTGGCTGGAGCGTGGAACCAAGGGATGTACTGAGAACCGTGTACGGTGATATGAATGTGGATGATGTGAATTGTGCCTTGTGAGAATGAGTTGTGATGAGTTGGATTTGTGGTGTTGGTATTTGAATGTCAAAGTAGAACCTGAAGGAGCCCACACTACCCCACCCGAGGTACTGGTTGTTGAGTCTGATCCATTGGGGTGGATCCCCTTGACATGGGTGTCAAGGGAGTGACGAGATTGATGATGAGAATGATGATGGTTAATGAGAACGCGTTCCCCATGCGGTAGGGGAGCGCGAGGACTTCCCATGCGGTAGGGAAGTGCGTCGGCCGGCCGGTGGTGGTGTGGATAAGCTCCTTGGCGCCTAATAACTCACCTAGATAATATGAATGTGAATGTTTGTGTGCTTGTGGTTGTGGTAGTGACTTGGTTGATGGATGTGATGTGATGATGCTGTGTGTGCCGTGGATTGATGTATTGTTTATGTGTAATTCTATCGTTATGAGTTGTGCATGAGAACAAGAACTGACCAACGTGATCACCTAGACTGCTTTTAGGGAATTAAAATATGGAAAGGGGGGTTGGGATTGGTTCCATTGTTGGATGTCTTGTGCGGAGTTGGGACCGCTCCATAGAGTAGGACAGCGTGTAGGTAGGCCCAGTGGGTTCACTCAATTTCAATAGGAAATTGATCCCTTTTCCCCTTTCAGGATCTCGTGGCTAGTAGAGGTGGCTGTGGAGTTGAGTTTGAGGTTGATATCGTGAAGTTCTGGACGGAAGCCATGAGGTGAAGACTGGGATTACACGGAGTTGACTTTTCTGTTCATTTCAGTTGACAATGGGATTTTGGGGGTTTTTATGTATTTACTGGTTTATGGTTGGATTGGGGGATTTATGATGGTTTGGTTTGTACCCGGATTTCGGTTTCACGTGTTTTTGAGGCCTCTTATGCTTTTACTGTCTTTTGATCACCGTCGATTTACCCTTGATTTTACTCGGTAGTACCTGGGACCGGTCCAACCACGGGTTTACTCGGGTTGATTCGGGTCGGGTGTTACAAATGGTATCAGAGCCTGGTTTGTCGCTGCTGTACCGGTTGATTATCTTCTTTCTTTGGGGAGTAATTAACCTCGTTGGGAGGGAGGATGAGACATCGGTACGGGACCGACATTCCAAGGGTTTTTGTCAAACTGTTTTAAATGGGTGGGATGTTTTGAAATCAAGTGGTGAATTGAGTTGTTTGAAGTTTCTTGAGCGGTCAACTGAAATGTTTAATGTCCTTCTGTAGTGAATCCAGTCAAGCAAGGGGAAGTAGGTCCACTGGGAACTCGGGTTTTGGAGGAGGAGCTCCTAGGTTCCAGCCGAGTCTGTTGAAGGGATGGAATTTTCGGGAGTTCATTGGGGAAGCGGCTGATCCTGAAGTGGCAGAGCAGTGGCTCCAGGAATGTGAGTACAAGTTCCTGCAAATGGAACTTGAGGAAGGGTTGAAGGTGCAAGCAATGACTTTTCTGCTCAAGGGGCATGCACTGAATTGGTGGAGGTCGATGCCACAGAGTCGAGTGGTTCCGCCAGAGATGGAGTTGGATGAGTTTGTGGAGGTGTTTCGTGATCAGTTTTGCCCGGACCTTTGGCGTGAGGAGAAAGCCAAGGAGTTCATGAGTTTGGAGCAAGGGGAGAAGTCCGTTCTGGCATATTACATAGAGTTCACTTCTCTCTCTAAGTGGTATGATGAGCGGGCCAACCGGGAGAGGAAGCTCATTAACAAGTTCAAGAATGGGTTGAGAGTGGAGATTCAGGAGGGAGTCACCACCGCTGATATGGGGAGTTTAGTGTCGGTTAAGGCGGCGGCGCTAGAGAGGGAGAGGTTGGAGAACCGAAAGAGGGAGGAGAAGAAGAGGAAGGCAACTGCCCCGCCTACTCAGTCTGCCATTCACAGTTACCCAGTGAAGAGAACTCAGACCTCCTTTTCTGGGTTCAGGGGCAGCCAGTCGATGCCAATGAGGGGTGCGATGACTTGTTTCACTTGTGGCCGACCAGGTCATAAGAGTGTGGCTTGCCCTGCTCGTACTAGTGGCACAGTTCGTTCGGGAGGAGCACCGTCCGGGTTACCACTATGTGACAAATGTGGGAAGCGTCACTTCGGAGTTTGCCATCTGTTGGCAGGTGTGACCTGTTACACTTGTGGGCAGCGCGGACACAGGAGTCTGAACTGTCCAACCAGGAGAGCTACCCCAACTCAGTCTGTGGGATCGGTGCAGGGCCCTAGAGCTCCGTCTGGGAGTTATGGAGGGAGAGGAGGAGGCAGCGTTGGTAGGGGTGCTGGACGAGGGACGGGAGCTAATGCCACACCTGTTGGAGCTGGAGGGGAGCAAGGGAGGCTTTATGCTCTTACCAAGGGTGCGGCAGAGAATGCGAACGACGTGGTGACCGGTATGATCTCCATCTTAGATCTTTCCGTTTACGCTTTGTTTGATTCGGGGTCAACCCATTCCTTTGTATCTGAGAAATGTTTGAGTAGTTTGGGTGTTGTAGCTAGTAGTTTGGGTGTTAGTTGGGGCGTCAGAACTCCTTTGGGGACTTCTGTTCGGGTGGATAGAGTCTGTAGAGGGTGTAGGGTGTTAGTGGGAGGTGTAGAGTTCTTGGCTGACTTGGTGGTGCTTCCTTTCAATGAATTCGACGTTATCCTCGGCATGGATTGGTTGGCTAGGCATGGGGCTTTGCTTGATTGTCAGAAGAAGGAGGTGTTGCTTCAGGTGGGAGGTGTTGGTCAAGTGGTGTTCAAGGGTGTTAGGAAGAGAGAATATGCACCTATGGGGGTAATTTCAGCAATGCAAGCCTTTTCTCTGATCCAAGAAGGGTGTGAGGCTTTACTGGTGCAGGTATCAGTTGAGCGGAATGAGGAGTTGGAGAAGGTACCAGTAGCTCGGGAGTTTGCGGATGTGTTTGAGGAACTACCTGGGGCACCGATCGAGCGTGAGGTGGAGTTCAATATAGAGTTGGTCCCTGGAACTGCTCCAATCTCTATTCCACCTTATCGCATGGCACCGGCGGAGTTAAAGGAGTTGAAGGAGCAATTGCAGGAGCTCTTGGATAAGGGGTTCATCCGCCCAAGCGTGTCACCGTGGGGGGCACCGGTGTTGTTTGTGAAGAAGAAGGATGGGTCGATGCGGATGTGTATTGACTATAGGCGGTTGAACAAGGCGACGATCAAGAATCGTTACCCACTTCCAAGGATAGACGACCTCTTCGATCAATTGCAAGGGGCTGAAGTGTTCTCGAAGATAGACTTGAGGTCGGGTTATCACCAGTTGAAGGTGGAGGAAGGATCCGTGCCAATGACAGCCTTTAGGACCCGCTATGGACACTATGAGTTTCTGGTGATGCCGTTTGGTCTCACCAACGCTCCCGCCGCGTTCATGGCCCTCATGAACAAGGTCTTCCACGAATATTTGGATAAGTTCGTGATAGTGTTCATCGATGATATCCTCATTTATTCTAAGACCAGGAAGGAGCATGAGGAGCACTTGAGGATTGTTTTTCATAGGTTGAGGGAGCAGCAACTATTTGCCAAGTTCTCGAAGTGTGCCTTTTGGTTGGAAGAGGTATTGTTTCTTGGGCATGTGGTTTCTAAAAGAGGCGTGGAGGTTGACCCAAAGAAGATCGAAGCGGTGGTTAATTGGTCTCCACCTAAGGATGTGTCGCAACTGAGGAGCTTCTTGGGGTTAGCTGGTTATTACCGAAGGTTTGTAGAGGGGTTCTCTACCATAGCGTCTCCTTTACATAGGTTGTTGAGGAAGGAGTCGAGGTATGAGTGGAGTGAGGAATGTCAGAGGAGCTTTGAGGAGTTGAAGAAGAGGTTGACTTCAGCTCCGGTGTTGACCTTGCCAGTAGAAGGTGGAGAGTATGTGGTATTTAGTGATGCATCTTTGCAAGGATTGGGCTGTGTGTTGATGCAGAATGGGAAGGTTGTCGCTTATGCTTCCCGACAGCTTAGGGTGCATGAGGTGAACTACCCAACCCATGATTTGGAGTTAGCTGCAGTGGTGTTCGCCTTGAAGTTGTGGAGGCATTATTTGTATGGTGAGACGTTTAAGATCATGACCGATCACAAGAGTCTTAAGCACCTTATGGATCAAAAGGAGCTGAATGGTAGGCAACGGCGTTGGGTGGAGCTCTTGAAGGATTATGACTGTACCATTGACTACCATCCTGGTAAAGCTAATGTGGTTGCGGATGCTTTAAGTCGAAAGGAGTTGGTGGATCTTAGAGCTTTAAGGGTAGAGATGCAGCTAGATGATGTGGGAAGTTTGCTTGCTAAGCTCAACATTAGGCCTATGCTGAATGATAGGATTGGTGAGGAGCAGCTCAAGGATGCTACTCTGGTGGCTATTCGGGGGGAAGTTGAAAAAGGCATGGATAATGGATTTGAAGTAGCTGGCGGATTGTTGAAATGCAAGGGTCGAGTGTGCGTGCCGGAAGTAGAGGAATTGAGGAAGGGGATTTTGGAGGAGGCTCATTCCTCGATGTATGCTATGCATCCCGGGATGACAAAGATGTACAATGACCTGAAGTTAAGTTTTTGGTGGCCAGGAATGAAGAAGGATGTGGCTCGTTATGTGGCGACTTGTCTGGTTTGTCAGAAAGCTAAGGCGGAGCATAGAGCTCCGGGTGGGTTACTTCAGTCCCTACCTATTCCGGAGTGGAAGTTTGCGGACATCACCATGGACTTTGTATCGGGTTTTCCGCCGACTAGAGAGGGGAAGGATGCCGTGTGGGTAATAGTCGACCGTTTGACGAAAGTTGCGCATTTCATACCCATTCGATTTAAGCCTAGTGTGGAGGTATTGGCAAAGTTATATATAGAAGAAGTGGTGAGGTTGCATGGGGTTCCCCAATCCATCGTCTCCGATCGGGATCCGAGTTTCACGTCCCATTTTTGGGAGGGGCTGCACGCAGCATTGGGAACTAAGCTCAAGTTCTCGACGGCGTATCACCCTCAGACGGATGGGCAATCGGAGAGAACGATCCTTACTTTGGAGGAGTTGTTGAGAAGCTGTGCTATGGAGTTTCAAACCCCTTGGACTGAATTGCTACCTTTGATTGAATTCGCCTATAATAACTCGTACCATAGTAGTTTGAAGTCTGCTCCTTTTGAGGCTTTGTATGGGAGGAAGTGTAGGACGCCTTTGTGTTGGGATGAGGAAGGTGCGAGGGTGTTGTCGGGTCCTCAAGTTGTGCAAGAGACGGCGGATCGGGTTAAGATTATCAAGGAGAGATTGAGAGCAGCTCAAGATAGGCAAAAAGCGTATGCTGACGGTCGTGCTAGAGAGCTGAGTTTCAATGTTGGGGAGAAGGTATTTTTAAAGGTGTCACCGTGGAAAGGGCTGATGCGTTTCGGTAGAAAAGGGAAGTTGGCGCCTCGGTACATCGGCCCTTATGAGATTCTCGCTAAGTCGGGTCCGGTGGCTTATGTGTTGGCTTTGCCGAGGGAGTTGGAAAGGATACACAATGTGTTCCATGTGAGCGTGCTTAGGCGGTATCATGGGGACCCTTCTCATGTAATTCAGCCGGAAGAGGTGGAGATTGAGCAAGACTTGACTTATGAGGAGAAGCCGGTCGCGATCGTGGATAGGCAAGTCCGGGTCTTGAGGAATAAGCAGATTCCGCAGCTCAAGGTGGTGTGGAGGAACCATGAGAGCGAGTCGGCTACTTGGGAGACTGAGGAGAGTATGAGGCGGCGGTACCCGGAGTTAGTGGAAGTGTATGATTCAGGTACTAACTTTCCTTGATGCATGCTTTGGTGTTTGCTCGTGGTGGTGTTGGTTCCAAGAAGGTCTAGGTTGTGTTCGGTATCATATTGCTAGGATAAGTGAGGGATGATTTCGGGGACGAAATCCTTGAAGTTGTGGAGACTTGTAACATCCCCGCCCAACCGAACGGGTTAGAACTCAAGTTTGGGTGACTAAGGTGCCGGAAACGGTACTTAAGAGGGTCTCTTGAGGTTTGGGACGTTTGGGTGTGTGCCGGGTTGAAGTTGCAAAAGAGGGGAACTGTGTACAGTAACAAAAGTGCTCATTTCGGGCCCTAATGTGCGCAGGCGCACATTTAGAAGTGTCAGGCGCACTTTTCAATTAATTCAGCAAACTTTCGGCAGAATATTCAAAATGTGCGCCTTTTAGGGTCAATGTGCGCCGGCGCACATTTTGACATGACAGGCGCACTTGATGTTAAGTTGTTGTTCAACCTTTCATAATGATGCTTAGACTGCTTAACTTAGAACTTGAGAACCAACGTGTATACTTTGATGCTAAGTTGCCTGGTCAGAACAGAATTTTTTTTAAAAAAATCACACTTGTAGTTTGTAGCCTTGATTGCATGAAAATGACCGAATCCGACTAGCAAACCAACTGTGAGCTTTTGATCCATTGCACGTAACTTGTAATTTTAATTCTTTCTGAGTGGTTTTCTGTTTGCTTGAATGAGTTAGAATTTACATGAGACCTACTCGAGACCACACGATGACACGAGTTCTAGAATGATAGGGGCACCTAGATTCAGCTACTAAGCCATATAGCCTACCTAACGATAAAATCCATTAGGTGTAGACCCTTGAGCTTGTCCTGTTCTTTCTGTTCGATATACATTACAGCCATTTTCCCATTCTTTCATTCCCCGTTGATCCCCTGTGGTTGTAGTTCTAGATTGACCTACCGGAAGTCGGTTTGTGGTAACCTGCCTATAGCCATTAAACAGGTGGTCTTAGCTATTATGTCCAGACGTGTAAACCCCTCTAGCAACTAAAAGAAAAAAAATTGGCACAAAAGAAAAAAATCAAGTAAGAAAAGAAGAAGAAAAGAAGCAAGTTTCAAAAAAAAAAGAGAAAGAAGAAAAAGCAGAAAAAGTCTCAAAGTATAGTTCAAATAAACGTTCTTCTCCCTACAAATGAAAGAACGAAGTCAAAAGAAAAGTCAAAAAAAGAAAAGAAAAAAATGTGTTAAAATAAAAAATGCTAGGTTGCTTGAGGGTATCATAGGACGAGTGTTCATTATTCCACCCGTGTCTGGTTAGACGGTAGGAAGCCATAGATTAGATTCGAGGGAAGTTAGTCGAAAGCTACACCGCACAAAGCCATCATCATACATTCCCATCATCCATCGCATCATAAACCCTTGTAGTGTAGAATTCATTACGGTCCTAGCAGGGAAGTCCTTCTTGACTAGTTACTCGTGTTATCACAGTGGTGGAGATGTGGTCGAAATGCAAACCTATGACAGGATTCAGTAACAGAAAATGATTGAGAGCAGACACACGTCCTTAAACACAGAGAGTGAGAGTTCCCATTATACTAAAAATATCCTGTGTGAGGAGTTTGGTCGGTCAGGTCAAATTCGCGCATAATTGGTTGCTTCTACTTGTCGTGTGCAGATTATTAGTGAGACCAGGTAGTTTGGCTGATCTGTATGCATGTTAGGTTTCTTGTTCTAGGATCTATCGGTCTAATAATTCATTGTGTTTGATTGAGCTCCAATTTAATCGATCTTATCATTTGTGAACATGAGCGTTTCTATTCAGTTTGCTTGAGGACAAGCAAAAGCTTAAGTGTGGGGTATTTTGATGACACTCGATTTGACGTGATTATCAGCCTCATTTAAGCGACATTTTCTTGCTAAAGACATGGTTTTTAGGGTAGAATAGCGAATATTCAATCGATTGCCCTATCTCGTGCCATTTGTGTTACCTTGGCCCGTTTCGGGTCTATTTGATGGTTTTCTAGTATTTTTATGCTAGCACAGGTTTTTTGCCGTCAAATAAAGTAGCCAAGGACGTGTCTAAGGCGTTGGAACCTCGAGGAATTGCACCGAAATCGATCTAAGGAGCCAATCAAGTCAAAACAATTCCTGTCCCGATTTACAAAGGAATTTTCGCCAAAAATACTGAAGGATTTTCGGCGAAAATATCAGCACAAATCGGCAATGCTCATCAACAGAAGTTTTCGGCGAAAACAGGAAATTTTCGACCGAGAACTAGGGGACCAAAATTTACAGGAGAAATCAGCCGGACCATCCAATTACAAAGGAATTTTCGCCGAAAATTCCTCAATATTTTTGGTGAAAATACCAGTTAAAATCCGGCTGAATTAGGGTTAAGTATAAATACTTAACCGGCGGCCCAATAAAGGAGATACCTCATAATACTTCAAGATACTTGATAATACTTCAATACATCTCATAATACATCGAAATTTAGAGAATCCTCTCAAGTTCTGGAGCGAAGAGTTAGAGTTCGAAGAGCCGGAAAGAGATCGTGACGCCATCCCTTCCATCTCGAGGACTCGGAGCTAGGATTGCAGTCTACCGGAAGATCGAAGTTCTGCCGGAGTTGTAACATCCCCGCCCAACCGAACGGGTTAGAACTCAAGTTTGGGTGACTAAGGTGCCGGAAACGGTACTTAAGAGGGTCTCTTGAGGTTTGGGACGTTTGGGTGTGTGCCGGGTTGAAGTTGCAAAAGAGGGGAACTGTGTACAGTAACAAAAGTGCTCATTTCGGGCCCTAATGTGCGCAGGCGCACATTTAGAAGTGTCAGGCGCACTTTTCAATTAATTCAGCAAACTTTCGGCAGAATATTCAAAATGTGCGCCTTTTAGGGGTCAATGTGCGCCGGCGCACATTTTGACATGCCAGGCGCACATTTTGTGCATAAAAGGACGGAAATTGCACAGAAATCCGTATTTTCGTTCCCCTTTCTCTCTCCCCGAAAACCATTGACGAACCAACTTCAAGCAATCTTCGAAGGGTGATTCCGGGAGCTGTAGAGGTCGGAATTGAGTTCCGTTTGTTGCTATGGATTCGTAGCGACGAGGAGAAGAGATCGCTAACCTCTATTTTGGGTTTCTGGCTGTAGGTCGTGAGCAGTAAGGAAGGGTAGAGCTACGAGTTTGGTGGTTGGAAATCGAGTTTCTGGGAACTAGAAGACGATTAGAGCCTCGTCTTCTATGCCAGGTGAGGGCCTAGCGTTGTGTAGGTAGTTTGGACAGCGTGAGGAGTTTCAATTGGATTTAGAACAAAACCTAGGTTATGCATGAAAATGGTGAGCGTAAAAGGGGATAAACTGTTCTGTGAATTTACTTGATTGCTATTGGTGATTGCTGTGATTGATTGTTGTTGTTGATTGCTATGATTTGGGGTTGGGTGTGAGCTGAAGTGAATCAAGTAATGGATTGACATAGAAATGAGAAATTAGGATGGTTGGGAGATGAGTGCAGGTGCTATGATATTATGAATTGCTGGTTGTGGATGCAGGAGAGTTGCCCTGCCAATGTGGGGTCGCTCTGAATAAGAGGAACAGGTGGGTGACCCCTAGACTCATGACATGGCCTCCCCTGTACTTGCAGGTGGGGGTGGCCGGTGAGCTAGCCGGTTCCCCTTTGGTTGATTGAAGTGTGTATTGTGGTCGTGGCTGGAGCGTGGAACCAAGGGATGTACTGAGAACCGTGTACGGTGATATGAATGTGGATGATGTGAATTGTGCCTTGTGAGAATGAGTTGTGATGAGTTGGATTTGTGGTGTTGGTATTTGAATGTCAAAGTAGAACCTGAAGGAGCCCACACTACCCCACCCGAGGTACTGGTTGTTGAGTCTGATCCATTGGGGTGGATCCCCTTGACATGGGTGTCAAGGGAGTGACGAGATTGATGATGAGAATGATGATGGTTAATGAGAACGCGTTCCCCATGCGGTAGGGGAGCGCGAGGACTTCCCATGCGGTAGGGAAGTGCGTCGGCCGGCCGGTGGTGGTGTGGATAAGCTCCTTGGCGCCTAATAACTCACCTAGATAATATGAATGTGAATGTTTGTGCTTGTGGTTGTGGTAGTGACTTGGTTGATGGATGTGATGTGATGATGCTGTGTGTGCCGTGGATTGATGTATTGTTTATGTGTAATTCTATCGTTATGAGTTGTGCATGAGAACAAGAACTGACCAACGTGATCACCTAGACTGCTTTTAGGGAATTAAAATATGGAAAGGGGGGTTGGGATTGGTTCCATTGTTGGAT
Organism: Linum lewisii; assembly: GCA_034768395.1. Lineage (NCBI taxonomy): Eukaryota > Viridiplantae > Streptophyta > Magnoliopsida > Malpighiales > Linaceae > Linum > Linum lewisii. Next base: position 24,298,008 of record CM068304.1, read on the forward strand.
GTCTTGTGCGGAGTTGGGACCGCTCCATAGAGTAGGACAGCGTGTAGGTAGGCCCAGTGGGTTCACTCAATTTCAATAGGAAATTGATCCCTTTTCCCCTTTCAGGATCTCGTGGCTAGTAGAGGTGGCTGTGGAGTTGAGTTCGAGGTTGATATCGTGAAGTTCTGGACGGAAGCCATGAGGTGAAGACTGGGATTACACGGAGTTGACTTTTCTGTTCATTTCAGTTGACAATGGGATTTTGGGGGTTTTTATGTATTTACTGGTTTATGGTTGGATTGGGGGATTTATGATGGTTTGGTTTGTACCCGGATTTCGGTTTCACGTGTTTTTGAGGCCTCTTATGCTTTTACTGTCTTTTGATCACCGTCGATTTACCCTTGATTTTACTCGGTAGTACCTGGGACCGGTCCAACCACGGGTTTACTCGGGTTGATTCGGGTCGGGTGTTACAGGAGTCGTCTAATTAGGTTTTTCAGATTCTTTTCTGTTCTTCCTTTGTATGATGAACTCTTTCATTGTCTATGATTCTTTTGTAATGAATATGCGTAGCTAAACTCTTAGAGCTTAGACTAGATGAACCCTAAGTGACCCAGGGCTTTAAAGCGGTCACGGATCGGCGGTGATTAGATTCGAAGTTCAATCAGTTTCTCTTTCATGTTTGGTTTGTTCTTCATTGTTCATGTTTCTTGTCTGGATTGATCACCTAGATTAGATTCTTGTTAAGCTAAGGATAGAAGCGAACGCTCGCCTTACTTTAGAACATCAAATTAAACAATTAACCTTATAATTGGAGCGTGCCTTTCGTAGGAACCGGTTAGGGTTAATCCACTACAAGAGTAACTCAATAATCGTTAGTAATTCCACCAGTTAAGTTAAGTCATTGCGAGAGGCGACCGTACCCGGGCGACTAATTAATCTTGGTAGCTAGAACGGATAGAGCGAACGTTCACCAGTCTTAAACCTAAGGGTAAGGAGTTATGGTGGTGTCTTAGAATTGATTGAATGAGAATCGAAATCCGCTGATCTGTTGATTGCCAATGCTCTGGGGAACGAAGGGGGATTCAAAGTCTCAGTTCGTCTGTCATCTCTGTTTTAATCAACCAATTTCCAATCTGTTCTTAGTTTTAATTTTTTATTTTTCTGCATTTCTTGGAATTAGAAGTCGTGGAACTCACACCACGCACGAAGTGTTTAAATCCGAGTAATTTGCCAGCTTATTTGAGTAGTCAGTCATAGAAGACCCGTGGAATACGATCTACCCTAGCTTGTTAGCTTTGTTAGTTATTTGTTTGAACGCATCACAACGACACGTTCATCACTAGTGTAAAATCGAAGTGGATGGAAAAATGAAAGATGGAAGGTAGAAGAATAAAATGCCAGTTCTTCTTTCGAACAATCAAAAGAAGCCCCCGACAACGACGCCAATTTGATGAACGCTGCAGAGCAGGTTTAGCAAATAACTACCAAGCTTAGAAAGCTAGGGTAGATCGTATTCCACGGGTCTTCTAATGATTGATTACTCAAAGAAGCTGACAATTTACTCAGGTTAAACACTTCGCGCGTGGTGTGAGTTCCACGACTTCTAATTCTAAGAAATGCACGGAAATTAAAAATTGAAACTGAAAACATATTGAAAGATTGGTTGATTAAGACAAAGATGACAAACAAGCTTAGACTTTGAATCCCCCTTCGTTCACCAGAGCAATGGCAATCAACAGATCAGCGGATTTCGATTCTCGTTCAATCAATTCTAAGACACCACCATAACTCCTTACCCTTAGGTTTAAGACTGGCGAACGTTCGCTCTATCCGATCTAGCTACCAAGATTAATTAGCCGCCCGGGTACGGTCGCCTCTCGCAACGACTTAACTTAACTCGTGCAATTACTAATGATTTATGAGTTACTCTTGCAGTGGATTAACCCTAACTGGTTCCTACGAAAGGCACACTCCAATGATTAGGTTTTAAAGTAAGGCAAGCGTTCGCTTCTATCCTTAGCTTAACAAGAATCTAATCTAGGTGATCAATCCAGACAAGAAACATAAACAACGAAGAACAAATCAAACATGAAAGAGAAACTGGTTGAACTTTGAATCTAATCCACGCCGATCCGTGACCACTTTAAAGCCCTGGGTCACTTAGGGTTCATCTAGTCTAAGCTCTAAGAGTTTAGCTACTCATGTTTTTCACAAAAGAATCACAGACAAAGATAGAGTTCATCTTTCACAGAGGAAGAACAGAAAAGGATCTAAAAAACCTAATTAAGACGACTCCGGCAGAACTTCGATCTTCCAGTAAACTTCAATCCTAGCTCCGAGTCTTCGAGATGAAAGGGATGGCGTCACGATCTCTTCCTGGCTCTTCGAACTCTAAACTCCGCTCTTGAACTCTTGAGAGTTCTGAGAATTTCTGTATTAGTTGGTAATTATGTGATTCTCCAAGGTATTCCAAAAGTATATGATTTAGGGCCGCCGGTTAAGTATTTATACTTAACCCTAATACCGCTAGTTTTTCTCTAGGATTTTCACCGAAAATGTGGAGGGATTTTCGCCGAAAATTCCTTTGTAAAATGCCTGATCGCCGGTTGAATTCTCCTGTGATTTTCGGACGCCGAGTTCTCGGTGAAAACTTGGAGTTTTCGCCGAAAACTCTCTTTGGTTGAGCTCAGTCGATTTGTTCATGGATTTTCGCCGAAAACCTTGGGTATTTTCGGTGAAAACTTCAGTGTAAAATGGGGCAGAATTTGGTTCGACTCGATTGGCTCCTTGGATCGATTTCGGTGCGATTCCTCGAGGTTCCAACGCCTTAGACACGTCCTTTGGCTACTTATTTGACGGCAAAAACCTGTGCTAACATAAATAGACCCAAAACGGGCCAAAGTAACATAAATGGCACGAGATAGGGCAATTGATTGAATATTAGCTATTCTACCCTAAAAACCATGTCTTAAGCAAGGAAATGTCGCTTAAATGAGGCTGATAATCACGTCAAATCGAGTGTCATCAAAAACTCAAAGAAGTTGCTGACTTCCGAGTTCCTTCAAAGATAAACTCGTTGCGAGATTTCCATAAAACCCAAAAGGTAACTCCGAACAAAGTGCTATGCTCATGGGTGAGAAGAGAAGTCAACCAACTAGCAGAGGGAGATGTTTGTTGTAGGCCTGCAATCTGATCCAAATCCAGCAATCTCCAAACTATGGCTGCTAAGGGACACTCACACAGGACATGAGAAACACTCTCAGCTGCAGCGTTACATCTGGGGCAAAGATCAGTACCAACAAGATGACGTCGCCTCCTTTCACCATTGGTGAGGAGTTTCCCATGGACAGCCTACCACAAGAAAAATCGGATACGATTCGGGCCTCTCCAACTCCAAACTTTCTTCAAATCAGTTGAAGATGGGATATCGGCCATATCAGCAATCAAATTATAAGCCGACTTAATTGAGAATTTACCATCATTCTCTTCACCCCAACTCCAAACGTCTTCACCCATCAAAGCAACCGGAGGTGACATACCAACAACTGCATTCACTGCATCTGCCAGAATCAGGCTACGGATCCGATCAAGATCCCATTGTCCAGACGGGAGAACAAAATCAGAAACTGGCAGAGTGAGATCAATACGGGGGTCGTTGCAATCCACCAAATCAATTAATCTATTACCTGAATCAATCCACCTACCGGTCCAGAAAAGAGTATCTTTACCATTTCGAACTCCCACTCTCGCTCCACGTTCCATAAACGGCCAAGCATTGGTAATTCCTTTCCAAATTGCCGAGACACTAGACATGTGTCTGGGAGAGAAGCCATCAACAGTTTCTTTAAAATATTTAGACTGAAGAACCCGAACCCAGAGCAAATCCAGTTTCTGGAAGAAGATGAAGGCGAGTTTCGTCATATAGGCAATGTTAAGCTGTCTTGCGAGACGGAGGCCGAGCCGCCTTTCTCCTTAGGCCGACAAACATTTTCCCAAGAAAGGAGGTGAATCTTCCGTTTATCCTGAGAGGATCCCCATATAAAATTACGGATCCTCTTATCAATTTCCTCGCAGACAGTAACAGGCAGAACCGTTGTTTGCATAGCGTAGGAAGGAATTACTGCAAGAACAGACTGAGCCAAAGTCACACGTCCAGCCAAGGCCAGGAATTTAACCTTCCATCCGGAAAGGCGTTGGTCCAAACGATCCAGGATATATTGGTACGTCTGGATAGTAACTCTATTATGAAGGACCGGGACTCCGAGATATTTACCAGGGTCACAAGTGAGCGGCATCTCGAGGCGGCCAGCAATAGCACTCATAGTATGACGATATGTGTTCTTCGAGTAGAGGATGGTTGACTTCTCCTTACTTACCGACAAACCCGAAGCGAAGGAGAACCGATCGAGGCAATCCGCAATCACAACTGCTTGACTCACCGAAGCAGTAGCAAAGAGGATCAAATCATCGGCATAGAACAAATGTGAGAGCAAGGGGCCACCCAGCGACAGAGAAATAGGCTCCCACGTACCGGAACCAACTGCCTCTTCAATGAGATGACTCAATCTCTCCATACACAACGTGAATAGAAATGGGATAAAGGGCAGCCTTGTCTGATGCAACGTTGAGCTAAAAAAGAGTCTGTGAGCCCCCCATTCCAGAGAACTTGGAAGCTTGTTGACCTAACACAAGCCATAATTAGATCAGTCATATTCGAAGGAAATCCTGCACAAGTAAGGGTTTCCTCAAGGAAGGGCCATCTAATACGGTCATAAGCTTTCATAAGGTCAATCTTAAGAACCATGCGTCTCTTCCGACCTCTGTCATGCTCCATAGTGTGAATCACCTCCTACAGCACAATAATATTCTTAGAAATTTGCCTGCCAAGAACAAAACTCGCCTGCGTGTAGCGAATAAGACTACTCATAAGAGGGCGGATCCGGAGAGCCAAGCATTTAGTCATAATCTTATAGACCACGTTGCAGAGGCTAATAGGGCGGAAATGGCTCATAACCTCCGGGTCAGAGCGTTTAGGTATAAGAACAATAACCGTATCATTAACCCGAGTAATCAAATCCGACCGAGCAAAGTAATCGACAATGAATTTATGCACACTCGGTCCAACCGCATCCCAATTATGTGAGTAGAACAAAGGCTGGAATCCATCTTTACCCAATGATTTCAGCTTTCCCATATTGTTAACCACAGTTCGTAGCTCCGCAAGAGTTGGGTGCTGAAACAAACCAGCCCAACGTACAGAATCTAGCTTAGCAAAACCATTGCTAATACAAGGAGCTTCTGACCCCCCATCTCTATAAAGCTCCACAAAGTAATCTCTCGCCAACTGTTTAAGAATTGATTCATCATCTGTCCAAGTGCCATCATCAAGGCGGAGAGCAAGGATTTTATTTCTGCCTCTTCTCTTGAGCGTGGTTGTATGAAAATATCTAGAGTTACGGTCTCCATCCTTAATCCACGAGACCCGAGATTTTTGTAACCATAACATCTCCTCCTCCCAAAGAGTATGCTCAAGGTCGAGGCGAACCGATTTTTCAAGATTCATCAGGTTCTCAGAAGGATGGCCCGACAAGCGCTCTTCAATCTCAGCAAGGTGTTGCATAAGAGCGCCTTTCCGGTGGTGGATATTACCGAAAACCTCACGATTCCAGACCCTCAACTTGGAAGTGAGGTGTGAGATATTGCTGACCACATCTCTATCCGCGCTCCAAGATCTACTCAAGAGCTGGGGGAAGTCTGAATGAGCTAGCCAAGGAGCGAGGAAACGGAAAGGCTGTTTAGAAAGGGGTGGGGCGGTGTACCGTCGTAATAGAGTACGATCAGTCTGTGATCAGATCTGATCCGTGGAACATGCTTGACCACAGCCTGGGGAAACTGACTCACACAATCTAAACTTCCCAACGCCCTATCCAAACGTTCGCGAAGTGAGCCTCTAAACCAGGTAAAGCGAGGGCCTACAAAACCAAGGTCAAGGAGTTCGCAATCTTCAACACATCCCCTGAAAGAAGCCGACCTGTAAGGGTTGTAAGGGCTGCCACCTGCTTTATCTTTAGGATCTAAAATACTATTAAAATCCCCAATTAAACACCATGGGGGGGGGGAATGCGATCTTTCCAACCTCAGAGCTCGTCCCACAGGAGGACCCGACCCATAGGTCTCGGACTAGCATAAATCGCGGAGAGAGCATTAACTGGGAGTCCATCAGCAGAGATTTTGACGTGAATAACTTGCTCAGATCGACCTAATTCACGAATCGTGGCTGAAATAGAGTTCCAAAGGAGCCAGATACCACCCGAGAAACCCCTCGCATCTTCCACAATGGAGCTATCGGAACCCAACTTATTAATCACCTTAGTCGCCCCTGAACCACTAAGGCGAGGTTCAACAATAACAATAACTTCCAGCTTGAATTGAGACATATAATGCTTGAACAAGGAAAAGAAGTCTCGATGACCTGCCCCCCTGCAATTCCACATAAATATCTTAATCACTGGGGAAAAGGAAGTAAGGGCAGTAACTTAATGCTTCTGATCTGGTGGCAAGCCAGATGTAGAGCTATCTCCCGCCAAAGGTTCAATCCTTGGGTCAAAATTGCGATTAGGCTTGCTCGACGTCTCTCTCCATTTCGGAAGAGATCTCTGAGCTGAAGAGGTCAAAGCTATGCCCGGTTTGGTGGTTACCACCTTACCACGTGACACTTTCTTTTTCACTTCCTTGAGAGCTGCACTGTTGGAATTGAAGACTGGGTTCTCATACATCACAGGAACTGAGACCAATTCAGACTCCCCATTATGTGCAGCACCAGCCTCTAAATTTAGTTGCAAAGGGGGGGGGAAGTTGGCTTGTTTTTTCGTTCCCGCTTTCCCAACCTTTTTGTTTGTCACGTCTCTCAATGGGGTCCGAGACTCACTCTCCATGGGTGCCGTCTGGACACCTTTGCCAAGTACTTCAAATAGGGTCTTAGCCATAGATTCTGGTGAGGGAGCTCCCGAAGCTGACGAGTCATCTTTTCGATGACCCAATGGTTCAGAAGGTAGGGAAGCTGCCTTCGCATCTTGTTTAGAGGGTTGGTTGGTTGGATCCGGATCCTGACGACGTAGGATCGAGAATCTAGAGCCCGAGTTGGTGTCTTGGATCGGGTTCTGATTAGCTTTCCCAGCCTTCCTCCTGTGACGTCGACTAACCGTCATCCAATCACCGGTAGGTTTGGCAAGTTCTTCCTCTAAGGAGGGCTTAGACGATTCTGTACCGGGTGGGGTCGGAAAAGCTTCTTCCCTCGTAAGAGGGCATTCATCAAGCTTGTGACCATATTTTCCGCAAGAGTAACACAAGTTCTCCAAGCTCTCATACTCAATACGGAAGACAGGGTCATCAATAATATATTTCCCCAGTAGAGGCTATGATAGATCAACCTCAACGCAGACTCGCGCATATCGAGCTCGAGTACCTTCCGTTGTTGCTAAATCGAGCCGGACAGTTTTGCCGATATAGTCCCCAATCCTACTCACTGCCATCCGATTAAAGTAGTGGATAGGGAGCTTAGGCAATCGTACCCACGTGAAAATTTTCTCAGTGGTTCCTCCTCATTGAATTTCGGAGACCACTTAGCAACCGTTATGTAATAGTCGAACATCTTCCATGGCCCTTCAAAAGCAGCACGCTGATAGTCTTCCACTCTGGAGAATCGAGCGAGGAAGAAGCCATTGGAGATATCCGAAACCTGGATCACGCCCTCTTTCGCCCAGAGCGATTCAAGCCGCCGCTTCAGAGCTTGATAGGGGAAGGTTCGCTCCAGAACCTTAACCACCAAGGCCTTTGACCAGGGTCTATAGAAGCTGCGGATTTCATCTTCAGAGAAGCGGATCCGCGGACATCTAGGGTTAGGTCTGGAGTCCTTCTGCATGGGAGTCGACGTAGGAAAGACCATACCGTCATCATCTTCAACAATCCATTGAGGCCTTCCCACTATACTATTGTACGATATATCCTGGCGGGTCGATGTTGGGAGCTTGGTTTCATTCTGAATCGGAGCCGCGGCCGCACTCGGGTTACGCTCAAGATCAGAGAGGTGTGAAATAGGAGTCAAACTAACATCCTTGGCACGTTTCCTTGGAGCAGAAAAAACATCCACTGTAGACCTTGTCTCCCCCAAGATTGCAGACAAGTTGGACAGAGTAGCATCCCCGTCCGGCGGGCGCGTCAGGTCAGCCATAGTCGCCTCCATGGCGCTAGGGTTTGCCTCCGAGGGTTTCGGAGCGCCGTCTATAATATCTTCATGCTATTTTGTATTTTATTCCTCATTTGAGAGATTATTGAGGGAAGAAATTCAGAAAATTAAAAACTAAAAATTAAATTCACATTACAAATGACAAAAATATCTTTTATTAAAATTGTGAGTAAGGGAATTAGTTGAGGGCAACTAATAAATTTGCCTCAAATCTCTCTCAAACTCCTCAAATCTCTACTTTTGTGTGGTGATTTTAAAATCACTCTCAAATCTCTATGGGCCCACCAAAGAGATTTAAAATCTCTCCCAATATCCCTATAATTTTGTAGCCCAAACAAGTGATTTTATTGAAATCTTTAGGGAAGAGATTTTGGCCCCAAATCACCCAAAATCCCCACCCCAAATCTCTAATACAAACAACCCCTTAAATGGATGAAAAAACGTTTATGTTCTATGAACTTTTGGTTTTCATAATTTCTTACACACACCTCATTTCCCTCTCATCTTCTTCTAATTACACTTGCATTTTCAAACCTCTCTCAAAATGTCATCTCAAATTAACGCTATTGACTTTAAAAAATAAGTTAAAAATAAAATAGCTCATAATAAAGCATTGCATTTCTTGAATGTGGCGATTATACATGAAATAAGACATTTGAAAAATGAGCAAAGGCCTTGGCTTATCTTCCGAATTCGTCCTGTTTAATTTAAGTCCTTTCGATTAATTAAATAGTTGGTGGATAAATTTTCACCCCCAACCTCCCCTCCCCTTTGCCTTTTTCTTTTTTCTTTTTTATTTTTTTTATCTTCTAGGTTGGTTCACGGTCTACGAAATCTCTTTGGGAGATATCTTGGAAAAAAATGTAATCTAATGATACCAATTGTACTAAAGGATACTTAAGTAATTTAAAATATATTTGAATTTTTAATTATATTTATCGCCTGAAGAAACCTCCCACTAACTCATGGTCTAGTAGTTTTTTCTACGTAAATGCAAATTTTTTTTTTAATTTTTTTTTCACATTAGTAGGATCCCATCGGCATTATGCGTGGTATGATTCATTGTGAAATTGTATTATTCATATATTATTATGAATGGTATAATTTAACAACAAATGGTACAAGTACAGTATACATTGGGATTCTACCATTCATGTTCGTCATGTATTAATAAGGATTATGTTATTACTATGATTATTAAAAATTAAAATCTTTGCATATTATGTAGGTGATATGCTCACAATGTTATTGTGTGTGGCACCATTCATAGTTAAATTACACCATTCATTTATTTCACCAATAGTACAATTTCACAACGAGTACTAAATTTTACGTTAAAAAAATAAAGAATACTACTATTACCATTTTCTCATATGAGAAATCTCAACAATTTCTCACGTTACCTAAATGGAATATCTATTGCCTTTTCTAGAAAATGATTTCACTTTTTCCTCTTTCTATATTTTATTTTAATTTTAGTACTAACTAGACTTTTTTATTTTTTTATCTTATTTTTCACCATCTGTACGCGGCTGCATCCAATCTTTTGCAAGGGTTGGAATGTTTCCAACCTTTTCTCAACCATTAAATCACCATTTGAGCTTTTGATCAATCCAATGGTCTAGATTGTTAGGGGTATTTAGGACTTTATACACATAATTTATTTATTTTATTTAAATTAAATACTTGATATTCTCAGGTGACTGGCTGACGACTCTCCGGTGACCGGCCGACATCGCTAACGACTTTTCCGGCGAGCAATCATCATCTCCAGTGACTTTTCTCGCGACCGACCAACCTCCGACGAGACTCCAACGATTTTTCCGGAGCAGACATGTTAACTAGTTAACACCTTTTTTTGCTGATAACTAGTTAACAATATTTTTTTATTCATAACTAGTTAACATGGTTTTTAAACTGATAACTAGTTAACAACATTTTTTTGTTGATAACTTGTTAATAGATTTTAACCTGATAACTAGTTAACAATTTTGCTGATAACTAGTTAACAAATTACCATGATCAGTTAACTTAATTTTTTGTTAACAGGTTATCTAACTAGTTATAATGTTTTTAACTAGTTAACTAGTTAACATCGCGATTAGTTAACAACTTTTAAAGATGATAACTAGTTATCAAAATTAGTTAACTAGTTAATTTATCGAGTAACTAGTTATCATGATTGGGTAACTAGTTAACAATATTATTAGATATATAGAAAATATCATGATTAGATAACTAGTTATACAAACTAGGTAACATATTACTCGACGATCATAATATATAGTTATAAGTTATTCCAACAATATTTACATTAAATATAAAATTCCCAAAATCTTAAATTGTCAACAACATAATTTTTAGTGATTGAACTGTAATGTTTCAACTTTGTTTCCTCCTTTCATCCTTCAATTTGTTTCCCTGATCCTCCCAGCCTTCTCCCACCTCCGGATTCCCATCTACTCCACCACCCAGCATCTTCTTCTCCCAAATCCCAATTCCGACACCACCCAAATCCCATCTCCCTGCTCGATCTCCAGTCCCAATCCGACGTCAGCTCCATCTCCACTTCTGGCACCCGCTCCACCTCCACACTACCCAATGCCCCGAACTCCACCGCCGACTCCTGCTCGGATGCTCCGATCCTCCTAGCCTTCTCCCACCTCCCAATTCCCATCTATTCCAGAACCGCTCAGCCCCAACTTCCCAATACCCTACACCAATCCATCACCTCTCAACTCCTATCTCCCGATTAAACAAAATAGAGGCAAAGAAATGAAGCCATTTAGGAAAACAGAGGAGAGACGACAACATCGAGAATCTACACAGCAGCTCTAGCTGTCTCTTTTGACCGACGCAACCGCCTTCAAATTCGATTTTGTTTAAGGAATTAGCCTGCTACCACGCCCTTTCCTGAGCTTCCGGCCACCACCCGCAAGTTGTTCCTGGAGAGCGGCGGCTAGGGATCGGAGCTGAAAAGCTTTTACCAGCTGGCTTCTTATAAAATAATAATAATAATAATTAGTGGCTGAAGTTTTTACCAGAAGCAGACTCATTGGCGAGCGGGAGGGTAGATCATCTTGGGCCGCCACAGATCCGATCACTTTTTCTATACAGATCTGGGAAGGGATAGGGTTTATTTTTTTAAATTCCGAGTTTGCTCCTCCTATTTTGGGTTGGATTCGGTTCCAACTCTGGAAGGGTTGGACGCATATTCGGAGCCCATGCCCAATCTATTATTATTATTATGCAAATATAAAGAGACCCCTTTTATTCTTTCTCTCCTTAAGAGTAGGGATTCCACCAATCAAATATTTTCTTTTTCTTTTTTTCTTAATATAATTTAGTTTTTCATCTCTCTTTTTTATCCCACTCTCCTACAATTTAGTTTTTAGCCCACAAAATAATTATTATTTAATTTTCATTTAACTCTAATGTATATTTTTTAACGTGAACTATAAATTATATTCAATGAAAAAAATTTATTAATTAATACTTCAGTTTTATTTTATTGTTTAATATATGTCCACTTTTTCATCACTTTTATTCACCAAATAATTTTTATTTCATTTCCTTCTAACTCTAAATTATATTCATTAAAAAATAAAAATTATTAATTAATATTTCAGGTCTTCTTTATTTTTTAATATAGGTTAAAATTTTTAGATTATATTAATATTTATCCTGTACACATTGTACAACAATTATAAAATTAACTTCACTATTAAAAAATGCAATATATTATTTATTCTTCCTACATTATAATTTATAAGTGAAATTAATTGATACATTTTATATTATATATACTATTTCTGGACATACTTAAATAACTAATCATAATTTAGTGTGGTATGTATACTTAATATCATAAATAATATTTCATACTTAAAATTAATGGGATTTTGACACTTAAATAACATGAAATTTAACCACATTTCAATTTTTTAGGGTTAATACACTTTTTTGCCCCTCTACTATGCAAAGTTAACAAACATACCATTTTGCTATTTTCTACCCGATTTAACACCATCTACTTTGAAAACTTTAACAAATACGCTCTCCGTTTATTTTTCATCTATTTTTCGTCTAATGTGTTTTTTTTTAACAAACATACCATGTCTAATGTGTTGATTATACGTGTTATGTCATATTATTTGTCCACGGAGGGACATATTTGTTAAAACCTTCAAAGTAGAGGGCGTTAAATCAGTTAAAATAGTAAAATGGTATGTTTGTTAACTATGCATAGTAGAGGGGCAAGAAGGTGTATTGAACCTTTTTTATGAACATAATTTTTCATATATTTTAAACAAATGGCTTCAACGCTTACAATTTTATTTTGTAATCAATAATTTAAATGTTCGGTTTAAAAAATAATATTTATAAAAGTAAATGAGCAATCAAATAGGCTTAAATATAAATAATTTAATGAACTGAATATATACAAAAAATAACAATATCATATGTTCATATATTTATATCTATATTGCCTTGAGAAACTAATTTTGGATTATTTTCATCTATATATATTTTCTATAAACAAAGTTAAAAAACCCTCATTGTCTACTGTAATTATACTTTATATATTATAAATTATATATCCTATATAAAATTTGATAAGATGTTAATAATTGAACCATGTGCACTTTGACCACAATCCTACATTTATCTAATCTATAGAAAACATTTGATGATTTCTTCAACATTTTTATCTTTAAAATTTTATTTCATAATTATAATTAAGCCTTTGGATATCTTCAAAATTAAATTATCAACCAAAAATTTTAGGCATAAATAATTAGATTAATTGAAGAAATATTAAAAATATTAAAAATATCTATTATCTATTGATATCATAGACTTCTTTCATAAATTTTCCTTGCTTAATAAAATAAAGTATTAGATGGTAATCATATAACTATAGCATTTTTAACTATACCAGCGATCAAATTGGTGAGTCTAATGATATGTGGTTCAACCACTCAAATTGTTATAAATCGTAGTTGAACAATAATTATATCAAATCTAACAGGTTGGACCCTCTGTGATTGTATGATTTTAAAATAGGGTCAAAAACACTGGCAGTCATCTAAGTATGGGTCATGTAACAGTGTGGTCACCTAAGTTTGTAAATCATACAGACATGCTTCTCTGACGATTTTTCACCGAATCTCATGTGAATTTGCTAGCTCAGAGGGCAACATCAGCCAACAAAAATAATATTGTTAACATGGAGAAGATGGAATAAAAATATTTTGTTGCTGATGTGACCCTCTGAGGTGGCAAATTCACTAGAGATTGGTATAAAATCGACGGAGATGCCTATCGGTTACGATTTACAAACTTCGATGACCACGCTATTACAAAACATAGTTAGGTGACCACGCTGTTACATGACCCCTACTTAAGTGACCGCCAATGTTTTTGACCCTTTTAAAATATTGTATACAAGTATTAAAATAAATCATACTATGACATTCAAGATAATCTAATATGCAAACTTATATCAATTAATACTTTTGGAATATAATTGTAGCATTAATTAAAATTACTTTTTTTTGGATGAATTTTACTATTAGTTTTTATATTAACATGTTTAATATAAAATTTTGATATTAACTATCTAAAGTCCAAATACTAGAATCGTAAACTCATAAACTCAATTTTACATCTTAAACCCTTAATTTTCTAAACTTTAACCATAAAAAATTGTAACTGTAAAACCTTAAATCTCCTGAACAGGTGATTTCACCATAGTAATACTAATAAAATAACTAATTATGCATTTATCATCATTTTCAAACTTACACCTTAAATCTTTCTAGACGAGATCGCCTCGATTGAGGTGATATATTTTTCTTAAAAGAAATACTTATGTATTTGAAATATAAAAAAAATACTAAAATATAGAAAATCTATCTTTGAACTTATTAGTTATTTTTTATTAGGATATTAAATAAATAGCATCAGAGAATAAAAAATATATAAGTTAGAAATTTTTTTAAAAATGTGTACATTGAGGGGTAAAGTGATAGTATAATTTTCCAAAATTAACATATTTTTATATAGATGATTGAGTTTCTAACACCCTTCTATTGATTCTTCCAAAAAACTTTCTATCTATAACTAATCACATACTTAGAAAAATATTAAAAATAAATTTATTAATAGTTGGAAACTTTCACTAAAAAAAAATTAATTTGAATAGTTACATATTGTTGAGTAAACATATGTTGCAATTTAACTTCATGACACAACAACACGAAAAAGCTCCGCACCACTTTTGTTTAAAGGAGTCTACTTAAGCTGATGAATGTCCGTTTCTCTTTCTTATATGAATTTTACGATTTAGAATTTACAATAATAATTTTTATATTATAGGAATAATGAAATAAAGAACATCGAGATTAACGTGTTATAAATTATGGATAAGAGAGGCAAATTTTCCTAATTAGAATGTTATTTTTATCTCCAAATTATTTATTCATTTTTCTAAATGATAATCAAAATTATATATTTCACAAGTTGCGACCCGCCAACAGGCGGGCAAACAGCTAGTATATATTTAAAATCATTTATTTTGATCAATGCATATCCGAACCGTGGAATCCACTCATGAATAATTTTTTACATTTTAAAAAGTGTTTTTAAATAATTAGTTATGAAATTAACTTATTAATGTTTATTTGGTATAAATACTCATACAATATGTAAGTTGTCTTGCAATTTGTTGTGAAATTGAGGAAAGATGGCCCTAGTACAGGAAATCTATCATGAGGATATTTGATTTGTTTTTCATATGAGAACACTAATCTTCGCTAATTTTTTTTGTTAAAGATCTAAAATCCATTATTAAAGGCCTAATACCCATGTACAACATAAACTATTGGCTTATTACGAGTCTATACATATCCTTTTTCTAATTTCAAGAATGTCACGGCCTTCTGAGCACATTTTCGAAATTGGCATGCCGTCAATTTTCACTCAAAGTCATCCTACGTGGCCTAACGAAGTTAGCTGACTGTGTCAAAAATCTTACGTGGCGTGTGATATGACTGCCACCTCATGTTAACAGTCACGTCCAAACATTCCCATTGAGAGAGAGAAACATAAAGCTATTGAAAAAATTTAAAATTTAAAATACAGATTATCATATCCTTCATTTTCTCTCTCAGCCGCTCTCTCCTTCTCTCTCCTCAAAACGTATGGACTCCTTTGCCGCCGCCGCCGGAAACTCCAAAATCAACTCTGCCAGAAGCAACACCTCCTCCGTCTACGGCTGCAGATCACAAAAACAACAACAATGCCTCTCTGTCTCTCTGAAAGGACCTCCATTGAAGCTTGGGACCCTTTTCTGCAAGTTCTGAATCCCCCCATGTGATAAATCTTCTTCACCCAAATGCCCCTGTTTCTGAGAGTCTCTGAAATTCACTGGTTCGAGCTCCATTGAAGTTTGGAACCCTTCTCCGCAAGCTCTGGATTCCTCCTAGGTGATATATCTTCTTCACCCAGATATGATTGCTTCTCAATCTCTCTGAAATTCACTGGTTCGAGCTCCATTGAAGCTTGTTCTCTGCAAAGCTCTAGATTCCCAGGTAAAAAATCTTCTTCACCCAGATACGATTGCTTCTATATTTGTTGCTTTGAGTAGCAAAGCTCGATTCTTCAGACGATTTGGGACTTTCCCATCTAACGAAATCTTACTTACCTGATTTTGAGCTTTGATTCTGCTAGTTGATTCGTTTCTAGATTTTGGGGGTTTAGGATTTCTATTATGAAATGTGGTCTATTCGTTTCTTTCCCTTTTCAAGTTGAAGGAAGATATTTTTAAGCTTAGCATCTCTTGCTCAATTAATTATAGGGGTTTTGTTGTTGTATAGTCGCTTTCAGAGGGGGGGAAATCATGAAGTCAGGCTGGTTTCGAAGCAGATGTGAGTAGTGTGCAGAATTATTCGTCGTCTGGTTTCGAAGTAGATGAGCGAGAATGTGAAGCATTTGACGCCATCTGGGTCAAATTCAAGTAGTGGATGTTATCCAGAAGGAGAAGCACAAATCTAAGAATATAATGTAGGTATCGAGGATCCGGCTGGTGTGGATAAGGATATCGAGGTTGGGGATGGTGCTAGTGGCTCGGTACCCAATGTTGTTGATCCGAAGTTGAAGAACGAAGAACGTAAATCTAGTGTGGTTAGTCGAAAGGTGAAAGCTAGTTCGAATGATTCAGGTGCACACCTTTCTGACTACCCCACGCCGGTGAGAAGTTTGGCCAGAGGAGACAAGTGTTCGAAGAAGAAGAAGAAAAGGAGAGAAAAATAAAGAAATGGAGAAGAAAGAAAAGGGAAATTGGAAATAAAAAAATTCAGTTAATATGACGTGGAAGCCATGTCACACGCCACGTAAGAATTTGGATACAGTCAGTTAACTCCGTCAGGCCATGTAGGATGATTTTGTACAAAAACTAACGGCATGACAATTTCGAAAATGTGCTCAAAAGGTCGTGTTATTATTGCAATTCGAAAAAGAATATGTATAGACTAGTAATAAGCCTAAAGTTCATGTTGTATAAGGGTATTAGGTCATTATTCAATGATATATAGGTAATTTGACTTTTAAGTACAAATTTTACAAGTTTTAGAACTTCAAAACAATTAAATAAGGAAAAATAACATTTTGGCCCCCTCTACTTTGCCAACTTAACAAATAGCCCCCTATACTATAAATCGCTCTTTTTACTCCCTACTACTTTGACCACTTTGCATTTTGGGTCCATCCATGTCAACTAATATCTTCATTACGTTAAATTTGGACACATCTGTACCCCGACAGAGAGAGATATAGGTGGTAGGACACTAAGAGTTGGCCAAGAAGATAAATTGAGGAGGTATCGCGAAGAGTATGATGAAATACGAAAGGTTTTAGAATCATACGTTTTATTTGTCGATTTCATCCTATGTAATTATATATACTTATATTCTCAATTGAAAAACACTTAGTAAGCTAATACATGGCTATTGGAGCTAACGTAGTGTGCTGAATGCGCACCAATTAACATTATCAAGACGATAGTTGGAATGAAAGGACCCAAAATGCAAAGTTGTCAAAGTAGAGGAGGTAAAAAGAGCAATTTATAGTATAAGGGGCTATTTGTTAAGTTGGCAAAGTAGAGGAGGACAAAATGCTATTTTCCCATTAAGTAACCTATTCAATGGAATCATTACTCTCGTAGGAACCGTTTAGGGTTAATCCGTTTCAAAGAATAGCTCACTAATATCAATCAGGTGCACCAATCAATTATCCGTTGCAGAAGCGAACGCACAGACGGATAATCGAACTTGGTAGCTAGTTCGATAGAGCGAACGTTCGCGGACTTAGACCTAAGAGTAAGAAGATATGGCGATGATTAAGAACTGAATGAATTAGGATCGAAAAGTCGTCGGTTTTGTGATCACCAGTGTCTTGGTAAAGGGGGATTCGAGTCTAAGCTATCGTCTCTTTAATTGAACAAAACCAATCAATCAATCTGTTGCTTAATTCAATTTCTTTTTCCCTCGCATAATAGTTTAGAAGTCGTGGAACTCACACCACGCAACTTGATTTAAACCCGAATACTTGTCAATTTCTTTGAGTAAACGATTAGAAGAAACCCTTGGAATACGATCTATCCTACTTTCATAGAATAGTTATTTGATACGTTGTTTTACACCTTATCACTCTACACCATCCCTCTCTCCCTCCTACATGGAATACACCCAAAGGAACACTTAGTGACACTCTCGACGTGGCACAAGCGGCGGATGGGGCATGCAAATATGGAGAACGTGAAGAGGGTACTACAGAGTTCATATATTTCATTTTCTACTAAGCGTTTATCGCATATTTATTAGGATTGCCGTGTTGGGAAGATGCGTAAGCAACCCTTTCGTTTATCTCATTATCGTGCTTCTAGACCTTTAGACTTAATATGCAGTGATGTTTGGGGTCCTTCTCCAGTTGACTCAGTGGACAACCAACGCTATTATATTCTATTTTATGATCATTACATCAAGTACAGTTGGATATATTTTGTACGATATCGTTCTGGCCTGCTCCCACTGTTCAAAATATTTCATGCCATGGTGGAGAATGACTTTGGTCGTCCTATATGCTCTTTTCATGCATATGGGTGGCGAGTATCAAAAATTGGTGCAATACTTGATAGAACAGGGCATAACCTCTAAAGCTCATGCCCTCACACCAGAGCAAAATGGGTGTGCCGAACGGAAGCACATACACGTAACGGAATTGGGTCGAAGCTTAATCCATAAGGCTAAACTCCCTCTTCACTATTAGACTTACGTCTTTCGTACTAATGTTTACTTGATTAATCGGTTACCCCTCTGTGTTGAACTTTGATAATCCTTATCGCTGTTTGTTTGGTGTTGACCCATATTATTTAATTCTCAAAGTATTCAAATGTTCATGTTATCCATGTCTCAATCACTATGCGGCCAACAAGCTTGAGCCGAAATCAGCTCCTAGTGTCTGCCTTGGTTATAGTCTACATCATAAATGATATTTTATTATCTAAGGCTATCTATGTACAAGGTTCACATCTCACGACATGTTATATTTGACGAGCTAACGTTTCCATTTCAGGTGTCCTCGGTACTCAATTCCTCACCAACTCAACCACCAGCCAACATGCTACCAACACCACTAATTCCAACCTCACTCATCATACCCTCATCACCCCGACCAGTTGACCACATTTCCCCAAGACTACATGTGTCGAACCACCCTACTGCCAAACAACAACCTGTTCGCCTTGAGGCACCACCGACCAAAATACTAGGTCACACCATCAAATGGTCACTCAATTGCGCACCGACAATCTAAAATCAAGAGCCTTCACAGCCAAACTGGATGATGACGAGACTGAACCAACTTGCTACTCGCAAGCCTTTCCACACAAAGAATGGCGTGATGCGATGCATGAGGAGTTCAATGCGCTTCTTCATAATAATACAAGGACACTCGAGCTGCCGTCTCCAACCAAACGACCCATTGGGAACAAGCGGGTCTTCAAACTCAAGTGCAATCCGAAAGGGACCATTGCACGACTCGGCTTGTGGCAAAGGGTTATCATCAAACTGAAGGCATAGACTAATCTGGGACATTTTATCAATTGCGGTGTCTCGTGGATGGGTTCTAAATCAGTTGGATGTATCAAATGCGTTCCTTCATGGCACTCTTGAGGAACTCGTGTATATGGTTCGACCTCTAGGGTTCATAGATCCACAACATACGAATCATGTATATCGTCTTAACAAGTCCTTATACGCTCATCGGGCTTGGTTTTTGTGCCTCAGGGATGTGTTACTCAAGTTGGGTTTCATTGGGTCGAAAACTTATCACTCTTTGTTTTACATGACTCACCCTTCACCAGTTTTAATGTTGGTATATGTCAATGATATAATAATTACAGGGGCCTTAAGAGCAGCCATCCGAGATATAATCACCAAGCTAGCGACAAAATTATAGCTTAAAGATCTTGAGCCGCTTAGTTACTTTCTAGGCGTACAGGTTAGCCGCACCGACACGTCTCTCCACATGTGTCAGGATAAATATATCAAAGAGCTACTCCACAAACCAGGCCTCTAGGACTCCAACCCGGTTGCCACCCAATTCTATAGTCCAAAGACAAACGAGGATGCAACTCCTTTTGATCGTCCAACCTTGTTTCGACAACTCCTAGATGGTCTCCAATACCTCTAGATGAATCGCCTGAAAATTCATATGCAACATACAAATCGTCATAGACTATGCACGCACCTTCCATAACGAATTGGGTTCATCTGAAGTGGGTCTTACGCTACTTGAAGGGGACGATGACCCACAATATAACTATGCACCTTCATCCTACTTACACTTTGTCAGTTTATAGAGATGTGGATTGGGCTAGTGATGATACTAACAGGCATTCGACGAGTGCGTATGTCACATATCTCGGCCCCAACATTATATAATGGTCCAACAAGAAGCAATGCACAGTGTCTCGCTCCTCCACCGAAGCTGAATATCAATCGCTTGCGATAGCCTCATCTGAAGTCCTTTGGCTCACTTCCTTGCTTTCGGAAATTTACCTACCGACTGTTATCTCCCCGATGGTTTGGTGTGACAACATCGGGGCCACATATCTGTAACACCCATCCCAAATCGCCTGGGTCAAACCCGTGGTTAGATCAGGAACCGGGGGTTACATTTATACTCAAAATCATATAGAAACCAGTAAAATATTATTTAAACTAAAATAATGTATAAAAAACAACAAACAGAAGCTTCCATGATTTCAAAACCAAACTAATTTACACTTTAAATGCACCAACAATTCTCATCATAAATGAATCCAAAATTCCCAAAACGTCAACCAAAATGAAAATACATAAACCATTTATTTATCCTCGGTCGCCATCCTTCTATCATCTGCCTTCTCCAAGCACCAACTGCCAACAACCAACAACTGCTTCTCCCAGCTCTACTCACCAATTACTTCTAACTTAAAAGAGAGACTAGAGGGGGATCAATTTCCTAATGAAACTAAGCAAACCCACTAGGCTTAACTATGCGTCAAACTACCTAGGGAATAGCCCAAACTCCCACATTGGAACAATGGGACTCAAACTTATATTCCATTTTAACATCATAGTATAGTAGTTCTAAGTGATCAATCAATTCCCTCTACCTCTATTCCCATCATGCATCACCCCAAACATCATAAGCAATCCATTACAAAACTCACGTCATAAATTGAATACCAACATCACATGTCATGACATAGTACACAAGAAACAACATCACAATGCAATTCACAGCTCAATCACAACACAAGTCACATCACAAGTAGTTCTCTGTGTGTTATTAGGGGCCAAGGAGTTTATCCTACACCACCCATGTCGGCCTGACGCACCTCTCTCCTGAAGAGGGCCAAAGACGCATCATCTCCCTTGAAGGATACAACAAAACCTTTCCCTTGAAGGAATCGCAAACAAGACTCAAACAACAAAAATCACGTCTTTCCCTTAAAGTCGTGACTGCACCTCTCTCCCTTAGAGAGGCACTTAGCACCCGTAGTGCAGATAAGGGGGCAATGCAGGCTCATACCGGTTATATCATTTCAATTCCATTTAACCCAACCACAACAATTTCCACACATCAACGATACAATTCCATTTCACAATTCCATGTCCCAATTCTACACAATAATTTCACATCACACACTTATTACGGGTGGACTGTTAACGCTACCGACCACCCAACCCGTAATGGTAAAAACAAAAGGGTGATCATGTCGCAAGGTCTAGGGTCACCCTCTTGTTCATCCTTCTAGGATGATTCTGCATTGGCAGAATCATCCTCATGCACCCAACATTCCACAGTTCCAAAAATCACCATGTATACATAAATTGCACATACAGGAATTAAACTCTCATTCTAGCCACCTAGTCAACCATTCAATCAAACAAGTCAACCATACATTCAAACAAGTCAAATCAAGCATCACATATCAACAACCAATCACCACATCACACAATTAACCATTTCAACTCTCCAATTTGTGCATTCCTAAATTTAACTAAGTCTAATTGTAATTCCTCATGTTATCGATGCTCAGAGCTCAACTTAACCTAAAATAAGACTATGAATTCTACCTGAGAAGATTCGTCTCGTCGTCTCGGTTCCATAGGTTCTGACAGCCCATTGTTTGGACTTCAAACGAGCAAGATATGATCAAAACACCAAACTGCAACTTCATGAACTCCCAAGTGACCAACTCTGGCATTTCCCACGAATTCCAACAACCACCCTCAACTGTTTCCGTTAAGAAATGAGGTCCATAATTTCTGAAAGTTAACAAAAAGGGTCCATGTCCTCATCTGTCAATAGTTAAAAATCAGGAACAAACTCAACAATTTACAGCCAAAATACCAACTGACCCCCGAAGTTCCAAGGAGCATGAACCTATCACTTATCTTTCCAAAACTGTACAGAAGTCATTGAACTTTCAGTCCTTGCACCAAAGGGGTCTTCTTCTTCCCCGATCAAATTGACTGCCGCCGATACTCCCATCTTCTTAGAACACGGCAGAACGACGCCGCCGATGCCTACGCACCTCCCTTTTTCCTCCTCCGATCGACTTCGAGTCACCGTTGCCACTTCTCCTAGGAGGAGCCATGCACACCATCGGTAACAAATTCAGAATTATTCTCCGATCGGTCGAATCACGACCAGCCATCAGCCTCCGGAAGACCTCCTTTCTCTCCCTGTCTCTCGCGTCGACCATAATTTCAACCCACCGCCGACCATCTCTCTCGGTCTCGACGCGAGCCAAACCCCGCTGCCGCTCAAGTTTTCCTCTAGTCTTCCTAGCTATCTCAACTTCCATGAGCGCCACCAAAACTATAGCCCCTTCTAGGTTTGCGTGCTATCCAAGCCGAAACACAGCTCCTTCCTAAAACTACCTAGTTGCTCCCTAACCAAAATCACGCCTAATCCCAACTCCCTTCCTCCTCCATCTAAAGGCTCAACCCGCCGCCCCAACTCATTGGAATGGACCTTTCGGCCCAGCGTCCTCTCTTTACCTCCTGAACGAGCTGAACCCCGCCCCAACCCTATTTCGCTAGTGCTGTTGTGCGCCAAAACTGATGGGCCTTGAGCCATCAAATCCTTCCTTCCCTCTCAGACTCGGCCACAAACCAAACCATCGGTCGTGTCAATTGATTCAGCCCACTGGTTTAGAATTCAAACTCAACAATTAACCCAGAATGATTTATTCCGCCAACGAATTAAGTTACACTCACAAATTAATTAATTAAATTTGACTTAAAATCCTTTATGTTTTAACCAATGAGGTTTAACCTAGAAAAATTGAATTCTAATTGGAAACTCAGAACCAGGATGTTACAATATCTCTCCAGAAATCTGGTGTTCCGGTCTCGCTCAAACATCTTGAAATAGATTTCCACTTTGTTCGAGAAAGAGTCGCTAGCAAATAGTTCCATGTTGCTTATATATCCGCGAAAGATCAGATAGCAAATGCTCTCACAAAACCGTTCGCAGCTCCACGTTTCACATCATTGGGTCTCATGCTCACTGTCTGTCCCGCCATTGGCTTGCAGGAGGGTGATAAGGATCATAATAATAAATTAGGATAATACTCTTACATATTTTATTTATCTCATAATAATCATGTGATACTCTTGTACCAACTTGCTCCTATAAATATACAAGTAGAAGCACATAGTTGGGTGTGGGTAAATATTCCAACATATCTTTCAATATCAACATGATTAATTTCACTCGAAGCAAGATGACCATCTCTTCGGTATTCTTATCCATTGTTTATGTGATTTTGTTTCTGGTGGTAGAAACTCTAGTGTTTGAACACAATAAATGCACTCTTGACTTCTTGAAACAAGGATTAATTACACGGTTCACACTTCTCCAAACAAAGTGAGAACAAGGGTGTTTGATGTTTTTTGGCTATGTCTACTGCTACTGCTACTCCTATGGAGGTTCTGAGAGAGCTCCAAAAGAAAAGATAACTATGACTACGGAAACTGAGGTTGCAGAGAAAAGTAGAAATTTGGGCAGAGTGTCTACTTGTGTGATTGTGCGGGCCTTGTCTCTGTCGAATACCTCTCATATTTATAGACAAATGTGAGTGGTAACTGCAGCTGGAGGAAGTAACTGCCATGGAGGTTACTTCCTGTCTCTTGAACGTGGCTATCATCGTGGTGGTGGCGGTTTGGATTAGTGACGTTGGTGGAAGAAGCTTGTATTCTTGGGATAGGTTTTGATATGATCACATCATCCCTTAGGGTTTCACTCTTGATGAGGAGATGACACCGTCCCTTGAAGTTGGCCTTAGGGTTTCCTTCTTGATGAAGAGGATTTCCTCATTGCTTCCCTCCTTCCCTTTTGACGAGGAGGTCGTCATGATAACATCATCATCATGGAGTTTGCCTTAGGGTTTCCATCTTGATGAGATAGCTTTCCTCCTTGCTTCCCTCCTTCCTTCTTGATGGGGAGGTCGTCATGATGACATCATCATCATGGAGTCTGCCTTACGGTTTCCATCTTGATGAGATAGCTTTCCTCCTTGCTTCCCTCCTTCCCTCTTGATAAGGAAGTCGTCATGATGACATCATCATCATGGAGTCGACCTTAGAGTTTCCATCTTGATGAGATGGCTTTCCTCCTTGCTTCCCTCATTCCTTCTTGAAGGGGTGGTCGTCGTGATGACATCATCATCATGGACTCTGCCTTAGGGTTTCCATCTTGATGAGATGGCTTTCCTCCTTGCTTCCCTCCTTCCCTCTTGACAAGGAGGTCGTCGTGATGACATCATCATCTTGGAGTCGGCCTTGGGGTTTCCATCTTGATGAGATGGCTTCCCTCCTTCCCTCTTGACGAGGAGGTCGACATGATGATGGCTTCCCTTCGATGGATCGACATGAGATTCTGACTTCGATGGATGGATATGTGATCCTGACTTTGATGGATCGACATGAAGTCTTCACTTCGATTGATGGACATGTGATCCTCACTTTGATGGATCGACGTGAGATCTTGACTTCGATGGTCGACATGAAGTCTTCACGTTGATGGACTGACATGTGATCCTGACTTCGATGGATCGACATGAGATCCTGACTTTGATGGATCGACATGAAGTCACGAGGCCAAAACAGTAAATTCATGGCCTCACTTCCTACCTTTAACTTAATAGAATGATTAAATGTTAATAAAGGCATGCAAACTTCCACACACAAGCAATGTGGTATTCTGGTCGTCATCTTGTAAAGGCCATATCTCACTGGTCTGGTGGAACTGGGTCGACATCTACCTATGGATGGAAAGATAAAGATAATCGCCACCAATTTCGCATCAATCGTAGTTCGTATGAAGGAGGTATGGCCAAAATACTACACTGGACAGAGTTAGCACGAAAAATATGTCAAAAAGATGACGTCATGGCCCGATTTATATTATTTAATTACTAAGATAATTAATGGCCTAAAAAAGCTATTTAATTCCTTATTTTCTTCAATGTGGTATTGACTCAAAATAATTTAAGGTGTAAACAAATGCCCCCAACAACTTAGTGCACAAGAATTGTGGACTAAGTTGTTTAACACCAATTATATTAATCAAGGCCAAATATTGGCTTCAACATCACAATTAGAACAATCAAGGCAACATCCTGCCCCCTTGTCTAGTTTTTTTTTTTTTGCCGCTTGATGTATCTTGCTAGTAACTTACCATCTAATCTCTTCTACTTATGACTGTAAACCTCCACATTAAAATTACATATTCATCCAAGTCATCTTGGTGACATGATTTTAAACTTCCACGCCAAAGCCTACACTTTATTGAAAGTGAGACTATATGTGGCTACCTTCCTTCCTCTAAGACAAGGTATGGCATGGTATGCCATCTTGGTGGCATGGTCTATCAAGACTGATAACACCTACATCCCCATGAGAATGGACGTAAGACTTTATACACGTGTAATGTTGATAAACTTCAAATATCCCTTTGTGAAGTTCAATCGTGGCTTGAAAGG
The DNA here is from genome assembly GCA_034768395.1 of Linum lewisii. Lineage (NCBI taxonomy): Eukaryota > Viridiplantae > Streptophyta > Magnoliopsida > Malpighiales > Linaceae > Linum > Linum lewisii. The sequence continues at coordinate 24,323,840 of CM068304.1, forward strand.
TGTTCTTGCCCCCCAACAAACCATATGGTCTTCTCTTGAAAAATATTTCAACCATCAAGACATAGTTCTTTACTTTGATCTTGATTAACTCATACTTTTCAAACTCATTGAGCTTGGCACTAATGAAGATGGGACGTATGTCGTCCTTAGTGCCCAAGTTGATATCCTCTAGTACATCACATGCGGCAATATGTTTGCCGTCCTCTTCACTAAGACTTGTCTCTTTGCCTTGTCCAGGAAAATCATCATCTGAAACACAATCAGCCATCAACACAGGCTCATCACATACTAGCCTCTGCTCACATTGGTAGATGGCCAACCTCTCTCTTAAGGTCGTGACTTCGGCCTCTCTCGCCACCTTGTCTTGAGGTGGTCTATTCCTCATCATCAACCTTGGTGGTATCAGGTGGACCATCGAAGGAGAACATGGATGGTCTCACTATCTTTGTCAATGTATCAATGCATGCTTACTCAAAACTTTAGCACTCGAGATGACTACCGTACATGGTCCTCCATCCATACCTAACCTCCAATGGGCCAAAATCACCATGGTATAGAGGATCTTCGGCATAGTTGGCTCCTACTGCAAATGGTTTTGTGTCAGCTTGAATGACCTCAACCATCCCTTCCTTGTTCCACAACATCATGCATGGATGTAACGACGATGGAAAACATTTACTTGCATGGATCCAATCTCTCCCCAATAGGGCATTGTAACTGACAACACCATCCACAATGAAGAAGACACTCATCTTCTCCTGGCTTCCAAGTCCTACTATCACTGGCAAGATCCCTCTCGCAGAAGTGGACCCAAAATTGAAGCTAGTGATGAATACCTCAGTAGGAATCAAGTAACCTATATTCTTACCAAGTTTCTTCAACATCCTTGTTGGCATCACGTTCACAGCTACACCATTGTCAACCAAGACCCTTGACACTAACACTTCATCCAATCTTGCCTTAATATAGAGGGTCCTTAGATGCCTTAACATGTTTGGCTTTGGCTCCTTGAATACCATAAGGTGGTTAGGTACATCACTTAACTCCTCTTCCATTATACCCTTCCCTTTCGAAGCCACCACTGACATGACAGCCTCCTCATTGGGCAAGCTATCCTTCTTAGTTAATGAATTCTCAGGTTCATCGAACTCTTGGCCCCATGTAGGATTTTCCATTGGAAGAGACATTGTCTCCTCTGGACCTTGGTACAACACATAGAAAGGATAACACCCTCCATCTTCACTAAGCAAACCCACATGCTTGTGGCCTGCTTCATATAGCTCTTTCAACAATCGTTGTGAACTCTTGTATTGCCTCTTGGCCTCTGTGGCCAAGTCGATCCTACACCCCAACCGAACCATCCTCACACTCCATGGCTCGTCATCCATATTGAGGTGATTGAACTCCTCGACTAAATGTGCCACAGGTTGATTCTCCGTCACTTCCTCATCCGCTTCTCCACTTTCCACATGTACCTGTTGATCTTCCTCTTTGGATTGGAAAATCCTTAGGAGTATGTAGTTAGTAGTCACTGTGGGTGGCAAGCTTCCAAACTTGATAGTTACAGGAGGGCCTTGGTCATCACTATCATCCTCCTTATCATTCCTCTCAAACCTAGGGTTTGGACGATCCACATCGATCATCACATCATCAAAGTCATCATCAACGTCAGCATCATACCCCGCTTCATATAATCCAAGTCCATCATCTATCTGAAGGTTATCTTCCACCTTCTCATTCACCTCTTCAACCCTTGGGGCATGGACACACTTGCCCTTTCCCAACATAGTGACTTTGAGACTAGAGGATATGGAGTTGTCCTGCTTGATATCAGCCTGAAGGGTATCCTCTACTCTAGGCTATTGCATCCTCCCCGTCTCATGGTGGGCCATCTCATGTTGGCCTCTACGACTCTGAGCATTCTTGTGGAGGAACCTTCTCTTTTGAGTCCTCATCAAGTCAGCCAGTGCCACTGGTTGTTGACGTCGGATATCATAGGTATGCCAACCACCATGTGGTACGTCAGGAATTCGAAAAGTCCTCTTCATGGGATGGCCAGGAGACAACCATTGCCTTGGCTGCCATCCGCCTGGTTGTCGCACTCCTTCCACCATTCTCTGATATGGTGGATACCTTGGTCTATTGGGAGGAGGGCCAAGCCTCTGATAGACGGGCTTGCTTGGTTTCACCTCATTGTAGTTGACACTCCTCTTGCACTGAACACACAACTTCTCCTCATCTTGCCTACTAAGTCAGGCAGGAGTGGATTGTACATTTGAAGACAAATTTCCCTCTTGAGGCGGCGTTGTGTCCAACACCAGCTTGAACCGGGGCAACTCAATCTTGGATAAATAAGGGTTAACCATGTTCACACCAACTGTAGCGGGGAAGGGATCTGTATCCACCAACATGGCATCTTTCCTTGGCTCAGGGAACTTGATGAGTCCCTTCTCAATGGCATCCTGTAAAATATTTCAAAAAACCACGCATGAGTCAGTAGAGTGAGACATGCTATTATGCCACTTGCAATATCGTCTTCCTTTCAACTTATCAGGCGATGGGAGGTTATGCCCCCTTGAGAGCTTGAGTTGACCATCCTTGTAAAGTTGGTCAAATATCAAGTCTGCCTTCATCACATCGAATGAATACTTCCTTGGTTGGATGGGCGCACGATTAGGTCTCCCCTCTTGTGGCCCAACATCAACTTTAGACAATGAACTACACACATAGGGTTTCCCTGGCACTATCTCTGCCAAGTCGACCTCAACTTCACCAACCCCACCATCGATGTGGTGGATGGCATAATCAAAATTTGGGAGGTATTGCCCCCTTGAGGCACTCATTCTACTCTCCTCCTCGTGGAGAAGAGATTCATACCTAACAGCACATGACATGAGTTGGAACAAGTCAGAGAACTCTTGATCTTGGAATTTCTTCCTAAGTTCGAAGTTCAATCCTCCTTGAGCCAGCTTGACAAACTCTCTTTCTGTTAGGTTAACAAAGCAACGATTTCGAGCATTCTTGAAACTAGTCAAGAAACTCTCAACTGACTCTCCTGGCTGCTGGCGCATACGTGCCAAGTCTGCCATGGAAACCTCTGGCTCCGATCTATAGAATTGGGCATGGAAGATCTGCTCCATCCGTTGCCAACTTTGTATGGAGTTGGAAGGCAAGTTGACGTACCAAGCGAAAGCTGGTCCTGTCAACGAGTTTCTAAACAACCTAACCTTGACGAAATCACCTACGTCACCACATTGGACAGTAAATCGTCCAACATGCTCCACGGTAGGCTGATCACCAGTCCCTGTGAAGGTGGTAAATTCGGGTACCCTAAAGCCTCTAGGAAACGGATGGTGTCTATCCACCTACTCTGGATAAGGCTTTCGATACACATGCGACATGGTTGGCCTCCCTCCAAGGCCAAGATGCTCATTGAGCAATTGTGCCACCTGTTCCCTTAAATTATTATTATCATGTACCCTTGGTGGTTGCCCCCGGGTGGTGGCATGAATCCTGTTAGATCCATTCCATGTCGATTGACTTGGGGTGGTATTGGTGGTAGTGGATATGCACGTGGGGGTACCTCCACATTAGGACGTGGTGGTACTTGATCAATATTGAATGGACGGTCAGGGGCCACATATGGCCTAGCCTCTGGAATATGTTGTCGAGCAAAATCTAGGGTAGGCAGTTGCTCAACGTGGGTGTTGGATGTGGTGGCAAGATTTTCGCCATTCCCATGTTGATGGGAAGGTGGTTGACTTGCCACTGGAGGTGAGAGGTTGTCCTGCCATGGTTGGCCATTCCGACCACTAGCAGGATGAGGGCTTACATTCCCAACGCCATTGCTCATCGATCCTAGACCATCAGGTGGTAAGGCTCTAGACTGAACTAAAGGCGTCGTTAAAATTTTTCTAAACTCCTGAAAATCAGTTTGATTTTTGTTAACCACATCAAATACTTGACTTAAACGTCTTTCAACATGAGAACTTAAATCCTCAATTTGAGAGTTCACCTGACGGGCATTTCCTTCCATTGAAGCCTCAATGAGTTGGCGGTGCTCCACCATTGCCTGGCAGAGTGACATAATTGCCTCGCCTAGATCAGCACTTGGTGCCACATGCTATGGCCTAACCTCCTTGTCGCCACCATGAATTCCGACAACATCATCAATTGTATGGCCATGTTCAATGTTGGCCACTTGCTCCTCCACAAATCTGGATGGAAGGTCACCCTCTGGGTTCTTTCACCTTGGAGCCATGATATCAAACACAAAGTCTCACCGAGCGTGCCAATTTGTTTCTGGGGGTAGAAACACTTGTGTTTGAACACAATAAATGCACTCTTGACTTCTTGAAACAAGGATTAATTACAGGGTTCACACCTCTCCAAACAAAGTTCGAACAAGGGTGTTTGATGTTTTTTGGCTATGTCTACTGCTACTGCTACTCCTATGGAGGTTCTGAGAGAGCTCCAAAAGCAAAGATAACTATGGCTACGGAAACTGAAGATGCAGAGAAAAGTAGAAATTTGGGTAGAGTGTCTGCTTGTGTGATTGTGTGGGGCTTGTCTCTGTCGAATCCCTCTCATATTTATAGACAAATGTGAGTGGTAACTGCAACTGAAGGAAGTAACGACCATGGAGGTTACTTCCTGTCTCTTGAACGTGGCTATAATCGTGGTGGTGGCAGTTTCTTCTCTTCAACTGCTTTGGAGGATTAGTGACGTTGGTGGAAGAAGCTTGTATTCCTGGGATAGGGTTTGATATGATCACATCATCCCTTAGGGTTTCACTCTTGATGAGGAGATGACACTGTCCCTTGAAGTTTTCCTTAGGGTTTCCTTCTTGATGAGGAGGCTTTCCTCCTTGCTTCCCTTTTTCCCTTTTGACCAGGAGGTCGTCATGATAACATCATCATCATGGAGTTTGCCTTAGGGTTTCCATCTTGATGAGATGGCTTTCCTCCTTGCTTCCCTCCTTCCTTCTTGAAAGGGAGGTCGTCATGATGACATCATCATCATGGATTCTGCCTTACGGTTTCCATCTTGATGAGATGGATTTCCTCCTTGCTTCCCTGATTCCCTCTTGACGAGGAGGTCGTCATGATGAAATCATCATTATGGAGTCGACCTTAGGGTTTCCATCTTGATGAGATGGCTTTCCTCCTTGCTTCCCTCCTTCCTTCTTGAAGGGGAGGTCGTCATGATGACATCATCATCATGGAGTCTGCCTTAGGGTTTCCATCTTGATGAGATGGCTTTCCTCCTTGCTTCCCTCCTTCTCTTGACGAGGAGGTCATCATGATGACATCATCATCATGGAGTCGGCCTTAGGGTTTCCATCTTGATGAGATGGCTTCCCTCCTTCCCTCTTGACGAGGAGGTCGACATGATGATGGCTTCCCTTCAATGGATCGACATGAGATCCTGACTTCGATGAATGGATATGTGATCCTCACTTCGATGGATCGACATGAGATCTTGACTTTGATGGGTCGACATGAAGTCTTCACTTTGATGGACAAACATGTGATCCTCACTTCGATGGATCGACATGAGATCCTGACTTCGATGGATTGACATGAAGTCACGAGGCCAATACAGTTAATTCATGGCCTCACTTACTCCCTTTAACTTAATAGAATGATTAAAGGTTAATAAAGCCATACAAACTTCCACACATAAGCAATGTGGTATTCTGGTCGTCATCTTGTAAAGGCCATATCTCACTGGTCTAGTGGAACTGGGTCGACATCTACATATGGATCGCCACCAATTTCGCATCAATCGGAGTCCGTATGAAGGAGTTATGGCGAAAATACTACACTAGACAGAATTAGCACGAAAAATATGTCAAAAAGATGACGTCATGGCCCGATTTATATTATTTAATTAATGGCCGAAAAAAGCCATTTAATTCCTTATTTTCTTCAATGTGGTATTGACTCAAAATAATTTGAGGTGTAAACAGATTTCCTTCGAAACCATGAGTGGCCAAACTTTTTGGTTTGTTCAGATTAGATGAAACTTAAGGGAAGATTTGTATGGATGATTATGGGATTTGCATGGATGATTATGGGTTTTTCTTTGATTGTTATTGAGGATTATTCAAACAATTTGATGTATTCTTGTTAAACCCTAATTTTGATTGATTTGATTGATTGATTCTATCTTCTGTTATGATTTTGCGGGCCTAACCAAGGGTGATAGTTAATTGAGTGTTTAGGGAGTCATTAGGTTCTATCATTAGTTTGACCAGAGGATCGGTAGACCTAATCTCTTTGCATTATCGTTGTGACATTTCATCGAACACCTGCATGCATTTTTTGAATCATTAAATTAAATGATTGATTTTGCAGTTATTTTCTTGATTTGTAATTTCAATTAACAATTTATTTTTGATCATCTTTTCCTATCATCCTTGACATCTGCTCTGGTTCCTGTTTTTCGGAATGGTTCCTTTTTCATTTTCTGGAGCGATTTATTTTTTATAGGTATTATGTCCATAACATTGTTCTGGGATTGGAAAATAGCAACCATGAATTTATATTACTGAAAAAAGAAATAACTGTTGATTGTTCCAAAATAAATAAAAGATTCCATGTTCCTAATGGTTAGTTGTTCCAAAATAAATAAATAAAAGGAACATGTTCCTATATAGTAAACCGGAACAAAGAAATAGAGATCTATGATGAATCTATGATCATACAAAGGGAGAAACTCAACTGAAAATAAGAATACAAATGAATAAAAGACATTTTCAATCCCAATGAGAAGGAGGGAATCAAAGATTTTCATCACTGAAACTAAGAGTCAAGTGAATTAATTGAAACACAACTAACTAATTGTAAAACAGAGTTGGGGAAAACCCATCATCATCAAAGATCATTTCCAATCCATAATACAACAACAACCATGAAAAATTCATGAGAGCGAGACTCGAAAAACAGGACACTAGCAAGATTGACATCATGACCACTGAAATAAAAAATTTATAGTCACCTATAAAGATGTTGCATCTTTGGAAGCATTAATATTGTGACTATTGAAAATCATTAGTAGTTCCTCTACATGATCTACAAACCAAAATACAAAATTCTCAACAAATCTTTCATTCTTCAAACTCACAATCGTGCAAAAGTTTGGCTACTTCGTCAACAGCGCCTTCGACTTCATAGTCTCCAAATCATGATACCGAAGAATCACTATTTCTTTCATGCTATACATCAATAGTGAAGACGTACGAACATGTTCCTATATAGTAAATCGAAACAATGAAGAAGAATATGTTCCATTAGATTACCAGTTCTAAAAAAAGTAGAAGAACAATAACTTTGTTTCAATATAGTTGAAAAATAACCATAATCTAGATTACCAGTTCTAAAATTTGGCTCAAGAACACACAACCTGATAGAAAATTATTTTTTTGGGACATACATTGAAGAAGAAGATCCAAAATCTAGTGCCAAAATACATGTTCCTAAATCCTCAACCGGAACAACTTGTTACCGAATCACAAATCTAGATCCAATCCTAGATATATATTGTTGTTGTTGATGCTGCTATTCATGCACTTCTCGAGTCCGTATTTCAGGATATGGCAGTTGTTCTCTAATATCTTCAGCTTCTTCTCTAGCTTGGCCATGGAGTATCCCAGCCTCAAAGCTTTCAGGACTGCCTCATCCTACTTCCTCATCGTCTGAATTATCTTCTGCGAGATCTCCGCCACCGCAATTTTCCACATCTCTTCGCCATCCTCACCACCACCAACGATGTCAACGTCAGATTTGGGGCTTTCCCTCATGAAGGAAGAGAAAATAAACTTGAACTCCAGTTCGGGTTGGGAATCGAAGAAGGAATAAACGAGTGCTTGTTGTTTTTGTCCAACGGAACTACCGAGATCTTATCTCTAGAGTGAGGGCGGCACTTGTTGTAGGAGACTAAGCCATTGTCGTTGGAATCCTATCGCCTCTTCCTTCGGATGCCGCCAATGGAGCTGGCCGGAGTGGGGTGATGCTTGGGGGTGGATCTGGGATGGACGCGACAGAGACATAACAGTCTTGGCGAGGGAGCGACGATGGGATATAGTTTTTGGTGTGAGAGAGAAAGAGATGGGTTTCTGGCGACTGTTTGTGTAAAATCCCCCCCCCCAACCGGATGGTTAGGACTCTTGAGGTCCCATCGAAGTTCGAGACGTTTGGTTCTAATTCGGGTCGAGGTTGCAAATGAGCATGTTGTACGTAGTTGAACTATACACGTCGTGTATCATGGTACACGCAGTGTAGACGGTCGTGCTCTACTTTCTAGAAAAGTTCGCCGAGGCAATAGAAACCACATGGCCGTGTATCATACAACACGCTGTGCATCAGACAACAAGCGCCAGATTTTGACGGGTTTTGACAACTTTCATCCTTTTCCCTCTCCACGAAAACACCTTTGACGAACCAAGTTCTATCAAACTTTGAAGGTTGATTCTCGGAGCTATGGGAGTCCGATTAAGGATCTATTTTCTCATGTGCGTTGCTGGCGACGAGAGGAAAAGATCACTTAGCTCGGATTCTGGAGTTTCATAGTAAACTGATGTCAGTGAGGAAGAGGAAAAGCTACAAATTTGGAGAAGGGGATTTCGTTCTTCCGAGAATCTAGAAGATGTTTAGATCCCCGTCTTCTATTCCAGGTGAGGGCTTAACTTTGATAGACAGTATTGGATAGTGTGAGGAGTTTTAATTAGACTTAGTTCAAATTAGGGATTTGAATGAAAATGAAGAGAGTAAAAGGGTAAACTATTTTGTGACTGTCAATTGGTGGATTCACTGTCTTTTTCTGTGATTGGGGAATTGTTATGAAATGGATTGACTAATGAACTGAGTTAGAAATGAGAGTGTAGGTTAAATTGGGGGTTTGGGGTAATTACTCAATATTATGTTTATGTCAGCAGTGGTTGCAGGAGGATGACCCTACAAATGTGGGGTCGTCCTATGAAAGGTGAACAAGTGGGTAACCCTGGACTTGTGACATGTCTACCCCTTATCTTGTGTCGCAGGTGGGGTGGCCGACAAGCTAACCGATTACCCTTTGTTGTGAATGTGATGATGATAGTGTGGAATATGGATGAAATGGGAAATTCGTGAGATGTTGTGATGATGTGGACGAGTGTGGATTGTGACATGAGTTGTAGGAATTGTGAAGTGAATGTGAATGTAGAACCGGAAGGAGCCTACACTACCCCAGTCGAAATACTGGTTGTGTTGAGTCCGATTCACTGGGGTCAAAGGTTGGTTGATTTTTCTCCCTCGTGGAAGGATCCTAAATGGATGTTTGGGAATGTATTCTCCCTCGGGGAAGGATCCTTGATGGATGCGTTGGAATGATGTGGTGGCCGGCGGTGGTGGTGGTGATAACTCATTGGCGCCTTAATAACTCACCTAGTAAAGGAATTGTGAACTATGAATTGTGTGTGTGTGATTGTGTGTGTTGGTTGTGAATGTGAGTTGTTTTGAGGTACATGATATTTCCTATGAATGATGTTTTCGCCTATGGTATCATTGATGTTATAGATTGTGAATGTGAACTGCGAACTGAACCTACGTGATCACCTAGACTGCTTTAGGATATTAAAATTTGGTTAAAGCTGAGTTTGGGTTCTAGTATTGTCAGTGTATTATGTGGAGTATGAAACCGCCTTTTGGTTAGTTCAGTGCATAGTTAAGCCTAGTGGGTTCGCTCAGTTTCATTAGGAAACTGATCCCTCCCCTCTTCCCCTTTCAGGTTCTCGTGGCTAGTAAGTGTTGTGTTTGAGAGGTGCTTTTGTCCAGTTCGGGGAGTTTGTTGAGCGAAGCTATGAGGTGAAGATTGGCAAACCACTCGGAGTTGACAATTTTCTTTATTTTTCAGATTCAGTTGACTATTGTACTTTCGGGGATTTTATACCCATCTTTGGTATTTTGTTATTGGATTATTGTTTATCGGTTTTATTGGATTTATCATTCGATGCCTCCTTTCCGATATTGATCTATTAATAAAAGTTTCATTCGTTGCCTTTTGTCGTTTTGCTCAGTTCGTTTCTGATTTAACTTCGAGTGATACTCTTACCGATTCAACCACTGATTTACCCAGGTTGATTCAAGATGGGTATTAAAGTTTGTGTAGAGATTTTGATTAAGGTTTGTTTGAAACCCTAAATTGTTTTACTATATATACTGGTTCCAAAATGACTATTTGTCCATTTTATTTTAATTCATTAAATCAGTTCCTAATCTAACGGTTCGTAATATTGTCCTTATATGAGGACATTAATAGGTAGGGGTGGGAATTCGGTTAAGGTTAATGGTTAAAACTGATTAACCGACCGAAATTGGTTAACTATTGGTTAACCGATTATTCGGTCGGTCAAGGGGGCGGTTAACCATTTTTAACAAGTCGGTTAATGGTTAAAATGTGGTTAACCGACTTTGACTGAAACAATAATGGAATAGTGAGTTCTAGTGCAAGTGTTTATTTACATGGTGTATAATTTATTATATTATTCAATTTATATAGAATTTTAAGGTTAAAAGTAGTTTAACTCGGTCAATTTTTGGTTAACCAAATTTTGGTCGGTTTTTTACCAATTTTATTTCGGTCAATCATAGGTTAAAACTTCTTGGAGGTCGGTTAACCGATTTTAATCGGGTAATGACGGAATTAACCGATTATCATCCCTACTAATAGGTGTCTTAATGGTAGTAGATACCCCTAATTAGAGCTGAAAAAATGTTGGCCCGACCTAATTAGAGCTGGCAAAATGTTGGCCTGACATGACAAACCCGCCCAACCCAACCTAACCCATGGCCCGACTCACCAAAAAGTCAACAATTCATAACCCGCCAAACCAGCATCCCATTGAATCTACAATCCGATGAACCTGCAACCGATGAACACGCAAACCCGACTAACCCGCACCGGACTAACCGCACCTATTAGACCCGCAACACGCCCCTAGACTGGATAACTGATTGACCTTTTAAATACACACATTTTTACTGAACTTGTAAAAAATCTATTGAAATGTAACCGTTTAACTATATATAATTATTTAAACAAATATAATTATAAATATGTTTAACATAAGAAATATTTAATAAAAAAATTATATATTCACTTTTTATTTTTTTCTCTCTTCTTTTCTATTTCCCACTCTTTTTTTTTCTTCCTTTCTATTTTCTCCTCTTTTTCCCCTTTTCCTTTTTAACTACCTTTTTTATTCTGCCCAAAACAATGTCTACCTTTTTTATTTTTCTCATTAACCCTCCTGTTTATTATATTTTATATTTTCCACCACTTTTTTCCTTTCTTATTTTTTATTTTTTCTCATTTTTACTTATTATTTTTCAAATTTTATTTAATTTAATTAAGAAAAATTCATTCAATGAAATTATAAAAAATTTAAATTATAAATGAATAATTAGTGTATGTAACTCATCATATTTACTAGTATCTTCTGACCATAAACTATAAATGGTAAACTTTAAACTCTACACTCTAAACCAATGTATATGTAATAGACCAATCATAAAACATACTAAAAAGGTTTAGTAACGGTTCTATCAAGTTATACACTTTTACTAGTCTGACTGGTAATATAAAACCTCACCAATTCACCTTATTTTTATTCGAACCAAACCGATCTAAAGATAAATTTCTAATTATCTTGGTTCGGTCATAACATCATTATTAAATTCTAAATCATATCCAATTCTATGTAACTTTGTTTTAGTTGTTACAAATTAATAATTTTTAACGTTAAACCTAGACTTGGTAAGTTTGGACCCGAACTGAACCCGCCCGGAAGGTTAGGATTGGGTTTTCTATTTGGCAGCCAAATCCGAAATGAGCCAAACTTCGAAAACCCAAAAATTTATTTTTGGACCCGAACCGAACCCGACAGGAAGTTTAGGGTTGGAATTTTCTATTTTAGCACCCTAACTCGAAATGAGCCAAACTTCAAAAACCCAAAAATTTATTGGATGGGTTTTAGGTTTAGGTTTAGAATCGACTCGTTGACCCGAAAGATCTTACTAGTACCTATAAATATTACTATTTTTAATGTCACTTATGTATTTGTTTAAATATTTAGTCTTACTTATGATTTATGTTTTTATTTTATTTTATAACATTTCTCATCTTGTTTATATTATTATGTAAGAAATAATTCATAAATATCCCATATTACAAATATTATACTCAACAAAAAATTATTGATGTTGTTACTAACAACATTATTGGTTATAAGTTTTTTTTGATGAATAATTAGTTTCATTTCATCAAAAAGGCTTTAAGTACAACCTTCCTATAACCTAAAACGTCATACGCTTTTGAAGATGATTTGGGTCACCATACACCTCTTAGAGAGGGATCTGGATCACCTATACACCTAGAAAAGCTTAGCTATACAAGAACTATAAAATAGCCTCCAAAAGTCTATCACTAATCCTACCATGACCTATACATCTTGTATCTTGTGTAACTTCAAAAATTATGTCCTCCATTTTCTGCCTTTGCACCCCAAAACACCTCCTGCAACGTTCACGCCAGATTGAGCTTACAGCACTAACCCAAAGGCCTCTGGAAATTGCTAACCTTTCTTTTGGCTGTAAATTTTTCACAAAACTACAATATGATGCATATTTGAGTATGAAATTATGTTTCATAACTACTTTTGACATTTTCGTACATGATCATACATCATCATTTCAAGTTTATTTTTTTTATAAATTACATTAATATGTGTTTCTATACATGTTTGTAGGCTATAAACTATCATTCTGTACACATTTCAATAGTTTACATTCTCCATTTATTAGTTTAACTTGATTTAGTCTAATTTGAGTCTACTTGGTTTAATAATTTTGTGATAATGATGCTTATATTTTTTTATGACTCACACCGTTTGGAACTAGAAAGGACCCGCAATCCGACCTGAAAGTTTAGGGTTAAGGTCAATTTAAATTTATAACAACTCGTGAACCGAATTACCCATCCCGAAATAACTCGCAACCGCGGTGACAAGCCCAAGTCAACCTGACTCCCCGATTTTCTAGGTCTACTTAAACCCTAAACTTTATCTAACTTTATTCAACTTTATTTGAATTGTTATAACTATATCTAATTTTCTGAAATTAGTAATATTTTTTTATTAGATGCTATCATACAAATCACTGATTAGTCTATTGATAATCAACGACTACTATAAAGTTATGGCAAAAAACCCTCACACAACACCAACTATAGAGTAATTACTCATTTATACATGAACTTTTTCAAATTACACGATTGGCATGGACTTCATTGTGCGATGTTACTTATTGAATCCGGGAAGTGGTAAAGTTGCATGGAGTTCCTCAGTCCATTGTATCTGACCGGGATCCGAGTTTCACAACCCATTTCTGGGAAGGATTGCATACGGCATTGGGGACAAAGCTGAACTTCTCGACAGTCTATCATCCTCAAATAGATGGTCAATCGGAAAGAATGATTCTTACCTTGGACGAATTGTTGAGGAGTTGTGTGTGTTATGGAGTTTCAGACCCCTTGGACTGAATTGCTGCCATTGGTTGAGTTTGCATACAATAACTCATACCATAGCAGCTTGAAGTGTTCCCCATTTGAGGCTTTGTATGGGAGGAAGTGTAGGACGTCATTGTGTTGGGATGATGAAGGTGCTAGGGTGTTGACGAGTCCTCGGATTGTTCAAGAGACCACTGATCGAGTGAAAGTGATCAAGGATAAGATGATAGCAGCTCAAGATAGGCAGAAGTCTTATGTTAACGGTCGTGCTAGAGAACTAAGCTTTGAAGTTGGGGAGAAGGTGTTCCTGAAGGTATCACCTTGGAAGGGGTTGACGCGTTTTGGTCGGAAAGGAAAGTTAGCACCACGTTACATTGGTCCTTAAGAGGTTTTGGCTAAGTTTGGTCTGGTTGCCTATGTTCTGCATTACCAAGCCAGCTAGAGAGAATACACAATGTATTCCACGTTAGCATGCTTAAGTGGTATCATGTGGACCCCTCTCACGTGATATAGCCAGAAGAAATGTAGATCGAGCAAGATATGACCTATAAGGAGAGGTCGGTGGCAATCATGGATAGGAAAGTTCGGATTCTAAGGAACAAGCAGATCCCATAGCTCAAAGTGGTGTGGAGGAACCACGAGAGCGAGTTGGCAACTTGGGAAACCGAGGAGACCATGAGAAGGCGGTATCTGGAGCTAGTGGAGGCTTATGCTTCATGTACTTAATCTTTCAAAAGTTCTTCTTGTTGTGTTCTCAATTCTTGTTTTGGTTTGGTGGTTTTTTGTTTGTTCTCGTGTGTTGGTGTTTTAGTTTGTGTGTGTGTGTTTGAGTGAGAGTTCATTGCTGAGTGAAAGTCGACCTTAGAAGTTAGAAGATGTTAGGGTCGTGGTGTGAGTTTTAAGTAGTAATAAGATGCTTAAACTGATGTGTTTGCTGCAATTTTTGCTCAGCATTACTGGTTTGATACGAGTTATGATTTTGGGGATGAAATATTTAAAGACGTGGAGACTTGTAACATCCCCGCCCAACCGGACGATTCAGAACTCGAGTTTGGGTGATCGAGGCATTGGAACCAGTGTCTCTGAGGTCCCATCAAAGTTCGGGACGTTCGTGTTTAAGTCGGGTTGAGGTTGCAAGGAGCATGATGTACAGTGAAGTAGTTGAACTACACATCATGTTGTATCATGGTACAGATACACGACCGTGCTCTAATTTCCAGAAAGGTCTGTCGAAGTGGCAGTAGAGACCACACGGCTGTGTAGTTGTACAACACACTGTGTTTCTTCATAAAACACATTGTGTGTTATACAACACGTCGTGTGTTGTGACATGCATATAAAAGGACAGATTTTGACGGGTTTTGACAACTTTCATCTTTTTCTCTTTCCACAAAAAATCCATTGACGAACCAAGTTATGTCAAACTTCGAAGGTTGATTCCGGGAGCTACGGGAGTCTGATTAAGAATCGGTTTTATCCTGTGCGTTCCTAACAACGAGAGTAAGAGATCTCATATCTTGGTTTCTGGTATTTCAGAGTAAAGTTTTGTGAGTAAGGAATGGGAAGAGCTACGAATTTGGAGAAAGGGATTTCAGTCTTCCGGGAATTTAAAAGACGTTTAGAGCCTCGTCTTCTATTCCAGGTGAGGGCTTACCATTGATAGGTAGTGTTGGGTCATGCGAGAAGTCGTAATCCGACCTAGATGAACTTAGGGATTACATGAAAATGGAAGAGAGTAAAAGAGGTTAATGGTTCTGCGATTGTTAGATGGGTGTTTGTGATGCTTGCTGTGATTGATGTTTGATGTTGTGTTGGGGTTTGAGATGAAATGAATAACTGATGACACTCGATTTGACGTGATTATCAGCCACATTTAAGCAACATTTCATACCCTTTGATGCCATTTTGATGAGTATTTGGTGCATTTGTCGTAACTTTGTGATTATTAGCTCCTAGTGCGTACATTGTCCATTTCTCGGCTATTTTTACCATTTTTGTGAGCTTTTATGTTGAAGCCCAAGTTATCACATTATAGAGGACTCTCTCACAAGTTCAGTGCTTTAAACGGGGACCAAATCAGAGTTCAAACGGAGCGGGAATGATCGAAACAAGTTGGAATTCTGCCCAGCTCAAAGCGCTGCGTTTTGGAGCTTACACGCCGTGTAAGCTAAATACACTGTGAGCTTACACGCCGTGTAAGCTCCCCAGACGGGAAATTTTCAGCTTTTCCAACAAGGAAAGGGTTTTTGGGGTATTAATAGACTTTTCGAAGCTAGATTTGTTAACAATCAATTGAGAGAGATCGGCCACGACTTGAGGAGAGTTGAGAGGGTATTCCGGAGCTATTGGAGAGATCGTGACGCCATCAATCCATCCCGGAAGACTCTCGGAGCTAGGAATTGAAGATTCACAAGATCAAAGCTTCACGGATCATCCGAAATTAGGTTTTTCAGATCCTTTTCTGTTCTTCCTTTGTATAAGATGAATCCTTCTGTCGTCTTTGATTCTTGTTTGTCAGATATGAGTAGCTAAACTTGTAGAGCTTAGATTAGATGAACCCTAAGTGACCCAGGGCTTTAAAGCGGTCACGGATCGGCGATAATTAGATTCAAAGTTCAATCATTTTCTCTTTGCATGGTTGTTTTTTTTTGGTAAACCGGAGTGCTAACGCACCCTAATCTTCATTAAAAATCAAACGTTCTTCAAATACACCGAGCTGGTCATAATGAAGCCAGTAACAAAAAGTAGGAACGAACTGCTCTAAAGCTAGTAACGTTCTCCAGTTTCTCTTTGCATGGTTGTTTTGTTCTTGATTGTTTATGCTTCTCTTCTGGTTGATCGCCTAGATTAGGTTTGTGTTGAGTTAGGGTTTGTCGCCAGACAGCTTCCCTACTTTAAAACATTAAAACTTGTCTTTCTTGATCACTTAGATTAGATTCTTGTTAAGTTGAGGATAGAAGTGAACGCTCGCCTCACTTTAGAACATCAATTCAACCAGTTAACCTATTCATTGGTGTGTGCCTTTCGTAGGAACTAGTTAGGGTTAATCCGCTTCAAGAGTAACTCATTAATCATTAGTAATTGCACCAGTTAGTTTTGTCGTCACAAGAAGCGATCGTACTCGGGCGGCTAATTAATCTTCGTAGTTAGAACGGATAGAGCTAACGTTCGCCGGTCTTAAACCTAAGGGTAGTGAGTTATGGTGGTGTATAGAAATTGATTGAATGAGAATTGAAAACCGCTGGTCTTGTGATTGTTGTTTCCTTGGTGATCTAAGGGGGATTCGAAATCTAAGCTTGTCTGTCGTCTGTCTAAACCAACCAATCATTCTATCCTTCAATTTCATTTAATTTTCTTGCATCTTAGTGTAGAAGTCATGAAACTCACACCACGCACAAAGTGTTTAAACCTGAATAAATTGCCTTCATATTTGAGTAGATGATTAGAAGAAACCCTGTGGAATACGATCTGTTTAGCTTTTAGCTTGGTAGTATTTGATCACTGTTTTACATCACATAAAATTGGCGACGTTGCCTGTAACTCTTCTACTTGTTTGAAAGAAGAGTTGGCATTTATTCTTCTACCTTTCCATCTTTCATATTTCATTACACTTTGATTTTACGCCGGTTATGTTTGCTTTTGTTGCTTGTAGGTTGTTTTACAGGTTTCTAAACCGCTCACTCACTCATTCTTAGTTTAAGCCGGGTAGTTCTGCTCCACCAAAGCGACCGCGAGTTCAGAAGCAAGTCAGAATCATTCCGCCTACACCTCTTATTAAGATCGAGGAGTTGAAGGAGAACTCCTCATCTTCGTCCGCTTCATCCACTACTTCAGATTCACCACCACCTTCTCTTTCCGTAATGGCTGCTCAATGCACCATGGCGGATTACAATAAACCAAGCGCGACTAATTTTTGGTCTAGCATTGCTGTGCCACACAGCGATGACGATCCTGACTATGAGATCATGATCCCCTTCCTGGAAATGATCTCTAGGGATGTTCAGTTCGAAGGGAAGCCGCAAGATAACCCACACACACATCTGGCAGACTTCCTAGCCATGTGCGAGACGTTTAAGAGTGGGAACCTCGATAAGAACACATTATGATTACGAGTCTTCCCATTCTCCCTTAGAGGCGTCGCCAAGAGATGGCTCATTAGGAAACCACCTGGCCACTACACCGACTGGGATAATCTAGCTCAAGACTTCGTAGAGGAATACTTTCCTCCTTCAAGAACTACAGCTTATAAAGACGACATTGCCAGATTTGTTCAGAAGGAAGGAGTAAGTTTATATGATGCTTGGAACGAATTCCAAGAACTCCTTCATGATTGCCTCATCATGGATTCAAGCAGGGACAACTAGCCGAGTTCTTTGCCCGAGGGATGAATGAAGAATCGGCTAAATGGGTTAACGTCATAGCTGATGGCGACTACACCACACTCGCACCAGAAGCTGCTCTTCTTCACTTTGCAAACTGCGCATCTAAGTCTAGGAATTAGGAGAGACAGTTTGGAGTAGCTAAGAGCCAATCAAGCAGTGAAGATCAGATCAAGATCGAAGTACAGAAACACATGAAGGAGATTTTCGGTACAACAAATAACTGGTCTATAGGAGAAGTGGATTTTATTGATCAAGATCCCCCTGGATTCACTGGAGGACAACAACCTCAGAATTATACGTTTGAGAATACTTGGGAAATCGAGATAAACATGAAGCTCGACCTGATCTTGGCAAGACTCGATGACCAGGAAGAGAAATTCAAGCTTCAAGCCATCTTAAATCGAGATCATGAAGATCGAGGTCGACGAGTGAGAGCGCGGTGAATAGCATGGCTAGCATGCTAGCTAGTATCCCCTTCTTTAATCAATCATCGGTTAAAGATGACTCTACCATCAGGAAGGAGCACGTCAAGGCCATCTCCACAAGAAGCGGCAAGCAATTAGCTGGTCCTGCAGCTCCTGATCCGGCCATAATTCCTGATGCTATAGCCATTGACAACCAGAGATCGAGGAGGAGGATAAAGAAGAAGAGGAGGAGGTGACTGACCCGTATCCCCTGACAAAGACATCACCTGTGCCACCTCCCCCTTCGTATCAGCTTCGGTTTCCGTTTCCTAAGGCTGCGCAATCACAGGAGAAAGTTCATGATACCCAGTACAGAAAGTGGTATGGATACTTGAAGAACACAGATATCAAGATACCAGTTACTGATGCTATCCAGATGATACCGGAGGTTGGAAAAGTCGCGAAAGATCTTGCGAAGAACAAGAAGAAGGGAGAGTTTTCTTTAGTCTCCCTTGAGGAAGAATTCTCCATGATCCACAGCCAGACGACCGCCATACTTACCCCAGCTAAGTGTCGTGATCCCGGTGCTTTTACTTTGCCTGACACTATTAATGATGTAAAAATTGATCGTAGTTTAATTGATCTAGGTTCTTCCATTAATGTCATGCCTACCTTCTTGTATGAGAAATTGAACCTAGGAGAATTGAAACCGATTAGCATGCATTTAGTGTTTGCCGACAGATCTGTGAAATTACCTAGGGGATTAATAGAAGACGTGGTTGTCAGTTGTGGTCCTCTTACTATTCTGGCTGATTTTGTTGTTATGGATACCCGAGGGGAAGATGTCACTCTTCTCCTAGGACGACCGTTTATGGCGACAGCCGGCATTACAATTAATGTCCCAAATGACTCGTTGACATTAAGGGTCGGCAAGGATACCATGCCATTCCTCCTCAAGGACGGTATGCAAGTCCCTGTCAAAGAAGAGGCGCATTGCTTATCTGTTGAAGCTGTGGAGTTGGCTTTGGTCAACTCCGTTACTAATGAAAAATCTAGAGTTTCTTCATAAATATGCTTGCCAGGTGTTGGACAGGTCCCTAATCTGAAGAATGAGTTGCCGGCACAGAAGCCGAGAAAGAAGGAGGATCTGACGACATCCCCTCATGAATCGCCAAAAGTTAAAGATCCTGGCGAGATGAAGAAGGAGAATAAAGAGAAGGACGCTCCTTCGAAAGAACTGTTCGGGCCGTTTGAAATTTCTGACTATCTTCCCGATGGACGAACTAAGCTAATTCACATAAACGGGAAGAACTTCACACTTACCGGAGGATCTCTGAAGCTGTATTTTATGAACTCCGACTCGAGCTTAAAAGAAATCCTGAGTTGGGATGTCTCTTGATCGCCATCCAGGTATCATCCGACTCAAGGACATTAAGCAAGAGCGCTGCGTGGGAGGCAACCCACAGTTGGAATTCGTTTTAAATTTATCGAGTCAGTTTTTATTTATTTTGAGTCATTTTGGGAATTTTGTGTCGAGTCGGTTGAGTCTGGATGATAGAAAGTAGTCGAAAAATATTTCTTGGGTGTTATTTGGGTTGAATATTTTGTTTGCAGGAAGAGGAGTGACCAATTTGCAAGAAATTGGCCAAAATCCGGAATAGAGAACCCAAGGAGAACTAAAAAACATAGTGTGTTTACACAGCTGTGTACCCACCCGTGTAAGGGCTTACACGCCGTGTAAGCTATTGCACAGAGGAGCTTACATGCCGTGTAAGTGCCCAAATGCACGGGTAAGTCGTTTTTTTTCCTCTGCTTTTTACGCGACACTCTCTCTCCTCTCGTTTTTCTCTCCCGGAAATCCCCCTCCCTTGCACCACATCGCCGCCAGCCACCACACAAACCCGCCCCCCATCGGAACACATCACGCCGGCGGAGCTTGGACCGCCGACGTCGGAACGCCGCACGACCTCGCCGCCTTCGCCGCCGTCCAGCAACAGCTCGGCCGAGCACAACAGCAGCAGCAGCATTTCGAGTTTCTTCAGCTCCAGCCACCCCCCTTCGTTTTTCTTTGATTTCATGTATTTGAGTCAACATTCAGGTATGTAAATCACCTTCCCTACCTTCCATGATGCTTTAATCAAGGTATTTGCCATGAAAATCGAACTTGCAGGTGATGAATCGGATTTGAGTTCTTGAGCTCAAGAACCCTAATTTTTCAATTTTGGGGTTTTGTGAAATTGACTTGATAGATGTGAAATTCATGGTATAATATGCTTGTATTTTGAATCGGGGGTCATTTCAACTTCGTTTGCCTATCCAATTGTGAAATTCCTTAGACTTTTCATACCGATTTTTATCAAAATTGGGAATTTTTGCTTATGGACGAAATTGGATGAATTGTTGCTTTGCGATTGATATTATGATGATTATAGACATGTATGCATGCTTGTTCCCGAATATCTATACCTTAGTTAGCTCGTATGACGGATAGGGTACACTTTTTGCCTTTCGATTTCATGAGTTGTGATCTTAGCCTGTGTGACTTATATGGCTGATTTGGACTTGCTTATTACTTGATTATGACTTAAGTTTGAATTGCAACTGGTTATTTGCTTCCGTGATGATCTTTGCCAAGTTTGCTAAATGCCTAAATGTTGATCTTGCTAAGTGTGTTTAAGACCTAGATATGTGCCTATGGGATTGTGCCTCCACTTGTTGACATCCTTCTTGCATTCTTTGAACTTGATATATTTGATGTTTGTTGTGGTTGTCGTTGATCAATAATCCCCTCTTACTCATAATTGGCACAAGGAACTGATTTCTCTCAGATTCTCTAGGTCTACTGTTCTATTGCTTTACCTTGATTCTAGCCTTCGGGCTCTCTCTTTCTTTCCATGATTGCTAGCTCTTCAACGGATTCGGAGGCGAAAACTTGGGCACAGATTGCACCTGATTCGCAGTCTGATCTAAGTTTTGTTGAAGAAGCCTCTGCTGCGGTGGTGGATGGGATTTTGAAGATCCCTAATGATGTGATTGATCTGGGAGTGCAAAGGCTGGAGAGTGCGATCATTGCCCAGTTCGTCGGTACTGCCCCTCCCCTAAAGGTAATTACGTCTCTCGTGAATCGCCTCTGGGGTTTGGTAGACCCGATTTTTGTCTCGCAGATTTCCCCGGGGTTCTTGCTCATGGAGTTCCCGTCTCCGGAAACTCGCGATTGGGTATTGGCTCGATCATGGCATGTTCATCATCAGCCTATGATACTAAGGAAGTGGTATAGAGGTATAGTTCCTATCAATCTTTCTCCACAAGAAAAGCCCTCTTGGATTACTTTTTGTGATGTCCCCCCAGTTTTGCTTATGAACAAGGGTATTAGCTGGTTAGCGAGCCAATTTGGGAAACCTGTTCATAAGTCTGTTAGAGAAGGATCGCAGATTCGTGTGTGTGTATTGAGAGGTGGTAATCGTAATAATGCAACTGAATTGAAGGTTCATGTGGGAGGTGGGGAGGTTAGATGTGTAAGGATCTTGTTCCCGCAGAATCGTTCGTATAAGGCTCCGGTGAGGAAAGATTGGTCCCGAGTGGTATCCCAACCTGTTGCTGATCTGGTCAGTGTGGCTTCTGAGGTAGACATGGTTAAACCTTCTGATGAAGGGGAGACGGTGCCTACTAAAGATCCTACTGGCTCGGGGGTTAGAGGGGGGCTGGTAAAGGACCTGAGGCTTCATCTGAAGTGGAGGGTACTCCAGTCCGAGTGAACTCACCTGAAGTTTCTTTAGAAATGGAGGGATTGGAGAATCATAGCCCTGTAAGAGGAATTGAGGTCCATAGGACAGGTTTTGAGATGTTGTGCTCTGATGAGAGTGAGGATGACTTTGGAAATGAGGCCATGCAGATACCTGAAAAGCCAACTCTAAGTGATTTCATGCCAGGGGGTAAGAGTAAGAAACGTAAGGGTGCAGTGTTAGGTGGAGTGAAGACCAGGCAGCAGACAAAGAAATGATTAAGCTCTGGATCTGGAATATACGAGGGTTTAATAAGGAGTCTAAGGTAAATACTGTAAATACTTACATTCACAAAAACAATATTGATATAGTTGCTCTTCTTGAGCCTCGATAAGGATGAAAAATAAAGAGTTGCTTTATAATAAGAGATTTTTGGGTTGGTCAGCAGCATTTTGTTATGAGGGGTACCTTGGAAAAATTTGGCTCTTATGGAAGAAGGATGTCCCTATTAGAGTACTAATGAAGGACTCTCAATTTGTTCACTTTGTGGTTGAGTTGCCAACCCCTTACATGATGACAGTAGTTTATGCTTCGAATGACCATGGGAAAAGAAGGGAGCTGTATGATAATCTGTTGAGCATCTCTCCTGGTAGCACCCCCTGGATGATAGTTGGGGATTTTAATGCTGTATTGAGACTCTCTGAGGCGTCAAACACACCCTCATCCTTTAGAGGAATGGATGATTTAGTTGATTTTGTTGATAGGGGTCATTTGCTGGAACACCCTTCTCAAGGGCCTCTTTTCACCTGGACTAATAACCAGGAGGTCCCTATTGCTAGGAAGCTAGACAGAGCACTTGTGAAATTCGGTTGGAATGCTGTTAATAGCACTATTACTATTATTCCTGCTGAGGAGTCTGATCATTGTGCTTTGATGATTAGCATTGGTCAGAGGGTGAACACTCAACCTAAACCTTTCAAGTTTTACACTTGCTGGATGAATGACCCCAGTTTCAAAGAGCTGTTAAGAGATGCATGGAGGAGGAGAGTTAGAGGAGATCCTTTCTTTATCCTCTCAAAGAAACTTCATTTCTTAAAAGGGTCTTTGAAGAGTTTAAATAAAGACTGCTATTCTAATATCCAAAAAAGGGTGGAGGATAAGCGGGGTGAGTTTGTGAGGTATAAGGCTAAGCTCTTTGACTCTCCAACTCAAGCTAATATGGTTAATGTGAAAGACTGTGAAAAAGAACTGGAGGGCCTTGTTAAAGCCGAGAACAACATCCTTAGACTTAAAGCTAGGGCTCTTTGGATTCAGGAGGGTGATAGAAATAGTAGATTCTTTGCTCGTTATGTCTCTGCAAGGAATACTCAGAACACTATCAGGCAGTTGGCAGATGAACATGGTGTTCTTACTGATAAAACCAAGGAGATGGCAGAAATTGCTGTTCGATTTTATGAAAATCTTCTTGGTACTTCTGCTACCAACTGTGCAGACTTAGGAGGAATTGTCCCTAAGAAGCTATCCTCTAGCCATTCAGATATGTTGGAAGCACCTGTAACTAGAGAAGAAATGAAAGCTGCTCTCTTTAATATGGCTTCTGAAAAAGCCCCAGGCCCTGATGGCTATACAGGTGCATTCTACAAGGGTTGTTGGGTTACAATAAACGAGGATGTCTACTCTGCAATGGACAGCTTCTTCACCTCAGGTTCTCTCCATCCCTCTATTAACTCTACTATCCTCACGTTGATTCCTAAGAATGCAAATGCAACAAGTATGAAAGATTACAGACCTATCTCCTGCTATAATATCATCTATAAAGCATTGTCTAAGGTCCTTGTTAATAGGTTGAGCCAAGTCCTACTTGATTTAGTTAGTCGATCTCAGACAGCTTTTATTAAGGGAAGGATGATCTCTGAGAATGTCATCTTGACTCATGAGATACTTGCTAGGTATAAGATAAAAAAGGCCTCTCCGAGATGTGCTATTAAAATTGACTTAATGAAGGCTTTCGACTCGGTTGAGTGGTCATCTGTGAATAGTTTCTTGCAGGCCATGAACTTCCCCCATACCTTCATTAAATGGATCATGGCCTATTTTCACTCTTCCAAGTTCTCAATAAATCTCAACGGGTCTTTTTATGGCTATTTCAGTGGTTGGAGGCAAGGTGACCCCATTTCACCCTATCTCTTTGTCCTAGCTATGCAAGTCCTTGATTGCTTGTTTACTGAAGCTGTCCAGAAGAAGAATTTTCAGTATCATCCTCAATGCAAGAAAGTAGGTATAACCCACCTTTGTTTTGCTGATGACCTACTGGTGTTCACCAAAGGTTCAACCCTGAAAAAACTGATATATACTTTGTTGGGCTGAGTAGAGAGGATAGAGATGAGCTAGTTGCTGTTTCTGGTTTCCGAAATGGGGAATTGCCTATGAAGTACCTAGGAATGCCTATTTCTGCAGGAAAGATTACAAAGGCAGATTGCAGGATTTTAGTTGATAAGATTGCAGGTCGTGTTAAAGACTGGAAGGCTAAGTGTCTGAACTATGCAGGAAGGGTGCAATTGATTAATTCAGTCGTCCATGGGATCCTACAATATTGGTTATCCATGTTCGTTATTCCTAAGATAGTACTGAAAGAGATTGAAAGCATTTGTGCTAGGTTTCTGTGGGGTAAGAAGGAAGGGTAGAGAGGGAAGGTTGCTTGGTATCACATGGCATTCCCACGTTCTGAGGGGGGTCTTGGTTTCAAGGAGTTGTGTGGTTGGAACTCTGCTCATGTCATGAGGCATTTTTGGGATATCCTAACTTAGAGTGGATCCCTATGGGTAGCTTGGGTGCTTGCCTACAGAGTGAAGGGTCGTGATATTTGGAGCTTTAATAGTTCTACAGGGTCGTGGCATTGGGTGAGGTTATGAAACTCAGAGATGAGGCCAGGAGGCATATCACTTTTGATGCTGAGGGGGATGTAATGTGGGATGGGCAATATATGCCAAAGTACAAGGTTTCTATGGTTTGGGAGTCAATCAGGAAAAGAAATCCTCTGGTCAGCTGGAGTTCCTTGCTGTGGACAGGCTATTCCATACCAAGAAACAGTCTACTCCTCTGGATGATCCTTAAGGATCGCATTTCTACGATGGACAAGGTGATTAAGTGGAATCATGGCATAGATGTGACTTGCACGTTGTGTAATTAGAATGCTGAAAACAGAGATCATCTGTTTGTCAGCTGTACCTATGCTATGAGCTGTCTGCAGAGCTTTTTCCGAAGGCTGACAGCCTCTTCCTGGGGCAATATGGTGGACATGGTGACAACTAGCTGGGTGATTCTAGCTGGGGTGATTCTAGCTCAAAAAGTAAAGCTAAGAAGCTAGGGTGGTGCGATATGATCAGTGAACTTTGGCGAGAGAGGTGTCGAAGCGTAAATGCGAAGACGAAAATTGATGAGTTAGGTCTTTGTGGAAGGGTTAGACAGGACCTTAAACTTTTTGCTAGTTGTCACAACAATGGTATGGAGATTCGTGAGGTTTTGAACTTGTAATTAGCTTGTGAGGTGTGTGCCTTGTTTAGGCCATTTCTTTGGTGTTGAGTAGCTAGACATAGCTTGTATGATCTTCATATCTTTTTTGATGAAATATAATCACTAATTATTCATAAAAAAAATCCCCTCTTTGCTCAAGTTGATTCATAGGATTATGTTCAATCTTTAGAACACTAAACTTGGCATTTATTTGTGGTTGTTATTCATTTTCAGGATGGGAAAATCCAAAGGAAAAGGAGTTGCTTCATCTTCCTCTGCCCCACCTCCGGCGAAGATACTGAAAGGAACCGCGAGGCGCGACACCCTCTAGGTGGCTTCCTCGCCGGATAACGTCTCCACCACTATCTTCAACTTCCCGAGGGAGGATGATCGAGCGACTTGGATGATCATTCAGAGGAAAGCAATTGGTGCCATGACTCAGGTTGATTGGGAGGCCATGGAGGCGGAAGATTGGGCTGATGGTCTCCATGCGACACTTAACCGAGCCGGTTTGCTCCCAAAATTCTAGGTCATCGAGCCGGCGTACGAGTGGCCAACCAAGGAGCTCCTCTCCACCTTCCGTATGGATAGGGTGAATGAGAGAATTCATTCTGTCACCACGACCAAGTGTGTCTACTTCCGCCTAAGAGGGATCGAGAGGTCTCTCACTCTTGATGAGTTCGCCATCGACCTCGGTTTCTACACTGCGGAAGAGCTAGCTTCAGCTCCACCAACTGCTGTCTTCCGCAACACCGAGAGTACTGAGGAGTGCGAGATGTTTTGGCGTGCCATAGCTCCGTCGGACCCGGCCAAGTATGACTCTAGTGCATCCAAGGCTAGTATGATGGAGAGGCCAATCTACCGGTTCTTACAGTTGGTCTTCCGAGAGTCTATTACTCACAGGTTGAACTCTGGCGGTGTCTGTAACGTTAGAGGCTTGTTCATGTTGCGGTGCATCGAGGAGGGAAAGGAAGGTCCATCTTGGCTCTTTGGTGGCCAAGTTATTTCAGCTTCAGCGCGAGCGAGGCACGAGACTTCTTTTGGGTGGCTCCTATGTCACCCGTCTGGTTCACAGGTATGACGTGCTCGCTTCATATGGCGCCATCCGCCTCCATCATCGTATTCCTCAGCTCTGGATCACCGGCGACCTTCCTCGGTCCAAGAAGGTTCCTGATATCCTCGCTCCCCACTGCGAGCCTTTCATTGAGCGACGTGGAAGAGCGATACCAGCACCAGAGCCAGAGTCAGAAGTGACCCAGCATACGACTTCAGTGGACTGGAGCGTGAGCTTAGGGAGATGAGAGCAGATTCCGACCCGCGTTCGGAGGCCACTCAAAAGTGGCAACAGGAGTCCGACGAACGTTTTACCAACTTCCAGACGTTGCAGCAGCAGTTGTACGAGTCCCAGCTCCAGTTATTTAGGCAGTTCCAGGCTCCAGATGATCGCCAACACCCTCCGCCCCAGTGATTTCAGGATTTTTCTTTATTTTTCTTATCATCCAGAACTCTATACTTTTTGTTTTTGTTCGTGTCGGTTTATGTTATTTTAGGTCATTGACGAACCTTTGTGGTCGGTCGAGTCTTCTGTACTCCAACTGTTCTAATCATCTGATAGATCCTCTCTTATTATGTTTTTCAGGTTATGAACTCAGAATTCTCTATGGTTCTATGCACGTCTATACCTCCGGTGTCTCGCCAGCTCCATCTCCGGCGCCCTCACACTCGTTTTACGGTACCCCTATACACTTTCCTTCTCTTTTTGTTTGGTCCATTGAGGACAATGTCTGATTTAAGTGTGGGATGGGGATTATATTTCTGAGGGATGCTATTTGTCTGTGGTATTTGTGAGATTTCTCTAGCATAGAATTGCTCAATTCTTGACTCGTGATGTTAAGTTAGTTTTCAATTTTTTATAATGATGCTTAGAATGCTTAACCTAAAACCTGTAATCAACCTGCTTGCTTCGATGCTAGATTTCCTGGTTAGAACAAAAATCTTATCGCTCTTGTAGTTTTTCACTTTGATTGCATGATAATGATTGAATCCGACTAGCAAACCAACTGTGAGCTTTTGATCCATTGCACATAACTTGCAATTTCAATTCTTTTTGAGTGATTTTCTGTCTGCTTGAATGAGTTAGAATTTGCATGAGACCTATTCGAGACCAAACGATGACACGAGTTCTAGAATGATAGGGGCACCTAGAATTAAGCTACTAAGCCAGATAGCCTACCTAACGTTAAATCCTCTAGGTTTAAACCCTTGAGCTTGGCCTTTCTTTCAGTTCACTATACATTACAGCCAATCCCCATTCTTTCATTCCCCGTTGATCCCCTGTGGTAGTAGTTCTAGATTAGCCTACCGGAAGTCGGTCTGTGGTAACTTGTCTATAGCCATTAAACAGGTGGTCTTAGCTAATATGTCCAGACGTGTAAACCCCTCTAGCAACTAAAATAAAATCGGCACAAAGAAAAAAAAAGAGAAAGAAGAAAAGAGAAAAAATTCGAAAAAACAGAAAAAGTTCAAAGTTTCAAAGTTTGTAGTATAGTTCAATAACGTTCTTCTCCCTACATATGGAAGAACGAAATCAAAAGAAAATACAAAGAAAAAAATAAATAAATAAAAGAAAATATGAAAAATAAAGTGCTAGGTTGCTTGAGGGTATCATAGGACGAGCATACACTATTCCACCAGTGTCTGGTTAGACGGTAGGAAGTCATAGGCTAGATTCAAGGGAAGTTAGTCGAAAGCTACGCCGCACCAAAGCCATCATCATACATTCCCATCATCCATCTCATTATAAACCCTTGTAGTGTAGAATTCGTTACAGTCCTAAGCAGGGAAGTCCTTCTTGACTAGTTACTCGTGTTGTCACAGTGGTGGAGATGTGGTCGAATTGCAAACCTATGACAGAATTCAGTGACAGAAAATGATTGAGAGCATAATGACGTACCAAATATCACATGTGTGAGAAGTCTGGTCGGTTTCGAGCATGATTTGTGTTTGCTACTTGTTGTGTGCAGAAAATTAGTGAGACCAGGTTGTTTGGTTGATGTGTAAGCAGTTTAATGATTCATTGTGATTACTTGAACCTTAACTTGATCAATCGTGTCATTTGTGAATCTGAGTACGTTCTAATTCAGTTTGCTTGAGGACAAGAAAAAGATTAAGTGTGGGGTATTTTGATGACACTCGATCTGACGTGATTATCAACCCCATTTAAGCGACATTTCATACCCTTTGATGAGTATTTGGTGCATTTGTTATAACTTTGTGATTATCGGCTCCTAGTGTGTACATTGTCCATTTCTCGGCTGTTTTACCCTTTTTGTGAGCTTTTATGTTGAGCCCCAGGTTATCACATTATAGAGGACTCTCTCACGACTCCAGTGCTTCAAACGGGGACCAAATCGGAGTTCAAACGGAGCGGGAACGATCGAAACAAGTTGGAATTCTGCCTAGCTCAAAACACTGCGTTTTAGAGCTTAACACGCCGTGTAAGCTAAATGCACTATGAGCTTACACGCCGTGTAAGCTCCCCAAACGGGAAATTTCCTTCTTTTCCAACAAGGAAAGGGTTATTGGGGGTATTAATAGACTTTTCGAAGCCAGATTTGTAAACAATCAATTGAGAGAGATCAGGCACGACTTGAGGAGAGTTGAGAGGGTATTCCGGAGCTATCGGAGAGATCGTGACGCCATCAATCCATCCCGGAAGACGCTCGGAGCTAGGAATTGAAGATTCTCAAGATCGAAGCTTCACGGATCATCCAAAATTAGGTTTTTCAGATCCTTTTCTGTTCTTCCTTTGTATAAGATGAATCCTTCTGTCGTCTTTGATTCTTGTTTGTCAGATATGAGTAGCTAAACTTGTAGAGCTTAGATTATATGAACCCTAAGTGACCTAGGGCTTTAAAGCGGTCACAGATTGGTGGTAATTAGATTCAAAGTTCATTCAGTTTCTCTTTGCATGGTTGTTTTGTTCTTGATTGTTTATGCTTCTCTTCTGGTTGATCGCCTAGATTAGGTTTGTGTTGAGTTAGGGTTTGTCGCCAGACAGCTTCCCTGCTTTAAAACATTAAAACTTGTCTTTCTTGATCACCTAGATTAGATTCTTGTTAAGCTGAGGATAGAAGCGAACGCTTGCCTCACTTTAGAACATCAATTCAACCAGTTAACCTATTCATTGGAGTGTGCCTTTCGTAGGAACCAGTTAGGGTTAATCCACTTCAAGAGTAACTCATTAATCATTAGTAATTGCACCAGTTAGTTTTGTCGTCGCAAGAAGCGACCGTACTCGGATGGCTAATTATTCTTGGTATTTAGAACGGATAGAGCGAACGTTCACCGGTCTTAAACCTAAGGGTAGGGAGTTATGGTGGTGTATAGAAATTGATTGAATGAGAATTGAAAGCCGCTGGTCTTGTGATTGCTGTTGCCTTGGTGATCTAAGGGGATTCGAAATCTAAGCTTGTCTGTCGTCTGTCTAAACCAACCAATCATTCTGTCCTTCAATTTCATTTTAATTTTCTTGCATCTTAGTCTAGAAGTCGTGGAACTCACACCACGCACAAAGTGTTTAAACCTGAATAAATTGCCTTCATATTTGAGTAGACGATTAGAAGAAACCATGTGGAATACGATCTGCTTAGCTTTTAGCTTGGTAGTATTTGATCACTGTTTTACAGCACATCAAATTTAACAACGAAGTAAAAGACAGAAAAAGTCAAAAGGTTGACTAACAGGAAGATAGATGAGATAGATTTCAAACCCCCCTAAGATTACCAGAACATTGGCAATCACAAGACCAGCAGTTTTGAATTTAAATTCAATCAATTTCTATACACCACCATAAGTCCTTACCCTTAGGTTTAAGACTGGCAAACGTTCGCTCTATCCGATCTAGCTACTAAGATTAATTAGCCGCCCGAGTACGGTCGCTTCTTGCGACGACAAAACTAACTGGTGCAATTACTAGTGATTAATGAGTTACTCTTGAAGCGGATTAACCCTAACTGGTTCCTACGAAAGGCACACTCCAATGAATAGGTTAATTGGTTGAATTGATGTTCTAAAGTAAGGCGAACGTTCGCTCTATTCTTATCTTAATAAGAATCTAAACTAGGTGATCAAGGAAGATAAGTTTATGCGCCAAAGCAGGGAAGCTGTCTGGCGACTAACCCTAACTTGTATAAACCTAATCTAGGCGACCAACCAGAAGAGAAACATAAACAGCGAAGAACAAATCAAACATGCAAGAGAAACTGATTGAATTTCGAATCTAATTACCGCCGATCCGTGACCGCTTTAAAGCCCTGGGTCACTTAGGGTTCATCTAATCTAAGCTCTACAAGTTCAGCTACTCATAACGATAACAGCAGAATCGAAGGCAACAAAGGAAATCATCATATAGAGGAAGAACTGATAAGAACTGAAAAACCTAATTCTGATGACTCCGGCGAAGTTTCGATCTCCTGAATCTTCAACTTTAAGCTCCGAGCTCTCCGAGGTGGAAGGATGGCGTCACGATCTCTCCACGGATCATCGAACTCTCTAAACTCTATCTATCAACCCTACAGTCGGCTGACTCTCAAAATTCTAATGCGTGATAATTGTTGAATGATTGATTAATGATAGAATCTCCCTTCCTTGTAGCAGCTGCTTGTTTAAATATGGTTGATTAGGGTTTGCCAATTCTGCCGCGGAAAAGGAATTAGTTTTCGGCGAAAACTTCAGAAATTTTTGCCGAAAACTTTAGTTGAATCCTCCTGTGTGCTTTTCTTCAATAGTTTTCGGCGAAGACTTTGACTTTTCACCGAAAACTTCTTCACGATCAACTGTGGGTTTCTAAAGGTATTTTCGCCGAAAACTTTATAATGTTTTCGGCGAAAACATTGTGTTGGGCAGTTGGAATTTTGGTTCTGACTTTAGTTTGATTTCTGGTTCGATTCCGGTTCACTCCTTGAGGTCTTGAACACGTCCGTGGTTACGTAATTGACGGTAAAAACATGCGCTCTTAAAAACACTAGAAAACCATCAAATAGACCCAAAAAGGGCCAAAGTAACCAAATCGGTAGGAAATAGGGTAGTTGAGTGAATATTCGATATTCTACCCCTAAAATCATGTTTCAAGCAAGGAAATGTCGCTTAAATGATGCTGAAAATCACGTCGAATTGAGTGTCGTCAAATACCTCACACTTAGGCATTTGCTTGTCCTCAAGAAAACTAAACTAGAACACACTCAAATTCACAAATGACACGAGATTAAACTGAGATTCAATTCTAATGATTTGGTTTTGATTGTTCCACGTAGAAACTCAACCTACACATGCAAGAACGTCAACCAAACAAGTTTCGATCTCACTAATTTCTGCACACTTCAAGTAGTAGTTTTAACAAAGCACATTTCTTGGCAAAACAATTAATCATAATTAACCGACTACGATAACACCAATTCTAATAAAAAAGACTTTAAGCTCTAGCCATGATGTGGATGCGGAGGTACGAAAAGTGACGTGGCTATCGACTCGACTTCATCTGCCTCTAGATCTGTACTTTACATGTTCTAGCTAGGACCGATTTAAACAACAATTTATTTCAAGTTTCAACTTCTTCCTTCAATTTAATTAATGCATACTAGTGCTCGATACCAAACACTTCACTTAGGTGTTGGACCTGCCTAGCTCACAGTATTTGTGCCTTTGCTAGTGCTCAACCCGAACACTTCACTTAGGTGTCGGGCTTGCCTAGCTTTGATTTTTAGCACTTTAAAGAACTTAAAATTAATTTGAACAACTCAATTTACTTGATATAACCATTTTAGCCACTTGATCCTAGCTAGTTATAACTTTTTACATGAGACTTCGAATTGGATTTCCGTCTAATCTCTAGCCACAATCACAGGTGATCAAATATGGAGTGAAAAAACATGGGAGAAGCTAGCATTTATCATCTTAGAACGGTGTTATCGAGCTTTGTTATTAACAAGTCAATTAGTTTAATTGATTCAAGTTTCAACTACAAGAGTGATTTATGATCTGTTCTGACCTAGACTCATTTAATATCAGTGCCAACATGTTGGTTACAGGTTCTAAGTGGAACTGTCTAGACGTCATTGTTCAAAATTGAAGTCAATTTAACATCACAAGTCAATAATTGAGCAATTCTATGCTAGAGAAATTCAAAATTGAACCACAGAATCACAGAAAATCAAGCAAGATCATGCATAATCCTAGACTCCTACCCCACACTTAAACGGTTTTGTGTCCTCACAGGACTAAACTAGAGTAGAGAGATACGAAAACCTGGAAGGTGATGGTCGGTGTAGGGGATGAACACGGAGCATCCGGAGTAGAGCGGAGTAGCTACCCAAGTTCCTACAAAACAAAAACAACAAAAAGATAAAAAGGAAACCGGGACAAGTGTCCCGGATCCACACAGAATAAAAGTCGAACAAAGAAGGTTTAGGGGAATTTTGAAAATATTTTGACTCTTTTTTTTAAGGACGCAAATTCACGGCACCGCATTCCTAGAGAAGTCTAGAAAATCTAAGTTGAATGAGTTCAGAAAATTTCACACCGAAATAGCAGGCACGCAAAACGAGGTAGATCAGAATTAAACTAGTTGAAATTCAACAATAAACATGTCAAAAGATTCGAAATTGAAAATCGAACAACTAACCTTTAAGACATGACTCAAGAAAATGGACGGAAAGCGATGAAGTTGGCCAAACACGTGAAAAGCTTGTTTCGGGGATAACCGAAGCTACATAGCTCCGATTTGGGCGATCAAGTATGCGTTTGAATTGGACCGAGAAAAAGAAACTGATTTTAAAAACAGACACAAGTTTTCGGCGAAAACATTGAAGTTTTCGCCGAAAACTTCTTCGAAAAACACAAAAAAAAAGACAAACGCTACTGTTTGTAAAATCAGAACTTTTAGTTCTCGCCGAATATTTATTTAAAAGCCATTTTTTTGTTTTCAAAAACCTTACAGAAAACAAATCAAAATGAAAGGAAGTTAAACTGACACTTTGGCTCCCCAAAACCGACGCGAACGACGAAAAGACTGACTCAAAAATTCAAAACGGACTCCAGCCGTGGGTTGCCTCCCACAAAGCGCTCTCTTTTAACGTCCTTGAGCCGGACGGTACCTGTTAGGGACCCCAACTCAGAAGCTCCTTGAAGACAATCATCTTCTTCAAGGCCAGCGGTTGAGTGCCATGTAGCACTTCAGAAGGGTGATGCGGCCGGTAGTGCTCCAGTAGATCGCGGTTCTGTTTGGATGACCAGTCCTTCTTGAATTCTCCAACCGGAGGAGGAAAGAGGTAGTACAGGGTAGCATGATCAATGAGCTCCATCTTCTCCACCTGATGCTCATCAAGAGGTCTCTCGGGATCGAGTGTGTATACTTCCAAATCCTTGACGTCTTTGATTCCCACGTGCTCGTCTCTGGCTTGATCTATAGGTTGGCTCGGCGGAAGCTCAATTGAGGATATCTCCTCGATTTCTTCGTTCTCCTCTTCAGCTTCAACTTCAACATAGGTGAATTCCATGCTTTCAAGATAGACGAGCTTAACGCCTTCATCAGCCACCACCGCCAACAATTCTTCATCGAATTCCTCTAGCTCATAATAGTCATGGACGGGCTCATCTTCTCCTTCGAACATCTCTTGAGCGTCTTCTGTCATTAACTGCTTTGGTTTCTCGAGCTTGATGTCCATCGCGAGATGAGCTTGTAGCATTGAAGAGATATTATCCAAGGCAGATTGGGTTCTCGACAAGCATTGTTGATGTTCATGAAGCATCTCTTGGTTATCTCTAGCGCCATTTTGATGTTCTTGTTGGTGTATCTCTTAGTAACCTTGTAGCATTGAAGAGATATTATCAAAGAGGGAGTCAAATCTCACCGTTTGTTGTTGTTGTTGATGTAGCATCTCTTGGTAATCCTCAATATACGGTGCTTCATTGACGTACCACTCTTGGTACTGGTCATCCCACCTGTAATCCTGCATAATCAAAACTAAAAAGCATTACCCAGGTAAATCATGGAAATATGGAGGGAAAATAAATGGTAAGGCGAAAAGGTAGAAGAATAATTTGCCAACTCTTCTTTCAAACAATTAGAAGAGTCTCCGGCAATGGCGCCAATTTGATGAAACACGTTTTCACATGCGTGTAGTCAAATAACTAATCTACCAAGGTAGACTAGATCGTATTTCACTCGAGGTCTCTTCTTCTTGTCTACTCAAATATGTTGGCAAATTACTACAGTTTAAACAGGTTGTGCGTGGTGTGAGTTCCACGACTTCTAATCTAATAAAGTAGGAGAATAAAAGACAGAAAGATTAAAAGGTTGACTAACAGGAAGATAGCCGAGCTAGATTTCGAATCCCGCTAAGATCACCAGAGCATTGGCAATCACAAGACCAGCGGTTTTCAATTCTAATTCATTCAGTTCTCAGACACCACCATAACTCCTTACCCTCAGGTTTAAGACTGGCGAACATTCGCTCTATCCGATCTAACTACCAAGTTTAATTAGCCGCCCGAGTACGGTCACTTCTTACGATGACAAAACTAACTGGTGCAATTACTAGTGATTAATGAGTTACTCTTGAAGTGGATTAACCCTAACTGGTTCCTACGAAAGGCACACTCCAATGAATAGGTTAATTGGTTGAATTGATGTTCTAAAGTAAGGCGAACGTTCGCTCTATCCTTATCTTAATAAGAATCTAAACTAGGTGATCAAGGAAGATAAGTTTATGTGCCAAAGAAGGGAAGTTGTCTGGCGACTAACCCTAACTTGCATAAACCTAATCTAGGCGACCAACCAGAAGAGAAACATAAACAATGAAGAACAAATCAAACATGCAAGAGAAACTGATTGAATTTCGAATCTAATTACCGCCAATCCGTGACCGCTTTAAAGCCTTGGGTCACTTAGGGTTCATCTAATCTAAGCTCTACAAGTTCAGCTACTCATAACGATAACAGCAGAATCGAAGGCAACAAAGGAAATCATCATACAGAGGAAGAACGGATAAGAACTGAAAAACCTAATTCTGACGACTCCGGCGAAGCTTCGATCTCGTGAATCTTCAACTTTAAGCTTCGAGCTCTCCGAGGTGGAAGGATGGCGTCACGATCTCTCCACGGATCTTCGAACCCTCTAAACTCTATCTATCGACCCTAGAGTCGGCTGACTCTCAAAAGTCTAATGTGTGAATAATTGTTGAATGATTGATTAATGGTAGAATCTCCCTTCCTCGTAGCAGCTGCTTCTTTAAATAGGGTTGATTAGGGTTTGCCAATTCTGACGCAGAAAAGGAATTAGTTTTCGGCGAAAACATAAGAAATTTTTGCCGAAAACTTCAGTTGAATCCTCCTGTGTGCTTTTCTTCAATAGTTTTCGGCGAAGACTTTGACTTTTCGTCAAAAACTTCTTCACGATCAACTGTGGGTTTCTGAAGGCATTTTTCCCGAAAACTTTATAACGTTTTCAGCAAAAAGATTGTGTTGGGCAGTTGGAATTTTGGTTCTGACTTCGGTTTGATTTCTGGTTCGATTCTAGTTCACTCCTTGAGGTCTTGAACACGTCCGTGGTTACGTAATTGATGGCAAAAATTTGCCCTCTTAAAAACACTAGAAAACCATCAAATAGACCCAAAAAGGGCCAAAGTAACTAAATCGGTAGGAAATTGGGCAGTTGAGTGAATATTCGCTATTCTACACCAAAAACCATGCTTCAAGCAAGGAAATGTCGCTTAAATGAGGCTGAAAATCACGTCAATTGAGCGTCATGAAATATTTTGATGACACTCGATTTGACGTGATTATCAGCCACATTTAAGCAACATTTCATACCCTTTGATGCCATTTTGATGAGTATTTGGTGCATTTGTCGTAACTTTGTGATTATCGGCTCCTAGTGCGTACATTGTCCATTTCTTGGCTATTTTTACCCTTTTTGTGAGCTTTTATGTTGAGCCCCATGTTATCACATTATAGAGGACTCCCTCACGATTCCAGTGCTTCAAACGGGGACCAAATCGGAGTTCAAACGGAGCGGGAATGATAAAAAAAGTTGGAATTCTACCCAGCTCAAAGCGCTGCGTTTTGGATCTTACACGCCGTGCAAGCTAAATACACTGTGAGCTTACACGCCGTGTTAGCTCCCCAGACAGGAAATTTTCAGCTTTTCCAACAAGGAAAGGGTTTTCGGGGGTATTAATAGACTTTTCGAAGCCAGATTTGTTAACAATCAATTGAGAGAGATCAACCACAACTTGAGGAGAGTTGAGAGGGTATTCCGGAGCTATCGGAGAGATCGTGATGCAATCAATCCATCCCGGAAGACGCTCGGAGCTAGGAATTGAAGATTCTCAAGATCGAAGCTTCACGGATCATCCGAAATTAGGTTATTCAGATCCTTTTATGTTCTTCCTTTGTATAAGATGAATCCTTCTGTCGTCTTTGATTCTTGTTTGTCAGATATGAGTAGCTAAACTTGTAGAGCTTAGATTAGATGAACCCTAAGTGACCAAGGGCTTTAAAGTGGTCACGGATCGGCGGTAATTAGATTCAAAGTTCAATCAGTTTCTCTTTGCATGGTTGTTTTGTTCTTGATTGTTTATGCTTCTCTTCTGGTTGATCACCTAGATTAGGTTTGTGTTGAGTTAGGGTTTGTCGCCAGACAGCTTCCCTGCTTTAAAACATTAAAACTTGTCTTTCTGGATCATCTAGATTAGATTCTTGTTAGGCTGAGGATAGAAGCGAACGCTCGCCTCACTTTAGAACATCAATTCAACCAGTTAACCTATTCATTGGAGTGTGCCTTTCGTAGGAATCAGTTAGGGTTAATCCACTTCAAGAGTAACTCATTAATCATTAGTAATTGCACCAGTTAGTTTTGTCGTCGCAAGAAGTGACCGTACTCAGGCGGCTAATTAATCTTGGTAGTTAGAACGGATAGAGCGAACGTTCGCCGGTCTTAAACCTAAGGGTAGGGAGTTATGGTGGTGTATAGAAATTGATTGAATGAGAATTGAAAACCGGTTGTCTTGTGATTGCTGTTTCCTTGGTGATCTAAGGGGGATTCGAAATCTAAGCTTGTCTGTCGTCTGTCCAAACCAACCAATCATTCTGTCCTTCAATTTCATTTTAATTTTCTTGCATCTTAGTCTAGAAGTCGTGGAACTCACACCACGCACAAAGTGTTTAAACCTGGATAAATTGCCTTCATATTTGAGTAGACGATTAGAAGAAACCCTGTGGAATATGATCTACTTAGCTTTTAGCTTGGTAGTATATGACTTAAGTTTGAATTGCAATTGGCTATTTGCTTCCATGATGATCTTTGTTAAGTTTTTTTTTTTGATGAATTGAGCTGATTTTATTCATCAAAAAGAGTGGAATAACCGTACAAAAAAATCTATCTACTAAATATCAAAGCTATACAAATCTAGTGAGTGATTCTAACAATTTCCACTTCATCCTTCTTTCCAATGGCGAAGGTTCGAATCTCGTCTCTGATTATATCAGCAAGTGTGTTTACATCTTTGCTTGCACTTCCAAAGACTCTTCGACACTGTTCAATCCATATTTGACAAACCATTACCCTCCAAAGGAGCATTCTCGCCTTCCCTGCAGTACCTGAGCTCTTCCAGCTGCTGACCATCTGCAATACATCAACCCATGGCTTCCTTACAATAGTTGGCAACACATTTGAAGCAACTTGGACAATATATGGGCACTCTACAAACAAGTGTTCCCTGGTTTCCCTTTGGTCCATACACAGCACACACCTCTCATCAACATTGTTGTCCCATGTGCTTACCTTATCTTTTGTATATATTCGATTAATGACAATCAGCCAAGTAACTACAGCTCTTTTAGGGATACTGTACCCTGTCCATACAGCATCATACCAAGGGACAGTTTGACCAACAGGTCTAAGGTCACTCCAAACTGAGCTTACCTTATACTTCTTCATATACTTCCCATTCCATAACCAGTCTTCTTCGTCATCTTGCACTATATATTTCTCCACTGAGGCCCTCAACTTTAATAGTTTGCTCCAATGCCAAGATCCAGAGGTATCCTTAACTTGCTAGAAACACCTCCCCTTAAGCCTGTATTTTTTGATCCATGCCACCCATAGGGAGCCTTCCTGCAGCAGTACATTCCAAATGTGCCTTACCACATTAGGCTTGTTCCAAGTTCTCATGTCCTTCAAGCCTAGACCCCCTCCAGCTTAGGTTTAGATACAGTCTGCCATGCTACTTTAGCTCTAGACTTACTCTCAGCTTTACCCCAAAGAAAATCATTACAGATACGTTCAATATCTTTAATCAACCCTGATGGCAGAATAAAATGAGACATCCAATATTGCATAGTCCCTCCTATCACTGTCTCAATCAGCTAACACTTGCCTGCATAAGAAAGGTGCTTTGCTTTCCAGTCAGTTACTCTGCTAGTGATTCGATCAATCAAAGCTTTGCAATCACACTTCATAAGCTTCCCTGCATTCAGAGGAACACCTAGATAACGAAAAGGGAGGCTTCCTCTGCAGAACCCTGAAGTATCAACCAAATCACTCTCCAATGCACTGTCAACACCAGCTGTGTAAATGTTACTCTTGTCTGGATTAAATCT
This sequence comes from Linum lewisii, assembly GCA_034768395.1. NCBI lineage: Eukaryota > Viridiplantae > Streptophyta > Magnoliopsida > Malpighiales > Linaceae > Linum > Linum lewisii. The sequence continues at coordinate 24,363,065 of CM068304.1, forward strand.
CAGACCTGATAACTGATGAAACTTATTTAGAATAGCAGTAACCTCCTCAACTTCCTCCTTATTAGCCTTGGAGAAAACCAGCAAATCATCCGCAAAGCTGAGATGAGTTAGACTAACCCCCTTGCACTGAGGATGCAGATGATACCTCTTAGATGCTACAGACTGTTCGAATAAGCAACTTAAAACCTCCATTGAAATGACAAAGAGGTAGGGGGAGATTGGATCCCCCTGCCTAAGTCCTCTCTTTGCTGGAAAATATCCCATAGATGTACCATTTACATTAACTGACAGCATTGAAGCATGAAAGCATTCTGCAATCCAGTCCACAAACTGAGCAGGGAAGTTCATGGACTTCAATGTTTCAAAAACAAACTCCCATTCAACAGAATCAAAAGCTTTCATCAGATCAACTTTCATAGCACATCGTGGGGAGATACCTGATCTATTATACCCTTTCAGCAACTCATGTGCTAGGAGTATTCCATCACCTATGTTTCTCCCCTTTTATGAAGGCAGTTTGACCAAGGCTGATGAGAGTAGGAAGTACCTTAGACAGTCTGTTAGCTAGCACCTTTGAAATCACCTTGTACATGACATTACAGCATGAGATAGGTCTGTAGTCTTTCATTTCCGCTGCATTAAATTTTTTAGGTATTAAAGCCAGAAGAATAGAATTTACATACTTTGGCAGACTGCACCTTTGAAAAAATCTTCTTGCTGCTAATATCACATCCACCTTAACAACCTCCCAGCTGTGCAAAAAGAAAAGAGCATTGTACCCATCTGGTTCGGGTGCTTTCTCATTTGAGATACTAAACAGGGCCTTTTTTATTTCATCATCTGTAACAGGCTCCATTAAACTCACCCTTTGCTGATCATCTAACTTTCTTCTAATTAAATAAGGAATATCTCCAACTTCAACCTGGTGACTACTCCCCAATAGAGTCTTATGGAAGTTAACAGCAACATTTGCTATATCATCAAAGCTCTCCACCATATCTCCTGAATCATTTCTAAGCTGTCTTATAGTATTTCTGGCCTGTCTATGCTTTACGTAGTTGTAAAAAAAACCTTGTATTACTATCCCCCAACTTAATCCAATTCACTCTAGCCTTCTGGCTATAGATACTTTCCTCATCAACTTGCAACTGGTGCAAGACCTCCTCTGAATCATGGATGGGGCTCATAGTGTTATCATTGGGATGTTGGTAAACCTCCTCTTTAAGTTTTAGGAGGACCTCCTCCTGCCTTTTTACTCTTGTCCGAATGTCTAAGTAGCTCTCATCATTCAATTTCCTCAGCTCACCTTTCAAGATTCTTAACTTCTTGTATAATCTATAAAAACTGTTACCAATAACTCGAGTTCTCCACACAGTTCTAACAATATCTTCATACTTATTGTGTTTTGTCCAGCAAGAGAAAAACTTGAACATCTTAGGCTTAGACTGGTCATCACTATCATTCACCACAAAAATAGCACAGTGATCTGACTCTTTGGTGGGGATTACCTGAACCTTACTTCTAGGGAATGCTGTGAGCCAAGCTGTGTTCACCAAGGCACGATCAAGCTTCCTGGCAATCAATGCTCCCTGATCTCTATTGTTAATCCAGGTGAAAAAGGGTCCACTGGAGACATGATCAGCTAAGCAGCACTCAGTTACACATTTCTTGAAATCCTCCATGCTTTCAAAAGAAGCTGGGGCATTTGATGCTTCAGAGAGTGACAGAAAAGCATTAAAATCCCCCTGCACTATCCAAGGGACAACATCCTGCTTGAACTCATCCAGTTTGGAATATAATCTTCTCCTCTGACTCACATCATTCGCAGCATAAACAAAAGTACAGAAAAAAAACAGTTGGCAACTCCACCCTAACATGTATAAGCTGTTCCCCCACATCAATCACCTTTATAGGCACATCCTTCTTCCACAATAACCAAATCTTCCCTAAGGTACCAGCAAATGCAAAAGTACCTAACCAATCAGGGAATCTTTCCTGAAACAGCTCCAAAGTTTTCTCCTCTCTAACTCTAGGTTCCAAAATAGCTAGAACATCAACCTTATAGTAACTAATATAGTGTAGTACTTCTTTATACTTACAATTTTTATTAAACCCCCTCGTGTTCCATGTCCAAAATTTCATCTATGCTTAGCTTTGAACCTTGTCTTTACACCAGATGCATCATACTTACGCTTCTCACCTCCATGCTTACCAAAAGGCAGGAAATCCCCAAAAGTTGCCTTTCTCCCACTTGGTACAGGGTGATCCTCCTCTTCATCTGTTACATCCGTCAAATTACCATCCTTAGGCTCTTCCACAGGGCTCATGCTTTTGGCATGTTGGATAGGTTCACTCTCTACTTGCAGAGAAGCTTCAAGTGCATTGCCTATCCCCCCTCCAGTCACCTGAACAAGGTTCTCACTAGCTGGTGAAGCAGTCCCTTCCAAAGAAGGTGCTGCCACATTGCCAGAATGAATAACCTTTTCAGGTAATGATGCTGACTGGGTTTTAGCCTCCTCACTACTACCTACAGCCCCTTGCTTCTTAGCTTTCCTCTTCTTCCTTTTGTTTACCTTACTAGTACTGGGGCCAGCCATGATATCAGAGTCCACAACTGAAGAGGGAACTTGAGCCTCTTTCTCAGTTTCCACCAGAATCTGCAGTCCTTTAGGAGTGCCAGGGATCTCTAACCCTTTCATAGCACTCAGAACAGGATCTAACTCAGCACTTCTCTCATGAGTCTCAGCATCGGCCGGTTTACAAACAGCTTCAGGGGCAGCTTCAACTGCAATAGGCTTATTAACTTCAGACTTTTTTACACCAATATCACCCTGTGCTCTCCTCCATACACTCTTAACTCCAAAACCTTTGTATTCCCTTGGCTTATGCTGCAGGACAGTTATAGCTGCTCTCTCCCCTTTATTATTCACCTTTACCATTCAGGGCACGGTATTGCTCTATCTCGAAGAACACACACCCTAATATTTGTCCCTTCTCTCACAAATCTATTTAAAGGCTTCCCAATTTTACTTGCAATCCAGCTGACTGCCTTTACTGTGATTAGCTCAGGGGGGACTCCCTGAAATTCAATCCACTCAGGGGTAGCCTTTGGAGAGAAATCATTCGGTTGAATACCTTTTTCCCACCTCCGCAGAATCATCCCAGTGTTATGAATGTGCCACGACCTCTCTAGTACCCAATCGTAGAGCTTAACAGAGTTGAATTCCATGAGAAAGAAATTACCTGAAAGTTTCGAGATCACCACCGGGCCTTCATATCCCCATAGCCTCTGCACTACACTTCCAAGCACTCTTATCGGAGGTACCGGTCCCAAAAACTGAGTGACCACTGCCGCTTTCAGCTTTTCCAGCCCCAGATCCACAACCTCCTCCAGGATCTGTAGCACATCATCAATAATCGCCGAGGCCGGGATATCAATGAATTGCAGAGTCGACGCCGGGTCCGTAAGCATCTGAGCCCAAGTACCTTTCCTCTTACCAGATTCAACATCAGCAACCTTACTCAGACCCTTCCCCTTATCAGATTCAACATCAGCAACCTTACTCAGACCAGCCATGTCAACCAAGAGCACTGAAACAGTATCCTAGCAATCGACCGTAAGCGGAACAATCAGGAATCAAGAAGCTAACACTGAGAAATGAGTATCCAGAGACCTCAGAGGTCAGCTGGCGACTAGCTCCCACCAGAAGAGTCCCTCGGGAGCTCACCCATCGAGGGAAAAAGCTCCTCCGGCGAAACAGGTCGAGAAAACCCGGATCAGAATTGAGAGAAAAATCCTGACCTCACGCGCCCCACGCGCTCAGCAAGCTCCAGTTTTCCTTATTTTCCTTTCCAACTAATCTTTGCCAAGTTTGTTAAATGCCTAAATGTTGATCTTGCTAAGTATGTGTAAGACCTAGATATGTGCTTATGTGATTGTGCCTTCACTTGTTGACATCCTACTTGCATTCTTTGATCTTGATATCTTTGATGTTTGTTGTGGTTGTCGTTGCTCGGTTGATTCATAGGTTCAATACCGTGATCTCGTGTGTCTCATACCTTATTCCATTTGCTTGTTTTATATGCACCAATCCCACTTGTTATATGCTTAACTTGGCATTTTGGTTTGTGAATGCTTTTCAGGATGGGAAAATCCAAAGGAAAAGGAGTAGCTTCCTCTTCCTCCGCCCCACATCCAGTGAAGAAACTGAAAGGAATCGCGAGGCGCGACACCCTCCAGGTGGCTTCCCCGCCGGATAACGTCTCCACCACTATCTTCAACTTCCCGAGGGAGGATGATCGGACGACTTGGATGATCATTCAGAGGAAAGAAATTGGTGCCATGAGTCATGTTGATTGGGAGGCCATGGAGGCGGGAGATTGGGCTGATGGCCTCCGTGCGACACTTAACCGAGCTGGTTTGCTCCCAATATTCCAGGTCACCGAGCCAGCGTACGAGTGGCCAACCAAGGAGCTCCTCTCCACCTTCCGTATGGAGAGGGTGAATGAGAGAATTCATTCTGTCACCACGACTAAGTGTGTCTACTTCCGCCTAGGAGGGATCGAGAGGTCTCTCACTCTTGATGAGTTTGCCATCGACCTCGGTTTTTACACAGAGGAAGAGCTAGCTTCAGCTCCTCTGACTGATGTCTTCCGCAACACTGAGAGTACACAGGAGTGCGAGATGTTTAGGCGTGCTATAGCTCCGTCGGACCCGGCCAAGTATGAATCTAGTGCATCCAAGGCTAGTATGATGGAGAGGCCAATCTACCAGTTCTTACAGTTGGTCTTCCGGGAGTATATTACTCACAGGTTGAACTCTGGCGGTGTCTGTAACGCAAGAGACCTTTTCATGCTGAGGTGCATCGAGGAAGGACGGAAGGTCCATCTTGGCTCTTTGGTGGCCAAGTTATTTCAGCTTCAGCACGAGCGCGACACGAGACTTCTTTTGGGTGGCTCCTATGTAACCCGTCTGGTTCACAGGCACGACGTGCTCGCTTCATATGGCGCCATCCGCCTCTATCATCGTATTCCTCAGCTCTGGATCACCGGCGACCTTCCTCGGTCCAAGAAGGTTCCTGACATCCTCGCTCCCCACTGCGATCCGTTCATTGAGCGACGTGGAAGATCGACACCATCACCAGAGCCAGAGCCAGAAGTCAACCCAGTATCTGACTTTAGTGAACTGGAGCGTGAGCTTCGGGAGATGACAGCCGATTCCGACGCGCGTTGGGAGGCCACTCAGAAGTGGCAACAGGAGTCCGACGAGCATTTTACCAGCTTCCAGACGCTGCAGCAGCAGATGTATGAGTCCCAGCTCCAGTTCTTTAGGCAGTTCCAGGCTCCAGATGATCGCCAGCACCCTCCGCCCCAGTGATTTCATGATTTTTCTTTATTTTTCTTATCATCCAGAAATCCATACTTTTTGTTTTTGTTCGTGTCGATTTATGTTATTTTAGGTCATTGACGAACCTTTGTGGTCGGTCGAGTCTTCTATACTCCAACTGTTCTAATCGTGTGATGGATCCTCTCTTATTATGTTTTCAGGTTATGAACTCAGAATTCTCTATGGTTCTATGCACGTCTATACCCCCAATGTCTCGCCATCGCCATCTCCGGCGCCCTCACGCTCATTTTACAACACTTTCCTTCTCTTTTTGTTTTGTCCATTGAGGATAATGTTCGATTTAAGTGTGGGGTGGCGATTATATTTCTGAGGGATGCTATTCGTCTGTGGTATTTGTGAGATTTCTCTAGCATAGAATTGCTCAATTCTTGACTCGTGATGTTAAGTTAGTTTTCAATTTTTTATAATGATGCTTAGACTGCTTAACCTAGAACTTGTAATCAACCTGCTTGCATCGATTCTAGATTTCCTGGTTAGAACAGAAAAGCTTATCACTCTTGTAGTTTTTCACTTTGATTGCATGATAATGACTGAATTCGACGACTAAACCAACAGTGAGCTTTTGATCCATTGCACATAACTTGCAATTTTAATTCTTTTTGAGTGGTTTTCTGTCTTCTTGAATGAGTTAGAATTTGCATGAGACCTATTCGAGACCACACAATGACACGAGTTCTAGAATGATAGGGGCACCTAGATTCAGCTACTAAGCCAGATTGCCTACCCAACGTTAAATCCATCCATTAGGTTTAAACCCTTGAGCTTGGCCTTTTCTTTCGGTTCGATATACATTACAGCCAATCCTCATTCTTTCATTCCCCGTTGATCCCCTGTGGTTGTAGTTCTAGATTAGCCTACCGGAAGTCGGTTTGTGGTAACTTGCCTATAGCCATTAAACATGTGGTCTTAGCTATTTTGTCCAGACGTGTAAACCCCTCTAACAACTAAAAGAAAAACGGCACAAAGAAAAAAAAAGAGAAAGAAAAAAAAGAAAATTCAAAAAAAGAAAAAATAGTTCAAAAAGTTTTCAAATTTATAGTTTAGTTCAATAACGTTCTTCTCCCTACATATGGAAGAACGAAGTCAAAAGAAAATGTTAAAGAAAATTCAGAAAAAAATGTGTAAGAAAATAAAGTGCTAGGTTGCTTAAGGGTATCATAGGACGAGCGTACACTATTCCACCCGTGTCTGGTTAGACGGTAGGAAGCCATAGGCTAGATTCGAGGGAAGTTAGTCGAAAGCTACACCGCACCAAAGCCATCATCATATATTCCCGTCATCCATCTCATCATAAACCCTTGTAGTGTAGAATTCGTTACGGTCTTAAGCAGGGAAGTCCTTCTTGACTAGTTACTCGTGTTGTTACAGTGGTGGAGATGTGGTCGAATTGCAAACCTATGATAGAATTCAGTGATAGAAAATGATTGAGAGCATAAACACGTCCCTAAACACAGAGTGCAAGAGTTCCCGTGTACCAAATATTATCTGTGTGAGAAGTCTGGTCGGTTAGGTCAGAGTCGTGCATGATTTGTGTTTGCTACTTGTTGTGTGCAGATAATTAGTGAGACCAGGTTGTTTGGTTAACGTGTAAGCATGTTAGGCCACTTGTTCTAGAAGTAGAAGTTTAATGATTCATTGTGATTACTTGAACCTTAACTTAATCAATCATATCATTTGTGAATCTAAGTACGTTCTAATTCAGTTTGCTTGAGGACAAGCAAAAGCTTAAGTGTAGGGTATTTTGATGACACTTGATTTGACGTGATTATCAGCCCCATTTAAGCAACATTTCATACCTTTTGATGCCATTTTGATGAGTATTTGGTGCATTTGTCGTAACTTTGTGATTATCGGCTCCTAGTGCGTACAATGTCCATTTCTCGGATATTTTTACCCTTTTTGTCAGCTTTTATGTTGAGCCCCAGGTTATCAGATTATAGAGGACTCTCTCACGAGTCCAGTGCTTCGAACGGGGACCAAATCGGAGTTCAAACGGAGCGGGAATGATCGAAACAAGTTGGAATTCTGCCCAGCTCAAAGCGCTGCGTTTTGGAGCTTACACGCCGTGTAAGCTAAATACACTGTGAGCTTACACGCCGTGTAAGCTCCCCTGACGGGAAATTTTTAGCTTTTCCAACAAGGGTTTTCAGGGGTATTAATAGACATTTCAAAGCAAGATTTGTTAACATTTAATTGAGAGAGATCAGCCACGACTTGAGCAGAGTTGAGAGGGTATTCCAGAGCTATCAGAGAGATCATGACGGCATCTATCTATCCCGGAAGATGCTCGGAGCTAGGAATTGAAGATTCTCAAGATCGAAGCTTCACAGATCATCCGAAATTAGGTTTTTCAGATCCTTTTATGTTCTTCCTTTGTATAAGATGAATCCTTATGTCATCTTTGATTCTTGTTTGTCAGATATGAGTAGCTAAACTTGTAGAGCTTAGATTAGATGAACCCTAAGTGACCAAGGGCTTTAAAGTGGTCACGGATCGGTGGTAATTAGATTCAAAGTTCAATCAGTTTCTCTTTGCATGGTTGTTTTGTTCTTGATTGTTTATGCTTCTCTTCTAGTTGATCACATAGATTAGGTTTGTGTTGAGTTAGGGTTTGTCGCCAGACAGCTTCCCTGCTTTAAAACATTAAAACTTATCTTTCTTGATCATCTAGATTAGATTCTTGTTAGGCTGAGGATAGAAGCGAACACTCGCCTCACTTTAGAACATCAATTCAACCAGTTAACCTATTCATTGGAGTGTGCCTTTCGTAGGAACCGGTTAGGGTTAATCCACTTCAAGAGTAACTCATTAATCATTAGTAATTGCTCAAGTTAGTTTTGTCGTCGCATGAAGTGACCGTACTCGGGCGCCTAATTAATCTTGGTAGTTAGAACGGATAGAGCGAACGTTCGCCGGTCTTAAACCTAAGGGTAGGGAGTTATGGTGGTGTATAGAAATTGATTGAATGAGAATTAAAAATCGGTGGTCTTGTGATTGCTGTTGCCTTGGTGATCTAAGGGGGATTCGAAATCTAAGCTTGTCTGTCGTCTGTCTAAACCAACCAATCATTTTGTCCTTCAATTTCATTTTAATTTTCTTGCATCTTAGTCTAGAAGTCGTGGAACTCACACCACGCACAAAGTGTTTAAACCTGAATAAATTGCCTTCATATTTGAGTAGTTGATTAGAAGAAACCCTGTGGAATACGATCTACTTAGGTTTTAGCTTAGTAGTATATGACTTAAGTTTGAATTGCAATTGGCTATTTGCTTCCATGATGATCTTTGCCAAGTTTGTTAAATGCTTAAATGTTGATATTGCTAAGTGTGTGTAAGACCTAGATATGTGCTTATGTGATTGTGCCTTCACTTGTTGACATCCTACTTGCATTCTTTGATCTTGATATCTTTGATGTTTGTTGTGGTTGTCGTTGCTCGGTTGATTCATAGGTTCAATACCGTGATCTCGTGTGTCTCATACCTTATTCCATTTGCTTGTTTTATATGCACCAATCACACTTGTTATATGCTAAACTTGGCATTTTGGTTTGTGAATGCTTTTCAGGATGGGAAAATCCAAAGGAAAAGGAGTAGCTTCCTCTTCCTCCGCCCCACATCCAGTGAAGAAACTGAAAGGAACCGCGAGGCGCGACACCCTCCAGGTGGCTTCCCCGCCGGATAACGTCTCCACCACTATCTTCAACTTCCCGAGGGAGGATGATCGGATGACTTGGATGATCATTCAGAGGAAAGCAATTGGTGCCATGATTCAGGTTGATTGGGAGGCCATGGAGGCGGAAGATTGGGCTGATGGTCTCCGTACGACACTTAACCGAGCTGGTATGCTCCTAATATTTTAGGTCACCGAGCCGGCGTACGAGTGGCCAAGCAAGGAGCTCCTCTCCACCTTCCGTATGGAGAGGGTGAATGAGAGAATTCATTCTGTCACCACGACCAAGTGTGTCTACTTCCGCCTAGGAGGGATTGAGAGGTCTCTCACTCTTCATGAGTTTGCCATCGACCTCGGTTTGTACACAGAGGAAGAGCTAGCTTCAGCTCCTCTGACTGATGTCTTCCGCAACACCGAGAGTACACAGGAGTGCGAGATGTTTAGGCGTGCTATAGCTCCGTCGGACCCGACCAAGTATGACTCTAGTGCATCCAAGGCTAGTATGATGGAGAGGCCAATCTACCAGTTCTTACAGTTGGTCTTCCGGGAGTCTATTACTCACAGGTTGAACTCTGGCGGTGTCTGTAACGCTAGAGACCTTTTCATGCTGAGGTGCATCAAGGAGGGACGGAAGGTCCATCTTGGCTCTTTGGTGGCCAAGTTATTTCAGCTTCAGCGCGAGCGCGGCACGAGACTTCTTTTGGGTGGCTCCTATGTCACCCGTCTGGTTCACAGGTACGACGTGCTACCTTCATATGGCTCCATCCGCCTTATCATCGTATTCCTCAGCTCTGTATCACCAGCGACCTTCCTGGGTCCAAGAAGGTTCCTGACATCCTCGCTCCCCACTGCGATCCATTCATTGAGCGACGTGGAAGATCGACACCATCACCAGAGTCAGAGCCAGAAGCGACCCCAGTATACGACTTTAGTGGACTGGAGCGTGAGCTTAGGGAGATGAGAGCCAATTCCGACGCGCGTTGGGATGCCAATCAGAAGTGGCAACAGGAGTCCGACGAGCGTTTTACCAGCTTCCAGACGCTGCAGCAGCAGATGTACGAGTCCCAGCTCCAAATCTTTAGGCAGTTCCAGGCTCCAGTTGATCGCCAGCACCCTCCGCCCCAGTGATTTCATGATTTTTCTTTATTTTTCTTATCATCCAGAAATCCGTACTTTTTGTTTTTGTTCGTGTCGGTTTATGTTATTTTAGGTCATTGACGAACCTTTGTGGTCGGTCTAGTCTTCTATACTCCAACTGTTCTAATCGTGTGATGGATCCTCTCTTATTATGTTTTCAGGTTATGAACTAAGAATTCTCTATGGTTCTATGCACGTCTATACCCCCAATGTCTCGCCATCGCCATCTCCGGCGCCCTCACGCTCATTTTACGGTACCCATGTACACTTCCCTCTCTTTTTGTTTTGTCCATTGAGGACAATGTTCGATTTAAGTGTGGGGTGGGGATTATATTTCTGAGGGATGCTATTCGTCTGTAGTATTTGTTCTCTAGCATATAATTGCTCAATTCTTGACTCGTGATATTAAGTTAGTTTTCAATTTTTCATAATGATGCTTAGACTGCTTAACCTAGAACCTGTAATCAACCTGCTTGCATCGATTCTAGATTTCCTGGTTAGAAAAGAAAAGCTTATCACTCTTGTAGTTTTTCACTTTGATTGCATGATAATGACTGAATCCGACTACCAAACCAATTGTGAGCTTTTGATCCATTGCACATAACTTGCAATTTTAATTCTTTTTGAGTGGTTTTCTGTCTTCTTGAATGAGTTAAAATTTGCATGAGACCTATTTGAGACCACACTATGACACGAGTTCTAGAATGATAGGGGCACTTAGATTCAGCTACTAAGCCAGATTGCCTACCCAACGTTAAATCCATCCATTAGGTTTAAACCCTTGAGCTTGGCCTTTTCTTTCGGTTCGATATACATTACAGCCAATCCTCATTCTTTCATTCCCCGTGTCTGGTTAGACGGTAGGAAGACATAGGCTAGATTCGAGGGAAGTTAGTCGAAAGCTACACCGCACCAAAGCCATCATCATACATTCCCATCATCCATCTCATCATAAACCCTTGTAGTGTAGAATTCGTTACGGTCCTAAGCAGGGAAGTCCTTCTTGACTAGTTACTCGTGTTGTCACAGTGGTGGAGATGTGGTCAAATTGCAAACCTATGACAGAATTCAGTGACAGAAAATGATTGAGAGCATAAACACGTCCCTAAACACAGAGTGCGAGAGTTCCCATGTACCAAATATTACCTGTGTGAGAAGTCTGGTCGGTTAGGTCAGAGTCGTGCATGATTTGTGTTTGCTACTTGTTGTGTGCAGATAATTAGTGAGACAAGGTTGTTTGGTTGACGTGTAAGCATGTTAGGTCACTTGTTCTAGAAGTAGAAGTTTAATGATTCATTGTGATTACTTGAACCTTAACTTGATCAATCATGTCATTTGTGATTCTGAGTACGTTCTAATTCAGTTTGCTTGAGGACAAGCAAAAGCTTAAGTGTAGGGTATTTTGATGACACTTGATTTGACGTGATTATCAGCTCCATTTAAGCAACATTTCATACCTTTTGATGCCATTTTGATGAGTATTTGGTGCATTTGTCGTAACTTTGTGATTATCGGCTCCTAGTGCATACATTGTCCATTTCCTCGGCTGTTTTTACCCTTTTGTGAGCTTTTATGTTGAGCCCCAGGTTATCACATTATAGAGGACTCTCTCACGAGTCCAGTGCTTCAAACGAGGACCAAATCAGAGTTCAAACGGAGCGGGAATGATCGAAACAAGTTGGAATTCTGCCCATCTCAAAGAGCTGCGTTTTGGAGCTTACACGCCGTGTAAGCTAAATACACTGTGAGCTTACACGCCGTGTAAGCTCCCCTGACAGGAAATTTTTAGCTTTTCCAACAAGGGTTTTCAAGGTATTAATAGACTTTTCGAAGCCAGATTTGTTAACAATCAATTGAGAGAGATCAGCCACGACTTGAGGAGAGTTGAGAGGGTATTCTGGAGCTATCGGAGAGATCGTGACGCCATCAATCTATCCCGGAAGACGCTCGGAGCTAGGAATTTAAGATTCTCAAGATCAAAGCTTCACGGATCATTCGAAGTTAGGTTTTTCAGATCCTTTTCTGTTCTTCCTTTGTATAAGATGAATCCTTCTGTCGTCTTTGATTCTTGTTTGTCAGATATGAGTAGCTAAACTTGTAGAGCTTAGATTAGATGAACCCTAAGTGACCTAGGGCTTTAAAGCGGTCACGGATCGGTGGTAATTAGTTTCAAAGTTCAATCAGTTTCTCTTTGCATGCTTGTTTTGTTCTTGATTGTTTATGCTTCTCTTCTGGTTGATCGCCTAGATTAGGTTTGTGTTGAGTTAGGGTTTGCGCCAGACAGCTTCCCTGCTTTAAAACATTAAAACTTGTCTTTCTTGATCACCTAGATTATATTCTTGTTAAGCTGTTGATAGAAGCGAAAGCTCGCCTCACTTTAGAACATCAATTCAACTAGTTAACCTATTCATTGGAGTGTGCCTTTCGTAGGAACTAGTTAGGGTTAATCCGCTTCAAGAGTAACTCATTAATCATTAGTAATTGCACCAGTTAGTTTTGTCGTCGCAAGAAGTGACCGTACTCGGGCGGCTAATTAATCTTGGTAGTTAGAACGGATAGAGCGAACGTTCATCGGTCTTAGACCTAAGGGTAGGGAGTTAAGGGGGTGTATAGAAATTGATTGAATGAGAATTGAAAACCGCTGGTCTTGTGATTGATGTTGCCTTGGTGAACTAAGGGGGATTCGAAATCTAAGCTTGTCTGTCGTCTGTCTAAACCAACCAATCATTCTGTCCTTCAATTTCATTTTAATTTTCTTGCATCTTAGTCTAGAAGTCGTAGAACTCACACCACGCACAAAGTGTTTAAACCTGAATAAATTGCCTTCATATTTGAGTAGACGATTAGAAGAAACCCTTTGGAATATGATCTGCTTAGCTTTTAGCTTTGTAGTATTTGATCACTGTTTTACAGCACATCAATAACCTAATGAATTGGATTAGAAATGAGAGATAGGTTGATTGGGGGATTTGTGATGATATGTATAATATTATGTTGTTGTCAGTTGTGGTTGCATGAGAATGACACCGCTAATGTAAGGTTGTCCTATGAAAGACGAACAGGAGGGTAATCCTAGACTTGCGACATGGCTACCTATGTATCTTTCATGCAGGTGTGATGGACGACAAGCTAGTCATTTACCCATGTTGAATTGTGATCTTGTGAATGATGGTGCAGGATGGTGATATTACAAATGAGTTGATGTTGTGAATGATGATGAAATGAATGGATGAGTGTTGTGAAATGAGATGTAATGTTGTGTTAAGTACCCTGCGATGTTAAGTGAAATGTGATAGAACTTGAAGGAATCTACATTGCCCCCACCTGTGAACTATGAAGTATTTAAGTCCGAACCACCGAGGTGGTTCACCATGGAAGGGATTCATGGTTGGTTGTGTTGTATACTCCTTCGTGGAAGGATCCTGCGTGGATGCGTCTCACAGTTTACTCCTTTGTGGAAGGATCCTATATGGATGCGTCTGATGGTATACCCCTTCAGGGAAGGATCTGAAGTGATTACGCCTAGATAGATGGTCGGTTGGGTGGTGGTGTAGGAGAATTCCTTAACGCCTTAATTAACTCACCTAGAGAACGAATTGTGGATTGTGTGTGCGAATGTTTGTGTGTTGGTTGTGATTGTGAACTGTTTTGTAATTTGTGATATGTCGTATGAATGGTGGTTCGCCTATGGTGTTATTGATGTTATGGATTGTGAATGTGAACTGTGAATTGAACATATGTGATCACTTAGACTGCTTTAGGATGTTAAAAATTGGTTTAAGGCTGAGTTTGGATTCCACTGTCAGTGTTTTGTCTGGAGTATGGAACTACTCCTTTTGGTTAGCTCAGCGCATAGTTAAGCCTAGTGGGTTCACTCAATTTCATTAGGAAACTGATCCCCCTATTCCCCTTTCAGGTTCTCGTGGCTAGTAGGTGAGCTGTTGGAGAGTTGTTTCTGTCAAGTTCGAGGAGTTTGTCAAGCGAAGCTATGAGATGAAGATTGGCAGACCACTCGGAGTTGACATTTTCCTTTATTTTCCTAATTCAGTTGACTATTGTGCTTTGGAGGATTATGTACCCACTTTTGGTATTTTGTTATTGGATTATTGTTTATCGGTTTTATTGGATTTACCATTGGAGGCCTCCTTCAGACAATGATCTTTTAATAAGAGTTATATTCATTTTCCTTTCTGTCATTTTGCCTATCTCATTTATGTTCTATCATGGCTTTACCCGGGTTGGTTTGGTATGGGTGTTACAAAACCCAACTTTAAAAATGTTTGAAAGCCCCTGGAAGGTCAGTCGTGTATCAATATTTCATCTTCTCTCCTTATGAGGTTAATTACTCCTCTAGAAGAGACGATTGTCCACCAATCCAACAATGACCAATCGGGCTCTGATACCACTTATAACACCCGCCATGAATCACTGTGGTTAGATCGGGTACTGGTGTTATGGTTTGTCTAAAAACATAAACCAGAGGTATAATAACTTAAATTTCAATAAAAGAACATAAATCTACGAAAAGGATCTCCCAATTAATAAAACAAAATTCATAATTATCTAGAATCTTAAAATCAAAATCACAATCTCAAATATTCCTTATTCTCAAATATTCAACTGAAAATAAATAAAACAAAAAGGTCTTTATTCCTCAGTCACAACCTTCATCCCTCTTGCTCAACTCCTATATTGTCCTCTACCTAATCCAAACCTCTGGTCAACTCTATCTCTAGCTGAAAGGGGGAGAGATTGAGTGGTTAGCTTTCTTAAGAAACCGAGTGAACCGACGAGGCCCAACTATGCACCAAACTAATCCATAGGAGTCTCTAAACCCCTCCCCTCAACAACTCAAGTACAACGAGAGAGCATTCTTTAAGTCTAACCAATTATTAACCTTAGTAATATTTCTAGGTGATCAACCACAATTCTCTACCCTATCATGCTCATCATCTCATCATCAACCACAAAAGTAATTCTCAACAACATTACACAATTCTCCAATTCATAATTATCATCCCCAAAGCAGTCTAGGTTATCAAACAGGTGATACACATCAACATTAGCACAATCCACCAATCACATATCACAACTATAACAATCATCAGATATCACCCAATCAGGAACAGTATCACACAATGCAACTAATTCACCAACTCCCCATCATCAATTCACACTAGTCTAACTACCATGCATTACACTCACAACCACAGTACGACAATTATTAATTCTAAGTGTTTAATTATGCGTCAAGGAGTTCCAAACTTGTTTTAAGGCCATCGTTGATCTCGGCCCCCTTCCTTCCATTACCACCTTCACCATTAGGCCTTGTCAAGTGGTCGGGTCGGCCTATGCTAATGAGCTCATGATCTGCAGAGTCAACCCTTTTCTTCTCTTTTAATTAGGCTTAAAGGACTTCAGGTTTTGGTAATGCTTGAGTCAAATTGTTTAATTGTTGGGTCGGACCTACTTAGCTCATCCAGTTGATTTGGGACATCGACCCAAACGTTAACTCAAAAATCAAAATCCCCATATTCATTGATTAAATTATACCTGTATGAATTTAATAATTTATTTTAACTAGGAATCAATGAGTATTAACCAACAAAGTATGAACCAAAAAAATTATGGCTTGTTCACCAGATTTGGGTTGTTACAAAACCTTTCCTCAGCATTTACCTCTAGGGCACACTTTGGAATGTAGCGAATGGTTGGTCCCCGTCTTTCTTCGGAATTTTGAAAATGCGTCTATTGTACAATGCTTTCTCATACACTGGAAAAATTGTTCATGATAATATAGGAAACCATATCTAAATATCTATATCTCCTTCGACCTCGTACTTCCGAAAGTGCAATGTTTAGCAAATATATCATTCCAACAAATCCTCCTTACTTGCACACATTAACACTAATTTTATTGTCCCCTGGCCATTAAACAAGCCAACATACCTTGGGATATTAAACAAGCACTTCGGTACCTGTGGGTATCGGTACCCTGGCAAGCATAAAAATTCACATTTTTATACTTTAAAAACTCAAATAATGAGTCATGAACCTATTGCAATAAACCTTGAGCGCTACTTACTAATGCTAACACCATAACACTAAATCTTAACCCTCAAACACTACATTATAGACTCAAAACTCTAAATCGTATTCCAAACTCAAACAATTGTCGATAAGTCGAAATTGAAAGATCATAAACCCAAAAAATAAACCCGAAACCCCTAACACTATATTCCAACACCTGAACATTAAACTAAAGCCCTCAAACTCCAAAGTTCAATCACAAATACGACAGAATTTTAATGCTAGGGTACCGATACCCCGGGGTACCAAAGTGTCTATATATATATATCATTCAAAGTTTGAACTTTGCAGTGGCATGGAGAAAAACAAACCAATCATTTTCCCTCTATTCAAAATCAAGAAACATGATAGTATTTCAAAATCACGAAAATTAATGGCCCAGTTTAATCACCATATCTCCAAATTTGAGATAGCAATAAACATGACATGAATAACACACACATGTTAATGTTAATGTTATCCATCCTCCTAGACCAAACCAAATCCTCTCAGTAAAGTATCTTGGATTGCCCCTTACAGCCAACAAGTTGGGAATGAGGGATTGTGGTCCTCTCATTCGAAAAATCACAAGTCATATCATATGGCTCGGGTGGGATGGGTTCAATGCCACAGTTGAAGCAGCTTCTCAGGGTTACACTAGGGTTACAGTTGGCACTGCTAATTTCCCATGCACACCCCTGAGAAATTTTAGAGAAGAAGAATATTGGAGGAAAATAATTCACGTGTATCTGATTAGGTTAACTTTACATCATAATATATACTAAGAGATTAGGACTCCTATTTTAGGTAGGAAACCTAAATAAGCTAATTACTGCTAATTAAGAAAATAATATAACTATTCCTTCACAAAGAAGGAAAGTAGATGTAGGCTAACTTATTCAACACTCCCCCTCAACCTTGGTGGTGTAAATGTCAAACATCCCAAGCTTGCAAATCAACTGGTAAAAAATGTCATGTTGGAGGGCTTTTGTAAAGATGTCAGTAGTTTGCTGCTTCGAGGGAATGTAATCCATCTTCACGAGTCCTCCTACAACCTTCTCAGTTATGAAATGTCTATCCACTTCCACATGCTTTGTTTGATCATGGTGGTCTGGATTCTTCACAATACTCAGTGCAGCTTGGCTGTCACAAAACAACTGTATAAGAACTTGTATGTCAACCTTAAGCTCTTCCAGAACCCTCTTCAACCAGATAGCTTCCTGAATGCCTAAAGCAACAGCTCGATATTCGGCCTCGGCACTGCTTCGAGCAACAACATCTTGTTTCTTACTTCTCCACGTGACAAGAGTAACCCACACATAAGTACAGTATCCGGTAGTGGACCTTCTATATGTTAGCTCCCCAGCCCAACTAGCAGCTGTATATACAGTAAGATCATGTTGGGTTGATCTACGAAACAAGAGTCTCTTTCCAGGAGCCCCCTTTAAGTACTTCAAAATTCTGATCACCATTTCCATATGTTCAACATTTGGATTATGCATATGTTGGCTTACTATTCCCACTGAGTATAACATATCAGGTCTGGTGTGACCTAAATATATGAGTTTTCCTACCAATCTTTGGTAGCCTTATTTGTCCACAAGAGGGATATCTAGTTCCCTGGACATTTGCTTGTTAGCTTCCATTGCAGTTACACTAGATTTCCAGCCCAACATACATGCTTCCTTGAGTAAATCAAGGACATACTTTCTCTGAGATAGCAATATCCCTTGATTTGATCGAGCCACTTCCATCCCTAAGAAATACTTTAGCTCACCGAAATCCTTGAGCTCAAATTCGGTGGCTAAGTACTTCTTTAGTTTCTGGATTTCATCAATGGCATCTCCTGTAATAATTATGTCATCAACATACACTATTATAATTGCTCTTTTCCCTGACTTTGTACACTTGATGAACATAGTATGGTCTATTTGGCATTGATAATAATCTGCAGATTTCACAACTTTGGTAAATCGATCAAACCAGGCTCTTGGGGACTGTTTTTGTAACACCCATCCCGAATCAACTCGGTGAAACCTGAGGTTGAACCGGTATCGAGTATTACCCAGTGAAAAACGACAGAGATAACAGTTAAATCCAAGCTTAAATAAGAGTATAAATGAGAGGCCTCCATAAACCAGGAAAAACATAAACTGTTTACAACTCCAAATCCATCATAAAACCCATAAAATCCAGCAAAATCCGAAGGATACATAAATCCAAGTGAAAACCCCCAAAATGTCCCAAGTCAACTGAAATATGAAAATAGGTCAACTCCAAATAGGCACCAGTCTTCACCTCATCGCTTCAGCCCAGCACTTCTCGGTATCCACCCTCAACTCTGACGCCACACCACTCTCTCTAGCCACGGGATCCTGAAAGGGAGAAAGGGATCAATTTCCTATTGAAATTGAGTGAACCCACTGGGCCTACCTACACGTTGTCCTACTCTATGGAGCGGTCCCAACTCCGCACAAGACATTCAACAATGGAACCAACCCAACCCCCCTTTCCATATTTTAATTCCCTAAAGCAGTCTAGGTGATCACGTTGGTCAGTTCTCGTTCTCAAGCACAATTCATAACGATAGGATCACACCGAAGTAATACATCCATCCACAGCACACACAGCATCATCACATCACATCCATCAATCAAGCCACTACCACAACCACAAGCACACGAACATACACATTCATATTATCTAGGTGAGTTATTAGGCGCCAAGGAGTTATCCACACCACCACCAGCCGGCCATCACACAACCAGACGCATCCACTAGGGATCCTTCCACGAAGGAGAACGACATCCGACGCATCCTCAAGGGATCCTTCCACTAAGGAGAACGACAACCATCCTTGATACCCAACCAAGGGATTCACCCCAGTGAATCAGACTCAAACCATCGGTATTTCGGGTGGGGCAGTGTGGGCTCCTTCAGGTTCTACTTCCACATACAAGTTTTAACATAGAACTTCCAACCCATCACAATCCAATTCACACCATCCACATTACAACACCATTTACCACGCACACGTATTCCATCCAATCCACGCCCCTGTCACATCTCAACCACAATCAACAAAGGTAACCGGCTAGCTCACCGGCCACCCCCACCTGCAAGTACAGAGGAGGCCATGTCATGAGTCTAGGGGTCACCCACCTGTTCCTCTTATTCAGAGCGACCCCACATTGGCAGGGCAACTCTCCTGCATCCACAACCGACAATTCATAATATCATAGCACCCGCACTCATTTCCCCAACATCCTAATTCTCATTCCTAAGTCAATCCATTACTTAGTTCACTTCAGTTCACACCCAACCCCAAATCATATCAATCAACAACAACAATCAATCACGGTAATCAACAATAGCAATCAAGCACATTCACAGAACAGTTTATCCCCTTTTACGCTCATAATTTTCATGCATAACCTAGGTTTTGTTCTAGGTCCAATTGAAACTCCTCACGCTGCCCAAACTACTTACACAACGCTAAGCCCTCACCTGGAATAGAAGACGAGGCTCTAATCGTCTTCTAGTTCCCCAGGAACTCAATTTCCAACCACCAAACTCGTAGCTCTACCCTTCCTTACTGCTCACGACCTACACCCAGAAACCCAAAATAGAGGTTAGCGATCTCTTCTCCTCGTCGCTACGAATCCATAGCAACAAACGGAACTCAATTCCGACCTCTACAGCTCCCGGAATCACCCTTCGAAGTTTGCTTGAAGTTGGTTCGTCAATGGTTTTCGGGGAGAGAGAAAGGGAAACGAAAATACGGATTTCTGTGCAATTTCCGTCCTTTTATGCACAAAATGTGCGCCTGGCATGTCAAAATGTGCGCCGGCGCACATTGACCCCCAAAAGGCGCACATTTTGAATATTCCGCCGAAAGTTTGCTGAATTAATTGAAAAGTGCGCCTGACACTTCTAAATGTGCGCCTGCGCACATTAGGGCCCAAAATGAGCACTTTTGGTACTGTACACAGTTCCCTTCTTTTGCAACTTCAACCCGGCACACACCCAAACGTCCCAAACCTCAAGAGACCCTCTTAAGTACCGTTTCCGGCACTCTAGTCACCCAGACTTGAGTTCCAACCCGTTCGGTTGGGCGGGGATGTTACAAGTCTCCACAACTTCAAGGATTTCGTCCCCGAAATCATCCCTAACTCATCCTAGCAATATGATACCGAACACACAGCTAAAACGCAGCAATCCCCGTATCCTAATGACTTCCGAAATTCATAACGACGAACTATCAGCCTTCCTTTAACTACTCAACAGCCCTACACCCACTCCCAACACTCTACTTTCACCGAGCACACCCTAGACCTTCGTGGAACCAACACCACATCAAGTAAACACAAAAGCATACATCAAGGGAAATTAATACCTGAATCATACACTTCCACCAACTCCGGGTACCGCCGCCTCATACTCTCCTCAGTCTCCCAAGTAGCCGACTCGCTCTCATGGTTCCTCCATACCACCTTGAGCTGCGGAATCTGCTTATTCCTCAAGACCCGGACTTGCCTATCCACGATCGCGACTGGCTTCTCCTCATAAGTCAAGTCTTGCTCAATCTCCACCTCCTCCGGCCGAATTACATGAGAAGGGTCCCCATGGTACTGCCTAAGCACGCTCACATGGAACACGTTGTGTATCCTTTCTAACTCCCTCGGCAAAGCCAACACATAAGCCACCGGACCCGACTTAGCGAGGATCTCATAAGGACCGATATACCGCGGCGCCAACTTCCCTTTCCTACCGAAACGCATCAGCCCTTTCCACGGCGACACCTTCAAAAATACCTTCTCCCCGACATTGAAACTCAGCTCTCTAGCACGACCGTCGGCATACGCTTTTTGCCTATCTTGAGCCGCTCTCAATCTCTCCTTGATAATCTTAACCCGATCAGCCGTCTCTTGCACAACTTGAGGACCCGACAACACCCTCGCACCTTCCTCATCCCAACACAACGGCGTCCTACACTTCCTCCCATACAAGGCCTCAAAAGGGGCGGACTTCAAGCTACTATGGTACGAGTTGTTATAGGCGAACTCAATCAAAGGTAGCAATTCAGTCCAAGGGGTTTGAAACTCCATAGCACAGCTTCTCAGCAACTCCTCCAAAGTAAGGATCGTTCTCTCCGATTGCCCATCCGTCTGAGGATGATACGCCGTCGAGAACTTGAGCTTAGTTCCCAACGCTGTATGCAGCCCCTCCCAAAAATGAGACGTGAAACTCGGATCCCGATCAGAGACGATGGATTGGGGAACCCCATGCAACCTTACCACCTCTTCTATATATAACTTTGCCAACACCTCCACACTAGGCTTAAACCGAATGGGTATGAAATGAGCAACTTTCGTCAAACGATCGACTATTACCCACACGGCATCCTTCCCCTCTCTAGTCGGCGGAAAACCCGATACAAAATCCATGGTGATGTCCGCAAACTTCCACTCCGGAATAGGTAGGGACTGAAGTAGCCCACCCGGAGCTCTATGCTCCGCCTTAGCCTTCTGACAAACCAAACAAGTCGCCACATAACGAGCCACATCCCTCTTCATTCCTGGCCACCAAAAACTTAACTTCAGGTCGTTGTACATCTTCGTCATCCCGGGATGCATAGCGTACATCGAGGAATGAGCCTCCTCCAAAATCCCCTTCCTCAATTCCTCTACTTCTGGCACGCACACTCGACCCTTGCATTTCAGCAATCCGCCAACTACTTCAAATCCATTATCCATGCCTTTTTCAACTTCCCCTCGAATGGCCACCAGAGTAGCATCCTTGAGCTGCTCCTCGCCGATCCTATCATTCAGCATAGGCCTAATGTTGAGCTTGGCAAGCAAACTTCCCACATCATCTAACTGCATCTCTACCCCTAAAGCTCTAAGATCCACCAACTCCTTTCGACTTAAAGCATCCGCAACCACATTAGCTTTACCAGGATGGTAGTCAATGGTACAGTCATAATCCTTCAAGAGCTCCACCCAACGCCGTTGCCTACCATTCAGCTCCTTTTGATCCATAAGGTGCTTAAGACTCTTGTGATCGGTCATGATCTTAAACGTCTCACCATACAAATAATGCCTCCACAACTTCAAGGCGAACACCACTGCAGCTAACTCCAAATCGTGGGTTGGGTAGTTCACCTCATGCACCCTAAGCTGTCGGGAGGCATAAGCGACAACCTTCCCATTCTGCATCAACACACAGCCCAACCCTTGCAAAGATGCATCGCTAAACACCACATACTCTCCACCTTCTACTGGTAAGGTCAACACCGGAGCTGAAGTCAACCTCTTCTTCAACTCCTCAAAGCTCCTCTGACATTCCTCGCTCCACTTATACTTCGACTCCTTCCTCAACAGCTTATGTAAAGGAGACGCTATGGTAGAGAACCCCTCTACAAACCTTCGGTAGTAACCAGCTAACCCCAAGAAGCTCCTCAGTTGCGACACATCTCTAGGTGGAGACCAATTAACCACCGCTTCAATCTTCTTTGGGTCAACCTCCACGCCTCTCTTAGATACCACATGCCCGAGGAACAACACTTCCTCCAACCAAAAGGCACACTTCGAAAACTTGGCAAAAAGTTGCTGCTCCCTCAACTTATGAAAGACAATCCTCAAGTGCTCCTCATGCTCCTCCCTAGTCTTAGAATAAATGAGGATATCATCGATGAACACTATCACGAACTTATCCAAATATTCGTGGAAGACCTTGTTCATGAGAGCCATGAACGCGGCGGGAGCATTGGTGAGACCAAACGGCATTACCAGAAACTCATAGTGTCCATAGCGGGTCCTAAAGGCTGTCATTGGCACCGATCCTTCCTCCACCTTCAACTGGTGATAACCCGACCTCAAGTCTATCTTCGAGAACACCTCAGCCCCTTGCAATTGATCGAAGAGATCGTCTATCCTTGGAAGTGGGTAACGATTCTTGATCGTCGCCTTGTTCAACCGCCTATAGTCAATACACATCCGCATCGACCCATCCTTCTTCTTCACAAACAACACCGGTGCCCCCCACGGTGATACACTTGGGCGGATGAACCCCTTATCCAAGAGCTCCTGCAATTGCTCCTTCAACTCCTTTAACTCCGCCGGTGCCATGCGATAAGGTGGAATAGAGATTGGAGCAGTTCCAGGACCAACTCTATATTGAACTCCACCTCACGCTCGATCGGTGCCCCAGGTAATTCCTCGAACACATCCGCGAACTCCCAAGCCACAGGCACCTTCTCCAACTCCTCATTCCGTTCAACTGACACTTGCACCAACAAAGCCTCACACCCTTCTTGAATCAGAGAAAAAGCTTGCATTGCTGAAATTACTCCCATAGGTGCGGACTCCCTCTTCCTAACACCCTTGAACACCACCTGGCCGACACCTCCCACCTGAAGCAACACCTCCTTCTTCTGGCAATCAAGCAAGGCCCCATGCCTAGCCAACCAATCCATGCCGAGGATAACGTCGAATTCATTGAAAGGAAGCACCACCAGATCAGCCAAGAACTCTACACCTCCCACGAACACTTTACACCCTCTACAGACTCTATCCACCCGAACAGAAGTCCCCAAAGGAGTTCTGACGCCCCAACTAACACCCAAACTACTAGCTACAACACCCAATCTACTCATACATTTCTCAGATACAAAGGAATGGGTTGACCCCGAATCAAACAAAGCGTAAACGGAAAGATCTAAGATGGAGATCATACCGGTCACCACGTCGTTCGCATTCTCTGCCGCACCCTTGGTAAGAGCATAAAGCCTCCCTTGCTCCCCTCCAGCTCCAACAGGTGTGGCATTAGCTCCCGTTCCTCGACCAGCACTCGCAGCCCCCCGCCCCATACTGCCTCCAACTCTGCCTCCATAGCTCCTAGATGGAGCCCTAGGCCCCTGCACCGATCCCACAGACTGTGCTGGTGCAGCACTCCTCCTCGGACAGATGTTACTCCTATGACCCAGCTGTCCACAAGTGTAGCAGGTCACCGAGCTGGTCTCAGTAAATGACATTCACCAGAATGTGGCTTCTTGCAGATACCACACATCGGCAACCCTCTCGATGCTCCACTTCTACTTGCCGGTACCCGCCCTACGGCAGGTAGCACTCCTATGGCCGGGGAGACCACAGGTATAACAAACCATCACACCCCTCTGCGGGGCAGACTGCGCACCTCGGAAGTCGGAGTAAGATGTGTGGGCCCTCTTAGCCGGGTGGCTATGAGTGACCGAGGGAGAAGGCTGAGTCGACGCCTTCCGCTTCTTCTCCTCCTTCTTCTTGTTCTCCAGCCTTTCCCTTTCCAAAGCCGCTGCCTTAACTGACACAAGGCTCCCCATATCAGCGGTGGTGACTCCCTCCTGAATCTCCACTCTCAACCCATTCTTGAACTTGGTAATGAGCTTCCTCTCCCGGTTGGCCCGCTCATCATACCACTTAGAGAGAGAAGTGAACTCTATGTAATATGCCAGAACGGACTTCTCCCCTTGCTCCAAACTCGTGAACTCCTTGGCTTTCTCCTCACGCCAGAGGTCCGGGCAAAACTGATCACGAAACATCTCCACAAACTCATCCAATTCCATCTCTGGCGGAACCACTCGACTCTGCGGCATCGACTTCCACCAATTCAAAGCATGACCCTTAAACAGGAAGGCCATTGCTTGCACCTTAAGCTCCTCATCAAGTCCCATCTGCAGGAACTTGTACTCACATTCCTGAAGCCACTGCTCCGCCACCTCAGGATCAGCTACCTCACCGCTAAACTCCCCAAAGTTCCATCCCTTCAACAGACTCGGTTGGAACCTAGGAGCTCCTCCTCCAAAACCCGAGTTCCCGGTGGACCTACTTCCCATTGCTTGACTGGATTCACTACAGGAGGACATTAAACATTTCAGTTGACCGCTCAAGAAACTTCAGAAAACTCAATTCATCACTTGATTTCAAAACATCCCACCCATTTAAAACAGTTTGACAAAAGCCCTTGGAATGTCGGTCCCATACCGATGTCTCATCCTCCCTCCCAACGAGGTTAATTACTCCCCAAAGAGAGAAGATATTCAACCGGTACAAGCAGCGACAAACCAGGCTCTGATACCATTTGTAACACCCATCCCGAATCAACTCGGTGAAACCTGAGGTTGAACCGGTATCGAGTATTACCCAGTGAAAAACGACAGAGATAACAGTTAAATCCAAGCTTAAATAAGAGTATAAATGAGAGGCCTCCATAAACCAGGAAAAACATAAACTGTTTACAACTCCAAATCCATCATAAAACCCATAAAATCCAGCAAAAATCCGAAGGATACATAAATCCAAGTGAAAACCCCCAAAATGTCCCAAGTCAACTGAAATATGAAAATAGGTCAACTCCAAATAGGCACCAGTCTTCACCTCATCGCTTCAGCCCAGCACTTCTCGGTATCCACCCTCAACTCTGACGCCACACCACTCTCTCTAGCCACGGGATCCTGAAAGGGAGAAAGGGATCAATTTCCTATTGAAATTGAGTGAACCCACTGGGCCTACCTACACGTTGTCCTACTCTATGGAGCGGTCCCAACTCCGCACAAGACATTCAACAATGGAACCAACCCAACCCCCCTTTCCATATTTTAATTCCCTAAAGCAGTCTAGGTGATCACGTTGGTCAGTTCTCGTTCTCAAGCACAATTCATAACGATAGGATCACACCGAAGTAATACATCCATCCACAGCACACACAGCATCATCACATCACATCCATCAATCAAGCCACTACCACAACCACAAGCACACGAACATACACATTCATATTATCTAGGTGAGTTATTAGGCGCCAAGGAGTTATCCACACCACCACCGCCGGCCATCACACAACCAGACGCATCCACTAGGGATCCTTCCACGAAGGAGAACGACATCCGACGCATCCTCAAGGGATCCTTCCACTAAGGAGAACGACAACCATCCTTGATACCCAACCAAGGGATTCACCCCAGTGAATCAGACTCAAACCATCGGTATTTCGGGTGGGGCAGTGTGGGCTCCTTCAGGTTCTACTTCCACATACAAGTTTTAACATAGAACTTCCAACCCATCACAATCCAATTCACACCATCCACATTACAACACCATTTACCACGCACACGTATTCCATCCAATCCACGCCCCTGTCACATCTCAACCACAATCAACAAAGGTAACCGGCTAGCTCACCGGCCACCCCCACCTGCAAGTACAGAGGAGGCCATGTCATGAGTCTAGGGGTCACCCACCTGTTCCTCTTATTCAGAGCGACCCCACATTGGCAGGGCAACTCTCCTGCATCCACAACCGACAATTCATAATATCATAGCACCCGCACTCATTTCCCCAACATCCTAATTCTCATTCCTAAGTCAATCCATTACTTAGTTCACTTCAGTTCACACCCAACCCCAAATCATATCAATCAACAACAACAATCAATCACGGTAATCAACAATAGCAATCAAGCACATTCACAGAACAGTTTATCCCCTTTTACGCTCATAATTTTCATGCATAACCTAGGTTTTGTTCTAGGTCCAATTGAAACTCCTCACGCTGCCCAAACTACTTACACAACGCTAAGCCCTCACCTGGAATAGAAGACGAGGCTCTAATCGTCTTCTAGTTCCCCAGAAACTCAATTTCCAACCACCAAACTCGTAGCTCTACCCTTCCTTACTGCTCACGACCTACACCCAGAAACCCAAAATAGAGGTTAGCGATCTCTTCTCCTCGTCGCTACGAATCCATAGCAACAAACGGAACTCAATTCCGACCTCTACAGCTCCCGGAATCACCCTTCGAAGTTTGCTTGAAGTTGGTTCGTCAATGGTTTTCGGGGAGAGAGAAAGGGAAACGAAAATACGGATTTCTGTGCAATTTCCGTCCTTTTATGCACAAAATGTGCGCCTGGCATGTCAAAATGTGCGCCGGCGCACATTGACCCCCAAAAGGCGCACATTTTGAATATTCCGCCGAAAGTTTGCTGAATTAATTGAAAAGTGCGCCTGACACTTCTAAATGTGCGCCTGCGCACATTAGGGCCCAAAATGAGCACTTTTGGTACTGTACACAGTTCCCTTCTTTTGCAACTTCAACCCGGCACACACCCAAACGTCCCAAACCTCAAGAGACCCTCTTAAGTACCGTTTCCGGCACTCTAGTCACCCAGACTTGAGTTCCAACCCGTTCGGTTGGGCGGGGATGTTACAGTTTTAAGCCATAAAGTGAGTTTTTAACTTGCACACTCTGCCCTTGACTTGATCTTGAAATCCTGGAGGTGGATTTATATATACTTCTTCCAACAAATCACCATCCAGGAACGCATTTTTAACGTCCAGTTAGTGTAGTGGCCAATCTTGGTTTGCAGCTAGAGACAATAAAACCCGTATGGTATTAGGTTTTGCAACAGGTGCAAATGTCTCCTCATAATTGAGCCCTTGGGTTTGGGTGAATCCTCTAGCTACCAAACTAGCTTCAAATCGTTCAATAGTTCCATCCAAGTTATATTTGATGGTGAAAATCCATTTGCAATCTACAGTCCTCTTATCAGGAGGTAGCTTAACAATATCCCATGTATTGTTTTTCTCCGGTGCTTGAAGTTCATCAATCACAGCTTGCTTCCATTTTGGCTCTTAAAGAGCTTCTTGAATATTCTTTGGCACTTTAGTGTTGTCGAGGCTTGTAATGAACACCATGAAATTTTCACTCAATCTCTCGCAACCAACATGTCTTCCTATCGGGTGTTGAGTGCAGCTTCTTACTCCCTTCTGGGTTGCTATGGGAATATCTAAGTCTACATCCCATGTAGGAGTTGTAGGATCAACTATTGCAGTTTGGTCCTCACTGATTGTACTTGGTAGCCTAGTACTTTCAGCTTCCTTTCTCCTTTGGTATACATGGACTATTGGAGGCCTGATTTGTAACTCCCCCTGGCTGTTGTCATTACTAGCTGTTTCTGGGGTCACATTTGTACCCACATCAGTATCCAACCCAGTAATCAAGTCTAGAAATTGGGATTCAGTTGATTCTGCTGCTGTAGTAATGCACCGCCCCTGGGATTCAGTTCTGGGAAATAAAGATTGAGTCTCAAAGAAGGTCACGTCACGAATACAGTAGAATTTTCGTGTTTGCGGAGAGTAGCACTTGTAACCCTTTTGATGAGAGGAATACCCAGTAAATACACACTTAATTGACCGAGGATCCAATTTCGTGCGATGAGGGGCAGAAATATGGACAAACGCAGTGCATCCGAAAACTTTTAGTGACAAATTAGAAGAGAACACTGCCACTTGAGGGTTCGTCAGTAGTTTTTGTCGAGGGGTGGCAAAGTTAATAACACGACTAGGCATACGATTAATGAGATAAGTAGCCGTAAGTAATGCTTCACCCCAAAGATACTTGGGCACATGATGAGCAAACATACAAGCTCTTCTCAACTGAAGTTGCAGGTTTTGAAGAGGTACCTGAGAGAAAACCTCCTTTAGTCTGTCTAGTGATAAACATCTCAACGGATTTAGACCATTGGAGGTAGTTGCTTCTGGTTAGTTTATGGATAGCAAGGCCTCCAAGGATCGGCTCAGAATTTGATGATGCCATAGTCTTTGCGACAATAGGTGTAGAGATCAGTGTTTTCAATGCCGGATCGAGCTGGCCGGTCTGACCGGTTTAACCGTGAGCCAGCCCTCCGACCGAAAACGGCCAACAGTTTTCTAACAGAGAGTCAAACCGGTCTTCTGACCAGTTTAACCCAAAAAATCGACGGGTCCGTCCGAAACTCAACCCCCGGTCAGACCCTTAACAAATACGAACTGTTTTATTTTTCACGGGAAAAAAATTTTTAATGGAAATTGATTCTTTCGTATCCTCAATTCCATCACTTCGTTCGTAACCTTTCAATCGATGTTGCCGCATCCTCCTCCTTCAATCGCCGGCGCCGCCTCCTCCTCCTTCAATCGCCGACGCCTCCTCCTCCTCTTTCAATCGCCGCCACCGCCTTCCTCCTTCAATCGACGTTACCGCCGTCGCCTCCTCCTTTAATCAACGTTGTCGCCTCCTCCACCAGTTGACGTCGTTGCCTCTTCCTTCTTCCGACAGTGGACCCCGACACAGAAGAAGAAAACTAAGAAGAAGAAATGAAGAAGAAGAAGACTAAGAAGAAGAAATGAAGAAGCATACTAGAATAAATACAATAAGACATGAAGAAGTAGAAGAATAGAAAAAGAGGAGGGAGGCGGCGCAATGGTGAAAACAAGAGTTGGATTAGGGTTTCTAATAGATATATATACATGGGCTTATTATATTTTGGTCCTTCATTTTCAAAAAATGTCATATACAATCCTAAATTAATAGGTTATTGCATAAAAGTTATTAATTATACCTTTTTTATGATATTTTGAACTCTATGTACCTCCGGTTTGATCCGGTTTAATTAAAAACTTGGCCGGTCCGGCTTAACTATATTTATTTATTTATTTAATAATTAAAACGGTTCGACCCCGGTATGCAAACGGTCCAACCCCGGTTAAACCATTAAACCCTGAACCCTTGACCTTGCCAGCTCGACCCCCGGTCCGGTTCTGAAAACCTTGGTAGAGATGGCACTAGTAGTCTGAGAAACAGGGAAAGCAAATTCTAAACAAGGGAGATCCGAACTCATAACATGTGAGCTCCGGCGAAGGCGGAAGATGAAGCCAACGGCTCTGATACCATGGGAACTTTTAGAGAAGAAGGTCATAAGAGGAAAATAATTCACATTTATCTTATTAGGTTAACTGTACATCAGAATATATACTAAGAGATTAGAACTCCTATTTTAGGTAGGAAACCTAAATAAGCTAATTACTGCTAATTAAGAAAATAATATAACTATTCCTTCACAAAGAAGGAAAGTAGATGTAGGCTAACTTATTCAACACCCCCTTCTTCTCATCTCACTTCTCACAGACAGAAATAGATGAAAGACATACAACCAACTCAATCAAGATTCAAGACATCCTTCCACCATCCATCCTCGGCTGTCTGCTCTCTGCTCACACCATCATCATTTACAACAAGTGATTTCCGCTGACTTCTCAATGAATCTGTTTCCAAAAACATACAAACAAACACAACAATGATTCAAATTTTGAGAAATATGCTTCTCTTACTTACAAGAGATAGACAAGTAGGAATACATTCTTCTCCTCCTGGCAATTACTTTATTATATTCAATTAAAAATCGTTTCTGATAAACAAATTTTTGTACATTCTTTTCTCATGGACAAGAATCAAACTCTCAAATTTATGGTTAACAAACAAAGTGAACAACCAACAATGCCACACGTAATTATTAGAATACTTTATTCTTTAATCAAGGAAAAGTGGCAGTGTTTTTAACGTAACAACAAGAAAGTATAACTATAATGCTTTTGTTTATCATATCCCCAACAATTGATAACAAATTTATATAATTTTTTATCAACATATGAATTAAATGATTATATATTAAAAAGTAGAAATAATGAAAATAAAAAAAATTCAACGACACATCTAAGTAATCTAAATAAAAATAATTTTCCACTAAAATATTAACACAAAAATCGGTCAATGGGCCGATGATAATCTAGTGTCTATCAAAGTCGAAATAGTTTCACCCTTTCATCGACTTATTGTCCATTTTGGTCATAAACCTTTGGGGTTTGTAACAAACTGGTCATACACTTTTGATTTGTAACCTACTTGTCATTAACCTATAGGGTTTGTAACAATTTGTTCAATCCGTTAACTCTCCATCTAGTTTCTCCGTTAAGTGCTGACAACAACATGCCAACTCAACAACTTTTTCATGTCACCTAGGGCTGTATATGAGCCGATCCGAGCCGAGCTGAGCTTCAGCCTAGCTCGGGCTAGGGCTCGCCTTAATTTTTTCTGTCTCGGGCTCGGGCTCGTGACGAGCTCGGATAGGCTAGCTCAGGCTCGACTCGTTTATTGGTTGCCTGGGCTCGGGCTCTTCTCGAGCTCGGCTCGGGATCGGCTCGTTTACTATATTAAAGGATCCTGGCTCAGATTCGGCTCGTTTATAATACTAAACGAGCCAGATTTGGCTCGTTTATAATGCTAAATGAGCCAAATCCTAGTTAGACTCGTTTACCATCGTAAACGAGCCTAACCCGGGATAAAAAATATCAGAAATATAAGAAATTAAGCATTCTAAAAAAATACGATATAGGTGCTCCAAAATATTCTATTTAATTGAATAAAATAAAGTAATTTCAAAAATTAATTAAACCTCATTTATTCAGCTAGTTTGTTTTCAAATTCAATATTTATAAAGTTTATTCATACCCTAAAGAAGAGGTAAGTTGGTGATGAAAATCCTAAGACCCTAAATTCGAAACAATAACTTATTTAGAAATACATCAATTAATATGAAATGTAATCTTTGAGGATGGAAAGTTTCATTATAAATATTAAGCTTATATGTAGTCCGCAAAACGTCCTGACAACAAATAATTATGACCGCACTTTCGTCGCTTACTGGTATAGTGCGTCACCATAATAATATTGCTATGAAAGACCTAGTTGATACTCATTAATATATATTGACAAATTTATGTATAAAATATTTATTTGTTTAAACTTTAGTTCATGGGATTTTGAAAAGAATAAATGGGTGATATATAAAATATAACATAACATTTTTATATATACAATATATATGAACTATTAGTTAAATAAATGAGATATTATAGTTAACAATACTTACAATCATATTAGACAATATATCTAACAGAGTTCACAAATAACCATATATGCACGATTAGGCTTGGCAGGTCTGACCGAGTTTCTAGTTAACCGCCCGAAACCGGACCAAAAACGACGGTTAGAAAATAGACATGTTCGGGTTACGGGTCAGGGACGGTTAAACTCGACGCCGTAAGTTGACGGTGACGGACGAGGACGGATTTAGAGGTATCCGCACCATCCCCATGCCCGGACCCGGCCCGACGGGAATTCTATCCCCGAATCAACCCTAAACCTTGAACGGCGCATGCATCCATCTCATTATTCATTAATTTCCCGACACTTCAGTTACCAAAGCTCTCTCTCTTTTCTCTCGCTCACCGTCGCTTATATCGCATGCATCCAATCCATCTCACTTGATCGGTTGTGCCGCCGAAAATCATTACCCCTTTCGATTTTCAAAAGCAAGCCTCCCTCTCCTTGAACTCCTTCACCCAATACAACCCCAGAAAGCAGAAACCCTTCGATTTCTCCTTTTTTTTTCCCAATAAATTTGTTCGACACAATTATGCTCTTGTTCACTAACCCTATTTGGATACATATCTGCAGGTTTGTGGCTATAAATACCGCTTCTATGTTCTTCAATCTTCACATATTCTTCCATCAATCGAGGTCAGTATTCGAAATTTAGGGTTTTGTTGTTTCATCGTTTTATTCAATTCTAGCGACTGACTTTTGTTTATGGGTTTTCTCAGGTGTATAGACGAGTGAGTGAACAATTTCAGACATGCAGATGCAGACAGCAACAATTCAAGGTGAGAGTCGTTCTTTTTGTATTGATTGAATCTTTAGGTCTTACTACTTCATATGTATCCAAATTCAGAGCATAATTCTTTGTTGATTGATTCTTGCCAATTGTGGTACTTCCAGACAACATGAATGGGGGTGAGGTTGATATCCATGTCGATCAGTTGCCTGTTGTTGAACCTAACAACAATGGCAACCAAGTATATCCCCTAGAGGAGACCGTTGTTGGCAATGATAACCACCAAGCTGGTGCTGAAGAAGAAGCAGTAACATCTCCAGGTCAGGGTAAGTGTAAAAGTCTGGTTTGGGATCATTTTGAGAGAGTTAAGGTTAATGATATTTGGAAGGCTAAGTGTAACTATTGTAGGAAGTTATTGGGTGGTGATTCCAGTAATGGTACCTCCCACCTGAGGAGTTATGTGAAGTCATGTATTCAGAAGAGAATACATGATGGATCACAGAAAGTTCTTGGTCCCAATTTATTAATCAAAGGCAAAACTGAGTTGGTTGCTACTGCTTATAATGCTGAAGTGTGTAGGAAAGAACTTGCTACTGCTGTGTTGATGCATGAGTACCCTCTGTCTATATTCGATCATTTACATTTCAAGAGGTTTTGCTATTCTCTTCAGCCTCTTTTCAGTGTTCCTTCAAGGAACACATTGAAAAGAGATGTGATGAGAGGGCTAAGATTCAGAGGTTAATTGACTCTAGTAAGGGCATAGTAGCAATAACGACTGATATGTGGACAACTAGTAACCAAAGGAAAGGTTACATGGCTGTCACTGCACATTATATCGATAATGGATAGTGTTTGAGGAGTCAATTGTTGAGGTAATTCATCTAAACCTACAAAACTTATAACTATAAGTTACTACTTCTCTAACTGAGCAACTGGTTGTCCAATGAAAGTTGTTTATTGTCTTGTTGCAGGTTCATCTATGTCCCAGCTCCTCATACAGCTGATAGGCTTGCAAGGTTTCTTGTTGACTATTTTATGGAATGGAACGTTGACACTAAGGTATCAACTATAACCTTACATAATTGTAGCACGAAGGATAGTATGCTTGAACATGTTAAGACCAAATTAGCACTGCCTCTTTTGATAAAGGATGGTGCTTTAATTCACATGAGATGCTCTGCCCATATTCTGAATTTAGTTGTCAAAGATGGCCTAGATGTTGTGAGAGATGGGATGGAGAAAATTCGCGAGTCTATGTGTTATTGGATGGCTACTCCTAAGAGATTGGAATTTTTTCAAGAAACCGCTAAACAATTGAAACTTAGACATGATAAAAGGCTTGTTTTAGACTGTCCAACTCGTTGGAATTCTACATATGCAATGTTAAGCTGTGTCATGCCTTATAGTGATGTGTTCAGTAGACTGAAGCTTAGGGATGCTCAATACAATTGTTTGCCTTCTACTGCTCATTAGCAATTTGCTGCCATTGTTTGTGAGAAGCTTGAGGTTTTCAGCTTGATATCTGACATGTTTTCTGGATCTAAGTACCCCACCACTAATTTGTTTTTTCCTCGTATATGTGACCTGAGGGTAAAAATAACTGAATGGCTTTGGGATCCAAATGTTGTGATATCTAATATGGCACAGTCTATGTGGTCTAAGTTCAGTAAATATTGGGAAGTGATTCACCAAATTTTGGCAGTTGCTGTTGTGTTGGATCCTAGATACAAGCTTGAGATTGTTGAGTATTATGCTGAGAAAATAGGACCTGCTGAATGTGGCTTTAGTGCTGTTTTTGTTAAGCAGATCTTGTGTGATCTCATACTGGAATATCAATCGAGACATGCTAAAAACCAATCATCTGTTGGGGTTGGCTCGTCTGATCTTGAGAATGGTAATGCCACATCCAATGATCTTGACTTTCAGTTGTTCCTTACTAGGAAAAAAGCTAGAACAACTGCTGTTGTTACTGAGCTCGACAATTATTTGAACGAGGATGTTCTACCTCGTTCTTCTGACTTTGATATCTTGATGTGGTGGAAACTTAGTGGACTGAAATACCCTATCTTGCAAGCATTAGCAAGAGATGTTCTTGCTATCCTTGTTACCTCTGTTGCATCTGAGTCTGCCTTCAGTTATGGAGGTAGACTTCTAGACCCCCATCGCAGCAAGCTGCATTCTGCCACTGTTGAGGCATTAATGTGTACTAGGAGTTGGTTAAAGGATGAATATGAAAGAGGTACAATACTAACTATTCTAACTCTATTATGAATATGAATGATTGAAAGTTCGAATATGGAAGTTCTAACTCCACTATTATGCAGATCCTGCTGTTGGGAACAACATTGTGGAGCTGGAGGGTTGCTTCACAGCTCTGGACTTGCATTCTGGGAGTGATTATGAACCAATCGACATAGAGGACCAAGGTAACTACAACAAAAACAAGCTTTTGCGACAATTGTTGAATAATCTAGAACGACAATTTCATTAAACGTCGCTAAAATGCTAAATTTTGTAACACTTGCGACATTTTGAGTAAATGTCACGAAATTATAACTTTTAGCGACATAAACCAATGACATTTTTTATGTTCAGATGTATGCGTGTCACCTGTCTTAAGTTCATACATAATGCAATCAATTAGAGCATTTTAACTCAAATGTTGCGCGTATGTGTATGTATAATGGTATTTTTTATGTTACTATATTATTTGATATATATTTTAACTTAAAAACATATATTTAAGTTTGGTGCATTCTATCTAACATAAATATCATTTCAACATTCATAGTATACTTAATTCAAAAAAAGCATTTTATTGTCACCCATTTAAGTTTTTGTTATTTTTATCTACAAAGGTCGAATTTAAATGAAATAAATTTAACGTGTAAATCTCTTTGTACTCATGTAAATAATCTTCGTATTCATGTACAAATTTCGTATAATGTAAGGTATCTAGGCTCTTTTGTACTTGATTTTACACGTATTCACCTTTTGTAGACGGTACATGTATACAAACTTGTAGTAATTGTATAGATACACATTGTACACACTCATGTGCAAACACCCTTAAATGAATTAAATAAATATGTGATATAAAAAAACCAGTTATGATGTATGACATAATGGTAAGGACTTAATTTTATAACATTGAGGTCCGGGGTTCAAATCCCAACGTCAACAAATGGTAAACATTCTTTTCCAGGGCGAAATAGGAGCACTAGCCAAGGTTTGATGGCACATGGTAGGATGTGGTTAGCGAGAGACAATGGCTAAAGGTTCGACAGTGGAGGACTACCTGGTGACCAGTGGTTAGCGAGTGACAATGGCTAAAGGTTCGGCGGTGGAGGACTACCTGGTGGTTAGTGAGAGACAATGACTAAAGGTTTGGAGGTGGAGGAGTACTTGGTGGCCAGTGATAGGTGTGACTTCCAACAACAAACGATGGTTGAAAAGGGAAGGTCGTTGGAGACGGTGTCGAATGAAATATATACATTTAAGTAACATATATAAGTGTTACAGCACTTTGTGACACATATAAATGTCGCAAAAAATACTCACCAACATTTATTGTAAGCATCACAAAAACATAAAGCGACACTGGTTTAAGCGACATTATTATGACACTTGGACAAAATGTCGGTGAAAACTTGTAGCGACATTATTTACCTTTTTAGCGACACATTAAAAGGTCGCAAAAACTTGTTTTTGTTGTAGTGTAATTTGCCTAAACCCTAAACAATGTAGAATTACCTGCTAAAAAATTAGAACATAGATAGTGATTAATGAACTTGTGCTGTCTGGTGTGTAGGAGGATCTCAATCTCAAGTTCCTCCTAGATCAACTACGGGCTACAATTTTGATGACATAGACTGATTACCGTAAGAAAGGTAGTTAACAGAAATACTGAACTCTGTCTTTATGTATTTTACAATATCAACTGCCAAGCTAACTTGATTAGAGGTCTAACTGAGAGCTATTTTCGATTGTATATTTCAGGGTTTGCTGAAATGACTAATGAGAACTCGAAGAGTTACCTACCAGATGTTTTCTAGCAATGAGATGCCTTCATGAATGACGACTGATGAGTTCACAAGTAGTTTATGTTTGCTTGCTTTTCTAGTTCATATTAGCATTTTAATCTACACTCACCAGCAGTTAGGGTTGGCAAGTTTGAACTTTGAAATTCCAAGTTTGCACTTTCTTGTAGTAGTACTTTGTTTGAATCAAACAGTTTGATGTGTCATCGTCGACAATGCAGTAGTTTAAGTGTTGAGTCAACAGTTCAAGTTTGTTTGTTGGATGAATTGTGGAATGGATTGTGGATTTTGATTTAATGAAGTTTATCGTTAAATTGGTATGCATGATTGATTTTCTGCTGATTTCGATCGATTTTTACGGGTTTAGTAGGGCATAAATCACCGGCGGTTAAACTTAAAACCCGTCGGTGATGGGGATGGGAGGCCATCGGAATCCGATGGATATTTTTGGCCGGGGATTATCCGTCCCCGATGCTTAATTGGTCGGGCATTGGATACCACATACCCGTCCCCGATTGCCAAGCCTATGCACGATACCATCAATGCATCCATAAAAACATTGTCATCTTCGCCCTATAGTCATCTCAAATATACACAACTCACTTATCTCTATCATCACAAAAACTCTTCTTTATAAAGTTTCAAACTTAGACTCTAAGGTGTTCATATACTCTTCCAATTGTCATAACAACGACGAAGGAGGTGAAATCATTGGTCATGAAGCTACTAAAGTTGGCAGTGGCTCTTGAAATTCACTACAACAGAAAAGTCATTTTGTCGCAGGCTGTCTGTGACAAAAGAACCGGCCTGTGACAAACGTCGTCACAGGCAGAGGGCTTTGTCGCAGGCCGGTCCATGTCTGTGACAAGTTTGTCGCAGGCGGCCTGCGACAAGCGTCTGTCTGTGACAAGTTTGTCGCATGCCGCCTGCGACAAGCGTCTGTCTGTGACGCGCTTTGTCGCAGGCGGCCTGCGACAAAGCAATGTCTGTGACGCACTTTGTCACAGGCAGCCTGCGACAAAGCACTGTCTGTGACGGGCTTTGTCGCAGGCCGCCTGCGACAAAGCGCCTATGCCTGCGACAAACGACTGAATGACTACCCTGAAGTTCAGGTCTGCCATTCAGTTCGTTAGTTCTCTCAAACTCTTCTCTCTCTCTTTCGACGTCCGACAGCCCAACTCGCCGTCCGATAGCCTACTTTCGCCATCCCGAACCCCCGTCCGACGTCTTAATCCGCCGTCCGACATCCCAAACCTCTCTCCGCCG
Source organism: Linum lewisii (assembly GCA_034768395.1). Lineage (NCBI taxonomy): Eukaryota > Viridiplantae > Streptophyta > Magnoliopsida > Malpighiales > Linaceae > Linum > Linum lewisii. Next base: position 24,401,174 of record CM068304.1, read on the forward strand.
ACGTCCGACAGCCCACGTCCGCTGTTCCAAGCCCACGTCCGCCGTCCCAAGCCCCCTCCCAAGCATCCGTTCCAAAAAGCGAAGCCTCCCTCCGACGACTGAAACCCCTCCGACGTACTGCCGCTTCCACCGACAATCTCTGACATCTCCATGTGAGTATCATCTATTCCGATCAATTTTCCTATTAATCGAGTTCTTGATTTTTCATATGAAACGAGTTTCTGATGGCTTCTTTCCCCCAGATTCATCAAGGTCAGATCATCAGGGTCAGATCATCAAGGCCAGATCGATATTCTAAGGTAAAAATCATCAGTTCGTCATTATCTTGTTCAATTTTTTTAGCATGATTCTGATTGGTTTCCTTCGGTCATAGATTTCGTGGAGATTTGGTGGTTGTTCATTTTCTGCGGCAGTGCGTCGGATTGTTTCCGGAATTTCGTTCTTATTTTTTTTTGGTAATTTTCTGTTCTTGTTCATCATATTGCATAACTATTTTTTTTTGTATTCTAATACGATTATTTTCATTTTTTGTATCAGATTTTGTATTATATTTGGGTTCTCCAGCGTTCATTGGTTGTGTTATAGAGTTCTTGCTTCAATTTCCTAGTACGATTCTTAAGATTACAGTACGTTAATACCAATTCTTAAGATGATGATCATGATACTGATAAATATGTCAAATCTTAATATAATAATCTTGATTATGAAAAAGTATTGTTAATGATTTAAATTATGCATGATGTATAAGTGAAATATATGCATGTAAATTACCATTTTTTATGTATAAGTGAAATATATGCATGTAAATTACCATTTTTTATGTATAAGCCTGACGAAAAGCCCACTAAAAGGCAGGCCCACGAAACCAGTCCAGTATGAGGCCCACGGAAAAACGGGCGAGCTGGCCCTGCCGGAGGCCCAAGAAACAAGCAGGTCGGCCCGTCCAGATCCTTTGTCGCAGGCAGTCGTTTGTCACAGGCCGTCTGTGACAAACGTTTGTCGCAGGCGCCTGTGACAAACGACTGCCTGCGACAAACGTTTGTCACAGGCCGTGTCTGCGACAGGCTGTCTGTGACAAAGTTTGTCGCAGGCAGTCGTTTGTCACAGGCCGTCTGTGACAAACGTTTGTCGCAGGCGGCCTGCGACAAACAACTGCCTGCGACAAACTTTGTCACAGACAGAGCCCGCGACGAATATTTGTTTGTCGCGGCTCATTTTGTCGCAGGCAAAATCGAACTTCGTCGCAGGCGCCGCCTGCGACAAAGTTTGTGCTTTGTCACAGGCCCGCCTGCGACAAAGTTCGATTTCGCCTGTGACAAAATCCCCGTTCTGTTGTAGTGATTGTTGATACTCTTGATTTAAATGGTTATCCATGGATATTTTTTTTATAATTCCAAGGAGATTGATTAATGATCCCATCCACCAACAATTGCAAACCCAATGGTGTCATTATTGCTGCCTTGAACGCCATGGTCAAAATTCAATCTCGAATATTAGTATTGAGTGATGGACATAATGGCTTGATCTCTCTCGTTGTAGAGATTTGAGTCCCCAAATTTTGAATCGTTGTAGAGGAAAGAGAATATCCAATATAATCATGCTAAAATGGGTTTGGTTGGATCGAAATGAGTTGGATCTAATGACTTTATGTTTGATGGCATGGAATTTTAAATTATTATTTTAGTTGACGTGGTTGGCCGTAAGATTTTGGATGAAAAGTTGAACAAAAGTGGGTGAAATATCGATATCTTCCTAAATTAAACTTGAGTCATTGATATGTTAACGATGAAAGTTTAAGTGACCAATATGATAGATTGTCTTAACTTGAATGGCCAAAAATTTTATTAACCCAATTATTAATTAGCTCTTAATGTGAAAGAATTTATTAAGAGTTGGTATAAATTTTATTTTTGATTTAAAATTCATAGATGAGATGGAAAATTGAGAGAATTGTTTGGTCCTATGTGGCAAAAATAATTTGATGATCTCCCACAGATTATTTTAAGATTTTAGGCCCATTCATCGATTTTTTTTTCGTAGCAACTCCTGAGCGGGAGTGATATTATATCATCTTTACCTGGAACTATATGAAGTGAAATTTAAGAAATAGAAAGAATAAAATTAGTAAAAAATAATGCATGTGTAAAATAAAGTAGCAATTATTTTAGTGGTTCTTTACATTTTGGCTTAGTCCCATTTTTCTCTCTCCAATTAATCACAACACCCACATTATTATTACTAGTTTTTTACCCGGCCGGTTGGCCGTGCATATGTAATTTCTTTTATATGGTTTGTCTTAATTTAAATAGTAATAATAAGAATATGACTTATAAAATTGTAATATCGTTGATTTATTTTGATTCATTTGTATAACTTATTTGAAGTTTAGTTAAGTTAAGTCTAAAATAAAAAAATAAGCTTCATGATTTCTAGATTATAATCTCTTAATATACTTCATTTATAAAATATAATTTCTGATGATATCTACATAATTCTCTCTTACGTCATATATACTAATAAATTTAAGAATTTCATTTTCTAAAAATTTAATAAAGGATAACTAAAAATAATTACCTATTAATTATTACATTATTGGATTTGAATTAAGAGCAACCATAAAACAATTAAGATTGTGAAAAGTTGATTTCTCCTTCTAACCTAATTTCTGCAGTGTTTGTTTGTTGTCATTTCATGTTGATTACCCATAAGATTGAGTATGGGCCAGATTCTTCCAAACCCGTCCCCGTAGTTTTTTTTTTAAAGAAGGTCAAATATTATTTATGCCTCATCAAACAAACATCCATCAAAGTTTCACGTAATCAGTCCGGAGACTCTGATCCTATTACAGTCTCAAACGAAAACAACGATCGTCGTGCTAACACATGAACAACCATATTTCTACTTCTTCTAACAAACACAACCTTCTTCCTCGATTGATCTCATCCTCGCAGCTTGTTACCCGCTCAAACTAGGTAACAGGTTCCCCTATACCCGCAAACTTTACTCGAAAAATGGGTAATTCCCGACCAAATTGGCCGAATTTTAGGTGGGCATTTTGTTTATTCTCATCTAATATGTACACTACATGTGATTATAAAGAAAAATATAATTAATTTAAAATATTAATAATATAATATATGATGCACATTTTTCTTATTTGGTCTTTTGTAGTAAAATTCAAGAAAAAAATTAATGAAAATTGTATATTTGTTAATCGAGAATTTTCAAATGATTTATTTTATCTATTTATCATATTTTTTAATTATTATGAGTAACTAATGATTATTTATTATTTATTATAATAGTATATCATACCAACAAATTATTGACTAATTTAAATATAATACACATTATAGTAATGAATGACGAACTTAGGTACAATATGTCAACATATTAGTGGTACCTAATAAGAAGTATGGTTTTTTCTATTTTTTTTTTACTAATATCTACAATTTATAATTGTGTAAACATATTTATGATATTGTTAAACATAAAAATATGTATAGTGATAAATTTGATAGCAAATATGAGTGTTATTGTATTAGTATGGTTAAGGTTTGGATATATTTCATAACTCATAAACACATTAATGTTAGTGCATTTATATAGTCTTAAACTTTCTATTTCATAACTTATAAACACATTAATGTTAGTGCATTTTTTTATGAATATTATAGTTTCATTCCAAAAAGAAAGAGGATATCAATGGATCAAACCTCAAGGTTTACAGCATACAACCAAACATCAAAACTAATTACATTTGCAAAGAAAATCCAAGCGAAGAGACAACAGATGAAAAGCTCTTGCTACCTAAAGCTTGGTAACCTAACTCCGTGAGAATAACTTTTGCTATACTATCTAAATTGGAGGAGGCAGCCCCATGAAGCCTCAAGCAGCGCTCTCTCCAAATATTAGCCACAATGGAAGTCCACACTGCCCCTCCAATCAAAGCTTGAGCACCCGTAAACTTACTCAAAGCATTAAGAATAGCAGCTCCATCCAAGGAAGAGAAAGCAGCCACCCTTCCTAAAAGCTTATCACATAGAGCATTAGAGAAACTACAAGCAAAGAACATATGATAGTGAGACTCTTGAACACCAGCATTACAAAGCACGCACTTAGGATTAGCTGGGATCCCCCACTTAATTAGGCGATCTTTAGTTGATAGCCTTCCCAAGACATAAAGCCAAGTGATAAAGCTGTTCCTAGGTCTACAACCAGCTCCCCAAACTAAGGAATACCAGTGGACTTCAGAACGCTTAGCACGAATGGAGTTCCAAATAACAGAGAGCTTTATCTTATCATATGGGGCATTGTCCCAGTAGTTAACATTAGCAGCAGTAGAAAAGTGAGTAAAGAATGACTGCCTGAGTTTTAGCAATCGTCTTCAAACCCACGATCTTATGCCAGGAGAAAGAGAGGATAAGTCTCTTCCTTTGATCCTATAATGTCGAAGCCAAGCCACCCAAAAGAGCCTTGACTCGCAAAAATGTCCCACAGCAATCTGAAAACAAGAGCTCTATTCCACAACTTCAAATCTTTTAAACCTAAACCCCCCTCTTTCTTTGGAAAGGTAATATCAGTCCAGGCTACTTTAGCCTTTGTACCAGAATGTCCATCATCTCCCCAAAGAAAAGAAGCACAGATTTGCTGAATGCGTTTAATGATACCAAGTGGAAGAGAGAAAACTCTCATCTAATATTGGGACAGACTAAGAAGAACCGAGTTGACCAATTGAAGATGCCCCGCAAAGGTTAATGTTGTGGAGCTCCATCCACTGACACGTCTAGTAACTTTGCTTATAAGGATATCACAATCACCGACAGAGAGCTTACTAGCAATCAATGGAAGACCCAAGTACTTAACTGGAAGTGTGCCAAGCTGAAATCCAGAGAGCTGCTTCATTCTAATCAATGTATGAGAAGGAATCCCTGCACTGAAGAACTCACATTTCTCCGGATTATCCTTTAAACAAGACCAGTTAGCAAAATTTTGAAGAATCGAAACAATAACTTCAAGGCCATATTAGCTACCATTAGAGAAAATCATCATGTCATCTGCAAATGCTAAATGAGTCAGTTTAATCTTCAGGCACTGAGGATGGAAAGGCAGAGACCTAGATAGACCTGCAATATCCAGGAGATGAGAGAGACCTTCTATAGCTATAACAAACAAATAGGGAGACAAAGGAATTCCCTGACGCGCCTCCTTTTTTGCTGGGAAAAAACATGCAATCCCCCATTAAGAGATATACTATAGGAAGCAGAGTATATGCAGGATTTTAACCACCCAATGAACGTACATGGGAACCTCATAGCTGTGAGATATTCAGAAGATAATCCCAACTTACCGAATCAAAGGCCTATATAAGGTCCACTTTGATTGTGCAGCGAGGAGAGACATTGGAATGATTATACATGCGGACTAGTTCCTGAGCCAAGAGAATGTTGTCAACTATCTTACGATTCTTGACAAATCCAGACTGAGACTCACTAATGACATCAGGGAGCACTAGCTGTATACGGTTGGCCAGAATCTTCGCCACACACTTGTAGAAAAGAGAGCAACAAGAGATTGATCTGATTCCCGAACTTGAGACGGACTCTTCACCTTCGGAATAAGGGTAAGAGATGTAGCATTCAATTCATGGAGCATCTTGGAAGTGTTAAAAAACTCCAAAACCACTTCTGTAAAGTCTGCCTCAATAACATTCCAGGAAGCTTTATAAAAGGTGGCATTAAATCCATCAGGGCCCGGAGCTCTTTTTCCATCCATTTGAAATACCACTTTTCTAACTTCTTCCCTTGTAACCTCCTTAACAAGCAGATCACAGTGTTCATTAGTAACAAATTTGTCAAGGACTGAAGTAAGAACACCAATACTCGGAGGGGAGACGGAAACATCAGCAGTACCCAATAAACCCTTATAAAAGCATATGAATTCAGCCACAATGGTATCAGGTTCTGACAGAATAAAACCATCACTAGAAGTAATCTGCCTTATAGTATTGAAAGCATTTGGAACCTTGACAGAACGATGGAAAAAACTCGTGTTTGAATCACCCTCTGACACTTCCCGGATCCTGGATTTCTGACGCAAAAATCGCTCCTCAGCAAGCTGAAGAGAAAGGAGAATAGCAGTGGCCTCCTTTTCTTTGATAACCAACTCACGAGAAGGAGAAATGAGCATCTCAATCTGAATAAAAGCCAAGGAACTAGCAGCCTACTTTACACAATTTGAGATATCACTGAAATGAGCTTTGTTAAATTTACAAAGAGCATACTTGAGATCTCTTTGCTTCCTAAAAAGCCGAAGCATAGGCTCACTAGGTGTGAACTTGTCCCAAGAACTCTTTACACAATCCAGAAATCAAAGAACCTAAAAGGCTTGGGGTAGGAATGGTAAGATGAATCAAGCTGAACCAAAATACCTGAGTGATCCGATAAGGCTGGAGGAAGAACTGAAACCTTAAAATGCAGAAAAGAGGTAAACCAATCCTCATTAGCTAAAGCCCTATCCAACCGACGAGCAATCCAACAATCATCCTGCTTGTTTGTCCAAGTGTAGAATGGCCCATAAAACGGCATTTCAAGCAAGTTACACTTATCAATGAAGTCATTGAAGTTAGCCATACTAGCAGAGAAGTTAACACCATTTGAAGCATCCTTTGAACCTCTAATAGCATTAAAATCTCCTAACACTATCCACGAAGAATTTCTAATCACCTTCTGAAGGAGAAGCTTATTTAGCTCCAATCTCTCGTTAACATTGTCGGATCCATAGATGAATGATGAACGTTGTAGGACGTATCAAATAACTAATCTACCAAAATAGACTAGATCGTATTCTACTCGAGGTCTCTTCTTCTTGTCTACTCAAATATGTTGGCAAATTACTCCATTTAAACAAGTTGTGCGTGGTGTGAGTTCCACGACTTCTAATCTAATAAACAAAGGAAAATAAAAGACAGAAAGATTAAAAGGGTTGATTAACAATAAGATAAACGAGCTAGATTTCGAATCCCCCTTAGATTACCAAAGCATTGGCGATCACAAGACCAGCGGTTTTCAATTCTCATTCAATCGGTTTCTATACACCACCATAACTACTGACCCTTAGGTTTAAGTCTGGCGAACGTTCGCTCTATCCGATCTAGCTACCAAGATTAATTAGTCGCCCGGGTACGGTCGCCTCTCGCGACGACTAAACTAACTGGTGGAATTACTAACGATTTATGAGTTACTCTTGCAATGGATTACCCCTAACTGGTTCCTACGAAAGGCACACTCCAATGAATAGGTTAATTGGTTGAATTGATGTTTTAAAGAGAGGCGAGCGTTCGCTTCTATCCTCAGCTTAACAAGAATCTAAACTAGGTGATCAAGGAAGACAAGTTTATGCGCCAAAACAGGGAAGCTGTCTGGCGACTAACCCTAGCTTGCATAACCCTAATCTAGGCGACCAACTAGAAGAGAAACATAAACAATGAAGAACAAAACAACCATGCAAAAAGAAACTGATTGAACTTCGAATCTAATTACTGCCAATCTGTGACCGCTTTAAAGCCCTGGGTCACTTAGGGTTCGTCTAATCTAAGCTCTACAAGTTCAACTACTCATAATGACAACAGAAGAATCAAAGGCAACAAAGGAAATCATCATACAGAGGAAGATCAGATAAGAACTGAAAAACCTAATTCTGACGACTCCGGCGAAGCTTCAATCTCCTGGATCTTCAACTTTAAGCTCCGAGCTCTCCGAGGTGGAATGATGGCGTCATGATCTCTCCACGGATCTTCGAACTCTCTAAACTCTATCTATCGACCCTAGAGTCGTGGCTATTAAGCCAAAATTTGTGTATATTCAATCTGGCTTCAAAAAGTCTATATATAACCCCAGAAACCCTTTACAAGTTGGAAAAGGCTGAAAATTAGGGTTTCTGCCGCAATTTTCAAATAAGTTTTCGCCGAAAACTTTGGAAGTTTTCGCCGAAAACTTTAGTTAAAAATCCCTGGGTAAAGCTCCAACTTGTTTCGATGATTCCCGCTCCATTTGAACTCCAATTTGGTCCCCGTTTGAAGCCTGGACTCGTGAGAGAGTCCTCTATAATGTGGTAACATGGAGGCTCAACATAAAATCTCAAAAAAGGGAAAAAATAGCCAAGAAATGGACAATGTACGCACTAGGAGCCTAAAATTACATAATAAACACATTTTCACCAAATACTCATCAAAATGGCATCAAAGGGGCACGAAATGTCGCTTAAATGGGGCTGAAAATCACGTCAAATCGAGTGTCATCAATACCCCACACTTAAGCTTTTGCTTGTCCTCAAGCAAACAAAAGTAGAACACACTCAAATTCACAAATGAGACGAGATTAAACTGAGATTCAATTCTAACGATTTGGGTTAGACTGTTCCACGTAGAAAAGGTGACCTACACATGCAAGAACATTAACCAAACAAGTTTTGATCTCACTAATTTCTGCACACTTCAAGTAGTGGTTTTAACAAAGCTCGTTTCTTGGCAAAACAATTAATTATGATTAACCGACTACGATAACACCAATTCTAATCAAAAAGACATTAAGCTCTAGCCATGATGTGGACGTGGAGGTAGGAAAAGTGACGTGGCTATCGACTCGACTTCATCCTCCTCTAGATCTGTACGTTACATGTTCTAGCTAGGACCGATTTAAACAACAATTTCTTTCAAGATTCAAACTTTCTCCATTGATTTACTGCATACTAGTGCTCGATACCAAACACTTCACTCAGGTGTTGGACCTGCCTAGCTCACAGTATTTGTGCATATGCTAGTGCTCAACCCGAACACTTCACTTAGGTGTCGGGCTTGCCTAGCTTTATTTTCAGCACTTTAAAGAACTTAGCATTGATTTGCACAACTTTAGTACTTGATTTAACAATTTAGCCATTTGATCCTAGCTAGTTATAACTTTTTACACAAGATTTTGAATTGGATTTTCGTCTAATCTCAAGCCACAATCACAGGTGAACAAATATGGAGTGAAAAACATGGGAGAAGCTAGCATTTATCATCTTAGAATGGTGTTATCGAGCTTTGTTATTAACAAACCAATTAATTCAAAGAGTGATTTGTGATCTGTTATGACCTAGACTCATTTAATATTAGTGTCGACATGTTGGTTACAGGTTCTAAGTGGAACAGTCTAGACGTCATTGTGAAAAATTGAAGTCAATTTAACATCAAAAGTCAAGAATTGAGCAATTCTATGCTAGAGAAATTTCAAATTTGAACCACAAAATCACAGAAAATCAAGCAAGATCATGCATAACCCTAGACTCCTACCCCACACTTAAACAGTTATGTGTCCTCACAGGACTAAACTAGAGTAGAGAGATACGAAGAACCTGTGATGAGATGGTCGGTGTAGTGGATGAACACGAAGCGTCCGGAGCAGAGCGGAGTAGCTACTCAAGATCCTACAGAACAAAAACAACAAAAAGATCAAAAGGATACCGGGACAAGTGTCCCGGATTCACACAAAATAAAAGTCGAACAAAGAAGGTTAAGGAGAATTTTGAAATTACGGCACAAATTCACGGCACGGCACTCCTAGAGCAATCTAGAATGTCTAAATTCAATCAGATCAGCAAAAATCACACTAAAATAGTAGACACGCAAAACGAGGTAGACCGGTATTAAACTTGTCAAAATTCAACAATCAGCATGTCAAAAGATTCAAAATTGAAAACCCAACAACTAACCTTTGAGACACGACTCAAGAAAATGAACGGAAAGCGACGAAGTTGGCCAAAAACGTGAAAAGCTTGTTTCGGGGATAACCGGAGCTACAGAGCTCCGATTTGGGCGATCAAGTATGCGTTGGAATCGGACCAAAAAAATGAAACTGGTTTCAAGAACAGACACAAGTTGTCGGCGAAAACTTAAGAAGTTTTCGCCGAAAACTTCTTCAAAAACACACAAAAATAAAAAAAAACGTTCACTGTTTGAAAAGATAACAAAGTGTTCGGCGAGATTTTTTATTTTTCGCCGAAAAATATTTTTTGAAAACTGATTTTTTTTTCTTTTTGAAAAACCTGACACAAAAATTAAAACTAACGAAAAATTAAAACTGACACTTTGGCTCCCCCGAACCGACTCGAACGACGAAAAAGACTGACTCAAAAATTCAAAAACGGACTCCAGCCGTGGGTTGCCTCCCACGAAGCGCTCTCTTTTAACGTCCTTGAGCCGGACGGTACCTGTTAGGGACCCCAACTCAGAAGCTCCTTGAAGTTAATCGTCTTCTTCAAGGTGTGCGGTTGAGTGCCATGTAGCACTCCAGAAGGGTGATGCAGCCGGTAGTGCTCCAGTAGATCGCGGTTCTGTTTGGATGACCAGTTCTTCTCGAATTCTCCAACCAGAGGAGGAAAGAGGTAGTACGGCGTGGCATGGTGAATGAGCTCCATCTTCTCTATCTTATGATCATTCAGAGGTCTCTTGGGATCGAGTATGTAAACTTCTAAATCCATGACCTTGTTGCTTTCCACGTGCTCGTCTCTGGCTTGATCTACAGGTTGACTCGGCGGAAGTGTAGGTGAGGGTATCTCCTCAATCTCTATGTGCTCCTCTTCGGCTTCAACTTCGGGATGGATTGGCTCCATGTCTTTATCAACCACCACCGCCAAGGATTCTTCTAGCTCATAATAGTCATGGACGGGCTCATCTTCTTCTTCGAACATCTCCTGAGCGTCTTCTGTCATTAACTGCTTTGGTTGCTCGAGCTTGATGTCCGTCGCGAGATGAGCTTGTAGCATTGAGGAGATATTATCCAAGGGAGATTGGGTTCTCGATGAGCATTGTTGATGTTCATGAAGCATCTCTTGGTTATCTCTAGCGCCTCTTCGATACTCTTGTTGGTATATCTCCTGGTAACCTTGTAGCATTGAAGAGATCTTATCAAAAAGGGAGTCAAATCACGTTGTCTGTTGTTGTTTATGTAATATTTCTCGATAATCTTCGAGATATGGTGCTTCATTGATGTACCACTCTTGGTACTGGTAATCCCACCTGTTATCATGCATAATCAAAACTAAGAAGCACTACGCAGGTAAATCATGGAAATATGGAGGAAAATTAAATGGTAAGGCGGAAAGGTAGAAGAATAATTTGCCAACTCTTCTTTCAAACAATTAGAAGAGTCCCCGACAATGGCACCAATTTGATGAACGTTGTAGGACGTATCAAATAACTAATCTAGCAAGGTAGACTAGATCGTATTCTACTCGAGGTCTCTTCTTCTTGCCTACTCAAATATGTTGGCAAATTACTCGATTTAAAAAAGTTGTGCGTGGTGTGAGTTCCACGACTTCTAATCTAATAAACAAAGGAAAATAAAAGATAGAAAGATTAAAAGGGTTGATTAACAGGAAAATAGACGAGCTAGATTTCGAATCCCCCTTAGATTACCAAAGAATTGGCGATCACAAGACCAGCAGTTTTCAATTCTCATTCAATCGATTTCTATACACCACCATAACTACTGACCCTTAGGTTTAAGACTGGCGAACGTTCGCTCTATCCGATCTAGCTACCAAGATTAATTAGTCTCCCGGGTACAATCGCCTCTCGCGACGACTAAACTAACTAGTGGAATTACTAACGATTTATGAGTTACTCTTGCAATGGATTAACCCTAACTGGTTCCTACGAAAGGCACACTCCAATGAATAGGTTAATTGGTTGAATTGATGTTTTAAAGAGAGGCAAGCGTTCGCTTCTATCCTCAGCTTAACAAGAATCTAAACTAGGTGATCAAAGAAGACAAGTTTATGCGCCAAAGCAGGGAAGCTGTGATATGATCCAACAATGCTGCCCCGATGCCAACCGGTATTCCTACACCCTACCAGGATCCCCTGGCCTAGGCAAGACCCTAGGGCCTCTTGAGAAGCGCATGAATCCAAGGGCAGGCCATCCTCGAGCCCTAAAGCCAAGGTATGACAAGAAATATCGACTAAACCCTTCACTTGCAGGTAGAAAGACTCCGAGGAAGGGAATGCTATCCCAAGCCATGCTGATGGCCGAGGGTATAAGCCCTAGCACCGAAGAGAAGCTTCAGCCCGCTCCTAGTCTGACCTCCAGGAGCCCTGAAGAAGAAGTCGGTTCTTTGAGTGACCCTCTGGAAGCATTTCTGGAGTACAGAAGGAAGAGAGCCCAAGAAACCTTGACCCGAAGAAGAGAGCTGTCAAAGATTGAACCTGAGCCGAGGCATGAGAAGACCTGGAGTCCTTGGCCCCGAAGCATGACACTTGGGCTGACCACGGAGAGCTATGACCAAAGCTACCTGGAGGCCTACTGATGAACCTAAGATCGTTGTTCGGGTTCAAACAAATAACTAACAAAGCTAACAAAAGCTAGGGTAGATCGTATTCCAGGGGTACTTCCTACCTCAAAGGTGTTGGCAATTTAATTCAAGTTTAAACACAAGTTGTGCGTGGTGTGAGTTCCACGAATTCTATACTAAAATGCAAAGATAATTTGAAATGAGAAATAAAGCGAAGAAAGATTGAAGATTGATTGATTGACTAGAAAGATGACAGACAAGCTTAGACTTCGAATCCCCCTTAGATCACCAAGGCAACAGCAGTCACAGACCAGCGATTTTCGATTTTAGTTCTTTCAGTTCATAGACACCATCATAACTCCTGACCCTTAGGTTTAAGACTGGCGAACGTTCGCTCTATCCGATCTAGCTACCACGATTAATTAGCCGCCTGGGTACGGTCGCCTCTCGCAACGACTTAACTTAATTGGTGCAAATTCTAACGATTAATGAGTTACTCTAGCAATGGATCAACCCTAATCGGTTCCTACGAAAGGCACGCTCCAATTATAAGGTTGATTGTTCGATTTGGTGTTTTAAAGTAAGGCGAGCGTTCGCTTCTATCCTTAACTTAACAAGAATCTAATCTAGGCGGCCAAACCAGACAAGAAACACAGAAAACGAAGAACAAATCAAACATGAAAGATGAAACTGAATGAATTTTGAATCTAATCACCGCCGATCCGTGACCGCTTTAAGCCCTGGGTCACTTAGGGTTCATCTAATCTAAGCTACACAAGTTTAGCTACTCATATTCAATACAGAAGAATCGAAGGCAAACAAAGAATACATCTCAGGTAGGAAGACAGAGAAGAACTGTAAAACCTAATTTCGATGTTTCCTGGCAGCTTCAATCTGCTGGATCTTCAACTCCTAGCACTGGCTCTCCGAGATGGATGGATGGCGTCACGATCCGTTCCTGGCTCCTCGAACTCTATCCACTTGCTCTGTCTCTCTCCATCTTTTTGTTGTGTGTGTGTTAATTGTTGTCAAATTGTCAGTCTGTCCGTCCCCCCTTAAATTGCCCGTGTTTTTCAGTATTTATACCTAACCGAGATTTTCTGATTTCAACTGGGATTTTCGCCGAAAATAGTAGAAGAATTTCGGCGAAAACTTCTTCCTACTCGGGGCAGTGGATTCCTTCCTCCATTTTCGGCGAAAACCCAAGGTTATTTTCACCAAAAATACATGTATAAATGGGGCAGGCGTTTCCTTTGACTTGAGCGATCTCTCCGGTTGATTTATGTGTGATTCTTCGGGGTTCCAACGTCCAAGACACGTCCTTGGCTACCATATTCGATGGCAAAAACCTGTGCTAACATAAAAACACTAGAAAACCATTAAATAGACCCGAAACGGGCCAAGGTAACACAAATGGCACGAGATAGGGCAATCGATTGAATATTCGTTATTCTACCCTAAAAACCATGTCTTAAGCAAAGAAATGTCGCTTAAATGAGGCTGATAATCACGTCAAAACGAGTGTCATCAAATACCCCACACTTAAGCTTTTGCTTGTCCTCAAGCAAACTGAATAGAAGCGCTCACGTTCACAAATGATAAGATCGATTAAATTGGAGCTCAATCAAACACAATGAATTATTAGACGGATCGATCCTAGAATAAGAAACCTAACATGCATACAGATCAGCCAAACTACCTGGTCTCACTAATAAACTGCACATGACAAGTAATTAGCAACCAATTATGCACGAATTTGACCTGACCGACCAGACTCCTCACACAGGATATATATAGTACAATGGGAACTCTCACTCTCTGTGTTTAAGGACGTGTTTCTGCTCTCGATCATTTTCTGTTACCGAATTCGGTCATAGGTTTGCATTTTGACCACATCTCCACCACTGTGACAACACGAGTATCTAGTCAAGAAGGACTTCCCTGCTAGGACCGTAATGAATTCTACACTACTCGGGTTTATGATGAGATGGATGATGGGAATGTATGATGATGGCTTGGTGCGGTGTAGCTTTCGACTAACTTCCCTCGAATCTAATCTATGGCTTCCTACCGTCTAACCAAACACGGGTGAAATAATGAACGCTCGTCCTATGATACCCTCAAGCAACCTAGCACTTATTCTTTTTCTTTGCGCGAATTTTTTTCTTTTTCTTTTTCAACTTTTCTTTTGACTTCGTTCTTCCATTTGTAGGGAGAAGAACGTTTTATTGAACTAAAACTTTGAATTTTTCCTGATTTTTCTTTTCTTCACTTTTTTTTTTGAAATTTTCTTCTTTTCTTACTTTACTTTTCTTTCTTTCTTTTGTGCCGAATTTCTTTTAGTTGCTAGATGGGTTTACACGTCTGGACATATTAGCTAAGACCACCTGTTTAATGGCTATAGGCAGGTTACCACAAACCGACTTCCGGTAGGTCAATCTAGAACTACAACCACAGGGGATCAACGGGGAATGAAAAAAATGGGAAATGGCTGTAATGTATTATCGAACCAAAAGAACAGGCCAAGCTAAAGGGTCTAAACCTAGTGGATTTATCGTTTGGTAGGCTATCTGGCTCAGTAGCTGAATCTAGGTGCCCCTATCCTTCTAGAACTTGTGTCATCGTGTGGTCTCGAATAGGTCTCATGCAAATTCTAACTCATTCAAGTAAACAGAAAACCACTCAGAAAGAATTAAAATTGCAAGTTACGTGCAATGGATCAAAAGTTCACAGTTGGTTTGCTAGTCGGATTCGGTCATTTTCATTCAGTCAAGGCTACAAACTACAAGTGTGATTTTAAAATTCTGTTCTGACCAGGCAATTTAGCATCAACGTATACAAGTTGGTTCTCAAGTTCTAGGTTAAGCAGTCTAAGCATCATTATGAAGGTTTGAACAACAACTTAACCTCAAAAATCAAAAACTGAGCCATTCTATTGCTAGAGAGACTGGACAGGAATCACGAGGCACACAAGGATAGGCAATCAAGATCATGCATGGTTATCTAACACCCTACCCCACACTTATACTGTTCTGTGTCCTCACAGGACCAAACGAGAGTAGAGAGAAACGAAGAACCTGGAGAGTGGAGGGCGGTGTAGTGGATGAACGCAGAGAAGCCGGGGTGGAGTAGCTACTCAAAATCCTACAAAACACAACAACAAAAAGATCAAAAGGACAACGGGACAAGTGTCCCGGATCCACACAGAATAAAATGGGTAGAAACCCGAAAAGAAGAAAGAAAAGACAAGGAAAAGGATAGAAACAACCTGATCACTGGTCCGAGGGTGGGGGTGGAGTCGGGATAGGTGAAACGCCAAGCCGCTGCTCCAGCTGCTTTCGCCATGCGATATCATCTGTGTGTCTGGCTGACTGGTCGGCCATGAATTGCTGGAGAATGGACCAACGCTCGTTCTGAGTCTGTTCATGTGCTACTCGGTCCTTCTGCCATTGAAGCGAACCAGCCGAGTAGTCTAGCTGCCACTTCTCAATACGCGCCAGCCTTTCATTCATCTCCGCGGTGATTTGCGCTCGCGACGGCGGGCGGTCAACTGACTGGTGAGTGCGGTGAGGGAGCGACGTGCAATGCTCAATAGTCTCTGACAGGTCGATGCGCCGTGCTATGGCAAGTTCAGCGCCTATATGCTCAATCGGGATACGAGGAATATCGGGGCCCCATTTGTCACCGAGCTGGAGGTTGTCGATCAGAATTGAAATGAAAGGTCCTCCTGGAAGCTCAGAAGGAAGCTTCTTGGCGGTAGTGCGCTTGTGAAAGAATCGTGCAAGCCACCATCCGGGATGCAGGTTGGAATCCTCCTCTGAAGCACAGAATAAAATGAGCTCCTACAAAGAGACATGGTGACGGCTCGACTTGTTGCAATAACACAGAGACTACACCCAAACATAATGCAAGAATTTAAGAATAGGGTGAAAGATGTCACTGACCTTGGGGTTGACGATGGGCGAGGTCTCATCTTCGCAGCAGGCCCATCTCCACACGGCTGGGTAAGGAGCACTCGTGATGGAGTATATGTCCTCGAAGCCAGCTAATGCTATATCAAAGTTGACGCGCGGATCCAGCAGGCGGCCGAACTCGCGAAGGGACTTCTCATGAAGAATACCACCGAGGCGAAAGGAAACAAATTTCTGCTCACGAAAGGGCTTCGGGGTGAGGTGCCAGAATGAACTCCAGAACTCTTGGGGGGCGACAAGCGGGTAGGGGGAGCCGTGAGTTGTCAACACTCGCAAACCGGCTTTATGAAGAGCGGTGTCGATGGTCGAGTGCCAAGCCGAATTGTGCGCCCTGAGACTGTCTAGTGAAAGAACTGCCACTTTAGCCGGAGGAATGTCTTTGATCTTCTGAAAGACCTCTAGCTGGTGCGGCTCCAGTGCGGCGATGAAAGGATGGATAGCCCCATTGGCAGGTGTAGGAATAGAGGAGATAGGAGTCGCAGGGGTCGGTGTATCCTCGGGAATGATGGCCACAGCCGTCATTGTTGGTGCAGCTGGTGCGGGTCATCGGGAAGGTGGTGCCTTGCTCTGGCGAGCTGAGGATCGCTGCGCTCCGTCTGCACTGGTAGTCTTAAAACGCTTGGGAGCCCTGTAAATCACAACTCAGAGATGACCAGCATTAGATGACAAGAATCTTACCCCACACTTAAGTTGACAAGTTGGGGTAAATAAATTAACCGAGAGATCATCGAATCAAGATATAGCTTTAAAGAACTGTCAATTCATTTAGCAAGCATGAAGAATGGAATGATTCAGCGACACAATCTCACAGACAACAAATCACGCTTCTGAAAAGGCCACAAAACAATACCAGAACCTAGACAATTGATACCGACAAAGCAATCATGAAGAATGAGGGAGAACCAAAAAGTCAACCATAGTCAACCATGCCGAAAACCGAAAGTGAAAAAAAAAGCCAAAAGATGCACAATCAAATGCTGAACAACTAACCGTGAAGACATGAATCGAGAAAATGATTGGAACTCCTAGGAATCGATGAAAAACTTGAAAACTAGGTCGGCCGGAACCAGAGCTGAAAAGCTCCGATTCTAGGGTTGGGAACTAGGGCAGGACAAGGAGATGGGCGGCGGCTACTGTTCAGTGGGGCGGCGGCTGCGGCCGGTCGGTTTCAAGGAGGCGGCGGTGGCGAGGCAATCGGCGGGCTGGCGGGTTTTTAAAGTAGGTGAGGAAGTTGTGCAATTTTTCGGATGGGAGGCGAAAATAGGGAGGCCGAAATCGGGTTAAATAGCCGAAGGGTAGCACAAGATTTTTGGCAAAAATCAAGGGTAATTTTCGGCGAAAACGCAATTCAAAATAGGTTTCGACTCGGCAAAAAGATAGAAGTTTCGGTCCAAAAAGTGGAGACAGGAGGAGCAGGTTGATTTTTAAAACACATTTTCGGCGAAAATAATGACACATTTTCGCCGAAAATTTATGTGAAAACGGCAGTTGATTTTATTTATTTTTTTAATTCGAATCTGGGTTTAAAACAAAAATGACTCAAACGAAAAGTTACTGGCTCCAGCCGTGGGTTGCCTCCCACGAAGCGCTCTTGTTTAACGTCCGTGAGCCAGACGATACCTGGAATCGTGTCACGGTTCCGTCGTGAAGTAGTGCCCGTCGATGGAAGAGACAGCTAACCCTTGCAGATACTTCTTAAGCCTATGCCCGTTGACCACAAACGGTTCTTGATCGTGCAATTTAATGTAGACGCTGCCTAGGGGTGTCTGTCGGACCACAGTATAAGGGCCAGACCATCGAGATTTCAACTTTCCAGGAAAGAGCTTTAATCGAGAGTTATATAAGAGCACTTCTTCTACAGGGTAGAACTGCTTGATCGTCTTCAATTGAGAGTCATGAATTCTCTTCGTGCGCTCTTTGTATAGCTTCGTGCTCTCATAAGCGTGGAGACGGTTGTAACATCCCCGTCCAACCAAACGGTTTGGAACTCGAGTTCGGGTGATTGAGGCATTGGAAACAATGTTCTTGAGGTCCCATCGAAGTTCGGGACGTCCGAAATTGAGTTGGGTCGAGTTAAAACACTTTGGGGGTGCTATTGATGACACGTGAGCCATGTGTCATGTTTTGAGTGCATGTGTCATGTTTTGAGTGCATGTGTCATGCTTGAGTGTTAAAAACTCAGATTTGAGGAGTTCTTCACTCTTCCACTTTTTCCATCTTTCCCCAAACCTCTTCACTTTGTCATTTTCTCCAACTTTCCCCAAAACCCGTACTTGAAGGAAACCAAAAACCCATTTGGGTCAATCCTTGATTCCGGGAGTTGTAGAGCTCCGATTGACGATCCATTTCTTGCTACGCGTTCGTGTCGGAGAGAGGAAGAGATCGCTGGTCGTAGTTCTGGCTGGGTCGGAGTAGGCTGCTGTCAGTGAGGAGGAGAGGAGCTACGACTTTGGAGTTGTAGAACTTGGCCGTTCGGGTTTCGGGAGTCATTTTAGAGTCTCGTCATCTTCTCCAGGTGAGGGCTTAGCGTTGTGTAGGTAGTTTGGATGACGTGAGGAGTTTCAATTTTGACTTAGATGGGATTAGGTTATTGCATGAATTGGAAGAGAGTAAAAGGGGATTTTGTTATGTGATTAATTGTTGTACATTTGTGAAAGTTGGTCGTTGTTGTATGCTTGTCGATATGATGGATTGCGTGATGATAGCGGGCTGTTTGTTATGTGCCATGAATGGGGGAGATATTAACCTTGATGCTTAATGGATTGGAGGTAGTAAAGAGTGTAGGAGGGTTGGGATATGATGTTGTAACTGTGTTCTGCCCGAGTTGATAGTTGTGGATTGCAGGAGGGTGGTCCTGCCAATGTGGGATCGCCCTTACACGATGGATAGGTGAACGGTTCCGCCAAAATGTGGCTGTCCAATGAAGGATGTACAGGAGGGTAACCCTACGACTCATGACATGGCTTCCCCTGTACTTGCAGGTGGGGTGGCCGGTGAGCTAGTCGTTTACCCTTAAACTGTTTGTGCCGTGGGAGGCGTTGAATGATTTGGATGGTGTTGGAATTATGTGATGATGAGATGGTGTGGATGGATTGATTAGTAATCTGAATTGTATGAGTTGTGATACGAATATGAATATAGAACTGGAAGGAGCCCACACTACCCCACCCGAAATACTGGTTGTGATTGAGTCCGATTCACTGGGGTGAATCCCTTGGCTGGGTTGCCAAGGTTGGTTGATTTCTCCTTCGTGGAAGGATCCTATATGGATGCGTCGGAATGTATTCTCCTTCGTGGAAGGATCCCTAGTGGATGCGTTTGGTTGATGTGATGGTCGGCGGTGGTGGTGTGGATAACTCCTTGGCGCCTAATAACTCACCTAGATAATATGAATGTGAATGTTTGGGTGCTTGTGGTTGTGGTAGTGACTTGGTTGATGGATGTGATGTGATGATGCTGTGTGTGCCGTGGATTGATGTATTAATTCTGTGTGATTCTATTGTTATGAATTGTGCTTGAGAACAAGAACTGACCAACGTGATCACCTAGACTGTATTAGGGAATTAAAATATGGAAAGGGGGGTTGGGTTTGGTTCCATTGCTGGATGTCTTGTGCGGAGTTGGGACCGCTCCATAGAGTAGGACAACGTGTAGGTAGGCCCAGTGGGTTCACTCAATTTTCAATAGGAAATTGATCCCTTCTCCCCTTTCAGGATCTCGTGGCTAGTGGAGGTGGCTGAGGAGTTTGAGTTCGAGGTTGATTTCGCGAAGTTCTGGACGGAAGCCATGAGGTGAAGACTGGGATTACGCGAAGTTGACTTTTCTGTTCATTTCAGTTGACTATGAGGTTTTGGGGGGGGGGGGTTTATGTACTTTCTGATTTATGTTGGATTGGAGGATTGATGATGGTTTGGATTGTACTCGGATTTCAGTTTCGCGTTTCTATGGAGGCCTTCCATGTTTTTACTGTCTTTTGATCACCGCCAATTTCCCTGTTTTACCCTTGTTTTTACTCGGTAGTACCTAGGACCGGCTCAACCACGGGTTTACTCGGGTTGATTCGGAACGGGTGTTACAAATGGTATCAGAGCCTGGTTAGTTGCTGCTGTGTGGGTGAATTGTCTCTTCTTCTAGAGGAGTAATTAACCTCATAAGGAGAAGAGATGAGCATCGGCACGGGACCAACTTTCTAGGGATTTTTGCAATCGTTTTAATCGGGTTGGGGAATGGTTTTGAAAGAAAACTGTTTGGAAAAATTTGATTATGAGCAGTCAACTGAAATGTTTAATGTCCTCCTGTAGTGAATCCAGTCAAGCAAGGGGAAGTAGGTCCACCGGGAACTCAGGGTTTAGAGAGGAGCCCTCAGATTCCAACCGAGTCTGTTGAAGGGGTGGAACTTTGGGGAGTTTAATGGGGAAGTGGCCGATCCTGAGGTGGCCGAGCAGTGGCTTCAGGAATGTGAGTACAAGTTCCTACAGATGGGACTTGGGGAGGGGCTGAAGGTGCAGGCAATGACCTTTCTGTTTAAAGGTCATGCTCTGAATTGGTGGAAGTCGATGCCGCAGAGTCGGGTAGTTCCGCCAGAGATGGAGCTGGATGAGTTTGTTGAGGTATTTCGCGATCAGTTCTGTCCTGACCTTTGGCGCGAGGAGAAGGCCAAGGAATTCATGAGCTTGGAGCAAGGTGAGAAGTCTGTTCTCGCATACTACATAGAGTTTACCTCTCTCTCTAAGTGGTATGACGAGTGGACTAACCGAGAAAAGAAGCTCATCAGTAAGTTCATGAATGGGTTGAGGGCGGAGATTCAGGAGGGAGTCACCACCGCTGATATGGGTAGTTTGGTGGCCGTTAAGGCGGCGACACTCCAGAGGGAGAGGTTGGAGAACAAGAAGAAGGAAGAGAAGAAGAGAAAGGCGTCGGCTCAGCCTTCTCCTTCAGTCACTAATAGTCATCCGGCTAAGAGGGCTCAGACATCTTATTCTGGATTCCGAGGTGCGCAGTCTGCCCCACCGAGGGGTGTGAAAGTTTGCTATACCTGTGGGCTCCCGGGTCACGTGAGTGCTACCTGCCGTAGGTCGGGACTGGTGAGTAGGAGCGGAGCATCGGGAGGGTTGCCGATATGTGGTATCTGTAAGAAGCCACATGTCGGGGAGTGTCTTATGCTAAGGTCAGCCCCGGTGACCTGCTACACTTGTGGACAGCCGGGCCATAAGAGTAACGTCTGCCCGAGGAGGGGTACTGCACCAACTCAGTCTGTGGGATCGGTGCAGGGGCCTAGAGCTCCGTCTAGGAGCTATGGAGGCGGAGGTGGCGGCAGTATGGGACGAGGGGCTGCGAGTGCTGGCCGAGGAACGGGTGCTAATGCCATGCCTGTGGGAACTGGGGGAGACCAAGGGCGGCTGTATGCTCTCACCAGGGGTGCAGCAGAGAATGCTAATGACGTGGTAACCGGTATGATCTCTATCTCAGATCTTTCCGCTTACGCTTTGTTTGATTCGGGTTCTACCCATTCCTTTGTGTCTGAGAAAATTTGAGTAGCTTGGGTGTCATAGCTGGTAGTCTAGGCGGTAGTTGGGGTGTCAGAACTCCTTTGGGGACGTCGGTCCGGGTAGATCGTGTGTGTAGGGGTTGTAAGGTGTTAGTGGGAGGTGTAGAGTTTTTGGCGGAGTTGGTGGTGCTCCCTTTCAACGAATTCGACGTTATCCTAGGAATGGATTGGTTGGCTAGACATGGGGCGTTGCTTGATTGTCGGAAGAAGGAAGTGTTGCTTCAGGTGGAAGGTGTTGGCCAGGTGGTGTTCAAGGGTGTTAGAAAGAGGGAGACATCACCTATGGGATTAATTTCAGCAATGCAAGTTTTCTCTTTGGTCCGAGAGGGGTGTGAGGCTCTGTTGGTTCAGGTATCGGTTGAGCAGAAGGAGGAGTTGGGAAAGGTGCCGGTAGCTCGGGAGTTTGCTGATGTGTTTGAGGAATTACCTGGGGCACCGATCGAGCGTGAGGTGGAGTTCAATATAGAGTTGGTCCCTGGGACTGCTCCAATCTCTATTCCACCTTATCGCATGGCACCGGCGGAGTTAAAGGAGTTGAAGGAGCAATTGCAGGAACTCTTGGATAAGGGGTTCATCCGCCCAAGTGTATCACCGTGGGGGGCACCGGTGTTGTTTGTGAAGAAGAAGGATGGGTCGATGCGGATGTGTATTGACTATAGGCGGTTGAACAAGGCGACGATCAAGAATCGTTACCCACTTCCAAGAATAGACGATCTCTTCGATCAATTGCAAGGGGCTGAAGTGTTCTCGAAGATAGACTTGAGGTCGGGTTATCACCAATTGAAGGTGGAGGAAAGATCGGTGCCAATGACAGCCTTTAGGACCCGCTATGGACACTATGAGTTTCTGGTGATGCCGTTTGGTCTCACCAATGCTCCCGCCGCGTTCATGGCTCTTATGAACAAGGTCTTCCACGAATATTTGGATAAGTTCGTGATAGTGTTCATCGATGATATTCTCATCTATTCCAAGAATGAGAAGGAGCATGCGGAGCATTTGAGGATTGTTTTCCACAAGTTGAGGGAGCAGCAACTTTTTGCCAAGTTCTCGAAGTGTGCCTTTTGGTTGGAAGAGGTGTTGTTTCTTGGACATGTGGTCTCTAAGAGAGGTGTGGAGGTTGACCCGAAGAAGATTGAAGCGGTGGTTAACTGGTCCCCACCTAAGGATGTGTCGCAACTAAGGAGCTTCTTGGGTTTGGCTGGTTATTATCGAAGGTTTGTCGAGGGATTCTCCACTATAGCCCCCCCTTTACATAAGTTGTTGAGGAAGGAGTCAAAGTATGAGTGGAGTGAGGCGTGCCAGAAAAGCTTCGAGGAGTTGAAGAAGCGGTTGACTTCAGCTCCGGTGTTGACCCTGCCGGTGGAAGGTGGCGAATATGTGGTATTTAGTGATGCTTCACTGCAAGGGTTGGGGTGTGTGCTGATGCAGAATGGGAAGGTTGTTGCTTATGCCTCACGTCAGCTTAGAGTGCATGAGGTGAACTATCCGACCCACGACTTGGAGTTAGCCGCAGTGGTGTTCGCCTTGAAGTTGTGGAGGCACTATCTGTATGGTGAGACGTTTAAGATCATGACCGACCATAAGAGCCTTAAGCACCTTATGGATCAGAAGGAGCTGAATGGTAGGCAACGGCGTTGGATGGAGCTCTTGAAGGACTATGACTGCACCATTGACTACCATCCCGGTAAGGCTAATGTGGTTGCAGATGCATTGAGTCGGAAAGAGTTAGTTGATCTTAGGGCGTTGAGAGTGGAAATGCAGATGAATGATGTGGGAAGTTTGCTTGCTAAGCTTAGTATCCGACCCATGCTGAATGATAGGATTGGTGAGGAGCAAATCAAGGATGCTACTTTAGTGGCTATTCGAGGGGAAGTTGAAAAGGGCTTGGATAATGGGTTTGAGGTAGTTGGCGGGTTATTGAGGTGCAAGGGACGAGTGTGTGTGCCGGAGGTGGAGGAGTTGAGGCAGGGGATTTTAGAGGAGGCTCACTCTTCGATGTATGCTATGCACCCCGGAAGACTAAAATGTACCACGACCTGAAGTTGAGTTTTTGGTGGCCGGGGATGAAGAAGGACGTGGCACGTTTTGTGGCGACTTGTCTGGTTTGTCAGAAGACGAAGGCGGAGCATAGAGCTCCGGGTGGGTTACTCCAGTCTCTACCAATTCCGGAGTGGAAGTTCGTGGACATCACCATGGACTTCGTGTCGGGTTTTCCGCCAACCAAAGAGGGGAAGGATGCCGTGTGGGTAATAGTCGATCGTTTGACAAAAGTTGCTCATTTCATACCCATTCGGTTTAAGCCAAATGTGGAGGAGTTGGCCAAGCTGTATATAAAGGAAGTAGTAAGGTTGCATGGGGTTCCTCAGTCCATCGTCTCTGATCGTGATCCGAGTTTCACATCTCACTTTTGGAAGGGGCTGCATACGGCGTTGGGAACTAAGCTGAAATTCTCAACGGCATATCATCCCCAGACGGATGGGAAATCGGAGAGGACGATTCTGACTTTGGAGGAATTATTGAGGAGTTGTGCGATGGAATTCCAAACTCCATGGACGGAATTGTTACCTTTGGTTGAGTTCGCCTACAATAACTCATATCATAGTAGTTTGAAGTCCGCTCCTTTTGAGGCTTTGTATGGGAGGAAGTGTAGGACGCCTTTGTGTTGGGATGAAGAAGGTGCGAGAGTGTTGTCGGGTCCTCAAGTTGTACAAGAGACGGCTGATCGTATTAAGGTAATTAAGGATAGGTTGAGAGCGGCCCAGGATAGGCAAAAGGCGTATGCAGATGGTCGAACAAGAGAGTTGAGTTTTGATGTTGGGGAGAAGGTATTTTTGAAGGTGTCGCCATGGAAGGGGCTGATGCGTTTTGGTAGGAAAGGAAAGTTGGCACCTCGATACATTGGTCCTTATGAGATTCTAGCTAAGTCGGGACCGGTGGCGTATTTGCTGGCACTGCCGAAGGAGTTAGAAAGGATGCACAACGTGTTTCATGTGAGTATGCTTAAGCAGTATCATGGAGACCCTGCACACGTGATTCAGCCGGAGGAAGTGGAGATCGAGCGAGATTTGACTTATGAGGAGAAGCCGGTTGCCATAGTGGATAGGCAAGTTCGGGTTTTGAGGAATAAGCAGATTCCGCAGCTCAAGGTGGTATGGAGGAACCACGAGAGTGAGTCGGCTACTTGGGAGACCGAGGAGGATATGAGGCGGCGGTATCCGGAATTAGTGGAAGCTTATGCTTCAGGTATTTACGTCCCTTGATGTGTGTTCTGGTGTTTGCTCGTTGTGGTGAGAGTCTCGAGGGGGTCTAGGGTGTGTTGGGTGATGGCCTGGTGTGGGGAGTTGATGTAGGAATGTTGGGTGGTTGAAGGAGGGCTGTTAGATCGTCGTTAGGGATTCTGGGGGTTAATAGGATGCTTGGATTGCTGCAATTCTTGCTGTACTTTCCAAATCGTGTCGCTAGGAGGAGTTGGGGATGATTTCGGGGACGAAATCCTTGAAGTTGTGGAGACTTGTAACATCCCCGCTCAACCAAATGGTTTGGAACTCGAGTTCGGGTGATTGAGGCATTGGAAACAATGTTCTTGAGGTCCCATCGAAGTTCGGGACGTCCGAAATTGAGTTGGGTCGAGTTAAAACACTTTGCGGGTGCTATTGATGACACGTGAGCCATGTGTCATGTTTTGAGTGCATGTGTCATGTTTTGAGTGCATGTGTCATGCTTGAGTGTTAAAAACTCAGATTTGAGGAGTTCTTCACTCTTCCACTTTTTCCATCTTTCCCCAAACCTCTTCACTTTGCCATTTTCTCCAACTTTCCCCAAAACCCGTACTTGAAGGAAACCAAAAACCCATTTGGGTCAATCCTTGATTCCGGGAGTTGTAGAGCTCCGATTGACGATCCGTTTCTTGCTACGCGTTCGTGTCGGCGAGAGGAAGAGATCGCTGGTCGTAGTTCTGGCTGGGTCGGAGTAGGCTGCTGTCAGTGAGGAGGAGAGGAGCTACGACTTTGGAGTTGTAGAACTTGGCCGTTCGGGTTTCGGGAGTCATTTTAGAGTCTCGTCATCTTCTCCAGGTGAGGGCTTAGCGTTGTGTAGGTAGTTTGGATGACGTGAGGAGTTTCAATTTTGACTTAGATGGGATTAGGTTATTGCATGAATTGGAAGAGAGTAAAAGGGGATTTTGTTATGTGATTAATTGTTGTACATTTGTGAAAGTTGGTCGTTGTTGTATGCTTGTCGATATGATGGATTGCGTGATGATAGCGGGCTGTTTGTTATGTGCCATGAATGGGGGAGATATTAACCTTGATGCTTAATGGATTGGAGGTAGTAAAGAGTGTAGGAGGGTTGGGATATGATGTTGTAACTGTGTTCTGCCCGAGTTGATAGTTGTGGATTGCAGGAGGGTGGTCCTGCCAATGTGGGATCGCCCTTACACGATGGATAGGTGAACGGTTCCGCCAAAATGGGGCTGTCCAATGAAGGATGTACAGGAGGGTAACCCTACGACTCATGACATGGCTTCCCCTGTACTTGCAGGTGGGGGTGGCCGGTGAGCTAGCCGTTTACCCTTAAACTGTTTGTGTCGTGGGAGGCGTTGAATGATTTGGATGGTGTTGGAATTATGTGATGATGAGATGGTGTGGATGGATTGATTAGTAATCTGAATTGTATGAGTTGTGATACGAATATGAATATAGAACTGGAAGGAGCCCACACTACCCCACCCGAAATACTGGTTGTGATTGAGTCCGATTCACTGGGGTGAATCCCTTGGCTGGGTTGCCAAGGTTGGTTGATTTCTCCTTCGTGGAAGGATCCTATATGGATGCGTCGGAATGTATTCTCCTTCGTGGAAGGATCCCTAGTGGATGCGTCTGATTGATGTGATGGCCGGCGGTGGTGGTGTGGATAACTCCTTGGCGCCTAATAACTCACCTAGATAATATGAATGTGAATGTTTGGGTGCTTGTGGTTGTGGTAGTGACTTGGTTGATGGATGTGATGTGATGATGCTGTGTGTGCCGTGGATTGATGTATTAATTCTGTGTGATTCTATTGTAATGAATTGTGCTTGAGAACAAGAACTGACCAACGTGATCACCTAGACTGTATTAGGGAATTAAAATATGGAAAGGGGGTTGGGTTTGGTTCCATTGCTGGATGTCTTGTGCGGAGTTGGGACCGCTCCATAGAGTAGGACAACGTGTAGGTAGGCCCAGTGGGTTCACTCAATTTTCAATAGGAAATTGATCCCTTCTCCCCTTTCAGGATCTCGTGGCTAGTAGAGGTGGCTGAGGAGTTTGAGTTCGAGGTTGATTTCGTGAAGTTCTGGACGGAAGCCATGAGGTGAAGACTGGGATTATGCGGAGTTGACTTTTCTGTTCATTTCAGTTGACTATGAGGTTTTGGGGGGGGGGGGGTTTATGTACTTTCTGATTTATGTTGGATTGGAGGATTTATGATGGTTTGGATTGTACTCGGATTTCAGTTTCGCGTTTCTATGGAGGCCTTCCATGTTTTTACTGTCTTTTGATCACCGCCAATTTCCCTGTTTTACCCTTGTTTTTACTCGGTAGTACCTAGGACCGGCTCAACCACGAGTTTACTCGGGTTGATTCGGAACGGGTGTTACAACGGTGCTCCTCAAGCTCCGCGATCTGGTGGTGGCGGTTGTTACCTGCTACTGCATAGCTCATGTTCAACTCTTTATTAGCCCAGAATGCCTAGTGCTCAAGCTCAACTGGCAAATGACATGACTTGCCATAGACCAGCTGATACGGTGAGGTACCGATGGGAGTCTTATAGGCAGTTCGATAAGCCCATAAGGCATCATTGAGCTTAGATGACCAGTCCTTGCGAGACCGGCTAACTGTCCTATCAAGAATCCGCTTGAGCTCACGATTCGTCACTTCCGCCTGACCATTCGCTTGAGGATGGTAAGCCGTGGACATTCGGTGGGTGATGCCAAAACGTTTGCACACCCGGTCGAATTGTTCGTCGAAGTGGGTACCCCTATCGTTTATAATGAAGGCGGGTGAATCAAAACGCGTGAAAAGACGGGTAAGGAACCGACCCACCACTCTAGAATCATTAGTGGGTAAAGCTTCAGCCTCAGCCCACTTGGAAACGTAATCAACGGCTACATGAATGTACTTGTTTCCGTTGGAGGGTGTGAACGGACCCATAAAATCAACGGTTAGAGATGTTACCTGATCGCTGGCACGCATCACAACGTCGAGCGAAAACATCACAATCACTAAAGATTGAAGGCCAATAAAAACCTGTTTCGAGTACCTTTCTCGCAGTGCGGTTGCCTCCGAAGTGTCCTCCAAACTGTCCTTCATGGCACTTACGCATGATGTCAGCTACCTCAGTGTAAGAGACGCATCTTTGGATCATCCCGTCGAGACTGATGCGGTATAAGAAAGGCTCATCCCAGAAGTATGACTTGGCTTCTTTAAAGAGCTTTTTGCGTGCATTGAAATCCAGTTCAGGAGGTACAATGCCGTGTGAGAGATAGTTAGCCAGAGTTGCATACCAAGGCTCATCTGAATCGGCGGCATTACTCAGATCTTGAGCGTGAGGAATTGCCCAGGGCTCGATAGCTATGTTGTTAACCTGTTCATACGTTTCAACACGCAACAGCTCATCAGGGAAAGAATCATTGATAGGGGTAGTAGACTTACCTGTTTGTGATTCCTCCAATCGGGAAAGATGATCCGCTGCTAAGTTCTCTGCTCCCTTCTTGTCTTTGATTTCTATGTCAAACTCTTGGAGTAGAAGGATCCACCGGATGAGACGTGGCTTTGAATCCTGCTTGGCTAATAGATGGCGCAGAGCGGCGTGATCTGTGTAGACAATGCTATGTGAAAGAACCAGATACTGTCTAAACTTATCAAAGGAGAAAACGATAGCCAGAAGCTCTTTCTCCGTAGTAGTGTAGTTTCTCTGAGCATCATTGAGTGTCTTGCTCGCAAAGTAGATAGGATGAAATCTCTTCTCCTTTCTCTGACCAAGAACCGCGCCAATGACGAAATCACTAGCATCGCACATAATCTCAAATGGAAGATTCCAATCTGGTGCTGTAAGATTCGGGGCGGTGGTGAGTTGAGTCTTCAAGGTCTCAAAAGCTTTAAGACAGGCTTTGTCAAAGACGAAAGGAACATCTTTCTCAAGGAGCTTCGTCATTGGAAGAGTGATCTTGGAGAAGTCTCTGATGAATCTTCGGTAGAATCCAGCATGACCGAAAAAACTTCGAACTGTTTTAACTAAGGTCGACGGCGGTAAGCTGGCAATGGTCTCAAGCTTAGCACGATCGACTTCTATACCTGTCTTAGATATTCTATGGCCAAGAACAATACCTTCTATAACCATAAAGTGACATTTCTCCCAACTAAGTGCCAGGTTGGTTTCCTCACAATGAGCTAGCACCTTATCCAAATTAGCCAGACATTTAGAAAATGAGTCTCCATAGACGGAGAAGTCATCCATGAACACCTCTACCACATTCTCTACCAGATCTCCAAATATTGCAAGCATCCATCTCTGAAAGGTAGCAGGCGCGTTACATAAACCAAAAGGAATATGACGATAAGCAAACGTACCGAACGGGCATGTGAAGGTCGTCTTCTCTTGATCATCAAGCTTGATGGGGATCTGAAAGTAACCGGACATCCCGTCTAAGAAGCAGTAGTATTCATGACCAGCTAATCGTTCAAGCATCTGATCAATGAATGGCAGTGGAAAGTGGTCTTTCTTGGTGGCATCATTGAGTCGGCGATAATCGATGCAGACTCTCCATCCGGTAATGGTTCGGGTAGGAATGAGTTCTCCCTTTGGATTAGGGATGACTGTGATTCCTCCTTTCTTTGGAACGACTTGGGTCGGGCTGACCCAAGGACTGTCGGCAATAGGATAGATGATACCGGCATCTAGAAGCTTGAGTACTTCTTTCTTTACAACTTCCTGCATCAGAGGGTTAAGTCGGCGTTGCGGTTGTCTGGCTGGTTTGAATTCTTCATCAACAACCATCCGATGCTTGCAAAAGGTTTCAGAGATGCCTCAGATGTCAGCTAACTGCCAAGCAATAGCTCGGACATGCTTCTTTAGTAGCTTGATCAGTTGCTCTTTCTGCTCGGAAGATAGTTTCGAACTGATGATGACTGGTAACTGACAGTCCTTCCCCAGGAATGCGTACTCTAGGTGGTCAGGCAGCTCCTTCAAATTAAGTTTTGGCGGATTCTCATATGAAGTGGTAATCCGACTCGAAGCTGGCTCAATATGTGTGGGCGCAGTGATGGGTGTGAATGTTGCCTTCTGTTTGTCTAACTCATCTTGCCATAAGCACTGCTCTGGATTGTCTAATGCATTATCAATCCCTGAAATCAAACACAACTCTAGCGGGTCACTAGATAAAGCATTAGTAAGGGAGTTGGTCGAGGCTAACTCTAGGGGATCAACAGCATAGCATTTATCATCTTGGGCAACAGAATATCTCATGTTATCTTTAATGCAAAATGCAACACTCTCTTGACCTACACTTAAAGTTAACAGGCCTTGTTTGCAGTTTATATTTACACCAGCAGTTGCTAAGAAAGGTCTACCTAGGATAAGTGTTCCGTCTAACTCACGAGTATCTAAAACAACAAAATCTGCCATTATAGTAAACGGACCACAGCAAACAGTTACATCTTCTATTATACCTCTAGGTAGTTTGACAGACCTATCGGCTAAAACGAGATGCAGAGTGATTGGTTTTAGTTGCCCTAAATTCATCTTTTCATATAAATAAACATGCATAACATTAATAGAAGCACCAGAATCAACCAGACTGCGATCAATTTTAATGCCGTTAATAATGCACGGTAATGTAAAAGAACCGGGATCAGGACACTTAGCTGGGGTGGTGGTGGCTGTCGAATGGGAGATGGCGCGCCGAGAATGGACGCGCATTCATTAGTAAGCGTGATAGAATATGCCTCCCTGTTCTTCACTTTCTTCACGAGATCCTTAAAGAATTTCGCAAGTGGTGGTATGATTTCCAC
The DNA here is from genome assembly GCA_034768395.1 of Linum lewisii. Classification (NCBI taxonomy): domain Eukaryota; kingdom Viridiplantae; phylum Streptophyta; class Magnoliopsida; order Malpighiales; family Linaceae; genus Linum; species Linum lewisii. Next base: position 24,432,069 of record CM068304.1, read on the forward strand.
AGCTTCAGTCACTGGTATCTTGATCTCTGCAGTCTTAAGAACATTGTACCACTTCTTGTACTGAGTGTCGTGATCCTTAGCCTTGCTCCTTGCAGCTTTTGGGAAGGGAATCCGAGGAACATATGGCGCCAAAACAGGCTCAGGAGCTGTCCTAGGCGGAGGAGGAGGAGGGGCAGATGCTTCTTCTTCCTCTTCTGTGATATCCTCGATTTCTGGCACGTCCATGGTAGCACTAGTATTTGGTATTACTTCCGGTTCTAGGGCCTTGGGATCAGTTGTTTAATTGTCGCTCCTGGTGGTAATGGCTTGAGCGTGTTCGCTCATTGTACCGGAGTCTGCTTGAAATGCTTTTGGATTAAGGAGAGGATTGCTAGTAAAGAGCTTAGTCATATTACTTATATCATCCTCTATCCTCTGGCTCTGAGCTCTCTGTCCTTGATTGAGTGCAGCTTGAGCTTTTAGTTGAATGTCGTGGTCGTCAAGTCTGCTCATAATCTGATCGAACTTCTTCTCATAATCCATGTCTCTATTGTAGTACGGCTTAGCCTGAGACTGGTGTTGTCCTCCAATGAATCCCGGGGGTCTATAATAAGCATCTACTAACCGGTTGCTCTGGTTCCGTGGCACGTAGTTTCTGCAACCGGCATAGCCTTTCTGATTATTAGCGAAACCCTGATCGATGAAGTTGATCTCTGATGAGAACCGTCGTTGTGCTGAGCTGGTTCTATCAAATAACTATCAAGCTCAAGAGCTAGGATAGATCGTATTCCACAGGCCTTCAATTGATTGGCTACTTCAGAACTAACAAATTACTCAAGGAAAACACGTTGTGCGTGGTGTGAGTTCCACGACTTCTAATTCTAAGGAATGCAGGAAAATTAAAACAAATTAAGCTAAAGCAGATTGAGAATTAGGGTTTGGAAACAAGAATGGCAGACGAACTTAGACTTTGAATCCCCTTTCGTTCCCCAGAGCATTGGCAATCAACAGATCAGCGGATTTCAATTCTTATTCAATCAATTACTAAAACACCACCATAACCCCTTACCCTTAGGTTTAAGACCGGCGAACGTTCGCTCTATCCGTTCTAACTACCAAGATTAACTAGCCGCCCGGGTACGGTCGCCTCTCGCAACGACTTAGCTAACTGGCGTAATTACTAGTGATTAATGAGTTACTCTTGCAGTTGATTAACCCTAACCGGTTCCTACGAAAGGCACACTCCAATTATAAGGTTAATTGTTCAATTCGATGTTCTAAAGTAAGGCGAGCGTTCACTTCTATCCTTAGCTTAACAAGAATCTAATCTAGGTGATCAATCCATACAAGAAACATGAACAATGAAGAACGAATCAAACATGAAAAAGAACTGATTTAATTTCGAATCTAATCACCGCAGATCCGTGACCGCTTTAAAGCCCTGGGTCACTTAGGGTTCATCTAGTGTAAGCCCTAACGAGTTTAGCTACTCATGATCATTACAAAAGAAACAAAGAAAAAGAAAGAGTTCATCATTCAAAGGAAGAACAGAAAAGGATTTGAAAAACCTAATTCGGACGACTCTGACAGACTCCGATCTTCAATAAGTTACACTCCTAGCTCCGGTTCTCCGAGATGGAAGGGATGGCGTCACGATCTCTATCCGGCTCTTCGAACTCCAACTCTTCGCTCCAGAACTTCAGAGAAATCTGATCCCGAAAAGTTGTCTTTTTCGAATTATGAAATTGTATCTTCTATATTGGCCACCGGGTTAAGTATAAATACTTAACCCTAGTTGGGCCGGGCTGAGATGGTATTTTCGCCGAAACCATAGGGGTAGTTTCGGCGAAAACTCTTGTGTGAATGGACGTCCGCCGACTGATCCTTCTGTTCATCCTTTTCGGTCCAAAAACTCAAAGTTTTCGGCGAAAACTTTCTTCACTTGACATCAGCCGGTTTGCACTAATGTTTTTGCCGAAAACATATACTTAGTTTCGGTGAAATATTTTTTGTCTTGGCACCAGTCTGAATGCACTAATATTTTCACCGAAATCCATAGGACATTTTCGGCGAAAGTGTCTTTGTAATCGGGCAGGATTTTGGTTGGACTTTGATTGGTTCCTTTGATCGATTCCGGTTCAGTTCCTCGATGTTCCTATGCCTTAGACACTACTCGGGTTTATAATGAGATGGATGATGGGAATGAATGATGATGGCTTGGTGCGGTGTAGCTTTCGACTAACTTCCCTCGAATCTAATCTATGGCTTCCTACCGTCTAACCAAACACTGGTGGAATGATGAACGCTCGTCCTATGATACCCTCAAGCAACCTAGCACTTATTCTTTTTCTTTTGCATACATTTTTTTTCTTTTCTTTTCAACTTTTCTTTCTACTTCGTTCTTCCATTTGTAGGGAAAAGAACGTTTTATTGAACTACACTTTGAACTTTTTCTGATTTTCTTCTTTCTTCATTTTTTTGAAAATTTTCTCTTTTTCTTTCTTTTCTATATTTTTTCTTTTGTGCCGATTTTTCTTTTAGTTGCTAGAGGGGTTTACACGTCTGGACCTATTAGCTAAGACCACCTGTTTAATGGCTATAGGCAGGTTACCACAAACCGACTTCCAGTAGGTCAATCTAGAACTACAACCACAGGGGATCAACGGGGAATGAAAGAAATGGGAAATGGCTGTAATGTATTATCGAACCGAAAGAACAGGCCAAGCTCAAGGGTCTAAACCTAGTGGATTTTATCGTTAAGGTAGGCTATCTGGCTTAGTAGCTGAATCTAGGTGCCCCTATCCTTCTAGAACTCGTGTCATCGTGTGGTCTCGAGTAGGTCTCATGCAAATTCTAACTCATTCAAGTAAACAGAAAACCACTCAGAAAGAATTTAAATTGCAAGTTACGTGCAATGGATCAAAAGCTCACAGTTGGTTTGCTAGTCGGATTCGGTCATTTTCATGCAATCAAGGCTACAAACTACAAGTGTGATTTTAAAATTCTGTTCTGACCAGGCAATTTAGCATCAAAGCATACAGGTTGGTTCTCAAGTTCTAGGTTAAGTAGTCTAAGCATCATTATGAAAGGTTGAACAACAACTTAACATCAAAAATCAAGAACTGAGCCATTCTAATGCTAGAGAGACTGGAATGGAATCACGAGGCACACAAAACACAATCAAGGGCAATCAAGTTCATGCAAGGTTCTCTAGCATCCTACCCCAGACTTAAATTGGACTGTGTCCTCACAGGACTAATTCTAGAGTTCAGAGTGGAGTGGAAGAACCTGGACCGAGATGATTGGCGTAGTGGATGAGCACAGATCCTCGAAGCAGAGGTAATCTACCCAAGTGAAGCAAATGGAACCTCCCAACTGCCTACAAAACAAAAACAAATAAAACATAAAAAGGAAACCGGGACAAGTGCCCCGGATCCACACAGAAAAAAGTTGGACCGAAGTCCGAAAAGAATAAATAAAAAGAAAGGATAAGGAAAAGGACACCACCTGATCATCACTGGTCAGAGGTGTCAGGGTGGGGGAAGTGGAAGTAATCGCCGAGCTGTCGCTGCCACTCCAGCTGTCGCTCATATCGCCGGTCGGCTCGGCGCATGTGTTGTTGCATAATAGTCCACCTAGCCTCTTGAGTGGCGTTGTCGGTGATGCGCCACTCCTGCAGTCACTCGTACAGCTCACCAATGTCCGCGAGATGCGGTCGAGGCTGAGGCTGCTGTGCCTGGTAGGGATCTGGAATGTATGGCGGCGACTGGTGGATGTACCCTGCCTCATGGTGTGGCGAGGGTATGTAATCTTGAAACTCGGGCGGCGGCTGCGGCTACTGCTCCTCAGCATCATCGTCGTCCTCCGACTCGACCGCAGGTTGGAGTGGAGGATCTGCTGCTACATGGGGACGGAGGTCAAGTTCTAAGTCGTACTCGACCGCCAATTCTCCTCCAACGGTCCGAACTGGATGTCGTGGAATGTGAGGACCATATTCATGGCCGATGCCGAAGGAGAGGATGAGCTTTCCTATGAAGTTGCCTCCCAAGAGTTTGCGTGGTTGCTTCTTTCTCTTAGTCCTCTGACTGAAGATGTGAGCTAGCACCCAGCCGGGGTGGAGAGGGTAGCTCTCTCGGATGGCTCGGTGAAGCACGAGCTCCTCTTTAAGGATATGGTGGCGATCCTTGTCTCTGACATATAAAAGTGACCTCCGCCAAACCATATGAATAAACTTATAGAGCGGGTGAGAGAGGGACTTAACTGAGTTGTTCTTCCTGAGGCGATCGCCAGGCACGCCTGTCATGTGGCTCCAGAGGGCGTGCAATGCCTCGTCGTCATCATCCTCGCCCCAACCGAGGTGGTGATCGTGATAGTGCTCGTAGGGGATGCCCAGATGAGCGGCAAACTCATCGTAAGTGAGCTGCCTGTACACCCCACCAAGAAAGAAAGTGATCACCTTCTGGCCCCGTCTCTTCTTATGCTCGTCCAAGTCAAATGTCGCCCAGAACTCCTGGAGAGCAATGTCTGGGAACTCGGCGGCTATGGTGGTCAGCTCTAGGTGACCGGCCGGTGCTAAGGCGTCATGCACGTTCCGGTAGGAATCCTCGTCATGCTCCTGGAGCGACTCCATGGATAAAGGACGCACATCAGCTCCCCGGATGTGCGCGATCTTCTGGAAGTTCTCAAAGTAGAAGTCCGGAAGACGGGCGATGGTGGGATGGTATCCAGCATGGCGAGGGAGTGCAGGTGGGGGACCCAGAATGGCGGGTGTGACGGGAGCGGCAGCTCCTGAGCTCGAGGCGCCATCAAGGCGTGCCTTAGTCCTGCGCTCAAAAGTGTTCCTAAAACCAGAATGAAACCAGATTAGTCAACTAAGATCCTACCCCACACTTAGTAGAAAAACTCAATTTCACAAGGAAACGAGGGAAACTAAGTGGGGTAAGTAAAGCGGAGTAACCGGTAATCATAGACAATAGAGAACATGTCTTAAGAACAGCTATAATCAGGGAAGCGCAATCAGAGTTCAAAAATTCAAACCGACATTTTTAGAAAGTCAACATTAAGTCATATTGAACCCTAATCATGGCAAGACTATCACAACTTGGAAATTGATGGCATCATACGATTTCAAATGGCGGCACGATAATATGAACAAGAATAAACACTGATGACAGCCAAATGATCAATAACAAGTCAACGGCAAACCGGAATATCTCACAAGTCAACAAAACAACGAATCAATCGTATGCATAGCAACACATGACCAAATGATGTGGAAATTAAGCACGGAACTCCCTAAGCATCCTGGAACAGTTCTATAAGTTCAGTCAGTCCTAGTTCACACGAAACAGTCGGCACGCAAAACGAGGTAAACCAAAAAGTCAACCGAAAGTCAACCCCAACGAAATTCAGCAATCCATATGTCAAAAGATTCGTATTGAAAAGTTATGCACGTTACCTTGAAACCATGGAAGCAAAAACTGAACGGGTTGGGAGGAATCTGTGAAAAACGTTGAAAACTAGGTTTTCGGTGAATTGGAGCTGCAAAGCTCCGATTTGGTTGTTCTAGGGCTTGGTGGAATCGGAATGAGGAGGGGGAGTGAGCGGCGGCGGTCGGCGACGGTGGCGGCGGGTGAAACGGCGGCTACGATGGGTTTTAGTGGAGGGTCGGCGGCGATTCTAAGCAGATAGGGGGGGTTTCGGTGATATGAGCGAAAGTGAGCTAAGGTGAGAGAGGAGTTGGTCCGAATTTTAAAGGATAATTAGGCGAAATTTCAAATCAGTTTCGGCAAAAATAGGGCAGTGGTTTCGCCGAAACTACAGGTTAACAAGAATTAGCTGATTTGAACTGGCGGTTTCGCCGAAAATTTAAGCTTGGTTTCGCCGAAAATCTTGGTTGAAGTGGTTTCGCCGAAATCATAAAGTTTTCGAACCAAAAAAGAGAAACAGGAGAAACAGGTTCGAAGTTTGAAAATCGGTTTCGCCGAAAACACTGGTAGTTTCGCCGAAAATTTTGAACTGTTCGGGTTTAAAATATTTTCGCAAATCAAGCCAACTTCAGAAAATCACCGTTAAATCTAGAAAAATCGGAACGACCTCAATCAACTTGCTACTTACTCTATGACACACAGACTACACACGAAAAATAATAACTCAAACAAACTGACACTTTTGGCTCTCCTGAACCGACTCTAAAAGACCAAGGTTGAAACAAAACAAAACTGACTCCAGCCGTGGGTTGCCTCCCACGAAGCGCTCTTTTATTAACGTCCTTGAGCTGGACGATACCTGGACGGTATTAGGAGACATCCCAACTAAGATTCTCCTTCACGCTAGCATCGGAGTTTATGAAGTACAGCTTCGGGACTTCTCCAATAAGCGTGAATCTCTTCCCGTTCGCATGCATTAGCTTGGTACGTCCGTCGGGAAGATGATCAACGAACTTGAATGGTCCGAACAGCTCTCTAGAGAGATCATCCTTCTTGAGTATGACAATGGAAGGAATGAGGACTGTCGGCTTCTTCTTAACTTCAGTCTTCGGCTTGGTATCACCAGGATCGGTGATCGTTAGTACTTCCTTAGGAGACGCTTTCGGCTTCTCCCTCCATACTTGTTCCGGCGCCGGTTTCTTGGAACGAATTGGTGGTGCAGCTGGCTTGGTGGAAGACGGCAGAAATTTTGGTCTCCAGACCATTTGAGCTTGCTTCTCCTTGTGATTCTTCCTCCTCGATCTACCAGATTCCTTGCGTGGCGGTTTCGAAGAGGCTTGCAGTTCCTTCTTCTTTTATGGCTTCTGAACCGAGGCTTCTGGCTTCTTCCTTATAACCTGCTTAATACCTGCAGCAACAACTGATCTAGAGACACTGGAAGAAGCATTAGTAACGGAGTTGACCGGAGCCAACTCCACAGTTTCAACAGCAAGGCAGTGAGATTCTTCATTCCTAAAGCCATGTTTCATGTCATCTTTAAGATGGAACGTTTTTGTTTCTTTACCAATTCTTAAAGTAAAAGAACTATTAGGAACGTTAATATTCATTCCAGTAGTAGCCATGAACGGTCGACCTATAAGGATTGTAGAATCATCGGTACTAGTATCCATAATCACATAGTCAGCTAAAAACGTGAACGGACCACATTTAGTAACAACGTCTTTGATTTCTCCCTTAGGGGTTTTAAGCGATCTATCAGCAAAGACAAGTTGCATACTAGGTGGTTCAAGTTCTCCTAGGTTTAACTTTTTAAACAAGCTCACATGCATGACATTAACAGATGCTCCTAGGTCAACTAAGCAACGTTCAATTTCAACATCATTGATGACCAAGGGTAAAGTAAAAGAACCAGGATCAGATAACTTAGCTGGATATGGAGAAACGGGTTTCTTAGCACGAATGTCGGGGTATCCTTCCTTGTTCCCCTTCATGCCAGTCTCGATCCTTGCGTTTGGCAGCAGTGCTCTAGGAAAAGGAGGCTTCACGACGTACGGTGCAAGAGGAGGATCATCCTTAGGCGCTGGTTCCCGCTCCTCTTCTTCTTCTTCTTCCGGCGTTTCAGCGATCCTGCGTAAAACAGAAAAAACATCAGCAATTAAGTTCAGAAGTTTTCGAGCAGTTACCATTTTAGCCTGTTCTTTTCTTGGGTTTGGCTCTGTCTGGCTTGGAAGCTGGCCAAATGGTCGACCAGATGCTAGCATGCTCGAGATGTTGTTCACGACTTGCTCAATCCGTTGTCCAGATGCTATTTGTTCTTGATTGAGCAGAGCTTGAGCCTTGAACTGACTGTCGTGATCATCGAGTCTGGTGATAATCTGGTTAAGCTTCTTATCCAGGTCACTGACATTGTTCTCTCTTTGCTGCTGCTGTCCTGGATAGGTATTATTGAAGTATTGGTTCTGGCGATTGCCAGGAGCAGTTCCATAGTTACCCGGATTGCGATGCGGCGGCTGGTAGACACCTGCCGGCGGATGATTAGGCTTCTGATCCTGAGCTGGAACAGCCGGGCGGTTGTTCTGGTTCTGGTTATGATTGGTGCCAGCATTGTAGGGAGGTCTGTCTTGATAGGTCCCTTGCTGTCTGAAGTTACGGTAACCAGCATAACCGTTCTGATTATTGATGAAGCCTTGTTGAATGAAATTTACCTCTTCGGCAGACCAGATTTCTGCTTTACCAAAATTCTGACAACGGCCTCCATTATGTGCGCAAGCTCCACACACACTCGCAATCGGCAACATAGACAGAAGCTGCCGGTGGCTTGATTGGTGTGGTAGACTTCTTCAAATGCTTCTCTACCTCTGCCTTGATAGCTGCTTCGAAATCTAGCTTGCTCCTCGACCCTTCATATTGTCGCTCCCAGTTCCTTGACTTGGAGGCACAGTTTGCGAAGTGCAGAAGAGCAACTTCAGGGGTGAGTGTAGTGCAATCCCCTTCAGCTAGAGAATTGACCCACTTGGCAGATTCTTCTCTAAGTCCTCGAGAGAAGATTTCAGCTAACTGCCTCTGCTCGAATCCATGATGAGGGCAGGTGTAGAGGAGTTCTTGGAAACGATTCCAAGTATCATATAAAATTTCTCCTTCTTTCTGGGAGAATCTGGCGATGCTATCCTTGATGGCGGTCGTTCTGGCCGGAGGGAAGTATTCTTCAACAAAGTCCTGAGCTAGAGTATCCCAGTTAGTGTAGTAGCCAGGTGGTTTGCCAGTAAGCCACCTCTTAGCAGCGCCTTTCAAAGAGAACGGGAAAGCTCTCAGACAAAGAGTGTTTTTGTCGAGGTTTCCGTTTTTAAAAGTACTGCAGAGATCAAGGAAGTCTGCAAGATGAATGCACGGATTGTCTAGGGGCTTGCCTTCAAACTGTAAATCCCTAGAGATCATGGTCAAGAATGGAATTTTGATCTCATAGTCAGGATCTCCTTCAATGCGCGGAACGGCAATGGCAGATCGAACGCTAGTCGCGCTCAGCTTGTTATAGTCTGCTAGACTCTTCTGTGCAGGTGGGGGTGGCGGCGGTTGATCGCCATTTGGTGGTAATCTATCGGTCATGATGGAAGATGGAGGAGGTGAAAGTGACTCGGTGTATGAAGCGGATGAAGAGTGTGGTGAAGACGGAGATGAGGAACTCTCCTTCGGTTCCTCGATCTTGATCGGAGTGATGAATGGATTGGATCTGCCTTCCTTCAGAATCTGTGATCGTAGAGGTGTAGCAGAACTGCCTGGATTCCCTGCAATCTTAGCCTGTTCGGTCTGAGAGCGAGTCCAAGGATGGTGAGGCATACACCTGTAAACCTACAGATAACAAAGACAAACAAAACCAGTGTAAAATCGAAGTGGATGGAAAAATGAAAGATGGAAAATAGAAGAATAAATTGCCAGATCTTCTTTCAACAATCAAAAGAAGTCCCCGGCAATGGCGCCAATTTGATGAGAACCGTCGTTGTGCTGAGCTGGTTCTATCAAATAACTATCAAGCTCAAGAGCTAGGATAGATCGTATTCCACGGGCCTTCAATTGATTGGCTACTTTAGAACTAACAAATTACTCAAGGAAAACACGTTGTGCGTGGTGTGAGTTCCACGACTTCTAATTCTAAGGAATGCAGGAAAATTAAAACAAATTAAGCTAAAGCAGATTGAGAATTAGGGTTTGGAAACAAGAATGGCAGACGAACTTAGACTTTGAATCCCCCTTCGTTCCCCAGAGCATTGGCAATCAACAGATCAGCGGATTTCGATTCTTATTCAATCAATTACTAAAACACCACCATAACCCCTTACCCTTAGGTTTAAGACCGGCGAACGTTCGCTCTATCCGTTCTAACTACCAAGATTAACTAGCCGCCCGAGTAAGGTCGCCTCTCGCAACGACTTAGCTAACTGGCGTAATTACTAGTGATTAATGAGTTACTCTTGCAGTGGATTAACCCTAACCGGTTCCTACGAAAGGCACACTCCAATTATAAGGTTAATTGTTCAATTCGATGTTCTAAAGTAAGGCGAGCGTTCGCTTCTATCCTTAGCTTAACAAGAATCTAATCTAGGTGATCAATCCAGACAGAAAAGGATCTGAAAAACCTAATTCGGACGACTCTGACAGACTCCGATCTTCAGTAAGTTACACTCCTAGCTCCGGTTCTCCGAGATGGAAGGGATGGCGTCACGATCTCTATCCGGCTCTTCGAACTCCAACTCTTCGCTCCACAACTTCAGAGAAATCTGATCTCAAAAAGTTGTCTTTTTCGAATTATGAAATTGTATCTTCTATATTGGCCGCCGGGTTAAGTATAAATACTTAACCCTAGTTGGGCCGGGCTGAGATGGTATTTTCGCCGAAACCATAGGGGTAGTTTCGCCGAAAACTCTTGTGTGAATGGACGTCCGCCGACTGATCCTTCTGTTCATCCTTTTCGGTCCGAAAACTCAAAGTTTTCGGCGAAAACTTTCTTCACTTGACATCAGCCGATTTGCACTAATGTTTTCGCCGAAAACATATACTTAGTTTCGGCGAAATCTCCTTTGTCTTGGCACCAGTCTGAATGCACTAATATTTTCGCCGAAATCCATAGGACATTTTCGGCGAAAGTGTCTTTGTAATCGGGCAGGATTTTGGTTGGACTTTGATTGGTTCCTTTGATCGATTCCGGTTCAGTTCCTCGATGTTCCTATGCCTTAGACACGTCCATGGCTACTTTATTTGACGGCAAAAACCTGTGCTTACGCAAAAACACTAGAAAACCATCAAATAGACCCGAAAAGGGCCAAGGTAACACAAATGGCACGAGATAGGGCAATTGATTGAATATTCGTCATTCTACCCTAAAAACCATGTCTTAAGCAAAGAAATGTCGCTTAAATGAGGCTGATAATCACGTCAAATCGAGTGTCATCAATCTCTTCTGTAGACCAGACTTCGGTTGTGCCGAAGTTGAGGCAGCTTCCGCCGTTATGAGCACATGATCCACACCATCCACAGTCAACCGAAAAGACGGTAGCCGACGGAGAGTCGAGGGGAATACCAGCTGCTTGTAAATGCTTCTGAACTTCTGCCTTGATCTGCTCTGCAACACTTATCTGACACTTGGTTCCTTCTCTTTGCCTCTCCCAGTTTATAGACTTTGAAGCACAGTTAGCAAAATGTAGAAGAGCATCCTGAGGAGTGAGGGCGGTGCAATCTCCGCCAGCTAGGGAGTTGACCCACTTTGAAGATTCTTCACGCATACCACGAGCAAAGAATTCAGCCAGCTGTCTTTATTCATACCCATGGTGAGGACAGTCGAAGAGAAGAGATTGGAATTCATTCCAAGTGTCATAAAGGCTTGCATCCTCTCTCTGAGTGAACCTGGAGATGCGGTCTTTATAAGCAGTTGTCCTCGCGGGAGGAAAGTATTCCTCAACAAAATCTTGAGCTAATGTCTCCCAGTCAGTGTAGTGACCTGGCGGTTTACTGCTTAGCAGCACCTCTGATAGAAAACGGGAAAGCTCGGAGATATAACGCATTCTTGTTGAGGTTCCCAGACATGAAGGTGTCGCAGATAGCCAAAAAGTTGGTTATGTGTGTGCAGGGATTATCATCTGGTTTTCCCTCGAATTGTATGTCCCTAGAGATTAGTTCCAAGAGAGGAATCTGAATCTCATAGTCAGGGTCATTGTCATTAGAGAGCACGGTGATGGGTGATCGGAGGTTAGATGCGCGTGGCCTACTGTAGTCCGCAACACTCTTAAAAGTGGACATTGCGGTAAAGGAAGATGGAACGGAAGTGATCCGTTTCTGTACCTGCTCTGATCTGCAAGAGACAAAAACAAACACAACCGGTGTAAAATCGAAGTGTAATGGAAAATGAAAGATGGAAGGGTAGAAGAATAAAAATGCCAACTCTTCTTTCAACGAAATAGAAGAGTCCCCGGCAACGGCGCCAATTTGATGAACCTAAGATCGTTGTTCGGGTTCAAACAAATAACTAACAAAGCTAACAAAAGCTAGGGTAGATCGTATTCCAGGGGTTTCCTCTACTTCCTTACTCAAAGGTGTTGGCAATTTAATTCAAGTTTAAACACAAGTTGTGCGTGGTGTGAGTTCCACGACTTCTATACTAAAATGCAAAGATAATTTGAAATGAGAAATAAAGCGAAGAAAGATTGAAGATTGATTGATTGACTAGAAAGATGACAGACAAGCTTAGACTTCGAATCCCCCTTAGATCACCAAGGCAACAGCAGTCACAGACTAGTGATTTTCAATTTTAGTTCATTCAGTTCATAGACACCATCATAACTCCTGACCCTTAGGTTTAAGACTGGCGAACGTTCGCTCTATCCGATCTAGCTAGCACGATTAATTAGCCACCCGGCTACGGTCGCCTCTCGCAACGACTTAACTTAACTGGTGCAAATTCTAATGATTAATGAGTTACTCTAGCAATGGATCAACCCTAATCGGTTCCTACGAAAGGCACGCTCCAATTATAAGGTTGATTGTTCGATTTGGTGTTTTAAAGTAAGGCGAGCGTTCGCTTCTATCCTTAACTTAACAAGAATCTAATCTAGGCGGCCAAACCAGACAAGAAACACAGAAAATGAAGAACAAATCAAACATGAAAGATGAAACTGAATGAATTTTGAATCTAATCACCGCCGATTCGTGACCGCTTTAAGCCCTGGGTCACTTAGGGTTCATCTAATCTAAGCTACACAAGTTTAGCTACTCATATTCAATATAGAAGAATCGAAGGCAAACAAAGAATACATCTCAGGTAGGAAGACAGAGAAGAACTGTAAAACCTAATTTCGATGTATCCTGGCAGCTTCAATCTGCTGGATCTTCAACTCCTAGCACTGGCTCTCCGAGATGGATGGATGGCGTCACGATCCGTTTTTCAGTATTTATACCTAACCGAGATTTTCTGATTTCAACTGGGATTCTCGCCGAAAAAAGTAGAAGAATTTCGGCAAAAACTTCTTCCTACTCAGGGCAGTGGATTCCTTCCTCCGTTTTCGGCGAAAACCCAAGGTTATTTTCGCCGAAAATACATAATAAATGGGGCAGGCGTTTCCTTTGACTTGAGCGATCTCTCCGGTTGATTTATGTGTGATTCTTTGGGGTTCCAACATCTAAGACACGTCCTTGGCTACCGTGGCAAAACCTGTGCTAACATAAAAACACTAGAAAACCATCAAATAGACCCGAAACGGGCCAAGGTAACACAAATGGCACGAGATAGGGCAATCGATTGAATATTCGTTATTCTACCCTAAAAACCATGTCTTAAGCAAAGAAATGTCGCTTAAATGAGGCTGATAATCACGTCAAAACGAGTGTCATCACCTACCTAAAGCTTAGGAAAGAAGGCCCGAGCAGAAAAGGGAAGGAACTAAAGACAGGCTCGTCCTGAGCCTGAAACCGGCAGCCGGACCGATCCGAGGGATCCCAAGCAGTCGGCCAAGAAGCTTGGTCACTGAACCCACCCGAAGCCCGAAGCCCGCGAGCGCCACCCAAGTCAAGCCCGGCGTTCGGCCGGTTAAGCCCACCGGGCCGCCACTCGTGGCCAATCGGCCCGAGCAGCCGTACGCGGCTAGATTAGGGTTTTTTACCTAATTTAGGTTTTTTATTCTGCTTTAAAGACTACAACTATTATTTTATGTGTTATTCCTTTTTAGTAGGATTATTTAGGGGTTTTAGGAGACTATTTAGGAATAGGACTCTTTATTTTATTATTATTTAGAAGTAGTGATTAGGGAGGAGAGCTTGTTCCCTCACCTATTTAAGGAGGCCGCCGGCCACCCTTGTAGACACAACTTTTATGAAATAAACCCCCTTTGAAAGAACTTTGTTCTGAAACCTTATTGTATCTGCATGTTGTGATACTGAAGGCCCCGACTTATCATCAAGAGCATCCATCTCTTGGCGTGGCGTCATCGACTGGACACTTCTGGTTCCCGGCTATATACAGTCGACGGGTCAAAGTACTTATCCGCCCCCGGTTCCCGACGGTTCTACCTCGTTGCACGGTCTCAACTTACGGTGTTTAAGGGTCGTCTGCCCACGGTTGCAGCGGTTCACATTAGTTGGTATCAGAGCACGGTTCAGCTCACGGACCACAATCTATCCCAGTCTCCAGGTTCACCTGGATTCATATCCTTTTACTGCTTTCTTTAGAAAAATAGCTTCGAAAATTCCCTTCTATTTCAATTATTGTTTCAATTTCGAGTTAAGAAAAAGAAAAGAAAGCAAGGTCACCTTGCCACGTTATTTCCTTTCGTTGTAAGTTTATTTCTAAGAAGAGGGGATAGAAAATTTGCTTCCGTTTGCTAGTACTAACCATGGCAGACGAGAGATTAGCCAAAATGGAGAACACCCTTCAGAATCTTGGAGCTACCCTGGTCCACATCCAAGAAACCCTAACCCAGCTTGGAAGAGGACGAGGCCGAGACGGCTACACCAGAAGACCCACCCATGCCCCATGTAGAGGAGATCCGAGTACAAGCCAAGCTCCATGGAAGCCCGAACAGACCCGAGCCCTCAGCTCACGGCCAAACCCTAACCCTAGGGATTCGACATCTCCGGTAACACTTGCACCATCTACTTATAAGTTTCAAAGCTCTAACCCACGTCCCAGTGGAATTGTATGTGTCAAATGTCAAGGAAGGGGACATATCTCAAGGGACTTCCCTAATCAACAAACGATGGTGATAAGAGAAAGAGAAATCGAGACAGACGATGAGGAGAACGAGAAGAAAGAAGAAGAAGAATCAGATGAAGGAGAGCAAGTGAAGCCGAGAAGGCTTGAGAAGTTTACAGGGTTCACGTCTAAAACCCTAGCACCCGACGCCCCGGCATCAGCCTGGCACCAGCCCCGGCCTCAGCCCCGGCCCCAGCCCCGACACCAGCCCTGGCCTTAACCCCGACACCAGCCCTGGCCTCAGCCCCGACACCAGCTCCGGCCTTAGCCCCGACACCAGCCCTGGCACCAGCTCCGACACCAGTACCCAGCTCCGGCACTGCCCGACCAGGCCCCAGCACCCCAGTGCTCGGCCCCAGCCCCGGCGCTGCCCAATCAGGCCCCAGCGCTCGGCCCCAGCCCCGGCGCTACCCGATCAGGCCCCAGCAACCCCAGTGCCCCAGCACTCGGCCCCAGACCAGGCGCTGCCCCACTAGGCCCTAGTGCCCCAGCACTCGGCCCCAGCCCAGGCGCTGCCCGACCAGGCCCCAGCGCCCCAGCGCTCGGCCCAGCCCCGGCGCTACCCCACCAGGCCCCAGCGCTCTAGCGCTCGGCCCTAGCCCCCGCTGGCACTACCTGACCAACCCCGGCGCCCCAGCGCCCGGCCCCGACTGGCGCTACCCGCCCAGCCTCGGCGACCCAGCACCCGGCCCCGGTGCTGCCCTACCCGGCCCCCACACCCCAGCGCCCGCTCGGTCCTAGCGCCCCAGCACCCGGCGCTACCAAGCCCGGCCAGGCCCCAGCCGACCTAGCACCCGGCCCAGACCGGTCGCTGCCCAAGGCCCCGCGACGCATCACCACCCGACGTGGCCCCCGAGCACGAGTCCGGCGCATCCCTGCCCGACGCTCAGCCCCGGTCCTACCCGACCCCGGCTGCCCCAACTTGATGATGGCCGACGATGCCTACCTGGCCACCGCACCACCACCGACACGTCCCTACCCGCCGCCGCCGCTACCTTGCCACTACCCGACACATCACTGCCCGACACCGCCGCCGCCCCACTGCCCGGCACTGCCGCCCTACCCGAAGTGCCCTGGTTCACCTCCGGCACCCCCGTGCCCCGACCCGACGCTTCACTGGTGGTCCTCTGTGCACCCCAGGTTCGATGGGAGATCACCTCCCAACGAGTTTTGAGAGCTGCCCCGAGCGAAGAAGATCCGGATGCTGACCCGGATGTGGAGATGAGTAAGGAGCTCTCACCCGCTACCTCCCCGAGCCTTAACATTATTATTGATAGTTTTTCAGGAGAAAGAGCGATGGAGACGGATGGAGAAGGTACTGAAGGACCCGAGTCTTGGTCCGTTGTTGACTCCAATGACACTCCTCGGTCTAAGGATAATGCTGCTAAAGATTGGAAGAGGATGATGAGTGTTAGGAAAGGACCCGAGATGGATTCGGGGACAAATCCAAGGCAAGAATAGGGGGATGATATGATCCAACAATGCTGCCCCGATGCCAACCGGTATTCCTACACCCCACCAGGATCCCCTGGCCTAGGCAAGACCTTAGGGCCTCTTAAGAAGCGCATGAATCCCAGGGCAGGCCATCCTCGAGCCCTAAAGCCAAGGTATGACAAGAAATATCGACTAAACCCTTCACTTGCAGGTAGAAAGACTCCGAGGAAGGGAATGCTATCCCAAGCCATGTTGATGGCCGAGGGTATAAGCCCTAGCACCAAAGAGAAGCTTCAGCCCGCTCCTAATCTGACCTCCAGGGGCCCTTAAGAAGAAGTCGGTTCTTTGAGTGACCCTCTGGAAGCATTTATGGAGTACAGAAGGAAGAGAGCCCAAGAACCCTTGGCCCGAAGAGGAGAGCTGTCAAAGATTGAACCTGAGCCGAGGCATGAGAAGACCTGTAGTCCTTGGCCCCGAAGCATGACACTTAGGCTGACCACGGAGAGCTACGTCCAAAGCTACCTGGAGGCCTACCTAAATCTTAGGAAAGAAGGCTCGAGCAGAAAAGGGAAGGAACTGAAGACAGGCCCGTCCCGAGGCTTAAATCGGCAACCGGACCGATCCGAGGGATCCCAAGCAGTCGGCCAAGAAGCCCGGTCACTGAACCCGCCTGAAGCCCGAAACCCGCGACCGCCACCCGAGTCAAGCCCAGCATTCGGCCGGTCAAGCCCACCGGGCCGCCACTCACGGCCAACCAGCCCGAGCAGCCGTACGCGGCTAGATTAGGGTTTTTGACCTAATTTATGTCTTTTATTCTGCTTTAAAGACTACAACTATTATTTTATGTTTTATTCCTTTTTAGTAGGATTATTTAGGGGTTTTAGGAGACTATTTAGGAATAGGACTCTTTATTTTATTATTATTTAGAAGTAGTGATTAGGGAGGAGAGCTTGTTCCCTCACCTATTTAAGGAGGCCGCCGGCCACCCTTGTAGACACAACTTTATGAAATAAACCCCCCTTTGAAAGAACTTTGTTCTGAAATAAACCCCCCTTTGAAAGAGCATCCATCTCTTGGCGTGGCATCATCGACTGGACACTTCTGGTTCCCGGCTATATACAGGACGGGTCAATGTCGTACTTATCCGCCCCCGGTTCCCGACGGTTCTACCTCGTTGCACGGTCTCAACTTACGGTGTTTAAGGGTCGTCTGCCCACGGTTGCAGCAATTCACATCAAGCTGTCTGGCGACTAACCCTAGCTTGCATAAACCTAATCTAGGCGACCAACCAGAAGAGAAACATAAACAATGAAGAACAAAACAACCATGCAAAGAAAAACTGATTGAACTTCGAATCTAATTACCGCCAATCCGTGACCGCTTTAAAGCCCTGGGTCACTAAGGGTTCATCTAATCTAAGCTCTACATGTTCAACTACTCATAATGACAACAGAAGAATCAAAGGCAACAAAGGAAATCATCATACAGAGGAAGAACAGATAAGAACTGAAAAACCTAATTCTGACGACTCTGGCGAAGCTTCAATCTCCTGGATCTTCAACTTTAAGCTCCGAGCTCTCCGAGGTGGAAGGATGGCGTCACGATCTCTCCACGGATCTTCGAACTCTCTAAACTCTATCTATCGACCCTAGAGTCGTGGCTAATAAGCCAAAATTCGTGTATATTCAATCTGGCTTCAAAAAGTCTATATATAACCCCAGAAACCCTTTACAAGTTGGAAAAGGCTGAAAATTAGGGTTTCTACCGCGATTTTCAAAGAAGTTTTCGCCGAAAACTTTAGTTAAAAATCCATGGGTAGAGCTCCAATTTGTTTCGATGATTCCCGCTCCGTTTGAACTCTGATTTGGTCCCCGTTTGAAGCGCTGGACTCGTGAGAGAGTCCTCTATAATGTGGTAACCTAGAGGCTCAACATAAAATCTCACAAAAAGGGTAAAAATAGCCAAGAAATGGACAATGTACGCACTAGGACCCTAAAATTACATAATAAACACATTTTCACCAAATACTCATCAAAATGGCATCAAAGGGGCATGAAATGTCGCTTAAATGGGGCTGAAAATCACGTCAAATCGAGTGTCATCAATGAAAGTAATGTAAATCAACACACCTTTATGATTAACCGCACAACAAACACATTGATGAGAGTTGTACTTTACTGTGAGCTAAAGATCAGGCTTCCAGAGCACCCAAATTTTCCCAAGGAGAGAAAACTGATAATTCCCAGAGAAGCTAAGATGACCAAAACTCTTGCTACAGATATCAACTACATTACCCAATCGAACTCTTGTTTCAAGAACACCTACAATATCCATATTATGACTCCTAAAATGATCTTGGAGCATTATCTACTTGCGAGGGTCATTAAGCCCTCGCACATTCCAAGCGAGGATATTCATGATGATGGTGGGGTTTTACCCCCGCCACCCCCTTTACCCCTTCTCCTATGCGTTCTTCTTTTAGGAATTGAAACTGGTTCAACAACAGAAACTTCCTCAGGAGCGACCACAACATCCTCCTCAACCTTGTCTAAGCTCAATGCCCCAAAAGCATTACCTGCTATTATAACCGGGACATTTTGAGGGGGGGGGGGGAAGGCTTACGAGCCTTGGTTTTTGCTCTTTGAAAACCAGCATTATCATCCTCAAAAAGCTGCATGGGGACCAAAGTTGTAGAGGGAACAACTGTTACCTCAGACACAACAACCTTCGGAGCGATTCCTCGGCCATCAGAGGCCTGAGAACCTACACCATGGGGTTGCTAAGTCACAACTTGGCTCATTGGATCCGGAGTCACCGGAATGGAAGCTCGTGAAGTAGGTTCTTTTGAAGAGGCCCTTGGACCATCAGAGGCCTTTGGAACCTATTTCTCTGGAACCTCCTTCTGAACCCAATGAGGAGCCCTAGCAATTTTACAAGAAGCACGAGCATGCCCAAAACAGCTACAAGTAGAACAAATCACAGGAGCATTCAAATAAGAGATATCGACATTCATAGTCTCAACTCCATCTAAAGAAATTGGCAGCACAACAGGGAAAGGCCTACTACTGGACATCAGGACACATATTTTAAGATTTTCCTGCCCTACCTCCAGCCTAGCAGACATATCCATGTTAAGTGGCTGGCCAAGCATACTTGCAATCATGTTAAGAAAACCCCAAGTTCTCAAATCAATGGGAACACCTCTCAGATGAATCCAAACAGGAGCGATTGTAGAAGCTGGGGGAATCGGTTTAATACCTGGGAACCACTTGCGGAAAACCACCGATGAATTTTCCATGTGCCAAGGACCACTAGAGATAACCCAACGAGCCACCACTTCCGACATAAATTGGAAGAGATGAAGCTTTGAGCCACTATCCGGGAGCACTGAAACACGACATAACCCATCACGTCCCCACAAATGGTTTGCAATAAGATGTAGATCTCGAGCCTTCGGAGCAGGTCCCAGGAACTGACCAACTAGGCAAAGGTTAAGATGAGTCCTCCCCTCAGCGATAATCTCCTTCGGGACCTGAAGGATACCGTTGACACTAGGTGGCTCTACATAACTCAGAGTTAGGTCAGCCGGAACACCAAACAAAGCAACCCAATCGCGGGGATCGTCTGCCGATGATGACGAGTCAGGCATGAAATCAGCACTAGTAGAAGGGAAGAAGGACGGGAAGGTGAAGGACCTGAATCCCGCTGACCAAGAAAATCGACGCCGGCCAAAGTGGCCGACGAAGGAATCGGGAAAACCTAGGAGCTGATTTCAGAGAGAAGTCAACTCACAGTCAACGTCCCCAATTACAATTTTCAAGTTTTAGTGCATTTATTAGTATAATAGATAAAATGTAATTTTGATATAAAATAAGTTGATGAGGTGGAAAATTGTGGTTAGAGATTAAGCTTATGTGGCAAAAAGTTTGGTGAGATCCACCATAGTATATTTTAAGATTTCTTTATTCATTATATAAATTTTTGATGAATGGTGAATATATTACTATCAAATTAGCCGATCAAAATATCAACACCGCTATAAAAAACAAATAGTGGTTATGAGAATTGAACCCGACGTGAATAGAACACGCAACCTTCTAATCTGGACTACCAGGAGAGAAAATCAAGGAGAAGGTTTAAAACTTCAAAAATGCTGATGTTGAACCCGACGTGAATCGAACACGCAACCTTCTGATCTAGAGTAGCAGAAGAGAAAATCAAGGAGATGGCTTAAAAGTTAAAAAAACCCTGATGGGGAAACTCCAAAAAGAGTAGAACGGGGGAGTATATTATAGATTTATAGATCACATCATCATACAAACGAGGGACTACTAGAACGGGGGAGTATATCTCATGGGAGCCGGCTCTTCCCGAGTGGGCACCCTCAACTACGACGGCTCCATCCTTTCTGAGACTGGTCAAGCAGCAGCAGGATGCTTGATCCGGAATCATTAGGGACGCTGCTTGGCGGTGTTCACTTTGAACCTTGGTAAGTGCTCTATTACCAGGGCCGAGTTGAGGGGTGCAGTGTCAGGTTTGCAGTTGCCTTGGGAGCGGGGCTACCGTAAGATTCAGCTCTATCTCGACTCTCAGTGTGCCGTGCAGTTATTACAGGGTGATGACCTGGAGGACCACGTCCATGTAGCTATGACCATCACGACAAGAGAGCCCCTCCGCGTAACTGGGAGGTGCAGATTATACACATTTATAGAGAGGGTAATCATGCAGCAGATTACCTTGCTAATGTAGGACATTCTTGTCTATTAGGTTTCCATTTTGTAGAGCAGTCTGATCCTAATTTTTGTTACTAGCTTCATTATGTCCAGCTCGGTGTTTCTAAAGAACGTTTGATTTTGAATGAAAGATAGGGTGCATTAGCGCCCGGGTTCCACAAAAAAAATGAGGGACTACTAGAGATTATATCCCAACTTACTTGACGATGGTGGAGTGGATTTTTGATTCCGGAGACAAAGAATACATACGAGTTTCGATGTGGCAATCATCTCAATTAAAATTAGATATAATGTTGACACACAGGGAAAATTTGAAATTTTGAAAAAACTTAATCTAACCTAACGTCAATATTTATCCTCCACCTTCCACTAGCTACTCCCCTGACATCATCAACAACTTTGATCTCATCGACGACCATCAAATTCTTCTAGCTGCCGTCAAGCTTCTCACCTTCGCCACCACATCTTCCTCCTTTTTTATTATGTTTTTCCTCGTCGTTGCAGACCAGTTAACAAGGTCAGGTATCTGCCATCACTGCTAAGCACCCACAAATCCATGGATCAAATTTGATCCACCATCTCCAAAGTCGTCTCTCTGATCCCAACCATTGGCGTTGAATCATCCATCTCTTTAGAGAAGCTACAAATCTCTTTATAGAACCTACAAATGGTAGGAGAAGCTATAATCAAGGGAGTTGATTGCAATGAACTACAGTTACATATGCAAGCCTATTCGACGAGCTGTCCACGGTGAAACTTAGAAGTCAGACATCATCGACTACTGACAACGAATCAAATGAAGATATAATTATCGATTGATTATGAGCTCTAGATCTAAGCCCCATCTCTCAATCCACTCCAACTAAGAAGTTTACAATAATTTGGTGAATCTAATTAATAAAACTTAAGTCTCACAATCAACCCCATCTACATATACACACAGAGTAGTTGAAGTCAAGCAGCTAGCTGAAACAAAGAAGTATCGATGGAAATGGAGGAGATAGAAAGAACTGATGAATTGGCATACATCGTTGCATCGAAGCTTCCCGATTTGCCTGATGCAATCCGTGTGGACAACTTTTAACAACCTCCACAAGTGCAGCATTATTTCACTAACGGGGCTTCCCGCTTCTTTATGGACAACATGGACTTCGAGTCCCAACATCAGCAAAACCACTGATCATTAACTCTAACAGTCCCCCTAAGTCTAGGGCCGATACAAGTCAAGGACTCCTAGCTTGGATAATAACATTCAAAGACGTGGTGCATGAAGGCCTTTCATGAATAGGTCGGCCAGCTGAATTTTTGTGGGAACATGATGTAGGCTAATCAATCCATTTTGGAGTCTTTCACGAATGACATGACAATCAATCTCAATGTGTTTGTCCTCTCGTGAAAGACTGGATTCTGAGCTATGTACAAAGAAGATTGGTTGTAACAGAAGAGCTTGAGCGGTGAAGAATGTGAGACCCCTAGCTCTAGTAACAAACCAACTAACCATTGAACCTCACATCATAACTAAGCAAGGGCTCTATGTTCTGCTTCAGGAGAAGACCGAGACACTGTGCCTTTCTTCTTAGTCTTCCAAGAAAGCAATGAGGTACCAAGAAACAAATAGAAACCAATAGTGGAGCTTCTAGAATCTGGACATGACGCCCAATCGGAATCACTACAACCACAAAGCTCCAGTGTAGTATCCTTAGAGAAAAACAACCCCTATCATGGAGCTTACTTAGGTATCTAATGACTTTGTAAATAACCTGAATTAGAAGACCAGTAGGCTTATCTTGGAACTAAGACAATTATTGAACCCCATAACTGATGCTAGGACGAGTTATAGTAAGATAATGAAGTCGTTCAATTAACTGAATGTACTCAGTGATGTACTGAAGTGGAATTCCATCATTTGCAGTTACCTTGTTTTTGTAATCCACATGTGTCTTTGAGGGCTTTGAATTGACAAAACATGTGTGGGAATTAGGTTGATTAAGTAACAAGCACGGAGAATACACTCCCCCCCCCCCCAGAACCTGAGCCACAAACCACTTTGGAATTGGAGAAATATTGCTATAGCTAGAAGGTGTTACAAAATAAGGACCCAACTAAATACATGGGTTGTTGGCTACTTTGAGCTAACAAAAGAATGACATATTATCAAATACCACATGTTTTAAGAAAAGATGGGACTTTATCAGTTACAGTATAGGGTAAGTGACTTTATCATACAACCTCAATGAATGTGGGATAGAAGGAAGCTGCTGACAGTGTTTAGTGAGGATGTTGTGAGGCAGATTGTCATTATACCTTTGGCTCCTCCTTCTTTCAATGACTGATGGGTGTGACATCACTACAAGAAAAATGAAGATTTGTCACGGTTTCCTAGTCACGATTTTTGTAACCATGACAAATATAATTACAAGTGGGTTTGAGTTTGACGCGGATTGTGAATTATCTTTAAATCTAAACCCTTCATTATTTATCAATTTATCATCATCATACCCTTCATCTCCTCTCTTCATCTTTTTCATCCCCATACACTCTCCTCCCATCCACTCTCCACCGTCATCATCATCAAACTCACCCAAACCATCCCCTCTCTTCTCTTCACAAAACTCAGCCACACTCTCGAAATGCAATTGCGACGAAGGTTAATTTGTTGCTCGCGATCCTTGCATTTTCACAAGGACAACAAAATGTGGAGGTAATTGATTTTGTTGCTCGCTTGGCAAGAGATAATCGTTTGGAGAATGACTGGTTATGTAATCTATTAAACTCACCTATTTGATTCCCTGATGCCTTACTGTAAAAGAACATAACTTTTTTCTTATTTTCGTTGATTAATGATTAATCTCCTTTTCATTTAAAAAAGTGTAGTTGGGATTCGACAAGTTTGCAGTTAGACAAGACGATCGACAATGGAGAGTTGACAAAACTAGGAAGTCATTGAGATTAGTTTTTACCTTTTTATTGCTTTTTAAAATTATTGTTGTAAAGTAATATTTTGTTAGTTGTTGAGAATATAATTAAAGTATTATTCCTAAACTACCTTCACTTATTTAGATCTATTTTGTAACCTACTAGGGTAAATGATTTAATAGCTTTGATTAGCGAGTCATTTTTTTCGAAGGGATTTAAGAGGCGATTTGAACGAAATTATTCGTTTAGAACAAAACAATGAATAAAAAGATTTTGTGGTGATTTGAAATCACCTCGTGAGCTTTAAAGAGATTTTGTTGTCCTTTTAAAATCTCCTTTATATAGGTGATTTGAGTAAAAATATCATTTTCCCTTATCTAAAATGTAAAATAAACCAAAGAAAGAAAATTAAGGTAGGGATGTGGTGGTCATTTTTTAAAATAAGTTAATTAAACATATTTTTTTCATAAATTATAAACCCCTTAATTTTTACAACATAGCTTGCTTATTAAAAATCTATTGCTATTTCAAATCACTTTTAGACCAAATCTCAAAATCAAACTATATGCAGTCAGTTTCCAAATCGATGCTGAAAATTATATATAAATTATGTACAGAAGCATATATGAGTTATCAAGGTAAAAAACAAAATGCTTAATCATTGGGAGGAGACCTGAAAATTTTGGACCCGACCCGTTGACATGACTCGAACCCACCTGAAAATTTAGGGTTAGAGTCAATTTTTAAATATGGTGAGTTGTGACCCAAATGACCCGAAATAATCAATGACCTACCCGATTCGCCAAGTCTATCGGAATCTTCTCGCGTCCAGCTAAATAACAAAATTACAGCAATCAGCTGTATAGAAGTATAATAGTAATTGGAGTTAAAAATGTGGAAGTCAATTAGACCGAAGTTTTAAAAAATGTGGAGTCGAATTTAGACTCTGAGTAAGCTCTGACGAATTCTCAATCTCCGCCAGCTCCCGTCCATCCACTCGGTCCCCACTCCGCGTGTGCCAAGTCCGTCCGCCCCAACTCCATCCGACCACCGCTCCCACCACTCCGTGTCTGATTCCTCGCCATCCACCCGCTGACGCGGCTCCTCCGACTCCCCTGTGAGTCTCGACTCCTTGCGGCCGATCCTCCGACGCACAGTTCACTCCTGTTTATTCCTCCGACAGTCGACGCCGGTAATAATTTTTTATTTTTTATTTTTTATGATTAATTGTTATTATTAATTGTTTCCTTAATTTTCTCAATCAATTTTTATTAGAGAGTTAATTGGAGAGTTGATTTTGCTGATCTCGTTTTAATTTATTTCGGTTTCCTTTTTTCTTCTCCATTAATATTTAAATTTTATTTCCTTTCCATTCTTTTCCACAAATGCTAATTGCCTTTGTAATTTCTTTTTTATACCTTTATTTGTATGTATTTTGTCTTGTTGCTCATTAGTGTAGGATGTTGGAAATTGATTTTAATCAACGGAAAAAATAAGGGCAGATTTTTTAGTAATTTGATCCTCGAAATTTATTAAATTTATTACTCTTACTTTCCTCTTTGTTTTCTTGAAAGCTCATTCACTCAGAGGATCTCATGGAAGATTTCCCTTTAGATTATTGTCATTGTTTTAGTTATGGAATAAATTCATTTCCGAATTTCTAATAATTTTTTATTTTATTTTTTTCATACAGTATGGAGATAGAACTAATCATTTTGTTATTTTCTTACGGTAAGTAAGGAGACAGAAGAGCTAATGACAAGTATTCTCTCGCCAATAAGGGCATAACCTCGCCAATAAGGGCATAATCTCGCCAATAAGGGCATAAACTCGCCAATAAGGGCATAATCTCGCCAATAAGGGCTCATTCTCGCCAATAATGGCTCATTCTCGCCGATAAGGGCTCATTCTCGCCGATTAGGGCTCATTGTCGCCGATTAGGGCTTCTCGCCGATTAGGGCTTCTCGCCGATAAGGGCTCATTCTCGCCAATAAGGGCTCATTCTCGCCAGTAAGGGCTCATTCTCGCCAGTAAGGGTTCATTCTCGCCGATTAGGGCATAAGAGTTATCCTCGATTCGAGGATAAGCCATTGCTCGATTCAAGTTTATATGTGAACAAGCTCGGTGCTCCAAAGTTTCGAATTTAGATCCCCTATCAAGATTTTTCTCTAGAACTCTTGTGAATGTAACTTTTTTAAGGTTTCAACTGATCGAGTTCATAGTCACTTCCCCACCCCTCCCCCTACCCCCAAACCCCCTCCTCTCCCCTTTCTTTTTTCTTTTTATTTTTATCTCCTAGGTTGGTTCACGATCTATCACACGCTCCCGCCCAGGAGTGTTACGCCCAAAAAAAATGTGGGAAGTCGTAAAAAATCAATTTAAGGGAAAAAGGTAGAAAAGGAAGAAAATAAAGGCAGAAAAGAAAATAAACTAGGTGAATGCTCCTGTGACGCGCATAACCGGTTACGCTAACACGTGGGAGCGTGTGATTAGATCATGAAAAAATATAGGTTTAAGCCATTATCTGTTTCCATAAATACTACATAGTGACTCATATTAATTAAATTAGTACACATATTTCGGTCAAAAAAATAAAGTAATTATGTTTGCAGCCTTCCTCAGATGTTGAGATTCTGAAACAAGCCGAGTTACAAGTGTTGATTGGCATCTAAGAAACCCAGTTTGAGGATTGACAAGAGAGGGAGTTTAAAGGGGGTCACTGCCAATTGTAATGGTGAGCAGCGGAGTTGAATTCGAGAGGACGAGAGAACGAGTTGAGGAGAGAGAAACTGTAGTGGTGGCAGTGACGGTGTTGTTGGAGGAAGAGAAGTGGAGGTTTCAAGCACTGTTTTTTCCTTCTATCTCAACGAGTTAGGACAGCTTTGGAGTTCTTCTTCAATGTGATTCTTTGTTGTCATTGATTTTTGTTGTTGTGAACTAAAAAGGTTGTGCAGATTGAGATATTAAGGAGGAAAATGGAAGGATTGTCGACAGAGACATTGTTAGAGAGGATGGAAGATGAGTACTGATCAATGCTTTCAACTGCTAATAGCTCTGCAGCTAGCTCTGATTCCAATTCCAGGAGAATTGAACTTCCTCGGATCCGGGGTTGCCACAAAGCACTGTTGAAATGAGCAAACACTACAACATAACCTGGCTACGGAGGCAGATACACGGAGGCACATAGAATATTTGCCTCCAAATATACTTTTAAAGAACAAATATTATATGTGCCTCTATAGATGCAAATATCTGCCTCTAATTGTATTTTATTTATTTATTTTAAGTTTAATAAATATTATTTTATAGTTTTAGAGGCAGATAATTTATAACTGCCTTAGAAGTTGTAGGATTAAACCTTTTAGAGGCAGATAATTTATAACTGTCTCTACGTAAAATTCCTTTAGAGGCAGATAATTATAACTGCCTCTATAAGTTACACAGAAAATTTCTTTAGAGGCAGATAATTTATAACTGCCTCTATAAGTTATATGGAAAATTCCTTTAGAGGCAGATAACTTATAACTGCCTCTATAAGTTACACATAAAATTTCTTTAGGGGCAGATAATTTATAACTGCCTCTATAAGTTATACAGAAAATTTCTTTAATTTAGAGGCAGATAATTTGGAACCGACTTTATAAGTTCTACGATTAAAATATCTAGAGATAGATAATTTATAGTTGTCTCTATATGTTGTATGATTAAAATTTACAGCAGTAGATAACTTGTAAACTATGCACTTTTTGTATAGATAAAATATAATTTTTTTAAAAGGTGAAATATATGTATATATATAATAAACATTGATGATTTTATTTTCTAATAATGATTAAGGAGAAATTTTAGTTTTTCAATTTCTTTTCTTGGCATAGTTTCTGTATATCATTGAGTTTTGTGATTCATATTTAAAAACTGCGTAAAATATATTAGTAAGTACCTTGAACCAAGTGGTAAGAAATAAGAACTTAGCACATTTCCTTCAGCCACCCGGGTTCAAACCCCGTAGATAGCAAAAAAGTAGAAAATGATGTATGTAAATAGTGAGACAGTACAATAGAGGAAAATATTCTGGTCGGAATAAATTCTTTTAAAAGCATATATATGTGCCTCTAAAAAAAATTATCACCAACAAAAATAAATGCCTCTAAAAGGTGGCTAAGATGACAGAATAATAGTAGTTTAAAGTAGTAATTACTAACAATTGTGGCACTTAAGCTATCTGCCTCTAAAACTCTATAGAGGCAAAAAAATGACTTTTAGAGGCAAATACGGTGTACCTCCGTAACTAGGTTTTGTTGTAGTGAAAGTTACTGCAGTGACATGAGCCAAGTTATTTTTCCCTAATTGCCAGTTTGTATCCGGGGAGATCTCTGGTGGTGTAACAGGCGGGTTGAGCACCGACAGTACACCCTGAGGAAGACGAGGAAAATATTTTTTATTGATTAATTTTAATTCAAAGCAGAAATAAATACACTAGTTAATAAGCAGGAGTTCGATTGGCTGCAACTCTTAACCGCATATTCCAGTGACTACTCAACCTTACTCTACTTCGAATCTCCATTGATTGTGTAGTTGATGTTGAGATTTAGATTTGTACAACAGCAATGCGAAGATGAATGTTACGTGCCTATTTTTTAGAAATTAATTATTAGTTTTTAATTATTATTGTTAGTGGAATATTATGTTAATTAGTTGTTGAGTTTGTTTAGATTACTAGTTAGAGAATTAGTCTAATAGTTTATAGGCTATATAATACCTTTGATGTACACGAATTAAAGAAGAAAAGAAAACCCAATTTAATTATTATTATTGTTATTTGTTAGTCCGCCTGCTGTTTCCTTCTTTCATACCATCAGCGCCATCATCATCATCTTCCATCTTCATCATCCATCATCTTATGCATCATCATCTTAATATCATCAACTGAATGGGCACGTTACAATGACACCTCTGAGAAACTCTAGTTTGTTTGTTTCCCTGTTTGATATTCTAGTTTAACAACTAAAGAAGGAAATAAGGGATTCTTCCTTTCTTCTTCCAATTTTCTCTTTCGATAATTTGGGGATTTTTTTTTTTTTTTTTATTTCCCTCCTTACAGAGTAATTAACAACGGTTTTGGGTTTATTCCCAAGTGGTGAAGCCTTGCAAGAAAGATCAGCATTATCGTAATGACCGCCACCGCACCAATCGCCGCTCCGACCGACGCCGACGAGTCGTGATGACCACCGCCTCCATAGGCTTGCTGCTGTTGGTATAGAGGTTGGGCCATTATGGAGTTTCTTCTGATCTAAGCTCATCGATGGAGTCCGTCGTCAGCTCCGCCGAGACAAAGAGTGATGAGGAGGACCATCTCAGCGGGTTGACCCGCCGTTTGACTCACACAACTTTCGACGATGACCTGTTCTCTAGTAGCGACTCTGTATTCGGCGCTGAAAATGCCAAGGTTAGATTCTCTATGGTTTTATTAATATTCATCTGTTTCGTGTGTTATTTTCCGTTTACTAGTAACCGTAACTAATTTGGGAGCAGAAGATGGCGGCGGTGTCGCGGCTCCACGGTGGATGGGAGGTTGTCGTTGAAGTCTAGACATCATCAATCCGGTGATTCGAAGAGCTTCGTCGGTTCCCGTTGCCGTCGCCGACGATTAGATCAATCTCCGCCAGCCAGCCTTCCCAAGTGCCTCGGATCGATCAAAGGCCGTCGCCTTAATTACGTTTTCTTTTATTATTATTATTATTATTATTATTTTCTTCCAACCTTTTCAATTCTGGTTAATTATATGGTAATTATGGTTTTTATTTATTTGATTTCCATTTTTAATTATCATACATTTAATTGCGATTCCTTTTTTTTCTCCAATTAATCTATGATTTTATTATTGTTTTGCTAATTTTAATTATTTATATTTAATTATGAAGTTAATTTTGATTCCCTAATTTTCTTCAATTAATTTCTTAATTTATTTGCTTTCCCTTTTTTTTCAAGTGTATTAATTGTTTAATTAGTTTAATTTTTTTTTTTCATAGATGAGAACTTATTGTTTAATATTTTTAATTGGATTCAACTAATTATTTTGTTATTTTCATACAGTGAGTAAGGAGACAAAAGAGTTGATGACAAATATTTCCTTGCCATATGGGTACAAACTCGCCAATAAGGGCTCATTCTCGCCGATTAGGGATTTTCGCCAATAAGGGCTCATTCTTGCCGATTAGGGCTCCTCGCCAATAATGGCTCATTTTCGCCGATTAGGGCATAATAATAGCTATCCTCTATTCGAGGATAAGCCATTGCTCAATTCAATTTTATATGTGAACAAGCTCGGTGCTCCAAAGTTTCGGATTTAGATCCCCTATCAAGTTTTTTTTTTCTCTGGAACTCCCGTGAATGTAACTTTTTTAAGGTTTTAACTGAACGAGTTCACAGTCACTTCCCCACCCCCTACCCCCAAACACCCTCCTCTCCCCCTTTCTTTTTTTCTTTTTATTTTTATCTCCTAGGTTGGTTCACGATCTATAGCATGCTCCCGCCCAGGAGTGCTACGCCAAAAAAAAAAAACTAAAGAAGGAAATAATAAAGACCACTTTCTTTTAAAAAAAATGAAGTTACCGAGATATGAAAGAATTATTTTATAATTAATTGATGATGATATGATGTAATACATTTTATATTAAGGACTAAGAATGATATTTTTGTTAATATATTTTTTGGACCAATCACACGTTACCACATGTTAGCGTAACTGGTTACGCGCGTCACCGGAGCATTCGCCATATAAACTAATATATAAGATAAGCATTTAGCTACATATTGATATTACATGGGGTAAATGTGGAGAGAGTAAATCAACATTAGTTAACTAGTAAATCAACGTTAGTTAACTAGTTATCAAAATTAGTTAACATGTTATTTTGTTGATAACTAGTTGACGAACTACAATGATCAGTTAACTGATTTTTTTGCTAACAAGTTATCTAACTATTTATATTATTTTTAACTAGTTAAATAGTTAACATCATGATTTAGTTAACTAGTTAACAAGCTTGCAAATTTTTTTACCATTCCCACATCCATACAATTGCAAATGACTTGTCACATCACTTTGCAATTGCCAATGACTTGCCACATCACTTTGCAATTGGTAAAATTGCATGATGTGCATTGCAAAGTGGACCATCTAAGACATAATTTATTTATTTATATTTGTTTAAGAATAAGAATGTATAAATAAATTATTTTTGTTATGTAAAATGATATATTAAATAAAGGTGGTCCCACAATATGAAATTATAATAGCAAATTGTATTGATGGAGATGAGATGAAATGAATTGTTGTGTAATTGCAACATCTGATGATGTGGCAATAGGGACCACAAAAATGTAATTGCAAATAACTTTCATGGATGTTGATGCTTTAACCAATATCTGATATCTGTGTGTGTATGCATGGAGGAGAGATGTTGTCAAAATAGTGACACAAAACAAGCATAGATTTTGGATGTCAGTATATTCCAGAAGACAACTACATTATACAATCATTATGTATGAGTATGACTCATATGTTATGCATGTGACTATATATATAAATTTGTTCGTTCTATGATTTGTTATTTATTCCCTCTAGATCAATAACAAATAACCAATAACTTAAGACTTAAGACACATATTCAAATAGTTTAAAATAACATTGAAAGAATCTGAAAAAAGAACATACCTCACATGAATTGTTGAAAAATCTTAGTTACTCAATATACTCATCATTGATGTTTCAGTGTAGTCATTAACCTATTAATTTTGTAACGAGTTGGTCATTTTGTTAAGTCTCGATCCACTTTTTCCGTTAAGTGCTGATATCAGCAATCCAACTAATGTAACGGGGGCTTGGGACTTAATGGAATGACCAACTCGTTACAAAACCAATAGGTTAATGACCACACTGAAATGTTGATGACCACTATGTTACAAACCCAATACGCTAGTGACTACAATAGATAATAAGCCGACATTTTGGAGTACATGTTATTGCACGGGCGGATAGCGATAACAAAGAATGTTACATTTATAAATAAATAAATAAAAATTTGCCACCAAGGATAGGTTGTTCGGTCAGCTGGATCACTAGATGGAAAGCCCATAACACATCCGATGTTGAATGTGTTATCCTTGTCCTCTTGGAGCTTAATTCCATCATGGCCTTTACTACGAAATCATCGGTCCTACTACCACATGTGAGGAAATTGATTAATGTGTCAGAATTTTTGACAAAAACTCGACACTGGCTAAAGACGTAGGATTCGTTCACTTGGGTACTTTAGGGTAGGGATTTAGGGTGATTTAGGTTCTAAATCTCAACCCAAGATATTTGGCCAAAATTACCAGTTTAATTTGCAATTAGTGTTGAAGTTAGGTGATCCAAATTCCCTAACTTATGGGCCTAGCCTCTTTTAGGCCCATTATCTCCATCCTATTTATACCCCTTGTTAGCTGTAGGGAAACTCAAGCCACACTTTGTAAATTCCCTACATCTTGTATTCTCTCATTATAGTGGAACTTTCATCTCCGTCGTGCGTTCGTGGTTTTTTTCCCGCAAGGGTTTTCCACGTTAAATCATTGTGTCGTCTCTCTCGATCTTATTTCTATTTCCGCTTATTGCTTGTCGATTTCTAACAAGTGGTATCAGAGCTCTTGGTTTATTGAAATCAGGGTTTCATCGACATGGCTTCTTTGAAATACGATCTTCCCCTTTTGGAGACAAACACACAATTTTCTTTATGGCAAGTGAAGATGCGAGCTGTTCTATCAAATACAGATCTGGAGGAGGCGCTGGATGGATTTGGCAAAGCTTCCACGGAGTGGACAGAAGGAACGAAAAGCCCTCTCACAGATTCAACTTCAATTATCTAATACTATTTTGCAGGAGGTTATGAAGGAAAAGACTGCTGCTGGATTGTGGCAGCAACTTGAAAAGCTGTGTATGACGAAAACTCTTACCAGCAAGATGAATCTCAAGTAAAAGTTGTTTTCATACAAACTGCATGATGGAGGAAGAGTGCAGGAGCATATTTATGAATTTAAAGAAATTGTGGCTGACCTAGAATCCATGGAGGTAAAATATGACACATAAGATTTGGCTCTTATTCTTTTGTGTTCTCTGCCGAGTTCTTATACAAATTTTTTAGATACCATTTTATATAGTAGAGATACTCTCACCCTTGATGAAGTTTATGATGCATTAAAGTCTAAGGAAACAATGAGACAGATGGTTGGTGAGAGTTCTAGCTCTCATGGAGAGGACTTATATACTTGCGGAAGACAAAAGGAGAAAAGTTCTAGCCATGGATCTAGAGGCCAAAGTTCGAGCAATTACAAAGGTCGCTCGAAATCTAGACCAAAGTCTAAGTCGTGCAGATATTGCAAGAGAGACGGCCACGAAATATTCGAATGTCGTCGCCTTCAATATAAAGAAAGGAGAGACCAATGTAAATCAGAAGATAGAGGTAAGGCCTCTGTTGTTGCTATTGACAGTTATGATGGTGAAATGTTGGTGGTGTTTGCTGGATGTACTAGAACTGATGATGAATGGATTCTTGATTCTGCCTGCACCTTTCATATGTGCCCTAACATGGATTGGTTTTCTAGTTATGAGTCTATTAATGTTGGTGGAACTGTTTTGATGGGTGATAACTCATCCTGTAAGGTTGCAGGGATTGGATCTGTTCAGATTAAGATGTTTGATGGTGCAGTTAGAACTTTGACAGATGTCAGACACATACCAGATTTGAAGAGGAACCTAATTTCATTGAGTACTCTTGATTCAAAAGGGTATAAGTACACCGATGAAGGTGGATTTCTGAAGGTTTCCAAGGGGTCTCTTGTTGTCATGAAAGCTACAAATCTGTATCATCTAAGAGGTAGCACAGTTGCAGGTAAAGCTGCTACAGTTTCAAATTCCCTATCTGATTCTAATGCTACTAATCTTTGGCATATGCGTCTTAGGCATATGAGTGAAGCTGGTATGACAAAGTTGAGCAGGAGAGGACTTCTTGCTGGATGCAATGCTAGTAATCTGGAGTTCTATGAGCATTGCATGTTTGGTAAGCATAAGAGGGTGAAATTTAATACTTCAATTCATACTACTGAAGGTATTCTTGATTATGTGCATTCTGATTTGTGGGGTCCATCTCGAGAACTATCTTTAGGTGGTGCTCGATATATGCTAACAATTATTGATGACTACTCTCGAAAAGTGTGGTCTTATTTCTTGAAGCATAAATCAGATGCATTCTCAACTTTCAAGGAGTGGAAAACTATGGTTGAGAGGCAAACTGAGAAGAAGGTGAAGAAGCTTCGCACTGATAATGGGATGGAGTTTTGTTCTGACGAATCCCAATCTTATTGCAAATCTGAAGGTATTGTGCGACACTACACTGTTCCTCATACCCCTCAACAGAATGGTGTAGCGAAGCGAATGAACATGACCATCATTTCTAAAGCTCGCTGCATGTTATCCAATGCTGGGTTGCCTAGACGTTTCTGGGCAGAAGCTTCTTCGACAGCTTGTTATCTAATTAATCGCTCTCCCTCTATTGCGATTGACAAGAAGACTCCTATTGAGGTATGGTCTGGTTCTCCAGCTGATTATACTATTTTGAGAGTATTTGGTTGCACTGCTTATGCTCACGTTGATAATGGAAAGTTAGAGCCTAGAGCAGTTAAGTGCATCTTTCTTGGTTTTAAATATGGTGTCAAAGGTTACAAGTTGTGGAATCCAGAAACAAGAAAGGTGGTGATTAGTAGGAATGTTGTCTTCAATGAATCTTTGATATTACTTTACAAGAAGTCTACTAATGATCATGTTGAGATTGAGCAGGAATCAACTGTTCAGGTGGAGAAATATATGGACTTCGGTGAAGAATCAAAAAATATTGTTGTGGATGTTATGGAAACTGTTGGTACTTCTACTAATGAACATCCTCCTAATATTGTTGACCCTCCACCACCACAGTCTTTTGCAGCTAATAGGCCTAGGAGGAAAATTCGTCCTCCTAAGCGGTTAATACAAGAAGTGAATGTTGCTGCTTATGCATTGAGTATAGCTCAGGAGATTGAAGGTGGAGCAGAACCTGCTTCATATTCTGAAGCTGTTAAATCTCCTGACTGCAATAAGTGGATGACTGCAATGCATGAAGAAATGGAGTCACTTGACAAGAATGGTACTTGGGAACTTGTCAAGTTGCCTAGGGAGACGAAGTCTATCCGTTGTAAGTGGATATTCAAGAGAAAAGAAGGCATCTCACCTACCGAGGAGGCGAGGTACAAGGCGAGGCTAGTCGCTAAAGGTTATAGTCAGATTTTAGGTATCGATTTTACTGATGTTTTCTCTCCAGTCGTGAAACATAGCTCTATTCATACTCTTCTTAGCATTGTGGCGATGCATGATTATGAGCTTGAGCAGTTAGATATCAAAACTGTATTTTTACATGGTGACTTGGAAGAAGATATTTATATGGACCAACCTGAAGGGTTCATTGCTCCTGGAAAAGAAAACCTTGTTTGCATATTGAAGAAGTCTCTTTATGGTTTGAAGCAGTCTCCTAGGCAGTGGTACAAAAGGTTTGATTCTTTTATGATCTCCCAAAACTTCAAGAGATCTGATTATCATAGTTGTGTTTACTTGAAGTTTGTTAATTGTTCACGCATATATTTGCTGTTTTATGTTGATGATATGTTGATTGCTGCAAAAGATAAAGTAGAAATTTCTAAGCTGAAGAAGCAGTTGAGCAGCGAATTTGAGATGAAGGATTTGGGTGAAGCAAAGATGATTCTTGGAGTTGAGATCATTAGAGACAGGAAAGCTGGTTATCTATACCTTAGTCAACAAAGGTATATTGAGAAAGTTCTCCGTCGCTTCAACATGCATGAAGTGAAGCCAGTGAGTACTCATTTAGCTGCACATTTCAGATTGTCATCACTTGGTTGTCCGCAGTCTGATGATGATATTGCATACATGTCTAGAGTTCCATATTCTAGTGTTGTTGGTTCCCTCATGTATGTTATGGTTTGCTCTCGTCCTGATTTATCACATGCTTTGAGTGTGGTTAGTAGATATATGGCTAATCCTGGTAGAGAGCATTGGCAAGCTGTGCAGTGGATTTTCAGATATTTGTGTGGTACTTCTAAAGCTTGCTTGCAGTTTGGAAAGTCTAGAAGTGGACTTGTTGGCTATGTTGATGCAGATTACGGCGAAGACTTGGATCACTCACAGGTTTTGTATTAACCATTGGTGGTTGTGCTGTGAGTTGGAAAGCTAGTTTGCAGAGTTCTCCTGCCCTGTCTACTACAGAAGTAGAGTACATGGCTGTTTGTCAAGCATGCAAGGAAGTTGTTTGGTTGAAGGGGATGTATGCTGAGTTTCTTGGAGATAGTTCGTGATCACTATATTATGCGATAGTCAGAGTGCGATTTGTCTTACAAAGGATCAGATGTATCATGAGAGATCGAAGCATATTGACGTCAGGTATCATTACATTCGATGGGTCATTGCTGAAGGAAAGGTTAAGGTGACCAAGATCAGCACTCATGACAATCCAGCTGATATGATGACGAAGGCAGTTCCTGCTGCTAAGTTTGAGCTATGCTCGAGCTTAGTAGGTATCACTCTCTAGTCCAAGAGGGACTTTGGCGCACGATGGTGATTGCTCATTTTTTGAGGAGATTTGAAGTTTGCTACAAGAGGGAATTCGTCACAAGGCGAAGTGTTGAAGTTAGGTGATCCAAATTCCCTAACTTATGGGCCTAGCCTCTTTTAGGCCCATTAGGTTATCAACCTTATTAAGGTTTTGTATCTCCATCCTATTTATACCCCTTGTTAGCTGTAGGGAAACTCAAGCCGCACTTTGTAAAATCCCTACATCTTGTATTCTCTCATCATAGTGGAGCTTTCATGCTTCCGTGGTTTTTTCCCGCAAGGGTTTTCCACGTTAAATCATTGTGTCGTCTCTCTCGATCTTATTTCTATTTCCGCTTATTGCTCGTCTATTTCTAACAATTAGTAACTAGAAATTTTGGGAAATCGATATACGTATCAGAATTTTTAATAAGAATTCGACACTAGAGATACACACCATGTAGTATCATAGTACACGTTGTGTATCTCTGATACACTTTCCATTCATGGACGACGAGAAGTGATTTTAATACAACGTGGTCGAGTAGTGTAGTGTACAACTCGTCGTGCATGTATCTTCATGATACATGCTGTGTAGTTATACACCATGACGTTTTGTGAAATGCAACCTTATCTGTTTTATGATGTAGGGTTTTATGGCTGTGACAGACATAGCAGGAGGGCAGAATGGCCTCCCTATTGAAAAGTAACTACCATAGAGTTGATGTTCATTTGCAATTGAGAGCAGATTATGCGACTCGGCCTGCTTGCTATAAAAAAGCTCAGCTGAAACAATTGGTTAAAAAGGAAGGACCTCATATGGAAGAAGAATGTAAAGGAAAATTACAATAAAACTTTGTACATAAACTCTGCTTCAATGTTGGGTGTCCATAATCAATTTACTTCTTCTACAAGGGAAATGTTGTTTTCTACTACTCTCTTCCTTTGTCTCAGTTACTCGTAGTTTATTTTGACTTATGCTCTTCTTTACCAATCCATCAATCAAGTAGAAGCGAAGACTTTGAGCAACTGGTGGCACAAGTTTTGACCCTTTTCAGTCATTTCATGATTAAATGGAATAACCTACCTCTTTGTGAATAAATGGGTGTCCAACAACTACGGGAGAAGTTTGTCCTCCTTTACATAGGGGGTTGTTTGGTAGAAAGGTTATTAATATGATATTTGCATATATCTAGCTATTCGTGATATCATCATATCATCCCCTGTTTTATTGTTGCAAATAGCTAGCTATTTCACGTTAAAATAGATATCAATATTTCTTTGATATTATTTGTTTTATTGTTGTCAATAGCTAGCTATTTAGAGTTAAAATAGATATCAATATCTCTTTCGAGATTTTAGCATGGATGTGAATAAGAGGAAGGAGAGTTTGATATTTAACTTATGTGTCAACTTTACCCTTACCTTTTACTTTCAATTACATGTCACTAATTAATGCTCATCTTCCTTTCTTGACATCTATACCTAATCTTTTTCTTCACAAATTTGGATGGCAATGAGACGTGTTTTGGGGTACTTGAAGCACATTCAAAACTTTTTTTTGCATTACACGAGGTATCCGACTGTGCTTGAAGGATATTGTGATGTGAACTGGATCATCGGTTCAACCGAAAGCAATTGGATATGTGTTTACGGTTGGGGGCGCGGCAGTTCTTGGAAATCCTCCAAGCGAACTTGCATAGCCCGTTCAACAATGGAATCTGAGTTCATTGCATTGGACAAAGCTGGTGAGGAACCTGAATGGCTTCGAAATTTCTTGGAAGATATTCCATTTTGGCCCAAGCCATTATCACCAATAAGTATACATTGTGATAGTCAAGTGGTGATTGGAAGGGCAAAAATGTTATGTACAGTGGTAAATCTCGTCACATTCGTCGACGACATAACACGGTTAGACAACTAATTTGTAACACCCATCCTTAATCGACCTAGGTAAACCCGTGGTCGAACCGAGAATTATGTGTCACAGGTGTAAGTACAAATTCAAAACCAATAGAATCTTAAAATATACGGGTCAAATACTTAAGTAGTCCCGAAACTTTGGGTCGTGTTACAAACTAGTCCCGAAACTTTAATTTGTTGCAGTGTCGTGCCGTTAGGTTGGAGCCCGTTACAACTTGGTACTATTCATGCTGACGAGAATTTTTTTTTGTCCAATATGCCACGTCAGCCCATCCACGTATTTAAAATATAATAAAATAAATATTTGGCCCATTTTGAATTAACCCCTCTAATTGAACCAACCGATCAATTTAATTTTGACCCGAAAATCTTGAACCCTAATCACATGCTTCCTAACCTAATCTGGAATTTACCTGGAGTTATCGTAGTGTAGATTCTTCTCTTCAGCCCGATTCATGCGACTGTCATTACTAATTTTCCCTAAGGCCTAATACACAAATCTAGCCAAACCTTTTCGAGAAATGTCAAATCTAGCCAAACCTATTATCGTGACACTAATCCAGCCAAACCTAAAATAAATGAGTCAAATCTATCCATTCGATAGGTTTGACCGCTAACGGTGACGACCCCTTTCCGTGAAGACGTTAGTTGCGCCAGCAGGGATGCCACGTACGCCAATTCTTGTGCCAGCATGGATGCCACGTACACAATTATTTGGATCAATAGGGATGCCTTTTACGCACGTGGGACGGTGACCTTCTTTAGGGTTACATAAAAAGTAAGTCTGGAGTTTCTGCCTTCGACGACATTGTCTGCCCGCCGTCCCCACTCTGGAATTTGCATCAAAGGCTTCGTCGTCACCGGCACAACTCTTGACTTTGCACCGAAAGATTCCTCGCCGCCGTCCCAACTCTGGCTTTTTCCTTGCACCGATTTGCATTGTACCTGCCCGGTGAGCCCTCTCTCTGATTTGTTTCTATTTTGGCATTCCCTGGGGTTGGCATCTGCAGTCGTGTTCGAGATGGCGTTGCTCTAGTTCCTATTGGGCACTCTTAACCGCCCATTTTCGTAATTAGCAGAGTTCGTCAATGTGGTTTCCAATTTCATTTGTTGATATTCATGATCTAGGGTTTCAATGGAAACGAACGGAGGATCGAGTTCTGGAAGCGCGACATCGGCGGTAGTATCCTGCAAGCACAACAATCCATGTGCTATTAACACCTTGTGGACCGGCAAAAACCCGGGCCGTAAATTCTACCGTTGCCGCCATTGGAAGGTAGGGTTCGCCTGTGTTCATTTCGGCACAATGTCGACAAGGGTCATTTATTGGGGCTAAAACTTGTATTTTAGGATAGCAACAATGATTCGGTTTTTCAAGTGGGTTGACGCTGCCAGCAGCAGAGATGATGACCTCATTGCCCAGCTGAAGATGGAGAAGTGTGCTTTGGAGAGAAAAGTATATGTGTTGGAGGAGAAGGTGGCTAATATGAAGGTTAAATCTGTGCGGCTGAAGGAGCAACTTGATTTTATCCATGAACGAATGGCGAATATGCTCGACGAATGCGTTGCGTTGGTGTCCGAGGTCCGGAAAGTCCGAGAAGTGTTGGCTACGCTAGAGCGCTGTGTAGCTTATGGATTCGTTGTAGTAATCACACTTATTGTCTTTGTCCTGCACTCAATCCACACTGTGTAGCTAACATCCCTCATTTAAGGGTTTATGTGTTGACGATATGACATCAACTCACACAAAATTATGGACCATAATATTGTTTAGCACATCAAAATATTGTTTCGGGCATGAGCTACATCGTACTCCAAACTACGTCCGACTTCAACTACTACGGGTACCATATACCACAAGTTCGGATGGTACTACAAAAACTAGGGCCAAGAGTGTTCAATGCACCTACATCCACATCATTCTGGCTACATCCAGAAACTACAAAATGAGGGTTGAAGGTGTGGCCTAACTACACCATGCCAGAATCAATCCCCAAAGTGTCCTACAGACTTTGTGGTTGGCTACACCCAGAAACAACAAAATAAGGGTTCATAGCAGGCCACACCATTCAAGCATTAATCGCCAACTTGTCCTAGGGACTTCGTGGCTGGCTACCCGACAACGGAGTTAGATCAATGATGGCTGCATAGTTGTCGAGGGGCATGATTTGACCTTCAGCTCTACGTCTACCGCCATCGGAGCCCTGACCACCAGATGTTGAGACATTGCCATTCTACATTGACATTAACAGTTCACACAGCATTCAACATGGGCTTTATATATGTATTGCCGACACCCAACTTCAAGAAAAATGCATACCGTGAAGTAAGTGTTGCCCGTGCCTGGAAAGTATGCCACTCCAAATCCAGTGTTAGCAATATTAACTTCCCTCTCAACAGTTCTTCGGTTCTGCACTGACATTGACACTGCACCAATAAAAGTATCCAGTTTATAAATCAAATAGATGGTCATTCACATTTAAGGTTTAATGATGATTTGAGAAACGAATTACCTGAACCCCAGCCCTCTTCGGACATGTTCTAGAATTGTGGCCATGAAATCCACAGCATTTGCATTTATTCTGTCGACGTCCGCTGACCACGACTCCAACATCTCCTTCCACTGGATTTTCGGTGGCAAGCTCCGCCTGGTCAGCAAGAATGGCTCGACGCCTCACATTCCTTCTTGTCTGGGTGTCCTCTTCAGCTTCACATGGTGTTCTTCCACTAGCATGTTGCGTTTGATCCGACACGGTTGGTATGTTCGGCAGGTCGTTCAAACCTTCTGGGTTAGCCCCCTGCAATCACACAGAATCCATTACCCAGACATGTTATAACAGTTCAAATTATTTGTTTTTTGAGAGGAGACAGACTTACAGTGTTGTTCATGGGGCAATTCCTACTGTTGTGGCCCTCCTGACGACATGTCCGACAGTGCATTGCCATGCCCCGACCATCGAGCCTCCTACATGTGCCACTCCTCCGTGGGCGGCCTTGCAACTCGGCTGGTTCATTAACACTCGTTCAGTCTTGTACAACTCATGCACATGGTCTTCTACTCTCAACCTCAAAAAGCCAATGGCAGCTACTGTGTGAGTACATGGAATCCCAGATAAGGTGAAGTACCCACAGCTGTATGTGTTGTGGCGCATGTCAACAACGTATCCGTCGCCATACTCATTGACTTCGCATATGTTGTTCAGTGTAGCTGTTGTTATGCAATTACGGGCCCTTATCTTAGCATTCTCAACGATGGTGCGGATACCTGGAGAACATTTTGTTCTTCTTAACCACACGCTTCATAGCATAGAGTCGTATCTCCTCCAACATATCTATGATCCGACGTCCTCGGCTCTTCACTATTATGCCGTTGAAGGTCTCGCAGATGTTGCTTTCCACAGAGTCATACTTCGGAACTACAGATAAAAAAGCGCAACAAAAGGTCTTCAGATCTTGCCTCATGAAATCCTGGAAAGGTTTCTTCATGCCGGTTTCCTCATTCTCAAAAATCTCCAGTATCTTCATTCTCTGCGTGAAGTTAGCTTCATTGCAGCAGTACACAACACCCCATAAAATTTCTTTCAACGCATCAGATGTATGTTTCAGTTTCCAGTTGGCATAGACATGCCTAGCACACTTCCTATGTTCGGCGTAAGGCATCAGCTCATTCAATGCCCCCACCAAACCCTATTTCAAAAGAATGCAGAAAACAAATATGAATACTGCTACTAGGTGCCAACTACCATATTAAATGTCACAATGACGAAAATGGACATACCTTTTGTTTATTAGAAATTACGCTCCAGCCTCGACCATCGATGACTCCAAGATCCTCAGTTAATGCTCGAATGAACCATGTCTAGGAGCTTCGATTTTCTGCTTCAACGACAGCCCAATCTATGGGGAAAACTTGGTTGTTGCCATCCTTTCCAACCGCAGCTAATACATGTCATTGACTTCACCTTTGAGGAAACACCCATCTAAGCCGAACATACGACGACAACCGGCCAGGAATCCCTTCCGCAAACTGGAAAATCCCACATACATACGTTTGAAATATACATTTGTCTCAGACAGATGAGGTTCAACCTCCAGCATGAACAGACCCGTGGGGTCGGCCCTCTTCAACTCGAGGATGTAACTGCGTAGCTTTCTGTTTTCCATCTTGAGGTCCCCGTTCAGCATATCTTCAGCTTTCTTCTTGGCACTGTAACAGTGGCGCAGAATAACTTTTATACCGTATCGGAGTCTCACCTCCGATACTATTTGCCCCACGTCCCACTCACGGTTTATACGGAAACGCTCGAGGAAAT
Organism: Linum lewisii; assembly: GCA_034768395.1. Classification (NCBI taxonomy): domain Eukaryota; kingdom Viridiplantae; phylum Streptophyta; class Magnoliopsida; order Malpighiales; family Linaceae; genus Linum; species Linum lewisii. The sequence goes on from CM068304.1 coordinate 24,474,698, forward strand.
CGATAGCGATAAACTTTGCTGTCGCTTGGTTTATGGACTGGGCTCTAGGGCAAGTATGACGATCACCCAAGCCCCTAACCATGAAACTCTTGTTACGGCGATACCAAGCACCATAAATTCGCCAATTGCAGTCTTTTTCACGGCACACTGCTTCACACCTCTCCTTCCCAGTTCGCAACCAGTTCAAGTTAGCACCAGCATAAATGGCGTGCTTCACGACTGCTTGCTTGAATTGCGTTGGGGATATGAATTTCATCCCCAACGCGAACTGCATATGATTGTGCACTACAAAAAAAGAGACGTTTGGCGTCGGTCAGTAGGAAAGAATTTAGCGTCGGTCGACAGATAACCGACGCTAAACCCTTGACTCGCGTTTGACCGAGGGATTAGCGTCGGTCATACACCGACCGACGCTAACATCTATCCAAAAAGTGACGCTAAAATTGATTCCGAGCCAAACCGGCGGTGCAAACCAGTCATTATTTGGCGTCGGTTGGTATAATGGTCTTAGCGTCGGTTCCAACCGACGCTAAACACACGGGAATTTCGCGTCGGCCGAATTTCCAATTTAGCGTCGGTCAGCGACCGACGCTAAATTCCCAAACTATAAAACCCCTGGCCGGACAGCCAGAATCATTTGTGCAGTTTGCAACTCCTCTCAATTCTCTCAACTCTCTCCACTCTCTCAACTCTTCTAAGGTATGTAGTTTGTTTTTTCATATTGTTGTATTTAGTTAGTGAATTAGTTAGTTATTGGATTTTAGGGTTAGTAGTTAGTTTGTTAGGTTGTGAACTAATGAATTAGGATTTTTATATTATTATCTAGTTAGTGAAATAATCTATTTCAGAATAAGTGTGCATTATTAGTTAGTGAGTTAAATTGTGTTTATTTTGGTAGGCGTAATTTCGTTTGAGCTAGGAGCAGCGGTGACGCCGTCTCTTCGTTGTTTTCTCTTCTTCGGTAGTAGGTATGTATATATTAATTTTGCAATTGTGTCGTCTCATTGTTTTTTTTTTTTGGATTATTATGCTTACTGATTACTAATTGTGTCGTACATTTATCAGTGACCGTCTTTCCTCTATCCTCATTTCTCCTTGTTTCGCGTCTCATCCCAGGTGTACGGTATGCATTCTTTTAACTATGTTATTAGCTTCTTGCTATGTTCATTTGTTATTTGGAATTGCTATGTTCAATTGTATGTTAAATTGCTATGTTAATTTGTTATTTGAAATTGCTATGTTCAATTGGTATGTGAAATTGCTATTAAATTGCTATGGTATTAATCTTGCAATGAAATTGTTATGTTATTAATCTTGCAATTAAAATGATATGTTATTACATTGCTATGTTATTAATCTTGCAATTAAAGTGTTATTGTATGAGTTAGTTTTCTCAGTAATTTGCCATGTCATTAACTAATTGGTACTTTATTATGAGTCAACATAATTATAATTATATTGCATATCCCATTGTTACCTAATATAATATAGCTATATAGTTAACTGATAGATATTACGATTTAACTTTCTAATTAATTCCATCACCTACACTAAATCAGGCATCTTCCAAATGGATAAGTCTTGGATAACCAAGCATCGGTTGTCACAGGAGTATAGGGATGGTTTAGAAATCTTTTTGAATTTCGCTTTCGCGCATAATCATGAAGGAGAGCAAATAATTTGTCCGTGTCCAAAATGTGGATTCAAGAAATGGCTGTATAGGGATGATGTATACGAACACTTGCTTCGCAAGCCATTTCCCACAACATACACTGTTTGGTATCGACATGGAGAGCGCCTTATTGCTGAATCTTCTCAGAGTGCAAATGCAGTAGTGCAAAACTATGAGCATACTAGAGCATTTCGAGATCTGGTTAATGATGCTTTTGGTGTTATTCCAGAGGAGGTCAGTAGTACAATACAAGCCTCTGAAGATATTGTTATTGGTAATGAAGTAGAAAATGTTCTAGAAGATGATATGAACACTGTATTTGAAGATCACCCCATTGGAGAGGATGACATGAGCTACCCGAATGACACAGAGGAGCCGGATGAGACCAATGTCAACTTTAGTGATTTAATGAAGGATGGAGAAACACCCTTATATGAAGGATGTACAAAGTTCTCAAAATTATCTTTCATCTTGAGGCTTTATCATATCAAGGGAATGCACAACATCAGCGATAAAGCAATGTCGTTGATCATTGAGTTGTTGCATGACGCTTTTGAGTTTGCCAACATACCGAAATCGGGATATGGTGCAAAGAAAATGATCTCAAAATTTGGAATGGGGTACACGAACATTGATGCATGTGAGAATGACTGTATGCTGTTCTGGGGGAATGATATAGAAGAGAGTGTTTGTAAGATTTGCAAGCAGTCCAGATACAAAGATGATGGGCATGAGGGTGTAAGTCAAGAACATAAGAAAAAACGAAAAGCGATGAAAACATATCGCTACTTTCCCTTGATTCCGAGGTTGAGAAGGTTATTTATGTGTCCTACAACAGCTAAGAGTATGGTGTGGCATTCTACAGAAAAAGTTAGTGACGGAATGGCAAGGCATCCACGAGATGGAGAAGCGTGGATAGACTTTGACAATAGATACCCTGATTTTGCATCTGATCCTAGAAATATACGTCTTGGTCTTGCTACTGATGGCTTCAATCCATTTGGGAATATGAGTCTTAGTCATAGTACGTGGCCTATTATTCTTATGCCATATAACACGCCTCCATGGGAATGCATGAAATCAACAGGTATGATTTTGTCAAGTATCATCCCTGGAAAGAAAGCCCCTGGCAATGATATTGATATCTACCTACAACCTTTAATCAATGAGGTCAAAATTTTGTGGGAAGGTGTAGAAGCATACGATGCAGCCAAAAAGGAGGTATTTCAATTGAGAGCTTCCCTAATGTGGACTATTAGTGATTTTCCCGGACTGTCCGTATTATCTGGTTTGAACACTTACACATGGCAAGCTTGTCCAACTTGTAATTTCGACCAAGAACCGTTACGGTTGGGAGGCAGTTTGAAAAACTGTTTCATAGGAAGTCGACGGTTTTTGCCTGCAAATCATCCTTTCCGACAACAAAAGTCTAAATTCAATGGTGATGTCGATTTCAGAGAGCCAACCAAACTATTATCTGGCTCTGAAATACTGAAACAGGTGGAGAATGTCACTGTCACTTTTGGGAAGACGAGTGATAGTGAGAAGGGTGCACCGCCAAAGAAGAGGTCTAGAAGTGATGGAGGGAACAAAAGGCAGACAGAACAATGGAAGAAGAAAAGTTGCTTCTTTCAATTGCCTTATTGGGAGTTCAATAAATTGCGACACAATCTCGATGTTATGCACATAGAGAAGAATGTGTGTGACAATATTCTTTACACTTTGATAAATGACAAAGATCGAAGTAAGGATCATCTGAAAGCAAGGATGGATTTGAAAATCATGAAAATTAGAAGAGAGTTATGGCCAAGACCAGATGGAAGAACTTGCCCAGCAGCTATATACACAATGGGTAAACGAGAAATTCAAACAATGCTAGAGACCTTGAAAGATATTTTCGTACCAGACGGATACTCTAGCAACATATCCCGGTGCGTTGATGTGGAACACCGGAAGATATTGGGTTTGAAAACTCATGACTGTCATATCTTAATGCATGAGTTATTACCTTTGTCCATTCGGAATGTATTGCCATCACAAGTCTCTTCGGTGTTGGTCGAATTTTGTTCTTGCATGAAGCAATTATGCTCAAAAGTGGTCCATGTTGAGGGTTTGGATACGCTACAACAACGAATTGATGTAGCTCTGTGTCGTTTGGAAATGATATTTCCACCATCATTCTTTACAGTCATGGTGCATCTAGTGGTTCATTTAGCCGAGGAAGTGAGACTTGGGGGACCAGTCTATTATCGTTGGATGTACCCTATAGAAAGGTACAACTATCAATTTCAATGTTCTGTATTACGCTGTCAATTCCAATAATCTATTCATACTGAACTTGTTCTCCTCATCAGATTTCTTGGGAAGTTAAAATCTTTTGTACGAAATCGTGCACAACCAGAAGGTTCAATTGCTGAACGATGGATTTCTGAAGAAATCACAAATTTCACATCCCTATACTATGATGTTGGAGTCGAGACTAGATTCAACCGTGGATCTCGACTTCATGATCAAGTATTAGAAGATGATTCACGTGATTTGTCCATTCTTCCATCTATTGGGCACAATGTTGGTAGTATAAATCACTTCCGATTGACAGATACAGAGTTGTTACAAGCGCATCGACATGTCCTTATGGGGTCCCAACTAGTCGGTCCATTTCTCAAGTAAGTATAATTCTTATTTGGACTTGTGACATGGTTCGTTATTCAACATGTTTAACGTACGTGAATTTCAATAAAAATCATTCATTGTCCCGTAGGGAGTTCCAATCTATTACAACACGACGACTTCGAGGAAAATCAACAGCAGAAATTGAGAAAGCTGTCCATAGAGACTTCGTACAATGGTTTCGGAGTCGGGTACGTGCTTGTCTATGTAATTCAGCTGTGATATGGTTGTAAAAAAAATATGAATATACTAATCTTGTCACACACTATTATTTATGTCAATTTAATAGATTCTTGACGATAACCAAGTAGTCCATTCCAAGGATCTAAGAGTGTTAGCTCGCAGTCCTCAACGACCATCAAAAAGATATGTTGCTTATGATGTTAATGGTTATCGGTTTCGCATAGTTGCTCGTGACAATCCCTCAAAACTCAGAATAGTGGGGTATACGGCAACTATGAAACTCATAGTTACGCTAGCTCAGTGGACAATCGACCTCAAACAAGTGAACTGACGTATTATGGCAAGTTAGAAGACATCATTGATTTGAATTACTATGGAGAAATCTTCGTGGTGTTATTCAAGTGCAAATGGGCTAATACGCACAATCCTAGATACGTGAAGAAAGATGGATTGGGGTTCACATCCATTAATTTCTCACATTTGCTATATACTGGAACTCGTTTAGACGATGAACCATATATTGAAGCAAAAGATGCTCGAATGGTCTACTACGTTGAAGATACAGTGGACAAAGGATGGTGCATTCCCGTACATATCAAACCCAGAGATGTCTATGACATGGGTGATGAGGAAGGAAGCTATGTACATGAGTGTGAGATGTTTGGAAATCAAGAGTTGTCGGCTTTTGATAATTCCAATATTCTACCCCTAGTTAGGCCCGGAATAATTGCAGAGTTCGATTAGGGTTTGGTAATATATTCATTTAACTTATTATAGTACAAGTTAATCTATTTGCTACGTTTTACACATCTAATCCAATTAAATGTTTTTTGTTATACAGACATGGCTCCTTCAGGAAAGCATGCGGTGGAGCTCATCGATGGACATGGAGTGAAGACTCTGGTCGACATTCCTAGTAAACAGATGATGAGTCTTCCCCATGGGAAGAAGGTTGTCATTCCTTGGGGTCTTACAGGACCCTTAGGTATTGGTCCAGCTACGATCCTTGGACAGTTCCATGGTCAGCTCTCCAGAGACACCAACCTTCTCCCGATCACATACATGGAATGGCCGAATGTGTCTGATGGTGAGAAGGACGCATTGGTCGCCGCTATATGGGTATGTATAAAATAATATTACTCTCAAACGACCTAGGTTATATAAATACTAATGTTTATAAAATTTATTGTTGCAGAAAAGTATTGTCATTGAACCCGAGGAGGCAAAAGATAGAGCTCTTGACTATATCGTGAGTGATATAGGAAAGAAGTGGAGGGATTACAAAACGAAGCTGTGGGCAAGGAAAGTGAATGGGCCGTACAAAAAGTTTTTAAAAGCTGAAGCTACAAAGAACAACCAAGATTTCGACCCAAAAGCGTTTGTGGTGCCGCCGAGACCGTGGGCACTAGAGAGGAGACCTCCTAATGTTCCTGCGCCTATGTGGACGCAATATGTGGACTTGAGGTTGAGTGAGCATATGGTGGTATGTAGCGAAATATATGAATGCTTTTCATTGAAGTAAATTTATTTCGTGATACAAATTGTGTTACTTAAAAATTCTTAATTTGTAGGAGCTGTCTCGGCTTAACTCTTTGAGGAGGGCGGAATACAAATCACCCCACACTGGAGGGTCGAAGAAGTTGAGAGTGAGAGGATCAGAATTGGTAAGAGTTCATCCTAAAATCACCTTATTTAGTTAAATTATTTTAAAAGAAATTTATATTGTTTAGTTTATGCAAGTGTAGGAAGCCGTAACGGGAAAGAGGCCCACGAGAGGTGAGTTGTATGCCATCACTCACAAGAAGAAGGATGGCACATACACCGATCCTAATGTTGTAAGTGACATTTCATGTTTTTTTCCTTCCAACTTTTTGTCATTTCGCTTTTCAGAGATTGGTTCGAAAAATGTAATTGGTGGCCACTATGCAGCCTAAGATACTTGAGTTGTTGAACGACCCAACCGTCCCGACTTGGGTAAGTTCTAACGATGCATTGGGGCAAGTCTACCCCACTGAGCATAGTGGTCGAGTTCGAGGATTGGGATTTGGTGCTACACCCACGAAGGTACATATAGTATATTATGATCTGGATTGGTTTCAATTTATATAACACTAACAATTTTAATATTTTGTTGTCTCTTTTTTGTAGGTCAACTTGAGTAAGAAGAAGGGTGCAGCTAGCCAGAGTTCCACGCCATCAGCTACTGCCATGCATGACTTCGGACATTGCCCTGTACAAGGAGAAGTAGCAGAGTTACGGGATGAGGTTCGATTTCTAAAGGAGCAAATTGCACAGTTGGCATCAGGAGCTTCAGGATCCTCCGCTCCGACTAAAGGGAAGGGGAAAGACACCTTGCAGGCGGTGGATGAGGAGGAGGAAAGTGAGGATGAGGAGGAGGAGAGTGAGGGTGAGGATGATGAGTGATGAGGGAGAGTGAATATTTATGCTGATATATTACACGTAGACATATGTAGTTATTAATATTATTAGAATTATACAGTACGTTATGCATATTAGTTATCTATGTCATTGGTTAGTAATGTGTTGTATAATTAGTATTGCATTCCATGAATGAAATTGCGGTTTGCAGGTTTGCAGGTTGGCACTAGAAGAGTATGAGAAAAGGAGCTGAAATGGCCAGAAAATTTTTGACCTGTACAACATATTTAGCGTCGGTCATACTTATTTGGCGTCGGTCAGAACCGACGCTAAAATGACCCATAAATAGCGTCGGTCATAGGCCATTTAGCGTCGGTTGATAACCGACGCTAAAAAGGACGCAGTCAACGAGTGTTTGGTCTTCGGTTGACCAATTTGGCGTCGGTTCTTACTTTTAGCGTCGCCTGATGACCGACGCTAAAAATTGGTTTGGTTCTCGGCCGGACTGGTCGGACCATAATTTAGCGTCGCTTATGAAAAGAATTTGGCGTCGGTCACTAAACAACCGACGCTAAAATTTAGCGTCGGTGAAATTGGCGTCGCTTTTCTGGCCGACGCTAAAACCTTTAGCGTCGGTCATCAACCTACGCTATACTCCGGTTTTGACCAACGCTAAAGTGCCGGATTTTTGTAGTGGTGGTCGCAATTGGGATCGTAGATAGGAGCTCCATCATAAATGACCTGTGGGCCCTCTTCGTCACTTAGTAAACCCCTTATGTGGTCCAAATTTTCTGAACCACGGTAGCTTGATTCACTACCTTCGGCAGAGGAGTCATTGCCATCGTGTACGGGCTTCGGATGCACTTCCTCATTTCCCAAAGTGAATGGTTGAGGAATGTTTTGGCCCCGCAATTGCTGGTCGACTGCTGAATCGTGGGCCGGAGCAGCGTGGGCTGTAGCTGAATGCGAGACAAGCAACTGATCAACCTCCTCTCCAGATGAATATGCCATGTATGATACCCTATTCCTAGTCTTCCTGACACCCATACTGAATAGTGCTTCAGCGAATTCGTCGTCGGAGGTACGTATGTCATCGTCAATTAAATGTATGAACTCTGGCACCACTGAATTATCTACAAGGGGAGACAGGATTCAAACTCATGATAGAGCCAATTGGGCCTTCTTCATTGTCAGCAACACAGTCAGCCAAGTAGTGCCCTGTCATGAAGAAAGTAATCTTCAAGTCCTCGCCTACAGCTGTCAGTAAACCATTTGAAACATCCGACTCATTCCGGATTTCGTGCAATCCCTCTGCCATGGTGCTGTTGGGGTCCAAGTACAACATCCCCTGCACTACCCGGTACATCACAAAATCAAGACCAACTAGCTTTAATCCTTGTCGACGTATATAGTTTGTGTTGTACCACCTACATAGGCAGGTACGTCTCCAGTGAAATCCATAACTCCACTGTGATGTAGCGTTATCTCAAAGTTGGGAGGCATCTTTAGGGACAAAAAGCAACGCCATATGAGCAACGAATAAACCCAACGCATAACACAGCCAAAGAAGTATGACAGCACCAGTAATATACTATTATTAGTCTTCACAAGCAGACAACTTCGGGTTGAAATTAGGTCGGCCATAGCGACAACCAGAACTAGTGAGATTAATGGCCAAACTAGTGCACCAAATTGTACCCCTAAACCCTAACTTTCTACCCACATGGGAGACCACTAGCGGGAAACCCAAACATAGTGTGCTTCCACTGGACCACTTGTGATCCTCTACCACCCTTTTCGAACAGGGAAGCAAAGACAGCAATAAACAACAGAATCGACAGAAAAGGAAAGCTTAAAGAATAGGAATCAGTTTGCCTTGTGGACCCGTCACTTTCGGTATTCTACACACCAGACAAATTGTCTCTTTCGCGCTAGTACGATTGTAGTACAAAGAACCCTTAATCCCCAAAATCGGTAAACCCTAAAACGTCCTTGTAAATGGTACAACGCCTTTAGAACTGGGGCGCTACACCATGAATCGAGGGTTTGAAGTTCCCGTCGTTCTACGGCCTGGTCAGTCCGTCGAGGGAGCTCTCGCCGTCATAGGATTGTCGAAGGACATTTCAGAGAAGCATATGAGAGAGAGATGGAAGGTCGGAATGTTCTAGAGCCGGTAAATTTCGTGCTAGAGGGTTAAAATTACCCAGCGGTAATAATTGGGACGTATAATGCCACGTGGATGCCATGTGGATTCGACGGAAATATCTATTTGCCAACTCAGGGCGGACTAATTAACAGTCGCTAACGGAGCGATGGAAAATAGGATGGAAAAAACAAAACTGGCAGTTTTCGGTTTTCCAATAAGTTTGGCTAGTTTTGACATTTCTCGAAAAGGTTTGGCTAGATTTGTGTATTAGGCCTTTCCCTAATAAAACAATCAGTTTCCATTCTCACTCTCTAATATTCTCAGTTCCAAATTCCAATTATCTTTCTTCTTCTAAGTTCCAATTTCTCTCTCTCTATTTTTCTCTAATTTTCTGCCCCGGAGTTATGGGGATGGTTCAGAGCTCCAAGTTCCTCCTCATCTGGGCTTTTTTTTTCAACCTTGGCTTCTGTTTCACAACAAGTGGAGGGTACTATCTTCCGCCCACTAACTATTTGATAAATTGCAGATCCCCAAGCAACACCTTCGTCGACCGTCAGGGAACGAACCTTTGCAATTGATCACTATTATGATTTATCCACCAATCAACAGATTGTTTCCCTCACTGCTCCTGATTCCACCTCCATCTTCGCCCTCTACCGAACTGCCTGCATCTTCTTGCTACACCTTCCCAATCAGGCAGTCCTAAGCCTCTGGATTCGCCTCCATTTCTACCCTTTCCTCAACATAGGTTACTCACCAGAGGGGTCCATTACGTTGTGCTGGCAACACCTACAGCACATGGCCTCAAATATTTGGGACCTCATATTTGGCTCAAGCTATTAATTTTTACTAATATAATAAAATGATTCTAGTATTATTCGAATCATCAACATCTTAACTAAATTAATTAGGAGACAGTTTACTTGGGGCCTCAATTTTCGTGACACTAATGAGTAAAATACACAAGACACCACTGAACTATTATTTCTTTTCACATTCACCACTAAACAATTTTTGTTCACCAAACTTGTATATTCCTTTTACCAATTATCATTTTGTCCTATTTTGGATGGGATGATGACGTGGTATGAATGGAAATATAATGCAACTATAGTATATTGAATTTTTTTGCGGTCTTCTTGTGATTGGTGCTAGTTCTCATAGAAGATTTTCTTAGTTGAAGTTGCTGAAATTCTATTTTCGTACAATGACAAATGAAAGATTTAAGGGATTAGCAATGGTGGTGATTGAGAATAAATTTTTTAAGATATGAAGATTAAAGAGCTCAACGACATTTTTTTCCCAAAAAATATTTTCGTAAATATTTTATGCATAATAATTTTTACTTTTATTTTTTAAAATATTGGTTATAACTATTTTTTCCACATCTAACTTTTAGAATAGGGCCTCCGAAAATGATTGGGCGCCTCTGTAACTCACATCTCAACTGTGGCGGAGGATTCGATGGAGTCGGCGGAGGAGGAGAAGGCGGAAGATATAGGGAGGTGGCCGGGGGGCAGAGTAGATTGGAAGGAGGAGTTGGTGGAGGACAGTCGTCGTAATTGGGACGAGGAGAAGAATCGAGACTAAGATAACTTTAGGGAAATTCCATATTAGGTTAGGAAGGTTGGGATTAGGGGTTCACGATTTTTGGGTCAAAATTAAATTGACCAGTTGGTTTAATTAGAGGGGTTAATTCGAAATGGGCCAAGTATTTATTTTATTATATTTTAAATGGCGTGGATGGGCTGACGTGGCATATTTGACAAAAAATTCCTCGTCAGTGTGAATAGTACCATGTTGTAACGAGCTCCAAACTAATGGGACGACACTGCAACAAATTAAAGTTTTGGGATTAGTTTGTAACACGGTCCAAAGTTCCGGGACTACTCAAGTATTTGACTCTTTTTTTTTTTGAGGAAATGTCATGGTCGAGTATTATTAATGATTCACGTCCGTGCACATACTGCCAAGTGCACTGTCGAGCCAATACAGAGGAGCATACCCAACAAATGGTGATGCAAAAGAAAAGGAACGCTGAGCAAGCTCATGCGCCACCTGATTCCTATTCCTCCTAACACACACTACCGAAAAATGGGGCTGAGAAGATAATATGTTCCTACAAAGAGACACAAGGCTTCCGAACTCAGTACTGTCCCTGTTGGTGTTCTGCACCGCTCCCGCTACCTCTGCTGAGTCCGTCTCCAACATCACGTTTTGAGCACCTGCAGCCTGTAACCACATCAAAGCATCCAGAAGAGCCAGCACTTCTCCCTCTCGGACCTCCAGAACTCCACGCATCCAACATGTACTATATGAGAGAAGGGTGCCCTCGTGGTCTCGAACTGCCAAACCCCAACCCCATTGCCTCCGCGATTCCAGGAAGGCGCATCGACATTGCACTTGATGAAACCTCTTGGTGGAGGGTGCCATTTTTCACATAACATCTGGTGACCCGAGTTTCCTCCTGCCGATTATTTTCCATTTTGCCTAGCTGCCCTCCACTCCTCCAAGATTGACAGCGCCTCGTCGGCAACTAGGTGAGGCGTTCTAGATTCCCGTCTCCAGACAAGCTGGTTTCGTTCCCCCCATATGCCCACAAGACCATGGCACCTTGGCTTTTAACTGAAGCTTCACTCATCTTCAGGAAGTCGCCCAGCCAATCTGCAAAATTGGAGGTGGCTGCAATGCCTCCTATTTTCTCCAACAGACCCACAGCTCGCCAGACATCCCTTGCTTTCGGTCAGTTGAGAAACAAATGAGATTCATCCTCCTGATCAGTGTTACACAACCCGCACTCCGGTGGAACTTAGATCCGGCGTCGGATGAGGTTTGATCAGAGAGGCAAAATTGCTCGAGCCACTCACCATAGGAAATGCTTCACCTTAGGCGGGATCTGCATCTTCCACAACAGGTTCCATTGGCCGACGACATTCAACGATTCCCGGTCGTACATGTGCTCCATGATCAGTTTGTATGCCGACTTCACTGTGTACTCGCCAGTTCTACTATAATGCCAAATTCGAGTATCATCAACTCCACCAAGCAAGGCATTGACCTCCATAATAGCCCTAGCCTCTTCATCCGGAAACAGCTCATTCAAGAGCTCCTCGTCCCAACATCGAGTCCCCGACATCCATAGGTCAGCCACTGAGATGTTAGCCAAACCCTGGACCGGTGCCGACTCCACTCTTAATCGCCCATCCCTACGTAACCATGGCTCCGTCCACACACCAATAGATCTCCTGTTACCCACTCGCCACCGGTATCCATGTCGAACCAAATCTTGAGTTTTCCAGATGTTATGCCACGCAAAACTTGGGCTGCATCTCTTTGCAGCTGAACAAAAATCCCCTCTTGGGAAGTATTTAGCTTTGAAGATACGCGTGACAAGAGCATCAGGGTTCGTCAGAAATTTCAGACCCTGTTTACCGACCATGGCTAAGTTGAAGGCGTGTAGATCTTTGAAACCTAAGCCACCATCCTCCTTTTTCGTGCACATTCTCTCCCATCTCATCCAAGATATCCCTTGCCCTCCCGTGTTGTTAGTTCCCCACCAGAAAGAATTGATCATACGCTCTATCTTTGTAATCATGGTAAGAGGCAACACAAAAACATTCATACAATAGATAGGGATAGCTTGAAGTACTGATTTAACAAGGACCTCTTTCCCGCCTTGCGATAACAACTGACCTTTCCATGATTGAATCCGGTCCCAAACACGATCTTTAACATATTTGAACGTATCCCTTTTGTTCCTCCCGACAAAAGACGGCATACCCAAATATTTGCCTCTGTCGAAAGGCACCGAAACTCCCAGAATGTGAGAGATACCTTCCTGCAGCATCACATGTGTACTTTTGCTAAAGAAGATACCCGACTTAGAAAAGTTAATCAACTGACCCGAGGCACGAGCATATTGATCAAAGATCATCTTCATTCTCCGTGCTTCCTCAAACTCTGCCCGAAAAAAGAAAAAGCTGTCATCAGCGAATAACAAATGAGACACCGCGGGCGCACCTCTACAAACCCTAACCCCGTGAATCCTACCTCGACCTGACTCTCTTCTCATAAGCGTTGCCATCCCCTCTGCACAAATAACAAAGAGAAAATGGGATAATGGGCATCCCTGCCAGAGCCCTCGAGCTGGGGTGATAGGATCGGACTTCATCGAGTTCACCAGGACCGAGTAATCAACCGAGCGGACGCAAATCATCATCATCGCCACCCATCTAGGGTTGAAACCAAACTTCAACAAAATTGCTTCCAAATACCTCCACTCTACTCGATCGTAGGCTTTGGATATGTCAATTTTCAACGCCACTTCTCCATTCTTAGCCGTCCTACGCAAGTTCATAGCATGCAGAGTTTCAAATGCAATGAGAACATTATCCACTATAGATCTACCACGTATGAAAGTCGATTGTTCCTCCGGGATGATCTCACTCATAATAACTCGCAACCGATTAGCCAAGATACGGTACCGTACACTACATAAGGATATAGGTCTCAAGTCTGACATGCGAATAGGGTTCTCTTTCTTTGGTAAAAGCACGATGTTTGTGCCCCGAACCTCTTCCAGGAAATGGTCGGTACTTAACCACTCTCTACAGTCATCACTCACCTCCTTGCCGATTACGTCCCAAAAATTCTGAAAGAAAGCCGGATTTAGTCCGTCAGGCCCTGGCGCCTTATCAGGATGCATAGAAAAACATGCAATCCGAAACTCCTCATCAGAAAGAGGGGCCAGCAACTGCTCATTTTGGCTAGCCGTCACCCTCGGCTGCACAGCTTTTATAACCGGATCCAGCTCACAATTTCCGGCGGTGAACATAGTTTGAAAGTAGTCCGCCGCCACTTTACACATCCCGCTGTCGTCCTCCTCCCATGCTCCATGCTCCCACAGTAATCGGCTTATTTTCTTATGCTTCCTTCGACCGCTAGCTGCCCGGTGAAAAAAGCTCGTATTCAAGTCCCCTTCCCGCTACCAGAACTGTTTTTCCCTTTGGCGCCAGTATCCTTCCTCTATAGCTAGCAAAGCATTAATATGATTCCAACATTCAGTAAAAGAATCAATCATCATCCAATTGGCGGAGTTCCTCCAATTGACGTCTTTCACTGTCAATGATTCGGCCGAAACCCCTTTGCTGCTTCTTAATCCAGATTTTTAGTTCCTCAATGCAGCGAGTGAACTTAGCTTCCACTCGAGTCTTGGTGGCACTCTGCCACGTGCTCGTAACTAACTGCCTCAGCCCTGCTACCTGCAGCCAATTATTTTCGAACTGGAACGTCCTCGCCGTGTTATGGGATTCTGTGGGGTTCGTTATCATAATCAACGGGGAATGATCCGAGATAGAAGCTACATGGTTTGTCAGCGTAGCATTTGGGAACAGCTCACTCCATCTCTCGGTAATCATAGCCCGATCCAAACGTTCTTCCACTGCTGCAGGCGTACCCTTCGACTTCCACCAGGTCAATGGGTAGCCTTCAAGTGGTAAATCCACTAACCTGCAGTCGTCCACCGCACTTCTGAAGTTATCAATTAAATTTTGCGGGTACGGGTGTATTCCTTTCTTCTCTGAGGTATGAAGAAGCTCATTATAATCTCTTATACAACACCACGCATCCACCCCCGCTAAAGCACGTAACAGGGTCCACGACTCCTCTCTCCGTGATCTATCGGGTTTACCATAGAAACCCGTGTGTCTGAAAACCTCCACGCCTACAGTCACTTGCATATTAATATGGTTCCTTGAGAAATTAATAATATTGACCAAGCACCCTGTTTTCCACAGCACTGCCAATCCGCCACTTCTTCCTTCGACATCCACCGCAAACCCTCCTTCCATTTTCAGCTTGACACGAATTTCCTCAATTGTTTGCTTGTGCACTAACGTCTCCATGAAGAAAATCATGTCGGGTCGATGAGCTTTAATAAGCCCATCCAGCACTCGAACTGCACGGGGTTGACCCAAGCCCCGACAGTTCCAGCTTAACATGATCATTACGGTCGGCAGGACTCGATACCCGAGTCTTCCCTCACCACGTTTTTTGGATCATGGCATCCATTAATACCTGAGACATTGACATTCTCCTTGTCAACCTCCATCGGCACATCTCCATTACCCCGACGCCGATTCCTGTCATCAGCGAACTCCATGGCGATTTTTTCCCCTTCAACGGCCTTGTATCCATAGGGTAGGTCAATCTCATTATGTTCCAGACTTGCGCGTAAGTTAGATGCTAACGCTCTGAGATTGGCTGGTTTAGAAGCCCCCACATCTACCAGCTGATGTCTGCCCGTCCTCTCAGCTTCTTTACCCATCTCATTCGGGGATAGCACCAGCCACTTACTCTTAACTTCCCCCTCCTTCTGCGTGGGGGCGCTTTCAATAGCATATCCCACAATTTCACTATCTACTCCTCTGGGACTCGAAATCGGATTTCACAAAATCTATCAATATGCTCGATCCGTCCACAAATAAAGCAAAAAGTTGGTAAACGTTTGTATTAAAACATCACCTTCAGCTACCGACCGGTTTACGTATAACCTTCTCTCTCTTCAGTGATCGACGCACATCCAGCCTCACCCTGATCCTCATGAACGGGTCCTCTCTCGTGCACAGGTTGTGTTCATCATATTCTAGAAATTCACCCATCCAATTGTCGATCGCTCTACCAACGGCCTCAGAGTAGAAGACTGGAGTAAGGTCATTGATATGGATCCAGAATGCTGAATAGAACAGTGGCGCCTCATGGATGTTATCCCCTAGTTTTAACTCATGCAACAAAAGTAGGTTATTATCGAATGACCACGGCCCGTCGTCCATGACCATACGTAGGTCAATCGGATGATATAAACAAAACAGCACCAGGCCCTCTCCTCTATCCTCAATAGAGATACCTCTCCCTAGCTTCCAGATATTAGCCATCAGGGTTCACATCACATTCAAGTTATAGGACTTGTCGATGAGAAACGTGCCGACCAGACACAATGACAAGTCTTCGATCGGTACGTCAGCAAGGATATCCGAAACATCCAGTTCACCATCATCCTCCAGTAACGCCAACTGGCATAGCTGCTCCTCCAAGTTTCCTGTGAGATCCATCATACCACACCAAGTGTTCGACTCGAGTCAACGAAAGTCCAACCTCAACCCTAGCTCCAGAAGTTTGCTCGTCGAAACGATCAAAAACAACGGAGGCCTCGCTATTCACCGCCAGACAGAGATGAACAACGAGCAGGGAGGAAACCCTAACGTGACACAAGTATCGAAGCAGCAAGGGAAAATTGGCGACGGATTCTCGGAAAATGTGAAAAGAAGGGAAAAACCCTAATGACCCTCAACAGGGGTAGGAGCTCTCATTCGAGAGAAAAAAAGTCATGACAATTTTTAATAATATATTTCTCAAGTATTTGACCTTAAAATATACTATGGTAGATCTCCAAGTTTTTTTTTGCCACATAAGCTAAAGCTCTAATCACAATTTTCCACCTCATTAACATATTTTATATAAAAAATACATTCTTTTATCAACCTAATAAATGCACTCACATTAATGTGTTATGAGTTATGAAATAGGTCAAATACTTAAGTGGTCACCTAAGTATGATTATTCTGTCATTATAGTCACTTAAGTTTAAATTGGGTTAACTCAATAACTTAAGTTCATAGATTATGTCAACTCAATTACTTTTACCAATTTCTGGATAATCTTAATCTTAAAATATACTATGGTAGATCTCCAAGTTTTTTTTGTCACATAAGTTAAAGCTCTAACCACAATTTTCCACCTCATTAACATATTTTATATAAAAAAATACATTCTTTATCAACCTAATAAATGCACTCACATTAATGTGTTTATGAGTTATGAAATTGGTCAAATACTTAAGTGGTCACCTAAGTATGATTATTGTGTCATTGTAGTCACTTAAGTTTAAACTAGGTCAACTCAGTAACTTAAGTTCATAGATTAGGTCAACTCAATCATTTTCTCTGAAATCTAGGTCATCGGTTTTCATTTTTCTCATCGTCGTAGTTGCCGCTTGGCGTCTCTGATGGCTTCTTCCTCTGATTCTCAATCAAAGATTCGGTCATGGGCCTCGGTGGTAGCGGAGAAGGATACTGATCTTGGATTTGTGAAGGAAGCAGAGGATGCCCTCGTTGATGGTGTCCTCCGTATCCCTGCTGAAGTGGTAAATTTGGGATGCATCGCCTGAAGGGGGCCATGGTTGGTCAGTTTACTGGATCGCCTCCTCCTCTGTTGGTAATCTGAGCCATGGAAAACCGCTTGGTGGGGGTATGAAGGCTAGGTAATAGTTTCAGAACTTAAGAGCAACTTCTTCTTGTTTGAGTTAGCGTCGGAAGCTTTGAGGGACTGGGTTATGGGAAGATCGTGGCACATCCACCGTGCCCCACTCCTACTTCGAAGGTGGTACTTGGGCATTGAGCCGATGGATCTCTCTCAGGAGAAAAAGCCAGTTTGGATCAAGTTCGCGGATGTTCCCCCTGAGCTAATGACATCAAAGGGCATAAGCTGGCTGGCGATGCAATATGGTAAGCCTATCAATAAATTTGTAAGGTCAGGGTTATCTGTCAATGTTTTTGTGCTGAAAAAGGATGATTCAATAACTGGGGGGGATCCTTAAGGTGGATATTGGTAAGGAAGAACTTTGTGAGGTGCTAGTTAATGTTCTAACGGAAAGAGAATATGGTAGGAAAGTGTATCAAGTGAAGAATAATAATGGAAGTAAGGATAAGGAAAAAGGGATGAAAGAAGTGTATGTGGCTAAAGAGAGTGTAAAGGACATTACTGGTGACAATTTCCAGCAGAAAACTGCTGTTGAGAAGGGTAGTACCTCAGGCAATGAAACTGAGTCTTTTTTGAAAGAGAAGGTGTCACCTGGTATGGTTGTTCCCGATCAACCTGCTGGAGGGGGGCAGGCAATGATCCAGAGACTCCTGAGGGAGTGGATGGTTCACCTGGCCAAGAGGGTATTCCCAAAGCTGTTACAGTGGAGGAGGATGTGATGATGGTAAAACAAGTGATGAAGAGGAGGGGGACTTGGAAGATGCAGTGATGTCAAACCAGCTTAAGAGGTTTATTGAATTAGGTGATGTAGGGGGACTAAACGTGGTTTCTCCTGTGAAGGGTAGGGTGTTGACCCGGCAGCAACAACAAAGAAGAAGGAAATGAAAGTTTGGATATGGAATATTTGGGGATTTAATGACCCTAAGAAGTATGAAGTCCTTAAAGATTATATAAGTAAGTATAGTATAGATGTTTTTGCTTTGCTTGAACCTAGAATTAGAAGAAATAATGCAACCAAGATCTTTGATGAAAGGTTCTTAGGTTGGAATAAAGAAATGAGTTATGAAGGGGAGTTAGGTAAAATTTGGGTGGTGTGGAAGCCTGATGTCCCTTTGGTGGTCTTGAAGAATGGAGTGAGTTTTATTCATGTGAAAGTGAACCTTCCTAATGCCTTTTGCTGTACGTTTGTGTATGCTCCAAACAATGTGATGGGGAGGAAAGAGTTATATGATGAGATTAGGGGGGTGACAAGTTACGGTTTGCCATGGTTAATGGGAGGAGATTTTAATGCTGTTAGGAGAACCTCTGAAGCTTCAAATCAAATGTCTTGTTTCGCCAGTATGGATGATTTGAATGAGATGTTTAGAGACTGTGAGTTAGAGGATCATCCTTCCTCTGGCCCAGTTTTCACTTGGGTTAATAATAGAGCTATTGATCCTATTTCAAGAAGATTAGATAGAGTTTGTGTAAATTCCAAATGGCATCAACTTTCCCTATGAGTTCTGTTATGGTTTTACCTTGTCTGACATCTGATCATTGTGCTCTGTTGGTGGTGATTGAGAAGAGTAAAGAGTCAAGGTCAAAACCGTTTAAGTTATTTAAGTGTTGGATGGAGCATAAGGAGTTTGGGAAGATTCCGAATGAGGTCTGGCAGAGGAGGACTTCTGATACTCCTTATTATAGACTGTATGGTAAGCTGAGGGAGTTAAAAAGGAGGATGAAGAAGCTTAATATAGAAGCTTATTCTAACATTCAGGATAGGGTTAGAGGGAAGAAAATTGAACTTGCCTTTAAGCAAGATGAAAAGTTTGCAGACCCTACCCCGTTAACTATTACAGAGTACAATAAATGTAGGGAGGATCTGGAACAGTTGCAGAAGGATGAGGAGTGCATTTTTAGGCTGAATTCCAGAGCTCTGTGGGTTAAGGAAGGAGATTGTAACAGTGCTTACTTTTTCAATCAAATTAAAACAAGGAATTTGAGGAATACAGTGAGGCAGTTGGTTAATGAAAATGGAGAAATGGTGGAGGGGCATGATGAGATGTCAAAGGTAGTGGTGGAGTTTTATACCAATCTGTTTGGTAAGGAAAGTGTTACTGAGGATTGTGATCTCAATGGGACTATAACTAAGAGGTTGACAAATGATCAGAGGGATGCGTTGATTGAGGAGGTAACTTCTTAGGAGATTGCAAAGGTGGTAATGAGCATGCCAAATGACAAGGCCTCGGGGCCTGATGGCTTTCCAGCCTCTTTTTCCAAGAAGAACTGGAGTACTGTAGGGGGGTGTGACTTCTGCTGTCCTCTACTTCTTTCATTTAGGTAAATTACCTTGCTTTGTGAACTCAGTTATTCTGTCCCTCATTCCTAAGAAGACCCATGCTTCCAACATGAAAGATTATAGGCCTATATCGTGTTGCAACCTGATATACAAGATTATTTCTAAGATTTTGGCAAATCGTATGAGTGTAGTCTTGCCTAGCATTATAGGGAACGAGCAATCAGCTTTTGTTAAAGGGAGCCTGATTAGTGACAATATACTGTTAGCGCACGAGTTGCTTAGACCTTATAGTATGAAAAATATTTCCCCAAGAATAGGTTTGAAAGTGGATCTTATGAAAGCTTTTGATAGTGTGAGCTGGAATTTCTTGATCAATGTGCTAGGGTGTATGAATTTTCCTTCTCCCTATATACATTGGATTGAACCTTGCCTGAAGTCTACAAGACTATCAGTTAATCTTAATGGCAGTTTGTGTGGTTACTTTGACGCTAAGAAGGGTTTGAGACAAGGAGACCCTATATCTCCTTACCTCTTTATAATTACCATGGAGGTTTTGAGCTGTTTCTTGGCAGATGGAGTTAAGAAAGGACAGTTCTCTTATCATCTGCAAAGCAAAGAGATTTGCACTCATCTTTGTTTTGCAGACGATTTGATAATCTTCACTAAGGGGCAGGAGAATTCTATTAGAGGAGTGAAGGCCATTTTGGAGAAATTCCATAGAATATCTGGTTTGTGCCATAATCCTGAGAAAAGTGAGTTATTCATAGCTGGAGGAGATGAGGATGTGAACAAAAGAATCTTGGATATAAGTGGCTTCAGAAGGGGGACACTACCTTTCAGGTACCTTGGTATTACTTTGACTTCAGGAAAGCTTAAGAAAGAAGACTATAAAACATTGCTAGACAAGATTCTTAAAAGGGTTACTAACTGGAAGATGAAGTATCTTTCATATGCGGGGAAGTTGCAGTTAATTGACTCAGTTATAGGAGGGATCCTGGAATATTGGATGTCGATTTTTATATTACCAAGTAATCTGATTGAGGAAGTCGAAAGAATTTGTAACAAATTTCTATGGGGTAAGATGGATGGAGGAAGATCGAAAATTGCTTGGGAATCAGTGGCAGTCCCTAAGAAAGAAGGAGGAGCATGAATTAAGAGCTTGACGTCTTGGAACTTGACAAATTGTGTGAGGCACCTTTGGAATCTTTATGATAAAGGGGGTTCTTTGTGGGTAGCATGGATTTACAAGTATTAGATCAAATCAAGTAATATATGGGAGGTTAAAGGAGACTATGGTTCGTGGAATTGGAAAAGAGTTCTTAAGGTGAGGCAGAAGGTTAGACCTTATATGACAAGAAATGCAGAAGGAGAATGTATGTGGAATGGTTGTGTGCTTGCAGGTTTTAAGCCAAGCCTGGTCTGGGAAATACTAAGGGAGAAGAGGAACACAGTAGAGTGGCATGAGATGGTTTGGAAGGGTTATTCTATACCAAGATTCAACTTTATAGCATGGTTAGTTATGATTGATAGAATCACTACTCGAGATAAAGTGCTGAAATGGGATCCAAACATAAATGTTGAATGTGTGCTGTGTAAGGATCCAAACGAAAGTAAGGATCATCTTTTCTATAATTGCAGCTTTACCAAGCAGATTATGGAGGCTTTATTGCTAGAGTTAAGAGGGATTCATGATTGGGATTTAGTTAACAGAGTAGTTATGTCTTGGTCCGGAGGAGCTGTCAAGATGAAGGTTCGTAGGTTAAAATGGCTGATGATAGTGAACGCTGTTTGGAGGACTAGATGCGGCAGTATTTTTGGAGGCAGAAGTAGTAACACGGCGGATTGTGTCACTCAAATTGAGATGGACATAAGGAGTTTTGCAAAAGGAAGAGTTGAAGAAAGAGAAATTATTAGTTGTATATAGTTATCTGTAATTATTAGTTAGATAGTTTTCCGAACAGTTGTACTTCATGTTTTTTGATGAAATGAAACTCACTAATTCATCAAAAAAAAATCACTTTGACCAATTTCTTGATAATTTATGTTAAAAATGACACGGCAAGGTGCCATGTCATCATAAAATATTATTTATATTATAATTTCAACCAAATCAAGTTCTAAGTGTTGGTGGACGAACGCCAAAAAGAAGATAAAAGAGTTTACAAAAAAAATTATTTATTTATTGTGTTAATAAATAGCCTTATACTTTATAACAAAGATAAGTTTTATTGTGTTAATATGATTAAGGTTTCGATATAGTTGTATACTTTATATTTCATAATGGGTCAAATACATTAGTGGTCACCTAAGCTTGCTTCATTGCAGTCACTTAAATTTAAACTAGGTCAGCTCAATAACTTAAGTTTGAAGATCGGGTGAGCTTAGTCACCTGAATCGAATTTTTTATAAATTCTGTTAAAAATGGCATGTTATCAAAAAATATTATTTAGCATTCTAATTTCAACTGAACCACTTATTCGAGTTCTTATTAAAAATTAAATGGACTATGTTAACCCAAAATCAATTTACCTCTAACTCTTTCATAAATATGACAGTTTTATCATAAAAATTTTCGATTTAATATACTATTTTGTGTTATTAATATTTTTTAGTTAATTATAAGTAGCTCTAAAATAACATGTAAGATACACATTAGATGAGATATTTTTGATAGCATGTCAAGGGGTGGGTTAGACTTTTTTTTCTAACATAAGGTGGGTTAGACTTCCTTCATAAAATTTTGAATATTTTGGATATAATTATGTCAAAAATATAATAATATGCATATCATCGAGTCAATAGATCAAAATGAATCATGTCTATTAGGTCACACGCTAATTGTGTCAAATGTATTAAGTATAATGTGGGTTCATCACATCATGAGCTACACATGTTATATGTCATTTAATTTTAGTTTAACAATAAACATTGGATAAATTAGGTTAGAAGGAGAAGTCAACTTTTTACAATCTTAATTTTTTATGTATGTTCCTAATTCAGATCCAATATTGTGAACAACTAATAAGTGGTTTTTTAGTTGTCCTTAATTAACATTTAGAAAATTAATTTCTCAAATGTATTAGTATATGACATACGAAATAATTATGCTGATAAAACATAAATTAAATTTTGTTTTTTATGAATAATTGGTTGCATTTCATAAAAAAAACAATATGTACATACTAAAAAAGAGTGAACAAAAAAAAACCTCACTTTAGCTCAAAAGAAGCCAAAGAACCTATATACAATATAAAATCAACCTCCCATCCACTCTACCTTCCGCAAAAAATCTAATATCACTATTCACTCTCTCAATCATGTCATCACAATCAGCTGCTTTGCCACCAAACATTGTTGCGCACCGAGTTCTCCAAATAACATTTAGTAACATGACCCATTTCAGCTGCTTTACCTTCCTTGGAACTGTAGAACATCCCGAGGACTCAGCAACACTAACTGCACTATCCCAGTTCAGTGACTGCATTTCCGGGATAACCCTCTGCACAACTTCCTGAGTGACACAGCAGTAAAAAAACAGATGGATCTTACTCTCTTTTGCATAAGACACAAGTATCATCAATTGCCGAATTCCACTTGCTCACCCTATCTAATGTATAGATTCTTCCAATCATAACCAGCCATGCTATAAAGTTAAGCCTTGGAATTTTATAGCCTGACCAAATCAAACAGTTCCAATTAACAACCGGCCATTTCTCTCTAATATCTTCCCAGATCAAAGAAGGCTTATATTTCACCATCACCTTATCTTTCTAGCAATGTTCTCCATCAGAATTAATACTCATAAAACCCTGCACAGAACTTCTCAACTTCACGATTCTCTTCCAAACCCAAGAGCCATAGTTGTCTTTGATATCCCATAAAGATTTACTCTTGAGCCTATACTTCCTTATCCAAGCAACTCATAAGGGTCCCCCTCTAACAAACATAGTCCAAAGATGCCAAATAGCATTAGCCAGATTCCAACTCCGAATGTCTTTGATCCCTGCACCTCCCTCTAACTTAGGCTTTTCATTATGTTTCCAAGCTAGCTTTACTCTACCACAATCCAGCTTTCCCCGTTGATGTGATCCTGGCCAACCTCAGGCCAACCCCGAGCCGAGAGCCTGAACAAGAGCCTCTGGAGACATTCTAGAAGATGTGGCCGAAGCAGAATGAAGAAAGCCTGGCCAGAAGAAGCTGGCACCCGAAGATAGACCCCGGTACGAGCCCCGGACCGGGCCAAGTACCAGAACTAAGCTTAAGGATCGGAGCCACGATCCCTGGACCAGCACCAGCCCTTTAAGACCTCCTGAGAGCAGTCCTGAACACTTGGCCGAAGCAGAACTCAAAGGGCCCAGACATATTTGAAGAAGGCCCCGAGCTAAGCCTGCCACAGGCACGGGGCCTATGCCAACGGCCGTCAGAGAAGCACTTTTGGCCCAGCCAACAAATGGATCTATCCTTTTGGGAAATTCCAGAAGCCCTGGATAGCTTGAAGTCTCAGGAGCACCCTCCAACAAACGGTGATCAATTTGGAGGAGTATCGAAGGAGATAGGGCTAGAACAAGTCTGAGTGATGCTTGGCCTAAGCATCAAGGAGTGGAGCTCGGATGCTGATCCGAGGAAGGCCGATCAAGGAGTTGTGATCAGGTCACCACTTGAGCCTGATCCAAGAGGAGAGGATCAAGGAGAATCCAACCTTGGAGGAGAGCTAAGAGTTCAGCCCACGACTAAGAAGCTACGGGCCAGAACTAAAGTGAACAAGGGCCAAACCCGAATTTCTGGACAGATTCCTAGTCCGACAAGGATTGACGAATATGGGCTACTTGGAGACATAATTTGGGCTGATGTCCAACATTAAAGTTGTAGCCCATGGAGTCTACTACGGATCTGCAAAAGATCAGAATTTTAGGAATTTATTTGGTATTTATTCGGCCCATAATTCCAGAACCCGTCTAGGCTGTTTTTGGGGAAAACTTGGCTCCCAAGTTAGGAGTTCTTCTCTAAATAGGATTCTTATTCCTTGTGGGATTTGAGTCCGAATTTACCTTATTTTTAGTCTAGATTAGGATTAGTATAAGTCCTTTTTAGTAGTTTAATTAGGACTCTTTTTATTATTTATTTATTAGTTATTTAGGAGGATTAGGAGAGCTTGTTCCCTAACTCCTCCCTATAAATAGAGGCCTTCGCCTCTCTTGTAAACACACCTCGAAATTGAATAAACTCTTAAAATTCGGTTTTCTCTTAGCATGGAATTGCTATTCTCTTCTCGACTTTCATGGAATTGACTGTCGTTTAGACCGGCTTATCGTCTAGGGTATCCTCCCCTTGAAGTGGCGCCATCGACTTAATACTTCTGGTTCCTAGCTGTTATATAGCTAGCGGGTCAAAGTCCTCATCCGCCCCCGGTTCCCGACGGTTTCTACCTCGTTGCACGATCATCAGCTTGCGGTGGTTAGGGTCGTCTGCCCACGGTTGCAGCGGTTCACATCACCCGTAAAAATTTATTACAAACTGCTTCAATGTCTTCCATAAGAATATAGATCGACATCCAGTATTGTAAAATCCCCCAATCACAGATTCAATAAGCTGAAGCTTACCCGCATATGAAAGATATCTTGATTTCCAGTCAGAAATCCTACGAGTGATTTTGTCCAAGAGGACTTTGCAATCAGCTTTACGCAGCTTTCCAGCATTAAGGGGGACCCCCAGGTATTTGAAGGGGAGAGACCCCTTCTTACAACCACTGATTCTTTCCAACTCCTCTTCTAATTCAGGAGTTGCACATGCAATGAAGAATTCACTTTTCTCCGGGTTATACTTTAGGCCTGAGAATCTATGAAACTTGCTAAGGACATCGATGATCCCTTGACCGAGTCCTCATCTTCCTTAGCAAAAACCAACAAATCATCCGCGAAACAAAGATGAGTTACAATACCCTTGCATTGAGGATGATATCTGATGCTCCCCTTCACAGTTGCATCATTAAGAAGGTTACTAAGAATATCCATGGTGATAACAAACAGATACGACGAGATAGGATCGCCCTGTCGTAGCCCTTTCTTTGCTTCAAAATGCCCACATAACGTCCCATTAAGATTAACTGAAATCCATCAGGGCCAGGAGCCTTATCCTGCCCCATACTTTTTAAAGCTTGCACTATCTCCTTGAAACAAACTGGAGCAACTAACATGTCCTGCTGGTCATCAGAAAGGTATCTATTAACAGCAACATTCCAATCTAGAGTACTATAATCAACAATATCCTATGTACCAAGAAGCTTTGTATAAAATGTGACAACAACATTCTTCATACTATCAAAATCATCCACAAGATCACCTTCTGCATTCTTAAGCTGTCTAATAGTATTTCTCAAAATCTTTTCCTTCACCTGATTAAAGAAATAGCTTGTATTTTTACCCCCCCCCCTCCTTAATCCAAAGGGCTCTAGATTTAAGCCTAACAATGCACTTTTCATCTTTTTCCAATTGTATCAACTCAATACGGCTTAACTTTGTTGCATCCAACTTCTCAGAATAAGGGTCATCCAGAGCCTCTCTCAGCCTAGCAGCCGCTTCAGATCTTTTAGACATTACTCTCTCAAGGATTTGAGAGTACTCCCTTTTATTCAGCTTCTTCAATTCAAATTTCAAATCCTTTAATTTCCCATAAAGCCTGTAAAAGGGGGGATTGGAATTTCTGCTTGACCAGACCTCCCTTAAAATATTAGCAAACTCTCTGTGGTAGTACCAACATTTAAAGTACTTAAAAGGCTTTGGCTGCGAATTAAGAACCCCCCAATGGAAAGACTCAACGCACAGTGATCTGAAACAACATTTGCAATAACTTCCACCATGCTCTTCGGGAGCTTACTATGCCAGCCACCATTCACAAGAACCCTATCAAGACGTCTTGCAATAGGCTCCTGAACTCTATTATTTATCCAGGTAAATAAAGGACCAGTTGAAACATGCTCCTCAAGCTGACAGTTCCTAACAAAGTCCTTAAAATCCTTCATGCTAGTAAAACAAGAAATACTATTCGAGGCCTCACTGGAATCCAAAATTGCATTGAAATCTCCCCCTATAAACCAAGGCTCATTATAAACTCGAACCTTAGTTAAATCCTCATAAAGAACTCTCCTTCCACTTCTATCATTCATTGCATATACAACAGAACCATAGAAGCATGTAGGGAGCTCAACTTTGAAGTGCACAAACTGAGAACTAAAGCAGATGATTTTAACAGGGACATCAGGCTTCCATATGAGCCAGATTTTCTCAAGATCTCCATCATAGCAAAAATGATGCCTCCACCCCTTAAACCGAGATTCAAAAATACTCATAGCATTTTTCTCTCTAATACGAGGCTCCAACAAAGCAATAATTTCAATACTACTACTAACTACATAAAAATAAAGAGCGCCATACTTACCAGGGTTATTAAACCCTCGTATGTTCCAGATGCACAGCTTCATTTCTTACGGGATTTATTGTGTTGCTGCCTTGTCAACACATTATACTTAACCGGAGATAGAACTGGGTCCATGAATTCTCCAAATGTTACCATTCGGGCAGGTCCATACTTCTCAACTGCAGATTGATAGGTAACACCCTTCTCACTTCGACTAGGCATCATAGGGCTCAGGGGTTGTACCTCCACAAAAGCTTCAGATCCCCCCTGTTGATCGGTTGGAATCTCCTCTTGCAAAGAAGATTCAATCCCATTGACCGACCCCCTCCAACAGGCATAATGTCCCTACTTTCAGGTGAAGTCGTCCCCTCCGTAGAGGTTTCAACCCCATTGCCTGAAAAGGCAGTAAGAGCAGCTAAAATGGACTGTTGGGAATCTGTACCAGCCTTCCCTTTACGATTCCATAAATTAAATTTTTTAAATGAAGTATATTAAGTTATTATAATCTAGAAATCATGAAGCTTACTTTCTATTTATTTTACACTTAACTTAGTTAAACTTCAAATAAGCCATACAAATGAATAAAAATAAATTAATGATTTTACAAATTTAGAACTCATATTCTTATTGTTACTATTTAAATTAAGACAAACAACATAAAAAAATTACATATATCTGGCCAACCGGTCGGGTAAAAAAAATCATGTTTCATTAAAAGACAAGACAATAAAATAAAACAACGTTAAGCGGAAGCTTCCATAATTCAAAAACCAAAACCAAAATACAATTTCAATTTCAAATTCATTACTCAACATAAATGATTCCAAAATTCCCAAAACGTCAACTGAATAAAAATACAAAAAACAACATCTAAGTCCTCGGTCACCGTCCTTCAGTCTTATAGCTCAACTCCAAGCTCCACTACCAACAACTGCTGCTCCATGCTCAGCTCCCCCAACTACTTCTAACTGAAAAGAGAGACTAGGAGGGGATCAGTTTCCTAATGAAATTGAGTGAACCCACTAGGCTTAACTATGCGCCAAACTACCTAGGGAGCATCCCAGACTCTCACATTGGAATACAACAATGGGACCCATCCATTCCGTTAGTTCATTTTAACATCCAATATAGTAGTACTAGGTGATCATACATTTCGGTCTAACCCTATTCCCATCATGCATCACCCCAACAATATCATCCAATCGTCATACACAATTCAACATCCACAACATAATACATCATCATAAATGAAACCAACATAAACACAATCCAATAGCACATCATATATCAGTTCACAATCACAATCAACACACACAAATGCACACCACGTTCACATTTCATTTAACTAGGTGAGTTAATTAGGCACCACAAGGAGTTGTTCCCCCGCTACCCCGCCGGTCATCACATCCAGACGCATCCTCAACGGATCCCTTCCCATGGAAGCAATACACAATATCCTAAAGTAAGATCTTCTCCCTCGGGAGGAAAGCAACAATCCTTGGTATCCGACCAAGGTGATCTACCCCATGTAGACCAGACTCGATAACATCACATTTCTTTGGGGTAATGTTGGCTCCTTCCGGTTCTATCAATTTAATTTCAGGACACACAACCACAAGCAATTACCACACATCATTTCACAATTCCACTTCCCAATTCCATGTACCAATTCCATTCAATCAATTCCACTTTACAACTCCACTTTCCAATTCCACAACATAATTTCACAACACAATTCCACATCACAATTTTACAAAACAATTCCACATCACAATTTTACAACACAATTCCACATCATAATTCCCCCCTTATTACGGGCGGACTGCTAGCCTTATCGACCACCCCACTTGTAATAGTAAAAACAAAGGGGTGACCATGTCGCAAGGTCTAGGGCCACCCTCCTATTCATCGTTCATAGGACGACCCCACATTGGCAGGACCATCCTCCTGTAACCAACATTCCACAATTCCAATAATATATATATTGTGCATTTAGGAATTAAACCCTCATTCTAGCCACCTACTCAACCATACAGTCAAACAAGTCAACCAATTACATTCAAACAGTCAACTCAAGCATCACATATAACAATCAATCAAAACATCTTAAATTAACCATTTCAACTCTCCAATTCATGCATCCCTATTAGTTACTAAGTCGAATTTCAATTCCTCACGTCTCTACCTATCGACGCTAAGCCCTCACATTAGCCTAAAAGCAGCCCATG
Organism: Linum lewisii; assembly: GCA_034768395.1. Taxonomy (NCBI): domain Eukaryota; kingdom Viridiplantae; phylum Streptophyta; class Magnoliopsida; order Malpighiales; family Linaceae; genus Linum; species Linum lewisii. Next base: position 24,503,983 of record CM068304.1, read on the forward strand.
AATTCTGTCTAGGAAGCTCCGTCTCATCAACCTGATTCCACAGGTCCTGACGGTGCGTCGTTTGGACTTTAAACGAGCGAGATATCCTCCAATTACTGAATTACAACACTTCAAAACTTCTAGTGACCACTCTGGCACTTTCGCCCAAATCCCCACAGCAGTCCCTCAATTTCCCCAATTAATCAAAACCGTTCATCTACTTAATCTGTTACCAAAATCCGCCCAAAGCCTCATTTGTCACAATTACCATAGTTAGGGACCAACTCAACAATGTATCCCCAAATTCCAAATCAGTCCACATAATTCTAAAAACACAGAAATAATCAAATAAACACTTAACTTTCCGAAATTGCTCATCTTCTTCTCTGATAAATCCATCTGACGCCGACAGTACCCCGGCCGTCAGAGGACCTCTTAGAAACTCACCGCCGTCGGAACCACCGTTCTCTCTCTCTCGACCGACTACGTTCTCTTCATCTCTCTCCTTTCTAGTCGTTGCCACAGGGAACAACCCTCGCACCCTTTTTCCTCTCAACGCCGAGACGTCATCGGTCACCATCGTTTCTCATTCTTTAATCAAAATCCGGCTTCGCCAAACCCCTCCTCAATTCCTATGCACGCCACCAAACTCCTTCCTCGAGTTCTGTGTCATGGCTCTTGACCTCCCCAATCCACACTACCAAAACCCTTTTTCATCCTTCCTTTTATTTCTTCCCGTGTCAACTAATGTCGTAGTGGGCTTCGGCCTACCCAAACCTTCCTCCTATCTCCTTTTCCCACTCACTGAAATTGTAATGAGCCCGAGGGCCAGATCTCCTTCTCTTCCACCAACACAGGCCGAACAGCTAGCTTCGGCCCACCATGGCCCACCATCCCTCCATCCGCACAAGTAAAAGGACGGACCAAGGCTGAATAATTACTGACGCCTGTTGGTGGCCTGAGTCCAAGAACTTGGTTGGATCAACTTTGGTCCGACCGGTCGATTTAGGAAAGCAATCTGACGATTAACTTGAAACCCAACAATTAACCCGAAAATAATTTATTCTGCCAATCAGAATAAATTACCCTCACAAATTAATTAATTAAATCTGAATTAAAATTCTCAAAGTTTTAAATTCTAACTGGAGACTAAGAAATGGGATGTTACATAATCCCTAGTGGAGTTATCTCAATTGATTATGTGATATCAAAGGATAATGTGTCGGATCCGCTTGCCAAAGGCCTAACTATAGATGTAGTTGAGAAGTCATCGAGGGGAATGAGATTATGGCCAAGGACATAATCAACATGACAAAAACTCTACCTAGTTGACTTGAGATCCCAATATCTAGGTTCAAGGACAAAACAAACTTGTGTTTCATGGTTCGACATTGTCAAAATTTCACAAACTCATTCTCATGATGAGACAATGTTTAACAACTAAGGGTAAGCCTATAAATGAAAGAATCAAATCTACCGATGGACGAGTATACTCGATGTATGATCACTACGAAAAGTTCAAAGGAAAACCTACTTATTTAGATGCAACTAATTCTTGCGAGCAAGTCACACAGTTTTTGCATAGTTTTCAAAACTTAGCATTCTCCATTCATGTAGGGGATTTTTGGGGATTTGAGGTGTGAATGAAGGAATAAGCTCAGGGGTATTTAATACCACATAGCTAACTGATGGGAAACTGGAGCTAGATATAAGATTTCAAACCCACTAAGGTTGGTAAAAGGGTTGAGGTGGTGATGGGACATCGCCTCGTTGTCGTCACCTCGCCTCGGCCTTGGATTCGAATTTGGATTCTGTCAAAAGATTTGATTTGATTAAATTCTTTTGCGACCCTACCAATTTGGTTTGACCAAAAAGTCATCCAGAATATGCGGTTTAAATTCAAACTAGAAACATATTTTTTTAAACCGGTTTAGGAGCGAACCGACATGTCTGGTCGTTTCAAACCAGCCAACTGCCACCTAAACAGTTGTATCTGTTCAATCTCTGCACTTTCCAGACACCGAATTTTCCTCCCTACAAACTCATTCTCTGCACAGAAAAGTTTTATGCATTCACTCTTTCAAAAAAACTGAAATCGAGTCGTGTGGTTTACGATGTTCGTTGCGTTCGTCGATCACTTGCGTTTGAAGCACCGCTACGCTTGTGAGGTAAATCCATTTTATCCTAGGAGAATTGATTCCGTTAACCTTGGGTGACGTAGAGGGGAATAAAAATTCTTAAGGACAACTCGTGAAGTCGATTGACTCGGATTAGTCTTTGTGTCTTTGCATGCTTGTTTGTTGATTTCTTGTTTTTGCAGTATACGCTGATATCAAGATATAGGGTCCAAGAACTATTCCACTCAACTTCTCTGGTTGTTTTTGTTGAGTTAATGAAGTTTCTTTTCGGTTTAATCACAACTTTTTTTGGTCCGTCCGAATGGGTCGAACCAAGAAAGGTATTTGTTTTTTTGTATGCAGGAAACCACTGTCAAAACAGAAAACGGAAAGTCACGTCCAAAAGAAACTAAGAGATCAGACTGAAAGAATGGAGGCGGAGATCATGCCTCAGGCATCTCGATCATCAGAGCAAATTACGTTAGAGATCAAGCCGGTGAATCGGGTCTGAGAGAGCGCATCACCTATTTTAATACTCTCCTCTCTCGTAAAGTGACCAGAAAATGGAATGACAGTTAGGTTTTTCTGGCGTTGTCACTCCCGGTTGTTGTGAGGTTCCGATCTGTTGTTTAGCTGCGTGCTGGTGATTTACCAAGGCTTGGTTGTAAGTCTTGGGGTGTGATGTAAACTCTCTGCAATAAGATTGACTTCTCAAGCTCTGCTCGAGCGTGGATGTAGACAAGAAATTCTAGTCGAACCACGTTAAACTGTGTGTGTGCTCCTTGTCTCTCATTCTGATCTCTGTCACTCTGACTTCGTGCTCAACTCACTGAAAGCTCAGTGATTCAATTAAACCGAGTTCAAGGGTTACGCAGTTTTAGGGTTTTCGTATCAAACCCTAAAACACATTCCAATTCAGTTCTTTGATCAAACATTGCTTAGTCTGAAATTCGATATTCTCTAACCATCTACTGTTTCATTTGATATCAGAGCAGGTTTTCCGAGAAGAGTTAACTACTACCGGAAAGGATTCAGGACATGGCTAATACTACTGGACATGGAATTGAGGGCATGTCACATTCTAGGCCTCCATGGTTCGATGGCTGTAATTATCAGTTCTAGAAAAATCGAATGAAATTCTTCTTTCAAGGTATGGATCTCGCTCTTTGGAAAATTGTTGAAAAAGGTGGAATTGATCTCACTGGAAATGATGAAGAATGGGAAGAGGATAAAAAGAAAAAGGTTCAGTTGAATGCTAAGGCTTTAAACATCTTTTATTGTGCGTTGTGCAATGATGAATACAATCGTATAAGTTCATGTGAAACTGCAAACGAAGTTTGGATTACACTTAAAACTACTCATGAGGGTACATCACAAGTAAAGGAAACAAAGATAAATGTTTTAATGCATGACTATGAGATGTTCAAAATGAGCGAAACTGAATCTATTTATGCTATGTATGATCGTTTTAATCTTATTGTCTCAAAATTAAAACACTTAGGCAAGAAACTTGATAGGGGAGATCTCGTAAGAAAAATTTTAAGATCATTACCTAGAGAGTGGATGCCAAAAATTACTGCTATAGAGGAAGCTAAGGATTTAACTGTTCTGTCTTTAGAAAATCTAATTGGATCACTTATCAGTCATGAAGTCTTGTTAAGGCAAGCTGATCCAATCAGTGAGGATGTTCAATCTAAGGGCATTGCACTTAAGGTTGTTCAAAAAAAAATCTAGTGATGATGAGTTTGACTCAAATGAAGACGAAATTGCATTCATGACTAAACAGTTTAGACAATTTCTTAAAAACAAAAGGGAAAGTTCTAAGAACAAAGGTCAAAGTTCATCTAGGGATAGGTTTCAAACAAGGAATAGAAAGGAAGAAAATAAAGTCAATGAAGAAAAAGATGCTATTACGTGTTTTAAGTGTGGCAGACCAGGGCATATCAGGTCAGAATGTCCGAATAGAGGATATTCAAAGGAAAGGGCATTTAAAGTTTCTTGGAGGGATTCAGAGACTGATGATGAGGAAGAGTTCATGGCACTAATTGATAATGAGACTGGAGATTCTGACTCCACTTCAAGCGAGGTATAACTTCATTCTGAATTTACAAGAGAAGAAGTTATGAATGCTTACTTAAAGCTTGCTAGGTGCTTTCAAAAATTGAAAGATGAGAATAAGTCTCTTGAATGTATGATTAATGAATCACTAGCTGTAAGAACTTATCATGATGAAACTATCGACAAATATGAATTACAGATCAGTGAACTTAAAACTGAAGTAAATATACTCATAAGACATAACTACTATTGGGAAATAGCTAAAAGGACTGAGAATACAAACTTTTTGACTTGGAAACCTAAACAGTTTTTTCGTCCATTCATAGTTAAATCGAAAAGCACTAGATGTGGATATTGCTTTCAGTTTGGACATACTAACTATGACTGTACTTTCTCTCAATACAAACAGGTACCCAAGAAAGTGTGGGTACCTAAGAAGATTAATCATGCTAAATGTGCAGAAAGAAGAGAAGAATAGCATTGAATGGTATTTGGACAGTGGTTGCTCCAATCATATGACTGGAGACAAAATGAATTTCAGTTATCTGGAGGAAAAGAAGGGAGGAAAAGTTACATTTGGAGATAACAATAAAAGCTGGATATTGAGCAAAGGTACTGTAGGAAAATCTTCTGATCCAGCTTTTCATAATGTACTGTATGTGCCAAACCTGAAGCATAATCTTTTATCCATAAGTCAATTGTGTGCAAATGCAAATAGAGTCATTTTTTAAACTGAGTCATGTACTGTTGAATGAATTTTTGATGGAAAAATTCTTTTTACTGGATTAAGGAATGGTAATATCTACTCTATTAACTTAAAAAATCAACATGCCTTTAATGAAAAATGTTTCTCTATAGTTAAACCTTCATCGCAATTTGTTTGGCATCGAAAACTTGGTCACATTAGCTTAACACGCATTGCCAAGTTGAGTTCTCTCAATATTGTAAGGGGACTTCCTAGTTTTAAGACAAAACAGGATTTCTTCTGTCAAGGGTGTGTACAAGGAAAACAAACTAAAACTTCATTTAAGAATATTCCTGGAATTTCTACAAAAACACCTCTTGAACTTATTCACATGGACTTGTTTGGACCTGCAAATGTTAGAAGTCTTGGTGGAAAAACCTTTGCTTTTGTTATTGTGGATGATTTTTCCAGATTTACTTGGGTGTTCTTTCTAGCTCGTAAGGATGACTGTCTTGTTGTGTTTAAGGATTTTGTTAAACAAATTTGCTTAACTACTAAATTTCAAGTCCAAACTCTTCGGAGTGATCATGGTGGGGAGTTTGTGTCCACAGCCTTCACAACTTTCTGCAAATCCTTAGGCATTCTACATACTTGCTCTGCTCCTAGAACTCCACAACAAAATGGAGTTGTGGAGAGGAAAATAGATCTCTTCTTGATCTCTCACACACGATGTTGCTGGATCATCGAACTCCTAAGCGGTTCTGGGCTGAGGCTGTTTCAACAGCCTGCTATGTCCTTAACAGAACCCTCATCCGTAAACCTTTGAACAAAACTCCCTACGAGTTGTTCAAAGATAAAACTCCAAACTTAAGCTATTTTCACCCATTTCGGTGTCGGTGTTTTGTTCTAAACACAACTGGACAAAGAGGAAAGTTTGATGAGCGATCAAACGAAGCAATCTTTATTGGCTACTCTCAATCTAGCAAAGCTTTTAGGATTTTTAATTCTAGAACCTCTAAAGTGGAAGAATCCATTCATGTTGTCTTTGATGATCAGTTTTTGACTTTCAGATCATCTTCGTCTGAAAATGATGAGTCGTTCCCTTTGTCTCATTCATCTACAGCCACTCCCTCACCTGCTCAAAATTTCCCTATTTCCTCTACGACACAACCTAAAATTGTCCACTCACCGCTACCAGATCAAATACCTGTATCTTCTGACTGTCCAGAAGATCAACAAACACCTTTTTCTTCCATTTATCCTGAAATCCACCAAATTGATAGAGCAAATGTGTGGGAACTTGTTTCTCCTCCACTTGGAAAGACCGTCAGTGGTACTAAATGGGTCTTTCATAATAAAACCAATGATAAAGGGGAAGTTGTACGCAACAAGGATAGACTTGTTGCACAAGGATATTGTCAAGAGGAGGGCATCGATTTTGATTAAACTTTTGCACCAGTGGCAAGATTAGAAGCCATACAGATCTTATGTGCCTATGCTAGTCACTTAAGATTCACTCTCTTTCAAATGGATGTCAAAAGTGCGTTTCTTAATGGTTACATTAAGGAAGAGGTCTTTGTTCGACAACCACCTGGCTTTGAAGATACACATTACCCCAATCATGTTTTCAAACTCAAAAAGGACCTCAATGGTCTTAGACAAGCCCCCTGAGCATGGTATGATAGGTGAACATCTTTCCTTCTTTCAAAGAACTTCAAAAGAGGCCAAGTTGACAACACCCTTTTCATAAAAGTTGAGGCACAAGGTATCTTGCTTATACAAATATATGTCGATAACATCATATTTGGATCAACAAGTGCCTCACTTCGCCAAGAATTTGCAGATTTAATGACAAATTCTTTTGAAATGAGTATGATGGGTGAAATGAAGGTTTTTCTTGGTCTACAAGTTCAACAACTTCCTTGTGGCATTTTTATCCATCAATCTAATTACATCCAAACCCTCCTTACCAAATTTAGCTTCGACAAAGCTAAATTCGCATCAACTCCGATGGCAACCACTACCAGACTTGTGAAAGATGAATCAGGAGAACCTGCAAATCAAACTCAGTTCAGAGCACTCATTGGCTCCTTACTTTACTTAACTGCCAGCAGGCCAGACATTCTCTTTAGAGTCTGCCTTTGTGCACGTTTCCAAGCAGATCCTCGATTAAGCCATCTTTCTGCTCTTAAAAGGATCCTCCGATATCTTCTTTCAACCAAAGACTATGGTCTTTGGTATCGTTCCTCTGAATCATTCGATCTTGTTGGGTACAGCGAATCGGATTTTTCTGGCTCAACCTTTGACAGAAAAAGTACAACTGGAGTATGTCAATTCTTTGGCCCTTCTCTTGTCTCTTGGTCGAGTAAAAAACAAGGATCTGTGGCTCTCTCGACTGCTGAAGCAGAATATGTAGCTGCAGGGAGTTGTTCCACCCAAATTCTTTGGATTCGGTCTCAGCTAACTGACTATGGTCATAAACTAAACTCAACAACACTGCTGTGTGACAACACCAGTGCTATTAATATAGCCAAAAATCCTGTTCATCACTCTAGAACGAAACACATTGATATCAAGTTTCATTTTCTCAGGGACTCGTCTCTCAAGGAGTTATTGAGATCCAATTCATTCCAACCCATTTATAGCTGGCCGACATCTTCACAAAACCTATCAAGGAAGATCAATTCATTCAAATCCGTAGAAATCTTGGCCTTATTTCAAAGATGGACCTTCCATCTTCTACAATTATTGATTCTCCTTGATTGATTGACTTACCTTTCACAAATCCTTTCCTTTTCTTTTTTCCACCTTCTGTCTCTTTATTTACCCATCTGTCTTTCTCTTGGTTCTTTACTCTGTCCTTTGTAAAAGCTCATCCTCCCTCCCTTGTCTAATATGGCGGCACGTCTTGTCTCGGAAGTCAATGGACTCATGTTCAGGTCAGATGCACACCGACAATGGTACATCCGGAAGTTCAGAACTCGTCCCTTGCTTCCATCTCTCCGTCACTTTCCTCATGCCTTTGAAAAATAAGGTATCAATATCTATGAACCTCTCTTCTGTCTTGGCTGGTCAAATCTCATTCCCACTTCCACTCCACTGTGTTTTCCAGATCCCGTACACATGTTCTATTCAAATATCAGGGTCACTTCTGCTTTTCCACTTGAACTTGAGACTCAGGTCTTGGGGCATTTCATTCGTCTTACACCTTAACTTCTATCTCGTGTCCATGGTGGCTGTCTCTATGGCCATCAAATCCATAAAGAACACCAACTTGCTCAATCAGGTTTTAATATTCAAATGGCTCTCTCTCACCTAAATATATTTGTTCCTCCTGATGTTCGCCCTATCCCAATTCATTATCTCAATACAAGGTTTCGAATTCTTTTCTTTTACATAACTCAACATTTTTTGCCCCGAACTCATCATCTCAAGTCGCTTTTGCCGCTTGATATTTGGATTCTCTATAATGCTTTCATCACCAAACATCCTATTAGCCTTCCACATCTTCAACTTCAGGTTCTCCATGATGCTGCATCGGCTTCATTTACTGGAGCTCTTCCTCTTGGCTCCTTTGTTACTTCGATTCTTCAAACTCTCAATGTGGATCTCCATATTGCCACACCTGATCCTCAAGTCTATTTGATACGCCCTCAGCATATCCTACGCAAACTTGATGTTGAAACTGCCCCTCAACGTGTCAAGTCGGATATCTCCAAAGGGGGAGAAACAGGAATCTCTCTTTGTTTCCCCCAAAGGTCAAATTTCCTTGAAGCTCAATTTGCTTGCATCCTCAATCAAGGAGCGAAATGACTGGACCATTCCGCCCAAAGTACTGCTGGAAGGCTCCCTTCACAAGGCAATCGTAAATTTCGTTGAAGCTCTCAAGTTTCGTGGCGATTGGGAGATTGAAGACCTACAGACCTTGGACCTTGGTGAAGACCAGCTTGCTAAGGATGTCAAGGAATTGATCTTGGAGACATATGAAAAGGGGCTGGAGAAGGACAATGCCTCAGACTACGAGAGCGACCCTAAAATTGAGCTCTAGGAAATCATTGTCTTGATCTCGAATTGTGTTGTTTTCTTTCTCTGTTTAAATAATTGTGTTGTGAACACAATCCTCTATTTTGCCTTTTACTGTTCTTGTTGAACATTTGTCTGAGTTTTTTTCCTTCTATTTTGAACTCGTGAATGTTTTCTACATTTCTTGTTTCCTCTAAAAGATTGGAGATATCCAACTTAGGGGGAGATTGTTGAGTTAATGAAGTTTCTTTTCGGTTTAATCACAACTTTCTTTGGTCCGTCCGAATGGGTCAAACCAAGAAAGGTATTTGTTTTTCTGTATGCAGGAAACCACTGTCAAAACAGAAAAGGGAAAGTCACGTCCAAAAGAAACTAAGAGATCATACTGAAAGAATGGAGGCGGAGATCATGCCTCAGGCATCTCGATCATCAGAGCAAATTACGTCAGAGATCAAGCCGGTGAATCGGGTCTGAGAGAGAGCATCGCCTATTTAATACTCTCCTCTCTCGTAAAGAGACCAGAAAAACAGAAGGACAGTTAGGTTTTTCTGGCGTTGTCACTCACGATTGTTGTGAGGTTCCGATCTGTTGTTTAGTTGCGTGCTGGTGATTTACCAAGGCTTGGTTGTAAGTCTTGGGGTGTGGTGTAAACTCTCTGCAATAAGATTGACTTCTCGAGCTCTGCTCGAGCGTGGATGTAGACAAGAAATTCTTGTCGAACCACGTTAAACTGTGCGTGTGCTCCTTGTCTCTCATTCTGATCTATGTCACTCTGACTTCGTGCTCAACTCACTGAAAGCTCAGTGATTCGTTTAAACTGAGTTCAAGGGTTACACAGTTTTAGGGTTTTCGTATCAAACCCTAAAACACATTCCAATTTAGTTCTTTGATCAAACCATGCTTAGTCTAAAATTCGATATTCTCTAACCATCTACGGTTTCAGTTTTCACACTTTGATCATTAAATAGACAATGGCGGGTATTGGCTCTCTTATAGCTTTGGTTCACATCATTAACCAACAAATACGAATCACTAGGAAACTCGTACCCCCTAATTTTTTGGGTTCTGCATGTTGTACCTTCTTTCTCAACTTTAGCTTCGGCCGAGCCTTTTCTACATCAAGGTCATATGGATATTTGGCGAATCGGGAGGGATCCCTCTTCCTTTTTTATCTGGGCCTCAACCGCTTGGCCACGGGCCCTTACTCCTGTGAGAAAACAGTTAAAGGGAGTGTTGCACATGTTACACCCCGAACCTGGTGATGAGAAATTTTGTGCTAAAATCCCTAAAATGACCCTCGTAAATTTTTGGAACCTATTAGTTGTTACTATTGTCAGAAATATTATTGCCATCATAACGTATGACTAAGTATTTACCATTGATAAATTAGCATTGAGAGTTGATTTTATTTCGTAGCTAGAATTAGAAGGTTCGGTCAGCTATCATATCATAATTAGTACTAGTTAGACATAAAACAAATTGTATAATTTTTCTTGGCCCAGCGGTTTTTGGGCTCGCCTTTCAAGCTTGAGTTCCTGATTTCAAATGCCTAGCGACATCAGCCCTATCATTTATTTTTCCCTCACCTGAAATGTTGCGTTTTAGACAAAACATTTTGCGGCTCAACAAACGACGTCGTTTGGGGGGACAACTTCTTCTTCCTCCTCCTTCCATCGACTTTTCCTCTCACCTCCTGCGGCTGTTAAGTACTCCGACCATTAAAGCCGATTTAAGCTACTCGGCGGTTACCATCTTTTCGTTTACGATTTAAATGAGCTGAGGCGATTCTTTAATCCGGGTCCTTGTCTCACCAAACATGATGTGACTTTATTTAGTGGATTTTGAGCCTATGATTGATCTATGGAATTCCCGTGTTTGATCGTCAGATGCCACGCTCTATATGCTTTTATTGATATTTTGCGCAAAGTGTCCATTTGTTGTCCGGTTTCCACTTTGGAGCCAAATTCGTGGTCTATTGGAGTTACTTCTGTGCATTTTCAGGTTATGGAATTGAAGTACGGATGACAAGGAGCACATAGGAGAAAACGGGAGGTCAATTGGAGTCCGGACGAGGGAGCTATGGCCGTTGCAAGTTCGGGATTTATGCAGAGTGCAGGGGTGCATGCCGTGCATAGGTTCACGTCGTGCAATGCCCACTGCACTATAAATACTCACGTTTTTTACTCTTTTGAGGAATTCTTTCATCTCCCTTGAACCCCAAACACATACCCACGAACCCTGAAACCCTAGAACACATTTTTGGAGCAATTTGAAGCCATTGGAGCTAGGATTGAAGCCAACAAACCTTGGGAGAAGTGCTTACAAGTGGAGAAGTGAAGATCATCACAAGGATTCATCCATGGTGTTCTTGGTGACCATTCTTCCTTCTCTTCTCTTTACTCCCTTGGCCATGTGTGGCTGAGTTTCTAGGGTTCATTCTTGGATGGATAGATTAGTTGTGCCATGATAGAGGCATGGTTGTATAGACTTGCCATGATTGATCTTGGTTGTATGAGGATGATTTCTAGACTTGTTCTTATTTCCAGTTTATGCCATGTTTACTTGATTTGGTCCATTCAATGTCATTTAATGCATGAGAGTGCTTGGATTGCATGGATTGTAGGTTTAGGGATTGAAGTGAATGTGTTCTGAGAGATTAGATCAACTTATTTCAACCATAGTTGCATGATTTCTCACTTGTGCATTTTATCGAACACTTGGTGTGCACTTAGTTTTTCACTCAATTGAACTTTAATTAGTCTTTTGATAATTCTCTTAGTGTTAGGACATTGACATGAGAGTGTGATGTCTAGCCTTGTCGTCATAGAGTTATAGGAGATGGTTTTGTAGCTTGGCATTTCATAAAACACCTTTAGTCCATCCTTAGTCACTTAGCTTGAGAGCGAGAGCCTAAGTTGAGTAGTCTTAGGACAGGGCTTTAGTGCTACGAGAGTGCATTGAGTCTACAAAAGTGATTTGCATGGTCATTCGATTGCATCCTCGATCATGTTTGGCTTGTTTGTTCATTGTCTCCTCTTGAGCATGATGAAGCTATCTTTCCAAGTGAACCTCCTTTATCTTTGATTTGCACCGCTTTGTTTTTCTTTCTTGTTTAGTTTCCTTTAAGCTTTTGATTTCTATTTCAAACCAAAACTCCTTTCAAATGAATAGATCGTCTACGAGGAATGTGAGTAGTGGCCATTGAGAGAACCCCGTGGAATACGATCTTGAAAGTTGTGAGTTCAAATTCACACGTCAAGTTTTTGGCGCCGTTGTCGGGGACCTTCCTCAATCCTAAGAAAGCATTTAGTAGTGGACCGATCTATTCACTTCCTTCCGTTTTAGTTTTTGCTTCTTTGTATTTGTTTGTTGGATTTTGTTATCCCGCTTTTCCGTGTTACTTTGGTGTCTTGTTGAGCATGTGTGTAGGTACCTTGTGCTAGTGTATGAGTCGATTCACTCGCTTCCAAGCACAACCTCAAGGCCTCGAGCAAGTTATTGATCCACCAATCCATTCTCTACCTCATTTAGTTTATGGGATCAAGGTTGCAAGTAAGATGAACTCGTGGAATGGAAGTAATGGTTATGGTACCTATCAAGGGTGGAATCCGTCTCCTAACCCATACTATGGTCATCCTACTTCATCCAACTACTACCAAGAGACTTTTGAGGGAGATGGCCAATGGTAGGATCAAGATCAGCAAGCTTCAACACCAATGTGGAATGAACAATGTTCCTCTCCACCTCCACTCTACCATCAAATCTTGCCGGAGTATTATCAAGAGGAATTCACAAGCCATGAACAACACCCTCAACCGCCTTCCATGCTAGAGGAGCTCTTGAAGATGGTGAAAGAAAGTGAGTGTCCTCAAGAGGAGTTCGTAAGCCATGAGCAACACTATCTACCTCCCCCCACAATTGAGGAAATGTTGCAAATTGCGGAAGACAATGCGACTCGGATTAGTCGCTTAGCTCAAAGCATGGAGCTCATCACGGAGATTCTTGAGAATGAATGACTCCCCAATAATTTGGAGCACGTCTATGGTGATGAGGATAACACTTGTGAACTGGAAGTACTTGACTTAGATGAAGAATTGGTAGTGGAGGAAATTGAAGAACATCTTCTTCCCAAGGACACACCACATGACCGCGATGCTTGGATAGGAGGATCGAGGAGACGTGAGGATGATGACCCTTTAGAGGTGGTGAGAGATGATTTGAAGACTCTTCAAGAAGAGGTGGTACCGAGAGTGGAGCACGAAAGTGAATGATGACACTCGATTTGACGTGATTATCAGCCTCATTTAAGCGACATTTCCTTGCTTGAAACGTGGGTTTAGGGGTAAAATAGCGAATATTCACTCAACTACCCTATTTCCTACTGATTTGGTTACGTTGGCCCTTTTGGGTCTATTTAATGGTTTTCTAGTGTTTTTGTGATAGCACAGGTTTTTGCCATCATTACGTAACCACGGACGTGTTCAAGACCTCAAGGAGTGAACTGAAATCCAACCAAAAATCAAACCAGAGTCAGAACCGAAATTACAACTGCCCAGCACAATGTTTTCGCCGAAAATACTACACAGTTTTTGGCGAAAATACCTTAAGAAACTCACAGGCGAAGTCAGCGCTTTACACTGAAGTTTTCGACGAAAACTTCCATAGTTTTCGCCGAAAATCCTAGAAGAAATCCATCAAAGATCTAGCTGAAGTTCTCGGCGAAAACTATTTAAGTTTTTGCCGAAAAGTTATGAAGAAATCGACAAAATGCTTTGAACTAAAGTTTTTGGCGAAAACTTTAAAGTTTTCGGCGAAAACTTTAAAAGTTTTCGCCGAAAAGTTCCTTATTTTCAGAAGCAGAGTCGGCAAACCCTAATCTTACCTATTTAAAGAAGCAGTCGGCAGCCAGCCAGAGGAGGAGAATTCCAACAACTATTCACAAATCAGACTTTTGAGAGTCAGCCGACTCTAGGGTCGATAGATAGAGTTTAGAGAGTTCGAAGATCCGTGGAGAGATCGTGACGCCATCCTTCCACCTCGGAGAGCTCGGAGCTTAAAGTTGAAGATCCAGGAGATCGAAGCTTCGCCGGAGTTGTCAGAATTAGGTTTTTTAGTTCTTATATGTTCTTTCTCTATATGATGATTTCCTTTGTTGCCTTTGATTCTTCTGTTATCGTTATGAGTAGCTGAACTCGTAGAGCTTAGATTAGATAAACCCTAAGTAACCCAGGGCTTTAAAGCGGTCACGGATTGGCGATAATTAGATTCAAAGTTCAATCAGTTTCTCTTTACATGGTTGTTTTGTTCTTCATTGTTTATGTTTCTCTTCTGGTTGGTCGCCTAAATTAGGTTTATGCAAGTTAGGGTTAGTCGCCAGACGTAGTCGTTAGATAGTTCCCTGCTTTGGCGCATAAACTTGTCTTCCTTGATCAACTAGATTAGATTCTTGTTAAGCTGAGGATATAAGTGAACGCTCGGCTCTCTTTAAAACATCAATTCAACCAGTTAACCTATTCATTGGAGTGTGCCTTTCGTAGGAACCAGTTAGGGTTAATCCGCTTCAAGAGTAACTCGTTAATCGTTAGTAATTCCACCAGTTAGTTTAGTCGTCGCGAGAGGCGACCGTACCCGGGCGACTAATTAATCTTGGTAGCTAGATCGGATAGAGCGAACGTTCGCCAGTCTTAAACCTAAGGGTCAGGAGTTATGGTGGTGTATAGAAACCGATTGAATTAGAATTGAAAACCGTTGGTCTTGTGATTGCCGTTGCCTTGGTGATCTAAGGGGGATTCGAAATCTAAGCTCGTCTATCTTCTCGTTAGTCAACCTTTTTAATCTTTCTGCCATTTAATTTTCCTGCTTTATTAGATTAGAAGTCGTGGAACTCGCATCACGCACAACCTGTTTAAACCTGAGTAATTTGCCAACATATTCGAGTAGACAAGAAGAAGAGACCTCGAGTAGAATACGATCTAGTCTACCTTGGTAGGTTAGTTATTTGACTACACGCACGTGAAAACGCGCATACATCAAATTGGCGCCGTTGCCGGGGACTCTTCTAATTGTTTGAAAGAAGAGTTGGCATTTTATTCTTCTACCTTTCCGCTCTACCATTTATTTTTCCTCCATATTTCCATGATTTACCTGGGTAGTGCTTCTTAGTTTTGATTATGCAGGATAACAGGTGGGATGACCGGTACCGAGAGTGGTACATCAATGAAGCACCATATCTCGAAGATTATCGAGAATTGCTACAGCAACAATAACTACAGACGGCGAGATTTGACTCCCTCTTTGATAAGATCTCTTCAATGCTACAAGGTTACCAAGAGATACACAACCAAGAACATCAAAGTGGCGCTAGAGATAACCAAGAGATGCTTCATGAACATCAACAATGCTCGTCGAGAACCCAATCTGCCTTGGATAATATCTCTTCAATGCTTCAAGCTCATCTCGCGACGGACATCAAGCTCGAGCAACCAACGCAGTTAATGACAGAAGACGCTCAAGAGCTGTTCGAAGAAGAAGATGTTGATCTTATCCATGACTATTATGAGCTAGAAGAATCCTTGGCGGTGGTGGTTGATGAATACATAGAGCCAATCCATCCTGAAGTTGAAGCCGAAGAGGAGCACATAGAGATTGAGGAGATACCCTCACCTACACTTCCGCCGAGTCAACCTGTAGATCAAGCTAGAGACGAGCATGTGGAAAGCAACAAGGTCATGGATTTAGAAGTTTACATACTCGATCCCGAGAGACCCCTGGATGATCATCAGGTGGAGAAGATGGAGCTCATTGACCATACCGCGCCGTACTACCTCTTTCCTCCTCAAGTAGGAGAATTTGAGAAGAACTGGTCATCCAACCAGAACCGCGATCTACTAGAGCACTACCGGCTGCATCACCCTTCTGGAGTGCTACATGGCACTCAACCACTGGCCTTGAAGAAGATGATTAACTTCAAGGAACTCCTAAGTTGGGGTCCCTAACAGGTACCGTCCGACTCAAGGACGTTAAAAGAGAGCGCTTCGTGGTAGGCAACCCACGGTTGGAGTCCGTTTTTGAATTTTTGAGTCAGTCTTTTTCGTCGTTCGAATCAGGTTCGGGGGAGCCAAAGTGTCAGTTCAATTTCCTTTCGTTTTGATTTGTTTTCCGTTAGTTTTTGAAAAAAAAGAGTTTTTAAATAAATTTTAGGCGAGAATGAAAAGTTCTCGCCGAAAACTATTCTCAAATTGCAAACAGTAACGTCTTTTTTATTTTTGCCTGTTTTCGAAGAAGTTTTCGGCAAAAACTTCTAAATTTTTCGCCAAAAACTTGTGTCTGTTTTGAAAATCAGTTTCTTTTTCTCAGTCTGATTCAAACGCATACTTGATCGTCCAAATCGGAGCTCTGTAGCTCCGGTTATCCCCGAAACAAGCTTTTCACGTTTTTGGCCAACTTCGTCGCTTTCCGTCCATTTTCTCTAGTCATGTCTTAAAGGTTAGTTGTTGGGTTTTCAATTTTGAATCTTTTGACATTATGATTGTTGATTTTCGATGAGTTTAAATTTGGTCTACCTCATTTTGCGTGCCTACTTTTCGGTGTGATTTTTTCTGAACTGATTGAGGTTAGATGATCTAGATTGCTCTAGGAGTGTCGTGCCATGAATTTGAAAAAAAAAAAGAGTCAAAATATTTTCAAAATTCCCCTAAACCTTCTTCGTTTCGACTTTTATTCTGTGTGGATCCGGGACACTTGTCCCGGTATCCTTTTGATCTTTTCTTGTTTTTGTTTTTGTAGGATCTCGAGTAGCCACTCCGCTCTACTCCGGACTATCCGTGTTCATCCCCTACACCGACCATCTTGTCACAGGTTCTTCGTATCTCTCTACTCTAGTTTAGTCCTGTGAGGACACAGGACTGTTTAAGTGTGGGGTAGGATTCTAGGATTCTACATGATCTTGCTGGATTTTCTATGATTCGATGGTTCAAATTTGAAATTTCTCTAGCATAGAATTGCTCAATTCTTGACCTTTGATGTTAAATTGACTTCAATTTTGAACAATGACGTCTAGACTGTTCCACTTAGAACTTGTAACCAACATGTCGGAACTAATATTAAATGAGTCTAGGTCAGAACAGATAATAAATCACTCTTGTAGTTGAAATTTGAATCAATTAAACTATTTTGCTTGTTAATCACAAAGCTCGATAACACCGTTCTAAGATGATAAATTCTAGTTTCTCCCATGTTTTTCACTCCATATTTGTTCACTTGTGATTGTGGCTTGAGATTAGGCGGAAATCCAATTCGAAATCTTATGTAAAAAGTTATAACTAGCTAGGATCAAGTGGCTAAATTGTTAAATCAAGTAATTTAGTTGTTCAAATGAAATGTTAAGTTCTTTAAAGTGCTGAAAATCAAAGCAAGGCAAGCCCGACACCTAAGTGAAGTGTTCGGGTTGAGCACTAGCATAGGCACAAATACTGTGAGCTAGGCAGGTCCAACACCTAAGTGAAGTGTTTGGTATCGAGCACTAGTATGCAGTAAATAATGAAATGGAAGAAGCTTAAACTTGAAATAAATTGTTGTTTAAATAGGTCCTAGCTAGAACATGTAACGTACAGATCTAGAGGCGGATGAATTCGAGTCGATAGCCACTTCACTTTTCCTACCTCCACATCCACATCATTGCTAGAGCTTAAAGTCTTTTTTATTAGAATTGGTGTTATCGTAGTCGGTTAATCATAATTAACTGTTTTGCCTTGAAACGAGCTTTAATGAAACTACTACTTGAAGTGTGCAGAAAACAGTGAGATCAAAACTTGTTTGGTTAATGTTCTTGCATGTGTAGGTCACCTTTTCTACGTGGAACAGTCTAAACCAAATCGTTAGAATTGAATCTCAGTTTAATCTCGTGTCATTTGTGAATTTGAGTGTGTTCTAGTTCAGTTTGCTTGAGGAAAAGCAAAAGCTTAAGTGTGGGGTATTTTGATGACACTCGATTTGACGTGATTATCAGCCTCATTTAAGCGACATTTCCTTGCTTGAAACGTGGGTTTAGGGGTAAAATAGTGAATATTCACTCAACTACCCTATTTCCTACAGATTTGGTTACTTTGGCCCTTTTTGAGTCTATTTGATGGTTTTCTAGTGTTTTTGTGATAGCACAAGTTTTTGCCATCATTTACGTAACCACGGACGTGTTCAAGACCTCAAGGAGTGAATCGAAATCGAACCAGAAATCAAACCAGAGTCAAAACCGAAATTACAACTGCCCAGCAACAATGTTTTCCCCGAAAATACTACAAAGTTTTCGGCGAAAATACCTTCAGAAACTCACAGGTGAAGTCGGCAGCTTTACACTAAAGTTTTTGGCGAAAACTTTCATAGTTTTCGCCAAAAATCCTAGAAGAAATCCATCGAAGATCCAGCTGAAGTTCTCGGCGAAAACTATTTATGTTTTTGCCGAAAAGTTATGAAGAAATTGACAGAATGCTTTGAACTAAAGTTTTCGGCGAAAACTTTATAAGTTTTCACCGAAAATTTCCTTATTTTTAGAAGCAGGGTCGGCAAACCCTAATCTTACCTATTTAAAGAAGCAGTCGGCAGCCAGCCGGAGGAGGAGAATTCCAACAACTATTCACAAATCAGACTTTTGAGAGTCAGCCGACTCTAGGGTCGATAGATAGAGTTTAGAGAGTTCGAAGATCCGTGGAGAGATTGTGACGTCATCCTTCCACCTCGGAGAGCTTGGAGCTTAAAGTTGAAGATCCAGGAGATCGAAGCTTCGCCGGAGTCGTCAATATTAGGATTTTCAGTTCTTATCTGTTCTTTCTCTGTATGATGATTTCCTTTGTTGCCTTTGATTCTTCTATTATCGTTATGAGTAGCTGAACTCGTAGAGCTTAGATTAGATGAACCCTAAGTCACCCAAGGCTTTAAAGCGGTCACGGATTGGCGGTAATTAGATTCAAAGTTAAATCAGTTTCTCTTTGCATAGTTGTTTTGTTCTTCATTGTTTATGTTTCTCTTCTGGTTGGTCGCCTAGATTAGGTTTATGCAAGTTAGGGTTAGTCGCCAGACGTAGTCACTAGACGTAGTCATTAGACTGTTCCGTGCTTTTGGTGCATAAACTTGTCTTCCTTGATCACCTAGATTAGATTCTTGTTAAACTGGGGATAGAAGCGAACGCTCGCCTCTCTTTAAAACATCAATTCAACCAGTTAACCTATTCATTGGAGTGTGCCTTTCATAGGAACCAGTTAGGGTTAATCCACTTCAAGAGTAACTCATTAATCGTTAGTAATTCCACCAGTTAGTTTAGTCGTCGCGAGAGGCGACCGTACCCGGGCGACTAATTAATCTTGGTAGCTAGATCGGATAGAGCGAACGTTCGCCAGTCTTAAACCTAAGGGCCAGGAGTTATGGTGATGTATAGAAACTGATTGAATTAGAATTGAAAACCGCTGGTCTTGTGATTGCCGTTGCCTTGGTGATCTAAGGGGGATTCGAAATCTAAGCTCGTCTATCTTCTCGTTAGTCAACCTTTTTAATCTTTTTGTCATTTAATTTTCCTGCTTTATTAGATTAGAAGTCGTGGAACTCACACCATGCACAACCTATTTAAACTTGAGTAATTTGCCAACATATTTGAGTAGACAAGAAGAAGAGACCTCGAGTAGAATACGATCTAGTCTACCTTGGTAGATTAGTTATTTGACACACGCCAAAAGCGTGTCATCAGTGAACAACACCACCATATTGTGGTGCCACCAAAGATTGAGAGTACTCTTCAATCTTCTTGCTTGGTCATGAAGTATTTGTGCCAAGAGACGGGCACATGCTTCTCGACCCCTCCTAAAGAAGTCATGGAAGTGGAGCCACATCTACTTGACCAGGAAGACTCCTTGAGTGGCATCACCAACTTGAGACGATGAAGCTCAATAGTGGCCCCCTACCATACTATCTTCCTCGAGCTTCGATACTCAAAGGTAGTGAGCTAATGCGAGGTAACATTTTGAACTAAAGCTTTACTCAATGGCTAGTCTACCCTTTGCTTATGGCGCTACTTGGCACTCAATCTTCGTCATGGAAAAAGCTACTTGACATCAAGGAGGTACTAAGTTGGAGACCATAACATAGGTACCGTTGAGCTTAATACGGTAACTAAGCGCTTCTTGGGAGGCACCCCATGTTATCTTTACTTTTTCGCTTTTAATTGTTCTTTGAGATTTTTGTGTTGTTTTAGTTTTTGAATAAGGTTTAGCAAGCATTTGGGATCACTCTTCACCAATGATCGTCATGGAAATATTTCACCACTCTTGCCTCCTGTACCCCTCTTCACCACACGGTATATTCGTTCCACCTTACCCTCTCTCTCTTGATCATTGAGGACAATGCTCATGCTAGTCGTAGGGGGAATTTGAGGTTTGGTGTGATTGTTTGTCGATAGAAGTAGAATGCTATGCTTTGATAATGTGCATGATCTTGTTTAAATGCCAAATTCCTCTATCGTAGAATCGTTCAGTTACTGACTTTTGGTGTTTAATTGACTTCAAGCTTTCGCAGTGACGTTTAGGCTGTTCCACTTAGAACCTATAACCAACATGTTGGCACTAATATCAAATGAGTCTAGACCAGAACAGAGATTGGATCACTCTTGTAGTTGAATTGATTGTTTGGTACTTGTTTTAAAACCGCTCGATAACACTGTTCTAAGATGATAAAGGCAATTAGTATTTCACCACTTTCAGCCAAAAAGCCTACCCGAATCAGTTTCCTGTAGGATAACCCGTTGAGCCTTCGCCTGTTTGTTGGATTGTACACATTTTCAGCTCTACTCCATATTTTTTTTTCATCACCTTTTGATCCCTCGTGATTGGGGCTTGAGATTAGACGGAAATCCAATTCGAAGTCTCTTGTGGAAGTTATAGCTAGTTGAAATTAAGTGGCTAATGTGTGAAGAAAGGCTTAGGTGAGAAGAAAGTGTTCAAGTTACTGAAGTTCCTGAAGTGCCGAAAGAAAAGCTAGGCAAGCTCGGCACCTAAGTGAAGTGTCGGGTTGAGCACTAGCATAGGCAAAGGCTGTGAGCTAGGTAGGCCCAACACCTAAGTAAAGTGTTGGATCGAGCACTAGTATGCAGTAGAAAAAATAAGAAAAAAGAAAAAAAATGTTCTTAAAAGTGGCCCTTGCTATAGTGATCCTAGCTAGGGCTTGTAAAGTGCAGATCTAGAGGCGGATGAAGTCGAGTTGATACCCACATCATGTTTACTCACCAATTCCCAAATACTCATACCTTCACCTAAACCGCATCATTTCCCGAGTTTTAGACCTTTTGATTAGAGTTTCTGGATCAATTACTTGAAGTGTGCAGAAAATAGTGAGGTTTAGACTTGTTTGGTTGACGTTCTTACTTGTGTAGGTTAATTTTGTTCGTGGAACAGTCTAACCCAAATTGTTATTGCTTGAATCTCAATGTGACCGATCTTGTCATTTGTGAACCTGGATGTTTTCTAATTCATTTGCTTGAGGACAAGCAAAGCTTAGTCGTAGGGGAATTTGATGTGACTTTATTTAGTGCATTTTGAGCCTATGATTGACCTATGAAATGCTCGTGTTTGATCGTGAGATGTCATGCTTTATATGCTTTTATTGATATTTTGCGCAAAGTGTCCATTTGTTGTCCGGTTGCCACTTTGGAGCCAAATTCTTGGTCTATTGGAGTTACTTCTGTGAATTTTCAGGTTATGGCATTGAAGTACGGATGACAAGGAGCACATAGGAGAAACGGGATGTCAATTGGAGTCCGGACGAGGGAGCTATGGCCGTTGCAAGTTCGGGATTTATGCAAAGTGCAGGGGTGCACGCCGTGCACTGCCCACTCCACTATAAATACTCACGTTTTTTACTCTTTTGAGGCATTCTTTCATCTCCCTTGAACCCCAAACACATACCCACGAACCCTCAAACCCTATAACACATTTTTGGAGCAATTTGAAGCCATTGGAGCTAGGATTGAAGCCAACAAACCTTGGGAGAAGTGCTTACAAGTGGAGAAGTGAAGATCATCACAAGGATTCATCCATGGTGTTCTTGGTGACCATTCTTCCTTCTCTTCTCTTTACTCCCTTGGCCATGTGTGGCTGAGTTTCTAGGGTTCATTCTTGGATGGGTAGATTAGTTGTGCCATGATAGAGGCATGATTGTATAGACTTGCCATGATTGATCTTGGTTGTATGAGGATGATTTTTAGACTTGTTCTTATTGCCAAGTTATGCCATGTTTGCTTGATTTGGTCCATTCAATGTGATTTAATGCATGAGAGTGCTTGGATTGCATGGATTGTAGGTCTAGGGATTGAAGTGAATGTGTTCTAAGAGATTAGATCAACTATTTCAACCATAGTTGCATGATTTCTCTCTTGTGCATTTTATCGAACACTTGGTGTGCACTTAGTTTTTCACTCAATTGAACTTTGATTAGTCTTTTGATGATTCTCTTAGTGTTAGGACATTGACATGAGAGTGTGATGTCTAGCCTTGTGGTCATAGAGTTATAGGAGATGGTTTTGTAGCTTGGCATTTCATCAAACACCTGTAGTGCATCCTTAGTCACTTAGCTTGAGAGCGAGAGCCTAAGTTGAGTAGTCTTAGGATAGGTATGTACTGCTACGAGAGTGCATTGAGTCGACAAAAGTGATTTGCATGATCATTCGATTGCATCTTCGATCATGTTTGGCTTGTTTGTTCATTGTCTCCTCTTGAGCATGATGAAGCTATCTTTCCAAGTGAACCTCCTTTATCTTTGATTTGCATCGCTTTGTTTTTCTTTCTTGTTTAGTTTCCTTTAAGCTTTTGATTTCTATTTCAAACCAAAACTCCTTTCAAATGAATAGACCGTCTACGAGGAATGTTAGTAGTGGCCATTGAGAGAACCACATGGAATACGACCTTGAATGTTGTGAGTTGAAATTCACACGTCAAAACACATGAACCAAGACCTCCTCCCTTGGTTCTTTTTGTTTCTCAAGAGCTTGGAGTTAATGTCAACGACATCGTGTGCCCTGATTTCCATTTAGGAACTTCCAGCTAAGCACCCGAGCTTTGTCTCGTTTCCAGATTCTGACGACGCGACTCCGGCGATGCTTCTCTACTCCTAGCTTGAGTCGATGACCCTTGACCTCAGAAATACTCATCGAGGTAAGAGAGCCTTTTCCTCGTTCTAGAATGGAGTTCAGAGACTTGTTGTCAATAACTTAACCCCCCCCCCCCGAAATCTGGATTTGGACGGGGGATTCTAGGCTCGTGGCCCGACAGCGTCATTATTCAGATCAGTCATTGGCGCTTTAGTGACTACGAATTGGTCACTGGAATTTCCAACTGTTCCATATCAGTCAATTCATAATCCAAAAGAACAAATTTATCCGAGAACTTTTGAATATTCTACAAACTAATTTCTGAGAACTCACCATTTAGTCACTGGACCTTTTTCCGTGTTCAGAAATGTCCCCCTAGTTAAGCAGTTCAGTCTTTAACTTTTGAAGTTAATCAAATTGAACCCAAACAATTAACGGAGTTAGGTTGAATCGTAAAATAGAACGGAAAGTCGCTAGAATCAATCTTGAACAATAATTGAATACTATTCTACATTGAAATAATACTAATAATAATAATTAGATACTGTAGTTTTATAATGTTTGGGGACATATTTTATTTAATCTCTAGGAGATAATTGAGGATTTTAATAATTGACTTAGGGTTAGAAATTCTTTGTAATTGTGTTATAATTTAATTGATCTGGAATTTGGATTAGATTAAATAGACTAAAAATATTATAAATTGGATATGGTTAATAAATAGAATATAGTAATAATAATTAATTGGGTTAAGGTATGTCAAGGGATATTAATAATAATTATCTTAAGGTTAGTATTTTCTTTCTTAATCTTGAAATCAGAGGAATTAGGTTGCTCAATAATAAACTTCTTTAAGACCAAGTAAATCTTGATTTCAATTCCTAATAATTTCGTTCCATCGCTCCTCGAGTAATTGAGAAGTGATTCTTCCTCGAATTTACCAAGTCTGTCGCCTAAACCAAATTAGTCTAGTCTTGCCTTAAATACGATCTAATTAAATTCCTCATCTTTAGGATCCTCTACAGATGTTCAACCATTGGATTAACCTAGAACCCGCTCTTTGACTTCCGCCACTTATTTCAAGGTGAGTTGGTTTAAGGGGGTAATATCTTGTCGATGCTATTTTATTTTATGTTATAATTTATGTCAAGTTAATTTAGATGAATGAATTATGCATGTTGTTATTTGATGTGATCCTCCACGGCTGCCCAAAGGCCTACAGCTATTCCTACACCCCACCAGGGTCCCCGGTCAAAGGCAGAACCCTAGGGCCCTACAAGAAGCGTGTAGAGCCAAGGAAAGCTCTCCAACACATCATGAAGCCAATGTATGTGACCAAGTATAGGCTTAGGCCACCCTCAGCAGGTAGGGAAGCTAAAATGAAGGAGCTTCCACTCCAGGCAATGTTGCTGACTGAGGCCCCAGACCCGGGCCCCGAGCTAAGCCTAGGGCCGAGTACAGCCCCAACTAGGCCCCAGCCTCAATGGCAAGAGCCCCGGAGGAGCTGACCACCGCTGGGACCCCCTAGAGGCATTCCTATAGTGTAGGACGCGGAGGAGTGAAGAATAGCTGGCCAGCAAGGGGACGGCACCCAAAGACAGGCCCCGGAGCAAGCCCCGGACCGAGCCCTGGACCGAGCCTCGGGTCCAGCCAAGTGAAGAAATGGAGCCCTGGACCGACACCAGCCACTAAGAGCTGTCTCTGGACCTTTTTGAAGACTAGGCCGAAGCAGAATGCAAAAGGCTTGGCCAGAAATGAAGAAGGCCGGGGCATGAGCCAGCCCCGCGTACCGGGCACGGCGTCAGGCGCTACAGAGGAGCACTTAGGGCCGAGCCCCCAAACGGCTCGGGCCTTTTGGGAAATTTCAGTTGCTCTGGATAGCTGGAGACCTCAGGAACATGGCCAAACAAACGGCGTTGCAATCGGAGAAGGAATGTAGGAGGAGCCACGTAGGGCAGTGCCCATACAACATCCGGGTTCATGCATGCAATCCCACCGAGACAAGGATTCCCATCCGGGCTAGGAGAACATGCTGCCACGACCAGAAGACCCCAGACCTAAGTCCTTCTAGGACTAGGACACGAGAAGAAGGCCTAATCCGAGTCAGAATCACTGCCCGTCGGCCCAAGACCTGCTCGACTGCCACGGATGCAGCCCGGATTTAGGGTTTTTGCCCGAATCGCCGGTTTTTGCCTATTTAGGTTGTTTCTTGCTTTCCAACACATTCTCTTCCTATTTTGAGTTTCCCTTTTTAGTTTTTCTTATTTAGTTAGCTTGTTTAGGTCGTTTAAATGTTTCCTAGTTAGGATTAGATTATTTTATTCCTAGTTAGGAAGTAGCTAAATAGGTGAGGAGAGCTTGTTCCCTCCCTATAAATAGAGGCCATCGGCCACCCTTGTTATGCAGACTTTTATCAATTAATAAATCCCCTTCAGAACTTTGTTCTAAACCCCTTTGAGTATGTGCAAGAGCACGACTTAAGGTTTGGCTTATCATCAAGAGCATCCATCTCTTGGCGTGGCGCCCTCGACGTGATACTTCTGGTTCCTAGCTCAACTGAAGCTAGTGGGTCAAAGTCCTCTTCCGCCCCGGTTCCATAGGTTCTCTCATTGCCTTTAAATATCAGCTTGCGGTGGTTAGGGTCACGGAGCATAGTCGATCGTGGTTCACATCATTATTATCAAGTACGAATGAATTATGCATGTCGTTATTATTAAGTTATATGCAATGTTTGAGTGCAACACCTCACATAGAAAAGTCATAGGTGGAATAATAAATGGCACTCTCTAGCTAGAACCTCCACCCCAAGTTAAATGGGTCACTAGAGACCCCCGGTACATGTTATCGGACCACTAGAGATCCGCAGTTTATTATTGGGCCACCAGAGATCCACATATCATGTATGTCAGGGGCGGTTCGGCTAGTTAGTTGAGTTAGGGGGTTGTAATACCCATCCTGAATCGACCCGGATAAACCCGTGGTCGAACCGGTTATGAACATCACTAATGATAAATCAAACCAAAATAACCAAAATGAAAATAGTGGAAATAAAATCGATAAAATATGATCATTAAAATAAAAGACGGGGATCCCCACTTAAATACTTTTTCAACCACAATCAACCAAAATCTCTTAGTCGACATCAACAATACTTTTAAATTTCTCAAAGCTGTCAACTGAAATAAAAATACATAAAATGGCATCCTCGTCCTCGGTCACCATCCTTCAGTGTTTTAGCTCAACTCCAAGCTCACTACCCACAATTGATGCTCCAAGCTTAGCTCACCAACTACTTCTAGCTGAAAAAGAGAAACTGGGAGGGGATCAGTTTCCTAATGAAACAAAGTGAACCCTTTGGGTTAAACTATGCGTCGAACCTAACCAAAAGGAGCGATTCCAAAACTTCGCACAGAACACTAACAGTGGAACCAGACTCAACCTTAACCAGTTTATTAACCTAAAACAGTCTAGGTGATCACATAGGTGCAGTTATCAGTTCAACATTCACGATTCACAATATCAACAATATTATAACAGAGATCAACATCCAAACACTTCAGCATCATCTCACATGGCATCTCGCAATCACATCCAGTACACACACACACACACACACACCACACGCACACACACAAATCTGATTTCATTTCTCCACGTGAGTACGTTAGGCGCCATGGAGTTTATCCTTGCACCACCCATGCCGTCCAGACGCACCCTCTCTTCTAGGAGGGTCCAAGACTCATCTTTTCTACAAGAAGGATTCAAGGCCCAAACTCACATCATCAACAACAACCACTGATCATGCCACTCTTCTAGGAGGTGTGACTGCACCTCAGTCTTCAAGGAAAGGTGACAATTTGAAGGCAGTGTAGGCTCCAACCGGTTCTAACATTTATTATTCGCAATCAAACAAATCACTTTCAATCATAATTTAGTACTTTCAATTCAATTTCCAAACATTACACATCAGTCTCATCAAAACTTTCTCAAAGATCCCGCCATCTTTCACAATTCATTTCCTTCCTTATCACACATGTTCACAGGCACATCAACGGTAAACGGCTAGCTCACCAGCCACCCCCACCTGCAAGTACAGGGATAGCCATGTTGCAAGTCTAGGGTTACCCTCATGTTCATCATTCTTAGGACGACCCTACATTGGCAGGGCCATCCTCCTGCAACTGCAACTAACAATAGCATAATATATATGTAAATTCACAAGATCACAAACCCGTCCCTCCTATCACTCATTACTAATTCTGATCCATTTATCATCATTTTATTCATTGTTTACCCCAACCCCAACAACATAGCATCATATCAACCAAACATCCATCACAATAATCAATCAGCAATCACATAACAGTTATCCTATTTTACTCTCTTCCATTTTCATGCAATCCCTAATTTCGTCCAGGTCAAATTACAACTCCTCAATCACCCATCACTACCTATCGAATGCTAACCACTCATGTTAGCCTAAAATAAGACTTTGAATTCTTACCTATAATGTTCGTCTCATCGTCTTGATTCCACCGATTCTGGCGGTTCATCATTTGGACTTCAAACGACCAAGATATGGCTGAAAGACTAATCTGCCACTCTCTAAGCCTTCTGGTGACCAAATTGACATTTTCCCCCAAATTCCAGCAGCCGCATTTTAACTTCTTCAGTTAAGTAAATCCATCAAAGGACTTAGAAAGTTGGTAGAAATCCTTCGCGTCCTCATCTGCCACAGTTTCCACAATTAGGGACCAAATGGAAATTTACCAAAGTTCCTCAAACAGCCCCTAAATTTTCTAAACATTTAAGAGTAGCCACTTAACTTTCCATATTAACGACGGAGTCACTAAACTTCCTATAACTGCAGAAGGGTCAACCTTCTTCTCCGTTCACCTTATCGCCGTCGGAACACTTAGCCGCCGCCGCAATCGAGGCTCCCAGAATCTTGAAACCCATGGTTTTCAACCGACGACGCCGCTCATCCGAGCCTCCTCCTCTGTTTGTGATTCATCGTCAACAACAAATCGGAACCCACGACCGAATCCTTTGCTTGACTTCTTCTCCAATCTCGTTCGACGTCGTGGCAAGCCCAACAACACCCTTGATCTTCATCCTTTCCCTCACTTTCGCTCTCTCCTCTATAGTTAAAACCCAGCAAAGCCAAGGCCTTTGTTCTCTATCTCGATATCATTCCATGACTTGCAGTAGCCGCCAACTACTGGTACAATTCAAAAACCATTATTCAAAATCCAAAATCAAAAACCAAAGGTACAATTCAAAACCAATAATCACTTTACAACCTGAAGTTCAAAATCAACTGATACAAAACATCCCAACCCGGAATAGTCAACACAAAATAAAAGATGGCCAACTACTGGTCCAAGCCTCCGTAGATCTTCTCCTCGCCAACAACACATCAGCACTCGACACACAACTGAAACACCTGAACTTTAACTCACTCGCTCTAACCACGCGAACCTGAAAAGAGACTCTGGGGGGATCAATTTCCTATTGAAATTGAGTGAACCCACTGGGTTTAACTATGCGCCAAACCTAACCAAAAGAAGCGATTCCAAACTCCTCACGAAACACTAACAATGGAATCAGACTCAACCTTTACCGGTTTTAATTCCCTAAAACAGTCTTGGTGATCACATAGGCGCGGTTCACAGTTCAACACTTACCAACCAAGATAACATCCATAAATAACAGAGAATCATCATTCATACAGTTCAACATTACATCACATACATATAGTTCAGCATCACATCACAAGTCATCTCGCAATCACCATCAATAACTCACACACACACCCACACACATTCACATACACTACACTTCTTATTTCAATTACTAAGCAAGTTATTAGGCATCCTTAAGCAGTCTAGGTTATCACATAAGTGCAGTTCTCCATACTAACAATTCACAATTCATATCCTCAACATAATCATAAACCATGCAACATCAATCCCAAAGCTCAACACATCCACACATCTTAGTTCACAGATCAATCCAACACAAACCACAACACTTCACATATCAGTTCACAAGCTCATCTAGCACAACACACGCACACTCATCAACTAACTTTTCATTTATCTACACTACAAAAAACGCGTGTTTAGCGTCGGTCAGAACCGCGACTTAGCGTCAGTCATCAACCGACGCTAAATAATTTAGCGTCGGTTAAAAAAGCGACGCAAATTCTTACGACGCTAAATTTTAGCGTCGGTTCTTATGTGACCGACGCTAAATATATCACGACCGACGCTAAAAATGGGTTGACCGAATGGGTGGCTGATCAACCCAATTTTTCATTGTTTGTTTATAATTTTATTTTTTATATTCATTTTTTATATTCATTTTTCATTTTTAATATTCTTTTTTCATTTTCGTTTTTATTTTTTCCAGATCTGGGTTTTGACCAACGGATCTGGAGAGGAAGGGCGGTGAATCTGGTTGCGGAGGGCGGTTGTGGCGAGGCCTGCGGATCGGATCTATGCTCCATCGGTTTGGAAGGGAGGAGGGCTGCTGGTGGGTGGTGGTGGAGGGCTGGTGGTGGTGGAGGAGCTGGTGGTGGTGGAGGGCTGGTGGTGGTGGAGGAGCTGGTGGTGGTGGGAGGAGCTGCTGGTGGTGGGAGGAGGCTTAGAGGAGGTGGTGGTGGTGGTGGGAGGAGCTGGTGGTGGTGGAGGGCTAGTGGTGGTGGAGGGCTGGTGGTGGTGGAAGAGCTGGTAGTGGTGGGAAGAGCTGCTGGTGGTGGGAGGAGCTGGTGGTGGGAGGAGGCTTAAAGGAGGTGGTGGTGGTGGTGGGAGGGCTAGTGTTGGTGGGAGGAGCATTGGAGGATTGAGAGAGTGGAGGAGGGTTTGAGAGAATTGAGGGGGACAAGAGGGTGGAGAGAATGAAATTTCCGTCTGTGTTGGGGATTTAAATAGGTTAGGAATTTAGCATCGGTCGATGACCGACGCTAAATCTGGTTTTGGGCAACGGCTCCGTTTCTGACCCAAAATCAAATTTAGTGTCGGTTTTGGTCAGAATTTAGCGTCGGTTGGCTTTCGACCGATGCTAAACCCTCTGTCAAACCCGAGTCAAGGGTTTAGCATCGGTTCCTAACTGACCGACGCTAAATACTTCCCCTCCGAGCGACGCTAAAGGCCTTTTTTGTAGTGCTATGTGAGTTAATTAGGCGCCATAAGGAGTTGTTCCCCTGCTACCCCGGCGGCCATCACATCATCCAGACGCATCCATATAGGATCCTTCCCGAAGGAGTATACCATCAGACGCATCCCGTAGGATCCTTCCACAAAGGAGATATCAACTGACCTTGGCAACCCAACTAATGGATTCACCCTAGTGAATCGAACTCAATCACAACCAATATTTCAGGTGGGGTAACGTTGGCTCCTTCCGGTTGTGTCATTTAAATTTCATTCAATGCAACCACAACAATCACACTCATCCACAAAACAGTTACATTCAACCACAAATCCATTTCACAATTTCGTGTCCCAATTTCATATACCAATTCCTTGTCACAATTCCACCACACAATCCCCCATCACAATTCCACATCACAATTCTACATCAACCCACATTTGGCAACTACATATACAATTACAGAAATTCATCACATCCCTTCCCATCCTATCTCACATTTCTAACTCGAGTTTATTAGCAATCATTCTTCGTCCCAATCCCCACATCACACATCAATCAGCACAATCATCATACAGCAATCGCAAGACAGTTATTCAGTTTTACTCTCATAGGTTCATGCAATACCTAATTCCATTCTATGTCGAGTTCTAGCTCCTCACATTACTCATAGTGTTCCTATCGACGCTAAGCCAATCACAGCCACACAACTCATGCATACCACAAGCCAACCATACACTCACACAAGTCAACCACATGTACCGACAAGTCAATTATCCATTCAAACAAGTCAACTCAATACCATATATTAGCAGCAAGCACAACAACATCAATTTACCCTTTCAACTCTCCAATTGTTCAATCCTATATTTAACTACATAATCCATCTATTTCCACATATCTTATTTAATTCGAATTCCAGCAACAGCTCATCCAATTCTGACATCCTCATTCTCCTCAATCATTTCTCAATTCACATTCAGGACTCCAACCTTATTTCAATACCACAAGTCACGTTATCAATCATATCACAAATACCACCCAAACACCCAATCCATCTAGTCACTTCATTCGATCACACTCACAATTCACACAACACATCCAATCAAGGGTAAACGGCTAGCTCACCGGCCACCCCCACCTGCAAGTACAAGGATAGCCATGTCGTGAGTCTAAGGTTACCCTCCTGTTCTTCCTTCATAGGACAACCCCACATTGGTAGGGCCATCCAAATGTTCATCGTTAATAGGGAGACCCCACATTGGCAGGACCACCCTCCTGCAACCACAACCGAGAATAGCAGAATACATGCACAATTCGGAGTTCACAAGCACGTCCCCCTATCACTCATTACTAATTCTGATCCTTTTAATCATCATTAATCATTGTTACCCCAATCCCAACGTCATAGCAACACATCAGTAATCATTCATTCATAAAAAATCAAAAGGAAACCATCACATTCAATCAACTGACAATCAATCACAGAACAATTATCCCCTTTTACTCTCTTCCAATTTCATGCAATCCCTAATTTTTACTAAGCTAGATTAAAACTCCTCACATCGACCAACACTACCTATCGTATGCTAAACCCTCACCTGACAAGAAGACGAGGCTCTAAACAACTTCTAGAAACTCGAACAGCAAAGCTCTACAGCTCCAAAACGTAGCTTTTTCCTTCTGCCACTGATAGTGCCCAACTCTAAAATACCAGAAACCAAGATGTGTGATCTCTTCCTCTCGTCGCCAGAAACACGTAGTAAGAAACAGATCGCCAATCGGACCTCTGTAGCTCCTGGAATCAAGGTTTGAAGTTGGGGAAAGTTTGGTTCGTCAAAGGGGGTTTCCGGAGGAAAGAGAGAGGGGAAAATAACATAAATCCGTCAAAAAACCCATTATTTATAGTCAAACCAAGACACACGAACGTGTTTCTATAACACAAGGCATGTGTTATGAGACACACGGTGTGTCCCTATAACACGCGGCCATGTGTTATAGTCTACCACCCTCAACGAATTTTCAACGTACTCACTTGTAACTTCAACCCGACTCAACTATGATAGATAGTGATTAAAAATTTCTCAAGACATTGTATGAAAAAATATAAGTTTAAATATACCAAAGAATGCTTATAAGATATTAGAAATCGTTGGTCAACCCAAAAAGACGCATGTAACGGATCATCTAATTCTGCCATTTTGTTGAAGATTTTTCTTTTTAATTCAATAATTTTTTTCAGCTTGTTCGAACAGCTTCTCTTGATTCAAATTCGGAGGAGATTTTCCCTTTTCCCTTCAGTGCTTCAACACATATAGCGCTAACGTACTAAAAAAATCTCAATATCACCAACATCATTCCCTTTCCTCATTCCTTCATCCATGGCATTGACAGCATCATCCTTTCTCTTGGCCAATTCATCTATAGACTTGGCCGCATCAACCTTACCCTTGTCGGCTTCATTCTTTTCTTTGCCACCTTTTTTCGAGGGTAATCATCAATTGTATTCATCATCAATGGCTAAGGTTTGAGCAAACGTTAATCAAAACCCCGTCCATCCAATCAAGAGAGGCGTGACCCAATGTAGGTGATGCAAAGTAACGAGATTGTCTAGCTAATACATGTGCTATCTCATTCCTATCTCTCTGAACATAAGTAACTCTAAAATCTGGAAGCATGAGGCGCTTGCAAGCATCAATAGTGATTCCAAACTCCGTGGTATCCGCTTCATTCCCCAACAAGCTCCTGGCCACAAGTTGCGAATCTGTTTCAATAATTACCTTTGAAGCTCCCAGATTCCGAAGCCATTGGATTGCTTCGAACATAGCAATGGCCTCTCCATCCTTCGCTAAGGGGCATCCATGGTTTGTAATCATCAAGAATTCAAGTAACCTGCCCGATGAGTCACGAAGGCTAGCTCCAATACCCGATAGTCGCTGCTCCTGGAAACAAGCCCAGTCAACGTTGCACTTTAGAGAATCTGCGGGGGGAGGGTGCCATTTATTACATCGAACCATTGTTGGGGCCGCTGGAGGCGTCAAGTGTTGCTGACGTGCCGCTTGCCAATCGGCAAGACTCTCCGTAGCTAAACGCGCCACTACAAAACCCGGCTTGATCTCATTCCTCCATACACGAGCATTCCTCTATCTCCAAAGGCTCCAAAGCAAGGCCATACTCTTCTCGATCAACGTCGTCACTCTATGATTCAGCATTTCGGAAAGCCACTCCTGGAACGAGGAGCTTCTAATTTCCAGCTCCCTGGTAAACTCCTCTATTCCTGCCTCCTTCTAGCAATCCTTAGCAAATGTACAATCAATGAATAAGTGCTGATTCGTTTCCACTTCATGACCACAGACACCACACTCCTGGGGAACTTCTATATGTCGATGTTCTAGTACTGCTTGAGTTCGAACAATATTTCTACCCAGCCTCCACGTCATTATTTTTAGCTTCGGTGGTTCATCGACAGCCCAAATCTTCAGCCACGGCCCCTCCTACCTATGCGTTCTGATGTTGCTGACATGCTGATAAAAGCGATTTTACCAAGGTCGTATTCCACGGGGTCCTCTCATAGACCAATACTCACACTTCTCATAGACGGTCTAGACATTTGAAATTGGTTTGGTTTGATTGAGAAATTCAGAAACAAAGGCAAAGAAATGCAATACTAACAAAGATTAAGCAAGAGAGAAAGGTGGTTCAAATCAAAGACAAAGGGGGCTCTCTTGGTGGGTAGTTTCATCATGCTCAAGATGACTAATTGAACAAACAAGCTAATCAAGATCGAGTTTGCATTCGGATGACCATGCATTTCACTTCTATAGACTCAATGCACTCTCGTAGCAGCAAATCCCTATCCTAATACCACTCAACTTAGGCTCTCGCTCTCAAGCTAAGTGAAAAAGGATGCATTCTTAGTGTTTGATGAAATGCCAAGACACAAGAGCCTCTCTTAAGACTCTATGACCACAAGGCTAGGCACAACACTCTCATATCAATGCTCTAACACTAAGAGATTCTCCAAAAAGCCTTTTCAAACTCGATTGAATGAAAATCCACATGCACACCAAGTGTTCGATAAAATGCCCAAGAGAGAAATCAGGTGAAAATGGTTGAAATAAGATGATCTAATCTCTTAGAACACACTCACTTCAATCCTAGACCTACAATCTATGCAATCCAAGCACTCTCATGCATCAAATCACATTGAATGGACCAAATTAAGCAAACATGGCATAAAATGGCATTAAGAACAAGTCTACGAATCATCCTCATACAACCAAGATCAATCATGGCAAGTTCTATACAATCATCCCTCTATCATAGCACAACTAATCTACCCATCCAAGATGAACCCTAGAAACTCAGCCACACATGGCCAAGGGAGTAAAGAGAAAAGAAGGAAGAATGGTCACCAAGAACACCATGGATGAATCCTTGAGATGATCTTCACTTCTCCACTTGTAAGCACTTCTCCCAAGGTTTGTTGGCTTCAATCCTAGCTCCAATGGCTTCAAATTGCTCCAAAAATGTGTTCTAGGGTTTGAGGGTTCGTGGGTATGTGTTTGGGGTTCAAGAGAGATGAAAGAATTCTCCAAAATGGCCAAAAACAAGAATATTTATAGTGCAAGGGACAGTGCACGGCATGCACCCCTGCACGGCGTGCACATCTGCACGGCGTGCACCCCTGCACTCTGCAGAAAGCTCGATCTTGTAATGCTCATATCTCCCTCGTCCGGACTCCAAATGACCTCCCGTTTGCTCCTATGCGCTCCTTGTCATCCGTACTTTGATGCCATAACCTGAAAATGCACAGAGGCAACTCCAATAGACCACGAATTTGGCTCCAAAGTGGCAACCGGACAACAAAATGACACTTTGCACAAAACTTCAATAAAAGCATATAAGTCATGTCATTTCACGAATAAACACGGGCATTTCATAGGTCATTCATAAGCTTAAAATGCACTAATTAAAGTCATATCAAAATTCCCCTACGACTAACCTTTTGCTTGTCCTCAAGCAAATGAACTAGGATACACTCAGGTTCACAAATGACAAGATCGATCGAATTGAGATTCAAGTTCCCACAATGAATATTAAATTGGCACACCTAGAACACTGAACCTAACATGCATTCAAATCAGCCAAAGAACCTGGTCTCACTGGTTCTCTGCACACAGACAAGGAGTAATCACCATTCATACATAAATCTGATCCAACCGACTAGACTCCTCACACAGAAAATTTTAAGTACAAGGGGAAACTCTCGCACTCTATGTTTAGGGACGTGTTTTAGCTCTCAATCACTTTCTCGACCGAACTATGTCATAAGTTTGCATTTCGACCACATCTCCACCACTTTGATAACACGAGACTCTAGTCAGAAGGACTTTGCGCGGGACTGAAACGATCCTACACTACAAGGGTTTATGATGAATGGATGAAGGGATGTATGATGATGAAGGCTTTGGTGCGGTGTAGCAATCAATTAGCTTCCCTCGAATCAGGAACTATGGCTTCCTACCATCTAGCTAGACACGGGTGGAATAGAGTACGCTCGTCCTATGACACCCTCCAGCAACCTAACACTTTTATTCAACATTCTTTTCGACTTTTTTTTTTGTTTTTTCTTTCGCATTTACTTTGATTTCGTTCTTCCATTTGTAGGGAGAAGAACACTTTGAACTATAGGACTTATTAACTCTGAACTTTTTTTTTCTTTTTTTTTTCTTTTAGTGCTGCATTTTTTTTCAAGTTGCTAGAGGGGTTTACACATCCGGACATAATAGCTAAGACCACCTGTTTACTAGTTATAGGTAAGTTACCACAGACCGACTTCCGGTAGGCCAATCTCATACTACTACCACAAGGGATCAACGGGGTGAAGAAAAACATGGGAGATGGCTGTAATGTATAACGAACCGAAAGAAAGGGCTAGGCACAAGGGTTTACACCTAGAGGATTTATCGTTGGGAAGGCTTCTGGCTTAGGTAGCAAACTCTAGGTGCCTAAATCATCCTAGAACTCGTGTTATCGTGTGGTCTCGAATAGGTCTCATGCAAATTCTAACTCATTCAAGATACGAGAAAGCCACTCACAAAGAATTGAAATTGCAAGATACGTGCAATGGATCAAAAGCTTACAAGTGGTTGCTGGTCAGATTCGAACATTTTCATGCATTTCGAGGTGACACTACAAGCGTGATTTAAATTTCTGTTCTTACCAGGTTATAAGACATCAAAGCATGCATGCAGGTTACAGGTTCTAAGTGGAACAGTTTAAACGTCATTGTGAAAACTTGAAGTCAATTAAACACCACAAGTCAAGAACCGAATGAGTCTACGAAAGAGGAATTTGACATTCAATCAAGATCATGCACACAATCACAGCACAACATTCTACTTCTACCGAAAAAGAATCACACCAAACCTCAAAATCCCCCTACGACTAGAACAAGCATTGTCCGCAATGATCAAGAGAGAGAGAGGATAAGGTGGAACGAATATACCGTGCGGTGAAGAAGAGAAGCCGGAGATGGAATCCCGGGTCAAGTAACCTGTTCAGGACGAGGACCTGAATCAGGGGTACCTGTAGAAAACAAGGGAGGGCACACCACTCAAACACAACCCATAGTCGACAAGATGAGGGTACGGATGAGATGCAAGATCCAACAACATAACAAGTGCAAAGCCAGAAATGAAAAGAGAAAATCAGAAGTCAGACACAACAAAACATGCAGTCATAAACAGAAATAAAAGAAAGGAAAAATCCAAAGTCCTGAGAAGTGGTGAGTGATCCTGTGGCTCTCAGTGGGGTGGTGGTCGTGGGTGCCCAGGCCACTGTGACCATGGATGGTAGCCGTCAAACGGGGGAGGCGGTGGAAAGACTGCCCAAGTGCTGGAGGGGCCGGACTCAGAGTGGAAGCTCTTCTGGTAGTAGTAGGACTGATGCTGCTGCCAGTACTGAGAATGCTGAATCTGAGTAATCTGGATACCCTGAAACTGCTGAACCTCATGCACCTGAGCAAGCTGCTGTCCATAGAACTGCTGGCTCTCAAAGTCCCTAGCGTTGTACGCCTCTAGGTTCTGAACTCTCCTGTTAAGGTCCTGTATCGCCGCACTGTCTCTCCTCTGTCCCTCACGAATATCCTCCACTACGGTCGTGAGGCGACCCATCCCCGAGATAAGCTCATGAAGTGGAGTAGGGTCGATCTCTACATCCTCCTCATCACTGTCATCATCTGAGACCCGACAAGTCGGAGCCAGAAGGTTTGTGATCTGAGCTGTAGGTAGGACAATCCTCAAGAGAACTGGTCGAGGCTCGACAAATGCTGGAGCAGGACCAAAAGCATCAAGGCACTCATACCCACGCACCAACCTGGTCACAAATCCTCCTCCCAGCAGAACACCAGTAGTGTCATTAGCTTGTATCTGAAGGAGGGCTCCTAACACTAAATCACCTAGATGCAGCTTGATGCCCCTCTCCAAGCAATAAAAGAGAAACAAATCTCTAACTGAGACTACACCTGGAGAGGAGGATGACTTCCTGTGGGTGATGGAGTGCCGGAAGAAGTGATGGAGGAGCTTCAGATAGGCCGATCCACTTCTGTGACCTTGGATGAGCGAGCTGAATAACCTCTAGTCCTCGGTGCAATTTCCTTGAAGAATGCACTCTTGGCGTCCCCCGCAAGAGAAGATATGAGAGCCAACCAAGAGAGCTCGCCACTTTGAACCTTCACCCACTCATAGAACCCAAGGCGGTATCCAAACTCGTCAATGGAGCACACACGCGCCATCCCGTCGAGCCTGAAGCGCACACAAACCTCACTAGTGGTCTCGTGACACTCCACGATGAGAGTGCTCAAGAACTCCTTTGTAGGCCACTCATACGCCCTCTCGTCAACCTCCAAGAGCGGCCAAATACCGGCTCCATCAGCCAAAGTCTTCAAAGCATCCAACCAACCATCATGACTCTGCAACCCCTCAAAATCAAATCTACCCTGCCTCGCCACGGGCCATCTTGCCATAACCTGATAACGACTGTAAGCCCGATCTCTGGGGTCGAAGACGAAGATCCTCTAAACCACTGACTCAGGAGGGTCGACGCCACGAGGAGCTGGAGGCGGCGAAGGCGACCGTGGTGGAGGAGCAGAAGACTCCCCAGTCTGTCCCTTCCTCTTCTTGGAAGCTGGTGCCTTGGATCGCTTGGGGGCGGAGGATGAAGAAGCTGTTTTACCCTTGGGAGGCATCCTGCAAAAGAAGTGCATACAAAGAATCAACAAAAAGGCCACACTCCTAAGACAAATCCTATCAAGGCGCCTAATCATAACACATGATCAAAACATTGAGCACAATTCAAAATCATCAAGTTCAAGTGCAACAACCTATGGTAGCAAAAATCAAATCATTGAATTCCAAACTTAAGCAAAAGGCATGCATCATGGATCAAAAACACGAATCGAAACATATAAGCCTAAGTCCACACGATGTAAGGAGGAATGCACAAAGTTTAAACCAATGAGTGGTGATTAACCACACCCCTCCTCACACAAAGAATGGAATTCGGTCCCCAAATTAAGCACAAGGCAATGAATAATCCAAATCGGCCAAAAATTGGTCATGAATCAATAACAGAGGCAATATCCACGGAACCACACTCACACATGTGACAATCCACACCAATCAACTAAGCACCACAACAAGTAAGATATCACAAATGTCCATTCAAAACCAAACAACCCCTCCACCCAAAACGAAAGAATAAATGCTCATCCCCCAAACCACACTAACAAAAATCAACCACCAACTGCCACCATTTAGTTCATCAAGCAACACTAAAATCAGGACACAGGACACCTACCAACATCTGCCCAATTTAAGCTCCTAAATCACAAAACAAATTGATTCAAAACAAGCACATTACACCCCCTCCACTCAAGCAAAACTCTGGCCGATTGAAGGAACCACAATCTCTTCATCAAAACCCACAATCTGCCTATATTTAGCCCAACAACCAATTAGCCAAAATACACCCCAAACAACAATATGGCACACATCGAAATCAATTCATTGCACTGAGCATAGCAAACAAGCAATGGACCACAAAACCAACCGAGTGAAGCAAGCCAACTCCCTCAATCAAACCTCCGCAATCGAATAAGCAACTGAACATTCACCCTTGGCAATTCAAATCACAACAAGGAAGCAAAACAAATCATGAAGCAAAAATGACTCAATCACCAAATGCTACCAAACCTAAACAAGCAGCCTCCCCCAAATTCAACAAACCACACCCCTCACATCAACCCATCCCCAGCTAGTAGAACAGCAACCAAATCAGAAATCCCAAATCAAAATTGGAAACCTGGAATCGGGGGGCTGAGATGGGAAGTTGTCGGCTGGGAGGCAGTCGGAGTTGGAGGGAGGAATCGGCGGCGACCGGATGGAGGGAAAGAGATGGCGGCGGGTTGCTGGCAGTGGCAGGTGGGATGGAATGGCGGCGGGAACGGCGGTGGGAACGGCGGCGGGATTGGGAGTTGGCGGCTGGCAGGAGTTGGTGGCGGCGTCGGGTCGGATGAACAGAATCGGTGGCGCCGGCTGGAGTTAGTTGATGTGGTGGCGCCGGCGGTGGCTGTGTGAAAGAGAGAGTGAGAGGGGTCGGGGTCGGGGGTGAGGAGGGAAGGGGATAAGGGGGGGTCGGGTGGGTCGTTTGGTTCGGTTGGCTGGGTGGGTGGTCGGGCCGGTCGGGAGAGTGGGTCGGGCGAGTCAGTGAACCAAAACCCAAACCGAGAAATCAAGTATCAACCGAGCCAACCACAAACCAAACCAAAAAAAAATGTAAAGGGAAAAAACAGGTGCACGACGTGCATGGGTGCACGGCGTGCAAGGCTGCACGGCGTGCACCTTGGAGCTGAAAATTTTTTCGGATTCTCCTGGACAGCACGTGCACCAACCATGCACGGTGCACGGCGTGCATCATGCACGGTGCACGGCGTGCATCATGCACGGCGTGCATCATGCACGGCGTGCAGTGGTGCACGGCGTGCACCTCCTCAGCTTAAAAACAAATTTTCACCTCGATGAAAAACGACCAAAACACCGTCAAATCAACCCAAAACGGACCCCGAACTTCAGAATTTCAACGCCTACGAGACCACAAAGGACACCACAACAACTCAAGGACCTTGAACACCACAAAAACACACAATCACGCAATCAAATCAAGAAGAAAAGACATGAAAAACCCTCGGGTTGCCTCCCGAGAAGCGCTTGGTTAACGTCTTAAGCTCGACGAAGCAAGGAACACTCAAGGCACGACCAAAGACAAGACCTCAACAGCACCTATAGTATCACTAACAACATAATGCTTAAGTCTATGGCCATTCACCTTAAAAGGTTCGGTTTGGGATGGAGAGATTACCTCGATGGTGCCATAAGGAAAAACATGAGTTACCGTAAAGGGGCCGGACCAACGAGACCTCAATTTCCCGGGAAAGAGCTTGAGCCGAGAGTTGTATAGGAGAACTTGATCACCAACTTTGAAATCCTTGCCCGGCTTCAAACGGGAATCATGAATGAGCTTCGTCCTCTCCTTGTAAAGCTTTGCATTCTCATATGCATGATGGCGATACTCCTCGAGCTCATGTACCAGAAACTTACGCTCTTCTCCTGCGAGACTCATATCAAGGTTTAGAAATTTCAATGCCCAATAAGCTCGGTGCTCGAGCTCTACCGGCAAATGGCATGCTTTGCCATAGACCATCCTATAGGGAGTAGTGCCTATAGGGGTTTGTAGGCCGTGCGGTAGGCCCATAGAGCGTCATCAAACTTCTTCGACCAATCTTTCCGTGATTGGTCGACCGTCTTCTCTAAGATTCTCTTAAGTTCCCTATTGGTCACCTCGGCTTGGCCACTAGTTTGAGGGTGATACGAGGTGGACATCCGATGAGTGACGCCGAACCGGTGGCATACTCTATCGAATTGCCCTTGAAAATGAGTACCTCGATCACTAATGATAGCACGAGGGGTACCAAAACGGGTGAACAACTTAACAAGAAACTTCCCTACGACTCGGGCATCATTGGTAGGCAAAGCTTGTGCCTCCGCCCATTTAGACACGTAATCTACCGCAACTAATATGTACTTGTTACCATGCGAAGTAGGAAACGGTCCCATGAAATCAATACCCCATATATCAAATATTTCTACCACTAACGAGACATTTTGAGGCATTTCATTACGGGAAGAGATGTTACCTGAACGTTGACACGCATCGCAAGACTTGACAAAGTCTTGACAATCTCGGAAGATCGAGGGCCAAAAGAATCCGGACTCAAGTACCTTGCGAGCCGTACGATTTGCTCCATGATGTCCACCCGTAGGACCGGAGTGGCAATGTCGCATGATGTCCTTAGACTCTCCATAAGTGACACATCTTCTAATCATACCATCCGAGCCAACTCGAAATACAAAAGGATCATCCCAATAGTAATGCTTCAAATCCGCAAAGAACTTTCTTTTGTCTTGAGTGGAGAGGCCCTCCTTCAAGTCTCCACTAGCAAGATAGTTAGCCAAATCCGCGAACCAAGGTTCCTTGAACTCTAAAGTTGCTATAGCGAATAATAGCTCATCGGGGAAGTTGTCATTGATCTCTTCATTACCATTGTGTACCATTTCCGCCTCTTCCAAGCGAGACAAGTGGTCGGCGGCTACATTCTCGGACCCCTTCTTATCTCGAATCTCAATATCAAACTCTTGCAATAGAAGGACCCATCGGATCAACCTTGGTTTAGCATCGGTCTTAGATAGAAGGTACCTCAAAGCTTGGTGGTTCGTGAAGACAATAGTGTGAGAAAGTACCAAGTAGGACCTAAACTTATCAAAAGCAAACACTATGGCCAAGAGCTCCTTCTCCGTAGTTGTGTAGTTCCTTTGAGCATCATTGAGAGTCTTACTTGCATAGTATATTAGATGGAATCTCTTGTCGATTCGTTGGCCTAGAACCGCTCCAATGGCGTAATCGCTAGCATCACACATCAACTCAAATGACTTTGACCAATCCGGAGCAATGAGTATAGGGGATTCGTGAGCTTACCCTTGAGGAGTTCAAAAGCTTGCAAGCACTCTTCATCAAAACGAAATTCCACATCCTTCTCAAGAAGCCGAGTCATAGGAGTAGTTATTTTCGAGAAGTCTTTGATGAAGCGCCTATAGAAACCGGCATGCCCCAAGAAGCTTCTCACGGCTTTCACGGATGAGGGTGGAGGAAGTTGAGAGATGGTCTCCAATTTTGCCTTGTCAACCTCAATGCCCTTTTTAGAGATCTTGTGACCAAGAACAATCCCCTCATTGACCATGAAATGACACTTCTCCCAACTTAATGCAAGATTGGTCTCTTCACACCGACGCAAGACCTTCTCAAGGTTCCTCAAGCATAGGTCGAATGAATCCCCAAAAACCGAGAAGTCGTCCATGAACACTTCCATGATATCTTCCACGAAATCATCGAAAATGGCAAGCATACACTGTTGGAAGGTAGCGGGAGCGTTGCACAACCCAAAGGGGATCCGTCGATAAGCAAAAGTACCGAAGGGGCATGTGAATGTGGTCTTCTCGATGTCCTCCGAGGCGATCGGGATTTGGAAGTACCCGGACATACCATCCAAGAAACAATAGTACTCGTGACCGGAGAGACGCTCGAGCATTTGATCCATGAAAAGTAGAGGAAAGTGATCCTTCCTAGTGGCA
Organism: Linum lewisii; assembly: GCA_034768395.1. Lineage (NCBI taxonomy): Eukaryota > Viridiplantae > Streptophyta > Magnoliopsida > Malpighiales > Linaceae > Linum > Linum lewisii. The sequence continues at coordinate 24,546,871 of CM068304.1, forward strand.
TCATTGAGTCGACGATAATCTATGCAAACACGCCACCCGGTGATCGTCCTTGTCGGGATAAGCTCATCTTTGTCATTAGCTACCACCGTGATCCCTCCTTTCTTGGGAACAACTTGCACGGGGCTAACCCAAGGGCTATCCGAGATAGGAAAGATAATCCCCGCATCCATAAGCTTAATAACCTCTTTCTTCACAACCTCCTTCATGTTAGGATTTAGCCTTCTTTGTGGTTGCACAACCGGCTTGAAATCTTCCTCCATAAGGATCCGATGTGAGCAAAATGTGGGACTTATACCTCGAATATCCGAGATGCTCCACGCAATAGCTCTCATGTACTTCTTGAGGAGCTCCACTAGACGGTCCTTTTGCTCGGGTAGAAGCTCAGAATTGATGATGACCGGTAGCTTAGAATCTGGCATGAGAAAAGCATACTCCAAATGTGCGGGAAGAGGCTTGAGCTCAAGAGTAGGTGGTTCTTCATAGGAGGTCTTTACCCTTTCCACCTTCGGGAGAGCAACAAAAACCGTTTCACCCTCTAACTTGTCTCTCCCTTCATCAAGGTAAGCCACTTGAGCTTTTAACTCCGGGGTGCCTAAATGTTCCTGCACATCCGTTCTAAGGCAAACATCCAAAGAATCTCGACACACGAAGTTAGAAATACTACACACACTAGCCGAAGCAATAGTATCACAAGAGTACTCTAAATCATCTTGTGCGTGAGCAAACTTCATGCCATCGGCTATGCAAAATGTGACACTCTCTTGTCCTACTCTCAATGTCAATTTTCCGTCATGCACATCAATCAAAGCACGAGAAGTAGCTAGGAATGGTCTACCAAATATCAATGAGACATCCACATCATCGGTATCTATGACCGCAAAGTCAACTAGGAAGACAAAAGGGCCTACTTTAACTAGCACATCATCAACAATCCCCCTAGGACTCTTGGTCGACTTGTCCGCAAGTTGAATGTACATACGAGTAGAACGAAGATTAGACAACCCTAGCTTCTCAAATATGCAATAAGGCATGACATTGATACTAGCACCTATATCCGCAAGACCATTAGCAAGAGAAATATTACCAATAGCACAAGGGATAGTAAAGGTACCCGGATCCTTGAGCTTTTTGGGTGGACTTTTGAAGAGAACGGCGGAGCATTCCTCATTAAGGTGGACTAGAGATGTCTCCGGTAGCTTTCTCTTGTTGGTGTAGAGTTCCTTCATGAACTTAGCATATTGGGGCATCATAGTCATTGCTTCGGGAAACGGAAGAGAGAATTGCATTTGACTAATCCGCTCCACAAACTTCTTGAAAACCTTCTCAAGGCCATCCTTCTTCAATCGAGATGGGTATGGAGGCTTAGGCTTGTATGGAGATACAACCGGTGCGGGAGGAGAGACCGGTGGTGTACTCGATGTAGCCTTACTAGGTTCCTTGGCAACCTTAGTGCTCACATTACCCGTAGGAGGTTCGACTTCAACCTCAACTTCATCCGAAGGAGGATCATTAATATCATCATCATCAACCATTAGATTAGGATCTTGTACCTTTTTAGAGTCAATTGGGGTAGAGGTTGTATCTTGCAAGGGTCTTCCACTTCTCAAGGTCACTACCTTGCAATGCTCCGGACCTTTGGGGTTGATCTCGGTATTGGAAGGTAAAGAGCCCGAAGTTCTCTCCGAAAGTGCCTTAGCAATATGACCCATTTGATTCTCCAAATTTGCAATTGAAGCTTGTTGATTCTTGATAAGTTGAATCATTGCCGCATTGGTGTCTCCTTGGGAGATTGTAGAACCACCCTCTTTGTTTTGAGAAGGCTTGGTGAAACCGGGCGGCCCATTACCCTTATGATTATACATCCCCGGTGGATTAGAACCTTGCTCACCACCTTGGTTACCTTGATTTTGGTTGTCTCCTTGGTTACCTTGGTTTTGGTTTCCCCCTTGGTTCCATTGGTTGCCTTGCTTTTGATTTCGCCATTGATTACATAGGTTTCCTCCTTGGTTACCTTGATTGTACCCCTTGTAACCTTGGAATCCTCCTTGATTACCTTGGTTGTAACCCTTGTTATAACCACCACTTTGATTGCCTTGGCCTTGGTACCCTTGGTTAGGCTTGTTGTACCCACCTCCTTGGTTCCAAGGACGGTTGTAGTTACCCCCTTGATAGTTCCCTTGAGGGTTGAAGTTACCATGGAATCCTTGACCTTGTGCAAAGCTTACTTCCTCAATGTTTTCATCTTGGTTAGGCTCGAAAGTAGCGGAAGGGCATACATTGACATCATGGCCTTGGCCTCCACAACATTCACAACAAAATACCGAAGCAACCAGTGGATTACCCACTTTAGATGGCTTAGAGGGAGTCTTAGGCATACTAAGATTGCTTACTTGTGAAGCCATGGCGTCGATCTTAGACATAAGGAGAGCGATCATTGGATCATCTTCATCTCGGTGCCCCGGTAACTTAGGCTTCTTCCCATAGCTAGACGACTCCTTTGGTGCATCAACACTTACGGACCGAGAATCATGGTGCGTGTCACTTCCATACTTAGACTTAGGAGGTTGTTGTCGAGACCAACTCCTTGTCTTGTTGGCCATCTCCGCGAAGAGTTCTAGAGCATCTTCGGGAGTGAGCATCCTTAAGTCACCTCCGGCGGCTTGGTTGATCATCCTTGTATTCTCAAAATCAAGGGACCTAGCAAAGATGACCGCCAAGCTCCATTCGGCGAAGTTGTGATGAGGACAAGACCGAAGAATGGCTTGGAACATATTCCAAGTCTCATGGAAGAGCTCTCCGGTGTGTTGTGTGAAGTGGTTGATACGATCTCGGATTGCATCCGTCATATAAGGAGGAAAGAACTCTTCGAGGAAAGCTTCGGCTAGGCCCTCCCATGTGGTGAAAGCTCTACTCGGTTGGTTCTCCAACCATGACTTGGCTCTACCTTTGAGGGAGAAGGGAAAAGTCGGAGTCGCACACAATCCGGGTGAACTTGATCGTTCTTCACCGTATCACATATCTCTAGGAAGTCCTTCAAGTGTCTAGACGGGCACTCTCCATCTATACCGTTGAACACCACTCCGTTCTGTACCATCTGAATCATATTAGGCTTCAACTCGAAGTTTCTTGCATTTACCGGTCTTCGCACGATGCTCGAGGCTGCCCCTTCAAGGGTTGGGCGAGCATAATCAGCTAGTGTGCGCCTCGCACCCCTTTGCGATTGATCGTCTTCATTGGTGCGATGTGAATGTTCCGAATGGTTATCTTCATCCTCGTGATGAGACATAGTGTGGTGTGAGATGCGATCAACTTCTTCTTCTTCAACTGTAGGAGGTGGGGAAGTGGTAGGTGACTCGAGCACTTGTTCTAGTCCTTGGATTTGTGCTTGAAGACGAGTTGAACGCCTCATGCACTAACCCAAAATCTCCTGCAAACAAGCACAACAAACACACCCGAATAATACAACGATGCGGGATAATAAAGTAAACAAAGAGCAACAAGGAAGCAAAAAGTAAAGTGGAAGGAAGTGAATAGATCAGTCCACTACTAATGCTTTCAAAGGAATGAGAGAGTCCCCGGCAACGGCGCCAAAAACTTGATAAAAGCGATTTTACCAAGGTCGTATTCCACGGGGTCCTCTTATAGACCAATACTCACACTTCTCATAGACGGTCTAGACATTTGAAATTGGTTTGGTTTGATTGAGAAATTCAGAAACAAAGGCAAAGAAATGCAATACTAACAAAGATTAAGCAAGAGAGAAAGGTGGTTCAAATCAAAGACAAAGGGGGCTCTCTTGGTGGGTAGTTTCATCATGCTCAAGATGACTAATTGAACAAACAAGCTAATCAAGATCGAGTTTGCATTCGGATGACCATGCATTTCACTTCTATAGACTCAATGCACTCTCGTAGCACCAAATCCCTATCCTAATACCACTCAACTTAGGCTCTCGCTCTCAAGCTAAGTGAAAAAGGATGCATTCTTAGTGTTTGATGAAATGCCAAGACACAAGAGCCTCTCTTAAGACTCTATGACCACAAGGCTAGGCACAACACTCTCATATCATTGCTCTAACACTAAGAGATTCTCCAAAAAGCCTTTTCAAACTCGATTGAATGAAAATCCACATGCACACCAAGTGTTCGATAAAATGCCCAAGAGAGAAATCAGGTGAAAATGGTTGAAATAAGATGATCTAATCTCTTAGAACACACTCACTTCAATCCCTAGACCTACAATCTATGCAATCCAAGCACTCTCATGCATCAAATCACATTGAATGGACCAAATTAAGCAAACATGGCATAAAATGGCATTAAGAACAAGTCTAGGAATCATCCTCATACAACCAAGATCAATCATGGCAAGTTCTATACAATCATCCCTCTATCATAGCACAACTAATCTACCCATCCAAGATGAACCCTAGAAACTCAGCCACACATGGCCAAGGGAGTAAAGAGAAAAGAAGGAAGAATGGTCACCAAGAACACCATGGATGAATCCTTGAGATGATCTTCACTTCTCCACTTGTAAGCACTTCTCCCAAGGTTTGTTGGCTTCAATCCTAGCTCCAATGGCTTCAAATTGCTCCAAAAATGTGTTCTAGGGTTTGAGGGTTCGTGGGTATGTGTTTGGGGTTCAAGAGAGATGAAAGAATTCTCCAAAATGGCCAAAAACAAGAATATTTATAGTGCAGGGGACAGTGCACGGCGTGCACATCTGCACGGCGTGCACCCCTGCACTCTGCAGAAAGCTCGATCTTGTAATGCTCATATCTCCCTCGTCCGGACTCCAAATGACCTCCCGTTTTCTCCTATGCGCTCCTTGTCATCCGTACTTTGATACCATAACCTTAAAATGCACAGAGGAAACTCCAATAGACCACGAATTTGGCTCCAAAGTGGCAACCGGACAACAAAATGACACTTTGCACAAAACTTCAATAAAAGCATATAAGTCATGTCATTTCACGAATAAACACGGGCATTTCATAGGTCATTCATAAGCTTAAAATGCACTAATTAAAGTCATATCACATGCTCCAACCACCAAAGGTAGCTAGAGCTCACTGAATAGCACCCGATTTCCCAAATTGCCAAATAACCTGATCTTGCCCTTCCAGCCGGCGGATCGGGATCTTAAGTATCGCATCGACATCCCGTGGATCGAACAGTTCCTCAATCAAACCAACATCCCATTGAGGGAGACCTGGGATAAATAAATCATGCACTCGTAATCCCTCCAAACCTTCAATCATTGTCGTCTGCACATACCTGCTGTCCTCATCCATAATCCAGGGGCTGTTCCAAACATTAATAGAGTTCTTGTCGCCTATCCTCCATCACAACCCTCCTTGAATAATAGGTTTAGCTTGCCAGATACTCTGCCACACGACACTCGGGTTAGCACCACGTTCTGCCGATAAAAAATCCCCTCTAGGGTAGTATTTTGCTTTGAAAATTTTTTAGACAAGAGCATCCGGGTTGGTTAATAAATTCCAACCCTGCTTGGCAAGCAAAGCCATATTAAATCCATGGAGGCTCCGAAATCCCATTCCCCCATCATCTTTACTAACGCACAGCTTCTCCCACTTAAGCCAATTCATACCTCTTCCCTGATCCCTTTCATGCCCCACCAGAAAGAGTTAATCATACGTTCAAGTTCAGCAGCCAGAGTAACCGGGATCTTGAAAACAGTCATACAATAGACTAGTAGAGCTTGCGCAACAGCTTTAATTCTTTACCTCCCTTCGACATTCGTCGACCCAGTCAAGAGCGAATTCTTTGCCATAACCGGTCCCACATGAACGCAAATGTTTTCTTCTTCTTTGCGCCTACCATTGCAGGCATGCCCAAATACTTATCGGTATCCATCTCGCCAAAAACACCAAGGATGTGGCGGATTCCTGCTGCCAACATCGGATCCATACTTTTAGTCAGCAACATTCCTGATTTCTCATAGTTAATAACTTGTCCTAAAGCTTTGGCGTATCTGTAAAGAACACTTCTCATTGCCCTTGCCTCTGCAAGTGTTGCCCAACAGAACAGAAGGCAGTCATCTGCAAAAAGTAAATGAGAGATCCGCGGGTGCCACATCTAATCTTGCAGCCTTGAATTTTCTGTTTGTTCGTCTCCTTTTCCAGCAACGCCGACAAGCCTTCCGCAAAAAGGATAAAAAGGAAAGGTGATAACGGGCAACCTTGACACAAACCACGATGAGGGAAAATATGATCCGTGAGCGTGGAATTAATGTTCACCCTATATTTCACCGTCGTAACACAGTTCATCACCAATCTAATCCATCTCGGCGAAAAACCAAATTTACTCAAGACTCCTTGCAAATAGCTCCATTCCACTCTATCATATGCCTTGGAAATGTCGATTTTGAGGGCAAGCTCACCAAGTTTAATGTTTGGCTGCCTCTCTAGACTATGCAGAGCTTCAAACGCAATCATAATGTTATCCATTAGAGATCTAACTCAAATAAAAGTCGACTGCTCGTGGGTGATTAATTCTGAGATAACTCCTCTGAATCTTTTAGCCACCACTTTAGCAACAATCCTATAAAGAACAATGCACAGTGAAATGGGCCGCAAGTCCTTCATACAAAGTGGGTTATCTATCTTTGGAATGAGAATGATCGTTGTTTCATGAACCTCGACCGGCATCGATCCTGACTCTAACCACTGGAGACACGCACTCGTTACCTCCTCACCAATAATCTCCCATAAATGCTGAAAGAAACCTGGATTGAATCCATCCGGCCCCGGTGCCTTGTCTTTACCCATACTAAAGACTGTCGCACGAACCTCATCCGCCGAGAATTGCTGCCCTAGATGCTCGTTGTCCGCTTCGGTAATCTTTGGTTGTAAGCACTCGAGAATCGGCCCTGTCTCACAAACCCCAGCCTCAAAGAGCTAACTGAAGTAGGCAACAGCCACCTCCCCAATCTCGCTAGTCCCCTCATATTCTTTCCCGTTATCGGCAGCGAGCTTTAGCAGTTCCTTCTTTTTCTTCCGAGCTGAGGCCGTGGCTTGGAAGTATCGGGTGTTCCGATCCCCATCGCGATACCAAAGAGTCTTCGCTCTCTGACGCCAATATTTCTGTTCAATTTCCAAAAGGTTTGTAACCTCAGTTTGCTTTTCTGCATATTCATTCGCTGCCTCTACTGAGTTACACTCTCTTAACCTTTGCAAGCTTGCTTGACCCTCCTTTATACCTTTCTTGAAGCGATTAGCATAATCCCAAACCCACTCCCTTAAAAACTCTACACAACTTCCGAGTTTCAGCATAATGTTCATACGGCCAAGGCCACGCCAGTAGTCTTCAAAACTCTTCTTAAAAGTTGGTTCCATCAGCCAGGCGTTCTCAAAGCGAAAAGGCCTCGGGGCTCTTATTTCGATAGTGCCCATAGTATCCAAGAGAATTGGATTGTGATCCGAAACTGTAGCAATCAAATTTTTTAAAACAGTCGTCGGATGTCGTTCATGCCACAATCGAGTCGCCATAGCTCGATCGAGCTTTTCTTCAATCACCTCCGGAGTGCCTCTTCCTTTGATCCAAGTATACGAGTGTCCTGTCAATGGAATATCACTCCACCCGCAATCGATAATAGCTTCCCGAAATCCCGACAGAAGCCAATTTGGATGATCATGTAATCTCCTCTTTTCATCATTGCTCAAGAGGTCATTATAGTCGCCCATACAAAGCCACTCTCCATTGCCCGCGCTAGCAAGCTCCCTGAGTATAGACCACGATTCCCGTGTCCGGTGGCGTTTCGGGAGGCCATAATAAGTTGTCAGTCGGAACAGCTCTCCCAAATCCTCCGAAACTGAAATATTAACAAACGTACGCGCATACGAAATTAAAGCAACATTTATTCCTCTTTTCCACAAAACACAAATTCCACCACTGCGTCCAACAGCATCAACAGTAAAATAGCCATCAAACATCAACTGACATCTAATAGTCTCCATTCTCTGCCTACAAACCAGAGTTTCAAAAAGCAAAACCACTCCTGGCCGATGATCTCTAACGAGATCACCTAACACATTTACTGCAAGAGGTTGGCCAAGTCCCGACAGTTCCAGCTTAAGATAATCATTGTTTCGGGCAGGGCCTGCCACTGTGCAATCCTGCCTTTGTCTGGTTTGCTGGTTCATGTGTCCTAGATCCTCTATTCACAGCCGCCGCCGCAGCTCTAGCATCCACGTCCATAGCATCGGAAGTTGTACCCTGAGCGTTCGTCGAGCGAGGTCGCTTGCGGTCCTCATGTATTATAATCTCAGCCTAGTTATCCTTTGTACCACTCCGAATACTCCCAAGGGCAATGTCTTTCGTGTATTTCATCGCACCCAAATTTGGCAAGAAGCTGTTGCAGGGTCGTGGTAACTGATGATCGACATTTACTAATCTCTCTCGTAGCACATGGGTTCCTTCCACCTCAGCAACATCTTCTACTAGCCATTTGTTCCCACCCAAGTTATTGCCTCTCTTGGACGGTGCTCGCAAGGACACATCCCACAACCTGGTTATCTGATCATCCGGCAACCTGAAGTAAATTTCACAATGCCGATCAATATGACCCAGCCGGCCACAGATAAAACAAAAAGTCGGAAGCTTCTCATAGTGAAATTTTGCCAAAGCCAGCTCTCCATTAGGTCGTCTAAGGTTCTTCTCCCATTTCAAAGGCTCTCGTATGTCGAGTCGACTCCGTATGCGCAATATCATCTCCGCTGACCCCATCGTACCACGCTCGTCGTACTTGACGAACTCACCGATATAATTACCCAAAGCTTTGGCAACTAGGTTCGAGAAAAAACCATTTGGGAGGTTATGAACCTGAACCCAAAATTATGTGGTTTTAAGCGCCACGTTAGCTGGGTGTTCTCCTCTCTTCAGCTCGTGAAGAACAAGTAAACTCATGTCAAACATCCTGGGGCCATTCTCGATAACCCAACTAACGTCCTTAGCATGAAAGAATCGGAATAGGACCATTCTCTCCTCCATATTGTTATAAATCTCCTGTATGTTCACTCATCTCCCCGGTTGCCAGATCGAAGCCATCCGACTCTTCATAATATTGAAATTATATTGTTTCCGAGTCAGCACAAAACCAATCAGGTAGTGTTCGTATAACCAATCCTCCACCTGTGCATCCTCCTCCGGCAGCAGTAAACCTTCCTCCTCCTCGGCTAGCAATCGTAAAGCCGCCAGCTCCTGGTCCATGGTATCTCTAAGGTTATCAGACATCGTCAACAGCCGCACCCTAGAAAAACTGAAGAACAAGAGAGACTCCAAACCACGTTCTCAACCCTTGCCCTTGTGAATCCACTCGACAGTAGCGATTACCGGAGCAGAGCTAGGGGCCTCAATCGAAACTACATGAGACACGTGTAGACAATCGAGCAGGGAGAATCAGCGTTGTCGTACCTCTGGTCCGATGAAAGTTATAGAGGCGGCGGCACAGATATCGACGGAAAAAACACTAACCCTCAAAAGGGGTATAAGCTCTCATACGAGAGAAATTTTTTCTTTGCCACCTTGGGTTATTCCCTTGGACCCTCATTGTTTTTTTGGGCCCTTTTATTTCTACCCTTCTTCGCCTTAGTTTCCTTGCCTTAGCCCCCTTTCATTCTTACCCTTCTTCCCTCTATTTCCTTCACCCCTAAATCAACTTTTGCTTGAGCAACTTCTTCCATTTGATAAATATCATCCAATTGACTGTTACTGATCAGGATTTGTTGCAGCGCGGTCGTCAAGTTACTCCTTCAAATAAGAAATGGTTGACAGACATGCGTTGAGGTTGTGAATAGCACTGTCAAGTCATTCTGTCCTTTCTTTAGCCTGCTCGAAACATTTAAAAAAACTGTTTTTCACCATGCATAGCATAAAAATGACAACAATCAATAGATATGAAAGGTCGTCTAGTTCATAAAAAAAAAGGTCATTTGAACTAATACGAGCGACCTTGAACTAAAGGACATGGCGAATGCAGACGCATCGTCGAGCCTCCAACTAGAATCGTCTGCCTCCTGTTTTTTTGATCTCTTCCTTCCAGCGAGTTGATCTCCACCTTTTAACTGCTGAGAGTTTTTTTTTTACTCCTGAGGTTTCACCAAACCCTTCACCGGCTGGCGCAAGGTAGCAAACTACTTTATATCTTTGTACACCTTCCCTTCATTTTATTTCCCAAAAATGGAGCCCCACATTGGCCTCCTGCCTTTCCAGATGTTCACTAATGGCTTTGTAGCTCCAATTCTTGACACACGGCTTCAGCTTATGCGCTCTATCACTGGGTAAGCCAACCAATTCTAGGAAGAACATTTTACAAAAATGTGCAACACATTAGCATCTATGTATGAATAAAGATGCAATTTCGTACTAATATGGAATATGTTTCGTATGACTACTTTATCACATTCGTATAAATTAAGATGCAATTTAGTATTTCACTCACCATTAGTGTATCCTTTAAACCAAACCTTAAAACCCTTAAATATTTCAATCAAGGACTCGCACCAATTAAGATCAGCGAAATCATAAGCATTGTGTGAGTAAAAATACACAGAAATTGCAAAGAGATTTTCAACAATAACTTTGGCTAAAAGAAGTTGTCAATCAAGAACAGAACAAACATGAGAAACCACTTATTGTCGTCCTTTGTGTTCCACATAGCATTATTTAAATGAACAGATTCAAGATGGTCTTGCTTCTCATGCTCGATTCCCAACTCATTAGCCCACATCTTAATATCCTCGAAGAGAGCCATTGAATTTTAGCACAATTCTCTCTCCGTAATGGAGCATTCTCTCTCCGTAATGGAGCTCCCCTTTCTCCTCAATGGAGCGCCTTTATTGGCAAAAATATCTCTTCTTCTAAAAGGTCATTCAATGCAAGGAGAAGAGTTAATGCACATAGTAGATTCAATGCAAAGCTACCTACCTTTTTTAAGTTTCCCCATCCGAGGTATGTTAAGAGGAGAGTTGGGTCTGGAAGTTAAGAGACTCTTGGATTTCAACTTTCTCTCTCTTTTGTGCCCCTGTTTTTCCTTGCTCTTATGCTGGTGGATTTGGTTGGTAGATTCAGGAGACATGGAGACGACGATTGAAGAGATTATTGCCCAAACAGCACTTCTATGTTGTGAAGAACCGGTCGTTGAGCTCACGAGGGAAGGGGATCGGTCCGTCAAGATGGCACAGAGGTCTTTGGTGGGTAGATTTGTCAGAGACAGAAAGTGCAGCGTGACTACGATAAGGTATAATGCACAGAGAGTATGGAAGCTTGAAGGAGATATGAAAGTTCGTAAGCTTGAGAAAAACAAATTCCTTTTTACTTTCTTCGACCAGGCTGATAAGGAAAGAGTTGAGGATGGAAGTACATGGATGGTCTTACAGTCACATCTGATTGTCAAGAGTTGGGAGGGATGTAGAAACCCAGAAGATGTTGCAATAGACTCCACGGAGGCTTGGGTATGGATGTGGGGGTTATCTCCAGATCTGCGGGGGAAGGGAAATATCAAGAAGATTGCTGAAATGTTCAAAGGCTTAGTGGCTTATGAGGAGAGTGAGAGTGACACAAGGGAGTGGAAGAGTTTTGTTAGTGAGGATGGAGCTATTTCTGAGCAAACCGCTCCCGATGGGTGATGAAGCCCTAAGATCGTTGTTCGGGTTCAAACAAATAACTAACAAAGCTAACAAGCTAGGGTAGATCGTATTCCATGGGTCTTCTATGATTGACTACTCAAATAAGCTGGCAAATTACTCGGATTTAAACACTTCGTGCGTGGTGTGAGTTCCACGACTTCTAATTCTAAGAAATGCAGAAAAATTAAAAATTTAAACTAAAGAAAGATTGGAAATTGGTTGATTAAAACAGAGATGACAGACGAACTTAGACTTTGAATCCCCCTTCGTTCCCCAGAGCATTGGCAATCAACAGATCAGCGGATTTCGATTCTCATTCAATCAATCCTAAGACACCACCATAACTCCTTACCCTTAGGTTTAAGACCGGCGAACGTTCGCTCTATCCGTTCTAGCTACCAAGATTAATTAGTCGCCCGGGTACGGTCGCCTCTCGCAATGACTTAACTTAACTGGTGGAATTACTAACGGTTTATGAGTTACTCTTGCAATGGATTAACCCTAACTGGTTCCTACGAAAGGCACGCTCCAATTATAAGGTTAACTTTTCAATTTGATGTTCTAAAGTAAGGCGAGCGTTCGCTTCTATCCTTAGCTTAACAAGAATCTAATCTAGGTGATCAATCTAAACAAGAAACATGAACAAAGAAGAACAAACCAAACATGAAAAAGAAACTGATTGAACTTCGAATCTAATCACCGCCGATCCGTGACCGCTTTAAAGCCCTAGGTCACTTAGGGTTCATCTAGTCTAAGCTCTAAGAGTTTAGCTACTCATATTCATCACAAAAGAATCAAAGACAAAGAAAGAGTTCATCATCCAGAGGAAGAACAGAAAAGAATCTGAAAAACCTAATTAAGACGACTCCGGCAGAACTTCGATCTTCCGATAGACTGCAATCCTAGCTCCGAGTCTTCGAGATGGAAGGGATGGCGTCACGATCTCTTTCCGGCTCTTCGAACTCTAACTCCTTGCTCCAGAACTTGAGAGGATTCTCTAAATTCTGATTATTGAAAAAGTCTTATTATGAGGTCCCTTTGTATTGGGCCGCCGGTTAAGTATTTATACTTAACCCTAACTCAGCCGAATTTTGACTAATATTTTCGCCAAAAATTCTTCAATATTTTCGGCGAAAATTCCTTTGTAATTGGATGGTCCGCCGGTTGATTTCTCCTGTAAATTTTGGTCCCATAGTTTTCGGTCGAAAACTTAACATTTTCGCCGAAAACTTCCTTCAGTCGGCATCAGTGATTTTGTGCTGATATTTTCGCCGAAAATGCTTGGGTATTTTCGGTGAAAATTCCTTTGTAAACCGGGGCAGGAATTGTTTTGACTTGATTGGCTCCTTGGATCGATTCCGGTGCAATTCCTCGAGGTTCCAACGCTTTAGACACGTCCTTGGCTACTTTATTTGACGGTAAAAACCTGTGCTAACATAAAAACACTAGAAAACCATCAAATAGACCCGAAACGGGCCAAGGTAACACAAATGGCACGAGATAGGGCAATTGATTGAATATTCGTTATTCTACCCTAAAAATCATGTCTTAAGCAAGGAAATGTCACTTAAATGAGGCTGATAATCACGTCAAATCGAGTGTCATCAAAATACTCCACACTTAAGCTTTTGCTTGTCCTCAAACAAACTGAATAGAAACGCTCATGTTCACAAATGATAAGATCGATTAAATTGGAGTTCAATCAAACACAATGAATTATTAGACAGATAGATCCTAGAACAAGAAACCTAACATGCATACAGATCAGCCAAACTACCTGGTCTCACAAATAATCTGCACACGACAAGTAGTAGCAACCAATTATGCACGAATTTGACCTGATCGACCAGACTCCTCACACAGGATATATTTAGTATAATGGAAACTCTCACTCTCTGTGTTTAAGGACGTGTTTCTGCTCTCAATCATTTTCTGTTACTGAATTCTGTCATAAGTTTGCATTTCGACCACATCTCCACCACTGTGACAACACGAGTATCTAGTCAATAAGGACTTCCCTGCTAGGACTGTAACGAATTCTACACTACTTGGGTTTATGAAGCGATGGATTATGGGAATGTATGATGATGGCTTTGTGCGGTGTAGCTTTCGACTAACTTCCCTCGAATCTAGCCTATGGCTTCCTACCGTCTAACCAGACACGGGTGGAATAATGAACGCTCTATGATACCCTCAAGCAACCTAGCACTTTTTATTTTTCTTTACACAATTTTTTTCTGACTTTTCTTTTGACTTCGTTCTTCCATTTGTAGGGAGAAGAACGTTTTATTGAACTAAAACTTGAAACCTTTTCGGCTTTTCTGATTTTTCTTCATATTATTTTTTTCGAAACTTGCTTCTTTTCTTCTCTTTTTTTTCTATTTTTTTTCTTTTGTACCGATTTTTCTTTTAGTTGCTAGAGGGGTTTACACGTCTGGACATAATAGCTAAGACCACCTGTTTAATGGCTATAGGCAGGTTACCACAAACCGACTTCCGGTAGGTCAATCTAGAACTACAACCACAGGGGATCAACGGGGAATGAAAGAATAGGAAATGGCTGTAATGTATTATCGAACCGAAAGAACAGGCCAAGCTCAAGGGTCTACCCCTAATGGATTTTATCGTTAGGTAGGCTATATGGCTTAGTAGCTGAATCTAGGTGCCCCTATCATTCTAGAACTCGTGTCATCGTGTGGTCTCGAGTAGGTCTCATGCAAATTCTAACTCATTTAAGCAAACAGAAAACCACTCAAAAAGAATTAAAATTGCAAGTTACGTGCAATGGATCAAAAGCTCACAGTTGGTTTACTAGTCGGATTCGGTCATTTTCATGTAATCAAGGCTACAAACTACAAGTGTGATTTTAAAAATTCTGTTCTGACCAGGCAATTTAGCATCAAAGTATACAAGTTGGTTCTCAAGTTCTAGGTTAAGCAGTCTAAGCATCATTATGAAAGTTTGAACAACAACTTAACATCAAAAATCAAGAACTGAGCCCTTCTAATGCAAGAGAGACTGGAATGGAATCACGAGGCACACAGAAAACACAATCAAGGGCAATCAAGTTCATGCAAGGTTCTCTAGCATCCTACCCCACACTTAAATCGGACTGTGTCCTCACAGGACTAATTCTAGAGTTCAGAGTGAAGTAGAAGAACCTGGACCGAGATGGTTGGCGTAGGGGATGAGCACGGGTCCTCGGAGCGGAGGGAATCTACCCAAGCGAAGCAAAGGGAATCTCCCCACTGCCTACAAAACAAAAACAAATGAAACATAAAAAGGAAACCGGGACAAGTGTCCCGGATCCACACAGAAAAAAGTTGGATGGAAATCCGAAAAGAATAAATAAAAAGAAGGGACAAGAAAGAGGATACAACCCGGTCACTGCTGGTCAGGCGCGCCGGGAGGTGGAAAGTGGAGGAATTCGCTGAGCTGACGTTGCCACTCCATTTGTGCCTCATACCGCCTATCAGCGCGGTGCATATGCTGTTGCGTAGTAGTCCATCTCTCCTCTTGAGTGTCGTTGTCGGTGATGCGCCACTCCTGCAGTCGCTCATACAGCTCACCAATGTCCGCGGGGTGCGGTCGGTGCTGAGGGTGAGGCATCTGGTATGGATCTGGAATGTGCGGCGGTGGCTGGTGTGCATACCCTGCCTGATGATGTGGCGAGGGTATATGGTCATGAAACTTTGGCTGCGGCTGCGGCTGCGGCTGCTCCTGCTCAGAATCATCTTTTTCCTCCGACTCGTCCTCGTCTTCGAGAGGAGGATCCGCTGCTACCAGGGGGCTGATGTCCAGATCGAGGTTGTACTCGACCTCCAAATCTCCTCCAACGGTGCGTACTCTGCGACGTGGGATGTTCGGGCCATATTCTTGGTTGAGGCCGAAGGAGATGATGAGTCGGCCCACAAAGTTGCCTCCCAGGAGTGAGCGGGGGCGACCTGATCTCTGAGTCTTCTTGCGGAGTAGGCGAGCAAGCACCCATCCGGGATGAAGTGGATATCGCTCCCGGATGGCGCGAAGAAGAAGAAGCTCATCCTTGCTGATATGGTGGCGGTCCTTCTCTGGAGCATATAAAAGCGATCTACGCCAAACCATATGAATGTATCTAAAGGAAGGGTGAGAGATCGACTTAACTGAGTTATGGTCCCCGAGGCGATCACCGGGCACTCCAGCCATGTGGCTCCAGAGCGCATGGTACTCCTCGTCGTCGTCGTCGCCCCAGCCGAGGTGATGCCCGTGGTAATGCTCGTAGGGGATGCCTAGATGAGCTGCAAACTCATCATATGTGAGCTCCCTGTGCACCCCGCCTAGATAGAAGGTGACAACCTTCCTGTGCTGCCTCCTCTTGTGCTCGTCCAGCTCGAATGTCGCCCAAAATTCCTGGAGAGCGATGTCTGGGAAGTTGGCGGCGAGCGTGGTCAGCTCCAGCAAGCCAGAATGGGTCAGTGCATCGAGCACGTTCCGGTACCAGTCATCATCGTGCTCTGAGAGTGACTCCATGGAAAGAGGGCGAACATCAGCTCCACGGGTGTGCTCAAACCGCTGGTAGCGTGCAAAGTAGTGTGGGGGTAGGCGAGCAACGGTGCGGTGGTACCCAGCACGGTCAGGAAAAGCTGGTGGAGGGCCCTGAACGGCGGGTGTGACGGGAGCGGGGGCTCCGGAGCTCGAGGCACCATCAAATCGTGCCTTGGTCCTGCGCTCAAAAGTGGTGTTCCTAAACAAGAAAACAAACCCGATTAGTCAAACTAAAACCCTACCCCACACTTAGTTGAAAAACTCAATTTCATAAAGAAATGAGGAAAACCGAGTGGGGGTAAGCAAAGCAGATTAACCGGTAATCATGAACAATAAAATACATGCTCAGGAACAGCCAAAATGGATTTAGCACAATCAGAGTTCAGAAGTCAAACCGACATTTCAAAAAGTCAACATAATAGAACATTGAACCCTAATCATGGCAAGACTATCACAGAGCGGGAAATGACGGTATAATATGATCTCGGATGGCAAACACAATAATCTGAACGAGAATGAACACATAGGGCAGCCAAATGATCAATACAGTATACGGTCAAACCGACATTTCTTAAAAGTCATCATTACAAGGAATAGGACTTAGGCATAGCAACACATGATCAAACGATATGAAAATTAAGCACGAAACTCCCTAAGCATGCTAGAACAGTTCAACAAGTTCAGCTAACCTAGTTCACACGAAATCAGTCGGCACGCAAATCGAGGCAAACCGAAAGTCAACCCCAACGAAATTCAGCATCCAATATGTCAAAAGGTTCGCAATGAAAAGTTCTACAACTTACCTTGAAGCCATGGATGCTAAAAGTGAACGGATTGGGAGAAATCGGAGAAAAAATGCAAGTTTTAGGGTTTGGGTGAACTGGAGCTGTAGAGCTCCGATTCGGCTGTTCTAGGGCTTGGATTGATCGGAAAGAAGAGGGGAAGGGAGCGGCGGCGGTCGGCGACGGCGGCGGCAACGGTCGGCGGCGGCGATGGAAGGTGGCGGCGGCGGGGTTTCAGATAAAACAGGGGATGGGTTTTTTTCGGGTTTGGTTCGGAAATAGAAGGTGAGGAAAGAGAGGCTGAAATCTGGATTTTAAACTGAAAAGTTGGTTGATTTTCAAAGAAATTTTCGGCGAAAATAAGTGCAAGTTTTCGTTGAAAATTCTAGTTAAAAAGTACTGCCGGTTTTCAAAAGAAATTTTCGCCGAAAATATGGGTTATTTTCGCCGAAAATATGAAACAGGAACGTTTGGAAAACTCTGTGAGATTTCAAAGAGAATTTTCGCCGAAAATATGGGCTATTTTCGCCGAAAATATTGAACTCTACGATTGAAAATATTTTCTCAGTCCCGGCAAACTTCAGAAAATCACAGTTAAATCCACAAAAATCGGAAAGACCTCAAACAACTTGCAACTGACACTATGACACACATACTACACACAAAAAATATGAAATCAAACAAATTGACAGTTTTGGATCCCCCGAACCGACTCTAAAACACTAAGGTTGACACAAATGAAAAACGGACTCCAGCCGTGGGTTGCCTCCCACGAAGCGCTCTTTTATTAACGTCCTTGAGCTGGACGATACCTGGACGGTGTTAGGAGACATCCCAACTCAGATTCTCCTTAATGCTAGCATTGGAGTTCATAAAGTAGAGCTTCGGGGCTTCTCCGGTGAGCATGAATTTCTTCCCGTTCGCGTGTAAGAGCTTGGTACGTCCGTCGGGAAGGTGGTCAGTGATCTTGAATGGTCCGAATAGTTCTTTCAAGGGATCGTCTTCCACAAGGAAGACAGTGGACGGAATGAGAATGATCGGCTCCTTCTTTTCTTTAACCTCCGGCTTGATATCACCAGAATCAGTGATCGTCAGTATTTCCGTAGGAGATGCTTTCGGCTTCTCCTTCCATACTTGTTCCAGCGCCGGTAGCTTGGAACGAATTGGTGGTTCAGCTGGCTCGGTAGACGGTGGCGGCACAACTGGTCTCCAGACCATGTGAGTCTTCGTCTTCTTGTTCTTTTCCCGAGGTCTGCTAGGTTTTGTGCTCGGTGGCTTAGAAGAGGCTTTCAGTTCCTTCTTCTTTGGCGGCTTTTGAGGAACAGATTTTGGGTTCTGCGTGGTAATCTGTCCAGCACCTACAACAGCAATTGATCTAGGCACACTAGGAGAAACATCAGTAACGGAGTTGACCGGAGTCAACTCCACAGTTTCAACAGCTAAACAGTGAAATTCTTCATTATTAGGATTATATTTCATTCCGTCTTTAAGGCGGAACGTGACAGTTTCTTTACCAACTCTCAAAGTTAAAGAACCATTTGGAACGTTAATTTGCATTCCAGTAGTAGCCATGAAAGGTCGTCCTATAAGAATGGTAGAATCATCCTTACTAGTGTCAATGATAACAAAGTCAGCTAAGAACGTGAAAGGACCACATTTAGTAACGACGTCTTTGATTTCTCCCCTAAGGGTTTTAAGTGATCTATCTGCAAAGATAAGTTTCATACTAGGCCAAAAACAAAGTTCTCCTAGGTTCAATTTTTCATATAGACTCATAGGCATAACATTAACAGACGCGCCCAGATCAACCAAACAATGTTCTATCTCAACATCATTAATAACAAGAGGTAGAGTGAAAGAACCAGGATCAGAGCACTTAGTTGGATATGGAGAGGACGGTTTCTTGATACGAGCATCAGGATATCCTTCTTTATTCCCCTTCATGTCAGTCTCGATCCTTGCATTCGGCAACAATGCTCTTGGAAAAGGAGGCTTCACGACGTACGGTGCAAGAGGAGGATCCTTCTCCTTGGGCGCCACTTGTAGTGCTTCCTTCTTCTCTGGAGATTCAGCGATCCTGCGTAAAACAGCACAAGCATCAGCAGATAAGCTTGGAAATTTTCTAAACAGATACCATCTTGGCTTGCTCCTTTCTCGAATTCGGCTCTGTCTGGCTCGGAAGTTGGCCAAATGGTCGACCAGATGCTAGCATGCTCGAGATGTTGTTCACAGCTTGCTCAATTCTTTGTCCGGCTGCTATCTGTTCCTGATTGAGAAGAGCTTGAGCTTTAAACTGACTGTCATGATCATCGAGTCTGGTGATGATCTGACTAAGCTTCTTGTCCAGGTCACTGACATTGTTTTCCTTCTGGTACTGCTGCCCTGGATAGGTGTCATTCAAATATTGATTCTGGTGATTGCTAGGAGCAGTTCCATAGTTACCCGGATTGCGGTGCGGCGGCTGGTAGACACCTGCCGGCGGATGGTTAGGCTTCTGATCCTGAGCTGGACCAGCCGGGCGGTTATTCTGGTTCTGGTTATGGTTGGCGCCAGCATTGTAGGGAGGTCTGTCTTGATAGTTCCCTTGCTGCCTGAAGTTGCGGTAGCCAGCATAACCATTCTGATTATTAACGAAGCCTTGTTGAACGAAATTTACCTCTTCGGCGGACTAGACTTCTGTCTTACCAAAATTCTGGAATCGGCCTCCATTATGTGCGCAAGCTCCACACCATTCGCAATCGGCAACATAGACAGAAGCTGACGGCGGTTTGACTGGTGTGGTAGACTTCTTCAAATGCTTCTCTACTTCTGCCTTGATAGCTGCTTCAAGATCGAGCTTGCTCCTTGATCCTTCAGATTGTCGTTCCCAGTTCCTTGACTTGGAAGCACAGTTTGCGAAGTGAAGAAGAGCAGCTTCAGGTGTGAGCGTAGTGCAATCCCCTTCAGCTAGAGAATTGACCCACTCTGCAGATTCTTCTCGAAGACCTCGAGCAAAGATTTCAGCTAACTGCCTTTGCTCGAATCCATGATGAGGGCAGTTGTAGAGGAGTTCTTGGAATCGATTCCAAGTATCATATAAGCTTTCTCCTTCTTTCTGGGAGAATCTGGCAATGCTGTCCTTGATGGCTGTTGTTCTGGCAGGAGGAAAGTATTCTTCAACGAAGTCCTGAGCCAGAGTATCCCAGTCAGTGTAATATCCAGGTGGTTTGCCAGTAAGCCACCTCTTAGCGGCGCCTTTCAGAGAGAACGGGAAAGCTCTCAAACAAAGAGTATTCTTGTCGAGGTTTTCGTTCTTAAAAGTGCTGCAGAGATCAAGGAAGTCTGCAAGATGAGTGCACGGGTTGTCTAGGGGCCTGCCTTCGAACTGTAGATCCCTAGAGATCATAGTCAAGAATGGAATCTTGATCTCATAGTCTGGATCTCCTTCAATGCGCGGTACGGCAATGGCAGATCGAACGCTAGTCGCGCTCGGCTTGTTGTAATCGGCTAGACTTTTCTGTGCAGGCGGCGGTGGTGGTGGATTTCCGCCTGGTGGTGGTGGTGGTGGTAATTGATCAGCCATGGTAGGATATGGAGGAGGCGAAAGTGACTCGGTGTATGAAACGGATGTAGGTGACGGTAATTGTGAAGATGGAGATGAGGAACTCTCCTTCAGTTCCTCAATCTTAATCGAAGTGACGGGTGGAGGTGGATTGGTTCTGCCTCTCCTTGGAATCCGTGATTGTCGAGGTGGAGCAGAACTGCTTGGTCTCTCTATACTCTTAGCCTTGTCGGTTTGAGAGCGAGTCCAAGGGCGGCGATGCATACACCTGTGACAAACCTACAAATAACAAAAACAAACAAAAACCAGTGTAAAATCGAAGTGGGTGGAAAGGTGAAAGATGGAAAATAGAAGAATAAATTGCCAGTTCTTCTTTCAAACAATCGAAAGAAGTCCCCGGCAACGGCGCCAATTTGATGAAGCCCTAAGATCGTTGTTCGGGTTCAAACAAATAACTAACAAAGCTAACAAGCTAGGGTAGATCGTATTCCACGGGTCTTCTATGATTGACTGCTCAAATAAGCTAGCAAATTACTCGGATTTAAACACTTCGTACGTGGTGTGAGTTCCACGACTTCTAATTCTAAGAAATGCAGAAAAATTAAAAATTTAAACTAAAGATAGATTGGAAATTGGTTGATTAAAACAGAGATGACAGACGAACTTAGACTTTGAATCCCCCTTCGTTCCCCAGAGCATTGGCAATCAACAGATCAGCGGATTTCGATTCTTATTCAATCAATCCTAAGACACCACCATAACTCCTTACCCTTAGGTTTAAGACCGGCGAACGTTCGCTCTATCCGTTCTAGCTACCAAGATTAATTAGTCGTCCGGGTACGGTCGCCTCTCGCAACGACTTAACTTAACTGGTGGAATTACTAACGATTTATGAGTTACTCTTGCAATGGATTAATCCTAACCGGTTCCTACGAAAGGCACGCTCCAATTATAAGGTTAACTGTTCAATTTGATGTTCTAAAGTAAGGCGAGCGTTCGCTTCTATCCTTAGCTTAACAAGAATCTAATCTAGGTGATCAATCCAGACAAGAAACATGAACAAAGAAGAACAAACCAAACATGAAAGAGAAACTGATTGAACTTCGAATCTAATCACCGCCGATCTGTGACCGCTTTAAAGCTCTGGGTCACTTAGGGTTCATCTAGTCTAAGCTCTAAGAGTTTAGCTACTCATATTCATCACAAAAGAATCAAAGACAAAGAAAGAGTTCATCATCCAGAGGAAGAACAGAAAAGAATCTGAAAAACCTAATTAAGACGACTCCGGCAGAACTTCGATCTTCCGATAGACTGCAATCCTAGCTCCGAGTCTTCGAGATGGAAGGGATGGCGTCACGATCTCTTTCCGGCTCTTCGAACTCTAACTCCTTGCTCTAGAACTTGAGAGGATTCTCTAAATTCTGATTATTGAAAAAGTCTTATTATGAGGTCCCTTTGTATTGGGCCGCCGGTTAAGTATTTATACTTAACCCTAACTCAGCCGGATTTTGACTAATATTTTTGCCGAAAATTCTTCAATATTTTCGGCGAAAATTCCTTTGTAATTGGATGGTCCGCCGGTTGATTTCTCCTGTAAATTTCGGTCCCATAGTTTTCGGTCGAAAACGTAACATTTTCGCCTAAAACTTCCTTCAGTCGGCATCAGTGATTTTGTGCTGATATTTTCGCCAAAAATGCTAGGGTATTTTCGGCGAAAATTCCTTTGTAAACCGGGGCAGGAATTGTTTTGACTTGATTGGCTCCTTGGATCGATTCCGGTGCAATTCCTCGAGGTTCCAACGCTTTAGACACGTCCTTGGCTACTTTATTTGACGGCAAAAACATGTGCTAACATAAAAACACTAGAAAACCATCAAATAGACCCGAAACGGGCCAAGGTAACACAAATGGCACGAGACAGGGCAATTGATTGAATATTCGTTATTCTACCCTAAAAACCATGTCTTAAGCAAGGAAATGTCGCTTAAATGAGGCTGATAATCACGTCAAATCGAGTGTCATCAACGGGTTTCACGAGTCCAGACGATAATGGGAGAATTGATAAAATTGACTTTGCCTATGAAAGCATTCCAGATTTTTACTACTGCTGCGGGATGATGGGTCATACTATATCCTTTTGCGAGATAAGAATGCAGAACCCATAGTTCTTCAACAAAACCCTAACTAAGTATAGGAGTCATATGAGGGTGGAAGGCTCAAGGGATTGGGAAGGTAGAAGGATGAAAGATAAGAGTCACATAAGTGGTATGACTGTTGCGGTGCCGGCGAGGGCGAGGACTCCGACAATAGAGGAAAGTTACGTTTCGGTCAGGGGAAAAGAGACACCCATTTTCCCGCCAAAGCAGACTGTTGCACCGTTAGGGTTTCGAAATTTCGAAGGAGACTTAGGAGCGTTTCAGGGTCAGATGGGCCATGTGGGCCAACCGAGTTTTATATCTCCATGGGGAAACTTGAGCATGCAACCCAATCAAGGACCATATGGTGTCCCAACTGGTCAGGGCCCATTCTACCAACTGAATTGGCCTAGTGTATCTCACAATCAGGATGTCATACGCTTAAGGATAGAAAATATTGCCTTTCATCTGGCGGGATTGGCACCAAACAATTTCTTCTATATACCAACACCAACTCTGGTAAGGGTGCTGCTGGATATGAATGATCCTAAGATTACAGAGGCTATTATGATGTGTGGTGGTATGAGTATGGAAGCAGGCACCCAGTTTCACACCCCGACTGCGAACTTAGCCCTCACCAACCATGGGAGCGTTGACACTTCTACTGAGTCGATGACACAAAAGAGACAATGGGAACATGGTATGAGCATGACACATAGGAAGAAACAGAAGCATGAGTACTCTGGAACACAAGGGGGCATCAGTCTAGAGGAATCAGACTTTGTGATGGGGGAAGTAGATAAGAGGAGAAAAGTAAAAATTGGAAAGATGAAACAGGGGCAGAGGCTTGGAAAGGAATCGAGTATTAAGGGTTGGAATGACGAAGAGGTGGTGGTGGCAAGCCAATTGCCACCAAACCAGCCATGATCATAAGCTGGAACTGTAGAGGAATGGGGCAAGACTCTACAGTTCATCACTTGCAGGATCTTATCCGCAAGTATTGCCCCTCCATGGTGTTCTTAATGGAAACAAAGCAGGAGCGAAGAACCATGGAAAGACTTAGAAAGAAGCTGAAGTATGTTATGGGAGAGTATGTTGAGCCGGTAGGGCGAGGGGGTGGTTTGGCGGTATGGTGGACAAAAGATACTAACATTCAGGTGGTGAGAAAGTCCCCGAACTATATTGATGTTCAGTGGTATGAAGAAGGTCTTAGGTTTATCACTGTTGTGTATGGTTCCCCTCAAACTCAAGATAGAGGGCGGGTTTGGAGTGAAATCAATGAGTTTAAAAGAAAACCAGAGGTTCCTTGGTGTTTAATAGGAGATTTTAATGCAATCTGCAGTAGAGAAGAGAAACAAGGAGGGAATCTGACGCCAGCCATAAATCTACAACAATTCAATGATTTCGTGATGGATATAGGGGTGCTGGACATTGGCTATATAGGGGATCGCTTCACTTGGTGTAATAATAACAGACATGGCAACGTGATTAAGCAAAGGTTGGATCGGGGATTCTGCAATGGGGGATGGTTTGCAGTTATGCCTAGAGCGAACGTAGTACATGAACTGCGAATACAATAAGATCATAGCCCTATTGTGTTGATGATGGAGAACAATGATAGCCGAGTAGGACGACGAAGATTCTTCTACGAAACGAGTTGGCAGAGCATGGAGGGATATGATTCGATAGTGGAAAATTCTTGGATGAATGGGAGCAACACAGGAGGTAACTTTGAACATTGCTCTCATGTTTTGAGGAGATGGAAAAATGAGTTAGTAAGAGAAAATAGAGGGAGAATAGATGAGCTGCAACAGGATCTTAACAACCTTAATGCTCAGCACTACACTGCTGATATTTATGCAGAGCTTGATGCGAAGCAGAAAGAACTGATTAGCTTATGGAAAGTCGAAGAAGAGTATTGGGCGAGCAGAGCAAGAGTGAACTGGGAAAAATTTGGGGACAGAAACACTCGTTTCTTCCATTTATCGACAATACAGAGGAGAAAGAGGAATACTATATCAAGCATACAGGTTGAAGAAGGGAGGTGGATTGATGAACCTCGGGAGGTTAGAAACCACGTGACAACCTTTTTCCATGAGCTGTTTCGTGCTCCAAAGGAAGTCCAGGATTATTCCATTATGAGTAATCTCCCCAAAGTGGTGTCGGAGGAGACTAACCTGCGTCTCTGCCGCGATGTTGAAGAATGGGAGGTAAAGAAAGCAGTCTTCCAACTGGGACCGCATAAAGCTCCGAGACCAGATGGTTATGCGGGAAGTTTCTTTCAACGCCATTGGGAGTTTATTAAGGAGGACATGGTCAGAGAAGTGAAAGGTTTTTTCGAGACAGCAGAGTTTCCGCGAGATTGGAACCTGACTCATATAACGCTAATTCCAAAGGTTCTCGCCCCAGAGAAAATCTCGCAATATAGGCCGATCAGCGTGGCTAACTTCAGAGCAAAGGTGATCTCGAAGATTATATCTACTAGACTTAAACCTATTCTCCCGTGAATGATATCTGAACTACAAGCAGCCTTTACAGGAAATAGGTGCATCCAGGATAGTATCATTCTAGTCCATGAAGTGATTCACAGGTTAAAGAGTAGAAGAAGAGGAAAAAACTATGATTTTGTGCTTAAAGTGGACATGATGAAAGTATATGACCGGGTTTTCTGGGACTTCCTATTTGTTGTGCTCGACAAGATGGGTTTTAGCAATAGATGGCTTGGATAGATCAGAGTGATTGTCAGCTCCGTCAAGTTTGCGGTGATGATTAATGGGACAGCTACAAGCTTCTTTACTCCCACGAGAGGATTGCGACAGGGAGATCCCATTTCACCGTTCTTATTTATTATGATCACGAATGCTCTATACTTTTTTATTCACACAAAAGTAGCACGAGGATGTATCAAAGGGATTCGTCTTACTCCAAGTTGTCCGACTCTCACTCACGTGTTATTTGCTGACGATACTGTCGTCTTTGGGCGAGCAAACGCTGAAGAAGCTAACCAGTTCAAACGTACCATTGCCAGGTATTCTGCAGTTTCTGGTCAACTTGTGAATGAAGAGAAGTCTGCAATCTATTTTTCAAAGAACACACCAGCAAAGGTGATTAGGGAAGTTACTGAGATTCTTGGAGTTGGTCACGATGTCAAGTTTGGCAAGTATCTTGGCCTACCGACAGATTGGAAGATCAATGGCAGAAACGTTTCACTTCCTAATTGACAGGATGATGAGTAGAGCGGGACAGGGAAAAGCTTGTTGTTGTCTCAGGGTGGAAAAGAAGTTCTTGCTAAAGCCGTCTTGCAAGCTATCCCGTCCCATGTTTTTTCATGCTTCATGTTACCGGATTCACTCCTTAAAAAGATGGATGGATTAGTTGCTAGATTCTGGTGGTCTGGAGATGTTAGGAAGTCTATCCATTGGTGTTCGAAAGAGAGATTGACAAAGGCCAAACAGATGGGAGGGTTAGGATTTCGCAGTTTCAAGGAGTTTAATTTAGCACATTTGGCAAAGCTAAGTTGGAGGATCATTCAGAACCCTGAAGCATTGTGGGTTCGTGTTCTGAAAGCGTTATATTTCCCTCGAACTGAATTTGTTAATGCTAAAGGCCATCATAGGCCTTCTTGGATTTGGGGGAGCATCATGAAAGGAAGAGAAGCGTTGTTTAAAGGGCTGAGGAGAAACGTGGGGAACGGACGCGACACTAACATTGACGATGCCTGGTTCCCAGGAACTGACAATTTCAGATGTTTGCCGGAAGGGCAGCAGAGTTGCAGAATGTACTCTACAGGACAGGCGCCAATGGGACATTACCAAGCTGAGATCTTTATTCCCGGAGGAGGTAGTAAGAGAGATTATGATGATACCAATCGGACCTCTTAACCTCAAGGACAAGTGGATTTGGCACTTTGACGCGAAAGGTTTGTTCTCGATAAAATCTTGTTATAAACTGTTAAAGAATGGGAGGCAGATTTTTCAGAGTAATGGAGGAGCATTACATGGTGAGTGGAAGTGGATTTGGCAGCTGTCATTGCCACCGAAGGTGAAGGTGTTTGTGTGGAAAATATGCTCTAACCTGCTGCCAACTAAGGATAACTTAATGAAGAGGAGATGTGCAGCTGATCCTTTATGCCCTTGCTGTCGCAGAGAAGAGGAATCAACCTACCACTGTTTGTTTGATTGTGAAAGGACAAGAGGAATTTGGCTGGATTTGATGCCATCTGTTGTCCCCCCAACTGCTACGCAAACTATTACAGATTGGCTGAGAGGGCTGCAACAAAGGCATCGTGAAGAGGACTGCATTTTAGCTGCTCTCTGCTGTTGGGTTGTATGGAAGTCAAGGAATGAGTTTTGTTTTCAGGAGGTAACCCCAACGATACAGGGGATGAAGATTAATTTGAACATGGAGTTTAATGTGTACTTGAGAGGAAGAGATTCCGATCAGGAGATGAGGGTGAGTGCCTCCATTAGCGAGGAGGCAGATAGACACCAACAACAATCGGACCAAATGCCGAGAAGTCACACATGGAGGTTTCTGTGTGACGGATCTTACAAACAAGATGTCCAGAAGGCAGGTATTGGGGTAAATCTCTATTAGCCCTGAAGGCCGAGTTGCGAATGGTGTTGCCTCCTGCTTTTTGTGTAGAGGACCAACTGTTGCGAAAGCTTAAGCTGTTCTGACAGCTTGCAAGCTGACGGCGAGGGAGGGAGTTCAAGCTGAAGTTTGGTCGGATTGCCAACAAGTCGTGTTTGGATCCGGATGACGAGGCCTGTGGGAGTGTTCGGCGATCACAGCGGAGGTTAAGGAAATTCTGTCAGTTTCCCCTCAAATTTCCATTGTTTCATGTCGACGAGATCGGGTGGCAATGGCAGACACAATAGCGAGAAAAGCTAGAGAAGGAAGCCTTGAACCCCAATGGCTCAATCAGCTGCGTAATTGTTATGTGTTCTGATGTTTTCTGTCTTTTGTTTTAAAATCTCTTAGAAACTCTGATGCTTATTTTGTTAACTCTCTTGTATGGTTGGTCTTCTTGATGATATATGATATCAGTCTTCCTTTGCCAAAAAAAATTAATATCCTCGAAGTCATTGTCCAAGTAATAAAAAACAGAGGATTTGCCCTTATTCAGACCATATATTCGTCCAATGTAATTCTCAGAGAGTGTGATGTTCAACCCAAGTCTGACCTCGAGTGTCTATATCTTGAACTGAAAATGAGGTGTCAAAGGTTTAGCTTTGAATGAAACAATAGATAAGTGTTGAACAAAGCCTAAACACTTTGTTGTTCAACAAATCACGACAACGAGGGGTAGGTCTATCCACACACTTCTAACCTTATTGGGATTGCACTTCCACTGTATTTTGGGCCCTTCATTCGACGATTTAGCCACCCTCTTTGACCCACTTGGTAGAACGGAGTTGGATCTACTATGGTTACATCATTTTTGTTGTCACCATAACAACACTCAAATCCCTTAAAACTCATAAGCAAAGTGATCTGTTGGGGTTTTGTTTTAATGTAAATCGTGATGATTGGATCACCAAATCGATGCAACGACTCTGAACACCTCCAACCCCTTAAAACTCATAAGCAAAGTGATCTGTTGGGGTTTTGTTTTAATGTAAATCGTGATGATTGGATCACCAAATCGATGCAACGACTCTGAACACCTCCAACCATCACAATTCACGTGCCAAAACCGCATGCTATGAAAATTTTCCCATGTGAACACATAAATAGTACAGATCGTAGTAGTGATCTAATGTTCTCATAGGTGGAGACGGCAGCAAGAATAATAAAAAAGAATAGGGGAAAGCATACAAGAGACTATAAACAGAAAAATAGTAGAGCATGCAAAATATTCAATGCCTCTTCATCTTACAATGAATGTGTCAAGATCAAGACGAAGGTGCCACTTGTTGACTCCATAAGAGTAGTGAGGCTTGTGACTTGTAAGGAGGATCATGACTTACCCTTGATAGCTCTAGGCATGAAAAGATGTTTCTAAAATCTAGTTACGCTACATAATTCCCAAGACAAGTAATAGCAAACTATTACTAGCTAGTGCTTGCTAGATAGATAGATAGAAAACGACAACATCACCATTCATTCATTCATTCATTCATTCATTATGCGCTTGTGTCCGAGCCACGGGCAGAGGAGTCTGCGTTCATTGGCTGTGGGTTTTTGTTGTATCCACTCGCTTCATCTTGGTAACGTTTCGAGTCTGCTGCAGCCATCGCTGCAAATGGTTGTTTTTCATCCGCTGCATCACACAATCCAACCAAGTAAATAAATAACTTCTTAAAATGGCTTCAGGCTTCTTCTGCAGATAAAACTTAAACTCCCACATACCTGACATTTTCTTCCACTTGTCACCTAGCACTTTGGCAACATCCCCAAATGCAATTCCAGGATTACTCTTCACCACATTCTCTCTTTCAATCTGAGAGAAACAAAAGAAACTAGTCATAGCTTTCTTTGGTGCATTCGGATCTTTCTTCTTCTTTTGTTTCCTCTTCTTCGAACCATCTCCCTCCACATCTTTGCCTTTCTTCTTTGACACAGCCTTAGAAGATGAAGCTTCCTTCGGAACCTCCTTTTTCAATGGCTTCTGGCTTGCCTCTTTCTCATTCCCACCCTCACTTCCATTTGAATCATCTCCAGAATCATCTGTAGGAGATCCTGAATCATCTTTGTCAGCAACAAAGTCTTCATCCTGAGATTCACAATCAAGCTTTACATCAGTATGCCTGAATAATATTAAAATCCCCAGCAAGGCTGAAATTATCAAGGTCATAGAATTAATATACCTCCTCGTCACTGTCCTCTCCTCCACCAGCTTCATTTTTAATGCGCTCATAGTAAGGGTCAACTTTAATGTCCTCATCACTATCTATAACAGGCACTCCGGCTGTTGGTTGACTACCTCCCAGGTTCATAATTTTCAAACCCTTGTCACTACAAACAGAAGCATACAAAACCCCTATGAAATATTGAAAGCATAATAATCCTACGTATGAAAACCACCAACTCCACATACCCGATAAAATTGTAAAGATTATGGTACTCATTCCTCTGGATATTCCGGAATAGATGTTCTTGCTCTGTCTTCAGTTTAATTAGGAGATCAAAGTAGTGCATGTTTGAGCCACCGGCAGCATGCCTCTCAAATTCCACGTAGTCAATCTTGTACATGGAATTAAGAAACTAATGTGTCATATAAAGCAAAATGTAAAACCATTACATGCATACGAATGCAGAATCAGAAACTGAATACTAAGACAATCATATCATGTGATAACGAGTTCTCTAGTTTACCATTTATGACTCCTATACATGTGACATAGTAGAACATAAAAGAATAAGATTATATGAGTCACCTCTTCATGAAGTATAAGGGTTGGAGGTTTAGGCAAGAAGAAGAAACTCTTTTCAAGTGGATACAGAAGCCCATCTTCAGCTTTCAAAGATGACTTCACAGCATAACCATCTTGACAGCTACGGAATGTTCCTGGTTTCGTTACTTTTGCACTAGACAAGCCACGCAAAATGGTGGTGAACACTTCGTGAATAAGCCCCTGTCATATATATAATGTGCGTACATTCATATGAAGGACAAACAATAACTGATGAAACTTGAAAGAACATATAGGCAGAATGAGTAACCAGGGCCAATTCAACAGAGTAACAGAGCTAATCATCATGCAAAGAAGTTCATAAATCTTCAGGACAGTTACACTACACAAAAGATCAAAGACTTACCTTATAGGATGCTTCTAATTTGCCCTTGTACTTTGTATTCAAAAGATCTTCATTCATTGTCAGGGTTTGTTCTCCCACTGCCTCTGTATCAAACTAGGTAAAACAAAACAAACAAAATGTTAGCTGCATGCAAAATTTTCAATATTTTTACAAGGAAAGGAGTGAGCTCGGAAATAAAAGATAAAGAGACTGACATTAAACTTCCACCAACACAAACAGAAGCATCATGAAGCGAAAAATTCACATACCTGCAGCACGATATGTGGATATAGAGTTTGTCCTTTCCGGATGGGTGGATCAAGAGTCACAATAACAAAGGTATGTGGTTGGTTAGACTGCAAACAAACAAGTTTTATTCAGGGAGGTTGTCCAAGCAAGGGGCCTGGATAAATAGCTCTAATGAAGGCCTGGATAAATAGCTCTAATGAAGGAAAGCATACCATATAGATACGAACACACAAGTGGAAGATTACATGATAACCACAATTATGAATGAGGAAATAGCATATGCATGTATGGAGAAATGATCAATGCAAAGGGATAGAAGAAAGAACCTTTGGAAGTAAAAAAAGTCGAACTACACTGCTGTACTGTATCTTGAAATCATTGGCCTGCCCTTGGAGGTGTAGGAAGGATGTATGAAGTTCAACATTGTAACGACCCCTACAGAAAACACATTTTCAAACCAGCTTAAGCCACCTAAGTATATACAGTTATAAATATGCATGAATCAAGCTCAAAAAAATTATATAGAGTGAAGCATGCATGTCTTTTTGGCAGCTCAGGATTTCAAAAATCACACCTTGGTGTGAGAATTCCAACACTCTCAAATGTAACAACAGCTTCTTCAACCCCGGTACCACCATCTGTCAGTGACATAATTTTTTCACGGAATACCTGACAATAATAAGATTAAGGAAAACATTACTGAGCACTGATGTAGAAGAGATATTGCAGTGAATTCAGGGTTTAAATTATCATTTTATAGGTAGTTTAGGGGCTGATTTAGTGATCCATCCAGAAGAGGCATTGACCTGGAAAGTTTGAGGGTCGTAGGATCATTGTAACATAAAGCACATATTGGCAATCACAACCATATAAAAATTGCATATCACAATCCTAGAGCATCATCCACTGGGAGTATCGTAAGAGTCAAAGTTTAAGACCACAACCTACGGTTAAGGACAAACACAAAGCTATTGCCTTCCTACAGGACTAGTACCTCGAACCAGAAAAAAAAACATGTTAAGTGACACATTCTACTACCATAATGTTCAAAATATTGGTCCAAGTGACGAAAAAAATATGTAAATGCTGTTCTTGAATCACAAGTTCCCATTCTCCATAACAAAAAACAAATTGATATCAACTCACCTGAGCAGGAGGACGGTTCTCATCACCAGAATATTGGGTGTTAGAATTAGGGATGTGAAAACTCAATTCCATCAATGAATCTTTCTGCACGCACAATGCAAGTATTACCAAAATTATCAAACAGAGTCTCCAATCAGCATATTGGGAGACAATGATACCACATCAGCTTAGACAGCAATGCAAAACAAGTGCAAGGTATAGTTAATTCTAGACAAAGTTAGATTTGTATAATTCACAACTCATTAATCCAGTTAATATTGATATAACCATAACCCCCAAAAATATAATCTGAACTAGAGTTATACTTAAATTTACAAAAGCAAAATGCTTAGCTATTCAAATAGAAATGTAAATTGTCCAGCAGATCATATTTCATTGATAAACAAAAATTCAAGTGCAACATGCCTTTTGAGTTGGAAGGTTACAGGTAGCTACAAACCCACCAACAAACAACAATGATAAAAAACTTTAACCAGACCTCATTGGCTCCTGTTGTGTCATCCACGTGAAACTCCAATACAACATCATTTTTTCCTTGCATAGAAGTCTGTGCAACATCTGATAAGGATACCTCAAAGGCTTGCTTTGAACCCACTAAAAAGGTAAGCATACTATTACCTACAAACATCCAACCAAGACATTAGACACAAATTAAACAAGTCCATGAGTCCAAGATTTGCATAAGAAAGCTATCTACCAGAGTACACGGTGATTTAAAGTTAGAAAGGAATTAAAGAGAGCCCGAGAACTAAACAAGTAAATATTGGAAATGCAAGATAGCATACCACTTAAGTCAACGTCTCCCCAGTTGCGTCCAGTGACAGAAAGCTGCTTGTCCTCTGACGTTACTCCAAAATTGCTTTGGAAATAGTTGTTCAGGCTACTAACATCCTACAAGAACAGCACAAGAATTCCCAATCTAGGATTAGAACCCGGACATCTGTCCAAGACTAACAAAATCCAACAAGTAACAGCAAATGATGATAAACAAACGACATGTGCACTAGTCAGTCATGCAATAACCGAAATGTCAGCCTACTCTTTAAAAGTAGTTAGGCATGAGTAAATTACTTAAAATTAAAAAGTAGATAGAGAAACCTGGTCACGGAAGCCAGTAAATTTGTAGTATAGTCCATCTTTAGTTTGAACCCCTAGTTGATTGCTTCTTGGCACCTTCATCCACGTCAACCGAGCAACTTCAGATTTGCCAACGTCTACTGTTTTACCGCCTCCCTGTTTCTTCCACATTATTCCACCTGGATAAATCTTGAACTGCCCGGGGTTCTGGATTTCATAGGACAGGATAAGAATCAAAATTATAAGCCAAGGTCAAGAAGATATTAACAAAAACTAAACCATTCAGAAGAATCAAGATATTAACAAGAGTTTATTGCTTTAAGATGGAAACCTATCGTACATGAACCACAGTTCTTTCTCAGTCCTCATGAAAAGATCATATAAACATGTGATCAAGATAAGGATAATCAATGTCAACGAAAATTGAGAAATAGGGTTCAAAAGTCCCGTTCAAATAAGTTACAAACCAGACTTAAATCCCTCATCCAATCAACCAAAATCACCAAAGCAGGGACATTCACGAAAGCAACCACAAATATTAGGGCTTCCAGTCCAACCGCACAACGGTTCCACATCTACCGGTTCTAATCAAATTAGAGTGATGCACGAGTGAAAAACAAACCTCTTAGAGTTTGCGAGCGATTAGGGTTTCGGAACAAGCATGAAGACGACGAAGACGCAGAACAGGCAAAAACAAAAAAGATATTTCTTCTGCTTATCGATAACAGGAAGAGAGAGATAACTTACGGTGCCGCCTCGACCACCGATTGAGATGTTGTTGTAGAAGTGACCGTCCGCCATTTCGAAAACAGAGGAAGAAGTTGTGGGGGTGCTGCGTTTATGTAGCAAAAACGAACGAGATGAGCGAAACCTAGTGCGTGATAAGGATCGAATAAGCTGCAGAAGTTCAAAACAAAAGAAAACCAAACCTTCACTCCCTCGCTTTCGCTCCCACAAAGAGCTGATATGTATAGAGACCTCAGGCTTCCCCTCTCTCCTGCTTTCCACCTCTACCCTCGAAACTATTTCTCAAGTTCCCGCCGCTGGACTCTTTGCTAGATGCCTCCTTCGGGAAAATAGTCGGTGATTAATGGGATTGGTACTGAATTCGTGCTTAACGAAATCTCGGCCGTCCATGTTAGTGGACTCAAGATCAACGGCTATAATCAAATATATTTAGTGAGAGTATCAGAAGGGTAAAATAGTAATCTCGTAAATGTATTGTTGTGGTTGGAAAGTGATAGAAAAGTAGGAAAGAGAGTGCTCTATTCTTCTATTCTCTTTCTTCTAATGATAAAAAATTAACATAACTCTTACAATTTGAATAATTTTTCAGTAATTTTAACACTAAAAGTCTTCTAATTAAATTACGAATCCAATGATATCACTCTTGATAGTGCTTAAGAAATTAATGATTTTTAGATTTCGTCTCAGTTATGTTAGGAATTCGTATTAGTTATGTTAGGAATTCGCATGATGTTACGAATTTAGTTGTTCAAGCTATGAATCATGATTCGTATGGTTTTATAGCATGTTTCGTAACGTTTGAGGAACCAATTTCGTATTAGTTTATTGGGTTCGTAATACTTTGTTACTTAATTCGAAACACTTGATTACATTACGAAAATATATGAAAAACATTGTGAATTCGTAGTTGTTTCGTATACATTTTCCTCAGTGTTTGGGGACTCCATCAGCTTCGATACGACATACCGAACAAACAAAGAATACAGGCCGCTAAGTAATGATTTACGTATTCGTAAGTACTTGATTACTTAATTCGTAATACTTGGCTACTCAATTCGTAACATTTGATTACATACGAAAATATATGAAAAACATTGTGAATTCGTAGTTGTTTCGTATCCGTTTTCATAATGTTTTCCATCTATTTTCGTATTTGTTTTCCAACTGTATTCATATTGTTTTCCATCAGTAAAGAAAAGTCCAACTAGATCTTGCGGTATAGTGTCATCGTCGTAGTTGTATCATTTGGAGGGACATCTCGTATGGTTTTACAACATGATTTTTATGGTTTTATAGCATGTTTCATAACGTTTGAAACCCAATTTCGTATGAGTTTATTGGGAGGATCGTAATTGTTGGTCATGTAGGTTCGTATCACATGGGGATATCATGATACACAATAATTTATACGCGATATCTCGTACATTTTGATTTAATTTTACTCAAGCAATCAAAACAATAAGTACATAAATTTATTAATTCATATATCAATCTTTGGCACTCTCCAAACTAGATCTTGCGGTATAGTGTCATCGTCGTAGTTGTATCATTTGGAGGAGGGACATCTCGTATGGTTTTATAGCATCATTTGTATGGTTTTATAGCATGTTTCGTAACGTCTGAGAACCAATTTCGTATTAGTTTATTGGAAGGATCGTAATTGTTGGTCATGTAGGTTCGTATCACATGGGGATGTCATGATACACAATAATTTATACAAGTTATATCGTACATTTTGATTTAATTTTACTCAAACTATCAAAACAATAAGTACATAAATTTATTAATTCATATATCAATCTTTGGCACTCTCCAAACTAGATCTTGCAGTATAGTGCCATCGTTGTAGTTGTATCATTTGGAGGGACATCTCGTATGGTTTTATAGCATGATTTGTATGGTTTTATAGCATATTTCGTAACGTTTGAGAACCAATTTCGTATTAGTTTATTGGGAGGATCGTAATTGTTGGTCATGTAGGTCGTATCACATGGGAATCTCATGATACACAATAATTTATACGCAATATCTCGTACATTAATTTTACTCAAGCTATCAAAACAATAAGTACATAAGTTTATTAATTCATATATCAATTTTTGGCACTCTCCAACATGAAAATGAATTACACGAAAACCCAGAAATTTTAACTCAAAAATATGAAAATACATAGATTCGTACACATTATGAGGGTTTGTATGCACTTCCCGGATGTTTTCTTGCGTAGATCCAGCTCCGACGTGCTATTTCCAGGCATAATGAACACACAAATTTCTTCTTTGTATCATGAACATTTGAGAGAAAAAAGGAGAGAGGAATGGAGGATTTTGGCAAGTATTACGAAACAGCCACGAAAGTAGATAAAAATATTACGAATATAGATATTACGAAACAACGACGAATGTTTTATGAAAACGGATAAAAAACATTACGAAAACATATACGAAACAAAAACCAAACGTTACGAAACCCAACATATCTCAACGAACGATTACGAAAGTATTACGAATACACAGTTAAAACAAACGAGAAAAGCAACTACAGTAACATCAAGAGCACAAAATCAATTTTTGGCACCCTCGAACAAGAAAAGAACATGAAGAACACGAAAACCCAGAAATTTTAACTAAAAAATATGAAAATATAGAGATTCGTAAACATTATGAGGGTTTTTATGCACTTCCCCGACGTTTTCATGCGTAGATCCAGCTCTGACGTGCTATTTCCAGGCACAATGAACACACAAATATCTTCTTTGTGTCATGAAAATTTGAGAGAAAAAAGGAGAGAGAAAAAATGGAAGATTTTGGCAGGTATTACGAAACA
Organism: Linum lewisii; assembly: GCA_034768395.1. Classification (NCBI taxonomy): domain Eukaryota; kingdom Viridiplantae; phylum Streptophyta; class Magnoliopsida; order Malpighiales; family Linaceae; genus Linum; species Linum lewisii. The sequence goes on from CM068304.1 coordinate 24,583,288, forward strand.
GTCACGAAAGTTTTACGAAATCAGATAAAAAAACATTATGAATACAGATATTACGAAACAACGACGAAAGTTTTACGAAAATGGATAAATAACATTACAAAAACATATACGAAACAAAAACCAAACATTACGAAACCCAATATATCTCAACGAACGACTACGAAAGTATTACGAATACACAGTCAAAACAAACGAGAAAAACAACTAATGTAACATCAAGAGCACGAAATCAATTTTTGGCACCTTCCAACAAGGAAAGAACATGAAGAACACGAAAACCCAGAAATTTTAACTAAAAATATGAAAATATAGAGATACATACACATTATGAGGGTTGTATGCACTTTCCCGACGTTTTCATGCGTAGATCCAACTCCGATGTGTTATTTCCCGGCATATGAACACACAAATCTCATCTTTGTTCATGAAAAATTGAGAGAAAAAGAAGAGAGAGAAAGGAGAGAGAAATGGAGATTTTGAATTTTGAAAATAGAGAGAGAAATAATGATGGTTTCTCAATTATATAGTGACACTTTTCTATCAGATTCGTATTGTTCATGTGTCAGATTCGTAATACTTTTTTTGCCCAAAATACCCCTCGCGGGTTAACTCCATCTTGAGTCGTAGGATGAATCGGACGGCTGTAATTGGGGGATTTTTTCCAAAAATAGGCTCGGCCCAAAATTCAATTACCAAAATAGGCTCGTTGTACGGTCAATTCTCAAAATAGGCTTGTATTTGCTGACTGGACCCGTATGTCGCCGAATTAAGTGGCGATCAGCATAAAATCGCCCTAATGAGTGGCGACTTTGGGCTCAGCCCAAAATCGCCACTTATAGTGGCGATTTTCAGAGTAAAAGTGTCGGACATTTTACTTTCAAAATATTGGAAAATAGCATTTTGATCCTTCTACTTTTATAACTTAACAAATATCCCCATATTGTATAAACCGTTCTTTTTACTCCTCTTACTTTGACCACTTTGTATTCTTGTCCTTCTATTTTAATTAACATCTTCATGATGTTAATTGGTGCGCATTCAGTACTATACGAATAACATTAGTCAATTATAAACACCTTTCGAAATACGAACATACAAATCTCAAAATAGAATCTATGTGCACATATTTAACGTCCTGAAGACGTTAGTTGAAATGGAAGGACCCAAAATACAAATTGGTCAAAGTAAGAAGTATAAAAAGAACGGTTTATGTAATAGGGGATATTTGTTAAGTCTACAATGTAGAAGAACCAAAGTGCTATTTTCCCATATTTGAAAGCAAAATGTTTATGGGGCTATGTGTTCATTGATGAGATTGATGTTGTTAGGAGACAGAGAAGAGCTGGACTTGGTGGTGGGAATGATAAAAGGGAGTAGACTATTAATCAACTGTTGACCGAAATGGATGGATTTTTAGGGAATTCGGGTGTCATTGTGTTGGCTGCTACGAATAGTGTAGTCAATTCCCACTATTTTACTGAACATTAATTAAAATAGGGGGATATTTGTTAAGTTATAAAAGTAGAAGGATCAAAATGCTATTTTCCAATATTTTGAAAGTAAAATGTCAGACCACTTTTACTCTGAAAATCGTCACTATAAGTGGCGATTTTTGGGCTGATATTGTCAGCCATAAATCGCCACTTGTAGTGGCGATTTTCAGAGTAAAATCGCCACTATAAGTGGCGATTTATGTACTGAGCCCAAAGTCGCCACTCATTATGGCGATTTTATGCTGATCGCCACTTAATTCGGCGACATACGGGTCCAGTCAGCAAATACAAGCCTATTTTGGGAATTGACCGTACAACGAGCCTATTTTGGTAATTGAATTTTGGGCCGAGCCTATTTTTGGGAAAAAATCTGTAATTGGGTTCTGCATGGTGCTGAATGACCCATTAAGCACCCTACTATTAGCCCCTCCTTCGCGCATCGGCTCTGTTTTCGATGTAGCCCCTTTTTAAGGCCAACTCTCCACTACTACAATTCCTATGACAATGGTGCAATTTGTTGCGTCCAATGTAATAATTATCATTCATCATTAGATTTGAGTTGTTTAATCATGTGGTCTCAATCTTATATTTATATCTCCAATTTCTTTTAGTTTGTTGGAGTTTCCTCCCATTTTTCATTACTGAAAAGTTTCTCGACGAATTTCTCAATCACACGAGGCTCCGTTGACGAAAATTTTTTCACCCACGTGATCGTCATCATTAGATCTATGATTCTGGAAAAAAATTATTTTTCTAAAAAAAATATATTTTCCTTCACAAATTTCTTGTTGGCCCGTCTGTATAATTTGTATGCGGTCTATACACACTGTATGCATCTCGTATCGCTGTTTATACAAGTTGTATACAAACTTTATACACTTTTGATGGGCCTAGCCCGACGAAGTCCAAAGGCCCACACGACGGCCCACGAGGCGACCCACATGGTAGCCCGAACACAGCGGCTAGGGCAGGGGGCCCGGTCTCAGGCGGTAAATCAGATGGGCCGAACAGGCAGGCCCAGGAGGTGGAGTGAGGCCCAAAGCGACGGCCCAACTCGGCGGCCTCCTAGGGTTACTCGGCGACACTTAGGTTTCCAAGACAGAGCGGACACGTGTCAACATCCTACGGGAGCTACAAACGAGTGGCTAAGATTCAGCCTTGGCGACCAAGGCAGGGGTACTATAAATACCCCCGCACACCCTATTAACCAGGAGACAACACTTTGACCCAGCGGACAAACGCTCTGCGGTACGTTACTCGCCTCCCTCTCCCATTCCTTAAACTGATCGCCTCCCCTTTTCCTTGAACTAACTACCCCCTACACTACTTACGAGGTACACCACTCCTGGAAGACCCACGGGCTTGGGCTTCCCTTATTGGGCCAGGCGACAAGGCTGGAACAATTGGCGCGCCAGGTAGGGGGCGGTCAGGCGACTTTTCAAGGCGAATGGCTTCATCAGCGATCCCCACTCTGATGGGCGAGGATGGCGAAAGAGGAGATGGAGTAACACCTGTCAAGTATGTCAACCCAGGTTCTCGAACAGACCCAAACCTCACTAGAAACATGGAGCGTGAATTCGAAGGCGACTCGGAGTCTCAGAGTACTATTCCGACCGGCGATGCCTATGAGCTGTTGGAGCAGCGATTTCGGTCCCTTGAGCAACAGAATGCTGAGCTCACACAGATGTTGAAAACGGTGATCGCCCAGCAAGCTCAAACTCTCAGGGCCAACACTCAGGACAGGCAATCGCCACAGGACTCCCATTTGGAAGTGTTACAGCAATTCCTCCCTGCTACTCAAATCTCCCCTGCACAGATGGCGGTTCGCCAACCTCTGTCCAGGGCGATACTCACCGAGCCACTACCTAAGGGGTTGGTTCCGCCCAACCTAGATAGGTATGTAGGCACTGGCGACCCGGACGAGCACTTGCAAGCCTTCCAGATCGCCATGCAAATGCAGCAGGCTGGCGACGCCGCATATTGCAGAGCTTTTCCGGCGACATTGGGAGGGCGAGCCAGGGAGTGGTACATGAATCTACCAGAGGGCATCATAACATCGTGGGAGGGCTTTGCGAGGATCTTCTCACAGAAGTATGAGTGCAAGAAAACAAGGACGGTCCCGTTGCAAGCGCTGGTGAGCCTGAGGCAAAAGCCGAACCAGCCGCTGAAGGAGTTCTTTGATGAATGGACTGGGGTCGTCCAATCCATCAAAAGGGTAGATCATGAAATCGCTGCGGCAAGTTTATTCCAGTCGACTCATAACGGCAGGCTGCGGGAGTCGCTGCTACAGGTGGCTCCGAAGTCGCTATCCGACTTGGAAACCAGAGTACACAAAATTATTTTGATTGAGGAGCAGTTAGCAGAGCCTTTACATGGAGCGGCGAAGATGGAAGAAAAGCCCGTTACAGGGAACAAGCAGGCCAAAGGGCAGCCCTCCGAGACACGGCCATACGGGAAATATCGCCCAGGGGAGCAAAGGCGATACCAAGAGAGAGGATACCCTGGAGAGCAAAGGGGTTATCAGGAGAGAGGATATCAAGAGGAGAGGGCTGATTATACACCCCTCTCAGAATCGCGAAGAAAGATTCTGCTGTATATGCAGCATAAGGGACATCCCATCAACTGGTCGGGGCCAATGTTCACCCCGGCGGATCAGCGAAGTCTCCAAAAGTTCTGCGATTTCCACGACTCTCATGGCCATACTACTGAAGACTGCAGGGAATTGAAAAATGAAATCGAAAGGTGGATAAACGAAGGACGTCTCAGGGATTTCATTGTCAGCTCAAAGCGGAAAAACAAGCCGCAAGAGGATGATCGCCGTGGACAAGGAGAATCACAAGACAAGAAGGGTGATGTTTTCACCCGACTTAAGGAGCCTATGGACAATGGAGATAGCAAGAAAAAGCCTCGACCTGAGGTAAACCACGTTTATCAAACCATTTTCGGTGGGGAAAGTTGCCCGACAAAGAAAGTCGGAAACGAGGAAACAAAGGAGGTGATGATGATAGACCAAGTCAGTCGCCCAACGTTGGGATTCTCGGAAGAAGACATGGCCAGGGTAGGAGGCCCAAGTTTGGAAGCGATGGTGATTCAAGTAATCACACACAATAGCCGAGTGGAGCGAGTGATGGTTGACGAAGGGAGCTCTGCGGACATTATTTTCTGGGAGCTGTACAAAAAGATGAACCTGCCAGCTAGCTTGCTCAGGCAGACAAAAACTACCATCTCAGGATTTTCAGGACACACAGTTCCCATCAAGGGGATAGCCACGATGGCAATAACCATTGGGGATGGAGACTTGCAGGTCACCCGATCCATCGACTTCCATGTCATGGATTGTCAATCCACGTACAACATGATCCTAGGGCGACCTGCACTCGCCGCCTTCCAAGCATCTCCTCCCCAGTGCACCAAGTACTGAAGTTCGCTACTAATGAAGGGATAGGTTTCGCCTGGGGACACCCGACATCGCCAGAAGGTGTTACAAGGCGGCGACTAAAAGCACGTGCCTCACCATAAGCTTGGAGGCGGAGAATGAAGGAGAAAGAGTCGTTCCGGCAGAATCGGACGTCCCAATACCGCTGTTCGAAGAAGATGAAAGTAAGACAGTTCGAGTTTCGTCCTACCTGAGCGATAACAAGAAACAGGAGTTGGTCAAGTTGCTCCAAGAATTCTCGCACCTGTTCGCATGGTCACCAAGTGACATGTCAGGAATTGCTCCAGACATCATCAAACACTCTCTAGCGATCGAGCCCGGGAGTCGCCCAGTCCAGCAAAAGCGGCGGAACATCTGCAGAGAAAGGCAGCAAGCGGTGGCAAATGAAGTGGACAAACTTTTTAAGGCAGGGTTTATCAAAGAGGTACAGTATCCTGAGTGGTTGGCTAATGTAGTTCTTGTCAAGAAATCGTCAAGAGCATGGCGAATGTGCGTCGACTTCACCAACCTTAACGATGCTTGCCCCAAGGATCCGTACCCCTTGCCCAACATAGAGCAGCTGGTAGACGCAACGGCGAACAATGAAATGCTGTCCTTTCTGGACATGTTCTCGGGATATCATCAAATACCTTTAAGCAAGCAAGATCAAGAGAAAACGGCTTTCATGACGCCCACGGCGAACTACTGCTATCGAGTGATGCCATTCGGGCTCAAGAATGCTGGCGCGACTTACCAGAGAATGATCGACAAAGTCTTTGTCAAGCAGCTCGGCCGAAACTTGGAGGCGTATGTGGATGACCTGCTGGTCAAAAGTAAGAGATCTAATGACCATCTTGGCGACTTAAGGGAAACCTTCAATACACTGCAGGAGTATTCGCTCAGGTTGAACCCTTTGAAGTGTGTGTTCGGGGCAACATCAGGAAAGTTCCTGGGATACCTCATAACCAGGAGAGGAATTGAAGCTAATCCAGCGCAGATCGCGGCGATTACAGCGATGGCCCCCCCAAAGACTGTGAAGGAGGTTCAGGTTCTATCTGGAAGACTGACGGCAATCAATCGATTCATTCCCAGGATCGCCGACCGATGCGCTCCGTTCTTTGCGACTTTAAAGAATGCATCAAAGTTTGCATGGAATGACAAATGTAACAAGGCTTTTGAAGAGCTGAAGCAATTTTTAATTACCCCTCCTGTACTTGCATCTCCAAAATCAAATGAAGATTTATTTCTCTATATTGCGATCTCTCCAAAGGCGTTAGTGCGGTCTTAGTTCGAAGAGAGGACAAAGTCGAACACCCTGTTTTTTATACAAGTAAAACCTTGGTCGATGCTGAAACAAGGTACCCGGCGATAGAAAAAATGGCATACGCTGTGGTCTGCGCGGCCAGAAAGTTGCGACCATATTTTCAGGCACACACAATACATGTGCTCACGAATCTTCCGATTAAGAATGCGTTAAGATCTATGAGCATGGCAGGGCGATTAGCTAAGTGGGCGATCGAGCTAAGCGAGTATGACATTCGATACCAACCGCGAACGGCGATCAAGGCCCAAGTCCTTGCTGACTTTGTAGTCGAAGGTGCAGTACAAGAAGATACTGAGGAAGGCGATGAATGGACGTTATTTACAGACGGCGCTTCGAGTAAAGGAGGGTCAGGAGCAGGGATAGTCCTAAGGTCTCCTGGGGGGATCCTCCACGAGGTCGCATTGCGATTTGCAACTAATCGAACCAACAATGCAGCTGAATACGGGGCATTGGAGGCCGGCTTGCGAATTGCTAAGAGTATGGGAGTTACTAACATCAGAGTTTTCTCAGACTCGGCGATAGTAGTCAACCAAGTTAATGGGAGCTTTGAGGTAAAGGAGGAGTCGCTCCTCCCTTATTTTGATGAGGTAAAACTGCTTATATCGGAATTCAAGAGGGTGGTTATATCCCAGATTGCTAGGGAGGAGAATTGCCACGCGGAATGCATTATCAAAACTAGCAACGGCGACAGATTTTGAAGAAGGGCGAATGGTCACAGTGGAAAAAGAAACAAGGAGGAAGCAGTGTTTTCACGTGATTACGGAATTGGGAAAAGCGACTGGCGAACGCCTATTATTCAATACTTAGATAACGACACTGTACCAAGTGACCCGTTAGAAGCGACCAAGCTCCGGCGAAAAGCAGGGAGGTGTACTATAATAGGGGGAGAGCTGTATCGGAAATCAGCTATGGGTCCATACTTGCGATGCCTGGGAGAGGAGGATGCAGCTTGGGCCCTAGAGGAAGTACATTCAGGAGTATGTGGTACTCACTTGGGAACAAGAAGTTTGGAAAGGAACTTAATATACCAGGGCTTCTATTGGCCAACAATGAGAAAGGAGGCTGGCGACCTGGTGAAGAAATGCCACAAATGTCAGGAATTTGCAAGTTATCACAAGTTGCCCGCAACAGCGCTCCAGGCGAATGTCAGCCCGTGGCCATTCGCGAGGTGGGGGATGGATATCCTAGGCCCATTTCCGGAAGCTTCGGGGAAAAGGAAATTCCTCATCGTGGCAGTTGATTATTTCACCAAGTGGGTTGAGGCAGAAGCGGTGGCAAGTATCACCGCCAAGCAGATACAAAAGTTTGCATTTAAAAGTATCGTCACCAGATTTGGTATACCAGAAAGTATCATATGTGACCATGGAACTCAGTTTGACTCACAGGTCTTTAAAGAATTTTGTGATGACCTGAGGATAAATCTGAGATTCGCTTCGGTCGCCTATCCACAAGCTAATGGACAAGCAGAGGCGGCTAATAAGCTTATTCTACAAGGATTAAAGAAAAGAGTGGATGGCTGTAAAGGCGTATGGGTCGAGGAGCTTGATCATGTACTATGGGCTCACCGAACGGCTTATAAAACGGCGACAGGGGAGACTCCCTACACATTGACGTACGGGACTGAGGCGGTCCTTCCGGTAGAAATCTCAATCCCATCTATCCGAATACAGGAATACAGGGATGAGGTCAACGAACAAGAATTGATGCTTAACGTAGATATGATTGAGGAAAAAAGAGAAAAGGCACAGATGCGGCTGATCGCTGAAAAGGAGCAGTTAGCCAGGCGGTACAATTTAAAGCTCCGACCACATCCCATCGCGCTCAATGACTTAGTGCTGCGAAAGATCTTCAGGCCGGCGGTCGGGGCGGCCAAGCTCAACCCCGGATGGGAAGGCCCATACAGAGTACGGCGAGTGGTAGGGGCCAACACCTTCAAACTAGTAGAGTTAGATGGAGCAAAGATCCCCAAAACTTGGAACTCCATGCATCTCAGGCGATATTATGATTAAAAAGACACTTGTAACCGAGGCTAGTTTTTAAGGCACTAAGGGCCCTAATGATTGAATCTAATATATGTCTTCGCGCCATCAAATTTATCATATAAGACCTAAGGGCATTGGAATCGCTGTGTAAGACCTAAGGGCATCAAATTTATCATGTAAGACCTACGGCATTGGAATCGCTGTGTAAGACCTAAGGGCATCAAATTTATCATATAAGACCTAAGGGCATTGGAATCGCTGTGTAAGACCTAAGGGCATCAAATTTATCATGTAAGACCTACGGCATTGAATCGCTGTGTAAGACCTAAGGGCATCAATTTATCATGTAAGACCTACGGGCATTGGAATCGCTGTGTAAGACCTAAGGGCATCAAATTTATCATGTAAGACCTACGGGCATTGGAATCGCTGTGTAAGACCTAAGGGCATCAAATTTATCATATAAGACCTAAGGGCATTGGAATCGCTGTGTAAGACCTAAGGGCATCAAATTTATCATGTAAGACCTACGGGCATTGGAATCGTTGTGTAAGACCTAAGGGCATCAAATTTATCATGTAAGACCTACGGGCATTGGAATCGCTGTGTAAGACCTAAGGGCATCAAATTTATCATGTAAGACCTACGGGCATTGGAATCGCTGTGTAAGACCTAAGGGCATCAAATTTATCATGTAAGACCTACGGGCATTGGAATCGCTGTGTAAGACCTAAGGGCATCAAATTTATCATATAAGACCTAAGGGCATTGGAGTCGCTGTGTAAGACCTAAGGGCATCAAATTTATCATGTAAGACCTAAAGGCATTGGGATCGCTATGCAAGACCTAAGGGCATTAACAAATCGCTATGTAAGACCTAAGGGCATCAAATTTATCATGTAAGACCTAAGGGCATTGAGATCGCTATGTAGGACCTAAGGGCATCAAAGTTATCAGTATAACATCTAGTTAATGATGAAAAGAAGCAAAGCGATCAAGCAAGGTGTAATAAGATAAAAACCAAAGGTTGAAAATTCGCGAGGATAGAGTTTAGCAAGGCAGTTTTTACAAAAGAAAATGAGGAAAAAAAGGAAAACAGCAGCAGCACGCAGAAACATGATGATTGTCTGAAAAGATAGCAGTAATAACAACAGGTTGAAAGCGGGATCATGGGTCTTTAGCGCCGGAGCCCTTCTCGCCAGCCTTGGAAGAATCAGCGGCGGAATTGAAATCCTTGCCGCTGGTTGAGGGGGCTTGATCAGATGATGGCGGCTGAACCTCTGATCCATCGAGATTCAGAGCAGGCAGGCCACGGCTGCGGCGAGTGGCCGCCACATATTCGGCATCTGCCGCCACTATCTCCCGCTCCAAGCGAGCAGCATCTCGAAAATAAGTCTCCTCCTTGGCATCGGGAAGGTCAGGAACCCCAAAGTTATAGCGATTGAGACCTCGGAGGACGGCTCGAACCATTTTTCGCACCTGGCCAGCCCTTGTTGGGAAACAGCTCGTAGAACTCATTACGACAGCTGCGCATTACTACGCGCATACTCTCGCCGAGAGCATGAGTGTAATAAGCCACAGTCTCATCATACTGAGCCTTGGCAGCGGCAAGATCACGATCTGCCGCTGATTCAGCCGCCAGAGAGTCATTCAGCAACTCCTTAGCTCTGTCCCTTTCGGCGGCTATCTCTCCACCTGAGCAACCTTGACACGAGCCTCATCCAACTCGGCTTCAAGGGCGACAATGTGCTTATTAGCAGATTGCAAGTCCTCCTGGACGCCCTCCATCTGGGAGATCCGCCCAGTCGCCTCAGCCAGGTTTTCCTTCAGAGACTCAGCAGCAGAGGTCGCTACATCTGCCCGTCGCTAGGATAAAAAAAAAACAAACAAACAACAACGTGCGGGTTTAGCAAGGATCGTAGGGTGACAAGCCGGGAAATAGTATATATAAAAGGGGAGAAAGAAGAGGCAGATGAGTAAATACCTTCTCCTCGTTATGATAACGGGTGAGATCCATGCGCAAAGAGCGCAGATTCTCAACATCCTCCTTCAGCCTCCGATTCTCCTCCTGCATGTGTTTACATGCAAAGGAAAGATCGCCGAGCTCGGCCACGGCCTAGGCAGCAAAACAAATGTAAGGGGTAAGAAGCAGCGAGCAGAGCTAAGGTAACAGGACAGAGCAAATAAATTTCGTATTCCATAAATACCTGAAGGAGGCGGCAGGAAGTCGCCCCATGCAGGTCCGAAACCTCCGAGCCCTCACCAGGAGCGGTCACCCCCTCGTAGACACCTTGAGAGAACTCCTCCGTGATGTCTCTCGCCATCCGGGGCGATATGTGGGATGCCACCGGATGAACGACGGCGAAGTAGGGAAGGCGACAGGGACCCTCGCCCTCGCGACCAGCAGGAGCAGGGCGATGAAAGAGGGTGTTAGCTCGCTCTGTCCAGCTGGCCCGGCGGGCACGGTCGGTGTTGACAGGAGGCGGGCGAGAGTGGTCGCGAGCAGGCTCGGTGGGACGAAGATCAAGCTCCGCAGCCGGCGCAGACTCGGGATGCTCCGGATCCCGGGGAAGAGGAATAGGTTCGTCAGGAAGGTAGGAGTCGTCATATAAGATGACGTTCTCGTCAGCCGGATGCTCTAAGGGTTCCCTCGCAGAAGGATTGTCATGTGCCAGAGGCGATTGGCGACGAGAGCGGCGGAGGGGAGTTTCAGTCTCAGCATCGACATCCTCCACCTCTATCACTGGTGGAGGCGGCGGCGGTGGATTGCTGGAGCCCTCACCTGCCTTTCTCCTCGGCTTGGAAACCCCAGCTTATTTCTTCCTCTTTGAAGAAAGGAGGCTTTCATCCGTCTCAGCCGCCTTCCTCTTCCCCTTAGATTTCTCGGGCGAAGGTGGGGCAGAAGCAGGGGCGACGGGGGCAGCCTCAGAGCGGCTGGGACGAGTCTCGGCGACAGGACCACGCGCGGTGGTACTAAGGAGGCACCCAGCGAGGCTTACGGCACCTAGGAAAGGTATATCCAAAGATTAGTATAAAAAAAAGGGGGAAAGAAAATAGAACACAAAAAGGCGATAATATAAAGGTTATACATTCCTAAGGGTTTGGCTACGACGACTCAATTACGCGAGATGAACGGCGACAGCTAGGAAGGGAGGAAAACAATTAGCACCGCCTAAGACATAAAGTATACCTCCTCGTATCCCCGCCTGGGCAGTCCGCAGGCCAGAAGTGGTCGATAAATGATTGCAATCAAGAAGGATCTGACGACGAAGGAGTATTTCATCGGGAGTAGGATCAAGCTCGGCGTTGAAAGAACTCACGTCACCAGAAGACCAGGATGAGGGGAGCAGCGAAGCCCAATGATGATCCGTGTCACTGGGGCGGAAGTAGAAAAATGAATGGTACCATGTAGGGCGAGGTTTCGGGGATGAGTAAGTGCCCTTTTGAGTAAGGTCAGCTCGGCGAACGAAACTGATGCCATTGGAGGTATGTTTGGCATAATGAATTAATTGAAACAACCGCAGAGTGGGGGCGATCTTCTTAGTCACGCAGCTGCATTCAAAAGCAGAGGCTGTAGCCCAACACCCGACGTTAAAGGCGCCAAGAGAAGCGCCAAAGCACTCAAGCAGGGCGACCGTGAACGAGGATGGCGGAAGGCGAAGGCCATTGGTGAAGGCCTCGGCCCAGACGCCGTGCCACCCTGGCGGGCAATTGCCAATAGTGGAAAGCCGAGAGGCCACGACGAATTCCCAGGTATACGGCAGCATGGCGAATGGAAGAACGCGGGCGATCTTCTCCACCGACCCTGAAGGAAAGTAGCCCGGGCCGATGACCGTGCGCTCGTCACAAGTAGCTCTTCCCCACATAGACCGCCAGTTGCCAATGGAGTAGGAGCCGGTGACTCTAGTCGCCTCAGGGTCAATCTCGACCCCATGACGGGCCCGCTCGAATCCTTTTTGGTGGGGACCCCAAAAAGGCAGGGCAGGAGATTCATCAAAATTCTCCTCTGCTACGTCAGAGATTTGGGCAGACGAGGTTTCGGCTATAGATGGAGGATTTAAGGGTGCCCGTTCAGGGGACTGACTGGAAGAGGAAAGAGAGGACGAAGGAGAAGATGAAGGAGAGGGTGAAGAATCGGTACCAGCGGAGTAGGAATGACTTTGGTTTTGGCTATCGGAGTCGGAATCCTGGTTCAAAGAAAATAACAAGAAGCAGAAAAGAGAAGGAAACACACGGCAGGATGGCAACGGGAGTGAGAAAGAGGGGAAGAGTCACGTACCAGGTGGGCGTCGGGGGGCTCCAGACATCTGAAAAATGGCAGGAAGAGATGAACGTTTTCTGGTGATCGGAAGAAGGAGAAACGAACGTTTTCCGATCGACGGGGAAGGAGAAGATAGTGGGGGCTCACCGGAAGGAATAAGGAAGCAGTGGAGGCAAGAAGACTGTAAAAACAGGGAGTCAAGGTGGCAGAGAAGGAGTAAAAAAAAGGAGGAAGACGGTAAGAAGGGGGTTTATATAGGAGTGCAATGAGCGGGAACGGAACCGTCGCGGTGAATGGGTGAGTCACACGCGCGGTTAAAAGGACGTGTTGGCGGGAAGTTGAGCCGTCACGACGTTTCATTGGGGGCACGCGCGGCTGAGATGACGTCTGAAGGGATAAGGTAATGATGGCTTTCTAGGCAATTACTGAAATACCCCGATTTCCCCAACTTCTCCAGCAAGATAGGAAGTAAAAGACCATGATACCCTGAGCGGTAGAGAGGTGCATGAAAAACTGGAAAGAAGGGGCGCGATAGAAAGCAGCGACAAAAGAGATAAGGCGATAAGAACCAAGACACCAAAGCGACAAAATAACAAAGCAACAAGGTGATAGGACAGCAAAGCGATAAAGCGACACAACGTAAGCGATCCGAGTCATAAGTAAACCCTCAGCCAAGCAAAGCTCGACTAAGGGCTTGGGGGCAATTGATGGGCCTAGCCCGACGAAGTCCAAAGGCCCACACGACGGCCCACGAGGCGACCCACATGGTAGCCCGAACACAGCGGCTAGGGCAGGGGGCCCGGACTCAGGCGGTAAATCAGATGGGCCGAACAGGCAGGCCCAGGAGGTGGAGTGAGGCCCAAAGCGACGGCCCAACTCGGCGGCCTCCTAGGGTTACTCGGCGACACTTAGGTTTCCAAGACAGAGCGGACACGTGTCAACATCCTACGGGAGCTACAAACGAGTGGCTAAGATTCAGCCTTGGCGACCAAGGCAGGGGTACTATAAATACCCCCGCACACCCTATTAACCAGGAGACAACACTTTGACCCAGCGGACAAACGCTCCGCGGTACGTTACTCGCCTCCCTCTCCCATTCCTTAAACTGATCGCCTCCCCTTTTCCTTGAACTAACTACCCCTACACTACTTACGAGGTACACCACTCCCGGAAGACCCACGGGCTTGGGCTTCCCTTATTGGGCCAGGCGACAAGGCTGGAACAACTTTGTACAGACTATTGAGACGAAAAAATTCAAAGTGTCATCATTGACAGTCCCATACATAAATGATGTCCCAAAAATTAGGATCTCTCTCCAGCCAACTCGTTATTCAACTGAGAAAATAGTTTGCCGAAAAGATATCTCGTTCATATGAGATGAAAAGCTTAAAAGAACAAGTAAAAAATATTGATCGTTAGATTAAATGAATGGCTAAGATTAATGCTGCGTTGGAGACATCATTATTATTGTTATCTCCGGAACTGTGCTCTCTTCTCCACCTCCAAATTATGAGGTTAAAATGAAACATTTTTTCGTCTGGTTTATTAAATTTAGGTCAAATAAACAAATCTAGCCAAACTTTTTATTATCATGTCAAATCTATCTAGTTGACCAAATTAATCGTTAACTTTTTAACACTGTATGTCACATCAGCTGCCACATCAGAATATTAATAATAAATTTATGGAATAAAAAAGTTCAATTAAATCTAAACTTAAATAAAATAAATCAATAAATAAATTTAATTTTAAAAAAAATGATTTCATTCCAACTTCCAACAATCTACCTTAACCTTGTCCATTTCCTTTCCTGGCATTCCAACCCACCCTTCCCATCCTTATCCCCTGAAACCTTACAGATGTGGGAAAAGCCCGAGATATCAAACACCGTTGCCAACGGCGACGACAACACCATCATCGATAGTCGAGGACAATGACTAACAGGAAGAGCCAGGTCCTGCTCGAAGGCTACGTCGGTCTCTCGAACAACAGTAGTGCGGAGGATTATTTGAAGAGGGCCAAGAGCTTGATAGACGACGATCTAGATGAGCTGAAGGGGTGTTTGGATCTTGTGGTGTTTGGATCTTGGGTTTGGTGTTTTCCATCCTCCCCCTCTCTCTCCAGATTTCCGATCGTTGGTCGATTATTCCTCCTCTGTTGGACCCGTAGAAGAAAGACGGAACAAGAGAGTCGATGTCTACGACAGTGAGCATTGTACCTCTGGATTGAAATTGTTCCGGTTGAGTAGATCTGGACGAAGAGTAAGGGCAGGGGATCAAGAAATCTACTTTTCGCCTCCGTTCGTTTCTCCGTCCCATTTGTGGCTTTTGGGTTTCTCCGTCGAGTTCAAATTCTGACATGTTTGGTGATATACAGTTGGGAATTTTTCTCAAGCCCTTAATCCTCCGGTTGACTTGAATAGAAAAGATGCTTGGAGAAGTATAAGAGGAAGAAGACATCTCCTTTATTGAATTAGATCTAATCCCCACCCCAAATCGTTGTTGCTCTTGAGCTCTTCTTTGTCGGTAACACTTTTTCTTCTTCACCAACCCACTCTCCCCTTTCACTACTTCTCGTAATGGGAAGGATTTAATGTAGAACTACTATTGAATACATAAGTAGTGTTGGAAGGATTGAATGAATTGACATCAATGGTGTTGGAAGGATTTAGTACGGAGCCAATACCAAGGGGTAGTGTTTGTTGGATATGAGTTCTCATCGGCAGAATGATGTTGACAGGATGAGGAAGGAAAAGACGACAGTGGAGGCGGTGGGTAGGGATTTTGGGTAGATTAGAATGGTAATCGGAGGATTTTGTTTGGTTTATTTTAGTTTTTAATTACTTTTATGTTATTTTGTAATCAATATATTTATTTTGTTAATTATTTATAAATGAATGATAATGTGTTAAAATTTGTTATGAAGTTGCCGCCAAAGTTGGCACATCATATATTAAATTTCATCTTATGTTAGTTTGGATGGAAAGGTAAATGGAACTTTTTAAAATGGCTAATTTGAGTTTTTCAAACCAAGTGGCTAGATTTTACATAAACTGAAAAGGTTTGGCTAGATTTGTGTATTTGACCATAAATTTAAGAACACGGATTAATGTTTTGTAAAATTTTTTATAGTTGTTTATAATAATTCGAGATGAGCATTTCTGAAAAAATTGAGTTTTTTTTTTAAATTGCCTTTGTAATTTTTTTATAATTTGTCATTGTTTCAGTGATGGTTAACACTATGTTTGGATTATGTGCACACTTGTACATGT
The DNA here is from genome assembly GCA_034768395.1 of Linum lewisii. Taxonomy (NCBI): domain Eukaryota; kingdom Viridiplantae; phylum Streptophyta; class Magnoliopsida; order Malpighiales; family Linaceae; genus Linum; species Linum lewisii. The sequence goes on from CM068304.1 coordinate 24,599,034, forward strand.
TAGCTTGCTCATGTCTCTATAATTCAGTAATGTATACTCACACCACTCATTCTCTGGAGCAATTCACCCCACCTATTAATTAGAGCAACTCACATAAGTCATTAGTTATCGACATCCAACTCAACTTTCTATAAAATACAACTTCTGAAATCGGAGAACAATCACACCTCTCATCACTTTCCTACAACTTCCCACGTCAAACTCACAAACCACACATGAGTCAAAATCTCCCTCAAACACATAATCGTCTGATGAGCAAGAGTATGAAAATCTTAAATGTTTGAAGTTCAACACCAGCCAGTGTTATCTAAACCGGACCGGCCGGCCGACCAGTAAAACTGGGAACTGGACCAAGATTCGGTCCGGTCGGCCTCTAAAACAACACTGGCTGAATGAGCCTCTGGAATCCGGATAAACCGGGCGACCCGATGTGGCCGATTTTCGCCGACCTGGAACAATTAAAAAATTAAATCCTATCAGTTTCTAAAATCGTGAATTTGACTTATGCTTCCTCTTCAAGTTGCTGCTTTAATGCTTAGTACTTTGTTTTTTTATAATGGCTACGGCAGGTGGCTTGTTTGATTTGGTGTGTTGGCTGATTTGGTGTATTGACTTTTTGGGAGCAAGTTGCTGCATTTTCAGTTAGATGGGGTTGTTGTGTTGGTTTGATGAAGGGCTGGGTTTTAGTGTTATAAATACTTATACATAGACTAGTTGGTGCATATCCGTATGCAAAGTGATTTGGGATGAAGCTCGATGTTATTTTTGGGTAACTTTTGTCTATTTTCTGCAATTTCTTGCAGCCAATGAAGGGATCATTTTGCTTAGCTTCTGTTTATGTTTGATTTCTGCAATCTCTTGCAGCTAATGAAGTATTGTGGATTGAATTAGGTTGTAGACACATGTGCTATAAGTCTTGCCAATTGCTGTAACATTAGGATATCTATATATGGTGGGATGAAGCAGAATTTCATTAAACAGGTTAGATGCATTAAACCAGAAATGAAACCAAATGTAAATACCAAGCTGTTTCTGTCCTCAAGATACATGTTCTGCGAGTTAGAAACAGGATTTTAGTATCATTGGCAACAATGTCTGACACAGTTCATGACAGTTTATATGTGATCTGAAGGGTGTTGGAGCTGAATGACTGGGTTATAGAGAAATTCTGCTTTGTTTGTGCTTTGTTTAACTGTTTCTGCTTTGTTGGTTTAAGGGCTTAGGTTGGTAGCTGTTTCTGCTTTGCTGTAGTGCTGGATTAGTGACACTAATGGCTAAAGAAAATGAAAGTTTCCTAGTGACACTAATGCTTTGTTTATTAATCATTGAAAGTTTCCTTACAGATGGATACAAGTACCAGTGGAGATGGACTTTCGAATAGGAATTCAAGTTCTACGGCTTCAACAAAAGGAGTGGGAGTTAAGCAGAAAACGGATATAGCTTGGAACTACTTTGAAGAACTCGTAGAGGAAAACGGAAACAAGGTATTCTGATGTCTATGTTGTGCAAAAGTATATAAAGGAGGTGAAATTAATAGAATGAAACAACATCTTGCTGTAATTCCTGGACAAATAAGTAGATGCTTGAAAGTTTCTTATGATGTTTGTGAGAAAATTCAGTTGAATCTAACAGGGTTCAACTTGAACAAACTTGAGAAGAAGAAAGCGGATGCATCAGTTGGTATGACTTTTCATGAGGATAGGGATACTAATAATGTTGTTCAGAATGATGCACCACTTAATACGATGGATGAGTTGACTAGATTAGGAAGTGGTGGTCCAGTAAGAGAGGCTAGTGTTGATGATTACTTTGCTCTTAGAACCGTAGTTGGTGCTCAACTTGGAATTAAGGCTGCTTTAGCAGGTAAAGAAGCACTTCATAGAGCTCAATTGATGGTTGCTAAGTTTTTTTATGATGTTGGATTTGCTTTTAATGCTGCATATTCTCCCTACTATCAAGCATCTTATAGTGCAGCTGCTGCTATTGGTCCTGGATTTGTTGTGCCTTCATATCATGCTCTTAGGACACATCTATTAGCTGATTGTAAGCGTGAATGTCAATTACTTGTGGAAGGTATCTTTGATGTCTGATGGTTGGACTGATAAGCAAGGTAGAACTTGATAAACTTCCTGATTTATTGTTCTAGAGAGATGTGTTTCATTAAATCTGTTGATGCAACAAAGGAGATCAAAACTACAAAGGTTTTGTTCAAGATGTTTGATGAGGTGATTAAGTGGATTGGTGTACCTAATGTTGTTCAAGTTGTGACTGATAATTCATCAAATTACTTGAAGTGTGGTAAGGTTATTCATAGGATTTACCCTCACATTTATTGGGCAGCTTGTACTGCACATTGCATCAACTTGATTGTTAAAGATATTGCAGCTCTGCCGCATGTTAGTGAGTTGTTTGCAAAGGCATCTAAGATCTCAGTGTTTGTTTATAACCATCAACCAGTTTTGAATTGGTTAAAGGCACGAAAAGGTTGGAAAGAGATAGTACGACCTACTTTAACAAGGTTCGTAACTCATTTTGAAGTGTTGAAGAGTACTTATGCTCACAAGGCTAATTTGTGGGCTTTGTTTGGAAGTGAGTTCTATATAGCTGATTCAAGTTCAAGTACTAAAAAAGTGATGAATGTGGAGAAAATCATTTTAGATAACATGTTTTGGGGTGATTGCTTGGAGATAGTGAAGGTTGTTACTCCTATCATGAAGTTATTGAGGTTTGTTGATTCAGATGAGAAACCTTCACTTGGTTATGTGTATAAGGGGATGACACTGATTATCGAAGGGATCAAGAGTATCTACCCAGACAACGAACCCAAGTACAAACCTTTCATTGACATTGTTGAGAAACGGTTTGATAAACATTTCAGAGGAGATATGCATAGGGCAGCTTACTATTTCAATCCAGCACTTGCCTATAACCATACGGACACTCCTATAGAGTTTGTGAAGTCAGCTGTTCTGAATCTTTTGAGTTGAAAACATATTGTACTGATGGTATGGCAGCTCTGAATGAACTGAAGATGTATGAGGAAGCAAAGGGTAGTTTTGGAAGAGAATTGGCTATTCGAGGAAGAAGTGAGCTTCATCCAGGTAATTTTGTTATAACAAAGTTACTTTATCGTTGTGCTTGTACTAGTATTTTTAATTTCTGAATTGTTCATAATTGTTTTCTAGATGTATGGTGGAGTACATTTGGTGATAGTGCACCTACTCTTCAAAAGATTGCAATCCGACTACTTAGCCAAACATCAATATCATCTGGATGTGAGCGTAATTGGAGTGTGTTTGAGCGTATTCATACTGACAAGAGGAACAAGTTGGAAGAAGACAAGTTGTGTGATCTTGTTTTTGTCAATTACAATTTGAAACTGAAGAACAAGTATGTGATATTTGGTTTTGTCTATGATGAGTTGAATACATGGTATACAAGTTTGAATGTTATGTTTACTTGCAGAGACCACTACAACACAGAAAAGTTGAACACTGGTCCATTTGACTTTGAGTGGATTAGTAGTACTGATTTTTGGGTCGTGGATGATCAAGGTTCAACTCCAACTCCAGAACTTAATTATGAAGAGTTGATGGCAGCTTTAGATGAGGAAATGGGTCGAACAACGATTGGAGCGGATGAAGGTACAAGTAACGCAGACAGACTGAAGGTATCTCTTTCACTAGATTATGAATTTTTTGGTTACTTTACAATACTTTTCTATACATGTGAATCATTGATGAGTGATGAATCATATGTTTGTTGTTTAGCTGATGCAATATCAAGTACTGGTTCTGACTCTGAAGATGTTGCTGACATTGGAGATGAAGTTGCTCAATATGAGAATCTTATGGATACTGGTCCTAGTGGAGTTTGTCGAGATGATCAAAATACTCGATATCTCTTTGACGATACCTCTCTTTTTTAGATGTCGTGTTTATGTATTGGTGTGTTTCAGTTTCTAACTTTTCGAAATATTGTGTTGTGGTATGTATTATTGGTGGGATTTGGTTGCTATGTTTATGCACTATGAATTATAGATTATAAACTTTGAATGGTGAATGGATTTTGGATCATAAAAATTTTGTGTTTATAGTTACCCGTTTTTACGGTTTGATCCCGGTCGGACCTCTAACCCTTGAACCTTTTGCTGGACCGGTTCGATGTCCGTTCCGGTCCTGACAACACTAACACCAGCTACATCTCTGTCATTTAACGAAAGAATGAGCAATACATCACCGCCAAACCCTAGATTGTTGCCTCACACGACGTAATAGGGAAGTTGTTCAGTGATGCTTGCTGGATGACTACTACGGACGCGATGAGGCAAAATCTCAGAAGGCATTTTCATATGCATTTGATGTTGTTTCGACACATTTTTATGGTGTGGTGGAGGTCGGCCCAACATTTTCTAAAAGACTTGATGTTGTTGGTCGTTGGTCACTATCACCTGAATCAAAGATCATTGTCGCTCTTACGTTCAGTTGCACCGCTGACTCTCTTGATGAATAGTTCTAACTCACTAAGAGTACTGCCTTGGACAACCTAAGATAATTTTACCCTAAATATCATGATTATGAATTTGTTGCTACCAATCAGAACTAAAACAAGAGAACACACTAACAGTATCTAGAGGGGAATGTGATGATCATTCGTGATGGCTATGAACATCGAAGGATGAAGAGAGATTTAGTCGATTATACTTGGAAGGAGGTCAACCGACAATAGTTTGCATTAAAGTGTGTTTAAGCATGTGTGCATTTGTTCAACATGTGAATTGTGGAAGATGGATGAGATGATGATTAAGGTCTATGTGAGATGTTGGGAATTGGATTGGAAAGTGTTGAATTATGATGGAAGGTGATATGTTTGGTTGTGTATAATAAATGATAGAACCGGAAGGAGCCTGTACTGCCCCCTAGATTGCACCGAGGTGCTATTGTGTCCCTGAGGGGTATTGTGTGGTGTGGCCATGAATCATTTTAACAGCGGTTGAGGATGCGTCTTTGGGAACCCCCTACTACGGTTCGGGGTGCGTTTGTTGTGAGCGGGCAGAGGTGGTACGGGATAACTCCTTATGGCGCCTAATAACTCACTTAGTGAATTGAAATGTGATCGATGATTGTGTGTGATGACACTCAATTTTACATGATTATCAGCCTCATTTAAGCTACATTTCCTTGTTTGAATATCGGGTTTTAGGGTAGTTTAGGTTGTTTTCACCTAATTGCTCTAATTCTTGCCGTTTCGGTTACTTTGGCCCGTTATAGGTCTATTTGATGGTTTTCTAGTGTTTTTAAGATTACACAGGTTTTTGCCGTTAAATACGTAGCCACAGACGAGCTCGGGAAGCGAAGGAACCTCAAGGAATGCCCTGAGATCAATCCAAAAGTCAACCAAGCCAGAAGAAAGCACTGCCCCGATTTTAACTAGAGTTTTCAGCAAGACATCCAAAGTCTTCGCCGAAAACTAATGCAAAAATTTCACAGTCGAAGACAGGGATCCAGCCGAGGTTTCCACTGAAGTCTTCGGCGAAAACTTGAGTTTTCGCCGAAAACTAATTCCTTTTCCGGCTAGGATTCTGAAACCGTATAAATATTAAACTGGCGGCTACAATGAAAGGACGATTTATTCATTATTAAAATTAGACTTTTTAGAGTTCGAGAGATAGAGTTGAGAGAGTTCGAGGAGCCGGGAAGAGATTGTGACGCCATCCTTCCATCTCAGAGAGCTCGGTGCTAGGAGTTGAAGATCCAGGAGATTGAAGCTTCACAGATTCATCTGAAATTAGGTTTTACAGTTCTTCTCTGTTCTTCCTGTGTGAATATGTATTCTTTGTTTGTCTTTGATTCTTTTGTTTTTAATATGAGTAGCTAAACTCATAGAGCTTAGATTAGATGAACCCTAAGTGACCCGGGGTTTTAAAGCGGTCACGGATCGGCGGTAATTAAATCCAGTTTCAATCAGTTTCTCTTGCATGTTTGGTTTGTTCTTTATTGCTTTTGTGTTTCTTTTCTAGCTTGATCACCTAGTTAAGATTCTAGTTAAGCTGAGGATAGTAGCGAACATTCACCTCACTTCAAAACACCAAATCAATAATTAACCTATTCATTGGAACAATTTCTCTTTGTAGGAACCAGTTAGGGTTAATCCTCTGCTAGAGTAACTCATTAATCACTAGTAATCGCACCAGTTAGTTTTCCGTTGCAGAAGTGAATGCACGGGCGGTCAATTAATCTTGGTAGTTAGATCGGATAAAGCGAACGTTCGCCAGTCTTAAGCCTAAGGGTCAGGAGTTATGGTGGTGTCTGAGAACTGAATGATTCGGGGTTGAAAACCGATGGTCTTGTGATCGCCAATGTTCTTGTGATCTTAGGGGGATTTGAAATCTAAGCTTGTCTGTCGTCTCGTAAAGTCAAACAATCTTTTAATTTGTCTTTTATCTTAATTCCTTTTTAATTTCTCTGCTTCATAGTCTAGAAGTCGTGGAACTCACACCACGCACAACTTGTTTAAACCTGAGTAATTTGCCAGTTCATTTGAGTAGACGATTAGAAGAAACCCCGTGGAATACGATCTGCTTAGCTTTTAGCTTGGTAGTATTTGATCACTATTTTACAGCGCATCAAATTGGCGCCGTTGCTGGGGACCTCTTCTAATTGTTTGAAAGAAGAGTCAACATTTTATTCTTCTACCTTTCCATCTTTCATTTTTCCATCACACTTCGATTTTACACCGATTGTGTTTGTTTTTGTTCTTTGCAGGTTGTTTTCAGGTTTATGAACCGCCGTATACTCGTTCTCAGTCTAAGTCTAGCAAGTCTTCTACTTCAGACAAGCCGGGTAGTTCTGCTCCATCTAGGCAACCGCGAGTTCCGAAGCAATCTACTACCGTCCCGCCTTCATCTTTTACTCCAATTAAGATTGAGGAGCCGAAGGAGAGCTACTCATCTTCATCCTCATCCGCTTCATCCACCACATCACTTTCGCCAACGCCTTCTCCTAGAATGGACGACCATCTACCGCCTCCTCCACTGCCGCCGCCGGCTCAGAGAAGTCTTGCCGATTATAACAAACCGAGCGTGACTAGCTTTTGATCCTCTATCTCTGTGCCGCGTAATGACGATGATCCCGACTATGAGATTAAGATCCTCTTCCTAGGAATGATCTCTAGGGACGTGCAGTTTGAAAGAAGGTCGCACGACAACCCTTGCACTCACTTGGCGGACTTCATATCTCTTTGTGAGACATTCAAGAATGAGAATCTCGACAAGAACACCTTGTGCTTGCGGGCCTTTCCATTCTCTCTTCGAGGACCCGCCAAGAGATGGTTAAATAGCAAGCCTCCCGGTTACTACACCGACTGGGACAAGCTGGCTCTAGATTTTGTTGAAGAATACTTTCCTCATTCCAGAATAACTGCCTACAAAGATAGTATCTCAAGGTTCAGACAGAAGGAAGGAGTAAGCTTATACGACGCTTGAAATGAATTCTAGGAGCTCCTCTACAGCTGCCCCCACCACGGTTTCGAGCAAAGGCAACTAGCTAAGACCTTTGCTCGAGGAATGAACGAGGAGTCATTACAATGGGTCAACTCCTTAGCTGAGGGAGATATCACTGCTCTTACACCAGAAGCGGCTATGCTTCACTTTGCTGATTGCGCTTCCAAGTCAAGGAATTGGGAGAGACAGACAGAAGGAGCTCGAAGCAAGCTCAATATTGAAGAGTAAGTCAAGGCGGAAATCGAGAAGCACTTGAAGAAGTCTACCACGCCTATCAAGCCTCCATCGGCCTCTATTTTTGTTGCTGGCTGCCAATGGTGTGGCGCCTATGCTCACAACGGAGGTCACTGTCAGAATTTTGGTAGAGCAGAAGTCTGGTCTGTCGAAGAAGTCGACTTCATTGGTCAAGGCTTCGGCAACAATCAACAAGGTTATACTGGTTACCGACAGTTCCGACAACCGCAACAACAAGGAATTTTCCAAGAGCGACCTCCTTACAACTTCGGAGCAAATCAGAATCAGAATAACCGACCATCAGGGTCATTTCAAGATCAGAAGCCAAACAATCAAACTGGAGGTATCTACCAACGACCCCACCGGAACCAAGGCAACTACGGTACAGCTCCTAGCAATCGCCAGAACCAGTATCTGATCAACAACTATTAGGGTCAGCCTTAGAGACCACCGCCGCATGACAGCAAGGACAGTGAGTTGGATAAGAAGCTGAATCAGATCATCGCTAGGCTCAATGATCATGATAGCCAATTCAAGGCTCAAGCTCTCCTAAATCAAGAACAGAATGCACAAGGCCATAGAGTGGAGGGTCAAGTGAACAACATCGCTAGCATGCTCTCTAGTGGTCGCCCCTTCGGTAAGCTACCAAGCCAAACAGAAACAAACCCGAAGAACGCGCACGTGAAGATTGTCTCCACTCGGAATTGCAAGAATCCGGCCGCCGCTTCTCCTCCCAATCCGGCCATGATTTCTGATGTTGTAGTTGTTGATACACCGGAGATCAAGGAATACGAAGAGAAGACACCTTCGCCAAAGCGTAGGCGCGCACCTTAGCCCCCTCTTGCTCCGTATCAACCAAGAATCCCATTCCCCAATGCATTGCGAGGTGGAGAATTGAGCAGCATAGTTCGTTGAAGAAGAAAGAAGCATCCTCCATGCCTTCCAAGGAAGAATGCTCCGTCGTTCATGACCAGAAGCTCTCCATACCAATCCCAGCTAAGTGCTCTGATCCTGGTTCCTTTACTATACCTTTAATCATTAATGATATTGAAGTCGAGCGTAGTCTAGTTGATCTAGGTGCGTCTATAGATGTCAAGCCTATTTGTTTGTATGAGAAACTCAACCTAGGAGAATTAAAACCTACTAGCATGCATTTAGTGTTCACTGACAAATATTTAAAGATGCCTAGGGGGATAATTAAGAACGTAATCACTAACTGTGGCCCCTTCACCTTCTTAGCGGACTATGTAGTAATGGATACTCGAGAAGACGATGCTACTCCTCTGATAGGTCGACCTTTCATGGCAACATCCGGCATGACAATCAATGTACCTAACGGATCGCTGACATTAAGGGTCGGGAAAGACACTGTAACATTCCGTCTTAAGGATGATATGAAGTACATTACCAAAGGAGAAGCTCATTGTCTTTCTGTTGAAACTGTAGAGTTGGCCTCGGTCAACTCCGTCACTAATGTCGTCCCTAGTGTTTCTTCAAACATAGCTGTCTAAGGTGCTGAACAGGTTATCAAGCAAAAGAAGAAGACGCCAGTGGAGAAGCCAAAGAAGAAGGAGGAACTGAAAGCCTCCTCTTCTAGATCACCTCAAGCTAAGAATCCTGGCGAGGCGAAGAAGAAGAACGAAGGAAAGACCAAAGAGGTGTGGAGGCCAATCACTAAACCGCCCCCTCCCGAGCCAATCGCTCCGCCTTCTTCTACCAAACCACCAAAGAAGGATGTGCAGCCGCAAGATCTGTTCGGACCCTTCGAAGTAACCGGCCACCTTCCCGACGGATGAACCCTACTGACTCATATTAATGGGAAGTGCTTCTTACTCACTGGCGGTAAACTGAAGCTATATTTCGTCAATACTGACGCGAGCGTGAAGGAGATCCTGAGTTGGGATGTCTCCTAACACGATCCAGGTATCGTCCAGCTCAAGGACGTTAAGCAAGAGCGCTTCGTGGGAGGCAACCCATGGCTGGAGTCAGTTTTTGAATTCTTGAGTCAGTCTCATTTCTAGAGTCGGTTCGGGAGAGCCAAAAGTGTCCTTTGTGTTATCTTTTATTTTCCTTGTGTGTGCCTTGTGTCCTCGGTTAAGTTCCAATTTATTTGGGATTGTTCCGGCCTTTGTTGATTTTATTATGATTTTTCAAAGTTTGGCGGAATTTCAGAAAATATTTTAAAACTGCAGGTCTTAGTTTTCGCCGAAAATTGCACTACTTATCGGCGAAAGCTTCTTTTTGAAACCTCCTGTAAATTTCTGACTAGTTTTTGAATTACTTTTCGGCGAAGACTTTTCTCAAAATCGGCAGATAGTTTTTCAAACTTTTCTTTGGCGAAAACTTTTACTCTTTTCGCCTAAAATTTTCAGAAAAATCCAAAACTCCCCCCTATCTTTTCATTTTTTTCCGGATTCTCTCTCTCCCCCTCTCATTTTCGAAAACGCCGAACAGCCCCTCCCTACTTCCCTTTTCGTCGCCACCGCGTTGAAACCCTCCACTACCACCGTCGCCGCTCCCCTCCCCTCGTTCCCCTAAACGTTTTCGCACCTAGATCGTCCAAATCGGAGCTCTCTAGCCCTGGTTCCACGCGAAACGCCATTTTTGAGTTTTTCGCCGATTCTTTCTCGTACGTTCAATTTCAGCCAACATGTCTTCAAGGTTAGTTGTTGGGTTTTTCACTGCTAATCTTTTTTCGTGTAGATTGCTGAATTTCGTCAAGTTTGACTTCGGTTGACTTTTTCGGTCTACCTCGATTTGCGTGTCTGCTGTTTCGGTGTGATTTTTGCAGAATTGTTTGAACCTAGATGATCTAGTATACTCAGGGAATATTGTGCCATGCTTTGATGATATTTGAACGAGAATTACTATGCTTAATTGATGATTCTATAATAGTTTTGACTTTTATGGACTTTCGGTTTGACCATGGATTGTTAAAGCTTATATGGTTGCCCGGTCCATTTCTATGCGTGCCTATTAATGATTGATTGCTGTTGAGCCTATGATTGTGCCTTGTGATATCGTTGATCGTGTTTAGCTCTGCGTAATTGCCAAATTTTGCGAGGTGTTGACTTTTTCATGAATGTCGGTTTGACTTTGACTACATGATGTGCATTGGCTTCCCTATTTATCCATTTGCTTCCCTTATGATAACTTTTGGTTCCGGTTGTTAGATTAGCTTATCCCCACTCGGATTCTCTCGTTTCCTTGTGAAATTGAGTTTTTCGACCAAGTGTGGGGTAAGATTGGTTTGACTAATGTGGTTTGAATTTTTTATATCTTTTAGGAACAGGGGTAAGAGGTCGAGAGTCGCACCCAGTGGTCCAGGATCCACCTTTGCCGCTCCCGACGCCGGAGCTAGTTCCAGAGTACCCGCTCCCGCCACTCCTGCCATCATGGTCCTCCACCGGCCTTCCCGAACCGCCAGGGGTTCCACCCCTTCATTGCCAGGTTGCCGGAGCACCACTTCTAGCACTACCAAAGGATCCAGCACATACCTGTGCCTGACGTGCGCCCCCTCTCTCTGGAGTCTATCCAGGAGTATGATGAGGCTTGGTTCAACAAAGTCTCCAACTCTCTCCCAGCTACAGGGCTTCTGGAGCTGACCACCACTGCGGATGACTTTCCTGTTATCGCGCTCCAGGAGTTCTGGGCCACCTTCGAGCTGGACACTCACAAGTCCAGACAGCACAAGAAGGTCATCTCCTTCTTCTGCGGTGGGGTGTATAGAGAAATCTCTTATGACGAGTTCGCCGACCACCTCGGCATCCCACACGAGCACTATCACGGCCACCACCTCGGTTGCGGCGACAACAAGGCCAGGGGTCCTAGCTATGACGCACTCTGGAGCCACATCACAGGAGTGTCGGGTGCCCAGACCACAACACCATCGGTTCGGTCTCTCACTAATGACACTCGATTTGACGTGATTATCAACCTCATTTAAGCGATATTTCCTTGCTTAAGACATGGTTTTTAGGGTAGAATAACGAATATTCAATCAATTGCTCTATCTCGTGCCATTTGTGTTACCCTGGCCCGTTTCGGGTCTATTTGATGATTTTCTAGTGTTTTTATGTTAGCACAGGTTTTTACCGTCAAATAAAGTAGCCAAAGACGTGTCTAAGGCATTGGAACCTCGAGGAATCGCACCGAAATTGATCCAAGGAGCCAATCAAGTCGAACCAATTCCTGCCCCGGTTTACACTATAGTTTTCGCCGAAAATCCCTTAGTGTTTTCGGCAAAAACCCTAGCACAAATCCACTGATGTCAACGGAAGGATGTTTTCGGCGAAAACACTAAGTTTTCGCCGAGAACTGTTGAACTGAAAACCACAGAAGAAATCAGCCGGCGGTCATCCACTTTTGCACTAGGATTTTCGGCGAAAATTCCTTCCTATTTTCGGCGAAAATCTTAGTTAAAATCCGGCGGTATTAGGGTTAAGTATAAATACTTAACCGGTGGCCCAAATAAAGGAATATACTTTTCAGAATCATAATTTCCAACTAATACCGATTACTTCAGAATTCTCTCAAGTTCTGGAGCAGAGTTAGAGTCCGATGAGCCGGAAAGAGATCGTGACGCCATCCCTTCCATCTCGAAGACTCGGAGCTAGGATTGCAGTTTACCGGAAGATCGAAGTTCTGCCGGAGTCGTCTCATTTAGGTTTTTCAGATCCTTTTCTGTTCTTCCTCTGTATGATGAACTCTATCTTTGTCTTTGATTGTTTTGTGAAAAACATGAGTAGCTAAACTCTTAGAGCTTAGACTAGATGAACCCCAAATGACCCAAGGCTTTAAAGCGGTCACGGATTGGCGGTGATTAGATTCAAAGTTCAATCAGTTTCTCTTTCATGTTTGATTTGTTCTTCATCGTGCATGTTTCTTGTCTGGATTGATCACCTAGATTAGATTCTTGTTAAACCTTACTTCAAAACATCAAATCGAACAATTAACCTTATAATTGGAGTGTGCCTTTCGTAGGAACTGATTAGGGTTAATCCACTACAAGAGTAACTCATAAATCGTTAGTAATTCCACCAGTTAAGTTAAGTCGTTGCGAGAGGCGACCGTACCCGGGCGGCTAATTAATCTTGGTAGCTAGAACGGATAGAGCGAACGTTCGCCGGTCTTAAACCTAAGGGTCAGGAGTTATGGTGGTGTCTTAGAAATTGATTGAATGAGAATTGAAATCCCCTGATCTGTTGATTGCCTATGCTCTGGTGAACGAAGGGGGATTCGAAGTCTAAGTTTGTTTGTCATCTCTGTTTTCAACCCTAATTTCCAATCTGTTTTCAGTTTCATTTTTTAATTTCCCTGCATTTCTAAGAATTAGAAGTCGTGGAACTCACACCACGCACGAAGTGTTTAATCTGAGTAATTTGTCAGCTTATTTGAGTAATCGATCATTAGAAGACCCGTGGAATACGATCTACCCTAGTCTGCAGCTCATCACTCACCCCCTCTTTAGTTTTATTCATGTTGTATGGAATAGGTCCTTGTTGTTTGCTCCAGAGAAGGATCGCCACCATATCAGCCGAGAGGAGCTTCTACTCCTCCGGGCTATCTACGAGAGTTACCGCCTCCACCATGCCTTGGTTAATTAATTGATTTGGCGTTCTAAAACAAGGCAGACGTTCACCAACTATCCTTATTTGAACAAGAAACTAATCTAGGTGATCAAGCTAGAAAAGAAACAAGAATTAAGAACAAATCAATTATGAAAAAGAAACTGTCTGAATTAGAATCTAATTACCGCCGATCCGTGACCGCTTTAAAGCTCCGGGTCACTTAGGGTTCATTGCATCTAAGTTTAAAACCTATATTTAATACTTTCCATCTCGCCTCAACGTCCGTGCCACCTCGTCGACTGCTGTTCTCCATCCAAAGGTTGCCTGATCCCTGTCGGCTGTCCAATCCTCGCCGTCTGCTATCCTCCTTCCCACCACGTTGTTCCATTGTTAATGCTGGATCTATTAAGATCTTCAAATAAATAAAGATAGAAAGAGTGATTTGGAAGAAGAATAGATGAACCAAGAAGAAAGAAGTTGTAGGTGAAAACTCAAAAGTGAAAAGAAGAATACAAAGAGAGAGAAATTGACAGAAGAAAAATAGAAAAGAGAGGCGGCTCCTGCAAAAAAAAGTGTGGATGTGAGACCGCGTAGAGTTTCTTTATTTCTATAAATTTATATTTGACACTTAAATATTTTTTCTTTAGAATAAATGCCTAAAGTATTCCATGATAACATAATGATACATATATATTTAAAAGATTACAAAGACTGGTTTTAATGGTTTGATCCCAGTTGAACCTTTAACCCTCGAACCTCTCACTTGACCTGTTCGACGACTAGTCCGGTCCTGACAACATTGGTTATAACCAGTGTTATCAGAACCAGACCGAACCGATCGGTTCAACCGGAAAAACTGGGAACCGGGACTCAGCCCGGTCCGGTCTGCCCTTAAAACGCCCCTAGTCCAATTCAGCCTCTGAACCAGGTCGAGCCGGAAACCCGGGGAAATCGGTCGACCCGGATGAAGCGGTTTCAACCGGTTTCCGTTAGTTGCCGCACTCCTCCTTCAGTCTTGGTCGAGAAAAAACAAAATTCTGAAAATAATCAAACGACTTGAATGATTTTGGCTAAATTCGTACTGGTCATTGCTCAATCCTTTGATTTAGCAAGGGTCAAATGCATTTTTATCGCATTTTTGGTTCTCTTCTTCTCTAGTTTAAATATTATCTCCGTTTCTAGATCTGGAAATTAATTGCACCAAGAAGAAGATTGGAGAAGTAGAACGAAGACCAAGAAGATTAAAGAAGACGAAGGAGGTTGAAGACCGAAGAAACAAATGGGGAAAATATAGGAGATCAAATAAGAAGATTGGAGATCGATTAAAAGTGGAAGATTTACTGAATTAAAAGAGGAAAATTTACTGGTTTAGTGTTGTACAGAAGAGAAAGAGTGAATGAAAGGGAATAGGAAAGAGAGAACGACGCAGTGAAGGGGAAGGGAATATGATAGGTTAGGGTTTTAAAATGTAATATATATAACCTTATGATGGGCCCGGCCCGCCAGCATCCTGAGAGCCCAGACAGCGGCCCACACGCAGCGGTCAACACCGACGGGTTGGACCTAGGCAATAGTTTAGGCGGCCCAGACAATCAAGCCCAAGAAGTAAAAGAAGGCCCAAAGCGACGGCCCAACGCGGCGGCTCATAGGGTTCCAAAACGAAGCGAACACGTGTCGACATCCTATGGAGACTACAAACGAGTGGCCAGGATTCAACCTTGGCGACCAAGACAGGGGTACTATAAATACCCCCCGTACACTCCATAAACCGGAGGACAACACTTTTACCCAGCGGACAAACGCTCCGCGGTACGTAACTCGCCTCCCTTCCCATTCCTTAAACTGATCGCCTCACTCTCCATTGAACTAACTACACCCCATTATCGCTTACGAGGTTCACCACCCCCTGAAGACCAACAGGTTTGGGCTTCCTCTATTGGGTCAGGCGACGAGGCTGGAACAATTGGCGCGCCAGATAGGGGCGATCATGCGACTTTTCACACAAACTTAAGGCGAATGGCTTCGTCAGCAGTTCCCACACTGGCTAACGAGAGTGGTGAAGGAGGCGATGGGATAACACCTGTCAATCACATCAACCCAAATTCCCGAGCGAATCCAGATCTCACAAGAAACATGGGGCGCGAATTCGAGGACGACTCCGAGTCTCGAAGTACTATCCCCGCCGGTGATGCCTATGGACTACTGGAGCAGCGATTCCGTTCCCTCGAGCAACAGAACGCTGAGCTTACTCAAATGCTGAAAACGGTGATCGCTCAGCAAGCTCAAGCTCTCGGGGCCAACACTCAGGTCAGGCAGTCACCGCAGGACTCTCATCTTGAGGTATTATAGCAATTCCTCCCGGCTACTCAAATCTCCTCCGCACAGTTGGCGGTACGCCAGCCTTTGTCCAGGGTGATCCTGGCCGAGCCACTACCCAAGGGACTAGTACTACCTAACCTGGACAGGTACGTGGGAATGAGCGACCCGGATGAGCACCTGCAGGCCTTCCGGATCACCATGCAAATGCAGCAGGCAGGCGACGCCGCATATTGTCGGGCCTTCCTGACGACACTTGGGGGACGAGCTAGGGAGTGGTGCATGAATCTACCAGAGGGCATCATAACCTCATGGGAATGTTTCGCTAGGATCTTCTCACAGAAGTATGAGTGCAAGAAAACGAGGACAGTCTCGCTGCAGGCATTGGTGAGCTTAAGGCAAAAGCCGAACCAATCGCTGAAGGAGTTCTTCGATGAGTGGACCGGAGTCGTCCAATCCATCAGAATGGTAGATCATGAGATCGCTGCGGCAAGTTTATTCCAGTCGATCCACAACGGCAGATTGCGGGAGTCGCTGCTGCAGGTGGCTCCAAAGTCGCTGTCCGACTTGGAAACCAGAGTACACAAAATTATTTTAATTGAGGAGCAGTTAGCAGAACCTTTACAAGGAGCGGTGAAGAGGGAAGAAAAGTCCGTTGCGGGGAACAAGCAGGCCAAATGGCAGCCCTCCGAGAAACCGCCATACAGGAGAAGTCGCCCTAAAGAGCAAAGGGGGTACCAAGAGAGGGGGTACCAAGAGAGGGGATACCAAGAAAAAAGAACAAATTTCACACCTCTCTCGGAGTCGTGAAGGAAGATCCTGCTGTATATGCAGCATAAAGGACACACCATAAACTGGCCAGGACCGATGTAGACCCCTGCAGATCAGCGAAGTCGCCAGAAGTTCTGCGACTTCCACGACTCCCATGGGCATACCACTGAAGATTGCAGGGAACTGAAGAATGAAATTGAAAGGTGGATAAGCGAAGGACGGCTAAGGGATTTCATCGTAAGCACCAAGCAAAAAAATAAGCCGCAAGAAGAGGATCGCCGTGACAAAGGATAATCACAGGACAAGAAGGGTGATGTCTTCACCCGGCTAAAGGAGCCACAAAGCGGTGAAGATAGCAAGAAGAAGCCCCGTCCTGAGGTGAATCACGTCTATCAAACCATCTTTGGAGGGAGAGCTGCCCAACAAGGAAAGTCAAGAAAGAAGAAACACAAGAAGTAATGATGATAGATCGGGTCAGTCGCCCAGTGTTGGGTTTCTCAGAAGAAGACATGGCTCGTGTAGGAAGTCTGAGTTTGGAGGCGATGGTAATACAGGTAATAACACACAATATCCAAGTGGAGCGAGTAATGGTCGATGAGGGGAGCTCGGCGGATATCATTTTCTGAGAGCTGTACAAGAAAATGAACCTTCCAGCTAGCTTACTCAGGAAGACGAAGATGACCATTTCAGGATTTTCGAGACACACGGTCCCCATCAAGGGAATCGCCACAATGAAGATAACCATCGAAGACGGAGACTTGCAGGTGACGCGATCCGTTGACTTCCATGTCATGGATTGTCAATCTACGTACAACATGATCCTTGGGCGACCAGCGCTAGCCGCTTTCCAAGCGATCTCATCCCCAGTGCACCAAGTATTGAAATTTGCTACTGAAGAGAGAATAGGGTTTGCCTGGGGCACCCGGACATCGCCAGAAGGTGCTACAGGGCGGCAACTAAAAGCACTTGCCTCACCATAAGCTTGGAGGTGGAGAATGGAGGCGAAAGAGTTGTACCAGCAGAGTCAGACGTCCCAATACAGCTTTTTGAGGAAGATGAAAGCAAGACAGTTTGAGTATCGTCCTACCTGGGCGATAAGGAGAAACAAGAGTTGGTTAAGTTGCTTCGAGAGTTTTCGCACCTATTTGCATGGTCGCCAAGCGACATGCCGGGAATCGCTCCAGACATCATCAAACACTCTCTAACGATTGAGCCCGGAAGTCGTCCAATCCAACAAAAAAGATGGAACATTTGCAGGGAGAGGCAGCAGGCTGTGGCGATAGAAGTAGAAAAACTTTTAAAGGCAGGATTTATCAAGGAGGTGCAATACCCTGAGTGGTTGGCTAACGTTGTTCTTATGAAGAAATCGTCAGGAGCATGGCGAATGTGCATCGACTTCACCAGCCTGAATGATGCCTGCCCAAGGACCCGTACCCCTTGGAATGTTATCCTTTTTGGATATGTTCTCAGGATACCATCAGATACCTTTGAATGAGCAGGACCAAGAAAAGACAACTTTCATGACACCAACAGCGAACTACTGCTACCGGGTAATGCCATTCGGGCTCAAGAATGCTGGTGCGACCTATCAAAGAATGATCGATACGTTTTTTGCTAAGCAAATCGGCCAGAACTTGGAAGCATACGTGGATGACCTCTTAGTTAAAAGCAAGAAGTCTGACGGTCATCTAGACGATTTACGAGAAACTTTCAACACACTGTAGGAGTATTCGCTCAGGTTAAACCCTTTGAAGTGTGTGTTTGGAGCGACATCGGGAAAGATTCTTGGGTATCTTATAACCAGGCGAGGAATAGAGGCCAAACCCACACAGATCGCAGCGATTACAGCCATGGCACCTCCAAAGACCATGAAAGAAGTACAAGTTTTGTCTGGAAGATTAACGGCGATCAACCGATTCATCCCCAGGATCGCCGATCAATGCGCCCCATTTTTCGCAACTTTAAAGAATGCATCAAAGTTTGCGTGGAATGACAAATGTAACAAGGCTTTCGAAGAGCTGAAACAATTTTTAATTACTCCTCCTGTACTTGCATCTCCAAAGTTAAATGAAGCTTTATTTCTCTATATCGCAATCTCTCCAAAAGCAGTTAGCGCGGTCTTGGTTTGAAGAGAGGACAAAACCGAACATCCCGTTTTTTACACAAGTAAGACTTTAGTTGACGCCGAAACACGGTATCCGGCGATAGAAAAGATGGCGTATGTTGTGGTTTGCGCGGCCAGGAAGTTGCGACCATAATTTCAGGCACATACAATACATGTGCTCACCAACCTTCCAATCAAAAACGCACTGAGATCTATGAGCGTAGCAGGGTGATTAGCTAAATGGGCGATCGAGTTAAGCGAATATGACATACGATACCAGCCACGAACAGCGATCAAGGCCCAAGTCCTGGCAGATTTTGTGGTGGAGGGTGCGGTACAGGAGGATATTGAGTAAGGCAATGAATGGGTATTATTTACGGATGGCGCCTTGAGTAAGGGAGGATCTGGCGCTGGAATAGTTCTAAAGTCGCCCGGAGGAATCCTCCATGAGGTAGCATTGCGATTTGCTACTAACCGGACTAACAACGCAGCAGAATATGGGGCATTGGAAGCTGGTTTACGAATCGCTAAGAGTATGGGAGTTACCAACATCAAAGTTTTTTCAGATTCGGCAATAGTGGTCAACCAAGTTAATGGAATTATGAGGTAAAAGAGGAGTCATTTCTCCCTTATTTCGATGAAGTGAAGCTACTTATATCATAATTCAAAAAGATAGCCATATCACAAATTGCTAGAGAAGAAAACTGCCATGCGGATGCACTATCAAAGCTAGCAACGGCGACAGATTTTGAGGAGGGGCGAATGGTCACAGTGGAGAAAGAAACAAAGGTGAAGCAATGCTTCCATATGATCAACGGGGTTGGAAAAAGCGACTGGCGAACACCTATTATCCAATACTAGGATAATGACACAGTACCAAGCAACCCGTTAGAAGTGACCAAACTCCGACAAAAAGCAGGAAGATGCACCATAATAGGGGGTGAATTATACCGAAAATCAGCTATGGGCCCGTATCTACGGTGCTTGGGAGAAGATGATGTAGCTTGGGCTCTTGATGAGGTACATTCAGGGGTGTGTGGCACTCACTTAGGGCAAGAAGTCTAGAAAGAAATTTAATATAACAAGGCTTCTACTGGCCAACAATGAGAAAGGAAGCAGACGACTTGGTGAAAAAGTGCCACAAGTGCCAAGAATTTACAAGCTACCACAAGTTGCCAGCAACAGCGCTTCAAGCGAACATCAGCCCATGACCATTCGCACGATGGGGAATGGACATCCTGGGCCCATTTCCAGAAGCCTCTGGGAAAAGGAAGTTCCTCATCGTGGTAGTGGATTACTTTACCAAGTGGGTTGAAGCAGAGGCGGTGGCGAGTATCACTGCTAAGCAGATACAAAAATTCGCGTTCAAAAGTATCGTCACCAGATTCGGGATACCAGAAAGTATCATCTGTGATCATGGTACTCAGTTCGACTCACAGGTCTTCAAAGAATTCTGTGACGACCTAAAGATTAATTTAAGATTCGCCTCGGTCGCTTACCCACAAGCCAATGGACAGGCAGAGGCGGCCAACAAACTTATCTTGCAAGGGTTAAAGAAAAGAGTAGATGGATGTAAAGGTGTATGGGTCGAAGAGCTCGGCCACGTACTATGGGCTCACCGAACGGCTTACAAAACGGCGACAGGTGAGACTCCCTATACATTGACATACGGAACCAAGGCGGTCCTCCCGGTGGAAATTTCAATCCCATCCATACGAATTCAGGAATACAGGGACGAAGTAAATGAACAAGAATTATTGCTCAATGTGGACATGATTGAGGAAAGAAGAGAAAAGGCGCAGATGCAACTGATCGCGGAGAAAGAACAGCTGGCCAAGCGGTACAATCTGAAACTCCGGCCGCATCACATCACGCTCAATGATTTAGTGCTATGAAAAATTTTCAGACCAGCGATCGGAGCAGCCAAGCTCAATCCCAGTTGGGAAGGTCTGTACAGAGTACGACGAGTGGTAAGGGCCAATACCTTCAAGCTGGCAGAGTTAGATGGTACAAAGATCCCCAAAACATGGAACTCCATGCATCTTAGGCGGTATTACGATTAAAAAGCCCCTGTAAGCGATGCTAGTTTAATGAAAAGGACCAAGTGTCAGAATATTTAGTCTCAAAAGTGTTTTGCATAGTTTAAAAAAAATATCATCATATAAGACCTAAGGGCATTAAAAGTCGCCGTGTAAGACCTACGTGCATTAAAAGTCGCCGTGTAAGACCTACGTGCATCGAAATCATCATATAAGACCTAAGGGCATTGAAATCGCTATGTAAAACCTACGGGCATTAAAAGTCGCCGTGTAAGACCTACGGGAATCGAAATCATCATATAAGACCTAAGGGCATTAAAATCGCTATGTAAGACCTACGGGCATTAAAAGTCGCCGTGTAAGACCTACGGGCATCGAAATCATCATATAAGACCTAAGGGCATTGAAATCGCTATGTAAGACCTACGGGCATTAAAAGTCGTCGTGTAAGACCTACGGGCATCGAAATCATCATATAAGACCTAAGGGCATTGAAATCACTATGTAAGACCTACGGGCATTAAAAGTCACCGTGTAAGACCTACGGGCATCGAAATCATCATATAAGACCTAAGGGCGTTGAAATCGCTATATGGGACCCATGGGCGTGACGATCACCAAAGGAAGAAGTCTTAGCCACAAACGATAGACTATATGAGAAAGTTAAAAGAGGAGCACGTGAGAAAACAATCGCCACAAACAGCAAGAAGTAGAGAAGCGATAAATATTCATGGTGCCGGCGAAAATATAATGTTTCAGCATAAAAAAAAGAAAGAGGAGGAGAGAAAGAGAAGAAAGAGAAAAACGATAACAGTGAATAACATTTTCAAAGGGCATCCCCCTTTCCCTTGTCCGCAGGTTTGGCGAGCTGAGAACTAGAGCCTGGTTCGCCGGAGGATGGCGCCGCCTCGGAAGATTGGGGCTGAACTTCTGAACCATCAGGGTTCAAAGCAGGAATGCCACGCTTTCGACGTTCAGTCGCTATATACTTCGCATCCTCAGCAGACACCTCCCGCTCCAAGCGACCGGCGTCCCGGAAAGCGATCTCTTCGTCATTATCAACAGGGTCAGGCACTCCAGCGTTGTAGCGATTGAGACCCTTCAGCACAGCGTGAACCATCCTGCGGCCAGGCCAGCCCTTGGATGGAAAAACTCTGAAAAATTCGTTCCGCCAGCTGCGCATAACCACGCGAATACTCTCACCAAGAGTTTGAGTGAAGTACTCAACGGATTCAGTGTACATCGCCTTCTGGGCAGCTAACTCGGAGTAAGTCGCTGCCTAGGCCGCCAAGGACTCAATTAATAGCTCCTTCGTGTTATCGCGCTCCTCAGTGATCGCATCCACGCTGGCAGCCTTCTCTTGTGCCTCTGTCAGCTCGGTTTCAAGACGAGAGACTCGTTTGCGGGAGGCTTCCAAACTCTCTCTCAGGTGATCAGACTCCTCCTGCAGGACTTGTTGCTGAGCTTCAAGACGGGTAACTTGGGCGGTTCGGTCATCTAGACTCCCCTTCAGGTTGCAGAGAGCGATGCTCGCCACGTTGGCACGACGCTATATAAAAAAAAACACAACAAAGGTTGATCAGCGATATACCGCCACGACAAGCACAACAGCAAGGCAGAGACCAAGGACCCATACCGTTTCCTCATTATGAAGCCAGGTAAGGCTCATACGAAGCGAACGAAGATTTTCAACGTCTTCCTTCAGCTTCGAGTTCTCCTCTTGGAGACTCTTGCAGGCGAATGACAAATCGCCAAGCTCAGCAAAAGCCTGGTTACAAGGTTTACACATTCCCCAGTTAGGAAACACTGCGGTGTTATGGTTAATATATATCAAGGGTAGTTGTGGGTTTGCTCACCTGCAGCATTCGGATCGATGCCGCCCCATGGAGATCTGTCATCTCCGAGCTCACCCCAGGATCGGTCACACCCTGGTAGAATCCACGGGAAAACTCCTCCGCTATATCACTCGCCATCCTGAGCGATATGTGGGAAGTCATGGGGTGAACGATAGCAAAGTAGGGCAAGCGGCAGGGTCCCTCATCCTCCCGTCACCCTGGAGGGGCAGGTTGGTCAAAGATAGTATTCACCCGCTCAGACCACGAAGCGCGCGCGGGGACGATCAGTGGCAATGGAGGTCGGCTGGGATTGATCTCGCGGCTGTTCTCTGGGGCGAGGGTCATAGTCGGGCGATGACTCCGACTCGTCAGCAGCGGGATCGGAGGCGTACAGAGAAAAGATTGGCACAGCACTGGGGCTATCGGCGACGATAGTGGCGGGAACCGGGTCGCCCTCGGCCTCTTGTTGTATGGCCTTTTGGGGGGATGGCAGATTCTCGTGCTGAAGGGAAGCACGGCAGGAGCGGCGAATCAGAGGCTCACCCTCCTCTTCGTCTAGGTCGATCGAGGATTGCTGGGCCAGGGGTTGTTGACCCAACAACTCGACCGAGGCTGGCTGGGCCTGGTGCTGATGGCCCGACGACTCTCCAACTTTTTTCTTGGGTTTAGAGGCCCCAAGCTTCTTTTTCTTTGCGGAAGCAGGGTCCTCGTTGCCCTCAGTCATCTTCCTTTTTCCTTTACCCTTCCTAGCTGAGCGAGAAGGCGCGGAAGGCGAAGCAGCATGGGGAGGAGGGACAGGAGGATTAGCGCGGGAGACTTCGGGGCGAGTCTCACCAACAGGGCCGCGAGCGGTGGTGCTAATGAGGCATCCAACAAGGTTGGTAAAACCTGCAAAAGAAAGAAGTGAGACACCGACAATCATTGAACAACGGCGACAATAAATCCTAAGAGTGGGTTAGTTTTTTTCATTTTCAAAAAAAAAAAAAAGAAGAACAGAAAATAGTTTTTAAAAGCCTGGAGTAGGAGAGTGACAATCCTTGAGCATATGATATTTATACCTCCGCGAATTCCCCCTGAGAAGCATGTAGCCCCGCTTGAGTGGACAAATGGTGGCAGTCACGAAGAAATTGACTCCGGGCAAGGACCTCGGCGGGAGTAGGATCGAGATCGTCATTGAAGTGACTTATGTCGCCAGTAGACCACAAGGGGGAAGAAGGTTGGTCCAAGGGCGATCTGAGTCGCTGGTTTGGAAATAAAAGAAGGAGTGGTACTAGGTGGGGCGAGGTTTAGGAGAGGAGTAGGTCCCCTTCTCAGTGAACTCGGAGCGGCGACAGAAGCTTATGCCATTCATAGTCATCTTGGCGTAATGGATAAGCTGGAAGAGGCGAAGTGTCGGGGCGATAGCTTTGGCCGTACAGGAACACTCAAAAGCCGACGTGGTCACCCAGCATCCCACGTTGAAAGGACCAACGACCTTTCGTTCGTCACAGGGTGATCCTTGCCACATGGATCGCCAGTTACCTATGACGTAAGGGCCTTCATCAATGGTCTCCTCGGGGTCGATCTCGAAGTGGTTGAGGGGCACTTAGAAGCCGACTTGGTGGGAGCCCCAGAAAGGAAGAGCGGAAGAGACGTCAGCTAAGGAAGGAAAGTAAGAGTTTTCAGTAGAAGATTGAGGGCTGGAATGAGCAGGCCAAGGAGACGAACTACTAGTAGAGGCGGAAGTATCGGAACCCAGAGAGTAAGAGTAACTCTGGTTCTGACTATCGTTTGGAGAACTCATATTGGCGAAAGAAAGAAAAGGAAGAGGCCACGATAAAAGGAAAAGCGTTTGTAGAAGCAGAAAATGTGGAAGGAGGTTACGTACCGGGAGGTCGACGGGGAGCTCCGGACATCCTGAGAGTGGGAAGTGGGTAGTAGGAGCAGTTTTTCGATCAAAGGGAGGTTGAAACAGGAAGCAGAGCGCGCTGGCTGAGCAGAAGAAGCAGAGAGCAGAAATGGGGGTGGAAGGAGGAAGAAGGTGGAGAAGTGGGGGTTTAAGAGAGGAACAGTAACCGTCGCGGCAGATGATTGATGGAGCGCGTGGTTGAAAGGATGTATCGGCAAGTATGGGGGAATGAACCATCGCGACAGCTGATTGGAGGCACGCGCGGCTGAGGAGACGTTTGGAAGACTAGGGTAATGATGACTTCTAGGCAATTACCAAAATGCCCCGATTTCCCCAGCTTCTCCAGCAAGTTAGAGAGTAAAAGACCGTGATACCCTGGGAGATAAGGAGACACACGTGCAATAAAAAATAGGCACAAGCAGCGGCGGCGATAAAGGTTCGGGGCGACATAAAACATGAAAACAGACGCGACCTGGTTCATAGACTGAATTAAAATGAAAAAAGCATGAAAGGTCAGAAGAAGACCAAGAAGCCAAGGCGATGAAGAAGAACAGAGGCGACAAAGCGACATGACACAAGCGATCAGAAGCCCTCACCCAAGCGAAGCTCAACTAAGGGCTTGGGGGCAATTGATGGACCCTCTTACGGCGATCACAGGATAGGCGATCCGGACTGTGAGTAAGCCCTCACCCAAGCGAAGCTCGGCTAAGGGCTTGGGGGCAATTGATGGGCCCGACCCGCCAGCATCCTGAAAGCCCAGACAGCGGCCCACACGCAGCGGTCGACGCCGACAGGTTGGACCTGGGCGACAGTTTAGGCGGCCCAGACAAACAAGCCCAAGAAGTAAAAGAAGGCCCAAAGCGACGGCCCAACGCGGCGGCTCTTAGGGTTCCAAAACAAAGCGGACACGTGTCGACATCCTATGGAGACTACAAACGAGTGGCCAGGATTCAACCTTGGCGACCAAGACAGGGGTACTATAAATACCCCTCGTACACTCCATAAACCGGAGGACAACACTTTTACCCAGCGGACAAACGCTCTGCGGTACGTAACTCGCCTCCCTTCCCATTCCTTAAACTGACCGCCTCACTCTCCCTTGAACTAACTACCCCCCATTATCGCTTACGAGGTTCACCACCCCCTGAAGACCAACAGGCTTGGGCTTCCTCTATTAGGCCAGGCGACGAGGCTGGAACACCTTATCATTATTATATTTTCATACCTAAAGTTTGTCATAATAACATAAGGATACATATATTTAATAACCCACATAGACCAGTTTTTTACACCGGTTCTTCCGGTTTGATTATGGTTGAACCTTTAATCCTCAAACCTCTTGTTTTACTGGTTCGATGACCGGTCCGGTCCTGACAACATTGGTTATAACACACATTTCCATACTTACTATGGGGATTTTGGCAAATTTTTAATGTAGTATTCTATTTTTGTGCTTATTGATCTATTATCCATAGTTTTAACGAACATTTATGTACTTATTGTGGAGTAGTTACTAAAATGTGGAAATTTTTATACTTATTGATCCATTATCCATTATCAATAGTATCACATGTTTCAATAACTACCTCAAAGGTAGCAACAAATACATCTGATTGTCTATTAGTAACTGCAATGTTTAAAGTAGCTACTGTAGTATTTGAAGTAGTTATTATTATTTTTCAATTTTAAAATAACTTTTAAAAAATATGATTTTTAAAAGTATATCGAGAACAATCTTGTTAGATTCATCTCCGAAAAATTAAGATTTTGATGTAGAAAATTTTCAATTTCGAATGTGTGGATTCCATGTCTTTCATAAAATGATTAGTAGATGAAGTAAAAAATAGTTGTTTTTGAAAACTGATATTTTTTTCTCTCAACCAAACTGTCATTAGTCATTAGCAATGTTGTCAAGACCGGACCAAACATCGAACCGGTCCAACAAGAGGTTCAATGGTTGAGGTCCGACTGGGATCAAACCATAAAAATCAGTTACTATATAACAGAAAAGTATAAAATATATCCATTAGTAACAACCCAAAGACGCTTATCATAAACAAAAACTCTCTTTATTTTATGTTACTAATAAACTCTTAATGCTGATCCAAATATCCACCACCACACAAGGAGACAAAAGGCATTAAGAATTTCTTGTGGTCCTGATACACTCAGTAGTAGGTTAGTTTGGTAAGTAGACAACAAATGCCTTATGTACTACTACTACTCTCATGGCTTAAGATCACTTCCTGCTACATCAAGATGGAACATATACCTTACATCATTCTTCTTTAGCCGATCGAATGTTGTATTCACGCAGTCCATCTTTATCACCTCAGTCATGGAGCTCAGGACTTCATCCTTGCAGAACTCCAGCATCTCCTTTGTTTCCTTCATGCTCCCTATGAAGCTCCCTGTAATCACTTTCTTCCCTGCAACAAACAAAACCCATCAAGGACTCGGACCAAATAATCATCAGTTCATCACTCATCAGCTCCAAGAAGATCCAATGCTTCAACCTTGACTTATTATCTATTTTGTTCACCAATGTAGGAGGTTTGTAATAGAGTGGTCATCAACGTTTCAATGTGATCATTTATAAACCTAATCGATTTGTAATGAGTTGGTCATTTCGTTAAGTCTCCATCCAAATTTTCCGTTAAGTGCTGATATCAGCAATCCAACCAAGTTTTTGTCCATGTCACCCAATCAACCTTACGTTCAACACAATTAACCAAGCCAACCTAACCAATCCAGTCCAGTCTAGCCTAAATCAACCAAACCCTTCTTCCTCCTCCCCAATCACCAAAACTCGGTAAATCAGGTGGGGCATGTCATGGTTCGGGCTATCGTCGGAAGTTGGCTGGAGGTGGAGATGGAAAAAGATGAAGGAGGGAAGTTCCATCAAAGAGAGAGAAGGAGATGAGCTTGAATGATGGGTTAGTGAGTTTTGGGTTGGTTGATTTAGGTTTGGTTAGGTTAGGTTGGTTAATTGGGTTGAATGTAGGGTTGATTGGGTGACATAACAACGGGTGACATGGATTGTTGATATCAGCATTTAACAGAAAAATTAGATGGAGACTTAATAGAATGACCAACTTGTTACAAATCGAATAGGTTAATGATCACACTGAACCGTTGATGACCACACTGAAACGTTGATGACCACATTAAAACGTTGGTGACCACTCTGTTACAAACCTCATACGTTAGTGACCAAAATAGATAATAATCCCTTCAACCTTCTTTTTATCAGATTAGCTAATTACAGTAATGTGGTGACCCATTGCTTTGACAATCTTAACTCCCTATGTGCCAAACTTATCCTAGCCGTAATATCCCTCCTCTCACCCCTTCGCATAGCAGTGGCGCTGCTTGCTCTGGAAACATCCCCTTCTGGGATCTTCACCACAAACCTGAAATTAAAACCTTCATAAATTGAATCCCTCATAGCATAAATCGCATCCCCGAACCAGAAGCAAATCCTACAATTTTAAGAAACCAAACCAGTAACAAACTTCTAATTACTTTGAAATTCTTATCTTAGAAAAGATTGAGAGTGACGACTACTGTATGAGGCGTCGGTTTCCGGCGGGTGGAAGAAGAAGCTAAGGGCAGATGAATGTCCGTCGGCGAGATGCGGCCAATGGATAAGCGGGACAAGAGAGTTACTGAAAGAAGAAGAAGAAAGAGAGGCGTTTCATTTTAGGAGAAAGAAGCATAACTGCTGAAACCGCTAGGAACGGTTCGACCGATTTTTCGGGGTTTCTAGTTCAACCCGTTTCCAAAGCTTAATTGAGCCGACAATGTTTCAGGCACAGACCTGACCGGGCTGTGCACCAGTTCCTAGTTTTTTTTTGGTCGGACCGACCTGTCTGGTCCAGTTCTAATAACACCAGTGTTATCAAAATCGGACCAGACCATTGGTCTGACCGGTAAAATTATCAACCATTAAGAAAAATGGTCTGGTCCAGTTAAAGTCTAGGCTTGTTGATGAGCAGAGCTGAGGCGATACCTAGCTCGAGCTTGGCTCGAGTGTTTTAAACTCGAGCTCGAGCTCGACTCGATGAAATTTTCTTTGGCTCGAGCTCGGTTCGGCTCGGTTAGAAACTGGCTCGTTGGCGAGCCTAAACGAGCTCGAGTTCGAATTGAGCTCGTTTGAAACGTTTCAAGTTTGAACTCATTTTTCTAAATTATATTTAACGCATATTAAAAAATCAAAATGAATAATTTCGAGATGTCCACGAGCCCCAACGAGCCAGCTCACGAGCTTACGATCCGAGCTGGGCAATCGAGCTGTCCACAAGCCTGTGAACGAGCCCCAACGAGCCAGTTCACGAGCTTACGATCTGAGCTGGGTAATCGAGTTGTCCACGAACCTTGTAACGAGCCCCAACGAGCCAGCTAGCGAGCTTCATCAACAGAGCTTACGAGCCGAGCTGGCTCGCGAGCCAGACGAGATGAATTGGGGTGAGCTCGAGCTCGGCTCGTTAAAGGTAGAGCCGAGTCCCGAACAAGTTTTTTCCTAGCCGAACGCGAGCGACTTGGTTGGTCAACAACCATAAGTTAAACCATAAAACCACAAAGTAAGGAACCATCACATTTATTTGGTTTTGTTCGGTTAAACCATAAAACCACCAAACCGAAGACGTCCAATTTCAACATTTAAAAAGAAAATTTTATAATTTATGTTGTTTTGTAGTTTGAGTTTGTTTCTCTTCATATGTTGGGTGATGGATGTTTGATGTTGGTTGTTGAATGTTTGATTAAATGCTAAATGCACGAGATTTAATATTTATGTCGAGTTAAACACACAGATCTTTATATTTAATTAATATGCTAAAATATGGCCGTTTCTTTAAAATAATCTTTTAAAAGTTCAATCCGGTTAACTAGTTAACTAATTATCAATAAAAAAAACTTGTTAACAAGTTATTAGTAAAAATCAGGTTAACTAGTTAACTTGTTCTCGTCGGAAAAGTCACCGGAGTTTGGTCGGTCTCTGAAGCCTGACCGAAAAAGTCACCGGAAAACATGTTAACTAACTAGTTAACTATAAAAACCAAGTTAACTAGTTATCAATAAAAAAAACATGCTACCAAGTTAATAGTAAAAATCAGGTTAACTAGTTAACTTGTTCTCGTCGTAAAAGTCACCGAAAAAGTCATCAAAAAAATTCACCGGAAAAGTACCGAAAAATCAGCAGAAAAATCACCGAAAAAGTCACAAAAAAAGTCACCGTATAAGTCACCGGCGCCGGTTGCCGGAAAAATCACCGGTCGCCGGCGGACGGCGGTGGCAGTCGGCGGTGGCAGTCGACTGTATGTTATTTAATATAAAAACATATAATATTTAAATAATAATATAATATTTAAATTAAATATAATAATTTAATTATTTGTGTAAAGTCTTAAATGCCCCTAACAAATCTGGACCATTAGATTAGTTAAAGGGTCAAACTAGATCTAATGGTTGAGGATGGGTTTGGAACTTTCCAAACCCATATAGTCTTGAACGCTGATCCAGTTCCTATGGCCGGTTCTTTAAAATAATAATCTTTTAAAAGTTCAATCCGGTCAGACAATTGAACCACTCACCTCTCACTTGATCGATTTGATTCCTGGTCGGTTCTAGCACCATTGAATAACATTGGTCATTACTCATTCCACGCCTAATTTCAACAGCGCACAAATACTTAAACGCATGGTAACAAAATCCCTCCCAGCCGAGGGAGACGGAGAGAGATAGGGCGAGGGACGTGAAGTCGTGAACTAGAGAAGTCTCTGGGTATTCTGTTTCCGTCATTTCAGCAAAAGAAGAATAAAAGAGAATGGCGGTGGGCACGAAGAGATCTTGAAGCCTCGATCGGACAAGAGGGAGTATAGAAGGATCCTTCTCACTAACTCCCTCCAAGTTCTTCTCATAAGCGATCCCGAAACCGATAAGGCAAGTTGTTCCCTCAATCCTTCCTTTTGTCCGGCTCCTGTATGTGTTCTTAATTACCAAGTTCAATTGTTTCAGGCTTCTGCGTCCATGAGCGTCGGCGTTGGTGCTTTCAGCGACCCTGCTGGACTCGAAGGCCTTGCTCATTTTCTCGGTGCTCTTTCCTTCCGCCCTTCAGTCATCCCTTTACTATGTCTGCTTGGAATTCATTCAATGCTGATGGGATTTACGTGCATTTGCTTTGAATTCCTTGTATTTATTATCTAAAGGATTCAAATGTATCGTTACTCCCCTTTCTTCTTTTTGCAGAGCACATGCTGTTTTATGCTAGTGAGAAGTACCCTTTGGAGGATAGTTATTCTAAGTACATCAGCGAGGTATCTACGGAATCATTTCTTAGGGATGTAATTTGGACTTCGTTCATTCTCTGATTAATTAGTTAGTTAGTTGAAATGTAAGACTTTATTTGATATCATACCATGCTTCAACCTTTTCTGGTATTTGTTACGGATTGTTTCTATAGTTTCTAAGCGAATGCAGTCGCCAACGACACACAAATTGGTCTCATTGAATTCCTTTTTAGTTAGCTGTATTTTACGTGATATGTTGTTGGTGCTGCTGTGTTATACTCTTGAGCTCTTTTTGTTGGTGGTATTTGTCGTATAATGAGTTATAGAATGAGCTTTTGGTGACAGTCTTTCTCATTAACTGGATAACACTGTGAACTGTGTCTGCTTTGTTACCATATTTTCGTTTTGCATGGATGGTCTCTCTGTCCACTTTCTCTCCTCTTTTTCTGTGTTCATGTGGATTTAAAAAATTGATGTTTTTACAGCATCATAACATGGAGCAGAGTCACATGTAGGTAAAAGGTTCGTCAGTTATAAGATGTTAGGTAGGTAGACTCAATTTTCTGCTTCTTTCAACTAATGGAGAAAGCAATCAACACTGGGACTCATGGGTCATTAGCTACCCCACTTGTTTAACATATACTTGTGTAAGAACAAAGTCTCTTAACTTATTTAGCAAAAAAATGTGCTCCATTTCCTGTACCTGAGAAACTTGTGTCAGACGAAAAGTTGTATGCTACTTTTATCGTTGGAGGACCCTGTTTGTCTAGAATAAATGCACACAACATATTCGTATTTGTTAGTGCATATTCCTTCTATAGTTTTCTAATTTATGCTTCCACTATGTCATACTATCCTAGGACTTCTCAGAGTTGGATAACGGTGGGGTGATTTTCCGCTGAATCTTGTGTGGAGTCATGTTTCAAAATTTGAAAGATACTGTCCGTAGAGGATCCTTAGCTGTTTCTTGCTGATGTATTCATTTTTAATCTTGATTCCTATTGACATTGAATTGACACTGAAATCATTGATCATATTGGTTATTTGTGATTCTTAGCATGGAGGGAAAACCAATGCTTTCACTGCTTCCGAGCAAACCAACTACTATTTTGATGTCAATGGCGACTGTTTTGAAGATGCTCTGGACAGGTAACAGATGTACTGTGTAAGCTGTTTTTCTTGTATTTGACATTAAAATAAGTACAATTTATGAGCTGGTTGTTTCCTTGCGGTTTCTTTTCAGATTTGCACAATTCTTCATTAAACCACTAATGTCAGCTGATGCAACAACAAGGGAAATAAAAGCTGTCGATTCTGGTAGCAATTAGTTTCTCAATGAGTTTTTGTCCCTCATTGTATCCAGAAATAATGTTTTTGTAATCTTTGTTGTACAATTGGGTTAATAACTACTCATTTCTGTTGTTTCTTTCTCTCATATGCACAGAGAATCAAAAAAATTTGTTGTCTGATGCATGGAGAATGAACCAGGTACAAATTGACATGTTGATAAGAGTTGCAATATAAGGATGGATTACTGTTTAAGCTGTACAAGGTGTTTTATCCCAGAGTAGGCACCTCTATCAAAAAATATAAATTGCAAATGACCTTGCTTTGGCCCAAAAATATATTTTGCTGAGATCTTTCTGGTCTGAATATTCCTGGCCAAATAGGTACGTTAGAACTTTCAATATTGTCTTCAAGAAGTCACTGACTTATTTGTGTGTATGAATGTTGGTGACTAATGTTCTTATTTTTATTTGTTTGATTGTCGTGAGTTTCAGTGATGCCTTTGCAAAACATTGTGGTTAGAATATTTGAACTTTTTTTTAAATTTTCAACCCGCTTGATGTTATAACTCTGTTTCTTGAAATGTCTTCTTTGTGCAGCTTCAGAAGCATCTAAGTGATGAAGGACATCCATATCACAAGTTTAGTACAGGTCAGATATGTATCAGATGTGCATTTGTGTCTGATAACTATCCGCTAGCTTTTAAGTGCCTTAATTTTTCATGATTTGTGCTGCTGGACCCAAATAACCATGTCCTTAACATCCACAAAACTATGTTCTCTATCACCTATGAAATTTTTTTATTTCATAAAATGCGTATCATATATGAAATTATAGGTAACTGGGATACTTTGGAGGTTAAACCAAAAGTGAAAGGCTTGGATACAAGACAAGAGCTGATAAAATTCTATGAAGAACATTATTCGGCCAATATCATGCATCTCGTCATATATGCGAAAGGTTAGCAGGTGTGTGAGTTCTGCTATCATGGGCTGGTTTTCTGTTCTTTATCATTTATTCTCTTCTGATTGAATGCTTAGAGAGCCTTGATAAGCTCCAAGGTGTCGTCGAGGAGAAGTTCCAGGCAATTCAAAATCATGAGAGTTGCTGCTTCTCTTTCCCTGGCGAACCTTGCTCTTCAGAGCATTTACAGGTGTGCATGCAGCTGGTGTGGCTTTCTTAACATGCCTTTTCTCAAAACGTGTGAAAATAGTTTAGCGGCCAATTTTTTTTTATATTTAGTAAAAGTTTTTAGTTATATTTTTAAGAATTATTTGAATGTTTGGTTTCGGCAGATACTAGTCAGAGTTGTCCCTATAAAACAAGGCCACAAGCTACGAATTGTATGGCCAATAACCCCAGGGATTCTTCACTACAAGGAAGGGCCAGCGAGGTATCTTGGTCATCTTGTTGGTCATGAAGCAGAAGGATCTGTATTTTATGTATTGAAAACCTTGGGTGCGTATATGCTGTAAGAGTATTTTGAAGGTTACTTTTATCAATTTATGCATGTTAATTTTTTTCTCTCTCTTGGGTTCTCCACATATTGTAGAGTTTTGGGATGTGTTGGATTAGAATCTGGTTCAGAAAGTCCTAAAAGTTTCTCCGTGGAACTCTTATGGACAATAATTTCTTGACAACTGTGTTTCTATCTGGATAACCTTAAATCACTTGAGTGACCCAATCCATTTTTCCTCGAACCTAATTAATGTTTTGAGAGTTATATGGAACTAGAATTAGAGTTAATTAACTCAAGTCCAATAAAGAAGTAGATTACTGATGCAGTGAGACTAAAGTTTAGGTTTAGGAGCTAAGTCTGATGCACTGAGTCTAAAGTTTAGCTTTGGGAGTTAAGTAGAACTAGAGGTAGTTTAATATCCTAAAGTCACTCAAGTCAAATAAAAACTAGATAACTGACGTAACTGAGACCTTAGATTTGGCTTTAGGAGCTAAGTTGAACTAGAGGTACTTTAATAACCAAATCATATCAGAAGTCCAATTTGCTTGAAGGTTATAACTCTGGCACTAATCATGAATAAAGAGATAGTTGATTCAGTTAACCAAGAAGTCTTTTGAAGTTCAGATGTGTTTCTTTGTTATTTTCATAATTTGAATAAAGAAAAGAAAAGTCCATAATTGCTGATGTAATTAATGTGCTTGAGATCTCGATTAGTGATGCTGACTTGTAGCATTATTGTCAAAATCTTCCATTCTGCCATTGTACCCTTGCTTTGGCTTTCACTTCTCTACACAACCTTTGTGATTACTGGACTCACTATATTATGCGGCTAAACTGGAAAATTAGGATGGGCGACGGGTTTATCTGCTGGAGAAGGAGATTCGACCAAGGAGTTTTCTTTCTTTGAAGTGGCAATTGACCTCACGAATGCTGGTCATGGTTAGTTTTTATCGTCTTTTCTGCTTCTATGGGTTTTCTGTTTGTTCACAAGCCTTTCAACTGCAAACTGCATATATTTTCTTTGATTTATTCTCATTGTTTTCAAATATTTATTATTTCTAATGACTAATGTTGGACTTATTGTGAAATTCGTTGGGCTTATTGTGAAATTCATCAAAATATTTTCTCTATTGAATGGCAGACCACATGCAAGATGTTGTTGGGTTGCTTTTCAGATACATACAACTCTTGCAGCAGTCTGGTGTATGCAAATGGATATTTGACGAGGTTTGTCTTTTGAAGTATATATAAGTTGTCCATAGTTGGGTGATTCAAGATGACTTTTCCTTTTGTAGTGAGAAAGGCCGTAGTTATCAATGATCTAAGATATTTGGTGACATATTTACCAGTATCTGGTGGTGCAAGGTAGTGACCAAATAAACATTAGAGGATACTGCTACAATTGAGGGAGAAATAGTGCCAATAATGATTTATGTTATTACGGGTAATATAGAAAACAACTAGAGAGTCCTTCGATAAGGGAGACTCAATTACCTAATCTAGAATGATAGGATAATCACAACAAAAATAAAAACTAAAGACAAAATAATACTAATCCACCGTATCTAGTCTTTTTAATAACAACTATTCTTTGATAAAAAAACGTTTTCTCTCGTTAGGGTTTTGGTCCTCCAAACCCAAGCCCGTCAAGATGACCGTTCCGACCGCTGCCAAGCCCCCCTGTTCCGCCGTTTCTTCTCCCCAAGGTTCCCTCGGCCAAGGTCGTGAAGAAGGCGAAAAACTTCTATCGAACCTGGTTCCTCATGATACAATGTGACTCAAAAAGACACAAGTAGGGAAACCCTAATCGTCCGAGTGTAGTCAGGTGGGGTGTTTCCTTTAAGGACATCGTTATGAACGACCAACCCACTCCCTTGAATAGTTATGCGGATGAACTGGTGTTATTGGATGAATATGATGAAGAGGGAGAGGACGATCCCCTCTGCCCTACTATCTGTATTCCTGATCACAAAAATATATGTGTGAGATGTAAGTGGTCAAATGCCCTCATCTTGAGAACCCTTGGCAAATCTTTCTCGCACCTATTTATGACCCGCAAGCTCCAACAGTTCGAGAGCGAGATTGATTACAATCGGGCACTCTTTGAAGGACCTTGGCTTGTTGGGGACCACTACATTCTATTTGAGGATTGACGTCCAATTTTTGAGCCGGGGTTGTTTCAGGTCAACCTGGTCAGAGTTTGGGTTAGGCTTCCAGGAGTTCCCTTAGAAATTTTGACGCAAACATCCTGAAACTGGTAGGGGATGTGATTGGTCAAACAATCAGAGTGATAGTACTATTTTTCGCTCTCGAGGCAACTACGCAAGATTGTGTATTGAGGTTGACCTCCTGAAGTCGTTTATCTCTAAATATCATCTGCATCGACAAGTGCTGCGTGTGGAATATGAAGGCCTCCATGAAATTTACTTCGAATGTGGTAAATATGGTCACGATATGAATTCCTGTCCGTCCTTTAGAGAGATGAATGAACCTAGGCTCCTACCCAAGGGGTTATGATTGATAATCCCTATTTAGGGACCCCAACGTTAGGCCTGAAATCACGAACGATTATGGCCCATGGATGAAAGACAACAAGAATTTGCGACGGAGAAATTTGTCACAAGCTGGTAAGAGGGTTGAGAAGAATGCGACCCACAGTTCCCCTCACATGACAGGCTAACCCAGTCGGAGACGAGGCCGTCCAACTCACCCAATCCCCATGGAGCCTACAACTAACATTTATGGATCAGGTGGCACGCTGTTGAGTAGTGACTCAATTAGTTTGCACAATTCACGGACTAGCAATCCTACACTAATCTTAAAAGTTTTGCTGGAACCTATTTAGTAAAGGAAGGAAGTAAGACTGGAGGGCAAACCAAGACAAAGGCTCCCAGAGACCTGAGCAAAGATAGAACTACCAGGTCTAAGGACCTGCCTCAGGTGACGGTAAGGGGTTTGAGAAGGCTAAGGAGATATTGAATGGAGTGGACAAGGAACCCTAAAGAGGAGATAAACGAGCTTCAAATTCGGATTGAGGAAAGGGCTCAACCCGTTGAGGTCAAGGCCTATACCATTTTTTTATGGTTACTTTTTTTGAGCAACTGCACGATATTGAGCCTCTGCACTACTTCTGGCAACAACAGTCTGCTTCTTACTCCTCCAAGTAATAAGATTCCCCACACATAGGTACAATAACCGGTAGTTGAGCGTCGTTCAGTGAGCTCACCAGCCCAACTTGCATCTGTATAGACTGTAATGTGATGCTGGTGGTGTTTCCTGAATAGCAGACCCTTTCCAGGAGACATTTTAAGATACCTCAGGATTCTCATTACCATTCCATGATTTTCTTCATTCGGGTTTTGCATGAATTGACTTACTATACTCACAGAGAAGGCTATATCAGGTCTAGTATGAGCCAAATATATAAGCTTTTCTACTAGCCTTTGATATCCTCCTTTGTCCACAGGTGCAATCTCATCTCCCCTGTTTAAGTGTTTGTTAGACTCCATGGGGGTATCAGCTAACTTGCATTCCAGCATTTCATATTTGTTAAACTTTTCAAAGTAGAGGGTGTTAAATCGGTTAGAAAATAGTAAAAGAGTATGTTTGTTAACTGTGCATAGTAGAGTGGCAAAAATGCGTATTAACCCTAAGAAGTACTACACATAAGAATGTGGTAAACATGGAGATGTATTCTTGCAGGTAGCCTATGTTGAGAGTATGATGAGCCATGCATGATCGTTCGTGTGTGTGTTTGGGGGGGGGGGGGTGTTCTGTAAGCATATACATGACATTTCCACATTTTATCTGAAGTAGTTGTAGCTGGATTTACAATTTCTCATCCTTGAATTTTTTCTACTGATACACTTGTCATATTTCTAAGTTGCACTTTTTTACTAAATTTTTTCCTCAATTTGCTGAATCACAAAATTTTGGTGTTGTGATGATGCAGCTTGCAGCAGTTTGTCAGACAGAATTCCATTATCAGGACAAAATTCCTCCTATTGATTATACAGTAAGAATCGCTTCTAATATGCAGGTAAGTTTACTGTCACCTGAGAATCTTACTTAAGTGTTGGATTGAAAACTTCAAGGAATGAGTTGAATAACAGGTTATAGGAAAGGTTAGGAACATGAAGCACATTTTTTAGTTCTCCTATTAGAGTTACCTATGGGGAAAAATTGGTCTCATGGAATTTAAAAATCTATATACATGAACCTATAAGAGTTACCCTCGCTTAATTTTGTAATTTCAGTTTTTTCTTTATTATTAAACCTTAGCATTGAATAAGTGAACGGTTTGTTAAGTGATTATGTAGCATGGTGGATAACCCTAGGTGCTCTTAGATACTTAGTTAGTTATAACAAATAATAGACTTATTGCTGACAATTAAACATGCCAAATTCTCGAATAATAGTGAAAGACACAATAGACTTGTATTAGAAATAAAAACAGCTGTGGATCAGAAATATCCGCCAGCAGATTGGCTAGTAGGGTCATCTCTGCCTTGTAATTTCAATCCAAGCACAATCCAAATGTATCTTGACCAGCTCTCTCAAGACAACGTTCGGTGAGTCTTTCGCTGCAGATTTCTGTGCTAATTAATTGAGAAACACAAGTATGCCTGTTTTGTTATCATGTAACTATCTTCTGGTCGCTTCTATATGTATTTATTTATAATCAGTAATCTTCTTTTGTGGTATTATTACGAATTCCTAAAAGGCTTTTAGTTACTAATATTAATCTATTATATGTTCGTCTAGCTACAGAGCTAGATGAAACATTGGCATCCTATGTTAGAATATTTGATAGGATGCTCTACTTGATATAAATGATTTACAAGTAATTAATCTAGTTTACACTAGGTATATAGAAGATGACTGCAAAAGCTGCAATGCAAACTTGCACGTGTAGCTGTTTTATGACACAAACTAATACAAGAAATAGGAAAAAACACATAGGAAAAATACATGAAATGCTTTTTTGGTACACAGGTGTGGGATTTTTTCCTGGTATGGGGTTATCCAAAACCATAATTCCAAAAATGGGATAGTGTTTGAATCAATTCCCAAAGTGGGCGATTTTGCCACATCATCTCTTTAAACGCGCGATTTCTTTTTTTTATTCCTTTTCAATTTGAGCTGACAGTTTCTTTATCGGAAATGTCAAATTCTATTTAGGCTATGTTTATGTTTTTTTTATATATTATTATTTTATGTATATTTGATCAATGTTGTTAAAATTGTACCGGTACGTCAAATTGATGAGTTTAACATATATGGTTTAACTGCTAAATTTTTTATAAACTATAGTTGATCTAATTGATTGACCCTATTCATCAAAAAAAAAAAATTGATTGACCCTAACGAGTCAAATTGATGAGTGATGAAATATGGTTGATCATTCGGGTAACGAGACGCAATATTTAAAAATTAACGGGTTGGCCCTAATCTCGACTCTATCCCACCAGAAAAAATTGGGTTGTCGGGTTCAGGTCATTTCATTTTCAGGTGTCAAAGTAGAAAACTCAGCCTATGTTTTTGAAATATTTTAGACCGGGTCAATCGGTTAGATCTAGTATAGTTTGTAACAATTTTAGCGGTTAAACCATATATCGTTGAACTCATCCATTTGACGTACCGGACTAACGGTATAATTTTAACAATATTGATCGAACATACATAAAATAATAATATTAAAAAACATAAACATAGCCTAAACATAAACAAATAAATAGAATTTGACATTTCCAATAAAGTAACTGTCAGCTCAAATGAAAAGGAATAAAAAAAGGAAATCGCCACTGTAAGTGACGTTTAAAGAGATGATGTGGCAAAATCAGCCCCACTATTGGAATTAATTCAAACACTACCCCATTTTTGGAATTATGGTTTTGGATAACCCCATACCAGGAAAAAATCCCACAGGCAGTGTGTATATTCAAACTCTGTACAACTTGTATATTAAAAATGTGTACAACTTTTGCGTAGACGCCATACAGTTTGTATTTACTTTGTCCATACAAAGTGTATCTACAAGTTGGCTTGGCAAGCAAAACCAAAAAGCCAAAAAATTGTCCGAATCCGAGCCAGTCGAATCAGTGCAAAATTCAGTTTAACTAGTTTTTGGTTCAGGTTTGGTGAAAAATCGTAGTTGGATTTAACGGTCTTGGTGCGAGGATAAATATCGTGGTATCCACACCGACGCCTCTATTTTCCATTGTCGGCGCTCCTTCCTTCGTCTTCTACTCCGACGATTTCAACTTGTCGACACACAACAAAGCACCGACGTTGTTCTGTAGCTCCTCCGTTCTTCTCCAACTCTGGCGGCTTTGGCTCCTCTCTCTCTCCCTCTCTCGTCCTTTGCTCGGCGCCGATTCCCCCATCTCTCCCTCGGACCAGCATCGTGCGTCGGAGCAAAGCCCTCCCTGTGGATCACCAGCCGGCGCTCCTCTCTCCAATCCAATGGTTAACCAATTTCGATCAATTAATCGATTTTAACCATTAACCTCAACCGAATTTCCACCCCTAGTCGCACCCCTCTCTTTCCCCCAAAAGTTGTGGAACACCCAACCCTACTGCCTCTTGCTCCTTTTCCCGCTCGACCCAAACCAAATGGGTTGAAGCCCAATTCTCTTTCTCCTTTAATTCCCAAACCAAAAAGTCTCCGCTGCTGACCACAACCCGGCGTGGTCAAGGCCCTAAGCCTCTTCTTCACAGACAATAAACTGAACGAGCCTAAGTCCATTTTTCCTTCTGTCACAACTGACTTGCATTAGCCCCTCCTTCACCCTCTACTTCTTCAATATGATGTAGTTGGGCCGTGAGTGGGCTATGCCCACTTCCCCTTCCTCTTGCTCTCTTGCTGAATCACACACACCAACCCATTCAGCTGGGCTCCACTCACTTCTATCTCCAAACCAAACCTCAACCCAAACTCAAAGGTCGGGTCAATTGGTTCAACCAATTGATTCGTTCCATTAATTTAGAACTCGAACTCAATCAATTAACTCGAAAAATGATTTATTACGCCACAGAATAAATTACATTCACAAATTAATTAATTAAATTCGAATAAAAATTCACAAAGTTGTAACCAAGAATTTCAAATTCTAACCGGACACTCGGAATTGGGATGTTACAAGTCAATATTGACATCCTCTGGGTTTCGATGCCCCTCCCAGCTCCTTACGATCAGGTGTGATTGAAGTATCAACCTTCTCAAACAAAGTGAAAACAAAAATAATTTTTTGCTGAAGTTTGCGTACCTTTAGGTCACCCTTGATCTTCAAACTCTTTGAGCATTGTTCTTAATGGTGGTAACACTGCATTCTCTATCACCAACAAATCTCCCGATCAAAAACTTTTGCGACATCCGAATCAATCTATCTGCACAACCAAAAACTTTTGCGCCATCCGAATTAATCTATCTCCCTCACGAGTAAGCTCCATTGTTGGTTCCTCACAACTAAGCAATGCAGTTTGAGAGATGATGTGTTAGATTGAAGCTTTCATCCTTCGAATTAGAAAAACTCGATTAGTAGACTCAGCGGCAGAGGACGCCTCTCAGGATAGCAAAGGGAGAACACAATCTTTCTTTCACTTATCTCAACCCTAACAGATATGTAAAGTCTCCAACTAAAAATGAAGTAAATAAGAAGTAGGTAGAACAAATTTTTAACCCTTCGCAATAAATGAGGTGAAGTAGTGTGGGCGGGTGTCATAGATAGCGCTCTATAAAGAAAAGATGAGTGCTTCATATCGGAGAATGTAAAAGGCTCCATTACGGAGAGCTTTTGTCTGCTGCAACTAGATACCTCCTGAAAACTCGCAAAATAGAATAAGTATACTTATTATCTATTTAGGTCATTAACGTATGGAATTTTGTAACAAATCGATCATTAACCTTTAATTTGTAACTTACTTGTCATTAATCTATAGTATTTGTACAATTTAATCAATTCATCAATTCTTCATCCAAAATCTCTGTTAAGTGCTAATATCATCATACCAACTGAACCATTTTTGCCACCTCACCTTTTACCATGTCACCCTAATAACCCAACTAATTGAATCTAACCCAACCCAATCTAAACCAGCAAAAGCAAAATCCACTAACCCAATCTAACGTACCCTGCCTTTCTTCTTCCCCACACTCTTCGTCGGAAGTCCACTTCGTTTTCACAACCTAGCTGATTCATCATCGAACTCGCTATCATCGTCCACGATGGACAGCCGCCGTCAAACGGGGACACAGATCCCAAACCTCCTATGTTGGGGGAGTTAGCGGCCAAAGGAATCGCTCTGGTGAAAGAGGAGTTCCTCCGTCCACCTCCTCCTTCCATAACCTCACAATCTGAAATCGTCGCTACTGAATTTGTTTCTTCCGAGTCTTTAATGCGGCGGAGACGGCTTCTCAGTCTGGATCCTTGACCAAGGATAAGAAGTCTAAGCGTCAACCTAAGCATTGCTCAACATCGAACGACTTCAGGTTTATTTCTCTGCTTTTTCCTTAGTCTCTTTGATTGGGAAATGAGAAGTGTTTGAGCAATTGATAATCAGACTCAATAATCTTTACGGGGCAAAAATCATCGCTGCTTAACAGATTGTTTAAATTCAGCCATTGAGGCATCATCAACAATTATATAAGATCTTGCCATTTACGCCAATTCATAGTCTATTACTTCATTTGCTTTTCTCTAGTTTTTTCTGACTCTTTCTTGCTCTGCTCTTCTTCTCAGTCTGACGCTAATGAATGCTCAACCAAAAACCTTCCCTGAAAATCAATCGACAACACCCATTGCTGCTTCAGCTCCATTCTGTATTTGCTCTCTCTCTCTCTATACCAAAGCATTCTTTGTTTTTTATATTATGTGGCTTGCTTCTTCAAGGAGACCAAGCAGCTGAGTTTGTTTTCGTTTTCAGTTTGATTTTCTCGGATTACAGGGCAGATAAATTTCACACTGCTGCTTTCTATTTTGAGAATACTTGAGGATCAGTTTCTGTAATAATTCTGTTGTTGCATTCCTCTTCCCAGTTGACACTAATTATGCAAGATTTTCTTGCATCGTGAAAGACTTGGAATCCGGTGTTTATGGAAGTCTTACCGACGACATTAGGGCTCTTTTCAAACCCGCATTGGCTCGACTCTCCAAACGTTCACTCGTTATAGACCCTACTGCTTCCACTAATGTTCTGGAGGCAAAGAGGGCTCGATGCTCACTCAGTTAGCAACATGTCTGCTGCAACTCTGTGCCAGCTAAAGCAGCAGCAGGATAATGTTATTACTATTGTAGATTCCGACGATGAAGAAAATGGACAAGACACCGCGAACAGTCGTCCTTTCCAGGATGTTGTCCCGACGGCGCCAGATGTAAAACCTTGTCCTCCTCACTCGGAGTCGGAGGTAATCCTCAATTTGTATTTTACATCAAATAACGGGATATTAGAACATCTAATTGCTTTTTGCAAAATGATGGAGACAAACTCGATTATCATTGGTTGATTCTGCGTCTTTTAGTATTTTTAACTGCCTACCTAGCCTTCAGAGTTCGGATCAACCTATAATCCAATTCCTTGAATTTGCAAGCAGGTGATAGGACCTACAAGGAGCTCAACTTCATCGTCAAGACACCTTGCTGGAAATGAAGTTGCTCGTACTCTTTTTGAGATCGAGAAACTCATAGAGAAGACTCCTGTTATTCCTACTCTATGCCCATACGAAAAGAAGAATACAAAGTTGGACACTTAGATGGCACAACAAGATGTATGTGGTTACTCTATGATGACCAAAGCAGCAGCTCAAGTACAGACTGTCGTAGTTTTGGATTCTGATGAAGAAGGTAGTATGGAAAACATGGCAATTTCTCCCTTGCATTAGGTTCCCCTGACAGGTCCATGTGGACAATTTCCTCCAGAGACAGAGGTAAAGTTCTTTTTTATCTTCAGTTTCCAATTTTTTCACAGAAGGAATGCTTACTTACATCTTTACGTGTCGGTTTACTACACATGATGGTTATCAGGCCATTGACATTGACTAGAAATCTGGAAGCATTATTGATGATGCTGGATGCGATAGAAATGAGGCCATTTCCATGAAGGGTAGAACGTTAATGTCAAAAAACCTGGATGATACAGGTTGCTACATGAACCAAGTCGCTCATAGTCATGTCGATACTATCGAAGACACAAACAAGACTCCTGTCATTCCTAGTATAACTCCAAATGAAAATGAGATTGGAAAGGTGGACACTTTGATGGCACATCATGATGTTTGTGGTTATTCTGTGACAAGTGATGCTGCCACTCAACTGCAATCTGTTGCTGTGTTAAATTCCGACAGAGAAGACAGTGAGGAAGACATGTCCATTTTTCCCTTGCGTGAGGTTTCCCCGACAAATCCACATGGACCTTCTTCGGCAGACACGCAGGTAAATATACCCCTAGAGTCTACAGTTTCCAAGTTCATTTAAGATTGAATTTTCAACTTCAACTTTACCGCCTTCTGCAATGACTAGTTGCTAATATGGATTGTTTATGAACCTTATTAATTAATGTCTTGGGAGAACATATTGTTATGACTTATGACAGAAATACATGTATATCTCCACTCTAAATTTTATTTGTACTCATATCTCAATGGTCCCAACAGTTTTCGTCTATAAGAGAAATTGGCTTTGAGGAATGATTATTTTTTTCTTCATCTCTCTCATTTAGGGTGTAGGGTCTGTTGACATGGTGAACAAGCCCGGACAATCCGGAGGGCCGGATACCATTAATACCAAGCCCGAGCCGAAAGTCAGTTAGTAGTCATCGGGTTTCAACCGCCCGACCCGAAATCCGGTCAGATCGGGTGGCTGCCCGCGTTGACCTGGTCGGTTTCGGCCTGGTTTTCGGTTTTTCGGTCCAGATTGACACCCCTATTGTTCACCATGTCAACAGACCCTACATCCTAAATGAGAGAGATGAAGAAAAAAAAAATCATTCCTCAAAGCCAATTTCTCTTATAGACGAAAACTGCTGGGACTATTGAGATATGAGTACAAATAAAATTTAGAGTGTTCTGTCATAAGTCATAACAATATGTTCTCCCAGGACATTAATTAATTGGGTTCATAAACAATCCATTAGCAACTAGTCATTGCAGAAGGCGTTGAAGTTGAGAATTCAATCTTAAATGAACTTGGAAACTGTAGACTCTAGGGGTATATTTACCTGCGTGTCTGCCGAAGACGGTCCATGTGGATCTGTCGGGGAAACCTCACGCAAGGGAGAAATGGACATGTCTTCCCCGCTGTCTTCTCTGTCGGAATTTAACATAGCAACAAATTGCAGTTGAGTGGCAGCATCACTTGTCACAGAATAACCACAAACATCATGATGTGCCATCAAAGTGTCCACCTTTCCAATCTCATTTTCATTTGGAGTTATACTAGGAATGACAGGAGGAGTCTTGTTTGTGTCTTCGACAGTATCGACATGACTATGAGCGACTTGGTTCATGTAGCAACTTGTATCATCCAGGTTTTTTGACATTGATGTTCCACCCTTCATGGAA
Source organism: Linum lewisii (assembly GCA_034768395.1). Classification (NCBI taxonomy): domain Eukaryota; kingdom Viridiplantae; phylum Streptophyta; class Magnoliopsida; order Malpighiales; family Linaceae; genus Linum; species Linum lewisii. Next base: position 24,643,885 of record CM068304.1, read on the forward strand.
ATGGCCTCATTTCTATCGCATCCAGCATCATCAGCATTGCTTCCAGATTTCTAGTCAATGTCAATGGCCTGATAACCATCATGTGTAGTAAACCGACACGTAAAGATGTAAGTAAGCATTCCTTCTGTGAAAAAATTGGAAACTGAAGATAAAAAAGAACTTTACCTCTGTCTCTGGAGGAAATTGTCCACATGGACCTGTCAGGGGAACCTAATGCAAGGGAGAAATTGCCATGTTTTCCATACTACCTTCTTCATCAGAATCCAAAACTACGACAGTCTGTACTTGAGCTGCTGCTTTGGTCATCATAGAGTAACCACATACATCTTGTTGTGCCATCTAAGTGTCCAACTTTGTATTCTTGTTTTCGTATGGGCATAGAGTAGGAATAACAGGAGTCTTCTCTATGAGTTTCTCGATCTCAAAAAGAGTACGAGCAACTTCATTTCCAGCAAGGTGTCTTGACGATGAAGTTGAGCTCCTTGTAGGTCCTATCACCTGCTTGCAAATTCAAGGAATTGGATTATAGGTTGATCCGAACTCTGAAGGCTAGGTAGGCAGTTAAAAATACTAAAAGACGCAGAATCAACCAATGATAATCGAGTTTGTCTCCATCATTTTGCAAAAAGCAATTAGATGTTCTAATATCCCGTTATTTGATGTAAAATACAAATTGAGGATTACCTCCGACTCCGAGTGAGGAGGACAAGGTTTTACATCTGGCGCCGTCGGGACAACATCCTGGAAAGGACGACTGATCGCGGTGTCTTGTCCATTTTCTTCATCGTCGGAATCTACAATAGTAATAACATTATCCTGCTACTGCTTTAGCTGGCACAGAGTTGCAGCAGACATGTTGCTAACTGAGTGAGCATCGAGCCCTCTTTGCCTCCAGAACATTAGTGGAAGCAGTAGGATCTATAACGAGTGAACGTTTGGAGAGTCGAGCCAATGCGGTTTTGAAAAGAGCCCTAATGTCGTCGGTAAGACTTCCATAAACACCGGATTCCAAGTCTTTCACGATGCAAGAAAATCTTGCATAATTAGTGTCAGCTGGGAAGAGGAATGCAACAACAGAATTATTACAGAAACTGATCCTCAAGTATTCTCAAAATAGAAAGCAGCAGTGTGAAATTTATCTGCCCTGTAATCCGAGAAAATCAAACTGAAAACGAAAACAAACTCAGTTGCTTGGTCTCCTTGAAGAAGCAAGCCACATAATATAAAAAACAGAGAATGCTTTGGTATAGAGAGAGAGAGAGAGCAAATACAGAATGGAGCTGAAGCAGCAATGGGTGTTGTCGATTGATTTTCAGGGAAGGTTTTTGGTTGAGCATTCATTAGCGTCAGACTGAGAAGAAGAGCAGAGCAAGAAAGAGTCAGAAAAAACTAGAGAAAAGCAAATGAAGTAGTAGACTATGAATTGGCGGTAAATGGCAAGATCTTATATAATTGTTGATGATGCCTCAATGGCTGAATTTAAACAATCTGTTAAGCAGCGATGATTTTTGCCCCGTAAAGATTATTGAGTCTGATTATCAATTGCTCAAACACTTCTCATTTCCCAATCAAAGAGACTAAGGAAAAAGCAGAGAAATAAACCTGAAGCCGTTCGATGTTAAGCAATGCTTAGGTTGACGCTTAGACTTCTTATCCTTGGTCACGGATCCAGACTGAGAAGCCGTCTCCGCCGCATTAAAGACTCGGAAGAAACAAATTCAGTAGCGACGACTTCAGATTGTGAGGTTATGGAAGGAGGAGGTGGACGGAGGAACTCCTCTTTCACCAGAGCGATTCCTTTGGCCGCTAACTCCCCCGACATAGGAGGTTTGGGAACTGTGTCCCCGTTTGACGGCGGCTGTCCATCGTGGACGATGATAGCGAGTTCGATGATGAATCAGCTAGGTTGTGAAAACGAATTGGACTTCCGGCGAAGAGTGTGGGGAAGAAGAAGGGCAGGGTACGTTAGATTGGGTTAGTGGATTTTGCTTTTGCTGGTTTAGATTGGGTTGGGTTAGATTCGATTAGTTGGGTTATTAGGGTGACATGGTAAAAGGTGAGGTGGTAAAAATGGTTCAGTTGGTATGATGATATTAGCACTTAACAGAGATTTTGGATGAAGAATTGATCAATTGATTAAATTGTACAAATACTATAGATTAATGACAAGTAAGTTACAAATTAAAGGTTAATGATCAATTTGTTACAAAATTCTATACGTTAATGACGAAAATAGATAATAAGTATACTTATTCTATTTTGCGAGTTTTCAGGAGGTATCTAGTTGCAACAGACAAAAGCTCTCCGTAATGGAGCCTTTTACGTTCTCCGATATGAAGCACTCGTCTCTTCTTTATAGAGCGCTATCTATGACACCCGCCCACACTACTTCACCTCATTTATTGCGAAGGGTTAAAAATTTGTTCTACCTACTTCTTATTTACTTCAGTTTTTAGTTGGAGACTTTACAGATCTGTTAGGGTTGAGATAAGTGAAAGAAAGATTGTGTTCTCCCTTTGCTATCCTGAGAGGCGTCCTCTGCCCCTGAGTCTACTAATCGAGTTTTTCTAATTCGAAGGATGAAAGCTTCAATCTAACACATCATCTCTCAAACTGCATTGCTTAGTTGTGAGGAACCAACAATGGAGCTTACTCGTGAGGGAGATAGATTGATTCGAATGACGCAAAAGTTTTTGGTCGAGCAGATAGATTGATTTGGATGGCGCAAAAGTTTTTGATCGGGAGATTTGTTGGTGATAGAGAATGCAGTGTTACCCCCATTAAGAACAATGCTCAAAGAGTTTGAAGGCCAAAGGTGACCTAAAGGTACGCAAACTTCAGCAGAAAATTGTTTTTGTTTTCACTTTGTTTGAGAAGGTTGATACTTCAATCACACCTGATCGTAAGGAGTTAGGAGGGGCATCGAAACCCAGAGGATGTCAATATTGACTTGTAATATCCCAATTCCGAGTCTCCGGTTAGAATTTGAAATTCTTGGTTACAACTTTGTGAATTTTTATTCGAATTTAATTAATTTGTGAGTGTAATTTATTCCGTGGCGTAATAAATCATTTCTCGAGTTAATTGATTGAGTTCGAGTTCTAAATTAATGGAACGAATCAATTGGTTGAACCAATTGACCCGACCCTTGAGTTTGGGTTGAGGTTTGGTTTGGAGATAGAAGTGAGGGGAGCCCAGCTGAATGGGTTGGTGTGTGTGATTCAGCAAGAGAGGAAGGGGAAGTGGGCCTAGCCCACTCATGGCTCAACTGCATCATATTGAAGAAGTAGAGGGTGAAGGAGGGGCTAATACAAGTCAGTTGTGGCAGAAGGAAAAATGGGCTTAGGCTCGTTCAGTTTATTATCTGTGAAGAAGAGGCTTAGGGCCTTGACCACGCCGGGTTGTGGTCAGCAGCAGAGACTTTTTGGTTTGGGAATTAATGGAGAAAGAGAATTGGGCTTCAACCCATTTGGTTTGGGTCGAGCGGGAAAAGAAGGAGCAAGAGGCAGTAGGGTTGGGTGTTCCACAACTTTTGGGGGGAAAGAGAGGGGTGCGACTAGGGGTGGGAATTCGGTTGAGGTTAATGGTTAAAATCGATTAATTGATCGAAATTGGTTAACCATTGGATTGGAGAGAGGAGCGCCGGCTGGTGATCCACAGGGAGGGCTTTGCTCCGACGCACGATGCTGGTCCGAGGGAGAGATGGGGGAATCGGAGCCGAGCAAAGGACGAGAGAGAGGGAGAGAGAGGAGCCGAAGCCGCCAGAGTTGGAGAAGAACGGAGGAGCTACAGAACAACGTCGGTGCTTTGTTGTGTGTCGACGAGTTGAAATCGTCGGAGTAGAAGGCGAAGGAAGGAGCGCCGACAATGGAAAATAGAGGCGACGGTGATTCCTCCGCATTCCAAGATAGTGGGAGGACTGGACGGCGACGGTGGCGTCTCTGGTAGTGATTGAAGTCACCAGAAGTCTCTTTCCATAAGGACTTGGAAGTCTCTTTCCAGAAGTCACCATAAGGACTTGGAAGTCTCTTTCCAGAAGTCACCATAAGGACTTGGAAGTCTCTTTCCAGAAGTCCGGTGACCAAATCCCAAGTAAATAAAGTTAAGTTGTCAAACTGTCATTTCAGTAACGGTGTGTTGTGTTTGGGATTTTTGGCTCTAAGGTCTGTTTGGTAGGACAATTCTTGGCAATTCTGAGATTCGGCCATAACTCCTTCGTTAGAGCTCCGATTGACGAACCGTCAGGACTAGTGGAATCAGGACGATGAGACGAATGTTCTAAGATAGAATTCAGAGTCTGATTTTAGGCTAAGGTGAGGGCTTAGCGTCGATAGGTAGAGACGTGAGGAATTGAAATTCGACTTAGTAATTAATAGGGATGCATGAATTGGAGAGTTGAAATGGTTAATTTGTGATGTTGTGATTGATTGTTATATGTGATGCTTGAGTTGACTGTTTGAATGTTTGGTTGACTTGTTTGATTGTATGGATGACTAGGTGGCTAGAAATGAGAGTTTTATTCTTGAAGTGTGCATAAGTTGTGTGGATGTAATTATTATTATGTGGTTGTCAGTTGTTGTTGTCAGTTGTCCTAGGAAGGACGTACAGGAGGGTAGCACTAGACTTACGACATGACTATCCCTGTACTTGCAAGTAGGGGTGGCCAGTGAGCTAGTTGTTTACCCTTGATATATTTATGAACATTTGTGATGATGTGAGAAATGAATTGCAAGTAGGGGTTGGATCGTTGTGAAGGTTTGAGGAAATTGATGTGCGATGTTGGGAATTTGTTTCAAAATGCTGAAATATGATTGAATGTGATGTGATTGATTGCGAATAATAAATGATAGATACGGTAGGAGCCTGTACTGCCCCCTTGTCTGCACTATTCTGATGATAATACATGAGCAAATACAACTAAATCATAGATGCAATATCAATTTTCATTGCACTAGTACAAACTAATGTCGTATTCAGTTGCACTAGTACAAGCTAATTTTAGATATGGAATTGCTGGTCAAATTTCAACCGTCGATGCAAGATCTGAAGAGAGGAGCTAGTACCTCCTTAGCTCCATTATCCCGACCATCCCGTCCTTGAGCACCGGCGAGAAAAGTGTTGGCACCACGATGACGATTCGGGCTCTTTGTGATCTCGATCACTACAGAGGCGACGGATTGGACAACGGTGTTGTCCTAAGATTCGTGGGAGGATGAGTAGAGAGTATCAATGAAACAACGATGTTGTCCTGAGATTCGTTAGAGTAGTAGAGGGTCTTGGCATAACGGGGACCCCTACTTCAACTACGATTGAGCGTCTTTTTTCGTCGTGCTTGGTGATCAGTTGGAGCTCAGTTAATGACTTCTCTCATGTCACTGAAAGTTTGGAAGAGAGAAAACTGATGACGATTCTTTTTTGGAAGAAGATGACGACTGTTTTGGGATGAATGAAGTCAGGGTTCCTATTTACAATTAAATACATTTAATGGGTATTAAATTTAACGATTCTATTGCATTTGGTCTATTAAACAATAGGATGTATTTGGTCTCTTATGGGATCCAAAATCATAGATTTAAAATTGGGAATCATACATTATCCTCAATTCTTCCTTCATATCATATTTCTTCCCTTTGACAATTCTAAAATCACAAGAAAGATTTTGTGACATTACCTAATGAAGAAGAAGAAGAAGAAAAATCTCTACCCTCTTTGCCTTTACGTTTACGGCTAAGATGAGAGACACACACACACACATGACAGACCAGAACCCTTTTCCTACAAAATCAAATTAGATGCCAAACTTATAAAAATATTGGCATCCATTGATACAATACAACCCTTACCCAATAGTACCCACACACACACACTTGAGCTTCAGCATCACCTAAAAATTAGGATTAGCAGCAAAATAAGCAAGCACGCCCACAAAGGGAGCATTGATATAGGTGGCCGGCTCAGACTTTCTGAAATCTGTTCTATCATCTTTGAACTTATCATCCACTCCTGGTCCACCTACTATAGCACCAGTCAACACATTTGGATTGGGACCCGATGAGTTATAATAAGCTGAACCTTGATTACAAGCAATTGGCTCCGGATGAACCTTGATCGACGGTAGAGAAGAACCTCGGTGATGAATCCGATGTGGGTAAGTATCTCCATAGCCGACCATGTAGGACATTCCTAGAGGGTTGTCACCCAAAATGTAATCGACTTGCCTCTTGGCCTGGGAACGAAGGGTGTGTGGTGTAATGTTGATGCCACAGTTGAGTGATTGATGAGGAGGGTTATTCCTTTCCAAGTAATTTGCGTATGCTAGTAGGAGGAAGGAGATTGTGGTTGCGTGTTGGAGATTGCTTCCTCCTGGTTTGTAGATAAGGCCTCCTTGGGTGTAGTCAATGTGGGAGGCAGATGATGATTCTGGGATTAATGTGCATATGAAGCTATCTGCTGATGACTTGTAGGATTGGAGTGTCACCCTCTTCCCTTCCACCACTTCCTGTTCTTTGGAGACGAGAACATTGATGCCAGCATGCTTATTGTCCCAACCAAATTCATTGATGTTATCATCAGCACCAAGTGTCTTGGTATTTACTTGAAGGTAATCCAAGTATGCATCATCTCCTGTTGACCTTCTCAACCAAGCTGCTCCCCACAGCAACTCGTCCTGCATTTCCACTCTCATCAGTTCCATCCGATCCATTTGGCCAATTAATTAATGAAGCTTACTTGGTATCCATCAAAGTCGCAGTAGAAAGGGCAGACTCCTTCTCTGATGTTGGAGTTGTCGCTGTAAGCTCCTCTATGTGTATCCGCATATTGGAAAGCTCTGACAGCATTTCTCAACAGAGTTTGAGAATAACCAGGATCTGAATTACGGAATGCAATGGAGGAAGCAGCTAGAGCAGCTGCAATCTCCCCTGCCACATCTGATGCTGGGTTTGGAGCATCCACTGCATAAACTGTCCTAATTGTGTCCATATCTTCCGGTCTCTCCCAACAGTCATGATCTGCTATTGGATCCCCCACCTACACAAACACAATAACTAACATAAACATATGCTCTGTTTTTTTTGTTTTTTGTTTCATAGATAGGGAAATTCAAAAAAAAAAAGTAGAACCAGACCTGAACGAAGATGCGATTGGGAAGCTGGAGACAGACTTGAGAAGGTAATCGGAGGCCCAGCGGACGGCGACGAGGGAATTACGAAGCTCGGAGGGAGGCATGAGGTCACCGAACTCAATGATGCTCCAGGAGAGCATGGTGGTGGTAAAAGCCATGGGGAATCCGAACTTGACATTGTCACCGGCGTCGTAGTATCCGCCGGTGAGGTCAACGCCGTAGGTGAGGCGACCGTCGGAGAGGCCTGAGTCAGCACGCCAATGGAGACGCTGGTCCCTTGGGAGGGTGCCGGAACGTTGGCCTTGAAAGAAGAGGATGGACTTTGATAGGGCATCGGAGTAGTCGTGGCGGCTGGAAGTGGTGACATTGGCGAGAAGGAGGAAGAGGAAGAAGAAGAAGGAGAGAGCAGTATTCATAGTGGTTGGTTGGTTTAAGGTTAAGGAAACTGCTTGGGGCGATGTGTTTTTATATATAGTTGGGAATTGGGAGGAGGAGGAGGAGGCTGTTTGTTGGCGACGTCATCATTAATCAATAAAGAGAGTCAGAAAATTGGGCGGCGACGACGGCGGCGGCCCTAACAGAGAGGCAGTGTCAGACAGTCTGAGAGTGTGAGAGAGAGAGAGAGAGACTCACTAAATAACTGTATTTTCAAACAAGTATGACGAATAATATAATATTCCTCACAACAATTTCAAGGGTTTTACCCGATACGTTACTTTTTATAATCTGCCTAACCAAAAGGTTATCCAGACTCCGAAACCGATTTTTAATTTATCCGCAATTTGTCATTCATTATATGATCAAACATAAGCCTCGTATATATGCTATCTCCAAACCAGCATTAATCTCAGCTATTTATTTAAATCTACGGTCTTTATCTCTCACTTACTCCTTTCTTGGGATATCGTTTCTATATGACGGCTCCGCCGATGATGACATGTTTAATTATTTCGTCAATATAGTCTATACAAACTCCATACAGAGTTTACGTATATTGGTAGTACGATTCTCATACATAGTGTATGGATTTCATATAGAGTATATATAATTTGTATGAATTGTTTACAACTCCAATACTCTACCATACGAAAAAAATTGTACAAAAATAAATACAGAGTGTATAACTCTCGTACAAAGTGTATACAACTCTCGTACATATTGAACGAAAATAAATACAGAGTGTACAAATCTTGTACGAAGTGTATAAAATTTGTATACAACTCCAGTACAAACTATGCAAAAATAAATACATAGTGTACAACTAATACAAAGTGTATATAGTTCCCGTACAGATTGTACAAACTAAATACAGAGTTTTTAACAACGAATCTATACGGCGTATGAATAAACATAATTCATACACAATATTAATTCATACGTACGTTTGGAACGCTACATACGAATAATTACAATGAGATACGCACGTTTGGAATGCTACGTATGAATTATGAAAAACTCTTGCTAGAATCTAAGAAGAATATATAATATACGGCGTATGAATTTTTAACAATGAATCTATATGACGTATGAATAAACACAGTTCATACACTATACTAATCCATACGTACGTGTGGAACGTTACGTATGAATAATTAATACACTTGTCATCTACACACAATACTAATTTATATTTCAAAATACACTTGTCAATTCGTTACAATGAGCTACGCACATTTGGAACGCTACGTATGAATTATAAAAACTCTTGCTACAATCTAAGAAGAATAGATATTACACGGCGTATGAATTCATACACAATGCTAATTCATACTTCGTTCACTTACGAATTCATACACAATGCTAAATCATACGTAATTTGCTTACTAATTCATACACAATATTAATTCATATTTACGTTTGGAACGCTACAAATGAATAATTAACACACTTGTTATACGTATATTTGGGAACGCTACAATTGAAAAAATGAAACACAATACGCAATATAAATTCATACTCCATAATACATTCATACGCCCTTCAGTCTTCACTTACTAATTCATAGGCAATGCTAATTCATACGACATTTACTTACTAAGTCACACGCAGTGCTAATTCATACTTACGTTTGGAACGCTTCATATGAATAATCATACACTTGTCATACGTACGTTGGAACGCCACGTATGAATAATTAAAACACAATACACAATACTATTTCATAATTCGGAATACATTCATACGTCGTTCACTTACTAATTCAGACACAATGCAAATTCATACATCATTTACTTATCAATTTATGTGCAAGACTAATTCATACATACATTTGGAACATACGTATAATAATTAATACACTTGTCATACTCACGTTCGAATAATTAATACACTTGCAATACATTCATACATACGTTTGGAACACAATAAGCCTACAAACTACAACCAAGACCACGAAACTAGTTTATCCCTTTCGAGCACACCTACAACAAGGTAAGAACAAGAATAACTCATTAGAACATATATAACTCGTTAGAACACAAAGAACACAAAAAAAACTCAGAAATTTCCAACAAATAACACGAAAGGAATAAGACTCTTACATTTTTTAACTCAATACGTACGTTTGGAACACAGTGGCCTAGAAACTACAATCCAAGAACACAAAACTAGTTTCGGCATTTCGGGCACACCTACAACACGGTAAGAACACGAATAACCCATCAGAATATAAATAACTCGTTAGACCACGAAGAACACAAAAACCCATAATTTTTTTTAAAAAAATGAAAATAAGGAGACTCTTACCGATTTTGAAGTTTGTGTCTAAGCTCACGTGTGAAGATCCATACCCAAAACATTGAATCTATATAAAATAAACACAAAAACAATTGTTAGTTCAAATATTTGAGAGAATTTTGTTTGGGGAGAGAAAAATGGAAGGAAAATTTTGAAATGGCAAATTTGAAAGATGAGAGGGAAAAGTTGTTGGTTTTTTTTTTTTTTTTTTTGGCATAGACAGCTCCTTGCGGAGTGACAAAGACAGCCAGCACAAATAAGAAAGGAACATCAAGTCCCAACCCAGGAAGTCATGTCTACCTCCATGATTCCTATGAGGTTGGACAGGACCATGCGAGCCACGTAATGGGCGGTCATGTTACCTAAACGGCGAACCGTCATTAAGCGCCAAACATGAGCTCCTTTTTACAGCTGCAAAATTTCTTCTACAATAGCCCCTCCTGGGTTGGAAAGTACCTGACCGGCCAGCAGCTTCGTCGAAACTAGATCTGCATCTCCTTCAATGTTCACCTGCAAAACTCCGGCCCACAAACACCAAATACACACATCTCGGAAAGCCTACCTTTTGTCCAGTGGTTTTATTATATAATTATTATTAATATTATATTTTTTTTGCCGTGGAAGCTCCCGTTAAGGAGGACAATAAAACGTGCATCATCCTAACTAAAAAACCAAAAAACAAAAAATAAAGGAGGTTGGGGGCGGGGTGGGGGAACTACATTTAAGTTAAAGGATGAACCTAAAACTTTGGCTAAATCCTTAAATATCATTTTGGACAACAAAACAAGTTAGATTATGTTACACCTTACACGTGGTAAACCAAACACTTTGCTAATACTTAATTTTCATTTTAGATAGAAAAATGAGTCCAAAAGTGTATAATGAAAATTTTATGCAATCAAGTATTAAATTTATGGAGGCTGCTTGAAAAATATGTGTGAAGAAAAGGTTATATATTAATGGTACCATTTAAAAATAAAAAAAAGTATGAGCAAATTAACCCAAAAAGGTAATAACTCCCTACGAAATCAAGGCAAGAAAAAAGGAGGTGTGTTAAAATTGATCACCAATCAATCCAATTATAATAAAGACAAACGACACATTTAAGAAAAGTTTTAAGTTTCCTTGTTTCACGATAAAAATTAAAGGCGGATTTAAATTAATCAAAATCACATTTCGTTTCAATCATGCCGAAACAAAGGCAATTAATCTTAGACAACTCCTTGCGGATGGAGATCCTTTTTTGTTTGTTTGAATAATAAATTGAAAACAGTAGAAATCGGTGAACAAGTTGGAATTTTGTTACTTTACACAATTCAAATCAATCTACGAAATTAATCAAGGAGTAAAAATTGGCCATTAATTCAAAATTAAATTACCAATTGATTGATTATATTAACTTACCAATCTGGCCATTAAGTCCCGTGTATTAAGAATTGAATTCAAAATGGAAATTAAATATTTTGCAATCACAATAAAAACACCATTAATCTTGATAACTCGGAAAACTAATTTTGGCCATTAATCCAAAAATAACTTACCAAATGAATGATAATGTAACAGACTGGTGCTTGTGTCCTGTAATTGAGCTTATTGGTTAATTTGATTCCTTAGTGAAAACAGAGCATTACCATCCACGGATTCAGACGCTGATGACTTTACCTTCGTACATGACGTAGTCTCGGAACGGAAATCTCTTCAGTTGGAAGAAGGGAGAATGAACAAAATCTATATACACCTCACAAAGGAGGGACTGAAAGGACAAAAATCCTGATTATCGGTATAGGTTGAACACCAAACCGTATTCAGATTCGTGTAATGAATAAATAATTAACCAGGAACTGCTTCTCCAGAAGGAGGAAAAGGAAATAGAAAGCACCTACTGGGAACTCCATTATTGGAAGAATAGTCGATGTTGGGAAAGATGTTCCAGTTCTTGTTCATCAAAGTGGCTCATTGATCTAAACTATGCAACGAGTATACATGCAGTCATTCATCTTTCAAAGATCATGATGATTCTATGCGAAAATCGAAATTCCAACAGGAAATCAATGGTTCATTGAATCAAAACTAGACACTGAGTAATCACCCTTCACCCAAATTGACCAGACCTCAAAGATCTCATCAGATCAATTCATAATCAAGAACAAAGGCAGCAAACGAAAGAGAAAGATGAAGCTCTTCACCAGGTAAATCAATGGCGGAGTCACGATACCTCTTCAGATCATCATCGTTTATCCTCGCCTCCTCTCTAGAAGAATCACTTGACTGGTTAAGAGCAGCGACGCTAATCAGCTGCTCCTAAAAAGTTGTTGGTTCTTTGATTATATAGTATATTTATTTTTATTTATTTTATTTTATTTATGAGTTGATTAATGTCATGTCAAATTCTCTCTCTTCATTTAATTATACACACACACGTATAAATGAACAATGCGCGTATGAATTAATTATATGCTACGTATGAATGAACAACGCGTATATTAATTAATTGTATGCTACGTATGAATGAACAACATGCGTATGAATGAATATACACACGTCTGAATGAACAACATGCGTATAAATTAATTATATACCAACGTCTGAATGAACAACACACATATGAATTATTTATATACCCACGTCTGAATGAACAATGCGCGTATGAATTAATTGTGTCAAATTCTCTCTCTTCATTTAATTATATACTCACGTATGAATTTTCAACGCGGGTACCATTCCACATCTGAATTAATTTTTATGATTTTGCCCCCATTTAGTAGGGTCCCTTTCTCTCTCCAAAATGGACATTGGATTGATCCAATGGCCCATAAGGGCTTCAGCACCTATATGGGGGGGGGGGGGGGGGGGGCTGAAACACCCTCTCAACACCCCATGCTATACCGGGTGATGCGCTCCAGATAAAATTTATGTTAGTTTCAGGCCCGTATTCCACTGTTGAAGGACTTTCAGCATGGTGCTAAAACTTCGTGAGTCCTTGGATTTCCTTCTTTTCATTCTGATGGTTCCAATTAAGAGGGTAATTTGAGGTTTTATAATATATTTATATTGTTCCTACTTTATTTAAATCTAAAATAACTCCATTAATTTTAGTCTGATATTTATATTCTTAATATAAAATGACTCATATTTTAATGACAAGTCTTACAAGACCAATATTGATGGTATTTCGATGACTTAAAAAAATTCGCCTCGTTATCCCTTCTCGGGAGATCGTAACAAGTTTGATTTTTATTTTGTTTTCGCGAAAATACTCCTTTTACTAAGATGAATTTAACAATATCAATCTTGATATATAGTATTCGAAAATTTTTAGAATAACATAATTCTTTTAAGGATCGTTAGTGTTTTTGTGGGGTACAACATCACTATGTTCTCATTACTAATAACTACATAAGAGGTGTTATAACTACGTGACAAGGTGTCAAAAGTACTAATGGGCCCGTACCACTTTGGGTCCACCCAACAGGGTCAGGACTCCCAAGACCCAAACTAGGCTCGCCATACGTCGAGGCCCACAAGGGACTAGGGTGCATCCATACATAATTCCGAACTGCCACTAAGAGGTAGAGGTTAGACCCAACTCAGCCACCAATCAAAGAGCGCCACGTGTAGACCCGTCTCGGCTACCAAAAAACTATAAGTATCCATAGACCTTAGTCAAACAAGAACACACCTACACTACAAAAAAAGGCCCTTTAGCGTCGCTTGAAGGGGAAGCGTTTAGCGTCGGTCGACCGGAAACCGACGCTAAACCCTTGACTCGCGTTTGACCAAGGGTTTAGCGTCGGTCGCTTGCTGACCGACGCTAACACTGACCATAAACTGACGCTAAATTTGGTTTTGGGTCAGAAACGAACCCCGTACCAAAAAACCAACTTTAGCGTCGGTTACCGACATGTTTTAGCGTCGGTCAGCGACCGACGCTAAAACACGTATATATTTAAACCTCTCAGCCGACCCTAACCCTAATTGCATCTTCTTCTTCCTCCTCCAGCCTTCTTCTTCTTCCTCCTCCAGCCTTCTTCTTCTTCCTCTTCTCTTTTTCTGAAACTCTTCTCCAACCAGCCTTTTTCTTCTTCTTCCTCCAGCCTTCTTCTTCTTCCTCTTCCTCTACTTCCTTTTCCAGCCTTCTTTTTCCTCTTCTTCTTATTATTCTTCTTCCTCTTCTTCCTTTTCCAGATCTCCAGATCCAGCCTTCCTCTTCTTCTTCTTCCCTCTTCCTCTTCTTCTCCTCCTCTCCTCCTCTTCTCTGTTTCTCCCCAGCCATCAGCCGTCACCACCGCCGCCACCGCCACCGTCGCCTCCTCCTCCTCCGCCGCCACCATCACGCTGGTCGGTCAATGATTGACTGATTGGACAAGAAGTGACCAAAAGGGTGACCTAATAAATCTAAGTGACCAAGTTGTATAACTGGAAAATGGAGTGACTGATTGGACATTAATAGAAAATGGAGTGACAAAATAGAAAATGAATATTAAAAACGAATAAAAAAATGAAAACAAAAAAATTGGGTTGGTCAGCGACCCATTCAGTCAAGGATTTAGCGTCGGTCGCTTGCTGATTTAGCGTCGGAAGAATTGGCGTCACTTTTTTGAGCAACGCTAAATCCTTTAGCGTGGGTCAGCAGCCGACGCTAAACGACGTCGGTGACCGACGCTAAACAGCAGTTTTTTTGTAGTGCTACACACACACACTCTCTCTTGGTCGTACGCTCTACGCTCATATGCACAAACAACCCACTAATGCCTACAGGCGCCCCAATACTTTTCTATCACCCTCTTACTACTATCTATATGATGCTCCACGAGGTACACATCCATCGCCAAGAGTTAGGCACAACCTACCATAAATTCTCCACTCGAACCAACTCATTGGACCAACCCAGACTCTCTGGACGAAACAATTGGCGCGCCAGATAGGGGAAGCACTTGACATAAAACATTAGCATTGTACAAAGCATCAGAGATCGCTAACGTCACCACTGAAGGATACGAAGATTGGGAAACAACCGATACCAACATGCAAATGCTAATGGGCCAGGCGGTACCCTCTGGATTCTCAAATCCACCACGTCCCTTAACCTGGACGCAGCACACGTCCGAAAATGGGTGTAACACCCCACCCTAGAAGATCCGGCTGAACCACTGGTTCAACCCATGCATTACTCGACTCGGGGTTACTGAATCAAACCAAGCATACAATTACACTAAATCAACCAAGAGACGGAAGCAAATAACTGAACGAACTGAATAAACCTCGATTAAACCATTACAAAGACAACTGGTAACAATCAACATCAGTCAGGTGTCATTATAATATGCTTGTACAAAGTTAGGTTTAAATACAAGGAAACCGATAAATAACCCCAATAACCCTGCCAGCTCACTCTCCAGCTCTAGCTCCACATACTTGTAAACCCATCCAAAACCTACTGCCTCATTCTTCTCTAAAAATACACTGCGACATATAATTCCTTAATGGTACTAGAAGATAGATTTTGATGTTGCCATTACAAAACACTAATGGTCAGATATGTGACAGAAAATGTTGGGCATTTTATATGTTATTCACCCATAGTTGTAGAAGCTCGTGCACTCTTGGATGAGGTCTCATACTCCACCAGCACTATGGGCCACACCACAATTTTCTCCCATTGTGCTGAAGCTTGTCTCCTCAAGGTTTTTTTCTTCTCTCTGCCGCCGACCCCCACCTCAGAACCACGATCGCCACCTCTCATAGACGCCGGCGACTGCCCCCGCTCAGTACCCAATCAATTTTCTAGTCTCCCAAGCCTTGAATCACCCAAATCAAAGCTCTCTAGCCCCGGTTTCACCCAAAAACGTTTTTCGAGTTTTTGAAGTTTTCGTCGACTTTTTTGGCTCTATGTATTCTAGATTAGTTGTCGGATTATCAATACGTATCTAGGGGTATATAGCTTACTTCGTTTCGTCGAGTTTCGTTTCGGTTAACTTTTTGACTTTCCTCGTTTTGTGTGCCTGCTGATTCGGTTTGATTTTTGTGATTCCGATTGAACATACATGCTCTAGACCATGCTAGGAATGTTGTGCTATGATTTTGTGCCTGTTGGATATCGTTTACCTAGTGAAATTTCCGTTTATGCCAATTGTGTTGACTTTTGATTACCGAATGGTTGACTTTGAAGTTAGGCGATAAATCAGCAGGGGTAGCTGATGGGATTGAAGTTCAAAAATATTTTATTGTTGGCTGTTAGGATTTTGTGGAATGAGTTGTTGGGTCACTTTTAAGGAAAAGTTCATAATTCCCGGTCTCTAAATTATACAATCTCAATTTTAAAATTTTGATAAATAATTTTTTTCTACTTTTTTAATATGGCCGAAACTATGTAGTAATTATTATATTAAATTTTTTAATTTAAAACTAAACATCATTTTTGGTATATTTTGAAATTAATTAATTTAATTATGTAATTTGAATAATTATAATTGATAGTGAACAGAGCCCCTATATATATGTTCCCAACTCCTTGACCTTGAGTGTGCTTCTCTTTGTAAGTCATGAGTTGATTAATAGATATGTTCAGTTAAGAAAACAATTTGATGGCATAAAAAAGTGAAAAATTGTTCCTCGAAATCTACACCGTCTAGTTTTTGTGAATGTAAAATTTTGTTTATAAATTCGATGCAGAGGGAACCGCCGCAAATTATGTCGGCGCACAACGACCCTTAACGATTTGAAGGATAGAATTTAAGAACCTATGGGAAATCACACATTCCCATACAATATTTGTTCTTTTGTACGTCATTTTTTTATATTAACAAATCGTAGTATTTTTTTTTTGATGAGAGTCACAAATCGTAGTAGTATGTTGCTTGATTGTGATTTGTGGGGTGCGGCGACCGCCGGCCAGCCAGCCAGCCATCCTCTTTTTTTGGTTGATTTACAGATGTAATCTATTAGGGTTTGTATAATAAATGTTTGAGGTTGTTGTGGTGCTAAAACCGTCTTAGGCCCATAGATAAACCCAAACAAAACCCATCAAATTTAGGAGCGTGGACTCTCACCAATTCAATGAATAGGCCCATTTTGTTAAGGGAAGGCCCATGACAAATCGACTGCCCGCTATAAGAAAACCTGTATCCAAGAAGACCAACAACTTCACCAGTCACCACCATCCATCCTCGGTTTTTTTTTTTTTTTTTTTGTTTTGCGTCTGCGTTCTTCAGCTAACTACTCTCCTCTCCTGTCCCCATTTCTCTACCCAGAAAGAAGAAATTCACCACCGCCCGAAATTCACATATCCCTCCTAAAAAACCCTAATTAATTATTTCCTTAGGGTTTCATCTCTCCAGGGAATTCCTTTCTAATGGATCCTGACGAGGACCCCGATTCAATTCCCTCCTCAAACCCCTCTCCTCCTTCTCAATCAGGAATCACTTCTCCGATTCGACAGTCTCCGTCAGCCCACCCCGTCCACTACTCTCAATGCTCCACGGAAGTGGTCGCAGCGTCGTCTGAGTTGCGTGACACTGAGCCACCACAACCACCGGTGGGGATTCAAGAGTCCGAAGCCACAGTTGTCGATGATTTCCATGACCGAATCCATCAAGAGCTGCCTGGCAGTCCCTGCGGTGTGGATTCTCGATCACTTGCTGATGTGCTTGTGCAGAGGGGAATTGCTCAAGGAAGTGAAGGCTCAGAAGACGTGTCTTTGGTCCTCGAAGAGACCAACAAGGTTGCTGCGAAAGAAGAGGACTGTCCTGATTTTATTTGCGGAGAACAGGAGAGCTGCACCGCTGTTGTTAATGTTGGTTCTCTGGGCAAGGCTGATGCTGATGGTGACGTCTCTGTTAAGGAGGAGAGTGTGAGTGAGATGCCAGTAACCCAGGAGGTGGAGGAATTATTGATTCTTGAAAACGTCGAGCAGACAGAGAAGAAGGATGAGGCAGATGAGAAGCAGAATGACTTGGTCGTTGAACAAACCACGAACAAGGACGAGGTAGACAATGTGGAAAACAAAGATGAGGCAGAGGGGAACCAGATTGAATTGGTTGAGGAGACCTCGAAGAAAGACGATGCAGAGGGTGTAGAGAAGAAGGATGAAATGGAGGACGTCCAAAAAGAGGAGGCTGGTCTTGAGAAAGAGACATATATGAATTCCGTGGCAGAAAACGTTGATGGAAGTGAGAATTTGGAAGATGATGTCGGAGAGAAGGTGGATATGAAATGTGTAGATGACTTAATAGAGGATGTTAAAGGTTCTGATCAGAATGAAACAGCTAGTGCTGCTAGGATAACAGAGGAAGTAGACGAGATGGAGGTGGATGATGGTCTTGAGGAGAAAGATAAGGATGTGAAGGGAGACGAGGAACTGGATATAAAACAAGAGGAAGGCTTGAAGGTGAATGAAGCGGCAAAAGAGTCGGTCGATGTGGAAATAGATAGGGATTACGAGTTGAATGAATCAGAAGTAGCGGATCTAAAGTTGAAAGGAGAAGCAGAAGAGGATGATAAGTTGAGTGGGAAAATAGAAGAGGATGTTGAGATGAATGAAGTGGGAAAAGAGGCTCAGACTGTTAACGTCGAAATGGATGCGGATGATTCAGTAGGGTGGGTCTGAAGTTGAACGAAATAGCTGAAGAGGATCAGAAGTTGACTGGAGCAAACGAAGAGGTGGTGAAAATGAATGAAGTAGCTAAAGACGCAGAGAAGCTTGATGTTGCAATAGAGGGGGATGCCAAGTTGTCTGAACCGGAAGGAGAAGATCTGAAATTGAACAAAATCGCAAAAGGAGATAAGAAGTTGCCTGGAGCAAATGAAGAGATTGTGAAGGTAGAAGGAGAAGAAGGAAAGTACGAGAATATCAATGAGTTAGATAAGCAGGGTGAGGAGGTGAATGAAGCAGCAGAAGAGGAGGAGGAGGAGGAGGAGGAGGAAGAGTTGAATGAAGCTGAAGAAGAAGATGGAGAAGATACTGATGAGGAAATGGCCGAAGTAGCGGAAGAGGAAGAGAAGATGAATGAGGCAGAAGGAGGAGAAGGACAAGATGGTGAGGATGAGAAAATTAATGAAGCAGAGGATACAGAAGTGACAGAGGAAACTATGGTGGAAGAAGACAATGTCGAGGAAGTGAGTCAAAGTAGCAGTGGTAAGAGGAAGCGGGGTAAGAATGCCAAAGTAGTGGGTAAATCACCATCAAAGAAGAAGACAGAGGAGGATGTATGTTTTGTTTGCTTCGACGGCGGGGAACTTGTTCTGTGTGATCGCAGGTAAAAATTTTATTGAATAATCTGCTTATAAATTTTTGGGACATTTTACTTGTGCAATTCTAATGTTTGGCTGACATAATAATTTTAGGGGTTGCCCTAAGGCATACCATCCCTCATGCGTCAACCGGGATGATGCGTTTTTCCAAACGAAAGGAAAATGGAATTGTGGTAAG
This sequence comes from Linum lewisii, assembly GCA_034768395.1. Lineage (NCBI taxonomy): Eukaryota > Viridiplantae > Streptophyta > Magnoliopsida > Malpighiales > Linaceae > Linum > Linum lewisii. The sequence continues at coordinate 24,663,171 of CM068304.1, forward strand.
TTGCTCTATTTTGTTTATAAGCCCTTGTAATACTTCACTACAATCATCAATTATATTTGGCATGTTATTTTAGTTAGTCGGTTTGTATTTAGCTATGCTCTAAATGATTGGTTGGTTCATTTCATCATTTCATTTTTTGTCAAGACCAATTGGGAATGTGAGATTCCAACTTAATTTTTCAGATTTGGAGGAGTGCATGTGGCTTTAATTGGCTGTGATTTTTAGCTGTTCTGGCTGTGAGAGATTTCCTGCATTGCCTAGAAAGGAATTGGATTGTATTACTCGAGTTTTAGGTGTTCTTTTTATTTTCTGGTCGAGCTGGGTTTTGTCCACTTTGCTGAAGAAGTTATTGGTGATGGTAGAAAGTTTAATCATTGTTCTTTTGCGTCGTCTCTGTGACAGCTTAGCCAACTCTTTCCAGATTTTATATGATGTGCATATTTCATTGTTCAGGGATATATGGGATTTCTTCTAATTAAACTCAATGCTTTCCTGAATCAGGTTGGCATCTTTGCAGTAACTGTGAGAAGAATGCGAACTACATGTGTTATACATGTACATTCTCTTTGTGCAAGGGGTGTATCAAAGACGGTGTCATATTTTGTGTTAGAGGTAACAAAGGATTCTGCGAGACGTGTATGAAAACTGTCATGTTGATTGAGACGAATGAACGAGGAGACAAGGAAATGGTATATCCAAATCTCTCTTTTCTTTAGACAATAATTTTGTTTGTTGCTTTGTGTCATAACTGACAGTCTGGTATCTGTGTAAGAGCTATTATGTTTTAGTGATAAACCAGCCTCCTCCTTTTAGATTATTGGAGTATTCTATCCTCTACATTCGTTTTGGTTGATGAGTTCTTTATGAATCCAAATCTGTTTCTTATAGTGGTTTTTTAATCTTCTCAGGCCCTAGTTAATTTTGATGACAAAACGAGCTGGGAATATCTCTTCAAGGATTACTGGATTGATCTGAAGGCAAGGTTATCTATTACATCAGATGAACTTGCCACCGCAAAACATCCACGCAAAGGATCTGATTCAGTTGCTGCAAAGCAGGACTCTCCTGATGAACTGTATGAAGCTCACAATGATGGAGGATCTGCTTCAGATAGCTCTGCTGGTAATGGTGAATTAACTGCCTCAAAGAGTAGAAAAGGCAAAAAACGGCTGAAATCTCGTGGCAAGGAAAGGGATTCAGCCAGTAAGAAGACATTAAATGGGGCTGGGCTATCCTCAGATAATGATGAGTGGGCATCGAAAGAGCTTCTAGAGTTTGTTATGCACATGAAGAATGGTGATAAATCCATTTGTTCTCAGTTTGACGTACAAGCTCTTCTTTTGGAGTATATAAAAAGGAATAAACTTCGTGATCCACGCCGAAAAAGTCAAATACTTTGTGATTCAAGGCTTCAACATCTGTTTGGGAAACCTCGAGTGGGCCACTTTGAGATGTTAAAGCTTCTTGAATCTCACTTTCTATTGAAAGAGAACTCTCAGGTAGATGCTGCTAGAGGAAGTGTTGACACTGAAGGAAATCAGGTGGAAGGTGATGGGATCTCTGATTCTAAAGCTGTTAAGGATAAGAAACGGAAGTCACGTAAGAAGGGGCAAGGTCTGCAGTCTAACATTGATGACTATGGTGCCATCGACACACACAACATTACTTTAATTTACTTGAAGCGCAGTTTGGTGGAGGAACTTCTTCATGACACAGATACATTTAATGATAAAGTTGTTGGTTCTTTTGTGAGATTAAGGATATCTGGAAATACTCAAAAGCAAGATTTGTATAGGCTAGTCCAAATTATAGGTAAATGTTCAAACAGTTTGTCTATCCTTTTTTCTTAATTATGCAACTAAGTTTGCACACATGAGTTGCACAGGACGATAAAAATTTGTTTATTTGTTGTTCACAGGCACCAAGACAGCTGATAATCCATATAGAGTGGGAAAACGGACTACTAATTTCCTGCTGGAAATATTGAATCTAAATAAGACGGAGGTCATCTCTATCGATGCCATTTCAAATCAAGAATTTACAGAGGTGACTAGCAAAAATGACTATTATTTGTAATTTTAATTGGAAATTTAGATTGAGCTGTTTGGATGATCTGAGACAGTTGAATTGACCTGCAATAATGGTTATTCAGTCTATTTGCAAACTTGCAAATAAAATTCAATGGTCGTATCACTGTTCAGCTTAGTGTATTTTTCTCTTAATATACAGCCAGTGTATTTTTTCCTAATTAAGGATCATTCCACCAATCTGCATATCTTCATTTTTGCTGCTGTTTTGGTTTTCTTGATTTTTCTAGGATGAATGCAAGCGTTTGCGGCAAAGCATGAAATGTCGCCTTCTCAAACCATTGACGGTGGTAATGTCACTTTACATTCTAACAGCTTTCCGAATGTTATAGATTCCTTCTTCAATTTTCCATTTGCTTTTTTGTAGGGTGACATTCAGGAAAAGGCCATCGCTCTGCAGGGAGTTAGAGTTCAAGATGTAAGTTGTCTTGTGTGCTATTGTTGTGATTTCTCTTCTGCTATGACGATTGCCTTTCTACTTAAAGATAGTACGTTTCTTTTTATGAGAATGCTAAAGACGGAAAAAAGTAATGCTCAAAAGTTACATGCTGCTGGTAATGGCTCGGTTGATTAGAAACTGAAGTAAATTCCATTTCTTTTCTGCAAGTCGTGAAGAATTCAGTTTCATCATGAGATTCAAATTTTTGTTGTTTGGTGAAGAAAAGATTTAAAGAATTTGGCTTGTTTTCTTGTAGGAAATTCTTTGGATTATTACATTTTGTTTAATCCTTGTCTTTTATTTTTTTGTACATGACTAACAGTATTCTACATGTAGTATGGAAGCTTTTTAGTATGTATATTGTTTGAATTGTACATATTGCAGAAGTTGGTATTGACAAATTATGACAATTTTATGTGATCCGTAGACTTACAACTCTATTATTCTGAGTTTGTAATTCCGATTCTACAATGTTTTCTATAGTTAGACTGCCTTGATCCTGGGTATGAAAATACAACCTTAATTGGTTGCATATTTGTCTTTTATGTATTTGCTACTTTTCTGTTTCAAGAATATCGACTTCCAATGTTGCTTTGGTTCCAAAATTATAGTTGTGCCGACCATTCAGACTTTGTTTACTAGTTGCGTTTTATTTCATGTACCCTGATTGAAATATTTTCGGGAACGTAACTTATTTTGTGCCATGCATTCTTTTGTTTCAACAACTTTATTTGTTCTTCACTGTTGAATTTTGTTTCGTTTTATGAACTTGAAATCTTCTAGACACTTCCCTGTCTTTGCTAACCTTACTTTTAATCTACTGCAGACACTAGAGGCAGAGATAACACGTATCAGTCATCTTCGAGACCGAGCAAGTGATATGGGGAGGAGAAAGGAATATCCTTTGTTTGTCTCCATTTTCATGAATATGTTCTTGATTTCACTGCTGATGGAAGACTGGATGATACTTTGGCCTGCTCAGTGTGTTGTCTTGCTGGTGAAAAATGGCCTTTTGTTATCTTTTGGCAGCTTTCGTTGTGCATCCTGCGTATCATGTTGTCATTTTTGTGTATTATGAACATGATAGCTTCTGATTTGCTATTGGATTGAGTAGAATGATGTGCTTGCTTTTTTGTGTGTATTATGAACATGTTAGCTTCTGATTTCTAGTACTGTCTAAGTGATCCTTAACCATTGATCACGCTTAGAGAATGTGTAGAGAAGTTGCAGCTTCTGAAAACACCCGAGGAGCGCCAGCGCAGGCTAGGAGAGATTCCTGAAATACATGTTGACCCAAAAATGGATCCAAGTAATGAGAGTGAAGAAGAAGAAGACGAAACGGATAATAAGAGTAGAGGTACTTTTCTGTCCCTTTCATGGCTTAAATATGGATTATACCATCTGATGCACCTTTATTCCACTGTGAATTTTGATTATGGTGCAGATAACTACTTAAGACCCAGAGGCAGTGGCTTCAGTAGGAGGGCAAGAGAGCCAATTTCACCAAGGAAAGGGGCAACCAGTCCAAATGAATCCTGGGGTGGAGCACGAAGTTTCTCAAATATGAATCGAGAGTTGACCAGAAACTTGTCTGGTAAAGGGTCCTCTTACAGAGGGGATGACATGATTGGGTCTAATGAAAAAGCGGATGAGAACTTATGGAGTCAAGGAAGAGACAGGGAAATTCAGCCTTCCCGGAATTGGGATAGTCCAAAACGTGCTTCAAATGTAGAACTGCGAAGTTCTCATTCAGTGGTAACGACAGAATTAGCTCCTAGGGGACTCAAGAGGTTTCTGCTGCACCTTCCTCGACAGGTTTGGCTGAATCAGCTTCCAAAATGAATGAAACACAAAAGATATGGCATTACAAAGACCCATCTGGAAAAGTTCAGGGACCCTTTTCTATGGTACAGCTTCGGAAATGGAACAATACTGGATACTTCCCTGCTAATTTGAGAATATGGAGAGCCGCAGAGAATGAAGGGAACTCTGTACTTCTTGCTGATGCATTAGATGGAAATTTCCAGACTCCGTTGATTCAGAGTCCACAGGCACCGTCCTTGAATCCCAGAATTGGAAGAGAAAATGAAAGGCCTCCTGCAAGATCTGTTCCCATTGCAGTCGAGGTCCCTAATTATTCTACTGACAGATGGAATTCAGAAACGAGTCTCCCTTCCCCCACTCCATCCTCAGCTGGGACACATGGGCCAAAAGGACGCTCTAGAGAAAGCAGGTGGTCTCCAACACCTCCTCAAGCTGCTGGTTCTCAATTTGAAGTTAACTCATTCTCTGCTGGAAATGACGACAGGCAGCCTGCTGGTGCACTCACCCCTAGGAACCAGTTGCCGCATGTTCTGTCCACCAATCTTTCTCATATAGCTAGCCCAGCGACTAAGCAAGAACCAGGAGTTCATTTAAGTTCTGGAATTGGTGCACAGATGCATTCTCAGTCAATGGTGGCAGTTGCATCACCGGGGGTGCAGGTCAACTCCCATTTGCTTCGAGTCCCTAATTCCAATGGTGCTGCAATTAATGCAACTATGGATACAGCAGCTCTCCAGAGCTTGGTTCAGACTATGAGTAATAATCCCGTTCTGGGAACACAGGGAATGGGAGTTGTCCCAGTTTCTAGGCCTGAAACAAACATGGGAGCTGTTCCAGCTCAAGCATGGGGAACTGCATCACTGCAGCGGCCTGAGCCTAATAGTTCAATGCATGTGGCTTCAGTAAGTAATGCTTATGGGAACTGGGGAAATACACCAGCAGGCACCCATAGCGATAACTGGAGAGCTCCTATGGCTGCTCAGTTAAATGTCCAACCCTCTGCTCAGTCAGGTACACAATGGGGACAAGGAGGAGGAGATCATCAGAATCCTGGATGGAGTGGGATGCCAGGAAACCAAAACGCGGGGTGGGGAGGAAACCTTACTGCAAATGCGAATCAGGGGTGGGGGTCACCAGCACAGAATCAGGGAATGATTGGTGGTGGAAATGGGAGTGGTGGTTGGATGCAGGGGCAGCAGCAGGGAGTGGGGAACACAAATACAAATACAAACAACACAGGTTGGTCTCCTGTTGTACAGCAAGGCCAAGGTTGGGGAGCAGCACCTGGAAATTACAAGTCAGGAGGAGGAGGGTGGGTTGGTCCAGCCGGTAGTGGGAACAACTGGGGAAGTGAAAGGAATAGTGTGTCAGAGAATATATCATCATCATCATTAGGCGGCGGCCATAGTAGGGACAGAGGGTTTCAAGGAGGAGATTCTTCTGGTTATGGAGGTCGAAGTGGTGCTTGGAATAGACAGTCATCTTCAGGGAGAAGCGGAGGAGGAGATTATAATAACAGAGGGCAAAAGGTATGCAAGTATTTCCATGAGACAGGACATTGCAGAAAAGGTGCATCGTGTAATTTTTCACATACATTGAAGTAAAACAAGTTATGGAGAATGTAGGAATTTTGAGCACAGTTGAAAATGGGTGTACAGTTTCTTAACTTTGGTGTATCAGCAGGCTGGCAGGTAAGGTAGGTAGGTGTATCTCAGTGTCTGTGTCTCTCACTTGGGGGTTTTGTTTTCGAAGAGCCAATATCTGTTCAATCTTTATGGATATTGCATGGAATCCTTAACTAGAATATTTTGTATTTGCCAATTGCCCTTCGTTATCATATATGTAAAGATTTTGGATCTGATATATTCATGATTTTTTTTGGGTGGGACGAGAGTGCTATTTCGAAACACTAAGTTGGTCATAACGTAACTAGTAACATAAATTTGGATTGATACGTTCAATACAATCGAAACCAAATGAGACAAAATGACCTCTATGGCTCTATTAGCTAGATGGTTTACAACATGATTACTCTCTCTAAACGTATGCAAGATGTGCAATTTTCAGTCACGATAAAGTAGCTCATAAGCATGGTGAAGGTTTGTTGTGTGAGCGTGGTTGTCATGACTCATGATTACTAGTCTGAAAAAGAGTAATTACGCACAGAGTCTAACTGGAGTTGAACTTTGTGGAACCTAGCTCCCAAGCCACTGCAAATGTGAAACAACACCTCTCAACTCAGCCCTAGTAATAGAGTAGCTACCAAGGTTTACGGTGAACGATGCAAGATAACACCCCTGATGATCCTTAAAAAGGTCTCCTATAGCTGCCTCCCCAGTCTATAGAACGGAGCCGTCAGAGTTGAGGGTAACCCACTTTGGAGGTGTCGGCTTCCACGAGATACACATTTTCGTTCTGGCAGGTGGGGTGGTATGTGAAATGGATGGATCTCTATCTAGGGTGTCTCCAACTACAGTCATTGAAGCTTGAATATGCCGTGATAGGTTATCTGCCATGGTGAGCTTACGGTTAAAGATTGATATATTAATGATTTGGATATGATATATCAATAATATTTTTGGATATTAGGATTTGATTCTAAAATTGTAAATATAACCAATTTAAATTCGTCTTTATAAATTAAATAACAATTTAAAAAGGTGTGGTTTGTAGAATAATAATATGAACATCCAATGTTGTTTTGAATGTATATGTGCTTGAGAAATGTATTAAAAACAAAGAAATCTTATAGAATTAGTCGAGAACTCTATGACTTATCTTTTTCTGTTATTGTCCGATGGAGTTGAGTTTTTGTATTTCATATACCCACAATTTTTTATTCTCTCCATAAATTTATTCTGAGATTTCTATTAGGGTCCGTTTGGATAGGTGTATTTGTATTTGTTAATTGAAATTCATGTAATTGAAATGCATGCAATTGAAATTCATGTATTTAAAATTCATGCAATTGAAATTCATGTGTTTGGATGTTAAGTTATTTTGTGTGTATTTTAAAATCAATACACAATACAGAATTTTGGCAGTCTTACCAAAAGTCTGATTAAGGAATTTCCCGACCATGAATATTTGATGATCGATTTTGACGGCAGAATCCTGAACCCTAAACAGTGAATCTCACGGCAGAACCCTAAACCTCAAATAGTGCAATTTAACGGTAGAACCGTAAAACCTAAACAATGGAATCTAACAACAAAAATTCAGAAGCAGAACCCTAAACCTTAAATAGTGAAATTTGGCGGCAAAAACCTAAACCCTAAACATTGGAATTTGGTGGCAAAATCCTAAACCCTAAGCGGTAGAATTTGACGACAAAAATTTGGCCAAAGAACCCTAAACCCTAAATGGTGGAATCTGGCAGTAGAAACCAAACCCTAAATGATGGATTATCATTCTATGGAAGCAACATGGATCTTCTTCTCAACAGTGACCAACATGGATAAACTAACAACACGAAACCTCCCCAACAGCATCGTCCGTCGGACGGGTACAACCAATAGTTGTTTTGATTCGGTCGTGTGAGGCCGTCGGCGCCGCTGCCCAGACCAACAACTTCTTTTGCCGCCGATACAGATTGCAACGACCTCCACTCTTAAGCGGCAGAATCGATTCATCCATCTGATTGTTTCATGTCGCCGCATCAGCCACCCTCTGTCTCAATCAAGAGCAACATCGACCCGATTAGGCCAGAATCAAAACTAGATCGTCGGGAATCGAAGGAGTTAATGTAGATCTGACAGGGGACGTTGACGATGCCGCCATTGACGGCTCAATTGGTCGTCGAATAATCCCATAATCGGACAATTACAACCGGCCGGAGATCTCATCTTCCCTCCCCAACGCCACAGATTTATGGGGCTCAGATGCTTGCATCATAATCGACAAAGCTGTGGAACTAAGCATGAAGTTCGAGACCACCATTGTTTCTGCGTTTTCCTAGGTTGAAGATAGATGGAATTAATGATGCAAGTTAATTTGGGTCATTTTAATTCACTCAAGAAAGTCAAAGACTTTTTAGTATTTGCATCTAATATTAGGTTGCATATTGTAATTAGGTTTTAGGGAAATATAATAAGATTAAAATAAAATATTTAAATTACATTTAATTCAAAGCCTTGAGATCCGTTGATTGAATGGATGGATGAGATCGTGACACGCAAGCGGGAGTATTCGGTACCCCCACCTAGCTGGGTGCACCGAAGTGTTTGCCATACATACATATATAAAAGCACCCCCATTTATTCATTATCTTCTTAAGTGTAGGCATCTAACCAATAAAAAAATTTCTCTTTCTTTTTTCTTTTTTCATTTAATTTTTCCAGCCCTCTTTTAACCCGCTCTCCTACATTTTAGATCTTAGCCAATAAAATAATAATTATTTAAATATTTAAAAACTACAAAGTATATTCAGTTATAAAAAAACTCTAACTTATTAATTAATACTAGGTGCATTTTTATTATATTATGAAGCTCCACTTTTATTTTATTTTATTTTAATCTTTATATTTTACATATTTTACGTTAATTAATAAATTCATATCAATATCACTATTCATATTCAATATAATATTTATATTATAATTTATAAGTGAGTGTAAATGAGATAGTATTTTTTATAGAAAGACTCATTTTATATTATATATAATATTTTTAAATATATTTAAATAACCAAGTAGAATTTAGTGTAGTAAGGATACTCAATTAGCGACAAGCTCTCAAGTAAAGATTGAATTCAATTTAGTTACGATCACGGTAACCCGATCAAACTCATTATTTAAGTTCAAACTTTAACGATCATTTTACAAAATTATATAGATTAGTGATCATTTTATCATTTTTAATAATTGGCTTAATTATTAACTACATTTATTTTTTGGTAATTAGTTAGGAACTTATTTATTTAAGTAATTAGTTTGTTAAATTTATTTATTTTGGTGAAATCTCCAATAATATCACGTACGTTAATGAGATTTTAACATTTTTATGAAGGATTGGTTTTATTCATCAAAGAGCTTAATTAAATAGCACTTTGCAAACACCCAACCAAACAATTACACAACAACAAAACTCAGCCGTCAATATCAAGAGATATTAGATTTTTACACTTGAATAACACATATTTTAACCATATTTAATATTTTGTTAACATAAATTTTTTGTATGCTTTACGAAAATGATGTCTTCACATAATACTTTTTTATGTTTGAAAATTCGTTTCTGTAACTACACTTTATATGCATGGTTTTAAACCAATCAATATTTTTAAAAATAAACGAGCAAACAATGTTTGATATTATTACTTAGGATGTCCATGGCGTACCTTGCAAGGAGTGTAGGAACCAATAGTAAGTGGGTGAACAATGTACTAGGAATATGAGAGAGATTGACGTATGAATGAGAGACAGAGAAGTACCGGGGGTACCTTGAGGATTTTGAGTAGGAGACTACTTAAGGCATATCATCTGAGTCTTAAGTCATGTCCCATCAATGTTGGGGTCAGGTCTCCATTTATGGTACCTCGAGTCTGGGCTGAGTTGCCCCGTTTCGTCTTCTGGTTGGTAACCCACCTGTAGGACGATCCTAACGACCCAAATGACTTATGGAGAAACCCTAAGCGCCTGGCGTAGGGCTTCTATTGGACCGCAACCAGGCCTTGGTTGCTGGGCGGCCTAGGGAAACCCTTGGTTGCTGGTTGTTGGGGAAACCCTAGGCGCATGGAGGCATAGGGTTTCCGTTGGATCACGGTTGGGCCTTAACTAAATTTTGAAAAATGTTACACTTTTATATTTGAAAAACGTTTCCTATTCCTAGCAACAGACAACAAATCATATCATACTACGTCCATTATAACTATGTGTACAACTATACTCACTCATCTCCTACATGAATGCACAATAATCTCAACTATATATAAAGTAAATTAGGGTCAAACCTTTTGTCACATCAGCTTTCTTACCCCTCCCCTTAATTTGAGGAATCTAGCCAAGGGAAGATTTTTTTTACAAATAAAAATGCAAAAAATCACCTCACTTTTCTTCATTTATTATTATTTTCTTTATAATACCATTTCAAAATAAATTAATTCCTTAAAAATAGTTAGTGCAATAGAAATTCTATTATTATATTTAAACTAATAATATTTTAAATTAAATATATTAATTAATGAATAAATGTCAAATTCATATATTAAATATTGTCGTAATTCTTCATTATCTGTTGGACATCTTGGCAAATTGGTGATCAGTTGATTGAGCTAGACGAGAAGATTAAAAAAATTTAAAGTAGTCACTTAATTTGTTTAAGAGTTCTTTATGCAAAGACCCTCCTGAACTATCTCTAAACTCTTAAAATTCGGTGGTTACATGAAACACTTTAATGGTTCTCTTAATGGATTTTAACAATTCAACCTAGATCAACCTTCTAGCTCTTGAATTTTAATAGACAAAAGATTATTTAGGATGGTTATATTACCCGAACAAAAAATACGACAAATGAGAAAGGGATATCAACTGTTTAGATCCAAATCAAACTATTGTCACGCCTACTCATTTTATTTTTTTGACTTTTCTTTTTCATTTATGTGAAGTTTTTAATAATTTTTATTATTGGTTAGTTAATTTCACAAATTAGCACATCAACTACACTGTATTATATTTATTAGAGTTGTTATTATTATGTACACATATATGTAGGAAATGAAAAAATAATCTGACGTCATGAGCTCATCAAATTGAGATCAAAGAATGTTCATTAACTACACATGTTTGTATCTATTTTCAATATAGTTGAATAGAGACAATGTTTGCATACCACCATGTATGGTAGTTATATTATGTATCAATGACGTCATCTTTGTTACATAATTATGCTTTCAATTTCATTAATATTATGTTATAAACTTTTATTGTAATATATCACATTATAAAATCTTTGTAAATTTTTTTTTATGAATGCTATAGAATCTTTGTAATGTTGCATTACATTATAGCACATGAGTTTTGGAATGTTACATTACATTACAAAACATGATTGGGGATAGTAATCTCACATAACATACTTGCATATAATGTCAAAATAGTGAAGGTATTATCCGATATTTGCAAGATATATATCTTAGTAACATTATTTCTTTATCATAAATTATAATTTTCTTTGATTTTAATCATATTCTATTGATTCTTCAATAAAACATTCTTTTTAGACTTAATCACATAACAAAAAGTTCTTACAACTAATTCTATGAATAATTGTAGACTTTCGCAACAGGCTTAATTTGAATGGTTAGGTATACGTTGTGTATTACTTAGAGTTCATACTATGGTGTTTCTATATTATGTGAACTTAACGAGGTAAAAAAATATTAAGATCAAAGTGGTATAGATTATAAATATGAGAGAAACTAAAAATGTTGCTTTGCTCAACCCCGCCATCGGGCGGGGAAAAAAGCCAGTAAATGAGTATAAGGCAATTTTCTGTCTTTTTGTTTTCGTTAATTGTGCGGTAAATTTAATTCTTTTTCATTAATATTTTTACCCATAATATTAGTATTAATGGTGGTTGTTAATTTAGAGAGATTGTCATGGGGTGATTTGCTTTGTAGGGTATTATAGTGTATTTGAAATTTATTACCAAATCTTAATTTGGTAACAATAAAGAAGTAAGACAAATTTATTCTTTTTGAAAAAAATTTGATTTAATTTTACTTCCAAAAACTTCTATTCTAATGAATCTTACTCTTTTTGCTTGTATACATATTTGTTGAGTTTTTTTTGTAATTGGTGAATACTCGTTAATCGTGTTGGTCTTTTTTCGTTTCTAACCCTCCCCTCCCCTCCCCTCCCCTCTAAACCTTCTCACTCTTTTTTTTTCTTTTCGTATCTCCTAGGTTGGGTCGCTATTTATAGGTTCTCCCCATGGGGAGTTGTCTCGACAAAAAATATATATATGCCAAACAAAATAATCTAATAAAAGGGGTTATTATTTCCAAAAAGCTCCAACTTTGGCGAATTATTTTGGAAAAGCTCCAAGTTTAAAAAATCTCAAATCTATCCCGTACTTAACTCCGTTAGTATTTGTTTGTAAAATTTTAAACATTTTGAACCAAGTGGCTAGCGGAATTAATTTTTAAGTTTTTTGTCTTCTAAAAATAGTAACCCAAGTTTGCCCAAATTGCATTTTGGACTCTACTCAATTCAACGCCTCCACCCAACACATCCCCACTGCTCATGGACCACCGCCACCGGCGTCGGAGTGTGCTTCCGACGTCGGAACTCCCTCCTCTAACTCCCCTCTTCATTTACCGATTAAATCCCAACCAAACTCGTTGTTAGGTGAGTGAGCGTGAAAGAGTTTGGTAGCCATATGTTTTATAGCTTTCCCTTATTAAAACACCTTCTTCTCTCTTCTTCCTCAACACAGCAACGTTTATTCTCTCTGATTGCCAACACCAGTTCCACCTTCATCAGAGGCAATTTATCAATCTATCAATCATGGACTCATCGTCGTCAACGCCATAAGGTTCGTTGTCGCAAATTGATTTCATGTCGGCGATAATCAGGGGGCAGGGGCCGACAAACGGTTCGTTGATTCTGGATAACAGGGAGCTTGTCATGATTCTGGCGACTTCATTCGCTGTCCTGATTGAATGTGTGGTGGTGTTGGTGTGGAGAAGATCTGGTGGTGGCTCGTAGAAGGTGAAAAGTTGGGAGCGTTCCGACGCGTCTGGTTGTTAAGAAGGAGGAGGAGGTTGACTATGGGAGGACGAAGGTGGAAACAAACCCTTGGGAGCTGCAAGCCATATCATGGAATTTCGAGGTTAGAACTAAGGTGAAGAACGCAAGACCTTCCAAGAAACACCACACTGAATCCTCAATGTTATGCCTGATGCCAAGCAGTAAAACTCAAATAATTCAACAAACAACACATGCTTAGTTTTCATTCCACAAGAGCCCGCAAAATCAATCAAGGTCTCTGAGAATTCAGATTGAATGTCACATTCCAAAGAGTAAACAAAACATTACAACCCTTACAGTCTCAGCTACAGGAGGGACAACAGAAGAAATTAAGGATTACCATTAACACGCATGTCAGAGACGTTAGCCTCCAAGGAATCCAAAGTAGAGCGAGTAGAGAAGGACCCATCAACTCTCCTAACAGTACGGGCTGCCGACCGCTGTCGTCCAGAAAATAAGAAGCTGAATTTTCCCCAAATCCTAGTTCCAGAGAAGGAATTCGCGGGAAATAGAATCAAAGCAGTCACAGCTCAAAATAATTCCTTCACCGGCTGCTAATTCGACTTCTCCTCCTCCTAAGAAGATGATGGAAGGAGGCGGAGAAATATGAGAAGCCAATTTGAATGGGTGAGGGAAATGGAGTTAGTTACCCAATAGTAAACTAATAAATAAAGGCGAGGAGAAGGAGGACGAGAAGGGTATCTTGAAAGGGAGTAGATGCTAAGAGTGGCAGATTTGTCATGTAATTAAGCTCAGACAAGTAATTGGAATCTTTATGGGGGTGTTGGTGAGTGGTTTTCCCTTTGTCGCTTTTGGTTCACCTAACAACGAGTTTGGTTGTGATTCAATCGGTGAACGAAGAGGGAGTCAGAGGAGGTCCGACGTCGGAAGCATACTCTGACGCCGGCGGTGGGGAGGTGTCGGATGGAGGTGTTGAATTGAGTAGGGTCCAAAATGCAATTTGGGCAAACCTGAATTACTATTTTTAGAAGACAAAAAACTAAAAATTAATTCCGTTAGCCACTTGGTTCAAAATGTTTAAAATTTTACAAACAAGAACTAACGAGGTTAAGTATGGGATAAATTTGAGGTTTTTAAACTTGGAGCTTTTCCAAAATAATTCACCAAAGCTGGAGCTTTTTGGAAATAATAACCCATCCTAATCTCATACTTACCTAATTCTCAATCTTCTATACTAAACGACTTCAAACTGGTGTATTCAAAATCTCACCTATTAAATGAAATTTTGAGAGATTTTGGAGATTTTAAATAAATAATTTTCGATAAATACATATGACAGAAAAATTATAAAAAAATACAAATTATATTTGTGAAATGATGGCCAACGTATGTAGTGAACACTCCAGTGACGCGCGTAACCGGTTACGCCGACACGTGACACTGTGTTATTGGTCAAATAAATTAAAGTGACAAAATTATAGTTTTAGTCCTCATTGAAACTATATTACATTATATGATCATCTATTAAGTAAGACATGATTTAATATTAACGGGTGTTACAAAAATTTAATTAATTAATTTATTTTGTTAATTTTCTCCGTTGCCGTCCTCCTTGGAGGCGCCATGTATGTCGTATAAGCTTGAGAGCGTAGACGAAGGGGTTTTCAAGAGCGATCAAAGGTAGTTCTTTGATTAATATTTAACTAGAGTGATCACTTGGCGTCGGAATTCGACCCAAATATGCTGCTGCTACCATTCGATTACGAACAGTCAGCTCCAATGGGATTTCGCCGCTTCCGATGAATCCCTTGTCTTCCAATTCGACTCAGAAAACATCTCCTCGTGATTAGAATCCTGGCGACTACTATTGCTACCAAACCCCAATTCCCTAGGAGCTTAATTTCTTGATTCCAGCTCGTGCCCCGCAGATTCTGAAATTCCAACCGCCGGCGGGAAGCGACGAGGTGAAGAAGAAACAGAGCTTATCGGAACAGAGCATGGCGGCGAGGCAGAGGAGGAGGAGGATATCAGAAAAGACTCAGGAGCTTGGGAAGCTTATTCATGGAGGGAACAAGATGAACACTGCTAAGATTTTCCAAGCTCCTGCTGATTATGTCAAGCTGCTGATTATGTCATTGTTACTTGGGCCTCCAAGGCGGACGGCAACAGAGAAAAATAATAAAAATAATTTTTTTTAATTAAATCATGTCTTACTTAATAGATGATCATATGATGTAATATACTTTCAATGAGGACTAAAACTACATTTTTTTCATTTTAATTTATTTGACCAATAAAACGATGCCATGTGTCGGCGTAACCGGTTACGCGCTTCACCACTCACATTTTAAATGCTTAAAATTCAAATAATGAGTCCTAAATTCATTGTAATAAATCATGAGGAGTAATGAATAATGCTTACCCCGTAAACACTGAATTTTGACCCTAAAAAACTACTTCATAAACTCAAATCGTAAATCGTATGTAAAACTCTAACTTTTGACCAAAAGTCCAAATTAATATATCATAAACCCAAAAAATAAACTTGAAACTCTAAACAATATATCCTTACACATGAACACTAAACTAAGACCCTCAAACTTTAAGAAACAAACATAATTGTGATGAAATTTTAGTGATAGGGTATCGGTACCCAGTGGGTACCAGAGCGTTGACCATATATATATTTGCTTATTTGATGTGTAGTTTTCAAAACGTGTTTGAAAGATGTGTTGAAAAGAAAACATTTTTTGAAATCTAGTTGAAAATGATGCATCCTCCAAATCTAAACTGTTTTGAGTTTTTTTTAGGGAAACATCATCTTCATTAATTATCAATCATGCACTTGCGTACAAACCCTACGCAAAGCACTACCAATACAATCAGAAGGGGTATCTCCCATGGTGGGTGACACAAGATAACGCGATTGCCTAGCTAACAAGTGGGCTACCTCGTTACTATCACTTCTTACAAAAACAACTTCACCTACGCTCCTCACCGACTCCCTGCATCTCCGGATAACTTCGCCAAATTCTGAGTTGTCGGGTTCACTGCCATTAATTGCAAGGGCCACCAGTTGTGAGTCTGTTTCAAACGTAACTTCTCGTAAGTGCAGCTCGGTGACCCACCTGATGGCTTCTGATAATGCCAAAGCTTCACACATTTTAATTTATGGACACCTAGGATGGTTTGACGTTCGAAACTGGATTACCTCTCCCAAATGATTCCTCAAGATCATCTCCGCTCCTCTCCAGGTCAGGTCCGTGTCTCTGTTACAGTCCACGTTACACTTTATACGACCATCGCGCGGGGGGTGCCACAGTTGACAATTTTCCCTTCCTTGCCCCTTATCTCTTGAAGAGGCAATCTCCGGTCCTCCTGCCAATCCGTTAACCCTTCCGTAGCGAACCTTGCGATTATTAAAGGTGGTTTAGCTTCGTTCCACCAAACTCTTGCGTTCAGTTCTCGCCACAAACTCCACAAGGTAGCAGCCATCAGCTCTGACTCCACCGCGGGTCTCGTCGTGAGGAAGCGTTCGAGCCACTCTTCGATTGAAGAGCTGTTATCCATACAAGTGCCACCGACTGACCAATACCTACCTTTTCCCAGCACTGGGTGGCGTATTGACATTCTAAGAAGAGATGCCTACTGGTTTCACGATCCTGGCCACAAATACCACATTCCTCGGGCATCTCGATATCTAATGAGAGTATCCCTTAACGGAACCACGTCTCGGTGCACACGCCAAGCCATAACTTTCATTCGAGGAGGAGTATGCAGGTTCCATATTTCGTTCCATGGACCTTCAACACAAAACTCACCCAAGTTACTCAACCTATCCACCCACAGTTTGTATCCAGATCGGACCGAGATCGACTTTTCACTGTATTGCCATATAATTTTGTCACTGCTTACGAGGTCATGGATGGGCAGCTTGAGAATATCCTTCACTTCAGATTCCCTAAACAACACTTCCAATAGCTCAATATCCCACTGCGGTACTCCTGGGATAAATAAATCATGAACCTTAATATCCTGCATCCTATTATTCGGTATTGAAGTGATGTATCGCCCCTCATCATTACCAGGCCAAGGGTCTTGCCACACTCGAATATCCTTACCGCAGCCAATTCTCCACCCGTAACCCTCCAAGATAATATCTCGCGCTTGCCACACACTCTTCCAAACCAAGCTCGGATTAGCACAAAGTCCTATCGATAAAAAACTCACTCTAGGATAGTATTTAGCTTTGTAGATTCTTGCAGCAAGTGTGGATGGGTTGGTTAGTAGATTCCAACCCTACTTCGCTAGTAACTCCATATAAAAACCTTGGAGACTTTGAAAACCCATACCTCCGTTCTCCTTTCTCACACAGATCCGTTCCCACCTCATCAAGTTCATACCGCGATTTCCATTACTTTCATACCCCACCGAATGAGTTAATCATTCTTTCCAGCTCCATGGTAATGTGTTTTTGGGATTCATGCAATAGACAGATAGGGCTTGAGCAATAGCTTTTATTAAAACCTCCCGGGCACCCTTTGAGATTCATCTCTCGCGCCACCCTTTCATACATTGCCAAAGCCATTCTCGAACAAAAGCAAACAACTTCCTTTTATTCGCTCCAACTAGGACCGACATTCCCAAATATCTACTTGTGTCAAACTCATTAAACACTCCCAAGATCGCTTGTATTCCTTCCTTTAGCATCGGGTGAGTACTTTTAGTGAGCAGCAAGCCAGACTTATCATAATTGATCAGTTGTCCCAAGGCATTTGCATAAGTCTCAAAGACCTGCTTCAAGGCTCTCACTTCCTGTAACGTAGCCCGACAAAACAACAAACTGTCGTTAGCAAAAAGTAAATGGGAGATAGTGGGTGCTCCGGTACAGACCCTACACCCATGCAGAGCTCCCCTCCGAATCTCCTCTCGAATAAGAATCTCTCAAACATCATGCCGTTTATACTCATAGAGTACTCGATCGACTTGACACAGGTCATTAGAAGCTGAACCGATCTCACGTCGAAACCAAACTTGTGTAGAATTCCTTCCAAGTAATTCCACTCCACCCGATCATACGCTTTGGAGATATAAATCTTTAAAGCTACGTCTCCCGTTTTAATGTTTGGTCTCCGCTTCATACTATGTATAGCTTCAAATGCGATCATAACGTTATCCATAATAGATCTACCTTTTATATATGCAGATTGCTCAACTTCCACCAAATGAGGCACAATGCTACGCAACCTGTTAGCGATCACCTTTACCACCACATGATACAAGACGTTACATAGCGAAATCAGAAGGAGATCTTTCATCGAATTTGGTACCTAAATCTTGGGCAGAAGAATAATGTTTGTCGCGTTTATCTCATCTAGCAGCCTACCGGATTCGAGCCAACCCACGCATGTTGTCGCTACTTCATCGCCAATCAGAGGCCAAAAAAACTGATAGAACCCCGGGTTAAAACCATCTAGTCTCGGGGCCTTCTCCTTACCCATACTGAACACTGCACTTTTGACTTCTTCCTTTGTAAAACTTTTGTTGAGCTTCCATCTATCAGCAATGGTAATTTTTGCCTCAATGAGGTTTAGCACTGGTTGGGCATCGCAGTTCCTAGCCGAGAATAGGTTTTTGAAATAACCCACTACCAATCGCCCTAAGTCAACCGTTCCTTCCACCATATTCCCATGATCGTCTTGAAGTTGTTTTTATCTCTTTCCGCTTTCTACGAGCTGTTGCCATCGCGTGAAAAAAACGAGTGTTACGATCGCCATCATTCAGCCACCAGTTTTTTGCACGTTGACTCCAGTACTTGTTTTCAACCTCTAGCATGTGCAACACACTCTCTCTACATCTCTCCTAATCCGTGCTCGACTGCACCATATCTGAATCCCTTAGTCTCTCCAACTCTTCCTTGCCAACTTTGATTTCACATTTAAATCGAGGGTGAAAACGTCTGCCCCACCTCTGAAGGGTCTCACTACATCTTCTCGATAATATCCATGCGGCCTAGGTCTGTCCAACAAGCTTCCATAACCTGCATAAATTTTGGTTCTTGTAGCCAGGCGTTTTTGAACAAAAATTGGTATTGTCTTCTCTCTTCGTTCTCCCCGATCGTATCTAGTAAAATTAGGCTATGATCCGATAGAGGTGCAACTAAATTCATGAGCATTGCCGATGGGTATTGTTCATGCCAAGTATTTGTTGCCATCGCCTGGTCTAGTATCTCTTCTACAGCATCTGGAGTCCCTCTACTCCACCAGGTGAATGGGTACCCTTGTAGAGGGATATCACTCAACCCACTATCGTTAACCGCCTCTCGAAAGCCTGCCAATAGCCAATTTGGATGATCACTCCGACCTTTCTTCTCGGTATTGTTTAGCAGATCATTGAAATCACCCATGCACAACCAGCTATCCCTCCCGTCATCAGCTAAATTTCCGAGAAGTGACCATGAATCTCTCCGTCTTTGGCATTCTAGGAACCCGTAGAAAGCATAAGTCTGAAACTATGCTCATTCTCATCTCTAACAGTGACGTTTATGAAGGTCCTGGCATACAAAATCAAATTAACATTTATTCCAAGTTTCCAAAGAACGGTTGCACCACCACTCCGACCCTCAGCAGCAACCGAAAAACAACCATCAAACCTCAATGTACATATAACTTCCTCCATTCTACTTCTACTAACAAGAGTCTCAAAAAGTAAAATAATGCTAGGCCGGTGATCCCGAACAAGATCACCGAGAACTCGAATCGCACGGGCTTGGCCAAGTCCCCTACAATTCCAACTCAAGATTAACATCGTTCCTGGTAGAACTTGCCGAACAAGTCTACCCTTGCCAAGTTTGTAGGTTTACCCTTCTTCACTTTTCTTGGACTTCCTTCTGTTCCTTCCTCGTCAGCGATTTGATTTCCATTCCTTGATGCCGTATCAGTTCTACGGCGCTTCTTCTCATCATCAATGATCATACCATCAGCGTCGGTAGCTGTATCAGCATCCGGTTTGGGTGTGTCTTTAGTCTGACGACCAACATGTGTCGTATAGTTCCCTTGAAGCTTCAACAAGTTTGGGGGTATGGATGGCCTAGCATACTCCAACGGCTTCCTCCCACCCATGTGAGTCTCCTCGTCAGGTTTTCCCTCCACCAGCCATCTTTCACCTCCCAACCTTTTAGTTTTCCTCGGAGGTGCTCGTAGGGTCTTATCCCAGCCCCTTGCTAGTTCGACATCAGGATTCAAGAAACGAATTTCACAAAGTTGATCCAGATGTCTGATTTTTCCACATATATAACAAAAGGTGGGCAGTCTCTCATACTTAAATTTGCACACGCTCCATGGTGCTCCTGACATTCGGATTTTCTTCTCCTTATTAAGAGGTTTCGTAACATCCAACATCACCCTCAGTCACATGAAGGGTTCTGCGAAGCTGATATAGTTTTTCTCATCGTATGCGATGTATTCGCCTACGTAGTTTCCCAAGGACCTTTCCACAGCTTCAGAGAAGAAACCCGGTTTTAGGTCATGGACCTGAACCCAAAATGGCATTTTATGCATAGGAACCCTAGTTGGGTCCTTTCGCTTTTTAGTTCATGCAGTACTAGTAGCAAGTCGTCGAACGTCCACGATCCGTTATCGAGAACCCAGCAGAAGTCAATTTTATGGTAGAACCGGAAGAGAACCAAGCGATTCCCCAAATTTTCAACGGACATCCCACGCCCTGGCTGCCAGATAGAGGCCATCCTGGTTTTCATAACATTGAAATTATACAGCTTTGTAGTTATGAAGGTACCTACTGCACACAGCTTAAAGGCATTCGGCACGGGGCCAATCGCCTCGGGGTCGAACTCAAACCCCTCATCCTCCTTCTCTATGATGTGAAAGGCCTGTAACTGGGAATCCATATTGTAGCTTCTCTTGTCTCGTAATCAACGACTCAAAAGTATGGAAATCAACAGTGGAGGCGCGGCACAGAAAACAAGAAACCCTAACTAGCATAGGGAAAACCATAAAATTTAGGGAGACCTCTCATTAGGAGGAAAACCCTAATTCGGATCACCTAAACTGTTAGAGTTTACAAACGAAGTATTGTGGACTAAATGCATTCTTTAAACTCGCTTATCCAAATTACATTTTTCAAATAGATATAAAATGTATTGAATTTGGATGAAATGAAATAGTAGGTTGATTGGCAAATGCAATTTGAATAAAGATAAAGGTGTGTTTGGATAGACTAATTTGAGTAGTATTTTTTTTGTTTGGTTTGAAACTAACTTGATGTATTTGGATTTGAATGAAATCCATACTTATAGTTTTAGTTGTATTTCAAATTCCCTCTGAAAAGTACTGATTTCAAATATCAAATCCAAATACCAAACTCAAATAAACCTATCAAAATACAAGTGATTTTGAAGAATACATGTATTGCCTACAATATATGTATATTTTTTAGGCCTAATACCATTGTACAACATAAACTATTGGCTTATTACGAGTTTATACATATCCTTCTCGAAATTTCAACAATGTCACGACCTTCTGAACCCATTTACGAAAATGGCATGCCGTTAGCTTTCGCACAAAATCATCCTACGTGGCCTAACGAAGTTAGCTGACTGTGTCCAAATTCATATGTGGTGTGTGACATGGATGCCACATCATTTTAACTATTTTTTTTAATAAATATTCCATTTTTCTTCCATGTCTCTCTCTTCCCAACCTCCACCACGCCAGTCTCCCTCTCTCTCTTTCCAGTACCATCGTCGGCTGTCATCCCTCTTTCTCTCTCTCCTCCTTCCGTCCGCCGGCCAAGGTCGCCGATAGCCCTCCCTCTTTCTGAAATCTGATGAGGAACTGTGGAATCTTGAAGCTAAAACTAAACTCAATAGCCCTGCTAACAATCCATGGACATGAAACAATGGCAGGACAATCACTGTTGAATCTGACTCGGTGAGTTTGAACACCAACTTAATGTTCTGTAAAGATGAGGGATTTAGCTTCTAATTCGGATGGAGAAAGTGAGAGGACGAGTTCTGAGTCTTCTACCGGCGGTGGCGTGACGAACTTGGAGCTTCGAAGCTGCGGATTCCACTGCCGCGTTTCCTTCTCGGGTAGTGAGCAATAGCTTCGATTCAGAGTCCGATAGGTAAAACTTGAATTCCTCTGCCGTGTAGGCGACATTGAGCAGAGCCGCCGTGGCTCTCGCTCGAATCACAGCCAAAAATATCACCACGAACTGCAATCACAGCAGAAAAACAAAGCAGTTGATACAAATTTCAATTTTATCGGCACTAATTTTCTCATCAACCAAACAGGAGGTCAAATTTGAGGAGCGGTTCGCGGAGGAGCTCACCAGATGCAGAATGGAGGAGGAGGATTCAGATCTTATGGAGATTCGTCGAGTTCGTTGTGGAGGAATGAGGCTCGTGGTGGTAGAGATTCTAATTTTAGGGATTCGAGTAGGAAGAGGGATGTGATGAGGGAGCCGTTTGGTCCGTCTAGGGCTGACGAGGTGAATGATTGGTCAAAGGGGAAGAGATCACCGATGAGCGGTGGCAGAGCCGGAGGATACGAGGGAGGGAGAGAGGCTCGTCGTTCTACGAAGGTCATTGGAAGGCTGATGATGCTGATAGCTGGGTTTCAAATTGAGGAGGATGAAACGGTTTCAATAGCTGGGTTTCAAACTGATGCTGATAGAGGATATGGTTTCAAACGCCACATAAACATGGAGGAGGAAGAAGAAGAAAAGGGAAATTAAAAATTAAAAATATAATAAAATAGTTAAAATGACGTGACATCCATGTCACACGCCACATAAGAATTTGGACACAGTCAGCTAACTTCGTTAGGCCACGTAGGATGATTTTGTTCGAAAGCTAACGGCATGCCATTTTCGTAAATGGGTTCAGAAGGTCGTGACATTGTTGGAATTCCGAAAAGGATATGTATAGACTCGTAATAAGCCAATAGTTTATGTTGTACAATGGTATTAGGCCTATTTTTTATCATATATCCCCTTGAAAATTGTGTATTTAAAGATTCCAAAATTCCTCAAAATTTTCTATTAATCATTGGAGGTAAAATATTATTGTGTTTATGAAAAACTCTGTATTTTGAGATATCCTTGTTTGGTGAGGCAAAGAGACCAACCCATAAGATATCCAATATTTTGAGATATCCAATCTTTGAGATATCCAATCTTTGTGGTTATTGGGCTCAACTGGTCAATCCAACCGATCAGTAAGTTGTGGATTAATACTGGGAACAACAGCACTGGGAATATCAACCATGATGCTAAGATTATCAGCCATGCTTCTAGGATTAGCAGGAATAGAAACTTTGGCAGAAGATCCATTATTAATGTCAAAGAATGTATGAAGGTGAGAATAACCTTTTACATCAATATCAAAGTTCATGGGGCAAGAAAAAGGGAACAATGACTCGTGGAATACTACATCATGAGACACAAAGACTTGATTAGAAATCAGATTATAAACGATGTAACCCTTGGTTTGGTTAGGAAAACCTAAGAAAACACAAGGGTTAGCTCGAAAATCTAGCTTTAATCGTCCAAGAGAAATGATAGAAGCATAAGCGAGACAACCAGATACTCGTAAGTGATTATAAGTATCAGTTGACTTAGTAAGGATTTCTAATGGAGATAATCCTTTCAATACTAAGGATGGAAACCTGTTAATAAGGTGTACAAAATGCAGAACTACATATCCTCAGAAATTAACAAGTAAGGAGGTCTGAAAAAGCAAAGCACGAGTAACAACGAGAATGTGTTGGTGCTTACGTTCAACCCTCCCATTTCGTTGAGACGTATAAACACAAGTGGTATGATGACTAATACCCTTGGAAGCAAAGAAATGATCCATTCTAAATTCCAAACCATTATCAGTACGTATACTCTGAACATTACTATCAAATGTAGTTTAGGGTTTTCCGTGAATCTTATTATGCTCAAAGGCTGATTACATAGGTATATATAGTAGAATTATAAGGTTTTCTACCTTAATTAGGATATCTATAAGATATTAACTTCCTAAATAAGAAACAATATAATATTAGGAATAAAACTCCTATTCGGACTCTTTCTTTCTACACTCCCTCTCAAGCTTGATGGTGTAGATGTTAACTAGCCCAAGCTTGGACACAAAATTGTCAAACATCTCCTTAGACAAAGTTTTGGTGAACACATCTCCTGTTTGCTGCTTCGATGGAACGTAAACCATATGAATGACTCCAGTACTCACTTTCTCTGTAATAAAGTGTCTGTCCACTTCAACATGTTTTGTTCTGTCGTGGTGAACTGGATTCTTCACCAAACTAATAGTTGATTGGCTGTCACTCAGAAGATTGACAGGGCTCCCACTTTCAATTCTAAGCTCTTTTAGAACTCTTGCCAACCAGACTCCCTCACATATACCATGTGAGATCGCTCGATACTCAGCTTCAGCACTGCTTCGAGCTACAACATCTTGTTTCTTACTTCTCCATGTGACCAAATTTCCCCAAACAAAGGTGCAATACCCCGTAGTCGACTTCCTGTTGGTGAGCTCACCAGCCCAGCTGGCATCAGTATAAACATTAATGCCATGCGTGCTGTGTTTCTGGAAGAGTAGACCAAGACCTGGAGTACCCTTTAAGTAACGTAAAATTCGAGTAGCTAACTCCATATGTTCTTCGTTTGGGTTATGCATATGTTGGCTGACAATACCAACTGCATATGCTATGTCGGGTCTCGTATGAGCAAGATAGATCAACTTGCCAACCAACCTTTGATAGTTGTGTTTCTCCACTGAAGGAATATCACCGTCTCGACTCAATTTTTTTGTTCTGTTCCATTGGCGTCTCAGCTGGTTTTCCACCTAGAAAACCAGTTTCATTCAACAAATCAAGTATATACTTCCGTTGTGACAGAACAATACCTTTCTTAGATTGAGCTACTTTGATTCCAAGGAAGTACTTTAATTCTCCAAGATCTTTGAGCTCAAATTCTTTAGCAAGTTGCTTCTTCAGACTTGTAATTTCCTCCTCGTCATCACCAGTTATAACAATGTCGTCTACATAGATGAAAAGAATAGATATCTTTCCAGAACCGGCATGCTTTACAAACATAGTATGATC
The DNA here is from genome assembly GCA_034768395.1 of Linum lewisii. Lineage (NCBI taxonomy): Eukaryota > Viridiplantae > Streptophyta > Magnoliopsida > Malpighiales > Linaceae > Linum > Linum lewisii. The sequence goes on from CM068304.1 coordinate 24,688,366, forward strand.
AGTTTGACACTGATAATAACCCCCAGCTTTAACAACCTTAGTAAACCTCTCGAACCAGGCTCGCGGAGATTGTTTTAACCCATAGAGAGCCTTTCTTAATCTGCAAACACTACCATCTTCTGATGTGGAAATTCCTGGTGGCATTTTCATGTAAACCTCTTCAGCCAGTTCCCCATTCAGAAAATCATTTTTAATATCGAGCTGGTATAAAGGCCAATCCAAGTTCACTGCCAAGGACATAAGAACTCGAACTGTATTTAGTTTTGCCACCGGGGCAAATGTCTCCTCATAATCTACTCCATAAGACTGAGTAAATCCACGAGCTACGAGTCTAGCTTTATACCGCTCTATTGTTCCGTCTGCATTGTACTTTACTGTGAAAATCCACTTACAGTCCACTATATGCCTATTTGGCGGCAGTTTGACAACTTCCCATGTCTTATTTTTCTCAAGAGCATTCAGCTCGTCTTCTACTGCCCTTTTCCATTGAGGTTGCTTCATAGCTTCTTGAACATTATTCAGAAACTGTATTCCATCTAGACTGGTGAGAAATCCTTTATAAGTTTCCCCAAGGCGGTCATATGAAACACTGTTTCCCATAGGATATTTTGTCGTGCAAGTTCGCACACCTTTTCTGTGGGCAATTGGGGCATCCAAATCAGTAGGAGGAGTTGAAACTTCCTCTTCTTTATCCTCTGTGGCTTCAGGTTCTGTGGCTGTTTCTGTGGCAGCATGTTTTTTCCGTCTAGTGTACACAAGAAGTTCATTAGAACTCTCCCCCCTGGCTATTAGACTCTTGCTCCACCTCGTGTGGTATTGTGGGTAGAGCATCAATCGCAATAAGATCCCAATACTGGGATTCTGTGGTAGATGACTCCCCTGAAGACCAGTTTGGGCAAAGTAAGGCTGCTGTTCGAAGAAAGACACATCACGAGTGTTGTATAGTTTCTTCGTTGAGGGAGAATAACACTTATACCCTTTTTGGTTCGTGGAGTAGCCAATGAACACACACTTGATTGCCCGAGGTTCAAGTTTGCTTCGATGAGTTGCCGAGACATGCACAAAAGCTGTGCAACCAAATATTCTAGGCGGTAGATTAGACAAGAAGCTGCTGATGTGAGGATACTGTTGTAGGAAGATCTGTCTCGGAGTTTGATAGCCAAGAGGTTTAGAGGGCATTCTATTAATCAAACACGTAGCTGTGAGGACAGCTTCTCCCCATAGGTATTGCGGAACATTATGAGTAAACATGCATGCTCTAGCAACTTCCAAGAGATGTCTGTTTTTGCGTTCAGCTATACCGTTTTGTTGAGGGGTCTCAACACACGAACTAGCATGAACGATACCCTTTTCAGTGAGGAACGATCCAAGAATGCTGTTAAAATAGTCCTTTGCGTTGTCGGTTTTTAGCACTTGTATCCGGGTATGGAATTGAGCATCAATTATAGTATAGAAATGCTGGAACAAATTTGCAGTTTCAGACTTATCTTTCATCAGGAAAGTCCAGGTCATGCGTGTATGGTCATCTATGAAAGTGATGAACCATCGAGTGCTGTGCAGATTTTTAACACGCATAGGACCCCAAATGTCGCTATGGATGACAGAGAACGGTTTGGTAGGACGATAACCAATACTGGAATAAGTAGAGCGAGTATGCTTTGCAAGCTGACAAACTTCACAGTTTGGTAAAGTAACCTCTTTATTCCGAAATAACTAAGGCAAAACACGTTCCAAGTACACAAAACTCGGATGTCCGAGACGAAAATGCCATAATAAAATATCCTTTCCAGCAGCAGGAATACTAGTAACAATATGAGCTAAACTTAATCTATCACTTGATAACTTGTTGTCCATCTCGCCAGTACTAAGCACATAAAGACCATCCTTCACTTCAATCTTGCCAATCATCTTCCCTGATTCCTCCTCCTGCAACACACAACCAGATGATCCAAACTTAGCTTCACACTTAAGATCTGAGGTCAACTGACTAATGGACAAAAGGTTGCAGGTCAGTTTCGGAACATAGAGAACAGGGAAGAGAGTGATCTTTTGGGACAGCCGAACCCAACCAACACCCTCAACTGTAGCAAGGCTTCCATCAGCCACCCTTACACCCGTAACTCTAGGGTAAGGTTTCATATCCTGAACTAGTTCCCTGCATCCAGTCATAGTGTCCGATGCTCCGGAGTCCAAAATCCAAACGTGGGATGATTGTCTAAGGGAAAGGTAGGAAGTAGAGATCGTACCGTTTTGAGCAAACATGCTTGTGAACCCTTCTGACATCGAGGTGGACAGCTGAGCACCCTTTAAAGCCTCAACCATCATTTTCTGAATAGCTTCATTCTGTCCTGCAGAGAACTGATTATCATCGTTGGATTGGGTAACTATTGCCGTAGAATTAGCACGAGCTTGGATGGCTCGTAGTTCTGATTTTGATTTCCAATCTTTAGGTTTACCGCCAAGCAATTTCCAGCACTCCTTTTTCGTATGCCAAAGTTTTCCGCAATGTTCGCAGACTACATCGTCCGGTTTTGGCTTATTCTGTTTTGAGAAGATAGCTGCTGACGAGAGTTGCTTGGGGTCTGGTTTGGAAGCCAAGACACCAGTATGAAGAGCGGACCCGTCAAGGACAGATTTGGAGTCCGACCGCATCACATGTCGGCGATATTCTTCCCGTCGTATCTCGGCCACAGCTTCTTCCAAGGCTGGGAAAGGTTTCGTGGCCATAACACGGCCCTTAGCATCGTCCAACTCCTGATTTAATCCGAGCAGAAAATGGAGGGTCCTCTTCTTTTCTACTGCTTTTTTGTATGTTTCAGCATCTTTCGTGGTATCCCAGTCGTAGGTCTCGTAGTGATCCAGCTGTAACCAAGCATGAGAAAGAGCATTGTAATACTCATTAGTGTTCATCTCTCCTTGTTTGAGATTGAAAATCTCAGTCTCAAGCTCCAATAAGGCAAATGAGTTGTCTGTAGTTGAGTAGGTTTTCTTGGCATGGTCCCAGATTGACTTTGCCGTAGGATGTAGTAGATAGTTGTTCCCGATCTTCGAATCCATGGTTGAGATCAACCAAAAATGAACAAGGTTGTCATCGTTATTCCATTGTTCGAATTTGGTATCAGCATCATCAGGTTTGGGAGTTGTACCGGTTAGAAATCCTCATTTGCTTCGACCAGTAATGAACATTTGTACTGATCTGGACCACTGGAGGTAGTTTCGACCGTTGAGTTTCGGTATTGTGAGACCTCCGGAGAGGAGGTCAGGATTTGACGCCATACTCTCTGTCGATGCAGAGGTGGCAGGAGAAGAGGTAGAAGGAAGAGGAATGGAGTCAAAGATTGAAGAAGAATCTTCGTCGTCGGTGGTCATGACAGACGCGGATTAGCACCGGCGGTAGAACAAAATACCGTCGGCTCTGATACCATATCAAATGTAGTTTAGGGTTTTCCGTGAATCTTATTATGCTCAAAGGCTGATTACATAGGTATATATAGTAGAATTATAAGGTTTTCTACCTTAATTAGGATATCTATAAGATATTAACTTCCTAAATAAGAAACAATATAATATTAGGAATAAAACTCCTATTCGGACTCTTTCTTTCTACAATTACGTTCATACTGGGTTTCAACCATACTACAAAAGTTCATAAGCAACTGTCAAGTTTCTGACTTTGAACGCATGAGATGAACCCAAGTAAAATGCGTATGATCATCTATAATGGTTAAAAAACCTTATAACCATCCAAAGTAGGGGCTGAGTATGGACCCCAAATATCAACATGAATTAATGAGAAAGCTTTTTTAGCACAAGAATAACTGATTGGAATTTTAAGACCCTTGAAAGAGAGAATACAACGTCTGATACTACTGTTGAGACAGGGTAACACCACTAGAATTGTCATGAACTTCTCCTTGCTCCACTGCTTGTACCGAATTGACCGCCACTCCTTTGCCTTTGTTGCAATAGCCGGTGGATACCCAATCCGTTTGTAACACTTCTCGATCGAGTGCTTGATGAGACCGCAATGGGTACAAATTGGCCGTTTCGTTCCTTTCTTGAAGTTGTGTGGTTGTCTAGCGGCAAAGGTCTGAGAACTATTATGAGCACCAATGAGAGAGCCAGAAGCCGCAAACACCTGACTTGGTGGAAATCCACTCACCTGATGCTCTATTGAATAAGAAGCTTTAATCCCAATTTCTTGTTCTTCTTGGGCGATAATCGCAAAGACTTGATTGATCACCGGAAGAGGATCCGTTCTCAAGATCTGAGAGCTAGCTTGAGAAAAGGCGGATTGAGGCCACGAAGAAAGAGAATAATTTGTTCAATTCTGAAATACTCGCGAACCTTCAGTAACGCATCACACGAACACTTTGGAGAGCAATAAAAACTTGGCACTAGACGATACATAGTGTATTCATCCCACAAAACCTTGAACCTGGTGTAATAAGATGAGAGTGAGAGGGTGCCTTGTCTAAATGAGGAGATCTGGTCATGGAGGTCGTTCATGCGGACCAAGCTTGAGCGCCCAAATCTCTCCTAATGTCCAACCAAACCTTCCTTGCTGAATCAAGCCAAATAATGCTCTTGCCGATCTTCGACGAGATTGCTTTGGTGATCCATCCAAGAACCAAAACATTGGCCCATTGCTAGGCAGAGAATGCCAAATCCGTTGCATCCAGAGGAGTTTTGGAACCATCAATGAAGCTGACCTTGTTCTTGGTCATCAGCGCCGTGCGCATAGGTCTGGCCCAGGAATAATAGTCGAAGACACCGTTGACGATCATCGGAAAGAGGAGAGCCTCCGGGTTATCGCTAGTCGCGCTGAAATAGGGATGCTCCGAGGAGATAACAGAGACTCATGACTGAGTGGTAGCATCCTGGTGGTGATTCACATTCGATCTACCCATCGTAGCGGAAGAGAAAGACGAAAGAAACACTCAAGAAGATCTTGAGGAAGTCAGAAAATTGAGAAACACAGAGCTTGAGTAAAGCGTCCGCAAGAAGCTAGAAGCTAAGACGATAACAAGAGAGAGAAAAGAAACTGATTAGCGAAAACTCTCAGTTTTCGCCTCTAATACCATCTGATAAAGTGAAATAGAATCTTTGTATTGAATGTACAAAATTTGAATATAGTAGCGCCATTAGCAACGCTTAAATAGAATCAAATGACTATACAACTCTTACAGATTAGTCCTCTAAGATCTGTATGTTTACATTTAAGACCCCTATCTTCACATTAACAATTTTATCTGATAACTTGTTATCAACATTAGTTAACTAGCTATCAAAATTACTTAACATGTTATTCCATTGTTAACGGATTATCATAATTAGTTAACTAGATTTTTTGTTAACATGTTATCTAACTAGTTATGTTATTTTTAACTAGGTAACTAGTTAACATCACGATTTAGATAACTAGTTAACAAGTTTTTTAGTTGATAACTAGTTATCAAAATTTAGTTAACTAGTTATCTTGTTATTAACTAATTAACTTATGGACTAATACACTAATCTAGCCAAATCTTTCACGAAAGTGCTGATTCTAACAACTTCTATTGAAAATCCCAATTTAGCCAAAAGTGTGATTTCTGTTAACTTTTCCATCCAAGTTAACGAAATCCTAAATCTCAAAGCTGATGTGTCAAGTGACATGGTAAATATCTAAACATCAGCATTTTACAACATAAATAATAAACTTAGGATAATAGTTTTAAAATAAAAAAATACAAACAATCTACGTCAGATCACCGGGATCCTTTTCATAAAAAAAAGATCACCGGGATCGACTTCCTCCACCAACCAGTCCCCACCACCATTACCAAAATCTGGTTGTGATTTCTGTTCTTGTTGAAGGGGAAACAAACAAACCCCAAAAACTATGACGTAAATAACAAAATTAGTATCCTTAATTCCTTATGTCTCTTCGTCCAGGTAAACAAACCCATAAATTAAAATGAACAAAATCAAAATCAAAATGTACAAACAAACCCAGAAACAAATCCAAAATCTTGAAGGATGTAAGACTAATGAACGCGTTTTCACGCTGTTGTCAAATAACTACCAAGCACAAATCAAGATAGATCGTATTCCAAGGGTTTCTTCTAACTGACTACTCAAATGAGTCGGCAAATTACTCAGGTTTAAACAAGTTTGCGTGGTGTGAGTTCCACGACTTCTAAGCTATAAAGCAGGAAATATGAAATGAAAACAGAAAGCAAATTGAAAGATTAATTGACTTGACAAGATGACAGACAAGCTTAGATTTCGAATCCCCCTAAGATCACCAGAGCATTGGCAATCACAAGACCAGTGACTTTCAATTCTAATTCATTCAGTTTTCAGACACCACCGTAACTCCTGACCCTTAGGTTTAAGACTAGCGAATGTTCGCTCTATCCGATCTAACTACCAAGAGAAACTGACTGAATCTGAATTTAATTACCGCTGATCCGTAACCACTTTAAAGCCCAGTGTCACTTAGGGTTCATCTAATCTAAGCTCTATGAGTTTAGCTACTCATACTCAATACAAGAGAAACGAAAATAATCAAGGAATACATCTCAAGTAGGAAGAACAGAGAAGAACTGTAAAACCTAATTTCTGGTGAATCCGTGAAGCTTAAATCTCCTGGATCTTCAACTCCTAGCACCGAGCTCTCCGAGATGGAAGAATGGCGTCACGATCTCTTCCCAGCTCTTCGAATTCTCTAAACTCTCTCTCGAACTCTGAAGTTTGGAAATTAATCCCACATAATAAGTGTATGAAAAAGTGTGTTTAATTGTGTCTGCCGGTTTAGTTTAAATAGGTTTGCAAAATCCAACCTAGAAAAGGAAGGACTTCTCGGCGAGAACTGTGAAAGTTCTCGCCGAGGACTTTACTTGAAAATCCTGGCTCAACCTCCTGTCTCCCATCTGTGTAGTTTTCCAAAAGTTCTAGGCGAGAACTCTTGGACATCTCGTCGAGAACTTCCTCTGAATCAACTCCTGGGTTTCTTCATAACTTCTCGGCGAAAACTCTGAGTATTTTCGCCGAGAACTTCAGTGTGAACAGGGCTGGACTTTGAATTTGACTTGATTGCTTCCTTGGATCAGTTTCGGGGCAATTCCTCGAGGTCTCCTTGCTTCCCGAGCACGTTCGTAGCTACGTTAATGACGGAAAAAACCTGTGCAATCTCAAAAGCACTAGAAAACCATCAAATAGACCCTTAACGGGCCAAAGTAACCACAACGGTAAGAATTAGAGCAATGAGTGCAAACACCCTAAACTACCCCAAAAACCGTGTTTCTAGCAAGGAAATGTAGTTGATAATCACGTAAAATCGGGTGTCATGAAATACCCCACATTTAAGCTTTTGCTTGTCCTCAAGCAAACTAAACTAGAACGCACTCAGATTCACAAATGACGAGATAGATCAAGTTAAGGTTCAAGCCTTCACAATGAATTATTAGACCGCTACTTCTAGAACAAGTGACCTAACATGCATACACGTCAACCAAACAACCTGGTCTCACTAATTATTTGCACACAACAAGGAGCAATCACAAATCAAGCACAAATCCGACCTAACCGACTAGTCTCCTCACACAGATAATATTTAGTACAAGGGGACTCTTGTACTCAGTGTTTAAGGACGTGTTGCTCTCAATCACTTTCTCGACTGAAGTATGTCATAAGTTTGCATTTCGACAACATCTCCACCACTGTGACAACACGAGTAACTAGTCAAAAGGACTTTTGCGAGGGACTGAATCGATTCCTACACTACAAGGGTTTATGATGAATGGATGATGTGATGAATGATGGAATTGGCTTTGGTGCGGTGTAGCTTTTGACTAACTTCCCTCGAATCTAGCCTATGGCTTCCTACCGTCTAACCAGACACGGGTGGAATAGTGTACACTCGTCCTATGATACCCTCAAGCAACCTAGCACTTTATTTTGTATATTTTTTATTTTTTTTATTTTTCTGACTTTTCTTTACTTTTTCTTAGACTTCGTTCTTCTATTTGTAGGGAGAAGAACGTTATTGAACTATACTACTCGACTTTGAACTCTTTTTTATTTTTTGAATTTTCTTCTCTTTTTTTTTCTTTGTGCCGATTTTTTCAAGATGTTAGAGGGGTTTACACGTCTGGACATAATAGCTAAGACCATCTGTTTAATGGCTATAGGAAGGTTACCACAAACCGACTTTCGGTAGGCTAATCTAGAACTACTACAACAAGGGATCAACGGGGTGATGAAAAACATGGGAAATGGCTGTAATGTATAACGAACCGAAAGAAGAGCCAAGCTCCAGGGTTTATACTTAAGGGATTTATCGTTAGGTTGGCTATCTGCTTAAGTAGCTGAATCTAGGTGCCTCTATCCTCCAAGAACTCGTGTCATCGTGTGATCTCGAATAGGTCTCATGCAAATTCTAACTCATTCAAAGTACGAGAAAGCCACTAAAAAAGAATTGAAATTGCAAGTTATGTGCAATGGATCAAAAGCTCACTATTTGTTTGCTAGTCGGATTCAGTCATTTTCATGCAATCAAAGTGAAATACTACAAGAGTGATAAAATTTCTGTTCTGACTAGGCAATTTAGCATCGATGCAGGCAAGTTGGTTACAGGTTCTAGGTTAAGCAGTCTAAGCATCATTATGAAAGATTGAAAAACAACTTAACATCACAAGTCAAAAATCGAGCAATTCTATGCTAGAGGAATGGAATATGCCACGAAATCACACAGAAAGGCAATCAAGATCATGCAAGGTTCTCTAGCATCTTACCCCACACTTAAACGGTTTTGTGTCCTCACAGGACTAAACTAGGAGAGAGAGAAACGGAGAACCTGGAACGAGGTGGTTGGCATAGGGGATGAACACGGAGAGTCCGGAGCGGAGTGGAGTAGCTACTCAAGGTCCTACAAAACAAAAACAAATAAAAGATCAAAAGGATACCGGGACAAGTGTCCCGGATCCACACAGAAAAAAGTTGGATCGAAATCTGAAAAGAAGAAATGAAAAGAAAGGGAAAAGATATGACCTGATCACTGTCCCTTAAGCGGGGGTGGTGGTGGTGGTGGGATGGGAATGCCGAAATGGGCGATCAAGGCTCGATGTGCCGCTGCCTCTCGCTCGTGGTGGCGCTGGGTGATGATCCACCAGGCGTCCTCCTCCTCGTGCCAAGCCGTTGCTCTGGTCTCGAATGCAACTCGGTCCCTCTGTCACTGATGGGAACCGGAGGAGAAGTCTGTCTGCCACTGCTCCAAAAGTGTCGCCTGAGTACTGGGGTGGTGGCTGTTGCTGAAACTGAGGCTCTGGCGGAGGCTTCTGGGGCTGCTCCTCCTCGTCATCCTCCTCTTCCTAAGGAACGACAGCGATAAGGGCCGACACGTACATTCTTGGCCCGACTGTCAAGTCGAGCTCGTACTCCACCACTAGATCTCCTCCAACGGTGTGCACCTAGACACGTGGGATCCAAGGCTCCAGGAGGCGGAGAGGTTCTGGCTGGCGATAAGGCGGCTAATGAAGGCACCGCCAAGGAGGACAGGTGGGCACTTGGAGGAGCTGATCTTCTTATGGAACATGCGGGCAAGGACCCAACCTGGATGGAGGGGGTAGCCCTCCTGAATGGCTCTAAAGAGGAGTAGCTCCTCGGCGGCTATGTGGTGGCGGTGTTTCTCTAGTCCATAAAACAAAGAACGACGCCAAACATAATGGAAAAATCTGAAGAGAGGATCAGAAACCTGGCTGATGTAGTTCTTGTTGGTGGACTTGACACCCGGCTGGCCAGTGATGTAGCTCCATAGGGCATCAAAGATCGGACCTATCGTCTTGTTGCTCACCCATCCTCGGTGGTGGTGAGTGTAGTGCTCGGCCGGGATGCCGAGGAGGGCAGCGAACTCATCTTATATGATCTCATGGGGCCGGCCGACGACGGCGAGTGGTGGCTAGTGAAAATCGGTGGCGAACGAAAAGACGAAAAGCGGCGGCGGGGTGGGGAGTTTGTTTCGTTGAAAATAGTTTGAAAATGGGAGGTATGGACGAAAGGCTAAGGGGAAGGATTTTAAAACTTTTTACTGATGTTTTTGGAAAAAACTACAGAAGTTCTCGCCGAAAATTCCTTTGAAAACTATTTAAGTGAAACGACACAACGACTGCCGGATTGAAGAAGTTTTCGCCGAAAACTATTAAAGTTTTCACCAAAAAGTTTATTGAAAACTGGTCAGAAATTTATAGGATGTTTTAAAACAAGTTCTCGCTGAAAATTTGTGCAATTTTCCGGCGAAAATTTTAGATCTGCTGTTTAAAATAATTTTTAAAAATTCTGGCAAACTTTGAAATATCAAAACAAAATTAAAAAAAATCGGAAAAATCCCAAATAAATTGGAAATGAACCAAGAACACACAATACACACAAGAAAAATAAGAAACCATGAATGACACTTTTGGCTCTCCCCAAAACAGACTCTAAACACAAAGACTGACTCGAGTCGTGAGTTTCCTCCCACAAAGCGCTCTTGATTAATGTCCTTGAGCTGGACGATACCTGGATGGCGGTCAGGAGACATCCCAACTCATGATTTCTCTTAAGCTCGAGTCGGAGTTCATGAAATACAACTTTGGGGCACCTCTGGTGAGTGTGAATTTCTTCCCGTTAGCATGAATTAGCTTGGTTCGTCCATCAGGAAGATGGCCAACAATTTCAAATGGCCCGAACAACTCTTGGGAGGGATCATCCTTCTCCGATGGTGTGGTAGAGGGAACCGGAGCAATCCAATTCCAAGCCGTCTTGGTCTTTGCTTTATTCTCCTTCTTCGTTTCACCAGGATCTTTAACTTTTGGAGATTCCTTAGGAGATGCCTTCGGCTCCTCCTTCTTTATCGGCTTCTGCGCCGGCAGCTCCTTCTCTAGGATCCCAACACCTGTTACAGCAGTCTTGGGAAAAACACTTGGAATGACATTAGTACTGGAGTTGACCGGGGTCAACTCCACAAGATCAACATATAAGCAATGCGCCTCATCTTTAATAGGGACTTGCATGCCGTCCTTGAGATGAAATGTCATAGTATCCTTTCCGACCCTTAATGTCAATGAGCCATTTGGAACATTAATGTTAATGCCGGATGTTGCAATAAACGGTCGGCCTAGGAGAAGAGTAGGATCCGTCCCTTGGGTGTCCATAACAATAAAATCGGCAAGAATAGTGAAAGGACCGCAACGGACAACCACATCTTCTATTAATCCCCTAGGTGCTTTAATAGATTTATCAGCAAACACTAATTGCATCCTACTAGGTTTTAATTCACCTAGATTCAGTTTTTCATACAGGCAAGTGGGCATGACATTTTATAGAAGCACCTAAATCCACCAAGCTACAATCAATTTCAATACCAATGATAAAGCAAGGTAAGGTAAAAGGTCCAGGATCAGAGCACTTAGCTGGGGGACGTATTGGCGGCGGTTGAGACCGGACAACATAGCTTCCTTCATCGAGGGAGACGGAGGATGCCTCTTCCTTCTTCTTGTTCTTCGCCAGATCCTTCATAACGTTTCCAACTTGTGGTATCATCTGAACAGCATCGATAACTGGAATCTTCATCTCTGTGTTCTTCATGACCGAATACCATCTCTTGTATTGGGTGTCAAGAGTTTTGAGCTTCATAGCCTTAGGGAACGAAATCCTAGGCTGATATGGAGCAAGAGGTGGCTCAAGAGTCAGCTTCGGAGGAGGCGGGGCAGTCACCTCCTCTTCGCCTTTATCTTCCTCTTCTTCCGTGATATCCTATATCTCTGGCATGTCTATGGCTATAACATCTGGAATCATGACCGGCTCGGGCGCTGAAGGACTAGCGAGCTGCTTACCACTTCTAGTGGAGATGGCTTTGACATACTCCCTTTTGGGGCCCGGATCTATCTGGTTTTGCGATTGACCGAAGAGAGGGCTACTAGCGAGGAGGCTGGCGATGCTGTTCACCAAGCTATCCACTCGCTGACCTTGCGCAGTCTGTTCTTGGTTCAAGATGGCTTGATTCTTGAATTTCTCATCGTGGTCGTCGAGACTTGTTATAATTAGGCCAGGCTTCTTATCTTTCTCGCTATCCCTAGTGTTCCCCGACGCATATATCTGAGGCTGCTGTCCTTCGGTGAATCCAGAAGGCCCTTGATAATTACTCAAGTACTAATTCTAGCTCAGATTGACTCTGGAGTTGTAAGGGGGTCGCTCTTGAAAACTCCCTTGTTGTTGTTGAGGTTGTCTAAACTAACGGTAGTCGGAGTAGCCTCTTTGATCGTTGGTGAAGCCTTGACCAGTAAAATTCACTTCCTCTATAGACTAGACATCTGCTGTGCCGAAATTCTTCTTTATGTGTTTCTGTACTTCGATCTTGATCTGATCTTCAAGGCTTGGTCGGCTCTTAGCTGCTTCAAACTGTCTCTCCCAATTCATGGACTTAGATGCACAATTTACAAAGTGAAGAAGAGCAGCTTCTGGTGTGAGTGCAGTGCAGTCTCCTCCAGCTAATGAGTTAACCCATTTAGCCGATTCTTCGTTCATTCTTCGAGCAAAGATCTCAGCCAGCTGTCTCTGCTCGAATCCATGATGAGGGCAGTCGTAGAGAAGCTCTCGGAACTTGCTCCAATCATCATACAAGCTTACTCCTTCCTTCTGAACAAATCTGGCAATGCTGTCCTTGTAAGTTGTCATTCTTGAAGGAGGAAAATATTCCTCTACGAAATCTTGCGCTAGATTATCCCAGTTTGTGTAGTGACCGGGTGGCTTCCTGTTAAGCCACCTCTTGGCGGCGCCTCGGAGTTGGAATGGGAAGGCTCGTAAGCATAAGGTGTTCTTATCGAGATTCCCACTCTTGAAAGTCTCGCACATGGAGAGGAAGTCCGCCAAATGTGTGCATGGGTTATCATGCGGCTTCCCTTCGAACTGAACATCCCTAGAGATCATTCCCAGAAAGGGGATCTTGATCTCATAGTCAGGATCGTCATCATTTCGCGGCACAGCGATGCTAGACCGAACACTAGTCGCGCTTGGTTTATTGTAATCTGCCATGGTGCGTTGAGCATCCATTGCGGAAGGAGTAGGTGGTGGCGAATCTGAAGTAGTGGATGAAGCGGACGAAGATGAGGAGTTCTCCTTCAACTACTCGATCTTAATAGGGGTAGGAGGTGTAGGCGGAACGATTTTGACTTGCTTCGAAACTCGCGGTAGCTTTGGCGGAGCAAAACTACCCGGCTTAAACTGAGAACGAGTGGGCGGGCAGTTCATAAACATGTAAAACAACCTACAAGCAACAAAAGCAAACATAACCGGCGTAAAATCAAAGTGTGATGAAATATGAAAGATGGAAAGGTAGAAGAATAAAGTGTCAACTCTTCTTTCAAACAATATAAAAGAGTCCCTGGCAACGACACCAATTTGATGAACGCGTTTTCACGCTGTCGTCGAATACCTACCAAGCACAAAGCAAGATAGATCGTATTCCAAGGGTTTCTTCTAACTGACTACTCAAATGAGTCAGCAAAATACTCAGGTTTAAACAAGTTTGCGTGGTGTGAGTTCCACGACTTCTAACTTATAAAGCACGAAATATGAAATGAAAACAGAAAACAAATTGAAAGATTTATTGACTTGACAAGACGACAGACAAGCTTAGATTTCGAATCCCCCTAAGATCACAAGAGCATTGGCGATCACAAGACCAGCGGCTTTCAATTCTAATTCATTCAGTTCTCAGACACCACCACAACTCCTGGCCCTTAGGTTTAAGACTGGCGAACGTTCGCTCTATCCGATCTAACTCCCAAGATAAATTACCGCCCGTGCATTTGTTTCTACGATGGAAAACTAACTGGCGCGATTACTAGTGATTTATGAGTTACTCTAGTAGTGGATTAACCCTAACTGGTTCCTACGAATACTCCAAAGAATAGGTTAATTGATGATTTGGTGTTTTAAAGTGAGGCGAACGTTCGCTACTATCCTCAGCTTAACAAGAATTCTAACTAGGTGATCAAGCAAGAAAAGAAACACTGGCAACGAAGAACAAATCAAACATGCAAGAGAAACTCACTAAATCTGAATTTAATTACCACTGATCCATGACCGCTTTAAAAGCCTGTGTCACATAGGGTTCATCTAATCTAAGCTCTATGAGTTTGCCTACTCATATTCAGTACAAGAGAAACGAAAACAATAAAGGAATACATCTTAAGTAGGAAGAACAGAGAAGAACTGTAATACTTAATTTCTGATGAATTCGTGAAGCTTAAATCTCCTGGATCTTCAACTCCTAGCACCGAGCTATCCGAGATGGAAGGATGGCGTCACGATCTCTTCCTGGCTCTTCGAACTCTCTAAACTCTCTCTCGAACTCTAAAGTCTGGAAATTAATCCCACAAAATAAGTGAATGAAAAAGTGTGTTTAATTGTGGCCGCCGATTTAGTTTAAATAGGTTTGCAAAATCCAACCCAGAAAAGGAAGAACTTCTCGGTGAGAACTTTACTTGAAAATCCCGGCTCAACCTCCTGTCTCCCATCTGTGTAGTTTTCCAAAAGTTCTCGGCGAGAACACTTGAACATCTCGCTGAGAACTTCCTCTAAATCAGCTCCTAGGTTACTTCATAACTTCTCGACGAAAACTGAGTATTTTTGCCGAGAACTTCAGTGTGAACAGGGGTGGACTTTAAATTTGACTTGATTGCTTCCTTGGATCAGTTTCGAGGTAATTCCTCGAGGCCCCCTTGCTTCTCGAGCACGTCCGTAGCTACATTAATGAAGGCAAAAACCTGTGCAATCTCAAAAGCACTAGAAAACCATCAAATAGACCCCTAACGGGCCAAAGTAACCACAACGGTAAGAATTAGAGCAATCGAGTGCAAATACCCTAAACTACCCAAAAATCGTGTTTCAAGCAAGGAAATGTTGCTCAAATGAGACTGATAATCATGTAAAATCGAGTGTCATCAAAGACTCTTGCTCTCTTCATCCAGATCATGAAGTTAGTTGGTGAGACTTCCACTCCAACCTTTAACCGAATGTCTTCCCCTTCAACCAAATCAGAATTATTATTCCTGTGGAGATCTGGATCTGGATTAGAAGAGGAGATAATTTAGATCTAGATTCGAAGATGATAAAATCTGGGTTTGGCTCTGAAAGACCAAGAAGAAGGCATGGAGGTTATGAGTATGACTACCAAATCAAAGAAGAGTCGAAGTAGTTGAACAATCTCAAATTGATCTTCCCCATCAACTATCGCAGAAGGATTGAGCCAAATTATTGTGTAGTACTATCAATCGCTCAAATTAGGGTTCGAGGGGTACCAAAACGTGATGGAGAACTTCCACGGGAACACCATGGTTCCGAAGCGAGGGTTGGAGAAAACTAGCGATTCGACATAGTTTTGAAGGACGTCGGAGTCTCGCTGGTGGTGTTCTCGCATAATGATACGAGACGACTCAACGAGTTCGAGAACTCGGAGATGCTGAGGAGGAACGTCGAGTTGGTGGGGACGGTGAAGGATGTCCTCTGACGGCCAGTTCGCTCTCTCTGGTTCTTGGGACGGCAAGCTTCGACTGTGGAATCTCGTCGATTTCGATTGGGTTTGCTACGCCCAAGGAACGACGACTTGAGAATGGAGTTTTTATTTTTTTTTCGTGTATAAGTTTTTAGTTTTCTTATTTTTATTTTCCCTTATAATTTAGTTTTCTAAAATTATATCAATCTAACTCACTAGATTTAGTTTTGAACCAAACTTTATAAGGTAGATGAGTTTAGATTTAGATTTGAATCATATTGTTGATTTTTGAATTACGTTTTCGATGACATGGCAAAAAAGGATGAAAAAGTACACTAATGACGTCATTAGGACTACTCTGTAACCCAATTCATAGTTATAGGACCACTCTGTAACAAATTAAAGTTTTAGGACGAGTTTGTAACCCACCCTAAAGTTTCAGGACGTTTTAAGTATTTGACCCATAAAAATTGTAACAAAAAAAAAGTAGCTAGAATAAGCAATTCCGTGAAAGGTTTGGCTAGATTAGTGTATTAGTCCTTAACTTATTGAGTTAACATCATGACTAGATAACTAGTTAACGAGTGTGTTTAGTTGATAACTAGTTATCATAATTAGTTAGCTAGTTATATGATCTAACTATCATTATTCAATGATCAAATTATATAGTTAAAAGGTATTTTTATAATGTTTACATTCAAAATTTAATAAATGTCAAAAAGGTCAAACTGACAATATGGATTCACTAAAGAACCAATCAAATGAGCAAGGAGAAGAGTGGATAGACGTAGAATTTGGGAAGCTGGTTAAGGAGAAATGTAGAGAAAGGAAAGGAGTTGTGAGCTATTAGAATGCATTGAGACTGAAGCAATCATTGTAGATGATGAAGGTAAAGACCCTACTTATTACAACTGTAGAACCCAGATCTTTGACAGAAACTCTAGGGTTTTGTAGTCTCTCAAGGAACAACAAACCAACCAACTGATTAACAAACCAACAATCTATTTTTAGCACTTTGGCTTTTAGTTATTCTTGTATCTTAATCACGTAAAGTTTCTTGTTCAAGCTTCATTCTTGTAAGGGTAATCTAGAGAGAAATGATAGAAGCATGAATCTGATTCAAAAATCAATTGAGATACATGAGAAATATACAATGAAAAATGTGTTCCAAAGAGATCAAAAGTTAGCCTACTTACTACAATGCTAATTCAATTGAGAAGCTACCAGCTAACTAACTCTAAGAACCCAATATCAACAGGAAAAAGAAATTTAAAGTAACAAAACTTCCAATGGTTATTGCAGTTGACATAAGTTGTGATTGGTTCCTCAACACTCATTGTCTGCATCTGGCAGTAAGTAGTCTTCCTCTGCCCTCATCTCGTGCATTCGAATTGATCAGTTGTGGTCTTAAGGGGACCTCCTATCTCGCAATGCCTTCTTTTCGATCTTCTTGTTCTCACGATGCCTCACATCGCTCGCCATGTCAACGAAATTCAAGCTCACAATCTGCTATGGCTTGAATTGCCCGAGAAGAACCTTCCTTATGAAATCAGGGTTCCTCCCGTCATTGATGTTTAACATAATTGATTTGTACTTGGCCTTATGGTCGGGGAGTGGGAGTGTGGAGTCTCGCCGGTCAGTTGACGTCTACGATGAAGATTAATGGCTAGGAGGATAGCACGGAGGGCAAAGTTATTGGATCAAGTGACTTATGGATTGAGAGAGGGATGCGACAAAGATGAAATCTGTCCTCCCAATCGAAGACGTTCTGCTTATTGTAAAGTGAACCTACCTTGTGCCATTCTTCACCGTACTCTCTACCGCCACGTATGTTGGCAATGTCAGTGAGAACTACAGTGGTGGTGAAAGAATAGCATCTTGCCGCCTTGCCCGACAAAATATTCACTTGAAAGGATCTCCTGAGATATCTGAGGTGGAAGAGCTTTAGAATGGAGCATAAGTGAATCCGATTGATTGAGAATGGAAGGGGATTGCCAGAGATGTTGGGATCTCCTTATCGTCGGAGATGTTGGGTCGTCCTCAATGGACTTGGAAACAGGCGGCGGGGTGTAGGCGTGTAGCGGTATCGGGGGAAGGGGAAAGGGAAAGGAAGGGAGCTTTAAGGGTTAAGTGATATGAATTTACATTTTATCCCTCCCGTTTTGGTTGGATTTAGTTCCAACCCGGAATGGGTTGGACGCAGATCCTGAGTCCATCTAGATGAAAAATAAGGACCCCATCCTAGGAGATAAAAGAGAAAAATTAATAATAAAAAAAACATCTACATGAATTGACTTGTGGTTTTAACAAATATAAAGAAACTTTTTCTCACCTTTCTAACCACTCGACCACATACTCAATAGTTATTAGACTTCAGTTTCAGATTTACTTATTTATCTGTTATTAATTTTTACCCGAAATTATGAGACCCTCGAATTTTTGAGGCCCTGTGCCGGAAACAGGCCGACACACCCTCTAAGTCGTCTCTGATTTTCGTAATATATGAGGTTGTTTATTAACTTGACAAAGAAGGGAGGAAAAACTATCATTTCCAATTAAAAATACATATTTTCAATTCATGTATTCCAAATCGCATTTATCAAACGACCAACAAATTTATGTATTTAAATATATAGTTGTATTTTTAATATTTCTTTGTTCAAAGTAGTGATTCAAATTCATGTATCAATTCATCGTAGTAGATATTTATTTGTACAGCTACACATTCTCAAAAATAATTATCGATAGAAATTGGATAGAGGCGTGTCTGGCGTGTGTGATGCTCTGAAATATTTACTGTTCCATTGGGGAACCCTGTGTGCTTGCTTCCCGCAATGACTTATCATGGCTTTTTCTTCTCTTTCAACTTCTTCTTCTTCTCCCATTTCTGCTTCCTGGCTTCTATTGTAGCTGATTCGAAGCCAGACTTGAAGTTTATAGCTGAATCTAAGAACCTTAAAGTTCTCGCCGAGAACTTCTTTGAAATCGCCAGTTGATATTCGACGAGAATTTGAGCTTCCTTTTTTAATACATTCTCGGTGAGAATGTTGAAACTTCTCGCTGAGAACTGGGTGTTGGGCAGGGGATTTGTATTTCTTCGATCGGTTTGATGTCTGGGTTGATTCCGGGTCATTCTTGAGGATCCATTGCGTACCGAACACGTCCGAGGCTACATATTTGACGATAAAAACCTGTGTACTCAACGAGACACTAGAAAACACATCAAATAGACCCGAAACGGGCCAAAGTAACCAAATCAGTAAGAAATAGTGCTAAAAAGTGAAAACACCCTAAACTACCCCTAAAATCATGTTACAAGCAATGAAATGTCGCTTAAACGGGGCTGATAATCACGTTAATTCTAGTGTCATCAGTTTCCCATCTTGTGACACTCACAATAATTCTAAGTTACAAAATAGCAGGAGACAGACTGATTTCATGGATGAGGAATTAAGTTCAGTAGCAACGATAAATATCAAGGGTACGACCATTGCCCTATAAAAAATTCGTTCGATATAGGGTGGCAATTTAGAATATTGGTTGATCCTCTAGACAACAAGGAAAAAATAAAGTGTAATTTTTGCAAGGATATTAGCTCTAGAGGTATTTACCGACTCAAGCAAAATATTGCTGACAATAATTCTACATTGCTTAAATGCCCTGGCGCACTAAAAGAAGCTCAACAAGCATACTTGAAAACATTTGAAGAGACAACAAAAAAGAAGAGGGACAAGATGGCTAGGGAACAAGGTGTGCGATAAGATGTCTTTGTTTCTTCTGAAGTAGGACAAGAAAAAGAAGCTACTTGTATTGGTAGCTCGGAGCCTCACACGTCAGAGCTTATAGACAAGTGGACACGTGCAATTTATCTTAAACTGTCTTCAACAGTATCACTTCAACAACAAAGATGAGTTCAATGCAATCGACAATGATGATTTAATTAACTCATATTATAGTTGTATCGTTCAATGCAATCGACAATGATGAGTTCAAGCAAATGGTTAAGGCTATTGGTGAATTTGGTCTTGGATTGAATCCTCCTTCTTAGGCTCAACATGATCTTCATGTGTCATTATTGAAATCAAAATATGCACGAACTAAATCTTTGCGTAAGGATTGTGATGAAGAGAAGGAAAATCATGGCTTAACCGTTATGACTGATGCTTGGACAAATATGAAGAGGAGAAGCAACATGAAAATAGTCACACATTGTGCCGAGGGAACAAGTTTCATAAAGTCCAAAGACACATAAGGTATTTCATACACAAGTGATGTCAGTTTCAACTTAGTGGACAATGCAATTGAGGAAGTTGGAGTTGAACATGTGGTGCAAGTCGTGACGAACAATGCTTCAAAAATATGGGAGCAAAGACACTTTTATTGGCAAAAAGGCCAAACATCTTTTGGAGCTCATGTGCTATTCACACTATGAATTTGATGCTCCAGGTAACTGGCAACCTACCAAGGTTCAAAAAGATACTTGATCAAGCTAAAGATTTCACAATATTCATATATAGTCATCACCACACCTTGGAATGCATGAGATCCTTCACCAAAAAGAGAGAAATCATTCGGCCAGGTGTGACTGGATTTGTATCTCAGTATCTTACTTTACACAGTATGATGGAAAAGAAAGATGTTTTGAGGCGGTGGATAAGAAGTGGGATGAGTTGAAAGATGTTCACATGAAGAAAGGGAAGGATGAAACAGCGACGATGCTTAGTGTGACCTTCTGGAAAGGTGTGAACCTTTGTTTGAAAGTGTGTGAGCCACTTGTGAAAGTTCTTCGAATTGTTGATGGGGATGTGAAGCCCTCTATGGGTTTCGTGTATGGACAACTTGTGGCAGTAAAGAGGGAGATTCAAGAATCTTTTGGCAATGTGGAGAGCCGTTACAAAGACTTCATGGTTATTGTCAACAAGAAGATAAGTGGAAGGCTTGGTGCTCTATTTCATTTGACTGCATATCTGTTGAATCCACACTATAGTTATGCTGAATCATATATATTTGATGATTCACACATTACTATAGCCTTCATGACTTGTGCGGAGAAATTTTATAGTGGTGGTGATGATGACGTACTCGATCAGGTTGTCAACTATGAGTTCAGAAGGTTCCAAATAAAAGATGTGTTATTGCTAAAGGTTAAATATTGTCATCACTAATTTTAGTGTTATTCCTTTCTTAGTGGCGTGGTAACGAATGTATGGAGGAATGACAACTAATTTACAAAAGATGGATGTGAGGATCCTCTCATTGACTGCAAGTTCATCTGCATGTGAGAGGAACTGGAGTACTTTTGAGTTGGTTAGTCTCCCATTCTCCATATATATAATCCATAAGTTCCTCTCATTATATCATATTCACAATGATGAACTAAACTTTGTAGATACATACTAAGAGAAGGAACATGCTTACAACTATCCCTCTAAATCAATTAGTATACATTTAGTTTAACTCTAAGTTAATGGTAAAGAAGAAGAAGATCAAGGTAAAGAAGGATGTTGATGTTCTCGTAAGCATCGATGCATCTGAAGCACAAGGTTTTCTATTTGAGGGAGGGGATGATCATACATTGAACATGTTTAGGGATGAAGATGGGGAAGGAGTGGAAGGCATACCATAGGGTGTTCTTGATGAGGCGTTGGGTACTAATGAACAACTTGTACTCTGTAGGAGTGCAAGAGTAAGAGAGCTTCATGATGACGACTTTGAGTCCGAAGATGAGGATGAGGAGGGAAGATAGGATATTTCTTTTACGAATGATGTGGTGGCTGGGAAAATTTATTTCGATGATGATGATGTGTGATTAATGTGGTATGAGCTTGTCTTCGCCGTTATGGCTTATCTTTAATTTTAATATGCTTATTTGCTTTTTGCGGGAACATGAACCTTATTAAGTTTGAACTTTGTTTGATATAGAAGTGTATTTTTGTGAACTTTTGAACTATTATGATTGTTATTAAGTATTACGTACACTATTCTAAACTGCTTGTTACAATTTTTTTGCTAATTCTTAGTCTCGCCTAAGCGGAAGTCTCTTGTCGGAGGCTCACTGCTCGCCTAGCGCTTAGCGCCTTCTTGAACATTGCTGGCAGGTATGTTTGCTAAAGCTAGTAGAGAAGGGGATTTCATCTATCACCTTCAATGCAAAGGAACTAGTTTGATCCATTTATGCTTTGCTGGCGACTTAATTGTTTTCACAAAAGCTAATCTTGATGGTATTAGAGAGGTGATTAATGTTCTCGGTGAGTTTAAAGCCTGTTCAAGTATGAGGTTCAATCTATACAAGATTGAAATTTACATTGCATGAGTGGATGATGTTATAGGTTCTACTCTCTACTCTTTCTGTCGTATTTAAAGAGGTATGATCCCTTGTAGATACCTTGGGGTTCCTTTGAACTTAGGAAAGCTGAAAAGAAGTGAATGTAAGGTTCTCGTTGATAAAAAGAATGCTAGAATGGCTGAATGGAAACAAAAATGTTTGCCATATGTTGGTAAATTTAAGTTAATCCAGTCAGTTATGGGGGATATTGCAGTATTGGATGTCTGTGTTCTTAATTCCTAATTTTATTCTAAAGGAAATTGAAAGCATTTGTAATAGTTTTCTTTAGTGGAAAGAATATGGGGAGAGAGAAGGAGGTATTGGTCTGAAATACCTTGATAACTTAAATGTAGCTCAAGTCTTGAGGAATTTATGGTATGGAGGTTCCTTGTGGGTAACATGAATTTATAAACACATGATTAAAGACAAAGACATCTGGTAGTTGAAGATTGGAGCAGACTCATGGATATGGAGGAAAATTATGAAGCTCTTGTCTATTGTTGCTTCTTTGATAAGAATTTGTATCAATGAGGTTTACTAGAATGGTGATGAAGTATAGGATCTGATTTGTTAGGGAAGATATTTGACCAAAGGTTCCCGCTGTTGGTTGGTATGATGCTGCATGGAAGGGTTTTGTTATTCCCAACAATAGTTTCCTTGTTTGGTTGATTATGAAGGGTAGACTGACCACAAAAGATATCATTTCAACTTAGGGCCTTCCTGTTGACATTGGATGTATTATGTGTGATTATGGTATTGACTACAGATCTCATTTATTTTGGAGTGTGCATTCTCTAGGAAACTGTCCGAGTCATTGTTGCCTGACATTTCTACTTCACTTGGGACATGGTTAATGCTCTTATTTTCTCTGTTTATAAAGGCAATGGGATTAAGGGTAAAGTCAAACGCGTCATTTGGTATGATATTTCTAGTTCAATTTGGAGAGAGAGGTGCTTGAGAATCTATAAAAGTAATATTAAGGCCTCTCCGGAGAATCTTGTTAAGAAGATTAAGGAGGACATTAGATATTTTGCGGTAGGTAGAGTAGATGAGGCTACTATATTGGCTCTCCTATAGTTTGTATAGCTGCTTTCTTGTACTTAAAGTTTTTTCTTGTACAGTTCTTCATGATTTAATGAAATGAACCACAATTTTTCATTAAAAAAGAATTGTCATTTTTTAAAATCGGAATCATCATTTTCAAACGATACAAATCTTCCACGATCTTGCATTTGATAATTTTTAACAATTAATTAATCAAAATTTAGCAAATTTTTATCCTCTTTAATTTTTTCTCATTAACCCATAAACAAATTCATCACCTGCTATTTATTTTATTTTCTTGTTGTGTTCACCAGCGCAAAACCCTGCAAAGTACCAAAATAAAAGAAAAATACCTAAAATCACACTTCAACTAGGGGTGGGAAACCAAACTCGTTTAACCCGGCTTTGTCAGACCCGACCCGGTCAAACTGGGTTTCGGGCTACTCGAAAGCCCGATATATAGAACATCATCCATTCCATAGACTAGGGCGTACAGAGTTTCGCCAGTTGCTATTTTGAAAGACGTGTGGTGTGCCCACAGGATGTACAGGAGTTTCTCCACCCATTTTCCATTCACCTCATTCACCTTCTTCTTCAGACCCCTTAGGATTACTTTGTTCACGGCTTCCGCTTGCTCGTTCCCTTGATGGTATGCTACAGATGCTAAGTGCACAGTGATCTTGTACTATTTGCAAAATTCTAGGAAGGATGCACAATCGAACTGAGTACCATGGTCGCATATAAAGTCCTTCGGTTAGCTGAATCTGGTAATGATGTGGGAGATGACAAACTTTTGTATCTAGAATGTCGTGATGGACGCCAATGCTTTTTCCTGAACCCACTTGGTGAAGTAGTCCACTGCTATAACCAAGTATTTATGCTTGCCGGTTGCTTCGGGGAAAGGACCTAGTAAATCCATCCCCCAGAAGGAAAACGACCATCGCGATATGATCGACTGTAAGGTTGTAGCTGGAAGGTGGCACTGTGTGGCGAACAATTGTCACTTTTGGCATCTCTTGACCATATTTCTGCACCTTGGCGTATGGTTCGCCAATTGATGAACGTCTGTAGAGCAGGGTTTATCAAATAACTACGAAGCTAGAAGCTAAGTAGATCGTATTCCACGGGTCTTCTAATAAATGTTTACGCAAATATAAAGGCAGATTACTCAGGTTTAACACGTTGTGCGTGGTGTGAGTTCCACGACTTCTATTCTAGGAAATGCAAGCAAATTTAAAACTAAACTGAAAGACAGATTGAAAGATTGGTTGACTTAACAAAGACGACAGACAAGCTTAGACTTCGAATCCCCCTTCGTTCACCAGAGCATTGGCAATCAACAGATCAACGGATTTCAATTCTCGTTCAATCAATTCTAAGACACCACCATAACTCCTGACCCTTAGGTTTAAGACTGGCGAACGTTCACTCTATCCGATCTAGCTACCAAGATTAATCAGTCGCCCGAGTACGGTCACCTCTCGCAACGACTAAACTAACTAGTGGAATGACTAACGATTTATGAGTTACTCTTGCAGTGGATTAACCCTAACTAGTTCCTACGAAAGGCACACTCCAATGAATAGGTTAATTGTTGATTTGGTGTTTTAAAGTAAGGCGAGCGTTCGCTTCTATCCTTAGCTTAACAAGAATCTAATCTAGGTGATCAATCTAGACAAGAAACATAAACAGTGAAGAACAAATCAAACATGAAAGAGAAACTGATTGAACTTTGAATCTAATCACCTCCGATCCGTGACCGCTTTAAAGCCCTGGGTCACTTAGGGTTCATCTACTCTAAGCTCTACGAGTTTTAGCTACTCATGTTCATAACGACAGAATCAAAGATAGAAACAGAGTTCATCATGAAAAGAAAGAATAGATAGAAACTGTAAAACCTAATTAAGACGACTCTAGCAAAGCTTCGTTCTCCGGTAATCTTCAATCCTAGCTCCGAGGTGAAGGGATGGCTTCACGATCTCTTCCTGGCTCTTCGAACTCTAAAACTATGCTCTCTCGAACTCCTTAGGTCTGGAACTCGTGAAATTTCTGAATTATGATATGATCCTGGTCCTTGGGCCGCCGGTTTAAGTATTTATACTTAAACCTAAATCGCCGGATCTGTGAAGGATTTTTCGGCGAAAACTTGATGAGTTTTCGCCGAAAACTTCTGTGTAAAATGAAGGCTTCCGTCGACTGATTCTCCTGTGTTTGTAAAGTTCAGAGTTTTTGGCGAGAACTTGACTTCTTGCCGAAAACTTCTTCTTGTAAAGCTCTGCCGATTTCTTCTGGAGTTTTTGCCGAAAACTGTAGTGTAAATAGGGGCAGGATTTGAGTTAGCTTGATCGACTCCTTGGAATGGTTCCGGTGCGGTTCCTCGAGGTTCCAATGCCTTAGACACGTCCTTGGCTACTTTATTTGACGGCAAAAACCTGTGCTAACATGAAAACACTAGAAAACCATCAAATAGATCCGAAACGGGCCAAAGTAACACAAATGGCACGAGATAGAGCAGTTGATGAATATTCGCTATTCTACCCTAAAAACCATGTCTTAAGCAAGAAAATGTCACTTAAATGAGGCTGATAATCACGTCAAATCGAGTGTCATCAAAATACCCCACACTTAAGCTTTTGCTTGTCCTCAAGCAAACTGATCAGCCAAACAACCTGGTCTCGCTAAAAACTGCACACGATAAGTAATAGTAACCAATTATGCACGAATTTGACCTGACCGACCAGACTCCTCACACAGGAAATATTTAGTATAAGGGAAACTCTCACTCTATGTGTTTAAGGACGTGTTTCTGCTCTCAATCATTTTCTGTTACTAATTTCTGTCATACGTTTTCAATTCGACCACATCTCCACCACTGTGACAACACGAGGAACTAGTCAAGAAGGACTTCCCTGATAGGACTGTAATGAATTCTACACTACAAGGGTTAAAATGAGATGGATGAAGGGAATGTATGATGATGGCTTTGGTGCGGTGTAGCTTTCGACTACCTTCCCTCGAATCTAGCCTATGGTTTCCTACCGTCTAACCAGACACGGGTGGAATAGTGTACGCTCGTCCTATGATACCCTCAAGCAACCTAGCACTTTATTTTCTTTACACATTTTTTTCTGACTTTTTCTTTTACATTTTCTTTCGACTTCGTTCTTCCATATGTAGGGAGAAGAACGTTATTGAACTAAAACTTGAAACTTTTGAACTTTTCTGAACTTTTTCTTCTTTCTCTTTTTTTCTTAGAAATTTTCTTCTTTTTCTATTTATATTTTTTCTTAGTGCCGATTCTTTCTTTTAGTTGCTAGAGGGGTTTACACGTCTGGACATAATAGCTAAGACCACCTGTTTAATGGCTATAGGCAAGTTACCACAAACCGACTTCCGATAGGCTAATCTAGAACTACAACCACAGGGATCAACGGGGAATGAAAGAATGGGAATTGGCTGTAATGTATATCGAACCGAAAAAAACAGGCCAAGCTCAAGGGTTTAAACCTAATGGATTTAACGTTAGGTAGGCTATCTGGCTCAGTAGCTGAATCTAGGTGCACCTATCATTCTAGGACTCGTGTCATCGTGTGATATCGAGTAGGTCTCATGCAAATTCTAACTCATTCAAGCAGACAGAAAACCACTCAAAAAGAATTGAAAGTGCAAGTTACGTGCAATGGATCAAAAACTCACATTTGGTTTGCTAGTCGGATTCGGTCATTTTCATGCAATCATGGCGACAAACTACAAGTGTGATTTTAAAAATCTGTTCTGACCAGGCAATTTAGCATCAAAGTATACACGTTGGTTCTCAGGTTCTAGGTTAAGCAGTCTAAGCATCATTATGAAAAATTGAACAACAACTTAACATCAAAAATCAAGAACCGAGCAATTCTAATGCTAGAGAAACTGGAAAGGAACTACGTAGCACACAAAAACACAATCAAGGGCAGTCATGTTCATGCAAGGTTCTCTAGCATCCTACCCCACACTTAATCGTTCTGTGTCCTCACAAGACTAAAACTAGAGTTGAGAGTGGAAGTGAAGAACCTGGACCGAGATGGTTGGTGTAGGGGATGAACACGGGTCCTCGGAGCAGAGGGAATCTACCGAAGCGAAGGGGTGTGTAGTAGACCCGAAGCAAAGGGAATCTACCAACTGCCTGCAAAAAGTGTGATAAAAAGGAAACCTGGACAAGTGTCTCGGTTCCACACAGAAAAAAGTTGGATCGAAATCCGAAAAGAAGAAATAAAAAGAAAGGACAAGAAAAGGGGATACAACCCGATCACTGCTGGTCAGGTGCATCGGGAGGGGGAATGTGGAGGGCGTCGTTGACCTGCCGCTGCCATGCCGCTGCCATGCCAGCTGTTGACACTCGATTTGACGTGATTATCAGCCTCATTTAAGCGACATTTCCTTGCTTAAGACATGGTTTTTAGGGTAGAATAGCGAATATTCATTCAACTACTCTATCTCGTGCCATTTGTGTTACTTTGGCCCGTTTCGGGTCTATTTGATGGCTTTCTAGTGTTTTCATGTTAGTACAGGTTTTTGCTTTCAAATAAAGTAGCCAAGGACGTGTCTAAGGTGTTGGAACCTCGAGGAATCGCACTGGAATCGATCCAAGGAGTCAATCAAGTCGAACAAATTCCTGCTCCATTTACACTGAAGTTTTTTGCCAAAAATCCCTTGGAGTTTTCGGCGAAAACTCAAGAACAAATCGGCTGATGTCAACGAAGGAGAGTTTTCGGCGAAAACTCCAAGTTACCGGCGCCCAAAAAACACAGGAGAAAACAGCCGGCGGTCAACCCATTTACAAAGAGATTTTCGCCGAAAATTCCACCATATTTTTGGCGAAAATTCCAGGCAAAACCAGCAGTATTAGGGTTAAGTATAAATACTTAACCGGCGGCCCTAAATCAGAATACACATACAGAGCTAATTTTTACAACTAATACCAAATACTTCAAGGATTCTCAAGAGTTCTGGAGTAGAGTTTAGAGTTCGAAGAGCCAGGAAGAGATCGTGACGCAATCCCTTTCATCTCGAAGACTCGGAGCTAGGATTGCAGATTACTAGAGATCGAAGTTCTGCCGGAGTTGTCTTAATTAGGTTTTTCAGATCCTTTTCTGTTCTTCCTCTGTTCAAGATGAACTCTATCTTTGTCTTTGATTCTTTTGTGAAAAACATGAGTAG
This sequence comes from Linum lewisii, assembly GCA_034768395.1. Classification (NCBI taxonomy): domain Eukaryota; kingdom Viridiplantae; phylum Streptophyta; class Magnoliopsida; order Malpighiales; family Linaceae; genus Linum; species Linum lewisii. The sequence continues at coordinate 24,716,454 of CM068304.1, forward strand.
CTAAACTCGTAGAGCTTAGACTAGATGAACCCTAAGTGACCCAGGGCTTTAAAGCGGTCACGGATCGGCGGTGATTAGATTCAAAGTTCAATCAGTTTCTCTTTCATGTTTGATTTGTTCTTCATTGTTCATGTTTCTTGTCCGGATTGATCACCTAAATTAGATTCTTGTTAAGCTAAGGATAGAAGCGAATGTTCGCCTTACTTTAAAACATCAAATCGAACAATTAACCTAATCATTGGAGTGTTCCTTTCGTAGAAACCAGTTAGGGTTAATCCACTGCAAGAGTAACTCATAAATCGTTAGTAATTGCACCAGTTAAGTTAAGTCGTTACGAGAGGCAACCATACCCGGGCGGCTAATTAATCTTGGTAGCTAGATCGGATAGAGCGAACGTTCGCCAGTTTTAAACCTAAGGGTGAGGAGTTATGGTGGTGTTGATGTGCAAGATTCAACTCACAACATACAAGGTCGTATTCCACGAGGGCTCTCTCAAAAGCTAATACTCACACAGTTCATGGACGAACTATTCATTTAAAATTGGTTTTAGTTTGAAAAGGAAATAAAAAACATAAAGGAAACTAAACAAGAAAGCAAAACAAAATGGTGCAAATCAAAGATAAAGGAGGTTCACTTGGAAAGATAGGTTCATCATGCTCAAGAGGAACAAATGCACAAACTAGCCAAACATGATCGAGGCTGCAATCGAATGACCACACAAATCCCTTCTATAGACTCAATGCACTCTCGTCGCACTAAATCCCTATCCTAGAACCACTCAACCTAGGCTCTCGCTCTCAAGCTAAGTGACTAAGGATGCATTAAAGGTGTTTGATGAAATGCCAAGCTACAAAACCCTCTCCTATGACTCTATGACCACTAGGCTAGACACCACACTCTCATGTCAATGTCCTAACACTAAGAGAATCATCAAAAGACTAATCAAAGTTAAATTGAATGAAAAACCTAATGCACACCAAGTGTTCGATAAAATGCACAAGTGAGAAATCATGCAACTATGGTTGAATTGAGATGATCTAATCTCTTAGAACATACTCCCTTCAATCCCTAGACCTACAATCCATGTAATCTAAGCACTCTCATGCATTACATCACAAATAATAGACCAATCAAGCCATAGCCATCAATGGAATTAACAACAAGTCTAGAGATCATCTTCTTACAATCCAAAATCAATCATGGCATATTTGTACAATCAACCTCTATCCTAGCACAACTATCTATCAATACAAGGAAACCTAGGAAATCAGCCACACATGGCCAAGGAAATGAAGGAAAGAGAAAGAAAGATGATCACCAAGAACACCATGGAAATCCTCCTCTTGCAAGCTCCTCTCCCCCAAGGTTGTGGGCTTCAATCCAAGCTCCTCACTCCAATTTGCACCTTGCTCTAGGGTTGATGATGGATTGGTAATGGGAGAGAGATATTCAAAGCTGAGAGAAAGGGTTGTCGAAGGCTGTGTTGTTTTCAAATTAATGAATTGTTTTCTCAATTTTTGCCGGCTTCACCCTTTAAATACTGTGCTGGAAAAGGCTGGAATTTTCGGCGAAAATTCTACAAGATTTTCGCCGAAAATGTCTTTGAAAAACACCCAACGGCTTGACTTTTCTTCACAGATTTTTGGCAAAAATTCTTCAATATTTCGCCGAAAATGTGTTCATAAATCGAATGTCTGCCTCCTGTTTGCAAGTGGAAGATAGTTTTCGGCGAGAACTTAGAGTTCTCGCCAAAAACTCCTTAAGAAATGTTGTGCACTTTTCCCGATTTTGCAACGGCCATATCTCCCCCGTCCTAGCTCCGATTGACCTCCCGTTTGATGTGCAAGATTCAACTCACAACATACAAGGTCGTATTCCACGAGGGCTCTCTCAAAAGCTAATACTCACACGGTTCATGGACGGTCTATTCATTTAAAATTGGTTTTAGTTTGAAAAGGAAATAAAAAACATAAAGGAAACTAAACAAGAAAGCAAAACAAAATGGTGCAAATCAAAGATAAAGGAGGTTCACTTGGAAAGATAGGTTCATCATGCTCAAGAGGAACAAATGCACAAACTAGCCAAACATGATCGAGGTTGCAATCGAATGACCACGCAAATCCCTTCTATAGACTCAATGCACTCTCGTCGCACTAAATCCCTATCCTAGAACCACTCAACCTAGGCTCTCACTCTCAAGCTAAGTGACTAAGGATGCATTAAAGGTGTTTGATGAAATGCCAAGCTACAAAACCCTCTCCTATGACTCTATGACCACTAGGCTAGACACCACACTCTCATGTCAATGTCCTAACACTAAGAGAATCATCAAAAGACTAATCAAAGTTCAATTGAATGAAAAACCTAATGCACACCAAGTGTTCGATAAAATGCACAAGTGAGAAATCATGCAACTATGGTTGAATTGAGATGATCTAATCTCTTAGAACACACTCCCTTCAATCCCTAGACCTACAATCCATGTAATCTAAGCACTCTCATGCATTACATCACAAATAATAGACCAATCAAGCCATAGCCATCAATGGAATTAACAACAAGTCTAGAGATCATCTTCTTACAATCCAAGATCAATCATGGCATATTTGTACAATCAACCTCTATCATAGCACAACTATCTATCAATCCAAGGAAACCTAGGAAATCAGCCACACATGGCCAAGGAAATGAAGGAAAGAGAAAGAAAGATGATCACCAAGAACACCATGGCAATCCTCCTCTTGCAAGCTCCTCTCCCCAAGGTTGTGGGCTTCAATCCAAGCTCCTCACTCCAATTTGCAACTTGCTCTAGGGTTGATGATGGATTGGTGATGGGAGAGAATATTCAAAGTTGAGAGAAAGGGTTGTCGAAGGCTGTGTTGTTTTCAAATTAATGAATTGTTTTCTCAATTTTTGCCGGCTTCACCCTTTAAATACTGTGCTGGAAAAGGCTGGAATTTTCGGCAAAAATTCTACAAGATTTTCGCCGAAAATGTCTTTGAAAAACACCCAACGGCTTGACTTTTCTTCACAGATTTTTGGCAAAAATTCTACAATATTTTCGCCGAAAATGTGTTCATAAATCGAATGTCTGCCTCCTGTTTGCAAGTGGAAGATAGTTTTCGGCGAGAACTTAGAGTTCTCGCCAAAAACTCCTTAAGAAATGTTGTGCACTTTTCCCGATTTTGCAACGGCCATATCTCCCCCGTCCTAGCTCCGATTGACCTCCCGTTTGATGTGCAAGATTCAACTCACAACATACAAGGTCGTATTCCACGAGGGCTCTCTCAAAAGCTAATACTCACACAGTTCATGGACGAACTATTCATTTAAAATTGGTTTTAGTTTGAAAAGGAAATAAAAAACATAAAGGAAACTAAACAAGAAAGCAAACAAAATGGTGCAAATCAAAGATAAAGGAGGTTCACTTGGAAAGATAGGTTCATCATGCTCAAGAGGAACAAATGCACAAACTAGCCAAACATGATCGAGGCTGCAATCGAATGACCACACAAATCCCTTCTATAGACTCAATGCACTCTCGTCGCACTAAATCCCTATCCTAGAACCACTCAACCTAGGCTCTCGCTCTCAAGCTAAGTGACTAAGGATGCATTAAAGGTGTTTGATGAAATGCCAAGCTACAAAACCCTCTCCTATGACTCTATGACCACTAGGCTAGACACCACACTCTCATGTCAATGTCCTAACACTAAGAGAATCATCAAAAGACTAATCAAAGTTAAATTGAATGAAAAACCTAATGCACACCAAGTGTTCGATAAAATGCACAAGTGAGAAATCATGCAACTATGGTTGAATTGAGATGATCTAATCTCTTAGAACATACTCCCTTCAATCCCTAGACCTACAATCCATGTAATCTAAGCACTCTCATGCATTACATCACAAATAATAGACCAATCAAGCCATAGCCATCAATGGAATTAACAACAAGTCTAGAGATCATCTTCTTACAATCCAAAATCAATCATGGCATATTTGTACAATCAACCTCTATCCTAGCACAACTATCTATCAATACAAGGAAACCTAGGAAATCAGCCACACATGGCCAAGGAAATGAAGGAAAGAGAAAGAAAGATGATCACCAAGAACACCATGGAAATCCTCCTCTTGCAAGCTCCTCTCCCCAAGGTTGTGGGCTTCAATCCAAGCTCCTCACTCCAATTTGCACCTTGCTCTAGGGTTGATGATGGATTGGTAATGGGAGAGAGATATTCAAAGCTGAGAGAAAGGGTTGTCGAAGGCTGTGTTGTTTTCAAATTAATGAATTGTTTTCTCAATTTTTGCCGGCTTCACCCTTTAAATACTGTGCTGGAAAAGGCTGGAATTTTCGGCGAAAATTCTACAAGATTTTCGCCGAAAATGTCTTTGAAAAACACCCAACGGCTTGACTTTTCTTCACAGATTTTTGGCAAAAATTCTTCAATATTTTCGCCGAAAATGTGTTCATAAATCGAATGTCTGCCTCCTGTTTGCAAGTGGAAGATAGTTTTCGGCGAGAACTTAGAGTTCTCGCCAAAAACTCCTTAAGAAATGTTGTGCACTTTTCCCGATTTTGCAACGGCCATATCTCCCCCGTCCTAGCTCCGATTGACCTCCCGTTTGATGTGCAAGATTCAACTCACAACATACAAGGTCGTATTCCACGAGGGCTCTCTCAAAAGCTAATACTCACACGGTTCATGGACGGTCTATTCATTTAAAATTGGTTTTAGTTTGAAAAGGAAATAAAAAACATAAAGGAAACTAAACAAGAAAGCAAAACAAAATGGTGCAAATCAAAGATAAAGGAGGTTCACTTGGAAAGATAGGTTCATCATGCTCAAGAGGAACAAATGCACAAACTAGCCAAACATGATCGAGGTTGCAATCGAATGACCACGCAAATCCCTTCTATAGACTCAATGCACTCTCGTCGCACTAAATCCCTATCCTAGAACCACTCAACCTAGGCTCTCACTCTCAAGCTAAGTGACTAAGGATGCATTAAAGGTGTTTGATGAAATGCCAAGCTACAAAACCCTCTCCTATGACTCTATGACCACTAGGCTAGACACCACACTCTCATGTCAATGTCCTAACACTAAGAGAATCATCAAAAGACTAATCAAAGTTCAATTGAATGAAAAACCTAATGCACACCAAGTGTTCGATAAAATGCACAAGTGAGAAATCATGCAACTATGGTTGAATTGAGATGATCTAATCTCTTAGAACACACTCCCTTCAATCCCTAGACCTACAATCCATGTAATCTAAGCACTCTCATGCATTACATCACAAATAATAGACCAATCAAGCCATAGCCATCAATGGAATTAACAACAAGTCTAGAGATCATCTTCTTACAATCCAAGATCAATCATGGCATATTTGTACAATCAACCTCTATCATAGCACAACTATCTATCAATCCAAGGAAACCTAGGAAATCAGCCACACATGGCCAAGGAAATGAAGGAAAGAGAAAGAAAGATGATCACCAAGAACACCATGGCAATCCTCCTCTTGCAAGCTCCTCTCCCCAAGGTTGTGGGCTTCAATCCAAGCTCCTCACTCCAATTTGCAACTTGCTCTAGGGTTGATGATGGATTGGTGATGGGAGAGAGATATTCAAAGTTGAGAGAAAGGGTTGTCGAAGGCTGTGTTGTTTTCAAATTAATGAATTGTTTTCTCAATTTTTGCCGGCTTCACCCTTTAAATACTGTGCTGGAAAAGGCTGGAATTTTCGGCAAAATTCTACAAGATTTTCGCCGAAAATGTCTTTGAAAAACACCCAACGGCTTGACTTTTCTTCACAGATTTTTGGCAAAAATTCTACAATATTTTCGCCGAAAATGTGTTCATAAATCGAATGTCTGCCTCCTGTTTGCAAGTGGAAGATAGTTTTCGGCGAGAACTTAGAGTTCTCGCCAAAAACTCCTTAAGAAATGTTGTGCACTTTTCCCGATTTTGCAACGGCCATATCTCCCCCGTCCTAGCTCTGATTGACCTCCCGTTTGATCCTACGTGCTCTTTGTCACCAGTACTTCAATGCCAAGACCTAAAAATGCAAAGAAAACAACTCCAATAGACATAGAATTGGCCTCAAAGTAGCAACCGGACAACAAAATAGCACTTTGTATAAAACTTCAATAAAGGCATATTAATCATAGCAAAATGAGATCAAACATGGGAGATCCTTAGGCTAATCAAAGGCTTAAAATGCACTAAATAAGGTCACATCAAATTCCTCTACGACTAAGCTTTGCTTGTCCTCAAGCAAATGAATTAGAAAACATCCAAGTTCACAAATGACAAGATCGGTCACATTGAGATTCAAACGATATCAATTTGGCTTAAACTGTTCCATGAACAAACTTAACCTACACATGCAAGAACAACAACCAAATAAGTCTAGACCTCACTATTTTTTGCACACTTCAAGTAGTGGTTAACTGGGATACAGAAAAACCGACCACGACAACACCAACTCTAATAGAAAGGACTTGAACTCGGGAAATGGAACGAATAAGGCGGGGGAAAGGAGAATTTTTGAAAGTGGAGAATGATCGTGATGTGGCTATCGACTCGATTTCATCCGCTTCTAGATCCACACTTTACAAACTCTAGCTAGGATCAAGGGCCAAATTTGAGAACTCTTTTCCTCTTTTCTTTCCATTTCCATTTTTTTTCTTCTTTTTTTTTCTTACTGCATACTAGTGCTCGATCCAACACTTCACTTAGGTGTTGAACCTACCTAGCTCACAGCTTTTGACATTGCTAGTGCTCAACCCGACACTTCACTTAGGTGCCGAGCTTGCCTAGCTTTTCTTTTCTTTTGAGCATTTTCTTTTGCAAATTGGCCACTTGATCCTTAGCCCCTTACAACTTCAACACAAGATTTCGAATTGGATTCCATCTAATCTCAAGCCACAATCACGAGGAATCAAAAGGGTGATGAAAAACATGGAAAAGGGAAGAAATTCTGATTGCCTTCATCATCTTAGATCGGTGTTATCGAGCGGTACAAAAACACGTATCAAACCAATCAACCAACATACAAGAGTGATAAAATCTCTGTTCTGGCCTAGACTCATTTGATATTAGTGCCAACATGCTGGTTATAGGTTCTAAGTGAAACAGTCTAAACGTCATTATGAAAGCTTGAAGTCAATTAAACACCAAAAGTCAAGAACTGAACGATTCTACAATAGAGGAATTCGGCATTCAATCAAGATCATGCAACTCATCAAAGCATAGCCTTAGACTTCTACCGACAAATAATCACACCAAACCTCAAACTCCCCTACGACGAACATGAGCATTGTCCTCAATGATCAAGAGAGAGAGAGAGAGGGTAAGGTGGAACTAAGTTACTGCGTTGGTAGAGAGGAGCATAGGAGGTAATAACGGCGAAAGAGTTCCATGATGATCCTTGGTGAAGAGTGATCCCAAATGCTTGCCAACCTTATTCGAAAAGCTAAAACAACACAAAAATGAAAAAGAGCAAACAAGAGCAATAAAAGTAAAGATAACATGGGGTGCCTCCCAAGAAGCGCTTGGTTACCGTCATAAGCTTGATGATACCTGTGTTAGGGTGCCCAAATTAGTACCTCCTTCAAATCAAGTAGCTTCTTCCATGATGAAGTTTGAGCTCCAAGTAGCGATAGAAGCAAAGGGTAGAATGACCAATGAGCTAAGCTTGAGTTCCAATTGTTACCTTGCCATGGCCTTCTACCATTGAGTTTAGGAGTTTGAGGAAGAATGTATGGTAGGGGGCCACCATTGAGCTCCATCGTCTCCAAGTCGGTGATGCCACTCAAGGAGTCTTCCGGTTCAAACATGGGCGGCTCCTCTTCCATTATCACCTTAGGGGGGGGGGGGTAGAGATGCATGTCTCCTTGGGTTCTTGGCACAAATACTTCATGATCAAGCAAGAAGATTGAAGAGCACTAACAGGTGGGGCCACAATAGGGTGGTGTTGTTCACTTTCGTGCTCCACTCTCGGTGCCACCTCTTCTTGAAGCGTCTCCAAGTCATCTCTCACCTCCTTTAAAGGGTCATCATCCTCAAATCTCCTCGATTCTTCTATCCTCACATCATCGTTACTTGGTGTGTCCTCGGGTAGAACATGTTCCTCAATCTCCTCCACTACCAATTCTTCTTCCGTGTCAAGCTCCTCGGATTCACAAGTGTCATCTTCATCATCATAAGCATGCTCCAAATGATTGGGATGTCGTTCATTCTCAAGAATCTTCGTGACGAGCTCTATGCTTTGGGATAAGCGGTTAACTCAGTTTGCATTATCCTCCGCAATTTGCAAGATCTCTAGCATGAAAGGAGGTGGAAGAGGTTTCTCATGACTCACGAATTCCTCTTGGGGAGACTCACTTTCTTCTTCTTCCATGACTACCACTTCCGGTGCAAAGGTGTCGGAGATGAGCTTCACACTTTGAGTTAAACGATCCAACCGAGCCGTATTATCTTCCGCAATTTGCAACATCTCCTCAATTCTGGGGGGAGGTGGAGAGTGTTGTTCATACTCTAGAGCTTCCTTGATGAGCGTCACGCCTTGAGCTAAACGATGAAGTTGGTTTGCATTGTCTTCTGCAATCTTCAAAGCTTCCTCAAGAGTGTGAAGAGATGGAGGAGGTTCCTCATAGCTTACGAACTCCTCTCGAGGACGCTCACTTTCCTTAACCATTTTTTTTGATGAATAATTAGTGATTTTTATTTATCATCAAAAAAACTGAAGTAGCAATACAAGAGAAACCTCACTAACAACTAGCAACAACTACAGATCACAACTCAAGAAATAGTTCGGGACTCAAACATCCTCATAAAACAAGAAGGGAATTATCTCCTCAACCAACGAAGGGCCAAAATCTCTTCTCGGTGCCCTGTGAAAAACATATTGAGGTCCATCTTGATGTCACCAGTCACCATGTCTGAGGTCCTCTTACTAGTACCAAACACTCTCTTACACCGTTCACGCCAAACCGAGCTCAAAATAGCACACCAGCTGATTCTTTTCACCTTATTCATGACAGTATCCACCTTCCATTCTCTCATGACATAATCAAGATGATCAGCCAAAGTACTGAACTGAATGTTGGGGAAAAGACTACTGAAACAACTTCTAAAGTAACTGCATTCAGCAAATAAGTGATCTCTGGATTCAGTTGCAGCACTGCAGAGAGGACATGTAGTATTCACAGCAATGTTCCACTTTGCCACCTTATCCAACGTGTTAATTCTGTTCCTTAAAATCAACCAAGTCAGCAAGCTATTCTTCATGATTCTATAGTTTTTCCATAGATACCTGGACCATTCTTCCTCCCCTCTTCGAGGTCTGATGTTATTCTAGACCTTACTTGCTTTGAATTTAGCCATGTACTCCCCATTCCACAAGCACTCACCATCCGTATCCACAGAGATGTAAGGGGCTACCATCCCCCTTAGCTTCAGTATGCTTCTCCAATGCCAGGAACCCGTTGCTGTTGTCAGGGTCCATATGTCACCTTCCTTAACCATTTTCAAGAGCTCCTCTAGCATAGAAAAAGGTTGAGAGGGTTGCTCATAGCTTGTGAACTCCTCTTGAGGACGCTTGCTTTCTTCAACCATCTTAAAGAGCTCCTCTAGCATGGAAGGCGGTTGAGAATGTTGTTCATGACTTGTGAAATCCTCTTGATAATACTCCGGCAAGACTTGATGGTAGGGTGGAGATGGATAGGGACATTGCTCATTCCACATGGGTGTTGAAGCTTGTTGTTCTTGACCCCACCATTGGTTATCTCCCTCACAAATTTCTTGGTAGTAGTGGATGAAGTAGGATGACCATAGTATGGGTTAAGAGATGGATTCCACCCTTGATAGGTACCATAACCATTACCTCCATTCCACGAGTTCATCTTACTTGTAACCTTGCTCCCATGAATTAGATAGGTGGAGAAGGGGCCTACAAACACGCACAACAAACACAACCAAGTAGTACAACAATGCGGGATAACAACACCACAAAAAGAAATAACAAAGAAGCAAAACTAAAATGGAAGGAAGTGAATAGAACGGTCCACTACTAAATGCTTTCAAAGGATTGAGAAAGATCCCCGGCAACGGCGCCAAAAACTTGATGTGCAAGATTCAACTCACAACATAAAAGGTCGTATTCCACGAGGGCTCTCTCAAAAGCTAATACTCACACGGTTCATGGACGGTCTATTCATTTAAAATTGGTTTTAGTTTGAAAAGGAAATCAAAAACATAAAGGAAACTAAACAAGAAAGCAAAACAAAATGGTGCAAATCAAAGATAAAGGAGGTTCACTTGGAAAGATAGGTTTATCATGCTCAAGAGGAACAAATGCACAAACTAGCCAAACATGATCGAGGTTGCAATCGAATGACCACGAAAATCCCTTCTATAGACTCAATGCACTCTCGTCGGACCAAATCCCTATCCTAGAACCACTCAACCTAGGCTCTCGCTCTCAAGCTAAGTGACTAAGGATGCATTAAAGGTATTTGATGAAATGCCAAGCTACAAAACACTCTCCTATGACTCTATGACCACTAGGCTAGACACCACACTCTCATGTCAATGTCCTAACACTAAGAGAATCATCAAGAGACTAATCAAAGTTCAATTGAATGAAAAACCTAATGCACACCAAGTGTTCGATCAAAATGCACAAGTGAGAAATCATGCAACTATGGCTGAATTGAGATGATCGAATCTCTTAGAACACACTCCCTTCAATCCCTAGACCTACAATCCATGTAATCTAAGCACTCTCATGCATTACATCACAAATAATAGACCAATCAAGCCATAGCCATCAATGGAATTAACAACAAGTCTAGAGATCATCTTCTTACAATCCAAAATCAATCATGGCATATTTGTACAATCAACCTCTATCCTAGCACAACTATCTATCAATACAAGGAAACCTAGGAAATCAGCCACACATGGCCAAGGAAATGAAGGAAAGAGAAAGAAAGATGATCACCAAGAACACCATGGCAATCCTCCTCTTGCAAGCTCCTCTCCCCAAGGTTGTGGGCTTCAATCCAAGCTCCTCACTCCAATTTGCACCTTGCTCTAGGGTTGATGATGGATTGGTAATGGGAGAGAGATATTCAAAGTTGAGAGAAAGGGTTGTCGAAGGCTGTGTTGTTTTCAAATTAATGAATTGTTTTCTCAATTTTTGCCTGCTTCACCCTTTAAATACTGTGCTGGAAAAGGCTGGAATTTTCGGCGAAAATTCTACAAGATTTTCGCCGAAAATGTCTTTGAAAAACACCCAACGGCTTGACTTTTCTTCACAGATTTTTGGCAAAAATTCTACAATATTTTCGCCGAAAATGTGTTCATAAATCGAATGTCTGCCTCCTGTTTGCAAGTGGAAGATAGTTTTCGGCGAGAACTTAGAGTTCTCGCCAAAAACTCCTTAAGAAATGTTGTGCACTTTTCCCGATTTTGCAACGGCCATATCTCCCCCGTCCTAGCTCCGATTGACCTCCCGTTTGATGTGCAAGATTCAACTCACAACATACAAGGTCGTATTCCACGAGGGCTCTCTCAAAAGCTAATACTCACACGGTTCATGGACGGTCTATTCATTTAAAATTGGTTTTAGTTTGAAAAGGAAATAAAAACATAAAGGAAACTAAACAAGAAAGCAAAACAAAATGGTGCAAATCAAAGATAAAGGAGGTTCACTTGGAAAGATAGGTTCATCATGCTCAAGAGGAACAAATGCACAAACTAGCCAAACATGATCGAGGTTGCAATCGAATGACCACGCAAATCCCTTCTATAGACTCAATGCACTCTCGTCGCACTAAATCCCTATCCTAGAACCACTCAACCTAGGCTCTCACTCTCAAGCTAAGTGACTAAGGATGCATTAAAGGTGTTTGATGAAATGCCAAGCTACAAAACCCTCTCCTATGACTCTATGACCACTAGGCTAGACACCACACTCTCATGTCAATGTCCTAACACTAAGAGAATCATCAAAAGACTAATCAAAGTTCAATTGAATGAAAAACCTAATGCACACCAAGTGTTCGATAAAATGCACAAGTGAGAAATCATGCAACTATGGTTGAATTGAGATGATCTAATCTCTTAGAACACACTCCCTTCAATCCCTAGACCTACAATCCATGTAATCTAAGCACTCTCATGCATTACATCACAAATAATAGACCAATCAAGCTATAGCCATCAATGGAATTAACAACAAGTCTAGAGATCATCTTCTTACAATCCAAGATCAATCATGGCATATTTGTACAATCAACCTCTATCATAGCACAACTATCTATCAATCCAAGGAAACCTAGGAAATCAGCCACACATGGCCAAGGAAATGAAGGAAAGAGAAAGAAAGATGATCACCAAGAACACCATGGCAATCCTCCTCTTGCAAGCTCCTATCCCCAAGGTTGTGGGCTTCAATCCAAGCTCCTCACTCCAATTTGCAACTTGCTCTAGGGTTGATGATGGATTGGTGATGGGAGAGAGATATTCAAAGTTGAGAGAAAGGGTTGTCGAAGGCTGTGTTGTTTTCAAATTAATGAATTGTTTTCTCAATTTTTGCCGGCTTCACCCTTTAAATACTGTGCTGGAAAAGGCTGGAATTTTCGGCGAAAATTCTACAAGATTTTCGCCGAAAATGTCTTTGAAAAACACCCAACGGCTTGACTTTTCTTCACAGATTTTCGGCAAAAATTCTACAATATTTTCGCCAAAAATGTGTTCATAAATCGAATGTCTGCCTCCTGTTTGCAAGTGGAAGATAGTTTTCGGCGAGAACTTAGAGTTCTCGCCAAAAACTCCTTAAGAAATGTTGTGCACTTTTCCCGATTTTGCAACGGCCATATCTCCCCCGTCCTAGCTCTGATTGACCTCCCGTTTGATCCTACGTGCTCTTTGTCACCAGTACTTCAATGCCAAGACCTAAAAATGCAAAGAAAACAACTCCAATAGACATAGAATTGGCCTCAAAGTAGCAACCGGACAACAAAATAGCACTTTGTATAAAACTTCAATAAAGGCATATTAATCATAGCAAATGAGATCAAACATGGGAGATCCTTAGGCTAATCAAAGGCTTAAAATGCACTAAATAAGGTCACATCAAATTCCTCTACGACTAAGCTTTGCTTGTCCTCAAGCAAATGAATTAGAAAACATCCAAGTTCACAAATGACAAGATCGGTCACATTGAGATTCAACGATATCAATTTGGCTTAAACTGTTCCATGAACAAACTTAACCTACACATGCAAGAACAACAACCAAATAAGTCTAGACCTCACTATTTTTTGCACACTTCAAGTAGTGGTTAACTGGGATACAGAAAAACCGACCACGACAACACCAACTCTAATAGAAAGGACTTGAACTCGGGAAATGGAACGAATAAGGCGGGGGAAAGGAGAATTTTTGAAAGTGGAGAATGATCGTGATGTGGCTATCGACTCGACTTCATCCGCTTCTAGATCCACACTTTACAAACTCTAGCTAGGATCAAGGGCCAAATTTGAGAACTCTTTTCCTCTTTTCTTTCCATTTTCATTTTTTTTCTTCTTTTTTTTCTTACTGCATACTAGTGCTCGATCCAACACTTCACTTAGGTGTTGAACCTACCTAGCTCACAGCTTTTGACATTGCTAGTGCTCAACCCGACACTTCACTTAGGTGCCGAGCTTGCCTAGCTTTTCTTTTCTTTTGAGCATTTTCTTTTGCAAATTGGCCACTTGATCCTTAGCACCTTACAACTTCAACACAAGATTTCGAATTGGATTCCATCTAATCTCAAGCCACAATCACGAGGAATCAAAAGGGTGATGAAAAACATGGAAAAGGGAAGAAATTCTGATTGCCTTCATCATCTTAGATCGGTGTTATCGAGCGGTACAAAAACACGTATCAAACCAATCAACCAACATACAAGAGTGATAAAATCTCTGTTCTGGCCTAGACTCATTTGATATTAGTGCCAACATGCTGGTTATAGGTTCTAAGTGAAACAGTCTAAACGTCATTATGAAAGCTTGAAGTCAATTAAACACCAAAAGTCAAGAACTGAACGATTCTACAATAGAGGAATTCGGCATTCAATCAAGATCATGCAACTCATCAAAGCATAGCCTTAGACTTCTACCGACAAATAATCACACCAAACCTCAAACTCCCCTACGACGAACATGAGCATTGTCCTCAATGATCAAGAGAGAGAGAGAGAGGGTAAGGTGGAACTAAGTTACTGCGTTGGTAGAGAGGAGCATAGGAGGTAATAACGGCGAAAGAGTTCCATGATGATCCTTGGTGAAGAGTGATCCCAAATGCTTGCCAACCTTATTCGAAAAGCTAAAACAACACAAAAATGAAAAAGAGCAAACAAGAGCAATAAAAGTAAAGATAACATGGGGTGCCTCCCAAGAAGCGCTTGGTTACCGTCATAAGCTTGATGATACCTGTGTTAGGGTGCCCAAATTAGTACCTCCTTCAAATCAAGTAGCTTCTTCCATGATGAAGTTTGAGCTCCAAGTAGCGATAGAAGCAAAGGGTAGAATGACCAATGAGCTAAGCTTGAGTTCCAATTGTTACCTTGCCATGGCCTTCTACCATTGAGTTTAGGAGTTTGAGGAAGAATGTATGGTAGGGGGCCACCATTGAGCTCCATCGTCTCCAAGTCGGTGATGCCACTCAAGGAGTCTTCCGGTTCAAACATGGGCGGCTCCTCTTCCATTATCACCTTAGGGGGGGGGGTAGAGATGCATGTCTCCTTGGGTTCTTGGCACAAATACTTCATGATCAAGCAAGAAGATTGAAGAGCACTAACAGGTGGGGCCACAATAGGGTGGTGTTGTTCACTTTCGTGCTCCACTCTCGGTGCCACCTCTTCTTGAAGCGTCTCCAAGTCATCTCTCACCTCCTTTAAAGGGTCATCATCCTCAAATCTCCTCGATTCTTCTATCCTCACATCATCGTTACTTGGTGTGTCCTCGGGTAGAACATGTTCCTCAATCTCCTCCACTACCAATTCTTCTTCCGTGTCAAGCTCCTCGGATTCACAAGTGTCATCTTCATCATCATAAGCATGCTCCAAATGATTGGGATGTCGTTCATTCTCAAGAATCTTCGTGACGAGCTCTATGCTTTGGGATAAGCGGTTAACTCAGTTTGCATTATCCTCCGCAATTTGCAAGATCTCTAGCATGAAAGGAGGTGGAAGAGGTTTCTCATGACTCACGAATTCCTCTTGGGGAGACTCACTTTCTTCTTCTTCCATGACTACCACTTCCGGTGCAAAGGTGTCGGAGATGAGCTTCACACTTTGAGTTAAACGATCCAACCGAGCCGCATTATCTTCCGCAATTTGCAACATCTCCTCAATTCTGGGGGAGGTGGAGAGTGTTGTTCATACTCTAGAGCTTCCTTGATGAGCGTCACGCCTTGAGCTAAACGATGAAGTTGGTTTGCATTGTCTTCTGCAATCTTCAAAGCTTCCTCAAGAGTGTGAAGAGATGGAGGAGGTTCCTCATAGCTTACGAACTCCTCTCGAGGACGCTCACTTTCCTTAACCATTTTTTTTGATGAATAATTAGTGATTTTTATTTATCATCAAAAAAACTGAAGTAGCAATACAAGAGAAACCTCACTAACAACTAGCAACAACTACAGATCACAACTCAAGAAATAGTTCGGGACTCAAACATCCTCATAAAACAAGAAGGGAATTATCTCCTCAACCAACGAAGGGCCAAAATCTCTTCTCGGTGCCCTGTGAAAAACATATTGAGGTCCATCTTGATGTCACCAGTCACCATGTCTGAGGTCCTCTTACTAGTACCAAACACTCTCTTACACCGTTCACGCCAAACCGAGCTCAAAATAGCACACCAGCTGATTCTTTTCACCTTATTCATGACAGTATCCACCTTCCATTCTCTCATGACATAATCAAGATGATCAGCCAAAGTACTGAACTGAATGTTGGGGAAAAGACTACTGAAACAACTTCTAAAGTAACTGCATTCAGCAAATAAGTGATCTCTGGATTCAGTTGCAGCACTGCAGAGAGGACATGTAGTATTCACAGCAATGTTCCACTTTGCCACCTTATCCAACGTGTTAATTCTGTTCCTTAAAATCAACCAAGTCAGCAAGCTATTCTTCATGATTCTATAGTTTTTCCACAGATACCTGGACCATTCTTCCTCCCCTCTTCGAGGTCTGATGTTATTCCAGACCTTACTTGCTTTGAATTTAGCCATGTACTCCCCATTCCACAAGCACTCACCATCCGTATCCACAGAGATGTAAGGGGCTACCATCCCCCTTAGCTTCAGTATGCTTCTCCAATGCCAGGAACCCGTTGCTGTTGTCAGGGTCCATATGTCACCTTCCTTAACCATTTTCAAGAGCTCCTCTAGCATAGAAAAAGGTTGAGAGGGTTGCTCATAGCTTGTGAACTCCTCTTGAGGACGCTTGCTTTCTTCAACCATCTTAAAGAGCTCCTCTAGCATGGAAGGCGGTTGAGAATGTTGTTCATGACTTGTGAAATCCTCTTGATAATACTCCGGCAAGACTTGATGGTAGGGTGGAGATGGATAGGGACATTGCTCATTCCACATGGGTGTTGAAGCTTGTTGTTCTTGACCCCACCATTGGTTATCTCCCTCACAAATTTCTTGGTAGTAGTGGATGAAGTAGGATGACCATAGTATGGGTTAAGAGATGGATTCCACCCTTGATAGGTACCATAACCATTACCTCCATTCCACGAGTTCATCTTACTTGTAACCTTGCTCCCATGAATTAGATAGGTGGAGAAGGGGCCTACAAACACGCACAACAAACACAACCAAGTAGTACAACAATGCGGGATAACAACACCACAAAAAGAAATAACAAAGAAGCAAAACTAAAACGGAAGGAAGTGAATAGAACGGTCCACTACTAAATGCTTTCAAAGGATTGAGAAAGATCCCCGGCAACGGCGCCAAAAACTTGATGTGCAAGATTCAACTCACAACATAAAAGGTCGTATTCCACGAGGGCTCTCTCAAAAGCTAATACTCACACGGTTCATGGACGGTCTATTCATTTAAAATTGGTTTTAGTTTGAAAAGGAAATCAAAAACATAAAGGAAACTAAACAAGAAAGCAAAACAAAATGGTGCAAATCAAAGATAAAGGAGGTTCACTTGGAAAGATAGTTTATCATGCTCAAGAGGAACAAATGCACAAACTAGCCAAACATGATCGAGGTTGCAATCGAATGACCACGAAAATCCCTTCTATAGACTCAATGCACTCTCGTCGGACCAAATCCCTATCCTAGAACCACTCAACCTAGGCTCTCGCTCTCAAGCTAAGTGACTAAGGATGCATTAAAGGTGTTTGATGAAATGCCAAGCTACAAAACCTCTCCTATGACTCTATGACCACTAGGCTAGACACCACACTTCATGTCAATGTCCTAACACTAAGAATCATCAAGAAACTAATCAAAGTTATGATGTTAAGGTGTTTGATGTTATGCCTTTTCCTGATTTTGCAACGGCCAGATCTCCCCCGTCCTAGCTCCGATTGACCTCCCGTTTGATCCTACGTGCTCCTTGTCACTAGTACTTCAATGCCAAGACCTGAAAATGCAAAGAAAACAACTCCAATAGACATAGAATTGGCCTCAAAGTGGCAACCGGACAACAAAATAGCACTTTGCATAAAACTTCAATAAAGGCATATTAATCATAGCAAAATGAGATCAAACATGGGAGATCCTTCGGCTAATCAAAGGCTTAAAATGCACTAAATAAGGTGACATCAAGTGTCTTAGAATTGATTGAATGAGAATCGAAATCCGATGATCTGTTGATTGCCAATGCTCTGGTGAACGAAGGAGGATTCAAAGTCTAAGCTTGCCTATCATCTTTGTTTTCAACAAATCTTTCAATCTGTTTTCAGTTTTAATTTTTAATTTCCGTGCATTTCTTAGAATTAGAAGTCGTGGAACTCACACCATGCACAAAGTGTTTACTCATTTGCCTTTATATTTGAGTAATCAATCATTAGAAGACCCGTGGAATACGATCTGCTTAGCTTTCTAGCTTCGTAGTTATTTGACGCACCGCTATTCTGCAGTTCATCAAATTGGCGCCGTTGCCGGGGACTTCTTTTAGTTGTTTGAAAGAAGAACTAGCATTTTATTCTTCTACTTTCCATCCACTTCGATTTTACATTGGTTTTGTTTGTTTTTGTTATTTGTAGGTTGTTCACAGGTTTATGCAACGCCGTCCTCACACGCGCTCCCAAACCGACAAGGCTAAGAGTGTGGAGAGACCAGGCAGTTCTGCTCCACCAAGACAATCACAGATTCCAAAGAGAGGCAGAACCAATCCACTTCCATCCGTCACTCCGATCAAGATCGAGGAACTGAAGGAGAGTTCCTCATCTTTATCTTCACCGTCATCTTCATCCGCTTCATACACCGAGTCACTTTCACCTCCTCCATCTCCTACCATGGATAATCAATTACCACCACCACACCACCAGCGGTCAACCACCACCAGTTGCACGAAGAGTCTAGCTGACTACAAGAAGCCGAGCGCGACTAGCGTTCGATCCTCTATCGCCGTGCCGCGCATTGAAGGAGATCCTGACTATGAGATCAAGATTCCATTCTTGACTATGATCTCTAGGGATCTACAGTTTGAAGGCAAGCCACTAGACAATCCGTGCACACATCTGGCGGATTTCCTTGATCTCTGCAGCACTTTCAAGAATGGAAATCTCGACAAGAACACTCTTTGTTTGAGAGCTTTCCCGTTCTCTCTGAAAGGCGCAACTAAGAGGTGGCTTACTGGCAAACCACCTGGCTACTATACCGACTGGGAGACTCTTGCTCAAGACTTCGTCGAAGAGTACTTCCCTCCTGCCAGAACAACAGCCATCAAGGACAGTATTGCCAGATTCTCTTAGAAGGAAGGAGTAAGCTTTTATGATACTTGGAATCAATTCCAAGAACTTCTCTACAACTGTCCGCATCACGGTTTCGAGCAGAGGCAGTTAGCTGAAATCTTTGCTCGAGGTCTTCGAGAAGAATCTGCCAAGTGGGTCAATTCCCTAGCTGAAGGGGATTGCACTACACTTACACCTGAAGCTGCTCTTCTTCATTTCGCGAACTGTGCTTCCAAGTCGAGGAACTGGGAACGATAATCTGAAGGATCAGGAAGCAAACTCGATCTCGAAGCTACTATCAAGGCAGAAGTAGAGAAGCATCTGAAGAAGTCCTCTGCACCCATCAAGCCACCGGTAGCCGCTGTCTATGTTGCGATTGCGAGTGGTGTGGAGCTTGTACGCATAATGGAGGCCGATGCCAGAATTTTGGTAAAATAGAAGTCTGGTCTGCCGAAGAAGTCAATTTCGTTCAACAGGGCTTCAACAACAATCAGAATGGTTATGCTGGCTACCGCAATTTCAGACAACAGGGGAATTATCAAGATAGACCTCCCTACAATGTAGGTGCCAACTAGAATCAGAACAACCGCCCAGCTGGTCCAGCACAGGATCAGAAGCCGAACCATCCGCCGGCAGGTGTCTACCAGCCGCCGCACACGCAATCCGGGTAACTATGGAACTGCTCCTGGCAATCACCAGAATCAATATCTGAATAATACCTACACAGGGCAGTAACATCAGAGGGAAAACAACGTCAGTGAACTGGACAAAAAGCTTAGTCAGATCATCACCAGACTTGACGATCATGACAGTCAGTTCAAAGCTCAAGCTCTTCTCAACCAAGAACAAATCGCATCCGGTCAAAGAATTGAGCAGGCTGTGAACCACATCTCGAGCATGCTAGCATCTGGTCGACCATTTGGCCAACTTCCGAGCCAAACCGAGCCAAATCCGAGAAAGGAGCAAGCTAAAATGGTATTCGTTCAAGAACCGTCACACTCATCTACTAATGCTTCTTCTAATTTATGCAGGACTGATGAATCTCCTAAGGAAGCACTGAAGGAGGCGCCTAAGGAGTATGATTGATGACACTCAATTTGACGTGATTATCAGCCTCATTTAAGCGACATTTCGTTGCTTAAGACATGGTTTTTAGGGTAGAATAACGAATATTCAATCGATTGCCCTATCTCGTGCCATTTGTGTTACCTTGGCCTGTTTCGGGTCTATTTGATGGTTTTCTAGTGTTTTTATGTTAGCACAGGTTTTTGCCGTCGAATAAGTAACCAAGGACGTGTCTAAGGCATTGGAACATCGAGGAACTGAACCGAAATCGATCAAAGGAGCCAATCAAGTTCAAGAAAATTCCTGCCCGGATTACAAAGGAATTTTCGCCAAAAATACCCTTGTATTTTCGGCGAAAATATCATCACAAATCGGCTGTTGGCAACTGAAGGAATTTTCGGCGAAATCGATCAAGTCTTCGACCGAGAATGAAGTCCAGGAGAATCAGCCGGCGGAACCCCTCATTTGCAAAGGAATTTTCGCCGAAAATCCTTCAATATTTTCGGCGAAAATATTAGAAGAAATCCGGCTGATTAGGGTTAAGTATAAATACTTAACCCGGCGGCCCAATAAGGGGAGACCACATAATTTACCGCATAAGACACTTCCGTGATCAGAATCCTACGATTTTCTCTGGAGTTCTGGAGCGAAGAGTTAGAGTTCGAAGAGCCGAAAAGAGATCGTGACACCATCCCTTTCATCTCGGAGAACCAGAGCTAGGAGTGTAGTTTACCGAAGATTGAAGTCTGCCGGAGTCGTCTAAATTAGGTTTTTCAGTTAAGTTAAGTCATTGCGAGAGGCGACCGTACCCGGGCGACTAATTAATCTTGGTAGCTAGAAGGGATAGAGCGAACGTTCGCCGGTCTTAAACCTAAGGGTAAGGAGTTATGGTGGTGTCTTAGAATTGATTGAATGAGAATCGAAATCCGCTGATCTGTTGATTGCCAATGCTCTGGGGAACGAAGGGGGATTCAAAGTCTAAGTTCGTTTGTCATCTCTGTTTTCAAACCCCTAATTTCCAATCTGCTTTAGTTTAATTTGTTTTAATTTCTCTGCATTTCTTAGAATTAGAAGTCGTGGAACTCACACCATGCACAACTTGTCTGCATTCGAGTATTTTGCCAGTTTTGAAGTAGTCAATCTTAGAAGACCCTTGGAATACGATCTACCCTAGCTTTTGTTAGCTTTGTTAGTTATTTGTGTGAAACGCATCACAACCACTGCGCGTTCACGAAATTAGCGCCGTTGCCGGGGAATTCTTTTGATTGTTCGAAAGAAGAACTGGCAATTTATTCTTCTACTTTCCATCTTTCACCTTTCCATCCACTTCGATTTTACACTGGTTTTGTTTATCTTTGTTATCTGTAGGTTTACAGGTGTATGCCTCACCGTCCTTCGACTCGCTCTCAAACCGAACAGGCTAAGAGTGCAGAGAGACCAGGCAGTTCTGCTCCACCTCTACGATCACAGATTCTGAAGAAAGGCAGATCCAATCCAATTATCACTCCATCAAGATCGAGGAACCAAAGGAGAGTTCCTCATCTCCATCTTCACCTGTACCGTCATCTTCATCCGCTTCATACACCGAGTCACTCTCACCTCCTCCATCTCCTGCCATGGACGATAGAATACCACCATCTGCCATTGCCGTTCCGCGCATTGAAGGAGACCCTGACTATGAGATCAAGATTCCATTCTTGATTATGATCTCTAGGGATTTACAGTTTGAAGGTAGGCCCCTAGACAATCCGTGCACTCATCTTGCAGACTTCCTTGATCTCTACAGCACTTTCAAGAGCTGAAACCTCGACAAAAATACTCTTTGTCTGAGAGCTTTCCCGTTCTCTCTGAAAGGCCCTGCTAAGAGGTGGCTTACTGGCAAACCACCTGGCTATTACACTGATTGGGATACTCTGGCTCAGGACTTCATTGAAGAATACTTCCCTTCGGCCAGAACAACTGCTATCAAGGACAGCATCGCCAGATTCTCCCAGAAAGAAGGAGAAAGCTTGTATGATACTTGGAATCGATTCCAAGAACTTCTCTACACCTGCCCTCATCATGGATTCGAGCAGAGGCAGTTAGCTAAAATTTTTGCTCGAGGACTTCGAGAAGAATCTGCCAAGTGGGTCAATTCTCTAGCTGAAGGGGATTGCACTACACTAACACCTGAAGCTACTCTTCTTCACTTCGCAAACTGTGCTTCCAAGTCAAGGAACTGGGAACGACAATCTGAAGGATCAAGGAGCAAGCTAGATCTCGAAGCTACAATCAAAGCAGAAGTAGAGAAGCATTTGAAGAAGTCTACCACACCGATCAAGCCGCCGGCAGCCTCTGTCTACGTTGCCGATTGCGAGTGGTGTGGAGCTTGCACACATAACGGAGGCCGTTGTCAGAATTTTGGTAAGGCAGAAGTCTGGTCTGCCGAAGAGGTAAATTTCATTCAACAAGGCTTCGTTAATAATCAGAATGGTTATGCTGGCTACCGTAACTTCAGACAGCAAGGGAACTATCAAGACAGACCTCCCTACAATGCCGGTGCCAACCATAACCAGAACCAGAATAACCGCCTGACTGGTCCAGCTCAGGATCAGAAGCCTAACCATCCGTCGGCAGGTGTCTACCAGCCGCTGCATCGCAATCCGAGTAATTATGGAACTGCTCCTGGCAATCGCCAGAATCAATATCTTAATAATACCTATCCAGGGCAGCATCATCAAAGAGAGAACAATGTCAGTGACCTGGATAAGAAGCTCAGCCAGATCATCACCAAACTCGATGATCATGACAGTCAGTTCAAGGCTCAAGCTCTTCTCAATCAAGAACAGATAGCATCTGGACAAAGAATTGAGCAAGCCGTGAACAACAACTCAAGCATGCTAGCATCTGGTCGACCATTTGGCCAACTTCCAAGCCAGACAGAGCCGAATCCGAGAAAGGAGCAAGCCAAGATGGTAACCGCTCAAAAACTCCCAAACTTAATTGCTGATGCTTGTTCTGTCTTACGCAGGATCGCTGAAACTCCAGAGGAGGAAGGAGAACAGGAACCGGCGCCTAAGGAGGATGATCCTCCTCTTGCACCGTACGTCGTGAAGCCTCCTTTTCCAAGAGCATTGCTGCCAAATGCAAGGATCGAGACTGGCATGAAGGGGAACAAGGAAGGATATCCTGACATTCGTATTAAGAAACCTGCCTCTCCATATCCAGCTAAGTTATCTGATCCTGGTTCTTTTACTTTACCTTTGGTCATTAATGATGTTGAGATTGAACGTTGTTTAGTTGATCTAGGAGCGTTTGTTAATGTCATGCCTATGAGCCTGTTTGAAAAATTGAACCTAGGAGAACTTGAACCGCCTAGTATGCAACTTGTCATTGCTGATAGATCACTTAAAACCCCTAAGGGAGAGATTAAAGACGTTGTTACTAAATGTGGTCCGTTCACGTTCTTAGCTGACTATGTGATTATGGATACTAGTACGGATGATTCTACCATTCTCATAGGTCGACCTTTCATGGCTACTACTGGAATGAATATTAACATTCCAAATGGTTCTTTAACTCTAAGGGTCGGTAAAGAAATGAAAACGTTCCGTCTTAAAGATGGCATGAAATATGACTCTAAGAATGAAGAATCTCACTGCCTAGCTGTTGAAACTGTGGAGTTGACTCTGGTCAACTCCGTTACTAATGCTTCTTCTAGTGTCTCTAGATCAGTTGTTGCTGCAGATATTGAACAGGTTATTAAGAAGAAGCCATAAACTTCGGTTCAGAAGCAGCTCAAGAAGAAGAAGAAGGAACTGCAAGCCTCTTCTAAGCCACCGAGCACAAAACCGAGCAGACCTCGGGGAAAGAACAAGAAGACGAAGACCCAAATGGTCTGGAGGCCAAAAATTCGGCCGTCTTCCACCGAGCCAGCTGCACCATCAAATCGTTCCGAGAAACCGGCGCCGGAACAAGTATGGAGGGAGAAGCCGAAAGCATCTCCTAAAGAAATTCTGACGATCACCAATACTGGTGATACCAAGCCAAAGATAAAAGAAAAGAAGAAGCCGACAGTCCTCATTCCTTCCATCGTAACACTCATGAAGGATGAACTCTCCAGAGAGCTGTTCGGACCGTTCAAGATCATTGATCATCTTCCCGATGGACGTACCAAGCTCTTGCATGCGAACGGGAAGAGATTCACGCTTACCGGAGAAGTCCCGAAGCTGTACTTCATGAACTCCGACGCGAGCGTTAAGGAGAATCTGAGTTGGGATGTCTCCTAATACCGTCCAAGTATCGTCCATCTCAAGGACGTTAATAAAAGAGCGCTTCGTGGGAGGCAACCCACGGTTGGAGTCCGTTTTTGATTTGTGTCAACCTTAGTGTTTTAGAGTCAGTTCGGGGGAGCCAAAAGTGTCAGTTTGTTTGTTTTCTTATTTTTCGTGTGTAGACTGCGTGTCGTAGTGTCAGTCACAAGTTGATTGAGGTCGTTCCGATTTTTTTGGATTTAACTGTGATTTTCTGAAGTTGGCTGGATTTCCGAAAATATTTTCACCCGAGTAGTTCAAAATTTTCGGCGAAATCACCCCTATTTTCGGCGAAATCGCCTTTTGAATTTTCGAACCCGGTCTCCTGTTTCATACTTTCGGTTCGAAAAGTTGAGTGTTTTCGGCGAAAATCTATTTGAAAACCGGCAGTGATTTTAACTCTTAATTTCGGCGAAAACATATGGGAATTTTCGGCGAAATGACCTTTGAAAACCGGCAGTGCATTTGAACGTTTGTTTTCGGCGAAAACACCCTTTTATTTTCGCCGAAAATCCTTTTGAAAACCACCCAATCCTCCACTTAAAAATCCGGACTTCAGACCCTCTCTCTCCACTTGCCATTTTCGTTCCAAACCCGAAAAATAACCCTCCCCTTTGTTTTTCAAAATAATCGCCGCCACCACCCTTTTCAAAACCACCGCCGCCACCGTTTGCCGCCGCCGCCGCCGCCGACCGCCGCCACTCAACTCCCCTCTCTTTTCCGATCGTTTTGAGCCCTAGAACAGCCGAATCGGAGCTCTACAGCTCTAGTTCTCCCAAACCCTATAATCTTCAATTTTTCACCGATTCCTCCCAAACCGTTCATTTTTAGCATCCATGGCTTCAAGGATAAGTTGTATAAATTTTCAATACGAATCTTTTGACATATGGATTGCTGAATTTCGTCGGGGTTGAGTTTTGGTTGACTTTTCGGTTTGCCTCGATTTACGTGCCGACTGATTTCGTGAGAACTAGGTTAGCTGAACTTGTTGAACTGTTCTAGCATGTTTAGGGAGTTTCGTGCTTAATTTCCATATCATTTGATCATGTGTTGCTATGCATAGGATTGATACTTTGTGATGTTGCCTTTTGAGAAAATGTCGGTTTGACTTTGAATTGTTGTGATCATTTGGCTGCCTGATGTGCTCATTCTCGTTCATATTATTGTGTTTGACATCTGAGATCATATTATGCCGTCAATTTCCCCGTTGTGATAGTCTTGCCATGATTAGGGTTCAATATGCTTTAATGTTGACTTTTTGAATGTCGGTTTGACCTTTTGAACTCTGATTGTACTATTCAATTCTGGTTGTTCCTAAGCATGCATTTCATTGCTTGTGATTACCGGTTAATCGGATTTGCTTACCCCCACTCGGTTTCCCTCATTTCTTTGTGAAATTGAGTTTTTCTACTAAGTGTGGGGTAGGGTTTTAGTTGACTAATCTGGTTTCGCTCTGGTTTTAGGAACACCACTTATGAGCGCAGGACTAAGGCGCGACTTGATGGCGCCTCGAGCTCCGGAGCTGCCGCTCCCGTCACACCCGCCGTTCTGGGTCCTCCACCCGCACTACCTCACTGGGCTGGATACCATCGCACTCTAGCTCATCTTCCTGACTTCTACTTCGAGTGCTTCAAGAAGATCCAGCACATTCGTGGAGCTGACGTGCGCCCTTTTTCCATGGAGTCCCTCTCCGAGCACGACGAGGACTACCACCGGAATGTGCATGACGCCCTAGCACCGGCCGGCCTCCTAGAGCTGACCACCATAGCTGCCGATTTCCCAGACATTGCTCTCCAGGAGTTCTGGGCGACCTTTGATCTGGATGAGCACAAGAGGAAGCAGCGCCAGAAGGTTGTGACCTTCTATCTTGGTGGGGTGTACAGGCAGCTCACCTACGATGAGTTTGCTGCTCATCTTGGCATCCCCTACGAGCATTATCACGACCATCACCTAGGCTGGGGCGACGATGATGACGAGGAGACTTACCACGCGCTTTGGAGCCACATGACTGGAGTGCCCGATGATCGCCTCACGGGCCATGACTCAGTTAAGTCCCTCTCTCACCCACTCTTTAAATTTATTGATATGGTTTGGCGTAGGTTGCTTTTATATGTTCCAGATAAGGATCGCCACCATATCCTCAAGGAGGAGCTTATGCTTCTTCGAGCCATCCGAGAGAGCTACCCTCTCCACCCCGGCTGGGTGTTGGCACGCATCTTCTGCCAGAAGACCAGGAGGCGGACGCCACCTCGCAGACTCCTGGGGGGTAACTTCATAGGTCAGCTCATCATCTCCTTCGGCATCAGCCATGAATATGGCCCGAACATTCCACGACGCCAAGTTAGGACCATTGGAGGAGATTTGGCAGTCGAATACAACTTAGAGCTGGACCTCAGTCCCCATGTAGCAGCAGATCCTCCACTCCAGCCTGTGGACGAGTCGGAGGAAGAAGATGATGCTGAGGAGCAGCAGCCGCAGCCGCCGCCAGAGTTCCATGACTATATACCCTCGCCACATCATAAGGTGGGGTATGCACACCAGTCG
Source organism: Linum lewisii (assembly GCA_034768395.1). Taxonomy (NCBI): domain Eukaryota; kingdom Viridiplantae; phylum Streptophyta; class Magnoliopsida; order Malpighiales; family Linaceae; genus Linum; species Linum lewisii. The sequence continues at coordinate 24,743,348 of CM068304.1, forward strand.
CCGCCACACATTCTTGATCCATACCAGGCGCCTACCCATCAGCCCCGACACCACCCTGCAGATGTTGGTGAGTTGTATGAGCGACTGCAGGAGTGGCGCATCACCGACAACGCCACCCAAGAGGCGAGATGGACTATTATGCAGCAGCATATGCGCCGCGCCGATAGGTGGTATGAGGCTCAGCTGGAGTGGCAACGATAGCTCGGCGAGCACCTCCACTTTGCACCTCCCGGCCCACCTGACCACCAGTGACCGGGTTGTATCCTCTTTCTTGTCCCTTCTTTTTATTTATTCTTTTCGGATTTCGGTCCAATTTTTTTCTATGTGGATCCGGGGCACTTGTCCTGGTTTCCTTTTTATGTTTCATTTGTTTTTGTTTTGTAGGCAGTTGGGAGATTCCCTTTGCTTCGCTTTGGTAGACTCCCTCCGCTCCGAGGATCCGTGCTCATCCCCTACGCCAATCATCTCGGTCCAGGTTCTTCTACTTCACTCTGAACTCTAGAATTAGTCCTGTGAGGACACAGTCCGATTTAAGTGTGGGGTAGGATGCTAGAGAACCTTGCATGAACTTCATTGCCCTTGAATTGTGTTTTTGTGTGCCTCGTGATTCCATTCCAGTCTCTCTAGCATTAGAATGGCTCAGTTCTTGATTTTTGATGTTAAGTTGTTGTTCAACCCTTCATAATGATGCTTAGACTGCTTAACCTAGAACTTGAGAACCAACTTGTATACTTTGATGCTAAATTGCCTGGTCAGAACAGAATTTTAAAATCACACTTGTAGTTTGTAGCCTTGATTGCATGAAAATGACCGAATCCGACTAGCAAACCAACTGTGAGCTTTTGATCCATTGCACGTAACTTGCAATTCAAATTCTTTCTGAGTGATTTTCTGTTTACTTGAATGAGTTAGAATTTGCATGAGACCTACTCAAGACCACACGATGACACGAGTTCTAGAAGGATAGGGGCACCTAGATTCAGCTACTAAGCCAGATAGCCTACCAAACGATAAAATCCACTAGGTTTAGACCCTTGAGCTTGGCCTGTTCTTTCGGTTCGATAATACATTACAGCCATTTCCCATTTCTTTGATTCCCCGTTGATCCCCTGTGGTTGTAGTTCTAGATTGACCTACCGGAAGTTGGTTTGTGGTAACCTGCCTATAGCCATTAAACATGTGGTCTTAGCTAATATGTCCAGACGTGTAAACCCATCTAGCAACTAAAAGAAAAAAATCGGCACAAAAAGAAAAAAAATAGAAAAGAAGCAAGCTTCGAAAAAAAAAATGAAGAAAAGAAGAAAAATCAGAAAAGTTTAAAGTTAGTTCAAATAAACGTTCTTCTTCCTACAAATGGAAGAACGTAGTTAAAAGAAAAAAAATGTGTGTTTGAAAAGAAAGAAAAAAATTGTGCAAAAGAAAAAAAAATAAGTGCTAGGTTGCTTGAGGGTATCATAGGACGAGCGTTCATTATTCCACCCGTGTTTGGTTAGACGGTAGGAAGCCATAGATTAGATTCGAGGGAGGTTAGTCGAAAGCTACACCGCACAAAGCCATCATCATACATTCCCATCATCCATCTCATTATAAACCCGAGTAGTGTAGAATTCATTACGGCCCTAGCAGGGAAGTCCTTCTTGACTAGATACTCGTGTTGTCACAGTGGTGGAGATGTGGTTGAAATGCAAACTTATGACAGAATTCGGTAACAGAAAATGATTGAGAGCAGAAACACGTCCTTAAACACAGAGAGTGAGAGTTCCCATTGTACTATACATATCCTGTGTGAGGAGTCTGGTCGGTCAGGTCAAATTCGTGCATAATTGGTTGCTAATTACTTGTCGTGTGCAGTTTATTAGTGAGACCAGGTAGTTTGGCTGATCTGTATGCATGTTAGGTTTATTGTTCTAGGATCGATCTGTCTAATAATTCATTGTGTTTGATTGAGCTCCAATTTAATCGATCTTATCATTTGTGAACATGAGCGTTTCTATTCAGTTTGCTTGAGGACAAGCAAAAGCTTAAGTGTGGGGTATTTGATGACACTCAATTTGACGTGATTATCAGCCTCATTTAAGCGACATTTCTTTGCTTAAGACATGGTTTTTAGGGTAGAATAACGAATATTCAATCGATTGCCCTATCTCGTGCCATTTGTGTTACCTTGGCCTGTTTCGGGTCTATTTGATGGTTTTCTAGTGTTTTTATGTTAGCACAGGTTTTTGCCGTCGAATAAGTAACCAAGGACGTGTCTAAGGCATTGGAACATCGAGGAACTGAACCGGAATCGATCAAAGGAGCCAATCAAGTTCAAGAAAATTCCTGCCCGGATTACAAAGGAATTTTTGCCGAAAATACCCTTGTATTTTCGGCGAAAATATCATCACAAATCGGCTGTTGGCAACTGAAGGAATTTTTGGCGAAATCGATCAAGTCTTCGACCGAGAATGAAGTCCAGGAGAATCAGCCGGCGGAACCCCTCATTCGCAAAGGAATTTTCGCCGAAATTCCTTCAATATTTTCGGCAAAAATATTAGAAGAAATCTGGCTGATTAGGGTTAAGTATAAATACTTAACCCGGTGGCCCAATAAGGGGAGACCACATAATTTACCGCATAAGACACTTCCGTGATCAGAATCCTACGATTTTCTCTGGAGTTCTAGAGCGAAGAGTTAGAGTTCGAAGAACCGGAAAGAGATCGTGACGCCATCCCTTTCATCTCAGAGAACCAGAGCTAGGAGTGTAGTTTACCGAAGATTGAAGTCTGCCGGAGTCGTCTAAATTAGGTTTTTCAGATTCTTTTCTGTTCTTCCTCTGAATGATGAACTCTTTCTTTGTCTTTGATTCTTTTGTGATAAACATGAGTAGCTAAACTCGTTAGAGCTTAGACTAGATGAACCCTAAGTGACCCAGGCTTTAAAGCGGTCACGGATCGGCGGTGATTAGATTCGAAATTCAATCAGTTTCTCTTTCATGTTCGATTTGTTCTTGATTGTTCATGTTTCTTGTCTGGATTGATCACCTAGATTAGATTCTTGTTAAGCTAAGGATAGAAGCGAACGCTCGCCTTACTTTAGAACATCAAATTGAACAATTAACCTTATAATTGGAGCGTGCCTTTCGTAGGAACCGGTTAGGGTTAATCCACTGCAAGAGTAACTCTTAATTCATTAGTAATATCACCAGTTAAGTTAAGTCATTGCGAGAGGCGACCGTACCCGGGCGACTAATTAATCTTGGTAGCTAGAACGGATAGAGCGAACGTTCGCCGGTCTTAAACCTAAGGGTAAGGAGTTATGGTGGTGTCTTAGAATTGATTGAATGAGAATCGAAATCCGCTGATCTGTTGATTGCCAATGCTCTGGGGAACGAAGGGGGATTCAAAGTCTAAGTTCGTTTGTCATCTCTGTTTTCAAACCCTAATTTCCAATCTGCTTTAGTTTAATTTGTTTTAATTTCTCTGCATTTCTTAGATTTAGAAGTCGTGGAACTCACACCACGCACAACTTGTCTGCATTCGAGTATTTTGCCAGTTTTGAAGTAGTCAATCTTAGAAGACCCTTGGACTACGATCTACCCTAGCTTTTGTTAGCTTTGTTAGTTATTTGTGTGAAACGCATCACAACGACTGCACGTTCACCAATGATCCTCCTCTTGCTCCGTACTACGTGAAGCCTCCTTTTCCAAGAGCATTGCTGCCGAACGCAAGGATCGAGACTAGCATGTGGGGAGGTAAAGAAGGATATCATGCCGCTCGTAGCAAGAAGCCTTCATCGCCATATCCAGCTAAGTGTTCTGATCCTGGTTCTTTCACGCTTCCTCTAGTTATTAATGATGTTGAGATAGAACGTAGTTTGGTTGACCTAGGCGCGTCTGTCAATGTTATGCCTATGAGTTTGTTTGAAAAATTGAACCTAGGAGAACTTGAACCAACTAGCATACAACTTGTCTTTGCTAATAGATCACTGAAAACTCCGAGAGGAGAGATAAAAGACGTTGTTACTAAATGTGGTCCCTTTACGTTCTTAGCTGACTATGTGATCATTGATACTAGTAAGGATGATTCTACCATTCTCATAGAACGACCCTTCATGGCTACAATTGGGATTCAAATTAACGTTCCAAATGGTTCTTTAACTTTGAGGGTTGGCAAGGACACGATAATGTTCCACCTTAAAGATGGAATGAAATACACCCCTTTGAATGAAGAATCTCATTGCCTAGCTGTTGAAACTATGGAGTTGACTCCGGTCAACTCCATTACTGACATCTCTTTTAGTGTTCCTAGATCGATTCTTGTTGCAGGTGTTGAACAGATTACAAGGCAGAAGCCAAAATCTGCTGTCCAGAAGCCGCCAAAGAAGAAGGAACTGAAAGCCTCTTCTTCACCGACGAGCAAGGAACCTGGCAGGTCGCGGAGAAGGAATCAGAAGAAAACCAAGACACAAATGGTCTGGAGACCAGTTGTGCCGCCACCTTCATCCGAGCCAGCTGCACCACCAATTCGTTCCGAGCTACCAGCGCCGGAACAAGTATTGAAGGACAAGCCAAAAGCATCTCCTAAGGAAATACCGATGATCACCGATCCTGGTGATACAGAGCCGGAGGATAAAACGAAGACGAAGCCGATCATTCTCATCCCTGCCACCGTATTCCTTGTAGAGGATGACCCTTCAACAGAGTTATTTGGTCCGTTCAAGATCACTGATCACCTTCCCGACGGACGTACCAAGCTCTTACATGCTAACGGGAAGAAATTTATGCTTAACGGAGATGCCCCGAAGCTCTACTTCATGAACTCCGATGCTAGCATTAAGGAGAACCTGAGTTGGGATGTCTCCTATTACCGTCCAGGTATCGTCCAGCTCAAGGACGTTAATAAAAGAGCGCTTCGTGGGAGGCAATCCACGGCTCGAGTCAGTTTTTCATTTGTGTCAACCTTAGTGTTTTAGAGTCGGTTCGGGGGAGCCAAAAGTGCCAGTTTGCATGATTTCTTATTTTTCTTGTGTAGTCTTTGTGTCATCGTTTCAATCGCAAGTTGTTTGAGGTTGTTCCGACTTTTGTGGATTTAATTGTGATTTTCTGAAGTTTGCTAGGATTGCGAAAATCTTTTCAATCGTACAGGTCAAAATTTTCGGCGAAAACTGTCCCAATTTTCGGTGAAAACCCCCTTTCAAATCCCACTGTGTTTTCCAGACGATTTTAGTTAAACTTTTCGGCGAAAACTCTATGAAGTTTTCGGCGAAAATGTATTTGAAAACCGGCATACCATTTTGCCTTGGGTTTTCGGCGAAAAATTGCACACATTTTCACCGAAAACTTGAGTGAAAATAAACAAATTTTTTCCCTTTTTAATTCTCGGTCACAGTCTCTCTCCCCTCACTTTCATTTTTGAAAATTTTCAAAAAAACCTCCCCTATTTTCGAAAACTCATCGTCGCCGCCATACTTTCGCCGCCGCCGCCCATTTCTGACGCCGTCGCCGACCGCCGCCGCACCTCTCCCCTCTCTCTTCCGATCAATTTGAGACGTAGATCGTCCGAATCGGAGCTCTAGAGCTCCCGTTCAGCCAAACCCTAAATTTTTCAATTTTTCACCATTTTCTCTTTCTCCGTTCATTTTCAGCACCCATGGCTTGAAGGTAAGTTGTAGAACTTTTCATTCCGAATCTTTTGACATGTTGAATGCTGAATTTCGTCAGGGTTGACTTTTGGTTGACTTTTCGGTTTACCTCGATTTGTGTGCCAACTGATTTCGTGTGAACTAGGTTAGCTGAACTCTTTGGACTGATCTAGCATGCATAGGGAGACTTGTGCTGAATTCTTATGCCGTTTGATCTTGTGTTGCTATGCTTAAAGACCTATTCTTTGCGGTGTTGACTTTTGAGGAATGTCGGTTTGACCATGAACTGTTTATGCTCGTTTGGCTGCCATGTGTGTTCATTCACGTTCATATTACTGTGCTTGCCACCCGTGTTTACAATTATGCCGTCATTTCCCGCTTTGTGCTAGTGTTGCCATTATTAGGGGTCAATGTGCCATGATGTTGACTTTTTGAATGTCGGTTTGACTTCTGAACTCTGATTGTGATGATTCCATTCCGGCTAGACATATGCATGATTTGTGATTTTTTGTGATTACCGATTACTTAATTTGCTTACCCCCACTCGATTTTCCTCGTTTCTTTGTGAAATTGAGTTTTTCTACTAAGTGTGGGGTGGGTTTTTAGTTAATTAATCTGGTTTCGTTTCTGGTTTTAGGAATGTCATTCATGAGCGCAGGACTAAGGCGCGCCTTGACGCCGGCTCTAGCTCCCGAGCCCCCGCTCCCGTCACACCAGCCGTCCAGGGCCCTCCACCAGCTTTCCCTGGCCATGTCGGGTACCACGCCACCGTTGCCCGCCTGCCCCAGTACTTCTTCGAGCGCTACCAGAGGCTCGAACGTATTCCCGGAGCCGACGTGCGTCCATTATCCATGGACTCAATCTTCGAGCACGACGTGGACTGGCACCGGAACGTGCTCAACTCTTTGCTACCTTCAGGATTGTTGGAGCTGACCACCCTAGTTGCTGACTTCCCGGACATCGCACTTCAGGAGTTCTGGGCCACGTTCGAGTTGGACGAGCATAAGAGGAGGCAGCGTGGGAAGGTGGTATCCTTCTACCTTGGCGGGGTGTACAAGTCGTTCACCTATGATGAGTTTGCTGCTCATCTCGGGATCCCCCGCGAGCACTACGAGGGTCATCACCTCGGCTGGGAGAACAATGATGGTAACGGAGAGGAGTACGATGCGCTCTGGAGCCACATGACTGGAGTGCCCGGCGATCGTACCACGAAGCATAACTCAATTAAGTCCCTCTCTCACCCTCTCTATAAATTCATTCACATGGTTTGGCGTCGTTCTCTTCTGTTTGCTCCAGAGAAGGACCACCACCATATCAGTAGAGAGGAGCTTCTCCATCATCATGCCATCTGGGAGAGTTTTCCTATTCATCCCGGATGGGTGCTTGCACGCTTACTCCGCCAGAAGACTCACAGGCCGAGGCCACCTCGCTCACTCCTGGGAGGCAATTTCGTGGGCCAGCTCATCATCTCTTTTGATCTTAGCCAAGCATATGGCCCGAACGTCCCACAACGCAGAGTACACACCGTCGGAGGTGATTTGGCGGTCGAGTACGACCTCGAGCTGGACCTCAGTCCCCAGGTAGCAGCAGATCCTCCCCTCCAGCATATGGAAGAGTCGGAGGAAGAAGATGATGCTGATGAGCCGCAGCCCCAGTTAGAGCCAGAGTGTCATGATCGTACACCGTCGCCACATCATCAGGCAGGGTATGCACACCAGTCGCCACCGCCCATTCCAGATCCATATCAGGCGCCTCACCCACAGCACTGACCGCATCTCGCGGACGTTGGAGAGCTGTATGAGCGACTCCAGGAGTGGCGCATCACTAACAACGGCGCTCAGGAGGCGAGATGGATTATTATGCAGCAACACATGCACCGCTCTGACGAGCGGTATGAGGCACAGCTGGCGTGGCAACGTCGGGTCGGCGACGCCCTACACCTTCCACCCCCCGATGCCCCTGACCAGCTATGATCGGGTGGTGTCCTTTTCGTTGTCCTTTCTTTTCGGATCTCGATCCAATTTTTTTCTGTGTGGATCCGGGACACTTGTCCCGGTTTCCTTTTTATCTTTCTTTTGTTTTTGTTTTGCAGGCAATAGGTAGATTCCCTTTGCTTCGCTTTGGTAGATTGCCCCTGCTCCGAGGATCCGTGCTCATCCCCTACGCCAACCATCTCGCTACAGGTTCTTCTACTTCACTCTGAACTCTAGATTTAGTCCTGTGAGGACACAGTCTGATTTAAGTGTGGGGTAGGATGCTAGAGAACCTTGCATGAACTTGATTGCCCTTGATTGTGTTTTTGTGTGCCTCGTGATTCCTTTCCAGTCTCTCTAGCATTAGAATGGCTCAGTTCTTGATTTTTTATGTTAAGTTGATGTTCAATCTTTCATAATGATGCTTAGACTGCTTAATCTAGAACTTGAGAACCAACGTGTTTACTTTGATGCTAAATTGCCTGGTCAGAACAGAATTTTTAAAAATCACACTTGTAGTTTGTAGCCTTGATTGCATGAAAATGACCGAATCTGACTAGCAAACCAACTGTGAGCTTTTGATCCATTGCACGTACTTGCAATTTCAATTCTTTTTGAGTGATTTTCTGTTTGCTTGAATGAGTTAGAATTTGCATGAGACCTACTTGAGACCACACGATGACACGAGTTCTAGAATGATAGGGGCACCTAGATTCAGCTACTAAGCCAGATAGCCTACCAAATGATAAATCCATTAGGTTTAAACCCTTGAGCTTGGCCTGTTCTTTCGGTTCGATAATACATGACATCCATTTCCCATTCTTTCATTCCCCGTTGATCCCCTATGGTTGTAGTTCTAGATTGACCTACCGGAAGTCGGTTTATGGTAACCTGCCTATAGCCATTAAACAGGTGGTCTTAGCTATTATGTCCAACGTGTAAACCCCTCTAGCAACTAAAAGAAAGAATCGGCACAAAGAAAAAAAGAAGAAGAAGAAAAACAAGGGGATTTCGAAAAAAAAATATAAGTAGAAAAGAAGAAAAGCAGAAAAATCAAAAAAGTTTCAAGTTTTTAGTTCAATAAACGTTCTTCTCCCTACAAATGGAAGAACGAAGCTAAAAGAAAAGTCAAAAGAAAAAAAAAGTATAAAGAAAATAAGTGCTAGGTTGCTTGAGGGTATCATAAGACGAGCGTTCACTATTCCACCCGTGTCTGGTTAGACGGTAGGAAGCCATAGGCTAGATTCGAGGGAAGTTAGTCGAAAGCTATACCGCACCAAAGCCATCATCATACATTCCCATCATCCATCTCATCATAAACCCTTGTAGTGTAGAATTCGTTACAGTCCTAGCAGGGAAGTCCTTCTTGAATAGTACTCGTGTTGTCACAGTGGTGGAGATGTGGTCGAATTGCAAACTTATGACAGAATTCAGTAACAGAAAATGATTAAGAGCAGAAACACGTCCTTAAACACAGAGAGTGAGAGTTCCCCGTTTACTAAATAATTCCTTTGTGAGGAGTCTGGTCGGTCAGGTCAAATTCGTGCATAATTGGTTGCGATTACTCGTCGTGTGCAGTTTATTAGTGAGACCAGGTTGTTTGGCTGATCATTATGCATGTTAGGTTTCTTGTTCTAGGAATTATCTGTCTAAAAATTCATTGTGTTGATTGAACTCGAATTTGATGAATCTTATCATATGTGAGCATGAGCGTTTCTATTCAGTTTGCTTGAGGACAAGCAAAAGCTTAAGTGTGGGGTATTTTGATGACACTCGATTTGACGTGATTATCAGCCTCATTTAAGCGACATTTCCTTGCTTAAGACATGGTTTTTAGGGTAGAATAGCGAATATTCATTCAACTACTCTATCTCGTGCCATTTGTGTTACTTTGGCCCGTTTCGGGTCTATTTGATGGTTTTCTAGTGTTTTCATGTTAGCACAGGTTTTTGCTGTCAAATAAAGTAGCCAAGGACGTGTCTAAGGCGTTGGAACCTCGAGGAATCGCACCGAAATCGATCCTATGAGTCAATCAAGTCAAACAAATTCCTGCTCCATTTACACTAAAGTTTTCGCCGAAAATCCCTTGGAGTTTTCGCCGAAAATCCCTTGGAGTTTTCGGCGAAAACTCAAGAACAAATCGGCTGATGTCAACGAAGGAGAGTTTTCGGCGAGAACTCCAAGTATTCGCCGAGAACCTGGCGCCCGAAAAACACAGGAGAAAACAGCAGATGGTCAACCCATTTACAAAGAGATTTTCACCGAAAATTCCACCATATTTTCGGCAAAAATTCCAGGCAAAACCGGCAGTATTAGGGTTAAGTATAAATACTTAATCGGCGGCCCTAAATCTGAATACACATACAGAGCTGATTTTTACAACTAATACCAAATACTTCAAGGATTCTCAAGAGTTCTGGAGTAGAGATTAGAGTTCGAAGAGCCAGGAAGAGATCGTGACGCCATCCCTTTCATCTCGAAGACTCGGAGCTAGGATTGCAGATTACCAGAGATCGAAGTTCTGCCGGAGTCGTCTTAATTAGGTTTTTCAGATCCTTTTCTGTTCTTCCTCTATTCAAGATGAACTCTATCTTTGTCTTTGATTCTTTTGTGAAAAACATGAGTAGCTAAACTCGAAGATCTTAGACTAGATGAACCCTAAGTGACCCAGGGCTTTAAAGCGGTCACAGATCGACGGTGATTAGATTCAAAGTTCAATCAGTTTCTCTTTCATGTTTGATTTGTTCTTCATTGTTCATGGTTCTTGTCTGGATTGATCACCTAGATTAGATTCTTGTTAAGCTAAGGATAGAAGCGAACGTTCGCCTTACTTTAAAACATCAAATCGAACAATTAACCTAATCATTGGAGTGTGCCTTTCGTAGGAACCAGTTAAGGTTAATCCACTGCAAGAGTAACTCATAAATTGTTAGTAATTGCACTAGTTAAGTTAAGTCGTTGCGAGAGGCGACCGTACCCGGGCGACTAATTAATCTTGGTAGCTAGATCGGATAGAGCGAATGTTCGCCAGTCTTAAACCTAAGGGTAAGGAGTTATGGTGGTGTCTTAGAATTGATTGAACGAGAATCGAAATCCGCTGATTTGTTGATTGCCAATGCTCTGGTGAACGAAGGGGGATTCAAAGTCTAAGCTTGCTTGTCATCTTTGTTTTCAACCAATCTTTCAATCTGTTTTCAGTTTTAATTTTTAATTTCCGTGCATTTCTTAGAATTAGAAGTCGTGGAACTCACACCACGCACAAAGTGTTTAATCTGAGTAATTTGCCTTTATATTTGAGTAATCAATCATTAGAAGACCCGTGGAATACAATCTGTTTAGCTTTCTAGCTTCGTAGTTATTTGACGCACCACTATTCTACAGTTCATCACCAGTTGCGCCTCATACCTCTCGTCAGTACGGAGCATGTACTGCTGCATAATAATCCATCTGGCATCCTGAGTGGCTGTTTCTGTGACTCGCTACTCCTGGAATCGCTCGTACAGCTCTCCAATATTAGCGGGATGCGGTCTTTGCTGAGGATGAGGCGCCTGGAATGGATCTGGAATGGGCGCCTGGTACTGGTATGCATACCCTGCCTGCTGCTGTGGCGAGGGTATATGATCATCGAACTCCAGCTCTGGCTGATGATGCTGCTCCTCAGAATCGTCTTCTTCCTCCGATTCTTCCTCGAGTTGGAGAGGAGGAGCTGCCGCCATCTGTGGACCAAGGTCCAGCTGGAGGGTGTACTCGACCACTAAATCACTACCCACGGTGTGTACTCTGCGTCGTGGGACGTCCGGGCCATATGACTGGCTGAGACCGAGGGAGATGATGAGTCGGCCGACAAAGTTGCCGCCAAGGAGTGAGCTAGGCGGACTAGGCTTCTGAGTCTTCTGGCGGAATATGCGTGCAAGCACCCATCCGAGATGAAGAGGATAACTACCCTCCCAGATGGCGCATAGAAGCAGGAGCTCCTCTCTGCTGATGTGGTGGCGGCTCTTCTCTGGAGCAAACAATAGAGATCTACACCAAACCATATGGATAAAATGATAGAGAGGGTGAGAGAGTGACTTAACTGAGTTATGGGTCGTGGTCCGAGCGTCTGGCACTCCAGTCATGTGGCTCCATAGCTCGTCGTACTCCTCTCCATTGCCGGTGTTGTTCTCCCAGCCGAGGTGATGACCCTCGTAGTGCTTCCGGGGGATGCCGAGATGAGCTGCAAACTCATCGTAGGTGAACGCCTTGTACACCCTGCCGAGGTAGAAGGAGACTGCCTCCTCTTGTGCTCATCCAGCTCGAATGTAGCCCAAAATTCCTGGAGGGCGACGTCTAGAAAGTCAGCAGCTAGGGTGGTCAGCTCCAAAAGTCCCGTCGGTGCTAATGAGGTGAGCACATTCTGGTGCCAATCCTCATCGTGCTCGAGGAGGGAGTCCAGGGATAATGGTCGAACGTCGGCTCCGAGAATATGCTCGAGCCTTTGGTAGCACTCGAAGTAGTGCACGGGTAGGCGGGAAATTGTGGTGTGGTACCCGACACGGCCTGGAAAAGCTGGCGGAGGACCGAAGACGGCGGGTGTGACAGGGGCCGGAGCTCGAGAGCTAGAGGCGGTTTCAAGTCTCGCCTTAGTCCTCCGCTCATGAGTGACATTCCTATAGCAAGAAACAAAACCAGATTAGTTAACAAATAACCCACCCCACACTTAGTAGAAAAACTCAATTTCACATAGAAATGAGGAAAACCAAGTGGGGGTAAGCAAAGTGAGTAACCCGTAATCATAATGAATCACAAAGCATGCATATGTCTAGCCGGAATGTTCACATCACAACCAGAGTTCATAAGTCAAAATGACAGTCAAAAAGTCAACATTGGAACACATTGAACCCTAATCATGGCAATTACTAGCTCAAAGCGAGAAATGACGGCATAATTAGAAACTGGCAAACACAAAAATACGAACGTGAATGAACACACATGGCAGCCAAACGAGCATAAACATTTCATGGTCAAACCGACATTTCATAAAAGTCAACGCAATAAAGAATCAAACTTTGAGCATAGCAACATATTAAAATTCAGCACAATTCTCCCTAAGCATGCTAGATCAGTCCAAAGCAATCGCTAACATAAGTTCACACGAAACAGTCAGCACGCAAATCGAGGTAGACCAAAAAAGTCAACGGAAGTCAACCCCAACGAAATTCAGCATTCAACATGTCAAATGACTCGAAATGAAAAGCTCTACAACTTACCTTGAAGCTATAGCTGCTGAAAACGAACGGAATGAGAGAAATCGGAGAAAAACTCGAAAAACTAGGTTTCAGTGGAACTGGAGCTCTAGAGCTCCGATTCGCACGATCTATGGCTTAAAATGATCGGGAGAGAGAGAGGAACGGTGCGGCGGTGGTCGGCAATGGTGGCGGCGAAGGAAAACGGGCGGTGATGGTGAAATGGGTCGGCGGCGGCAGGTTTCGAAAAAAACAGAGGTGGGGGGCGATTTTCGTTCGTTCGAAAAAATGAGAAGTGAGGGGAGAGAGAGAGAAAAGGACCGGGAAATAGGGGATACAATTTTTGGATTTTCTCAGATTTTTTGGCGAAAATTAGTGCAAGTTTTCGGCAAAAAATCTAGTTCAAAACGTCTGCCGATTTTCAAATCAGTTTTCACCGAAATGTTTAACAAAAATCAAATAGAAAACACAGTGGGATTTAAAGGGCAGTTTTCGCCAAAAAATTAAGCACTTTTCCCTGAAAAATTTGACCTGCACGATTGAAAATATTTTCGCAATCCCAGCAAACTTCAGAAAATCAGAATTAAACTGAGAAAAATCGGAACAACCTCAAACAACTTGCGATTGAAACGATGACACACAGACTACACACGAAAAATAAGAAATCAAACAGACTGACACTTTTGGCTCCCTCGAACCGACTCTAAAACAAGGAGTTCGACACAAATTAAAAACTGACTCCAGCCGTGGGTTGCCTCCCATGAAGCACTCTTGATTAACGTCCTTGAGCTGGACGATACCTGGACGGTATTAGGAGACATCCCAACTCAGGATCTCCTTAACGCTAGCATCGAAATTCATGAAATAGAGCTTCGGGGCATCTCCGTCGAGCGTGAATTTCTTCCCGTTAGCATGTGTGAGCTTAGTGCGTCCATCGGGAAGATGATCAGTGATCTTGAACGGTCCGAACAGTTCTGTCGAGGAATCATCCTTCGTGAGTGTTACAATGGAAGGAATGAGGACAGCCAGCTTTATCTTCTCCTTGACCTCCGACTTCATTTCACCGGGATCCGTGATCTTTGGCGCTTCTTTTGGAGATGCTTTTGGCTTCTCCTTCTTTACTTGCTCCCGCGCCGGTGGCTTGACAAGGGCTGGTGGTGTGGCTGGTTCGGAAGAAGATGGCGGAGCAATTGGCCTCCAGACCATTTGAGTCTTCTTTTTCTGATTCTTCTTTCGTAACCTGCCAGGCTCCTTGCTTGGTGGTGAAGAAGAGGCTTTCAATTCCTTCTTCTTTGGCGGCTTTTGAACAGAAGATTCTGGTTTCTGCTTGGTAATCTGTTCAACATCTGCAACAACAATTGATCTAGAAACACCGGAAGAGACATCAGTAACGGAGTTGACCGGAGTCAACTCCACAGTTTCAACTGCAAGACAGTGAGGTTCTTCATTCATAGGAGTGTACTTAATACCGTCCTTAAGGCGGAATGCTATCGTTTCCTTACCAACCCTCAAGGTCAACGAACCACTCGGAACATTGATTTGCATTCCGGTTGTCACCATGAAGGGTCGACCTATAAGAATAGTAGAATCCTCCTCGCTAGTATCTATGATCACAAAGTCAGCTAAGAAAGTGAAAGGACCGCATTTAGTAACAATATCTTTGATCTCTCCTCTAGGTGTTTTCAATGATCGATCAGCAAAGACAAGTTGTATGCTAGTCGGTTCAAGTTATCCTAGATTCAATTTCTCATACAAACTCATAGGCGTGACATTGACGGACGCGCCTAGATCAACCAAACTACGTTCTATCTCAGTATCATTAATGACTAGAGGTAGCATGAAAGAATCATGATCGGAGCACTTAGTTGGATATGGCGAGGAAGGCTTCTTGCTACGAATGGCAGGATATCCTTCTTTGTTTCCCCACATGCCAGTCTCGATCCTCGTGTTCGGTAGCATTGCTCTTGAAAAGGAGGCTTATCGTAGTACGGAGCAAGAAGAGGATCATACTCCTTAGGCACCTCCTTCTGTGCTTCCTTCTTCTCCGGAGTGTCAATGGTCCTGCATAAATTAGAAGAAACATTAGTAGATGAGTTTGTAAAATCTTGAACACATACCATCTTAGCTTGCTCCTTTCTCGGATTCGGCTCAGTTTGGCTTGGAAGCTGGCCAAATGGCCGACCAGATGTGAGCATATGCTAGAGATCTGGTTCACTGCATGCTCTATTCTTTGACCGGATGCAATCTGTTCTTGGTTGAGGAGAGCTTGAGCTTTGAACTGACTATCATGATCATCAAGTCTGGTGATGATCTGATTGAGCTTCTTGTCGAGTTCACTGACGTTGTTCTCCTTCTGATGCTGCTGTCCTGTATAAGTATTGTTCAGATATTGATTTTGGCGATTGCCAGGAGCAGTTCCATAGTTTCCCGGATAACGATGTGGCGGCTGGTAGACACCTCCCGGCGGATGGTTCGACTTCTGATCCTGAGCTGGACCAGTTGGTCGGCTATTCTAGTTCTGGCCTTGGTTCTGGTTGGCGCCGACATTGTAGGGAGGCCGATCTTGATAATTCCCCTGTTGTCTGTAATTGCGGTAGCTAACATAACCGTTCTGATTGTTGTTGAAGCCTTGAGCAATGAAATTGACTTCTTCAGCAGACAAGACTTCTGTTTTACCAAAGTCCTGGCATCGGCCTCCATTATGCGCACAAGCTCCACACCACTCGCAATCAGCAACGTAGACAGAGGCTATTGGCGGTTTGATGGGTGTAGAAGACTTCTTCAGATGCTTCTCAACTTCTGCTTTAATGGTTGCTTCAAGATCGAGCTTGCTCCTTGATCCTTCTGACTGTCGTTCCCAGTTCCTTGACTTGGAAGCACAGTTCGCGAAATGAAGAAGAGCAGCTTCAGGTGTGAGTGTAGTGCAATCCCTAGAGATCATAGTCAAGAATGGAATCTTGATCTCATAGTCAGGATCTCCTTCGATGCGTGGCACGGTGATAGAAGATCGAACGCTAGTCGCGCTCGGCTTGTTGTAGTCAGCTAGACTCTTCGGTGCACCCGGTGGTCACTACATTAAAACAGGCTTTTAGTCACGGTTTTTTTGGCCTTTAGTCACGGTTTTTACTGTGACAAAAAAAATTAGTCACGGTTTTGAAAACCATGACTAAAATGATCATTTTTTGTCACGGTTTCAATAGGAACCGTGACTAATTTATTTTTGTCACGGTTCTTTAAAAAACCGTGACTAATGTTAGTCACAGTTTCCATAGAAATCGTGACAAAGTAGGGGATTTTTTCCAAAAATAGGCTTGGGCCAAAATTCAATTCCCAAAATAGGCTCGTTCTACGGTCAATTCCCAAAGTAGGCTTGTGTGTGCTGACTGGACACGTACATCGCCAAATTAAGTGGCGATTAGCATAAAATCGTCAGAATGTTTGGCGACCATGAGCTCAGCCCCAAAATCGCCACTTATAGTGGCGATTTTACTCTGAAAATCGCCACTATAAGTGGCGATTTTGGGTCTGACAAAAGCAGCCCCCAAAATCGCCACTTATAGTGGCGATTTTCAGAGTAAAATCGCCACTATAAGTGGCGATTTTCAGAGTAAAATCGCCACTATAAGTGGCGATTTTGGGGCTGCTTTTGTCAGCCCTAAATCGCCACTTATAGTGGCGATTTCAGCTATGAAATTTGCTTTCAAAATATTGGAAAATAGCATTTTGATCCTTCTACTTTTATAACTTAACAAATATCCCCCTATTGTATAAACCGTTCTTTTTACTCCTCTTACTTTGGCCACTTTGTATTTTTGTCATTCTATTTTAGTTAACATCTTCATGATGTTAATTGGTGTGGATTCATTACTATACGAGTAACATTAGTCAATTATAAACACCTTTCGAAATACGAACATACAAATCCTCAAAATAAAATCTATGTGCACATATTTAACGTCATGAAGACGTTAGTTGAAATGGAAGGACCCAAAATACAAATTGGTCAAAGTAAGAAGTTTAAAAAGAATGGTTTATGTAATAGGGGATGTTTGTTAAGTCGGCAATGTAGAAGAACCAAAGTGCTATTTTTCTGAACATTTTGTTTCCCATATTTGAAAACAAAATGTTCAGAAAAATAGCACTTTGGTTCTTCTACATTGCCGACTTAACAAACATCCCCTATTACATAAACCGTTCTTTTTAAACTTCTTACTTTGACCAATTTGTATTTTGGGTCCTTCCATTTCAACTAACGTCTTCATGACGTTAAATATGTGCACATAGATTTTATTTTGAGGATTTGTATGTTCGTATTTCGAAAGGTGTTTATAATTGACTAATGTTACTCGTATAGTAATGAATCCGCACCAATTAACATCATGAAGATGTTAACTAAAATAGAATGACAAAAATACAAAGTGGCCAAAGTAAGAGGAGTAAAAAGAACGGTTTATACAATAGGGGGATATTTGTTAAGTTATAAAAGTAGAAGGATCAAAATGCTATTTTCCAATATTTTGAAAGCAAATTTCATAGCTGAAATCGCCACTATAAGTGGCGATTTAGGGCTGACAAAAGCAGCCCCAAAATCGCCACTTATAGTGGCGATTTTCAGAGTAAAATTGCCACTATAAGTGGCGATTTTGGGGCTGAGCTCATGGTCGCCAAACATTCTGACGATTTTATGCTAATCGCCACTTAATTTGGCGATGTACGTGTCCAGTCAGCACACACAAGCCTACTTTGGGAATTGACCGTAGAACGAGCCTATTTTGGGAATTGAATTTTGGCCCAAGCCTATTTTTGGAAAAAAATCCCAAAGTAGGTCCATTTTAGACACGATTTTCACACAAAATCCGTGACTAAATTTATTGACCAAAAAGCAATTTTTTCAGTGACTCAATTTGTAATTTTATCGAATTATAGAACCAAACCCTCAATTCCTTCCATTATGCAAACTGATCCAAAAACTTATACAGTTAACATAATGTTCGAATTGAACTCTTTCCGTTATGCAAACTAGTCACTCCATTCTACCGAATTTCTAATAGGTCATTAATTTATTTATTGATTTCAAATAACAAAAATTACAATTTTAATTAATTAAAAATAAAATAATTACAAATTTTTTAACATAGACCCCCAAACATTGCACATAGACCCCCAAACTTTCCAAAAATTGCACAGACCCCCTTCGTCATCTCCGATTGTATTCATCGTCGTCAGATCATCTTCTCCGGCCACAGCTTTTCCCCCGTAGCCCCCCCCGCCGGAACCCCATGGCTACTACCACTGCCGGCTGGAGTCGTTTCCGGATCTGGATGGCGTTTCGGATCTCCAGATCCAGATCGTCATCGTCATCTCATCGTCGCCATCTCCAATCTGAATGTCGTCGTTGGCTTTGGTGAGACGGCTGGCGAAGAAAGAAGGAGAAGCCTGGTTAAACAAGAGTCAGAGAGTGTTCCGTCCCCTGACGTCGCAAGATTTCCACTAGGCCTCAAACACGTCGGAGAAGCCTTCGTTTTTGGAGTCGGAGAAAGATTTGGAGCGGCGGAGCTCGGGGAAAAAGGAGGAGGCGGAAGAGGAAGGATTGGAGGTGCTGGAGGAGGACTTGAAGATGGCTCTAATGGCGGCGGAGGCAAGGATGGGTTTGCTGGAGGAGGAGGCTGTGGCGGCGGAGGAGGAAGAGGGGTTGAATGAAGAGTGGCGGTTGGGAGAAGAGGAGAATAAAGAGAGAATAGAAGAATGAAGAGATTTGAGGAATGAAGAAGGGGGATATTTTGGTTCAGAGAAGAGAAGATTGATGAGAGAGGGGAGGGTTGGTTTAGAGAAGAGGAGAAGATGAGATAAGTCAGCCAGCATGGCACGTAAGGATTGGGCCAAGAATGAAGTGCAGATTGCCAGCGTGGCGTGCACGGATTGGCTGTAAATTGGCACGCACGGATTAGTCACGGTTTGTTTGTAAACCGTGACTAATTTAGTCACGGTTTTTTATAAAACCGTGACTAATTTAGTCACGGTTTACAAACAAACCGTGACTGATTAGTCACGGTTTTTAGAAACCGTGACAAATAGTCACAGTTTGTATGAAAACCGTGACTAATTAGTCACGGTTTACGTAAACCGTGACAAATTAGTCACGGTTTTCATACAAACCGTGACTATTTGTCACGGTTTCTAAAAACCGTGACTAATTAGTCACGGTTTCTAAAACCGTGACTAAAAAACCGTGACTAAAAGCATGTTTTCATGTAGTGGGTGGTGGTTGATGACCGCCTGGTGGTGGGAGTGGTAATTCATCATCCATCCTAGGAGATGGAGGAGGTGAAAGTGATTCGGTGTAGGAAGCGGATGAAGATGACAATGATGATGAAGATGAGGAACTCTCCTTCAGTTCCTCGATCTTAATTGGAGTGACGAATGGAGGTGGATTGGTTCTGCCTCTCTTTGGAATTCGTGATTGTTTTGGCGGAGCAGAACTGCCTGGTCTCTCTACACTCTTAGCATTGTCATTCTTGGCGGTTTGAGAGTGCATGAGAGGGCGGTGGTGCATAAACCCGTGAACAACCTACAAATGACAAAAACAAACAAAACCAGTGTAAAATCGAAGTGGATGGAAGAATGAAAGATGGAAAGTAGAAGAATAAAATGTCAGTTCTTCTTTCAAACAATTAAAAGAAGTCCCCAGCAACGGCGCCAATTTGATGAACGTCTATAGAGCAGGTTTTATCAAATAACTACGAAGCTAGAAGATAAGTAGATATTATTCCACGGGACTTCTAATAATTGTTTACTCAAATATAAAGGCAGATTACTCAGGTTTAACACGTTGTGCGTGGTGTGAGTTCCACGACTTCTATTCTAGGAAATGCAAGCAAATTTAAAACTTAAATGAAAGACAGATTGAAAGATTGGTTGACTTAACAAAGACGACAGACAAGCTTAGACTTCGAATCTCCCTTCGTTCACCAGAGAATTGACAATCAATAGATCAGCGGATTTCAATTCTCGTTCAATCAATTCTAAGACACCACCATAACTCCTGACCCTTAGGTTTAAGACTGACGAACGTTCACTCTATCCGATCTAGCTACCAAGATTAATCAGTCGCCCGGGTACGATCGCCTCTCGCAACGACTAAACTAACTGGTGGCTAACGATTTATGAGTTACTCTTGCAGTGGATTAACCCTAACTGGTTCCTACGAAAGGCACACTCCAATGAATAGGTTAATTGTTGATTTGGTGTTTTAAAGTAAGGCGAGCATTCACTTCTATCCTTAGCTTAACAAGAATCTAATCTAGGTGATCAATCTAGACAAGAAACATAAACAACGAAGAACAAATCAAACATGAAAGAGAAACTGATTGAACTTTGAATCTAATCACCGTCGATCCGTGACCGCTTTAAAGCCATGGGTCACTTAGGGTTCATCTACTCTAAGCTCTACGAGTTTAGCTACTCATGTTCATAACGAAAGAATCAAAGACAGAAACAGAGTTCATCATGAAAAGAAAGAACAGATAGAAACTGTAAAACCTAATTAAGACGACTCTGGCAAAGCTTCGTTCTCCGGTAATCTTCAATCCTAGCTCCAAGTCTCCGAGGTGAAGGGATGGTGTCACGATCTCTTCCTGGCTCTTCAAACTCTAAACCTCTGCTCTCTCGAACTCCTTAGGTCTGGAACTCGTGAAAGTTCTGAATTATGATATGATCCTGGTCCTTGGGCGGCTGGTTTAAGTATTTATACTTAAACCTAAATCACCGGATCTATAAAGGATTTTTCGGTGAAAACTTGATGAGTTTTTGCCGAAAACTTCAGTGTAAAATGATGGCTTCCGTCGGCTGATTCTCCTGTGTTTGTAAAGTTCAGAGTTTTCGGCGAGAACTTGACTTCTCGCCAAAAACTTCTTCTTGTAAAGCTCTGCCAATTTCTTCTGGAGTTTTTGCCGAAAACCTGAGGAGTTTTCGCCGAAAACTATAGTGTAAATCGGGGCAGGATTTGAGTTGGCCTGATCGACTCCTTGGAATGGTTCCGGTGCGGTTCCTCGAGGTTCCAATGCCTTAGACACGTCCTTGGCTACTTTATTTGACGGCAAAAACCTGTGCTAACATGCAAACACTAGAAAACCATCAAATAGACCCGAAACGGGCCAAAGTAACACAAATGGCACGAGATAGAGCAGTTGAGTGAATATTCGCTATTCTACCCTAAAAACCATGTCTTAAGCAAGGAAATGTCGCTTAAATGAGGCTGATAATCACGTCAAATGGACATCACCAGTAGTATCCTTGATGGAGTACATTTCGTTCAAGGCTTTTCGCTCTGATGTGCACTCCACATGTACAATGGTGTATTTCTTGGAGGACATAATCAACTTTTTCTTCGCTGAGACACTTGAGGTAGGGACCTGCAAACTATCGTCGGCACAGGCTTTCTTCAAGGAGTATGCACCAGGTGGCTTGTCATCTTATTTTTGTGGCTTCACTTCATACTTTGGGGAGGACGTTTTGCCATAGGTATGCCCTGATGGGTGTCCGCCAATCGTTGTCCTCTTCTGCCTCAATTTCGTTGATCTCTATACAAGTGGCATCCTTCTTGAGTTACACCGTTACCATATGCCCTTCTGCAAAGCTAATTGTTGTGGATAGCTTAGAGAGGGCGTCCACATGGACAATCTCTTCTCTGGCTACGTGATTGATTCCAACTTCAACGAATTCGACGACGAGACGCTTTGCCTCATCTTTGTATGGCATGAGAGATTCCTCTCTTACTTCAAAAGTTCCCTTAATTTGGTTCACCACAATTGTTGAGTCAAAGTAAACTCGGATGTTGCGGACGCCTAGAAGTTTGGTCAGGCATAGTCCAGTGATGAAGGCTCCATACTCAGCTTCATTATTCGTTCGTGATTTTGTGAATCTAAGAGAGACCTCATAGAGGACTCCTGCTAGAGTTTTGAGGAATATGCCAACTCCTGATCTGTTTTCACTGGACCCTCCATCCATAAATAAGTCCCAACGGGCACTTGAGTATTCAGTTGCTCTGACAAACCCTTCCTCTACCAAGTTCGCCAGCACTTAGGCCCTTATTGCTGTCCGAGGTTGGAAACGAATGTCGTACTCACTTAATTCGACGACCCACTTTATCATCTGCCCTGCAATGCTCATTGACCCGAGGGCGATCTTGATTGGCAGGTTGGTTACTACGTTTATTGTGTGTGCATGGAAATACGGTGCGAGCTTGCGGCATGCACAAACTATGGTGTACTCCACTTTCTCCAAAAAGGAATATCTCTCTTCGACCCCTACCAACGTTTTGCTGATGTAGAAAACTGGTTGTTCCTCCTTCTCTTCTTGGCATACCAACGCTGCACTGATTAATGATGGAGCTAGTGCTATATAGAGAAACAATTCATCCCCTGGTCTGGGCGCTATCAGAACTAGTGAGGAGGTCATGAACTCCTTGTGGGCCTCGAACTCCTTTGCACACTCTTCGGTCCACATGAATTTAGCAGCCGTCTTGAGGGTCTTAAAGAATGGGGCATACCTTTCCGACGCCCAAGGGATGAAACGGTTGATCACCCCGAGGCTTCTTGAGAAAACTTGCACCTCCTTCACTATCTTGGGAGGTAAGTTTTTAGGATTGATTCTATCTGCTTTCGATTTGCTTCAATTAATCAGCGTGTGATTTGAAAACCTAGAAAATTTCTGATGATGCGTTGAACACACATTTGGTAGGGTTTAGCCTCAGATTGTGCTTCTCCAGTTTCTTGAAAGTCTCCTCAGATCTTTCAGGTGGTCGTGCACTTGAACTCTTTTCACCAACAGATCGTGTATGCACACCTCCATGTTCTTGTCGATGTGGTTCTAGAATACCCTATCAACCATTTGCTCATAGGTTGCCCTGGCATTCTTCAATCCTAATGCCATTACAGTGTAACAGGAGTTTCCTAATGATGTCATGAACACCGTTTTCTCTTGATCATCCTTGGCTAGTGGGATTTTGTGATATCCCGAAAACATGTTGACGAAAGAAAGAGCTTTGTGGTTTGAGGTGGTGTCCACCAACTGATCAATGTTGGGAAGCGGGTAAGGATCTTTTCGGTAGGCTTCGTTGATGCTGGTGAATTCGATGCACATTCGCCATTGCCGGCTTTCCTTTTTCACTAACATGATGTTCGCCAGCTACTCTAGGTAGTGGATTTTCCTTATGAACCTTGTTTGTTTTAGCTTTTTTATCTTCGTCTTCACAGCTTCCTTTCTGGCCCATGCTACCCATTGTCGCTTTGCTGCACCGATTTGGAGCCTGGAATTATAGCTAAGTGATGATCGATGAAATTGGGCATGTCCTGCGGTGACCAGGCGAAAAACTCGACGTAATCTCTGATGAGCGAAATGAAGTCGTTTTTTAACTCTGGTGCGGCATGGGCGGATAATCGTATGACATTTGAGGGATTGCTTGGATCCTAAGGAACCTCTTCATCCACTTCTGCTGGCTCTGGGTGCTTAACTTTGAATTCTCTTGTATCTATTGCGAAGCATGCTTCCTTTCTCTTGAGTGCTACATCGTAGCACCAACGTGTGAGTACGAGGATACCCTGGGTGACCCCTAATCCCCCCATTGCTAGAAACTTCATGACTTGGCGTACGGGAGAGAAAATAGCTTCAATCGTCACAAAGCTTGGTCGACGAAGAATGATGTTTTATACCGACACTCTTTTGGTGATGTGGACTTGATCCCTTTTGTCTTCTAATGTTTTTCATCTCCGATAGTTACATGAAGCCACATAACGCCCCGCACCAAAATGTCATTTCCGGCTAGACCCGCTAGTGTGGTGTTAATCTGCTTGAGCTTAGCTAGATCGAGTCCTAACTTCTTAAAGACGTCTTCCGCCATTATGTTCGCTGAGCGTCCTTTGTCCACAAGAACCCTTTCAACTCTGAGTTCATTTATCTCCACTCGTATCACCATTGCCTCCATGCTTAGTCCTCCCACCTTCTTAAAGTCTGAGTCGTCGAAGGTTATTTGAGTGGACGCCCAGACTTCATTGACTAACGAGCATTCGCCCACCACCATGGATCTTTTTACGGCTTCATCGATTTCTCCTCTATGGATGGTGGCGATCGTCTCTTTGAATTTCTTCTTTCCGCTCCCGGCTTGGCTATCATCGGGAGTCCCTATTATGTCGAAGACGTTGCCTCTCTTTTCACCAGATTCTTTATTAGTGTTTCTAGGGCGGTCGTCCTCTTTGTCAGTATGGACCTGGGATCTTCCTTATACTTTTGTATCGTCGTTCACCCCATTTTGCAATATGTACTTTCTCAGCTTCCCTTTTTCCCGCATTCTCTCAATCTCGATCTTCATCTCCCAATATCCGTTTGTCCAATGTCCGTCTGTGGAACTCACAAAATCTGGAGGAGTCCCTTTTTCTTCTGTCCACCTTTCAGGGGTTCGGGCCAACGGATGTCATAATTCTTTTGGACCATGAGGGCAGCTTATGCCTAAGTTTCGTTAGACGGGTGTACTTTGGCTGGTGATGGCTTGACCTCCTTTCGTATCCTCTTCGTCCATTCAGTTGTCTTCCACGACTCGATGTCCATTCGGTTGTCTTCCAACATGAGGTGAATACCACCTAACATGAGCTGTCTATTAGGGGTTCGTTGGGCACTATCGCCGACACTGTTAGTTTTGGTTGCTTGCTGGTCAGCATTTTGCTGCCTCCAGTGTTTCTTGTCTTTCTCGTCGGTGTCTTCTCCATGATTGTGTTTCCTCCAATAAATTGAGAATGGTGACTCTTAGCCCCCTATCTGGCGCGCTAATTTTTCAGCCAATGAGAGTCGCAACATACAATAAGGTTCAACCTGGAGAGTTGATGGATGGATGATTACTTTTCTCGTTGATAACGTGCAGAACAGGGTATCAAATACTATCCCACTAAAGTAGGATAGATCGTATTCCACATGTTTCTTCTAATTGTTTACTCAAAGATGTAAGCAAAAATTCAGGTTTAATTCAAGTTGTGTGGTGTGAGTTCCATGACTTCAAACTATTATGCAAGGAAATTGAAATTGAAAGACAAATTGATTAATTAAGGTTGATTAACGAAAGACATACAAAAGCTTAGACTCGAATCCTTCTAAGATTACTAGGACATTGGCGGTCACAAAACTGGTGACTTTGAATCCTAATTCATCAGTTCTTAGACACCGTTACAGGGTGTAAGTCCGCGAATGTTTGCTCTATCAAAACTAACTACCAAGATTAATTAACGGTCTGTGCGTTCACTTCTGCAGCAGATAACTAACTGGTGCACCTGATTGATTTTAATGAGTTGTTCTAGAAACGGATTAACCCTAAACGGTTCGTACGAAAGACATAATCCATTAAATAGGTTAATTAATTGATTTGACATTCTAAAAGAAGGCAGACGTTTACCAACTATCCTTATTTGAATAGGAAACTAATCTAGGTGATCAAACTAGAAAAGAAACACAGATTAAGAACAAACCAATTCTGAATTAAGATCTAATTGTCGTTTATCCGTGATCGCTTTAAAGCCCCGGGTCACTTGGGGTTCATCTAATCTAAGCTCTATGAGTTTAGCTACTCATATTCAATACAAAAGAATCGAAAACAAATAAGGAATACATCTTGAAGTAGGAAGAACAGAGAAGAACTGTAAAACCTAATTTGTGATGAATTCGTGAAGCTTCAATCTCCTGAATCTTCAACTCCTAGCACCGAGCTCTCCGATATGGAAGGATGGCGTTACGATCTCTTCTCGGCTCTTTGAACTCTCTAAAATCTCTCTCTAACTCTGAAGTCCGGAAATTAATCCGAGGAATAAGTGTATGCTCAATAATGGCCGCCGATTTAGTATTTATAGGGTTTCCAAATCCCAGCCAGAAAAGGAGTAAGTTTTCGGCGAGCACCTTGAAAGTTCTCACCGAGAACTTTAGTCGGCAAGCCACCTGGAATTCTGTCTTCAATAGTTCTCGGCGAGAACTTTGGAAGTTCTCGCCGAACACTTCTTTTGAACGCCTCCTGGATCTTCTATGTTTACATCTTCAAAACTACTCGGCGAGAACTATGAAAGTTCTCGCCGAAAACTTCAGTATAAGCATGGGCAGATTTGGCTTTTGACTTGTGTGGTTTTCGGATGGATTCCGGGCGATTCCTTGAGGTTCCCTTGCTTCCCGAGCATGTCCATGGCTATGTTAATGACGGCAAAAACCTGTGCAATCATAAAAGCACTAGAAAACCATCAAATAGACCCATAACGGGCCAAAGTAACCAAAACGGTAAGAATTAGAACAATCGAGTGCAAACACCCTAAACTACCCCAAAAATCGTGTTTCAAGTATGGAAATGTAGCTTAAATGAGGCTGATAATCACGTAAAATCGAGTGTCATCAAGTTGTTGGAGGAATGACTCATACCACTAATCTTTTTAAAACCAGTCACACTGACCACTCAACTTTTTTTTGTACACCGGGTACCACTGAACTCAATTTATTATCCACGATTTACCACTCCATCCAAAAATGGATGGAAAGCTGACATGGCAGTAGACGGTGTTATCCTAGTCATGTTATATGGGTTATGTGGACGCTGACTAGACATTATTTAAATTTTAGGAATCAACCCAATCCGAACATTTATATAATTTTATATCATTCCTTTGTCTTCTTCCCCTAATCACTCCCATGAATCATCATATCCATGGGCGGCGTTACTTCTTCATTCCTCCGGCTCTGTAATTCACCACCGAAGCAGGATAACTCTCATGCCTGCTAGTCGTCAACGCCAAATCTCCAGAATTCAATGCAACAAAACAACAACCATAAGTATTCTGATTATCCTGGGAATAAAGTCATCCTCAAGGTAGTTTGGTACGCGTCGGAGCTCCTGGGAGTCGCCGCTTCAATTTTTTGGTCACTGCCGATGATAAAATCTCCCTGCAACATCAGTCTCGACCTTCCGACTGACGGTTCAGCAAGCCTTGATCGCTCCACCGCTGTCCAGACCGTCAAAGAAGACTTCAGAAGATCGTATTTCGTCGCAGGTTCGATTCTCAAATGGGATTCTCATTACACTTCATCTAATTAGTTTCGTCGTTTTCTGACAAAGTGAAGCTTCCGATTCCGACGTGTCAAGGAACTTGACACCGGATGCGTACGAAGAGAACTACGAGTTCGCCGATCCAGTGGTATCTTTTAAAGGGGTACGCCGCTTCATGAGGAACAGTTCTATAGGAATACATTCCACCCGGATTCCATAGAAGTTTGAATGAACTGAACAAGTCAATGCTTGCGCTTGAAGATGAAAGATCGTACATTTCAATGAGACTGAAGTAATTGGAGGAGAAACTGCACATGTTCTAGAATAGTGGATTTGAGATGGAGAATGAACTCCAGGAGCAAAAACCTTCTTTGCCACCTGCAGAAATGGATCTACAATATTCACTTGCGCTTGAGGTTAATGACCTAAATGAGAGGCTGGGAACATTAGAAGCAGACAAGAATTTTCACCTTTGATTATGTCGATGAGAAACAGAGAGGAATGCCTTCGATTGATCCACGAGATAACTTCTGACAAAACTAAAGTATGAGAATTCTGGGAAGTTGGTGAAGTATGAGCATTAAAACTGTACAGATTTCTTTTGCAAGAGCTTGTTTATTTGCTTCCCACAGAGTTACATAAACTGACAACATATTGATAGTAGCAGTGAATATCACATGAATAATGATAGTAGCAACAGAGGCCATTCAAATCAGATATTTAACCACTCTGTACACATAGACACCATCAACAAATAGATTCATAGCTCATGATTAGCATGTTTAACTGATAATGTAGATCATGATTAGCATATATAATAATTATATAAAACCAGAAGGAAGAATTCTGTACAAAGAGAAAAGAGAGAGCAAATATGCCTTAACAACCCACACCTTGCAAAATAATCCCAGAACCCAACCCCAGCCAAATCCGAAAGCTAAATCCCTGCAGATACAAACACAACAGACCCTAACTATGCATAGCAAATTAGACTTGAGATTAGGTATGCATCTAGGATTTACTGCAACTTGAATTTCCTGTAACTCTGCACTTGAGGGGTGGATATGCAACATCAATTTACTTCAGTAGCTTAAAAAATATGAAGCCATGGCTGCTACAGCTGATTGAATCAATAAGATTCCATCCGTTAATCTGCTTCAGTCTTGATTTAGAGAAAACAAAGGATGAAATGTTCCAGTAACGAAGTTTCAAGAACAGAGTCTATAGGTTTAATTATTTGTTTAGGAAGAAGAAGAGTAGGAGCATTGATGGGGAAAGAGATTTTGCTAGACTAAAAAAATACATAAATTGATCCTTCACCAAAACGTAGAGCACAATGGGAAATTTTAATATTTAATTTCTCGTCCAGTCAGTATCCACGTAGGCGCTATGTCATGACTAGGATAACATTGTTTGTTGCCATGTCAGCTTTCCATCCATCTTTTGGATGGAGTGGTAAATTGTAGATAATAAATTGAGTTTAGTGGTACCCGGTGAACGAAAAAAAGTTGAGTGGTCAGTGTGACTGGTTTTGAAAAGATTAGTGGCATCCGGTGTATTTAAGTCCCTCAACTGGTAACCCTACGGGTTCCGGCTGTGGCCCTACCCTCCCCTCTTCCTGTGGCTTAAAGGACTCTAACTCTTAACTTATCACCTCCATAGCGTCCTTTTGGAATTGCTGCTCTTCTTGATTTTTTGCTGGCATGCTCAGAACGTCAAACCGAGAACTCGAGTTCTCTTTCTCTAATATCGGCTGGCCTGATAATTGGGGATTCCTTCTGTGTCTTACCCTCTTCTTAGCCTTCATCCAGGGACCAAACTCCTCCTCCATCTCCGGTCTAACCTCAGTCTCGCCAAAGATTGGATTATCAAATGTCTTTTCTAGCTAAGTCTCCTTATTTTCCTCTTGATTGCGTCGTGACGGGCATGACTCATTCTGATGACCATACCTCCCACACGTGAAACAAATATCATGCAGACCCTCATACTCAATTCTACTTACTCTGCGATGTAATCTATACTTCGAGAGAAGCGCCTTGTGAAGATCAACCTCAACACATATACGTGCATAGTTACCACGGTTTCCGAACAATGTGGTGCCATCCCCCCTAACTGTTCTTCCAATCTTGTCTCCCACCAGTCGAAGGATTGCCACATCATAGTTCTAAATGGGGATGCCCAGGAGACGAACCCACACCCGAATGGAATTAACTTGAGAGTACCCCGGTTCGAAATTTGTCTTCCATTCTTCCAACAGGACATAATGATCCCCGACATGCCATGGTCCATCATAGAGCGCATGTGTGAAATCTGATTCGTCATCGAGCCTCACCACAAAATGGCCAAACCCAATGTCCCACACCGAGACTCTGCCTTGCTTCGCCAAAAGTTGTTGTAATTGCTTTGTCATAAACATGTGGGAGAACGTTTTCCATAGGGTATGGAGATCAGGGAATTACGCCAATTTTTCCTCCCTCTCTTCTTGTCAGCATCTAGGATCCTCACCGTCGGACAAGTGGCATCATCCTCCCCCTCATCATCAAATTCATCGGAGAGGACAAAATCATCTTCCAAAGATGAGTTATCTTTAGTCTGATCACCCATAACAGTATCCTTGAAAGAAATTCCTTGCTACAATCGGCTCGACCTAGCCGGACTAGCGAATCCCTTGTCAAGTTTCGTGATATCACGACCAGCCAAACCTTCAGCATCCATAATCTTAGCCTTCTTCACAACCTTCGATGGAGATGCGCCAGGTGTTTCCGTCTCCAAGATCCGACGGGTTGGAACCCACCAGTCGCAAGGTCATGTCGACGAGCAAACCTTTGAAAAATCATGCTTAGGAAAGTCGGAGAGAAACCCTAGCCGCCGATGATACCCTAATTCTCAACCAAAGACAAAATAGCTGAAATATGAGATAGTAAAAAGAGTAATCTATAGTACATTAGGCTATTTGTTAATTTGGCGAATTAAAAAAGACAAATTACTATTCTCCCATTAGTAACTAGCTTTTGTACCTATCGCCCTATGGGCGGTGTTGTTTCACCCGTTTGTTCGATCATAATAAGAACAAAAAAATTCAAATACAATTACTTATTGATTTTTATTCTCAAATTTCTAGTCATTGTATTATTACTCACAATTTCAACACAAAATTTCAGTGAGTGATTTTTTACCTTATTTTTAAAAAACTTTATATGCTAAATTATGTATTGATTTATAGATTAGTTTGACTATGCTTATTTCATTATGTATTTTTACATTAAAATATTATATTCCCAGATTTGTAATCAATGGTCAAAGGTATTTATCAATATTTTGGCATAGACTTTAGAAATATATATTTTAACATATAATTTTTTTTAAAAATCTTAGTTTTATTAACAAAATATTCTATTTAATTGAATAAAATAAAGTAATTTCAAAAACCAATTTACCTAATCCAGACTTCATTTATTCAGCTAGTTTGTTATCAAACTCAATATTCATAAACTTCATTCATACCCTAAAGACGAGGTAAGTTGGTGATGAAAATCCTAAGACCCTAAGTTCGAAACAATAACTTATTTAGAAATCATCTTTCAAATATAGGAAACGTAATCTATGAGGATGGAAAGTTTCATTATAAATATGAAGCTCATATGTAGTCCGCAAAATGTCCTGACAACAAATCATTATGATCGCACTTTCATCGCTTACTGGTATAGTGCGTCACCAAAATAATATTGCTACGAAAGACCTAGTTGATACTCATTAATATATATTGATAAATTTATGTATAAAATGATTTGATTGTTTAAAATTTAGTTCATGGGATTTTTTGAAAAGAATAAATGGGTGATATATAAAATATAACATAACATTTTTATATAGACATATATGAACTGTTAGTTAAATAAATGAGATATTATAGCAACAAAACTTACAATCATATTAGACAATATATCTAATAGAGTTCACAAATAACCATATATGCACGATACCATCAATGCATCCATAAAAACATTGGCATCTTCGCCCTCTAGTCATCTCAAATATACACAACTCACTTATCTTTCTCATCACAAAAATCTTCCTTATGGAGTTCCAAACTTAGAATGTGAGGTGTTCATATACACTTACAATTGCCATAACAACGACGAAGGAGGTGAAATCATTGGTCATGAAGCTGCTAAAGTTGGTAGTGGCTCTTGGAATTATTGGTACTCTTTAAATGATTATCCATGGAGATTTTTTTGACAATTCCATGGAGATTGATCAATGAGCTCATCTACCAATTACTACAAACCCAATGGAGTCATTGTTGCTTCCTTGGACGCCATGGCCGAAAAAATCTCGAATATTAGTATTGAGTGATGAAAATAATGGCTCGATCTCTCTCATTGCAGAGATTTGAGTTGCCAAATTTTGACTCTTCATAGAATGTGATGGTTGGAGATGGGAGAATGATAAATGTATTTCTTTACATATTAAACTCGTGAAGGAATGGAGCTGATCCACCCAGTTGGACTGGTGGACCAATAAGTTGGTTCAACTAGAGGTTGAAGAGAGTGAGGGCATCCTTGATGCGCTCTAAGCTACCGGCAGGCAGTACCTTGTAGGGCGTGTATCAAGGAAGTTAGTAAGGATGGTAGAAATAGCATAAGACAATGTAAACGTGAGTGAGAACAGGTAACAGAGAAGTACCAGGCGTGAGCCCTTTGGTGAAGGCGGAAACCAACAGCCCTTAGCGTGCACTATCAAGTGTGTGGTCCCTAATGTGTGTGTTGTCTCTTCCCAATGGGTGACCCTGTATTTAAAGATCCAAGACGGCGTAGCGTGAGATCCACTTGGCCAGTCCTTAGTGGACCTCATGGGGTCACCATGAACATTGGGTCCCATACTCTAACGGAGGGTTAGTGGGGCTAGTGACAGATCAGTCGGACTTGACGTGGGTGACCTCCTGTCCTATCTGTCAACTCAAGGTGAGGGCGGTCCACTCTTGAGGACGCACCCATTGGTTGGGGTCCCGATGGCGGTTCTATCTTGGGGGGGGGGGGGGCATCAATTGCCCCCTAGTATGGTCTCAGGAATACAAGGTTCATGGGGATGTACTATGAATAACTCTATTCTAGAGGGAGGTCTTGCCTTGAGGGCCCATTAATTGCCCCCTAGTATGGTCCCATGAGTGTAAGGCTCCTAGGCTATCATATGAGTAATTCTGACCTAGAGGGCGGTTATGCCTGGGAAGGTCCAAGGAGCTCATGCACTAAGGGCACAACTAAAGGGGAGTTTGCTCAGCGAGCTTCGCTGGGGTGACTTTAGAATCTCCGGCGACATGCTCTGTTCTCTCCTAAGATGGTGACTCTTCATCGACATGATGTGGCCTCTCCCAAGACGTTGAATCTCCGATTGATGGTGGTCATGGCTGTTGGTGGAGAGAGGATCGGCCTCATTGGGGAGATGAGGGGGGGCCCTTCTTTTGAGGTGGGAAATTATTACTGTCCCATGGGGCATGCAAAGGTTGTGCTCATTGATTGGGTGTGACTTACATGCCCTTTGATAAACGTAGCTCCCTAGGTGGTTCGCATGTTGAATGGGCTCCATGTGGCATGGCTGTCTTTTGGCGACGCCTCGTCTTCCCACATCATTAGTATAAATAGGGGTCTTTACCCCCTTGTCTTCTTACCTTACTCCATTCTTGCATAACTTTCCGAGAGCACCCGCCCTCACTTCTTGTGTCCTTATTAGCTTATCTTCCCTACATCCTTCCACCATCACTTACCATTGAACTCATGCCTTCTGGCGCAGAGTTCCTCTTCCTCTAAGCCAAGTAGGTGTCACTAAACTTTTCTTTTATTTTTCTTTGCGCTCTGTGTGTTAGTCTTGTTTCTTCCTTTTTATTTTAGCCGTCGAGTGAGAAATGTATTTGGGGAGCAAGTCCTTCTCGTTAGTAGATTTCGATTTGTTAGACGAGATTCTAGAGCGCGCCAAGGTGGGTAGGGAGTCACGCTCATGCGTCCGCGCTTCTCCATCGAGGGCGGGCAGCGCTCCTTTGTCCATTCATCCTTTGGCTTTTGTACCTCCTCCCCTTCTGATTTGTGCCCGTTGCTGTTCTGCTACAGGAGGCTACGATGAGAGGGGGAGAGGTTCTGGAGCCGAAGAGACGTCTGATGTGACATCCTAGGAAAATCCCACATTGACAAAGCACGGGGGAGATCCATGGGCTATGTGAAATAGTTCAACATTAACTGACATGATGCGTTTTGTGACGTAGTGGTGGGAGTTTGATCTTGAGAGGAGGAGGTCATGGGTTCGAATCCCACCAACACCCAAAAAAAATTTCGTGACGGCTGGGCCCAAAGAGAACAGTATCTTGTCTGAAAAGGTTGGGATGTTACAAGTGGTATCAGAGCCTCTCCCCATCCCTCTTGAACAATGGTGGGGAAAACCTCAACGAGGACATTGAGTCCCCGGTGGGGGGTATATGTGACATCCTAGGAAAATCCCACATCGACAAAGCACGAGGGATATCCATGGGTTATGTGGAATAGTTCAACCTTAACTAATATGGCGCATTTTGGGGCGTAGTGGTAGGGGTTTGATTTTGAGGGTTGTTGGTCATGGGTTCGAATCCCACCAACACCCAAAAAAAATCCATGAGGGTTTAGGCCCAAAGTGGACAATATCTTGTCAGAAAAGGTTGGGATGTTACATCTGATGTGTAAGTTTCTTCCTCATCCGCCTCCTCGTCCTCTTCATCGTCTTTTCAACACAGTGGGGGTGAAGGACCATAGTTCCCCCCGCCTTCGGTTTTAGAATGGTTTGAGGAGGGCGAGTATCAGTCCACGGCCAAGTTCGAGGCGGTGGATCACCCAAAAAGGAAAGGAAAAAGGTCCTCTAAAAAAGCTAAAGAACCCAAGCTGCCGCCCATGAGGAGGACCTGGACATCTTGTTTAATCCCTTCTAGGAATTCATCCATGAGTACTCCCTTTGTGAAGATGTCGATCCGCTGCCCACTCCTTCACTTGCATAGCTATAGAAGCAGGCAAAAAAGATGTTCATGAGAATGTCAAAGAAAAAAGACATGCCTCCCAATAATTGTTGGCGGTTTGCGTCCTAGAAGCCCAACTTTGTCTCCGACTTCCAGGGTTTCAAGGTCTTTGTCCATACTGTTACTAAGTATGGGTACACGGTGCATGTCTGACATCATATGTGGGAGGGCGAACCAGCCGACTGCCGCCAAGTATATGGCCCAGGCTATTTTCCCTATGTGAAGACGCCCGTCCTGGCGAGGATGTTATATGAATGTGAGATGCCACCTCTGTTCAATAGGAAATTGCTCCCCTAGCTGGGTGGGGGTATGGGTTGAGGCGTTGTGGTATGCGTTGCGCTTCCCTAGATGTTTGGGAGCTGGATGTGCTAGACATCCTAGGAGCGTCCTTGGGTGCACTGCAGCCTCATGCCTAGGCTACGCTTACTGCCTTCAAGGTGGCGTGCATAAAGAGGCGAGTCTGCCTGAGCATCCGCATCTTACGCCATTTGTATACCGCCCCCATAGGTCAAAATGGGATCACCGTCATCAAGCGGAAGTCTTTCCAAGGGAGCGGAGTGTTTGGCTCAATTAAGGCCGACTCTGTGTGGTGGCACATTTTCTTCTTTATGAAGGCGGACGCCCTCGAGGTCGCAGCCTGCTTCGGTCGCCTTCGCTCAGTGTGGTCATATGGAGCTATTGAGAAGTTCAATGCCCCTAGTCGACCAATCAAATCCGACTCAAGTATTCCTCGCCTGGTGAACTCATGGAACTACAACCTAAAGGGTCGCAGGTGTGATGACTTGAAGAAGTGGGTTCTTGACAGGGGTGAGTTGACCCAGCGTAGGGCCATTAGGGTTTTCTATAGATCTTTAGATTCGTCCACATGCTCTTTTTTACCGTGTTGACTGTCTTCTAATAACATCATTATTTTAGTTGATGCAGAGAATGCTCTATTCTCGGTGTTGTTTAATGCCAAGGTTCACGGCGGATCTGCTAACACTCAACCTCAACCTGAGCACCTTCATGCCGGCTCAGGGCAGAAAGATGTTGAAATGTCTCAGGGCGGTGATGAACGCGTTTTCACGCGCTTGTAGTCAAATAACTATCAAGCACAAAGCAAGATAGATCGTATTCCACAGGTCTCTTCTAATCGTCTACTCAAAATATGATGGCAATTTACTCAGGTTTAACACAAGTTGTGCGTGATGTGAGTGCCACGACTTCTAATCTAATAAAGCAGGAAATAAATGATAGAAAGATTAAAAGGTTGACTAACGAGAAGATAGACGAGCTAGATTTTGAATCCCCCTAAGATCACTAGAGAATTGGCAATCACAAGACCAGCGGTTTTCAATTCTAATTCATTCAGTTGTCAGACACCACCATAACTCCTGACCCTTAGGTTTAAGACTGGCAAACATTCGCTCTATCCGATCTAACTACCAAGATTAATTAACCGTCTGTGCGTTCAGTTCTGCAATGGAGAACTAACTGGTGCAATTACTAGTGATTAATGAGTTACTGTAGCAGCGGATTAACCCTAACTGGTTCCTACGAAAGGCACACTCCAATGAATAGGTTAATTGGTTGAATTGATGTTCTAAAGTAAGGCGAACGTTTGCTGTATCCTTATCTTAACAAGAGATTAATCTAGGTGATCAAGAAAGACAAGTTTAAATGTTTTAAAGCAAGGAAGCTGTCTGGCGACTAACCCTAACTTAACACAAACCTAATCTAGACGATCAACCAGAAAGGAAACACAGGATCAGCGAATCTAATCTAGGCGTCAATTAGACAAGAAACGCAGAAAAACAATGAAGAACATAACAACCACACAAGAGAAACTGTCTGAACTTGAATCTAATTACCGCTGATCCGTGACCGCTTTAAAGCCCCGGGTCACTTAGAGTTCATCTAATCTAAGCTCTACGAGTTTAGCTACTCATATTCAATACAAGAGAATTGAAGACAAACAAAGAATACATCTCAGGTAGGAAGAACAGATAAGAACTGTAAAACCTAATTTGAAAACTCCGTAAATCTTCAATCTCCTGAATCTTCAACTCCTAGCTCCGAGCTCTCCTAGATGGAAGGATGGCGTCACAATCTCTTCCCCGCTCTTCAAACTCTCTAAGTCCGGAAATTAATCCAAGATTGAATGTCCCCAAATCTGGCTTCGAAAAGTCTATTAATACCCCCAAAAATCTTTTCCTTGTTGGAAAAGGCTAAAATTTCCCGTCTGGGGAGCTTACAAGGCGTGTAAGCTAACAATGTATTTAGCTTACACGGCGTGTAAGCTCTAAAACGCAGCACTTTGAGTTTTTCTTCAAATCTGGTCTGTTTTTTGTGGTTTGGCCTTCTTCCTTCGACCCGGATCACTCCAATGAGCCTAGAATCACACGTCACTCAATGCTTCACTCCCGGTTTGATTTCCCAACGTTGGTTATTAACTAAAATACATAAAAAATGTGCAAAACGACGTAAAATGGCCCTAAAGGCCGAAAAGAGATTAAACTCCTTTAAAATCACCCAAACGAGATAAAATCATCACAAAATGTCGCTTAAATGAGGCTGATAATCACGTCAAATCGAGTGTCATCAAATACCCCACACTTAAGCTTTTGCTTGTCCTCAAGCAAACTGAATTAGAACACACCCAAATTCACATATGACAAGATAGATTAAACTAAGATTCAATTCCTAATGATTTGGTATAGACTATTCCACGTAGAAACTTAAACTACACATGCAAGAACATCAACCAAACAAATTTCGATCTCACTGTTTTTTGCACACTTCAAGTAGTAGTTTAAACAAAGCTCGTCCCTTGGCAAAAAATGATTAATTAAAATTACCTGACTAACAAGCTTTGTGATTAACAAGTCAATCAATTCAATTAATTCAAGTTCAACTAAAAGAGTGATTTATGATCTGTTCTGACCTAGACTCATTTGACTTTAGTGCCAACAAGTTGGTTACAGGTTCTAAGTGGAACAGTCAAGACGTCATTGTTCAAAAATTGAAGTCAATTTAACATGACAAGTCAAGAATTGAGCAATTATATGCTAGAGAAATCTCGCAAATACAAAAATAGCAACCCTCAGAAATATAATCCCACCCCACACTTAAATCAGACATTGTCCTCAATAGACCACACAAAAAGAAAAAGAAAGTATACAGGGGTACCGTAAAATGAGCGTGAGGGTGCCGGAGATGGCGCTGGCGAGACACCGGAGGTATAGAAGTGAATAGAACCATAGAGAATTCTGAGTTCATAACCTGAAAACATAGTAAGAGAGAATCCATCACACGATTAGAACAGTTGGAGTAGATAAGACTTGACCGACCATAAAGGTTCGACAATGACCCAAAACAATACAAACCGACACTAACAAAAACAAAAAGTACAGAGTTCCGGATGATAAGAAAAATGAAGAAAAATCCTGAAATCACTAGGGCGGAGGGTGCTGGCGATCATCTGGAGCCTAGAACTTTCTAAAGAACTGGAGCTGGGACTGGTACATCTGCTGCTGCAACGCCTGATGTGCTGTCCAACGCTCGTCCTGGGTGGTCTGGAAGCTGGTAAAACGCTCATCGGACTCATGTTGCCACTTCTGAGTGGCCTCCCAACACGCGTCAGAATTTTCTCTCATCTCCCTAAGCTCGCGCTCCATTCCACTAAAGTCATAAGCTGGGGTCGCTTCTGGCTCTGGTGCTGGTCCTCCTCGTCGCACAATGAAAGGCTCGCAGTGGGGGGCGAGGATGTCAGGAACCTTCTTGGACCGAGGAAGGTCACCGGTGATCTGGAGCTGAGGGATACGCTGATGGAGGTGGATGGCGCCATATGAAGCGAGCATGTCATACATGTGAACCAGACGGGAGACATAGGAGCCACCCAAAAGAAGTCTCGTGCAGCGCTCGCGCTGAAGCTGAAATAACTTGGCCACCAAAGTGCCAAGATGGGCCTTCCGTCCCTCCTCGATGCACCGTAACATGATAAGGTCTCTAGCGTTACAGACACCGCCAGAGTTCAACCTTTGAGTAATAGACTCCCAGAAAACCAACTATAAGAACCTGTAAATTGGTAGCTCCATCATACTAGCCTTGGATGCACTAGAGTCATAATTGGTCGGGCCCGACGGGGCTATGGTGCGCTAGAATGTCTCACACTCCTCAGTACTCTCGGTGTTGCGGAAGATAGCAGTCGGTGGAGCTGAAGCTAGCTCTTCCTTAGTTTAGAAACCGAGGTTGATGGCAAACTCATCAAGAGTGAGAGACCTCTCGATCCCTCCTAGGCGGAAGTAGATGCACTTGGTCGCGGTAACAGAATGAATTCTCTCATTCACCCTCTCCATACAAAAGGTGGAGAGAAGCTCCTTGGTTGGCCACTCGTACGCCGGCTCATTGACCTGAAATAGTGAGAGCAAGCCGGCTCGGTTAAGTGTCGCACGGAGACCATCAGCCCAATCTTCCTCCTCCGTGGCCTCCCAATTAACCTGGCTCATGGCACCAATTGCATTCCTCTGAATGATCATCCATGTTGCCCGATCCTCCTCCCTCGGGAATTTAAAGATGGTGTTGGAGACGTTACCCGGCGGGGAAGCCGCCTGGAGGGTGTCGCGCCTCTCGGTTCCCTTCAGTTTCTTTGCCGGAGGTGGGGCGGAGGAAGAGGAAGTAACTCCTTTTCCTTTGGCTTTTCCCATGCTGAAAATAAATTACAAACAAAAAATGCCAAGTTTATCATATAAACAAGTGGGAGGAATGCATATAGGATAAGCAGACGGAGCAAGGTTTGCATCGCACGGAACACAAGAATCTAGTCAATTAATCAAGTGAGCCAAAAGGGTTTAACGATCAATGACAACCACATCAATCATCAAAGAGACATAGTTCAAGAATCATAAGTGGTTATGGCAACAGGGTAAGACAAAATCCCCTAAGCATATATCTAGGTCTTAAACACACTTAGCAAGATCAACATTTAAGCATTGAACATACTTGGCATAGATCATCATGGAAGCAAATAACCAATTGCAACTAAGAGGTGTCATTACACAATCAAACTTATGCCATAATCATGTAATAAGCAAGTCCAGATCAGCCACATAAGTCACACAAGCTAATATCACAATTCAAGAAACCGAAATGCAAAAAGTGTACCTTAATCCATCATACGAGCTAATTAAGGTATAGATATTTGGGAACAAGCATCAACACATATCTATAATTATCACAAGATCAATCACAAAGCAACAACTCATCCAATTTCGTCCATATGCGAAAATTCCCAATTTCGAACAATGTCGATATGAAAAGTCAATGTAAATGTGCTATTGGAGGGGCAAACGATGTCGAAACGATCCCCGATTCAAAATATAAGCTCACTATACCACCAATTTCAAGAATATCAGGTCAATTTCATCAAATCATAAACTTGAAAAATTAGGGTTTTGGTGTTATTGCACCAAATCCAACATTCTGAACCTGGAAATTTGATTTTGATGAGCATAGCACTAATTAGGACATCCAAAATATTAGGGAAGGGATTTTCATACCTGAGAAGCGAGATAACTACTAAAAACAAGAAGGATTGGGTGAAGGAGTCGGGTTTGAAGGGGGAAAACGGGCTGAACTCGAGTTTGGAGCTGTTGGTAGGTTGGTGGTGTTGCTGGTTCGTCGTCGGAGCTTCAGGGACTAGCGGAAGAGACTGCGGTCGTAAGAAGAAGGGACGTCGATGGCTGGATGAAGGTTGTGGTCAGGTTTGAGGGTCGAAGGGGTTGAGAGGCGGCGGGTTGGAAGAGAGGCCGCCGCTGGCAGCAAGGGGGCGGCAGCGGGTTGGGCGTTTTTCGACCCGAAGGATGCGCCGGTGGCTGGGATGAGTGGTGGCTGGAGGTGTTGCGTGAGAGGAGGAGTTGGGAGGTTTTGAGAGAGAGAGAAACGAAGAGAGAGAGAGTTGTTCGAACAAATGAGAGGGCAATGAGGACTTACCCGTGAGATTTGGGGCTTACATGGCGTGTAAGCTCTAAAGTGCAATAGCTTACACGGCGTGTAAGCTCTTACACGGGGCTATACACGGCTGTGTAAACCCACTGTGTTTTTGAGCTCTCCTTGGACCAAAATCCGGATTTCATTCTCCTTTTTGACAATTTGGCACCCAAATACCTGCAAACAATATTTTTAACCCAAATAATACCCAAAATATATTTTTTAACTATTTTCTTTCATCCAGACTCAACCGACTCGACACAAATTCACAAAATGACTCAAAATAAATAAAAACTGACTCGATAAATTAAAAACGAACTCCAGCCGTGGGTTGCCTCCCACGAAGCACTCTTGCTTAACGTCCTTGAGCCGGACGATACCTGGATGGCGATCAAGAGACATCCCAACTCAGGATTTCTCTTTGGTTCGAGTCGGAGTTCATGAAATACAGCTTTGGGGATCCTCCTGTAAGTGTGAACTTCTTCCCATTTGCGTGAATTAGCTTGGTTCGTCCATCGGGAAGATGACCAGAAAGTTCAAATGGCCCGAACAGTTCTTTCGAAGGAGCGTCCTTCTCTTTATTCTCTTTCTTTATCTCACCAGGATCTTTAACTTTTGGCGATTCAGTAGGGGATGCTGTTGGCTCCTCCTTCTTTCTCGGCTTCTGTGCCGACAACTCATTCTTTAGGATAGGACCTGTCCAACACCTGGCAAGCAGATTTCTAAAGAAACTCTAGATTTTTCATTAGTAATGGAGTTGACCGAAGCCAACTCCACAGATTCAATAGATAAACAATGTGCTTCTCCTCTCCTAGGGACTTGCATACCATCCTTGAAACGGAATGTCATGGTATCCTTGCCGACCCTTAATGTCAACGAGCCATTCGGGACATTGATGTTAATGCCGGCTGTTGCCATAAACGGTCGGCCAAGGAGAAGAGTGACATCTCCCCCTCCGGGTATCCATCACAACAAAGTCAGCAAGGATGGTAAAGAGGCCACAACGGACGATCACATCCTCAATTAATCCCCTAGGTAATTTGACAGATTTATCAGCAAACACTAGATGCATACTAGTCGGTTTCAACTTTCCTAGGTTTAATTTCTCATTCAGGCAATTAGGCATGACATTGATAGAAGCACCTAGAGCAACTAAGCTACGATCAATTTTAATACCATTGATGAAACAAGGTAAAGTAAAAGAACCGGGATCGGGACACTTAGCTGGGGGAGGTATGGGTGTCGTCTGGCTGTTGATAGTAGAGCATTCTTCCTTGAGGGAGACGGAAAATAACTCTCCCTTCTTCTTGTTCTTCGCAAGATCCTTCGCGACTTTTCCAACCTCTGGTATCATCTGGATAGCATCGGTGACTGGTATCTTGATCTTCATGTTCTTCATGACCGAATACCATCTCTCGTACTTGGTGTTGAGAGTCTTTAGCTTCATGGCCTTCAGATACGGAATCCGAGGCTGATATGGAGGAAGAGGTAGCGCAGGTGCTTGCTTTGTCAGGGGAGGCAAAGCAGTCACCTCTTTTTCTTCTTGATCCTCCTCCTCGATCTCTGGCATGTCAATGGTTATAGCATCAGGAACCATGACCGGGTCAGGAGTTGTAGGACTAGTCAATTGCTTCCTATTTCTTGTAGAGATCACCTTAACGTGTTCAGTCTTTGAATTAGGCGAGTGCACAACCCTAGAGATGAGGCTAGCAATGTTGTTGAGTTGATCTTTCAACCTCTGAAATTGAGCTGATTGACCTTGATTCAAGGCGTCTTGAGTTTTGAATTTTTCTTCGTGGTTGTCCAGCCTTGTCAAGATCAGGTCGAGCTTCTTGTCTAAATCAACCTCCCAAGTGTTTCCCGGCGCAGATCTCTGGGGTTGTTGTCCTCTGGTGAATCCAGGAGGGCCCTGGTAAGTTCTATTCATGTACTGATTCTGGCGATTGCCGGAATTTTATGGAGGTCTCTCTTGGAAGCTTCCTTGTTGTTGAGGAGGTTGCCTGAACAAACGGTAATCGGAGTAGTCTCTTTGATTGTTGGTGAAGCCTTGATCAATAAAATTCACTTCCTCTATAGATCAGACATCTGCTGTACCAAAATTCTTCTTTATGTGTTTCTGTACTTTGATCTTGATCTGATCTTCAAGGCTTGGTCGGCTCTTAGCTGCTTCAAACTATCTCTCCCAATTCCTGGACTTAGATGCACAGTTTGCAAAGTGAAGAAGAGCAGCCTCTGGTGTGAGTGCAGTGTAGTCTCCATCAGCTAAGGAGTTGACCCATTTAGCTGATTCTTCGTTCATCCCTCAGGCAAAGATCTTAGCTAGCTGTCTCTGCTCGAATCCATGATGAGGGCAATCGTAGAGGAGTTCTTGGAATTCGCTCCAAGCATCATACAAGCTTACTCCTTCCTTCTGAACAAATCTGGCAATGCTGTCCTTGTAAGCTGTCGTTCTTGAAGGAGGAAAATATTCCTCTACGAAGTCTTGCGCCAGATTATCCCAGTTTGTGAAGTGACCGGGTGGCTTGTTGTTAAGCCACCTATTGGCGGCGTCTTGGAGTTAGAATGGAAGGCTCGTAAGCATAAGGTGTTCTTATCGAGATTCCCACTCTTAAAAGTCTCGCACATGGAGAGAAAGTCCGCCAAATGTGTGCATGGGTTATCATGCGGCTTCCCTTCGAACTGAACATCCCTAGAGATCATTCCTAGGAAGGGGATCTTGATCTCATAGTCAGGATCGTCATCGTTGCGCGACATAGTGATGCTAGACCAAACGCTAGTTCGCGCTCGGTTTATTGTAATCCGCCATGGTGCGTTGAGTTGCCATTGCGGTAGGAGAAGGTAGAGGCGAATCTGAAGTAGTGGATAAAGCGGATGAAGATGAGGAGTTCTCCTTCAACTCCTCGATCTTAATAGGGGTAGGAGGTGTAGGCCGAATGATTCTGACTTGCTTCGGAACTCGCGGTTGCTTTGGTGGAGCGGAACTACCAAGCTTAAAC
The DNA here is from genome assembly GCA_034768395.1 of Linum lewisii. Lineage (NCBI taxonomy): Eukaryota > Viridiplantae > Streptophyta > Magnoliopsida > Malpighiales > Linaceae > Linum > Linum lewisii. The sequence continues at coordinate 24,786,226 of CM068304.1, forward strand.
AGAGAACGAGTGAGCGGGCGGTTCATAAACCTGTAAAACAACCTACAAGCAACAAAATCAAACATAACCGGCGTAAAATCAAAGTGTGATGAAATATGAAAGATGGAAAAGTAGAAGAATAAAATGCCAACTCTTCTTTCAAACAATATAAAAGAGTCCCCGGCAACGGCACCAATTTGATGAACGCGTTTTCACGCGTGTGTAGTCAAATAACTACCAAGCACAAAGCAAGATAGATCGTATTCCACAGGTCTCTTCTAATTGTCAACTCAAATATGATGGCAATTTACTCAGGTTTAACACAAGTTGTGCGTGGTGTGAGTTCCATGACTTTTAATCTAATAAAGCAGGAAATAAATCACAGAAAGATTAAAAGGTTGACTAACGAGAAGATAGATGAGCTAGATTTCGAATCCCCCTAAGATCACTAGAGCATTGGCAATCACAAGACCAGCGGTTTTCAATTCTAATTCATTCAGTTCTCAGACACCACCATAACTCCTAACCCTTAGGTTTAAGACTAGCGAACGTTCGCTCTATCCGATCTAACTTCCAAGATTAATTAACAGTCTATGCATTCACTTCTGCAACGGAGAACTAACTGGTGCAATTACTAGTGATTAATGAGTTAATCTAGCAACGGATTAACCATAACTGGTTCCTACGAGAGGCACACTCCAATGAATAGGTTAACTGGTTGAATTGATGTTCTAAACTAAGGCAAACGTTCGCTCTATCCATATCTTAACAAGAGACTAATCTAGGTGATCAAGAAAGACAAGTTTAAATGTTTTAAAGCAAGGAAGCTGTTTGGAGACTAACCCTAACTTAACACAAACCTAATCTAGACGATCAACCAGAAAGGAAACACAGGATCAACGAATCTAGTCTAGGTGTCAACTAGAAAAGAAACACAGAAAAACAATGAAGAACAAAACAACCACGCAAGAGAAACTGTCTGAACTTGAATCTAATTACCGCCGATCCGTGACCACTTTAAAGCCCCAGGTCAGTTAGGGTTCATCTAATCTAAGCTCTACGAGTTTAGCTACTCATATTCAATACAAGAGAATCGAAGACAAACAAAGAATACATCTCAGGTAGGGAGAACAGAGAAGAACTGTAAAACCTAATTTGACGACTCCGTGAAGCTTCAATCTCCTGAATCTTCAACTCCTAGCTCCGAGCTCTCCGAGATGGAAGGATGTCGTCACGATCTCTTCCGCGCTCTTCGAACTCTCTCTCTAACTCTCTAAGTTTGGAAATTAATCCAAGATTGAATGCCCCCAAATCTGGCTTCGAAAAGTCTATTAATACCCCCAAAAACCCTTTCCTTCTTGGAAAAGGCTGAAATTTCCCGTCTGGGGAGCTTACACGGCCTGTAAGCTCTAAAACGTAGCACTTTGAGTTTTTCTTCAAATCTGGTCCGTTTCTTGTGGTTTGGCCTTCTTCCTTCAACCCGGATCACTCCAATGAGCCTAGAATTACATGTCACTCAATGTTCCACTCCCGGTTTGATTTCCCAACGTCGGTTATTAACTAAAATACATAAAAATGTGTAAAACAACGTAAAACGGCTATAAAGGCCGAAAAAAAGAATAAACTCACTTAAAATCACCCAAACGAGATAAAATCATCACAAAATGTCGCTTAAATGAGGCTGATAATCACGTCAAATCGAGTGTCATCAGGCGGAGACCAGGAGCGCTTAGAAAAAGAGCGCCCTGAAATGGAACATCTAGAGAAGGGCTCGACTCCACCTGTCAAGAAGTCCGAGGGCGGAAAATGACGAAAGTTGATCCCCTGTCATGAGTTCGAGAAGAAGAGGAAAACAAAGGGCGGTTCTCATCCCTTGCCTGATACAAAGCGCCCTCGGGTCTCTACCGGCAAGTATAGTTTGGCTCGCCTTCCTGCCATGCAGCCCACGTTGCGTGGAAATAAGATCTTGACTAGGGCCGCCATCCAACTGGCAGTGGACTGGGATATCGACCATCCATGATTTGAAGACGGCGTCTGCAATTTGGCCATGGGTGCGCGGGTAAGTTGTATCCAGTGTTTTTTTTGTGTGTCGGTACTTATCCCTTCACCACCCATTGCAGCTTCCGGGAACCGCCGGTGCTCTCCTGGTGGAAGACTAGTCCTTGAGGGCAGAACAGCCTCGTAATGCTGAGGCCTTGGAGGTGAAACCGAGGGAGGCTCGAGCCGCCTCCTACGAATGGAAGGCCAACTACACCAGGGCTAAGTAGGAGATGGATGAGGACACGGCCTGGCTTCTGGTAACCACCTCTTACAAACTAGATCTAATCCTCCTTGTCCACGCTAATCAAGCTACTGGACATATGTTGGATCTGCAGGTTGAGGAAGAGAAAAGAGCCAAGGATCTAAGGGTGCAACAGCTTGCCCTTAGTAAGGTCGAGTCTGCTAAGAGGGGTCTGGCAGATCGGGTGACGGTGCTGGAGGGGTGATGTGACTTTATTTGGTGCATTTTAAGCCTTTGATCAGCCTAAGGATCTCCCATGTTTGATCTCATTTTGCCATGATTAATATGCTTTTATGGAAGTTTTATGCAAAGTGTTCTTTTGTTGCCCGATTGCCACTTTGAGGCCAATTCTATGTCTATTGGAGTTGTTTTCTTTTCATTTTCAGGTTTTGGCATTGAAGTATTGGTGACAAGGATCACGTAGGATCAAACGGGAGATCAATCGGAGCTAGGACGGAGGAGATATGGACGTTGCAAAATCGAAGAAAATATAACTTTCCTGAAGAAGTTTTCGGCGAGAACTCGAAAACTCTAAGCTTTTCGCGGACAGAAGAAACAGGAGACGGACTTTCGATTTATGAAGGAATTTTCGGCGAAAACCCTGGAGAGTTTTTGCCGAAAATATATGAAGGAATGTGCAGCCTCTCGGGGTTTTCAAAGACATTTTCGGCGAAAGAATTCCAGCCTTTTCCAGCACAGTATTTAAAGGGTGAAGCCGGTGAAAATTAAGGGAACAATTCATTAATTTTAGAACAACACAGCCTTCGACAACCCTTTCTCTCAACTTTGAATATCTCTCTCCCATCACCAATCCATCATCAACCCTAGAGCAAGGTGCAAATTGGAGTGAGGAGCTTGGGTTGAAGCCCACAACCTAGGGGAGAGGAGCTTGCAAGAGGAGGATTGCCATGGTGTTCTTGGTGATCATCTTTCTTTCTCTTTCCTTCATTTCCTTGGCCATGTGTGGCTGATTTCCTAGGTTTCCTTGGATTGATAGATAGTTGTGCTATGATAGAGGTTGATTGTACAAATATGGCATGATTGATCTTGGATTGTAAGAAGATGATCTCTAGACTTGTTGTTAATTCCATTGATGGCTATGGCTTGATTGGTCTATTATTTGTGATGTAATGCATGAGAGTGCTTAGATTACATGGATTGTAGGTCTAGGGATTGAAGAGAGTTTGTTCTAAGAGATTAGATCATCTCAATTCAACCATAGTTGCATGATTTCTCACTTGTGCATTTTATCGAACACTTGGTGTGCATTAGGTTTTTCATTCAATTGAACTTTGATTAGTCTTTTGATGATTCTCTTGGTGTTAAGACATTGACATGAGAGTGTGGTGTCTAGCCTAGTGGTCATAGACTCATAGGAGAGGGTTTTGTAGCTTGGCATTTCATCAAACACCTTTAATGCATCCTTAGTCACTTAGCTTGAGAGCGAGAGCCTAGGTTGAGTGGTTCTAGGATAGGGATTTAGTGCGACGAGAGTGCATTGAGTCTATAGAAGGGATTTACGTGGTCATTCGATTGCAACCTCGATCATGTTTGGCTTGTTTGTGCTTTTGTTCCTCTTGAGCATGATAAATCTATCTTTCCAAGTGAACCTCCTTTACCTTTGATTTGCACCATTTTGCTTTGCTTTCTTGTTTAGTTTCCTTTATGTTTTCATTTCCCTTTTCAAACTAAAACCAATTTCAAAAGAATAGACCGTCCATGAACCGTGTGAGTATTAGCTTTTGAGAGAGCCCTCGTGGAATACGACCTTGATAGTTGTGAGTTGAATCTTGCACGTCAAGGGAGAATGGGCCAACCTCTCCAAGAGCCTTGATATGATCCAACAATGCTGCCGTGATGCCAACCGGTACTCCTACACCCCACTCGGATCCCCTGGCCAAGGCAGGACCCTAGGTCCTCACAAGAAGCATATAGAGCCTAGGGCAGGCCATCTTCAAGCCCTAAAGCCAAGGTACGACATGAAATATTGACTAAGGCCTTCCCTTGCAGGTAGAAAGACTCCAAGAGATGGAATGCTATTCCAGGCAATTCTGTTGGCCGAGGATATAAGCCCTAACACTAAAGAAAAGCCTCAGCCTGCTCCTAGCCTGACCTCCAGGAGCTCTGAAGAAGAAGTTGGTCCCTTGAGTGACCCTCTGGAAGCATTTCTGGAGTACAGAAGGAAGAGAGCCCAAGAATACTTGGCCTGGAGAGGAGAGCTTCCAAGGATTGACCCTGAGCCGAGCCATGAGAAGAATTGGAGTCCTTGGCCCCGGGGCATGACACTTAGACTGACCCCAACCCCGGAGAGCTACATCAGGAGCTTCTTGGAGGCCTACCTGAAGCTTAAAGAAGAAGACCCAAGCAGAAATGGAGAGGGCCTGAGGAAAAGCCAGTCCCGAGCCCTAGACCGGCAGCCGGACCGATCCGAGGGATCCCATGAAGCCGGCCAAGAAGAACGGGCCTCTTGGGCAAGACCCTTGCCCCTGGACCAGCCTGGCGCACCAGGCCCCGCGACCGCCACCCGTATCAGGCCCGGCGCCAGACCGGACAAGCCCACCGAGACGCCACCTTAGCCAATCGGCCCGAGCAGCCGAATTCGACCAAATTAGGGTTTTTGACCTAATTTAGGTCTTTTATTCTGCTTTAAAGACTTCAACTATTATTTTATGTTTTATTCCTTTTTAGTAGGATTATTTAGGGATTTTAGGATTCTTTTTAGGAATAGGACTCTTTATTTTATTCTTATTTAGGAAGTAGTCTTTAGGGAGGAGAGCTTGTTCCCTCACTTATATAAGGAGGCCACCGGCCACCCTTTGTAAACGAAAACTTTTTGAAATAAACAACCCCTTTATAGAACTTTGTTCTTGAAACCCTTATTGTATTTGCACATTGCAATACTGAAGGATCGACTTATCGTCAGAAGCATCCATCTTCTGAAGTGGCTTCATCGACTTGATACTTCTGGTTCCTAGCTCTTTATAGCTAGCGGGTCAAAGTCATCTCTATCCAGGTTCCCGACGGTTTCTACCTCGTTGCACGATCATCAACTTGTGGTGTTTCAGGGTCGTCTGCCCACGGTTGCAGTGGTTCACATCAAGCCTGGAGGACCAAACCACCGCCTTGGCGACCGCCGAAGAATCCCTGAAGGCCCTAAAACCGGATGCTGATAAGGCCATCTAGAAGCAGGCGACCAAAGAGCTAGGCGAGCGGATGCAAGTGGTCATTGACACCGCCCTTGCTGCTATCCGTCATGAGCTCCGCTGGGGAAATCCTGATTGCGCTTGGGATCAGGATCAGATGTTCTGCTCTGCTTCCAAGAGGCTGAGGGCTCGGGAGTATCACGAGGAGTCCGCCAACTCTCAAGTGATCCCGAAGGCAAGGCGAGACCAGCTACTGCAGGAAGCCTTTGTGGAGGTGAGCCAACACCATAAAGAGCTGAAGAAAAGCCCAAAGCGAACAAGGATAAGGAGAAAACGGACAAGGCTGGGTCTTCTAGTGGGAAACCATAGGGTCGTTGACTCTGTTATGTTGTTGTAACTTTCTTGTGTTCCAATTGCGTGTAAACAATCCGCCCTTCACTGGGTTTTATATTATCATTGTTGTGTATCTTCTTTGCCTTGTCGCTGCTTTATACATCATTGTTTTTATTAATCATGGCTGTTCGAGGGCGCTTCCTTCGCGTGGCACAGTTTCGTCTTGAGTGCGGGCTCGGAGTTGGATTTTTGTGAGCGAATTCCAACTTGCTGAGGGTGTTTAGGTTGAACCTGTGAGCGATTTGGGACGCCAAAACTGTGTAAGTTGACTTGAATCTGGATTCCTCCTTGGGGAATCCGAGCTCATCGAGGGTGATCGAGCCGAACCTGGGGGTGGTTCAGGGCATTGAACCCTGATAGGTGAATCGAGAGTTGGATTCGTCCTTGGGAAATCTGAACTCATCAAGGGTGATCGAGCCCAACCTTTGGGTGGTTAAGAGCGTCGAATATGTGTAGGCGATTTGAGAGCTGGATTCCACCTTGGGGAATCCAAACTCGTCAAGGGTGATCGGGCTGAACCTATGGGCAATTTCAGGGCGTCGAACCCCAATAGGCGGGTTGGGCGTTTCAGATATGCACCGCAATTACATATATATATATATATATGTGTGCGTGTATATATATATATATATATTTCTTTGTTGTTAGAGATGTGCGCCCTAGGGCTGACTACAAAAGGAGAACAAAAACAAAGGTCCCAAAAGCATAGCTACAACATTGCTACTCCTCTGTTCCTTCTTTGGTGCCATACTTCCTCAAGTGCATAGAGTTCCAGGTCTTGTGTATAGGTTCTCCGGTTGGGTGTTGCAGCTTGAAAGTGCTTGGGCCGACCACTTCTCAAATCTTATATGGTCCCTGGTGAACGCCCGGTCGTTGGTCGGGATTCAACCAAATAAAAACTACTAATGCTAAGAAAAAGCGTATAGCAGATCGTATTCCGAGGGCTTTCTATGATTGGTTACTTCAGAACTAGCAAAATAGTCGAAGGAAAACACGTTGTGCGTGGTGTGAGTTCCACGACTTCTACTTCTTAAGCAATGCAGAAAAATTAAAAAGATTAAACTAAAGCAGATTGAGAATTAGGGTTTGAAAACAAGGATGACAGACGAACTTAGACTTTGAATCCCCCTTCGTTCCCCAGAGCATTGGCAATCAACAGATCAGCGGATTTCAATTCTCATTCAATCAATTACTAAGACACCACCATAACTCCTTACCCTTAGGTTTAAGACCGGCGAACGTTCGCTCTATCCGTTCTAACTACCAAGATTAACTAGCCGCCCGGGTACGGTCGCCTCTCGCAACGACTTAATTAATTGGTGTGATTACTCGTGATTAATGAGTTACTCTTGCAGTGAATTAACCCTAACCGGTTCCTACGAAAGGCACACTCCAATTATAAGGTTAATTGTTCAATTCGATGTTCTAAAGTAAGGCGAGCGTTCGCTTCTATCCTTAGCTTAACCAGAATCTAATCTAGGTGATCAATCCAGACAAGAAACATGAACAATGAAGAACGAATCAAACATGAAAAAGAACTGATTGAATTTCAAATCTAATCACCGCCGATCCGTGACCGCTTTAAAGCCCTGGGTCACTTAGGGTTCATCTAGTCTAAGCTCTAACGAGTTTAGCTACTCATGATCATTATAGAAGAAACAAAGACAAAGAAAGAGTTCATCATTCAGAGGAAGAACAGAAAAGAATCTGAAAAACCTAATTCAGACGACTCTGACAGACTCCGATCTTCGGTAATCTACACTCCTAGCTCCGGTTCGTCGAGGTGGAAGGGATGGCGTCACGATCTCTATCCGGCTCTTCAAACTCCAACTCTTCGCTCCAGAACTTGAGAGGATTCTGATTCGAAAAGTTGTGTTTTTCCAATTATGATTGTATCGAATGCCCCTTCTGTTTTGGGCCGCCGGGTTAAGTATTTATACTTAACCCTAACTGATCCAGAATAGTGTATTATTTTCACCGAAAATTCCTTAAGAATTTCGGTGAAAATTCTTTTGTGTTCGGGAGTGCTTTCTCTGCCTTGTATTTTCGGTCCGAAGAGTACAATGTTTTCGCCGAAGATGTCCTTTGACTCGGCACCAGTTGAATGCACTAATATTTTTGCCGAATATGCAAGCTCAATTTCGGCGAAAATCTCTTTGTACTCGGGCAGGATTTTGTTTGACTTTGACTGGCTCCTTGGGTCGATTCCGGTTTGATTCCTCAAGGTTCCTACGCCTTAGACACTTCCATGGCTACTCTATTTGACGGCAAAAACCTGTGCTAACATAAAAACACTAGAAAACCATCAAATAGACCCGAAACGGGCCAATGTAACACAAATGGCACGAGATAGGGCAATCGATTGAATATTTGTTATTCTACCCTAAAAATCATGTCTTAAGCAAAGAAATGTCGCTTAAATGAGGCTGATAATCACGTCAAATCGAGTTTCATCAAATACCCCCCACTTAAGCTTTTGCTTGTCCTCAAGCAAACTGAATAGAAATGCTCATGTTCATAAATGATAAGATCGATTAAACTGGAGCTCAATCAAACACAATGAATTATTAGACAGATCGATCCTAGAACAAGAAACCTAACATGCATACAGATCAGCCAAACTACCTGGTCTCACTAATAAACTGCACACGACAAGTAATTAGCAACCAATTATGCACGAATTTGACCTGACCGACCAGACTCCTCACACAGGATGTATATAGTACAATGGGAACTCTCACTCTCTGTGTTTAGGGATGTGTTTCTGCTCTCGATCATTTTCTGTTACCGAATTCTGTCATAGGTTTGCATTTCGACCACATCTCCACCACTGTGACAACACGAGTATCTAGTCAAGAAGGACTTCCCTGCTAGGACCGTAATGAAATCTACACTACTCGGGTTTATAATGAGATGGATGATGGGGATGAATGATGATGGCTTTGGTGCGGTGTAGCTTTCGACTAACTTCCCTCGAATCTAATCTATGGCTTCCTACCGTCTAACCAAACACGGGTGGAATAATGAACGCTCGTCCTATGATACCCTCAAGCAACCTAGCACTTATTCTTTTTCTTTTTGCACAATTTTTTTTTCTTTACTTTCTTTTGAACTTTTCTTTTGACTTCGTTCTTCCATTTGTAGGGAGAAGAACGTTTTATTGAACTACACTTTGAACTTTTTCTGATTTTCTTTTTCTTCATTTTTTTTCGAAATTTTTTTCTCTTTTTCTTTCTTTACTTACTTTTTTTTCTTTTGTGCCGATTTTTCTTTTAGTTGCTAGAGGGGTTTACACGTCTGGACATATTAGCTAAGATCACCTGTTTAATGGCTATAGGCAGGTTACCACAAACCGACTTCCGGTAGGTCAATCTAGAACTACAACCACAGGGGATCAACGGGGAATGAAAGAAATGGGAAATGGCTGTAATGTATTATCGAACCGAAAGAACAGGCCAAGCTCAAGGGTCTAAACCTAGTGGATTTATCGTTTGGTAGGCTATCTGGCTTAGTAGCTGAATCTAGGTGCCCCTATCCTTCTAGAACTCGTGTCATCGTGTGGTCTCGAGTAGGTCTCATGCAAATTCTAACTCATTCAAGTAAACAGAAAACCACTCAGAAAGAATTTAAAATTGCAAGTTACGTGCAATGGATCAAAAGCTCACAGTTGGCTTGCTAGTCGGATTCGGTCATTTTCATGCAATCAAGGCTACAAACTACAAGTGTGATTTTCAAATTCTGTTCTGACCAGGCAATTTAGCATCAAAGCATACAAGTTGGTTCTCAAGTTCTAGGTTAAGCAGTCTAAGCATCATTATGAAAGTTTGAACAACAACTTAACATCAAAAATCAAGAACTGAGCCATTCTAATGCTAGAGAGACTGGAATGGAATCACGAGGCACACATAAAACACAATCAAGGGCAATCAAGTTCATGCAAAGGGAGCACGGATTCAGAGAGCGGAGGGAAGTGTAACAAAACCTAAAGCAAAGGGAGTCTACCGATTGCCTACAAAACAAAAACAAATGAAACATAAAAAGGAAACCGGGACAAGTGTCCCGGATCCACACAGAAAAAAGTTGGACCGAAATCTGAAAAGAATAAATAAAAAGAAGACACCAGAAAATGAATACAACCCGATCACTGCTGGTCCAGTGAGCCGGGAGGTGGAAAGTGGAGAAATTCGCCGAGCTGGCGTTGCCACGCCATCTGTGCCTCATATCGCCGATCGGCGCTGCGCATAAGTTGCTGCATAATAGTCCACCGCGCCTCTTGAGTGGCGTTGTCGGTGATGCGCCACTCCTGCAGTCGCTCGTATAACTCTCCAACATCCGCGGGGTGCGGTCGGGGCTGATGAGTAGGCGCCGGATATGGATCTGGAATGTGCGGCGGCGACTGGTGATCATACCCTGCCTGATGATGTGGTGAGGGTATGTAATCTTGGAATTCTGGTGGCGGCTGCGGCTGCTGCTCCTCAGCATCATCTTCTTCCTCCGACTCGACCACAGGCTGGAGTGGAGGATCAGCTGCTACATGGGGACCGAGGTCGAGTTCTAAATCGTACTCAACCGCCAAGTCTCCTCCAACGGTCCTAACTGGATGTCGTGGAATGTGCGGGCCATATTCATGGCTGATGCCGAAAGAGATGATGAGCTGTCCTATGAAGTTGCCCCCCAAGAGTTTGCGGGATGGCGTCTTCCTCTTGGTCATCTGGCGGAAGATGCGAGCAAGTACCCAACCGGGGTGGAGAGGGTAGCTCTCTCGGATGGCTCGGAGAAGCATGAGCTCCTCCTTGAGGATATGGTGGTGATCCTTGTCTCGGACATATAAAAGTGACCTCCGCCAAACCATATGAATAAATTTATAGAGCGGGTAAGAGAGAGACTAAACTGAGTTGCTCACCCCGAGGCGATCTCCAGGTACGCCTGTCATGTGGCTCCAGAGCGCGTTGTACTCCTCGTCGTCATCATCTTCTCCCCGACCGAGGTGATGATCGTGATAGTGCTCGTAGGGGATGCCGAGATGAGCGGCAAACTCATTGTAGGTGAGCTGCCTGTACACCCCACCAAGATAGAAGGTGATCACCTTCTGGCGTTGCTTCCTCTTGTGCTCATCCAGATCAAAGGTTGCCCAGAACTCCTGGAGGGCAATGTCTGGGAACTCGGCGGCGATGGTGGTCAGCTCGAGGAGACCAGCCGGTGCTAAGGCGTCATGCACGTTCCGGTGGTAGTCCTCATCATGATCGTGCAGGGACTCCATGGAGAGAGGGCGCACATCAGCTCCCCGAACGTGCTGAATCTTCTGGAAGCACTCGAAATAGAAATCCGGTAGACGGGCGATGGTGGGATGGTATCCAGCCCGGCGAGGGAGTGCAGGTGGTGGACCCAGAACAGCAGGTGTGACGGGAGCGGCAGCTCCTGAGCTCGAGGCACCATCAAGTCGCGCCTTAGTCCTGCGCTCATAAGTGGTGTCCCTAAAACCAGAATGAAACCAGATTAGTCAACCAAAACCTTACCCCACACTTAGTAGAAAAACTCAATTTCACAAAGAAATGAGGGAAACTAAGTGGGGTAAGCAAAGCGGAGTAACCGGTAATCATAGACAGTAAAATACATACTTAGGAACAGCCAGAATCAGATAAGCACAATCAGAGTTCAAAAAGTCAAACCGACATTTTGAAAGTCAACTTTTAAGCATATTGAACCCTAATCATGGCAAGACTATCATAACTTGGAGAATGACGGTAAAATATGATCTCATATGGCAGCATAAAAATATGAACGAGAATGAACACATCAGACAGCCAAATGATCACAACAATTCAAAGTCAAACCGACATTTCTCACAAAAGTCAGCATTACAAAGAATTAATTGTATGCATAGCAACACATGATCAAATGATATGGCAATTAAGCACGGAACTCCCTAAGCATCCTAGAACAGTTCTATAAGTTCAGTTAATCCTAGTTCACACGAAACAATCGGCACGCAAAACGAGGCAAACCGAAAAGTCAACCGAAAGTCAACCCTGATGAAATTCAGCAATCTATATGTCAAAAGATTCGTATCGAAAAGTTCTACAATTTACCTTGAAGTCATGATTGCTAAAAATGAACGAGTTGAGAGGAATCGGTGAAAAACGTTAAAAACGAGGGTTTCGGAGAACTGGAGCTGCACAGCTCCGATTCGAACGTTCTAGGGCTCGTTGGGATCGGACAAGGGAGGGGGAGGGGGCGGTCGGCGATGGCGGCAGCGGTGGGTTACGACGGCGATGGCGGTTTGAAAATGGGGGCGGCGATTTGAAGAAAACAAAAAGGGGAGGGTTTTCGGCTCTTTTGAACGAAAATGAAAGAAGGGAAAAGAGAGGATAAGGTCGGGTTTTTTAAAGGAATAGTGGTCCAATTTTTAAAATTATTTTCGGCGAAAATGGAAAAGTGATTTCGCCAAAAATTTCAGTTTAAATGCATTGCTGGATTTTCGAAGGCGGTTTCGCCGAAAACAGGAACACGGTTTCACCGAAAATATCAGTTAAAATGGTTTCGCCGAAAACAAAAACTTTTCAAACCGAAAACAATGAACAGGAAGAACGGGTTTGAAATTCGAAAATCAGTTTCGCCGAAAACAGGGGTGGTTTCGCCGAAAATTTTGAACTGTTCGGGTTTAAAATATTTTCATAAATCCGGCCAACTTCAGAAAATCACAGTTAAATCCACAAAAATCGGAACGACCTCAATCAACTCGCGACTGACTCTATGACACACAGACTCTACACGAAAAATAATAAATCAAACAAACTGACACTTTTGGCTCCCCCGAACCGACTCTAAAATACCAAGTTCAACAAAAAGTAAAACAGGCTCCAGCCGTGGGTTGCCTCCCACGAAGCGCTCTCTTATTAACGTCCTTGAGCTGGACGATACCTGGACGGTATTAGGAGACATCCCAACTCAGATTCTCCTTCACGCTCGCGTCAGAGTTCATGAAGTACAGCTTCGGGACTTCTCCGGTAAGCGTGAATCTCTTCCCGTTCGCATGTAGTAGCTTGGTACGTCCGTCGGGGAGATGATCAACGAACTTGAATGGTCCGAACAGTTCTCTGGAGAGATCATCTTTCTTGAGTGTGACGATGGAAGGCATGAGGACTGTCGGTTTCTCCTTTTCTTTAATCTTTGGCTTGGTATCACCAGGATCGGTGATCGTTAGTACTTCCTTAGGAGACGCTTTCGGCTTCTCCTTTCATACTTGTTCCGGCGCCGGTTTCTCGGAACGAAATGGTGGTGCAGTTGGCTCGATGGAAGATGGTGGAATTTTTGGTCTCCAGACCATTTGGGTCTTCGTCTTCTTGTTCTTTCCTCGAGGTCTGCTCGGTGGTTTAGAAGAGGCTTACAGTTCCTTCTTCTTCTTAAGTGGCTTCTGAACCGATATTTCTGGCTTCTTCTTCATAACCTGGTTAATACCTGCAGCAACAACTGATCTAGAGACACTGGAAGAAGCATTAGTAACGGAGTTGACCGGAGTCAACTCCACAGTTTCAACAGCTAGGCAGTGAGATTCTTCATTCCTAGAGTCATATTTCATGCCATCTTTGAGACGGAACGTTTTCGTTTCTTTACTGAATCTTAAAGTTAAATAACCATTTGGAACATTAATATTCATTCCAGTAGTAGCCATGAAAGGTCGACCTATGAGGATAGTAGCATCACCTGTACTAGTATCCATAATCACATTATCAGCTAAGAACGTGAACGGACCACATTTAGTGACAACGTCTTTAATCTCTCCTTTAGGGGTTTTAAGCGATCTATCAGCAAAGACGAGTTGCATACTAGGCGGTTCAAGTTCTCCTAGGTTTAACTTTTCATATAGACTCACAGGCATAACATTAACAGATGCTCCTAGATCAACTAAGCAACGTTCAATCTCAACATCATTAATGACCAAAGGCAAAGTAAAAGAACCAGGATCAGATAACTTAGCTGGATATGGAGAAACAGGTTTCTTAGCACGAATGTCAGGATATCCTTCCTTGTTCCCCTTCATGCCAGTCTCGATCCTTGCGTTTGGCAGCAATGCTCTAGGAAAAGGAGGCTTTACGACGTACGGTGCAAGAGGAGGATCCTCCTTAGGTGCCGGTTTCTGTTCTTCTTCTTCCTCTTCTTCCGGAGTTTCAGCGATCCTGCATAAAACAGAATAAGCATCAGCAATTAAGTTCAGGAGTTTTCGAGCAGTTACCATTTTAGCCTGTTCTTTTCTCGGGTTTGGCTCTGTCTGGCTTGGAAGCTGGCCAAATGGTCGACCAGATGCTAGCATGCTCGAGATGTTGTTCACGACTTGCTCAATTCTTTGTTTAGATGCTATTTGTTCTTGATTGAGAAGAGCTTGAGCCTTGAACTGACTGTCATGATCATCGAGTCTGGTGATGATCAGGTCGAACTTCTTGTCTACCTCGTTATCCCTTGTGTTCCCCGATGTAGATCCCTGAGGTTGTCTGGACTGACAGTAGTCAGGGTAGCCCTGTTGACTATTGGTGAAGCCCTCATAAATGAAGTTCACCTCTTCTACCGAGCAAGCATTGATTTTCTTCAATCGCTCCTGGACTTCTGCTTCAATAAGCTCTTCTATTCTCCAATGTCTCTTAGCTCCTCCGGTCTCCTTGAGCCTTGAGATGCTGTTCCTATAGGCAGTGGTTCTGGAAGAAGGGGAGTATTCCTCTATGAATCCTTGAGCGAGATCCTCCCAGTTGGTGTAGAGACCGGGTGGCCTGCTAATGAACCATCTCTTTGCGGCGCATCGGAGTGAGAATGGGAAGGGCTCGAAAGCAGAAGGTATCCTTATCGAGGCTCCCACTCTTAAAGGTTTCGCAAAAAGGAAGAAAATCCGCCAAGTGTGTGCATGGATTATCATGAGGATTTCCTTCAAACTGTAGACCCCTCGAGATCATTTCCGAGTAGGTGGTCTTGATCTCATAGGCAGGATCGTCTTCATTGCGCGGCACAAAGATGGGAGACCGAACACTAGCAGCCATCGTGGTAGGGAAAGGTGGAGCGGAAGTGATTTACTTCTGAATTTTCTTATCCTGCAAAGGACAAAAATAAACACAACCGGTGTAGAATCAAAGTGGGTGGAAAGATGAAAGATGGAAAGTAGAGGAATAAATTGCCAGTTCTTCTTTCAACAATCAAAAGAAGTCCCCGGCAACGGCGCCAATTTGGTGAACGCCCGGTCGTTGGTCGGGATTCAACCAAATAAAAACTACTAATGCTAAGAAAAAGCGTATAGCAGATCGTATTCCGAGGGCTTTCTATGATTGGTTACTTCAGAACTAGCAAAATACTCGAAGGAAAACACGTTGTGCGTGGTGTTGAGTTCCACGACTTCTACTTCTTAAGCAATGCAGAAAAATTAAAAAGATTAAACTAAAGCATATTGAGAATTAGGGTTTGAAAACAAGGATGACAGACGAACTTAGACTTTGAATCCCCCTTCGTTCCCCAGAGCATTGGTAATCAACAGATCACCGAATTTCGATTCTCATTCAATTAATTACTAAGACACCACCATAACTCCTTACCCTTAGGTTTAAGACCGGCGAACGTTCGCTCTATCCGTTCTAACTACCAAGATTAACTAGCCGCCCGGGTACGGTCGCCTCTCGTAACGACTTAATTAATTGGTGTGATTACTAGTGATTAATGAGTTACTCTTGCAGTGAATTAACCCTAACCGGTTCCTACGAAAGGCACACTCCAATTATAAGGTTAATTGTTCAATTCGATGTTCTAAAGTAAGGCGAGCGTTCGCTTCTATCCTTAGCTTAACCAGAATCTAATCTAGGTGATCAATCCAGACAAGAAACATGAACAATGAAGAACGAATCAAACATGAAAAAGAACTGATTGAATTTCGAATCTAATCACCGCCGATCCGTGACCGCTTTAAAGCCCTGGGTCACTTAGGGTTCATCTAGTCTAAGCTCTAACGAGTTTAGCTACTCATGATCATTACAGAAGAAACAAAGACAAAGAAAGAGTTCATCATTCAGAGGAAGAACAAAAAAGAATCTGAAAAACCTAATTCACACGACTCTGACAGACTCCGATCTTCGGTAATCTACACTCCTAGCTCCGGTTTGTCGAGGTGGAAGGGATGGCGTCACGATCTCTATCCGGCTCTTCGAACTCCAACTCTTCGCTCCAGAACTTGAGAGGATTCTGATTCGAAAAGTTGTGTTTTTCCAATTATGATTGTATCGAATGCCCCTTCTGTTTTGGGCCGCCGGGTTAAGTATTTATACTTAACCCTAACTGATCCGGAATAGTGTATTATTTTCGCCAAAAATTCCTTAAGAATTTCGGCGAAAATTCCTTTGTGTTCGGGAGTGCTTTCTCTGCCTTGTATTTTCGGTCCGAAGAGTACAATGTTTTCGCCGAAGATGTCCTTTGACTCGGCACCAGTTGAATGCACTAATATTTTCGTCGAATATGCAAGCTCAATTTCGACGAAAATCTCTTTGTACTCGGGCAGGATTTTATTTGACTTTGACTGGCTCCTTGGGTCGATTCCAGTTTGATTCCTCGAGGTTCCTACGCCTTAGACACTTCCATGGCTACTCTATTTGACGGCAAAAACCTGTGCTAACATAAAAATACTAGAAAACCATCAAATAGACCCGAAACGGGCCAAGGTAACACAAATGGCACGAGATAGGGCAATCGATTGAATATTCGTTATTCTACCCTAAAAACCATGTCTTAAGCAAAGAAATGTCACTTAAATGAGGCTGATAATCACGTCAAATCGAGTGTCATCAGTCCCTCCCAGTTGACGTTCAACTTGCCTTGCTGGGGATTGGCTGGAAAACCTTCCTAACCACCTAGTCACCTTCTTCTAGGTAATGAGGGCGGAGATGAGCCTTGTATCATCTGGCTAACTGGGCTATTTCTACCTAGCATCTTCCCATCGCTCCTTGATCATGTCCAGGTTCCTATCTAGCGTTGCATCATTTTCTTCAAAGTTGAAGTGTTGTACTATGAGACTTGGTTGGTTGACCTCTACATGTAATACGCCCTCCGTCCCATACACCAGCGTGTAGGGTGTTTCATCATTGACAGTTTTGTACGATGTCCGACGGTTCGGTGTCACTCATCGGATGTCTACCTCGTACCACCCTCAAACTAGTGGTCAAGCCGAGGTGACGAATAGCGAACTTAAGAGAATTTTGGAGAAAACTGTCGATCAATCACGAAAAGATTGGTCGACAAAGCTTGATGATGCTCTATGGGCCTACCGTACGGCTTATAAGACCCCTATAGGCACTACTCCCTATAGGATGGTCTATGGTAAAGCTTGCCATTTGCCGGTAGAGCTTGAGCACCGATCTCTTTGGGCGTTGAAATTTCTAAACCTTGATATGATTCTCGCAGGAGAAGAGCGTAAGTTTCAGGTACATGAGCTCGAAGAGTATCGCCATCATGCATATGAGAGTGCTAAGCTATACAAGGAGAGGACGAAGCTCATTCATGACTCCCGATTGAAGCCGGGCAAGGATTTCAAAGTTGGTGACCAAGTCCTCCTATACAACTCTCGGCTCAAGCTTTTTCCTGGGAAATTGAGATCTCGTTGGTCCGGACCATTCAAGGTAACTCAAGTATTTCCTTATGGCACCGTCGAGGTAATTTCTCCATCCCAAACCGAGCCTTTTAAGGTGAATGGCCATCGACTTAAACAGTATGTGGTTAATGATACTATTGGTGCGGTTGAGGTTTTATCCTTGGTTATGCCTTGAGTGCTCTTGGTTTCGTCTAGCTAGAGACGTTAAAGAAGCGCTTCATGAGAGGCAACCCATGTTATCTTTACCTTTTCGCTTTTATGTTTTTGTGTTGGTTTAGTTCGTTGAATAGGATGTTGGCAAGCACTTAGGCAGATCACTCTTCACAATGTGCGTCATGGGACTCTTCCTCTACTTTGGCTTCCTATGCTTCTCTACCAACGCGGTAACTTCGTTCCACCTTACCTTCTCTCTCTTGATCATTGAGGGCAATGCTCATGTTAGTCGTAGGGGGGAGTTTGAGGTTTGGTGTGAATATTTGTCGGTAGAAGTCCAATGTTATGCTTTCATGATTTGCATGATCTTGATTGAATGTCAAATTCCTCTTTCGTAGAATCATTTGGTCCTTGACTTTTAGTGTTTAATTGACTTCAAGCTTTCACAATGACGTTTAAACTGTCCTACTTAGAACCTATAACCAGCATGTTAGAGCTAATATCAAATGAGTCTAGGCCAGAATAGAGATTTTATCACTCTTGTATGTTGGTTGATTGGTTTGATACGTGTTTTTGTACCACTCGATAACACCGGTCTAAGATGATGAAGGCAATCAGAATTTTCACCCCTTTTCCATGTTTTTCTTTCCCTTTTTGGTCCCTCGTGATTGTGGCTTGAGACTAGACAGAATCCAATTCGAAATCTTGCGTGGAAGTTGTAAGGGGCTAAGGATCACGTGGCTAGTTGTGAAGAGGAATGTCAAAAGAAAATGCTCAAAAGAAAAGAAAAGAAAAGCTAGGCAAGCTCGGCACCTAAGTGAAGTGTCGGGTTGAGCACTAGCAAAGGCAAAAGCTGTGAGCTAGGCAGGTTCAACACCTAAGTGAAGTGTTGGATCGAGCACTAGTATGCAGTAGATAAAAAAGAGAAGAAAAAGAACAGAGAAAGAAAAAAAAAGAGTTCTCAAATGTAGCCCTTGATCCTAGCCAGAGTTTGTAAAGTGCGGATCTAGAAGCGGATGAAGTCGAGTCGATAGCCACATCATGATCACTCATCACTCTCAAAAATTCTTCTACCCCCGCCCTATCCGTTCCATTTCCCGAGTTCAAGTCCTTTTAATTAGAGTTGGTGTTGTCGTGATCGGTTTTTCTGTGTCCCAATTAACCACTACTTGAAGTGTGCAGATATTAGTGAGGTCTAGACTTGTTTGGTTGACGTTCTGGCACGTGTAGGTTAAATTAGTTCGTGGAACAGTTTAAGCCAAATTGTTATCGTTTGAATCTCAATGTGACCGATCTTGTCATTTGTGGACTTGGATGTTTTCTAATTCATTTGCTTGAGGACAAGCAAAGCTTAGTCGTAGGGGAATTTGATGTGACTATATTTAGTGCATTTTAAGTCCACAATTAGCCTAGGGATCTCCCGTGTTTGATCTCATTTTGCTATGATTTATAGGCTTTTATGGATGTTTTATGCAAAGTGCCCTTTTGTTGCCCGGTTGCCACTTTGAGGCCAATTCTATGTCTATTGGAGTTGTTTTCTTTGCGTTTTCAGTATTTGGCATTGTAGTACTGGTGACAAGGAGCACGTAGGATCAAACGGGAGGTCAATCAGAGCTAGGACGGAGGAGATATGGACGTTGCAAAATTGAGAAAAATGCACAGTTTCATACTTAAGTTTTCGGCGAGAACCTTATAGTTCTCGCCGAAAACTCTCGGCGTGTGCAAACAGTGGAGTCCAGGAAGCTGACGCTCGATTTATGAAGAACTTTTTGGCGAAAACTTCCAAAGTTTTTGCCGAAAACCCATGAAGAAATGGCGAGCTGCTCGGTTATTTGTGAAGGAATTTTCGGCGAAAATTCCACAAGTTTTCGCCGAAAACTTGAAGCAAAATCAGCATATTATATAAAGTGGAGGCGGTGAAAATTTTAAAGGGAATTTTTATTAAGTTGACAACACGTCCGCCATTCTCTCTCAATTTTTACAATCGTCGATCATCTCCTTATCTCTCAACCAAACACCATCCCTCCTCCTTTGTTGATCAACTTGAAGATCAAGGATCTAAGTGAAGTCATCCATAGCTTGGATTGGAGCTTGAAGAGCCAAGTAGGAAGATCCTCTATGGAAGTAAGGATGGTCTCCTCTACTCAATTTCAGGTTTCTTCCATGGTTATGCTAGGCTAAGCTTAGGTTTAGTTTAGTGGGGGATGGATCAAGCTAGGATAGGTGATTGATTGTATGGATTGAGTTTCTCTTAGCCATTTGTGTAAGATGATGATCCTAGACCTTGTGCTTTGTAGCCATTAGAGCTTGATTTGTTCTTTTGGTATTGTTTATGTCTTTCAATACATGAGAATGATTGATTGATGTTGATCTAAGGTTGTAGGATTGTAATTGGATGATTTGAGAGATTGGATTATACAATTGCAACCATTTTGAGCTTGTTTTTTCTTGTTGACATTTTATCAAACACTTGGTGTGCATTTGGTTTTCTTTCATTTGAAGGTTGAAAGACCCTTTTGATTGCTAGACTAGTGTTATATGATTGACATGAGAGTGTCTTGCATCATTTGCCTTGTGCTAGATGAATGTTAGCATAGAATTCAAGTGTTGAGCGTTTCATTGAGCTAATTTAAAGCACTCCATTACCTTTGTTCACATAGCGAGAGCATGGTGCGTTTGGTCTAGGAGTAGAGAGTCAATTGTGCGAGAGTTCGTTGAATCTACTTGAGTGAATTTTGCATGGTCATTAGTTTACACATCGTTACTTGAGATTCAATCCAGCTTTCATGAACCTTGAGCTTGAAGAAACCCCTTGCTAAGCTAAACTCCCTTCTCTCTTGTTTGATCCTCAATTTCACTTGTAGTTTTACTTTGTTTGTTTTTGCTTTTGATTTGTTCTCGTTCAAAACCAAATCTCAATTCAAATGTTTAGACCGTTCATGAATTTTGTGAGTATTAGCTTATGAGAGGACCTCGTGGAATACGACCTTGGTAAAATCCTTTTATCAATAGCACAAGCTTTTGCCATCAAATGATGTAACCAAGGACGTGTCTAAGGCATTAGAACCCCGAGGAATCACACCGGAATCTATCCAAGAAGTCAATCAAGTTAGCACATTTTCTGCCCAGCTTTACATAGAAGATTTCGGCGAAAAAATCCCTAAGTTTTCGGTGAAAAATTACAGAAGAAACCGTCAGAGCTTAAAGGAGAAGTTTTCGGCGAAAACTCCTAAGTCCTCGCTGAAAACATTCAACAAGTTCATCACAGGAGAAATAGCCGACCGGTGCCAGCTTTTTTCAAGGAAGTTTTCGGCGAAAAGTTCCTAAGTTTACGGTGAAAACTTAAATCTAATCCCAGCCCGATTAGATTAAGGTATAAATACAACCGACACTTTTTCCAAGGATTAATTTCCAGACCTAAGAAGTTCGAGAGAGAGTTTGGAGAGTTCGAAGAGCCAGGAAGAGATCGTGACGCCATCTTTCCACCTCGGAGACTCGGAGCTAGGAGTGAAGATTACCGGAGAGCGGAGCTGTGCGAGAGTCGTCTTAATTAGGTTTTACAGTTTCTACCTGTTCTTTCTTTTCATGATGAATTCTGTTTCTGTCTTTGTTTCTTCTGTTATGAACATGAGTAGCTAAACTCGTAGAACTTAGACTAGATGAACCCTAAGTGACCCAGGGCTTTAAAGTGGTCACGGATCGGCGGTGATTAGATTCAAAGTTCAATCAGTTTCTCTTGCATGTTTGGTTTGTTCTTCGTTGTTCGTGTTTCTTTCCTAACTTGATCACCTAGATTAGATACTTGTTAAGCTGAGGATAGTAGCGAACGTTCGCCTCACTTTAATACACCAAATCAACAATTAACCTATTCATTGGAGTGTGCCTTTCGTAGGAACCAGTTAGGGTTAATCCGCTTCAAGAGTAACCCACGAATCACTAGTAATTACACCAGTTAGTCCTTCCTTCGCAAGAAGCGAATGCTCGGGCGGTTAATTAATCTTGGTAGTTAGATCGGATAGAGCGAACGTTCGCCAATCTTAAACCTAAGGGTCAGGAGTTATGGTGGTGTCTAGGAATTGATTGAACGAGAATTGAAAACCGCTGGTCTGATAATTGCTGATGCTCTGGCGATCTAAGGGGATTCGAAGTCTAAGCTTGTCTGTCGTCTTTGTTAAGTCAACCAACCTTTCGTTCTGTTTTCTAATTTGGTTTTAAATTACCTGTTTTTTAGTATAGAAGTCGTGGAACTCACACCACGCACAACGTGTTTAAACTTGAATATTCTGCCTTTTCATTTGAGTAGACGATTATTAGAAGACCCGTGGAACACGATCTATCTTGCTTTGTGCTTGATAGTTATTTGACTACACGTGCGTGAAAACGCCGTCCACCAATAACTGATGTTGGATAACTAATATTGATGAACTGAACTGAATAAATTTTATAACTGATATGCTTACTGATGAGACTTAGACACTAAACTTTTCACTATGATGTTGATGAACTGAATTAGTGATATGTTGTATTGCTTCCCTATACTTAAATTGTGTTGGATCATTCCATACCATATGTTGTATTGCTTTCATGTTCTTAGTAGCCTGCATAAATTGTTCTTAAACTGTTATTCTTTGGGTCTCTATTCTCTGCGTCTCTTGTCTTAGTAGTCTACTTACATCTATAATCTTCAATCACAAGTTTAAACTTGTAGAAATAGTCAACTATTTAGGCAATCCATAACAGTAACTAAGCATTTCCAACTTAATTCTTCTTAATCTTCTCTTCTTAATCCACATCCTTAATCTTAACCAGTTAACCTGTAACTTAATTTCCAACTTCTTCTCTTCCTATTTCCTAATCCTATGGTTTTTAACTTGTAACTTATAATTTTCCAGAAATAATATTCTTCATTCTTCTCTTCTTCTTCTCTTCTTCTTTTCTTCTGATGGCCTACAATATAATAACATATAACTCTTCCAAAGCTTAACCTACTATTTTCCAAGCCTGCTCTCAAATTTCAATGAAGATTCTAAATTTCTAATTAGTTGAACATTGTTCACTCATTCAATTTGGACCTTTAATTTTTAATTTTCTCATTCTTAAACAGATGGAAGGAGCTAATAATGATCATGCTGCACTTAACCAACCCCAACCCCAACCCCCTCCTGCTCATAACCAACCCCAACCCCCTCCTGCTCATAACCAACCCCAACCCCCTCCTACTCATAACCAACCCCAGCCCCCTCCTACTCATAACCAACCTGAACCTGTCAATCCTGAAAACCAACCACAACCTGCTACTATTGTTGGGGAACATGATGTCGATCAAAGCAGATTAACATCTGATGTTTGGGTCCATTTCAATAGGATGAAGGTCAATGGGGGTGTTGAAGGATAAAATCAAGTATTGTCGTAAGTTACTTAGTGGTCACTCCAATAGTGGCACTTCTCACCTTAGAAACCATAACAGAACTTGTATCCATAAGAAAATACATGATGGTCAACAAAAATTCCTCGGTCCAAACTGTCTTCATAAGGGTAAAGCACAACTAGTGGCCACTGAATATAACTACGAGGTCTCTAGGAAAGAATTGTGCTCAATGATCCTAATCCATGAATACCCTCTTAGTATCATTGATCACTTAGGTTTCAAAAGGTTTTTTGTGCCCTTCAGCCATTGTTTTAAAGTACCCTGCCGCAACACCATTAAGAAGGAAATCTTGACCCTTTATGAATTGACCAAGACTAAAATTCAAAGGAAAATATATGGGAATCAGGGAAGAGTAGTTGTGACAATTGATATGTGGAGTGCCACTAATAAAAAAAAGAGGTTATATGGCAATAACTACCCACTATATCGACAATTCATGGAAGTTTTGAAGCATTTTGTTGAGGTACTGCTCAAGAATTATAAAATTTTGATTAATCCTCTTCATTTGTTTGTACTCAAGTCAATTCATGTAGAAGTGAACAATTTACATTTTTTGTAGGTTTCTTTATGTTCCAGCTCCTCATACCAGTGTGCGGTTGGTTAACCGCCTTTGTGCTAGCTTGCTGGATTGGAACATTAATAGTAAGTTGTCAGCTATTACGCTAGACAACTGTACTACCGATGACTCTATGGTCTCAATAATTCGAAACAAACTTGTGCCATCTAATTTGCTAATGGATGGTCCTCTTCTACACATGAGGTGCTCTGCTCACATTCTTAATTTAATTGTTAGGGATGGTTTGGATGTGATAAAGGATGGTATTGATAAAATACGAGTGTCAGTATCTTATTGGATTTCCATACCGAAGAGAGTCAAAATTTTCACTGAATCAGCTAGGCATGTTGATGTTAATGTTAAGAGAAAGCTGGTTTTAGATTGTCCAACACGGTGGAACTGCACGTACGAAATGCTTGTTGTTCCTATTCCATACAAGGATGTGTTCTACCATTCGAGGCTAAGACACAATCAATATGACTCGGTCCCTAGTAGTGTTCAATGAGAATTTGCTATTGCTATTGTAGAGAAACTGTAAATCTTTGCTAAAACCACTAAGTTGTTTTTCGGTAGCAACTACCCAACTGCAATATGTTTTTCTCCAAAGTTTGTGATCTTGTGTTGGAATTAATGAATTTGCGTGAGGATTCCAGTCATGTCATCAGTGAAATGGCTAGAACAATGTGGCTTAAGTTTACAAAATATTGGGATGACATCCATTTGGTACTTGCTGTAGCTGTAGTGTTGGATCTGAGGTACAAACTTCACCTCATTGAGTATTATGGTACAAAACTTGGCATTACTAATAATGATTTGGTTGGTGATTCGGTGAAGAAGATAGTTTGTGATTTGGTTTTGGCTTATCAAACAAAATCTAGTAGTCAAGTTGGTTCTAGTTCTTCTTCTACTGCTTTTTCTTCTGCTACATATTTGGAATTTGAGTTATTTATGAGCCAAAGGAAAAGGTCGAGGAACACATTAGTAACTACTGAACTTGACCATTCCTTGGCCGAGCAAATCTGTTTTTTGTACGTAGATAGCTCCGAGAAAAGAATCAAGGTAGTGAGTAGTAAATTAACTATAATCTACCCAGGGAGTGAGAACTACCGGCAACATCCCTGGGAGATATCTAGGAGTCATACGTGCAACAGAATGGGCGGCTCTATTTGTTGAGCGGCGGACCAAGAGAAGCTTGAAGCTTGGGCTAGTAGCCAACAAACGGATGACCTCTTCTGTGATTATCCCGCCATGGGCTTTTGAGCTTCCATGACCCCTTATTGCCTTGGATACCAGTTATGCATCACCTTCAAAATCAACCTGAAAAATACCCAAAGAGACACACTAAAAAACTGCATCCCTACACGATCGGAGTTCGAGAATGAAAGGATCCGTAATACCTGGATAAGGAGTCCCTATAGTGTGGAGAATTATACCCAAATACGTACAGAGCACCCAAGAATGATCAGGAAGCACCCAACTCATGGCCCCGCCAGAGGGAACCCAAAGTTTAGCAAAGAGGAGGTCACCACCAAAATCTTGGTCCACCACACCAATTACATCATAGGAGCCAGTTAAATGCTGAAAAGATTGCTTCGTCATCTCGTACCCAAACTCTCTACCAGCAACAACCCACTCCGTCTCTATTCTCTTATGCCTTAGTCTTTGTCCTATTGTAACATCCCCGCCCAACCAAACGGTTTGTAACTTGAGTTTAAGTGTTTGAGACGTTGGAAACAATGCTCTTGAGGCTCCATCGAAGTCCGGGACGTTCATGATTAAGTCGGGTTGAAGTTACAAGCAAGTACGCCAAAAATTGTCAAAGTGGACAGACTGTGATACACGGTCGTGTATCAGCAATACACGCCGTGTATCTGTAATACACGCCGTGTATCATGGTCTGACTATAAAAGACAGATTTTTTGACGGAAATTATCAACTTCTCCCTCTCTCTTTCCTCCCGAAAATCCCTTTG
The DNA here is from genome assembly GCA_034768395.1 of Linum lewisii. Lineage (NCBI taxonomy): Eukaryota > Viridiplantae > Streptophyta > Magnoliopsida > Malpighiales > Linaceae > Linum > Linum lewisii. Next base: position 24,811,742 of record CM068304.1, read on the forward strand.
ATGAACCAAAAATCCCCAAGCTTCAATCCTTGATTCCGGGAGTTGTAGAGCTCCGATTGGCGATCTGTTTCTTGGTACGTGCTCCTGGAAACGAGAGAGGAAGAGATCTCCTATCTTGGTTCTGAGTATTTCGGAGTGAGGTGTTGTCAGTGGCAGAAGGAAGAGCTACGTTTTTTGTGTCTGAGAGCTTGGTTGTTCGGGTTCCTAGAAGAGTTTAGAGCCTCGTCTTCTTGCCAGGTGAGGGTTTAGCGTACGATAGGTAGTGTTGGTCGGTGTGAAGAGTTGCAACCTTGACTTAGATGAATATAGGTTTTGACCATGAAATTGAAAGAGATTAAAAGGGGAAACTGTTCTGCATTCGATTGTTATGTAAATTGTGATGAATGATGATTGTCATGTTAATGTTAATTGATGCATTGATTGATGGTTGTTGGCTGTTGTGATGTGGTTGGATTGGGGAAATGATTAACAATGATGTTAAATGGATCGGACTTAGTAATGAGTGTAGGAGGGTTGGGATATGATTCTTGTAAGCTATATCTATACCTTGTGTTATCAGTTGTGGTTGCAGGAGGGTGGTTTTGCCAATGTGGGATCGCCCTTTAAATGATGAACAGGTGGATGACCCTGCCAAATTGTGGTCATCCTATGAAGGATGAACAGGAGAGTAACCCTAAGACTCACGACATGGCTACCCCTGTACTTGCAGGTGGGGGTGGCCGGTGAGCTAGCCGTTTACCCTTAAACTGTTTGTGCTATGTATGATGTTGAATGATTTGTTCTGTGTTGGTATATGTGATGTTGGATTGAGATGATGCCATGTGTTGATGTATGGTTGATGTTATGTTTGATAGGGTTAAAGTGGTACAACAAGGGATGTGGTTTAGTATGAGATTAATGATGGTAATGGTGATGGGAAATGATGATCAATCTTGATGGTTGGAATTGGATGATATTGATGAGCAATGTGATGGGTGGTCTCGATGGATGGATTTAAGTGATGGATGTTTGATTGTGTTTGATTAAATGATAGAACCGGTAGGAGTCCACACTGCCCACCTTGAGTTGTGACGAGTTGTGTCCGGTTCACGTTGAGTGAATCACTCTGGTTAGCTACCAGAGATTTATGTTGAGTCGGTCTACGTTGAGTGGATCACCCGGGTTGAGTACTAGGATTATTGGTGAAATCGGTCTACATTGAGTAGATCACCTTGGGTTGTATTACCAGGGATTGTTGGCCAGCAGTGGTGGTGTGGAGCAACTCCTAGGCGCCTATTGTGATGTAACACACCTAGAATCAATTGTGATGTGTCGTGTTGTGATTGTGTGTTGTGCTGTCTGTGGGATAGAGTTTGGTTGTGTTATGTTCGGTGATGTCGATAACTGTGAAGTCGTGAAACGTGAGTCGTGTGGTTGATGTGTGAATGTTAGTGCTATTCGTGTATGAGATATATTGTGGAAAATGTCAAACCGTGTGCATGATGACCTTGATGATGTTGTTGTATTACAAAATGATGATTTGAGTGTTTTGTTGAATTTGTAAACTGTGTACATCGGTTTGAGGAATGCACCTATGTGATCGCCTAGTTTATTGTTAGGAATTAAAATATGAATGGTTGTGTCAGATTTCATTGTTGTTTGTGTGCGGAGTTGGAATCGCTCTTCAGGTTAGGTTCGGCGCATAGTTAAACCCAGTGGGTTCACTCAATTTCATTAGGAAATTGATTCCCCCCTCTTCCCATTTCAGGTACTCGTGGCTAGCACTAGGTTGGAGTTGCGGGTGATAGTTGAGTTTGATGAGGTTGTCTTTTGGACCATGAGGTGAAGATCGGCGACTTACTTGGAGTTGACTTACTTATGCTTTTTATTATATTTCAGTTGACCGTTTTACTTTGGTTGGGGAAAACTTTTGTAACCATTTGAGGATTGGTTTTGGATTTGACCTTTTCAGTTTTATGTTGGATTTTATGTTTGGAGGCCTCCGTTCTTATTGTGGATTTTAATGAGAATTTCACTCTCTCCTTTGTCGTTTTGCGTTTTTGGTTAAAACTGTACTTGAGTAATGTTCAATCTCGGTTCGACCCCGGGTTACCCGGGCTGATTCGGGATGGATGTTACACATGTCAAGGCAACTTGGCCGAGCAAATCATTCCTAGAACTCTTGATTTTGATATACTCTTGTGGTGGAAACTCAATGGTGCCAAATATCCAACTTTGCAACAAATTGCAAGGGATTTTTTGGCCATCCCAATCACCTCTATCGCATCTGAATCTGCTTCAGGGGCAGATCCAGGATGGATCAAGACACTAGGCCATTTCATATGTATTGGGCTCAATCTAAAAAATCACTTGGCCAGTCTACTTACACATACAAAAATATACATAGTTTCGTAGCTTTAGACTCGGGAGTGGGGTGGGTCACGGCCCGGAGAACCCCACCCCCAGATCTGCCCCTGATACTTTCAGCACTTGTGGGAGACTATTAGATCTACACAGGTGTAAACTACACCATTCTACTATTGAAGCTATGATGTGTGCTAGGAGCTGGGTGAAGGACGAACTTAGTAAAGGTATTGTTGTGTTTATTTCTGATCTGTACTTGTTTATTTAATATTACCAGTTGCATTTTCAATGGTCTAAGTAATGATTACTTCTTCGTCTTTTGTTTTACTGCAGATTCTGACACGAAATTTGCTGATTTTGAGAGTATTTTTTTGGGATTGGTTGTGGAAGATAAAGATGGAGCAGACGAAGATGGTAATGCTTATTTTTCTGGTTGTCTTTACTTGTTTTTTTATTTTATTTTTGAACTTATTGTCATTGTATTAATTTACTGACTGTTACATTGTCTTCTTATCAGTTTTATGGCCAGCTGAGACAGCCCCCCTCTGATCTTCTTGTGTCGGATTCCAGTTTTATTTTGATTAGGTAATTATTTGTATGTTCAAATCTAAGCTGTGGCTGTACTAAAATAAGAATTTTTGTGTTGTTCTTCATGTATAGTGCTGCTTAAATATACATTTTATATTGTTGTTCAAATCTATGTGTACTGAATTATGAATTTGTGTGTTTCTTCATGTGAGCTTTCTGTAGTTATGATGCTGCCGGAGTCTTGGAGTGCTGCTGGTGGAGAGTTGCTGCTGTTGGAGAGCTGTTGGTAGAGAGTTGCTGTTGCTGGAGAGCTACTGATGGAGCGCTGCTGTTGGAGCGCTATTGAGCTACAACTGCTGTTGGATATCTGCAACTAGAGTTGGAAGCTGCTACCAGCTGGTTTCTTTATAGATTTGAGACTTTTTTCTAGATTTCATTTCTTTCTAATGGGTTTGACACTTTGATTATATTAGTTTGTTGTCTAGATTTCAGTTTGAGCCGCTACTACTGCTACTGCTACAATTATATCATTTGAGCTACTACTTCTACTGCTACAATTATAGCTACAATTATATCATTTGAGTTGCTACTGAGCTGCTACTGCTACTGTCCAGATTTCAGTTTGAGTTTGTCCACAAAATTAGCTGCCCAGACATTACCTGTCAAAGTCGTCCTCCCGAGAGTGGGTGGGGATGATTTCGAAATCATACCCAATTAGCTTGGGCGGGTGAGTACGAGTAAAACCCTCTCATTGAACGGGCAGGGATCGGATATACCAAACCCGTCCCCGACCCACCCTTTTGCCACCCTATGTGGCAAAAATAATTTGATGATCTCCCATCCCATAGATTATTTTAAGATTCCCTTTTTACTATCACTTATAATTATCAAAATTACATAATCAACTTAATTAATTTCATAATACAACTAAAATGCTATTTAGTTGTAAATTAAGAAATTTAATTATATAATTTTAACGCAATTTCGTCCAAATTGAAAAAGTGAAAAAAGCCACTTATGAAAATTATAAAATTCACATTATGAAATGTGGAGACATGGAATTATGTAAATTTTCATAACAAATCCCCCTTTTAAGTCTCACTCCCAGCGTAGATATTGGATATTATGAGAAGAGTGGGAATTAAGGTGTGGACTTCCTTCTTGTTGTAGTAGGGGGTCTGCCGTTCTTTTCTCTGTAAACTGATGAACCCAGAAAGGGGAATGAAAGACAATCCTTGGATAGGAATTTGAGAGATTACTGTTGTTCGTGTATTTGTTAAAGTATGTGTTGTTTCTGTTTAGTGTAATGGTGCTATGAATATCTGTTTCACCCTCAAAGCTCTCGCTTCCATCCAAGCTGCTAATAGAATAAGAAGGTAATAGTGTGATATTACAAAGTGGTCATAAAACTTTGAAACGTTACAAAGTAGTTCAAAAATTTCAAATCACGTTACAATTAAGTACTACAATCACTTAATGCCATATTTTTTGCTGTTTTTTCCTATAACCGCATACATGTCATAAAACATGGATAACATACTTGAGTAGTCCCGATTCATGATGTGGGGTTATTGCAGAGATTTGGAGAGAGATGTAGAAGATATTATGGTAGAAAAGTTAGTAATCCCACACCTTAATTCCCGCTCTTCTAAGCGTGACGAGATTGCAAATAAGATGTGCTAGTAATTAGTTGAGTTTAGACGAGTGTTAATGTGATTCACTTGAATTTTAGAAGTATTCATAATTTGTAATTCAAATAAACACAATTAATTTTTTTTTTTTGACACTAAGTCACTGATCATATTATTAATGCTCACAGGCAAAACAAGAATCGTTTAGAGCATCAATAAGCCAAGAAGGAGAAGCATAACCAATGGTGGGTGATGCGAGGTGTTTCGATTGCCTAGCTAGAACATGAGCAACCGAATTACCATTTCTCCTAATAAAATTAACTCTCCAGGTCGTATGCATATGGTGTCGAATAGCCCGAATAAGCGTGCCAAGCTCAGTAGCGTCGTCAGTGGCTGTATGAATGGCTTGGACGACTACCTGGGAATCAACCTCAAAGATGGTTTGACCGAGTCCAAGCTGTCGAACCCAACGGACAGCCTCAAGCAGAGCAAGCGCCTCACATTCCGTTGGTGTCGGGATTCCATCGAAAGAGCTCATCCGAAAAGCTTTGAGCTCACCGTCTTCGCCCCTGATTGCAATACCAACCCCTCGACGACGTTCCCTTTCGAAAGTAGCCGCGTCAACATTGCATTTGAAGATAGATGGTGGTGGAGGGTGCCACTTCCAACAGTCGAGCCTTCTTCCTGGTCTGAGAGTGGAGGCTTGCTTTACATTTAACCAACTCCTCAAACCCTCTAAACCGTCCCGAACAATGGCAATAGCAGGAGCCTCTTTACCTGTCCACACTCTATTGTTTCTTTGTTTCTCTCTCGCCAAATGGAGTTGAGAATAGCTGTTACCTCGGCTGCCCGGACAGTGTTGGTGTGCGTAACCAGGTTAAATATCCAATCTTGCAGGGATTCCGACCTTTGCATGCCTTCCTCCACAAACTGCAAATATCCTCCCACCTCCCAGCATCGGTTTGCAACCGAACAATTGAAGAGAACGTGCCAAGCATTTTCAATCTCCCCCCCCCCCCCCGCATAAACCACATTCAGTTGGAACGTGGAAATGTCGTTCCTGAAGAGCAAGTCTAGTAGGTAACACCCCACGAGCAGCACGCCACAAGAAATTTCGCAACCTCGGAGGAACATCAAGACCCCAGATTTTAAGCCACGGCCCAGGAGTCACCAAGTGGGGTTTCGGCGCAAGGCGCTCCATAATCACCTGATACCCCGAACGGACCGTGTAGGCCCCGCTCTTATCAAAATGCCAAATTCGGGAGTCCACACCTGTGTCAGCATGAAGAGGAATCTCGACGATAGCTCTTGCATCCCTTTCATTGAAGAGCTCTTGCACCATCTCAACATCCCACTCATGCTCTCCAGGGATTAGTAAATCGCAAACTCGAAGGCCTGCCAAGTAATCGTCCCTTGGTGTTTCTATAAAGAAATTTTCATCCGATCGAAGCCACGGCATGCCCCAAACCAGAATCTGGGTTCCATCACCAACTCGCCAACGAGTACCAGCTTTAACAATATCCTGGGTCGCCCAAATACTCTGCCAAATAGGACTCGAACTGCTTTTCTTAACAGCCGAGAGGAAATCCCCTCTAGGGAAGTATCTAGCTTTGAAAACACGACAAACAAGAGTATCGGAGTTGGAAAGAAATTTCCATCCCTGCTTACCAAGCATTGCTAAGTTGAAACTGCGCAAATCTTTGAAACCCATACCTCCATGGACACAGAGCCGCTCCCACCGCATCCAGGAGATGCCTCTTCCTCCACCAGTTTTCATACCCCACCAAAAAGAGTTCATCATTTTCTCGATTTCATCAAGGAGAGTAGAAGGAATCGGGTAAACATTGATGCAATAATTAGGGATGGCTTGTGCCACAGCCTTAATGAGCACCTCTCGCCCCCCCCCCCCCCCCCCCCGCTGAAATGCGGCCACTAGCCAGGGATTTGAGCCTATCCCAAACTCGGTCTCGTATATAAGCGAAGACCTGCCTTTTGTTCCGCCCTATTATAGATGGCACACCGAGATATCTGTCTCCTTCAATAAGGTTTGTGACGCCAAGGATGTTACGGACTCCCTCTTTAAGCAGCGGGTGTGTGCTACCATTGAAGCTAATGCCAATTTGGCAAAGTTGATGAGCTGACCGGAAGCACGAGCATAAGTGTCAAAAATGGTCTTCATAATTCTTGCTTCTTCAATCCCGGCCCTGAAGAAAAAATAACTGTCATCCGCAAAAAATAAGTGAGTAATATAAGGCGCACCGCAGCAGACCCTTACTCCGTGGATCTGATTCTCACGAACCGACTTTTGAAAAAGAGCTGTAAGACCATCCGCACAGAGAATAAAGAGAAATGGCGAGAGGGGCAACCTTGTCGTAAACCTCTACCTGGCAAGATACGATCAGTCTGATGACTGTTTATAAGCACTTTGTATTCGGCCCCCCCTAACACACATGCGCATGAGCTGAATCCAGCGTCTAGAGAAACCCAACCTTGATAAAACAGCATCCAAGTAAGGCCATTCGACCCTATCAAAAGCCTTAGAAATATCAATTTTTAGAGCGACTTCCTCGTCCTTTGCTCGTTGTCTCCTCTTCAAACAGTGCAGCATTTCACAGGCTATCATAATATTATCAGAGATAGAACGACCTTTCACGAAAGCAGATTGCTCCTCCGATACAATAAGAGGCATTAGCTGACAGAGTCTACTAGCTAGGACCATTGCAATAATCCGGTAAATGACGTTAGAAAGAGAAATCGGGCGGAGGTCACGCATAGAACCTGGATTATCAACCTTAGGGAGGAGGACGATATTGGTCTGACTAACCTCTCTCGGCAAAAAACTCTCCGCCATCCACTTTCTACAGGCTGCCGCAACCTCATGTCCAACGACTCCCCAACACGTCTGAAAGAAGCACGGAATAAATCCGTCCGGGCCAGGGGCCTTATTCGGATCCATGCTAAATACTGCTGCCCGGACCTCATCATCAGTAATATCTTGCAAGAGCACTTCATTTTGATCCTCTCCAACCCTCGGTTCAATAGCATTGACAACCGGGCCCACGACACACGGACCTTGACTGAAGATGTCATTAAAATACGCTATGGCCCCTAGCGTCCACCGCGAAGCAACCTCCAAATTTAAAACGAACACGAATTTCTTCCATTTTCTACTTGCATACAAACGTCTCAATAAGTAGTACCACGTCAGGCCGGTGATCCCGGATGAGGTCACCCAAAGCACAAACTGCTTGAGGGTTGCCTAAGCCCCGACAGTTCCAACTCAAAACAATCATTGCTTCGGGCAGGTCCTGCCAAATTGCAGTCCTCCCGTTACCAGTTTCTCGGGTGCCTGGATCCCACTCGTTGCTTCGTTTGCTGATGTCAGCATCAGAGGGTCAACTTCCATTACTTCAATTGGAGCTTGGCGGTTAGAATAAGTTCTAGGCCGCTTCCTTTCCTCATTAATGATAATGTCAGCATCATGAGCATAGCTCTCCTTAGAATATAGTACTGTGCTCAGAGTCATGCTTTTCGTAGTCTTTGTTGCTCCCAAGTTGCCCAGTAATTTAACACTATGCGAGGCAGCATTCGTTCCATAGTTTACGTTTTTCTCCTTCAGAATATTCTCCTCGTCAGTCTCCGGTGCGTCTTCAACCAGCCACCTGTCACCACCCAACGTATTCATCCTTCGTGGCGTGGCGCGAAGTGATATATCCCATGACCGAACGATCTGATCATCGGGTAGCCTGAAATAGATTTCACAGTGGCGATCGATGTGACCAAGGCGACCGCAAATAAAGCAAAAGGTGGGTAGCTTCTCATATCGGAATTTGGCAAGAACACATTCCCCACTCGGCCTTTTGAGTCGTTTTTCCCTTTTAATCGGCTCACGAATATCCATTCGAACACGAATCCTCATCACCATATCAGCTGATATCATAGTGCTCTTCTCATCAAAAGCGATGAATTTTCCCACGAAATTCCCCAGAGCTTTTGCAACCACATCGGAGAAAAAACCATTCTGGAGATTATGTACCTGAACCCACATGTCTGTTGTTTTCAGCTCGTAATCTCTTGTATCTGCACTCCTCGACCTGGCTGCCAGATCGATGCCATCCGACTTTTCAGAACGTTGAAATTATATTGCTTCCTGGATAACAGCATACCTACAAGACAGTTCTCATACATCCATTCCTCTTTTCCGATGTCATCGATCGGTATCTCCAGGGCTTCGTCATCTTCAGCGAGCAGGCGAAGGGCTGCAAGTTCTTTGTCCATCGTGTCTGAGGGGTTATCCGACATTCTTATCTCGGTAGGCCTAAACGAGGCTGGGCGATTATGGAGGGTGAACTCAACCCTTGCCCTAGCAACCACTCAATGGCCAGAACCGGAGCTAGATTGTAGGGGCCTCGGTGGTCAATCCGGACGGGATCAACGACCAAGCAGGGAGTCCGTGATTCAAGAGGTCGTCTCAGAAACAGTCGTTAGAGCCGGAAAACGAGATGGCGATGAAAGAGATGGCGGCGACGACAAAAACCCTAAAACCCTCAACAGTGGTAACTCTCATACGAGAGAATATCTAATACTAAACACAACTATTATTATAAAATTATATAATTTCATAATTTACAAAATACCAAGTAAACAAAATTTCAATTATAAGTTATAATGAACTGGGCCTAAGATTTTAATCTCATTCACTTAACACGAGTCATCCAAATAATATAATTCCGGCCTACCGGCAAATTGGATGGATGATAGCGGAAGAGAAATTTCTGATTTCGTTATCAGCAAGCCAAACTAAATAACCAAAACTCTCTCCGTCTTCCTATCTCTGCTCAGCTACACCATCAACATCAGCAGTTACCAGTCGCCATTTTTGTTTGTTTACCCTCTTTCTCCGCCCAGATCCTCAATCTCTTTCCTCCTCTTTGTCTCTATCCTCATGTGTAAGCGCTTTGTTCAATCTGGAGCTCATCTTGTCAAATTGCGTCTCCTCGATGCCAACTCATCCTTGGCTGCTCGTAAATTTGATCACGGCAGACACTTCTCTCAGCTTGCCAGACCTAATGGCGCTAACCGCGCGTTCATTGTCGATAGATCAGCACTAGTAATGATTTTTTCCTTTCTCTGTTTTATTTTTTATTTTAATCTTATGTGCTGTGCTACTAAGTAATTTTGTTTGTTTCTTTTCGAAAGGTAAGCAGATTGGAATCGCAAGAAGTGCCATCGAATCAAGCAGAGGGGATATCAAAGGTTTTAGTTGCAGTCTTAAACGACAGCATAGAGAGTTTCTCGCAATCTTGCGGTTCCAAAGAAGAAATGCACAAGGTAGTTTTTTCTAAGTATCACTCATTAGATCTTGAACATTCTTGTTTTTATAACTTTGGTTTGCGAACTCTATTTTTCCTTCGATTTTGTTTGCTGATTGTGTAGAGTGAAAGGATTCAGGAGTTGAGTTTGTCAAAGTTCAAGGCTGAAGCACAGAGCTCCCAAGTAGCTCGTGAAATGATTCTACACTCTAAATTCTCCAAATTCCAGAATGAAATTCAATCAACCCTTGCTAAGTTCCAGTCAGAATTACAATCGAACCTCTCTAAGTTCCAGACAGAAGTACAAAGCTCTCAGGTAGCTCTTTCCTCTTCATGCTTATTTGGCTAAGTGGTTCTTTTATTTGGTGCTTAAGAGCAGTGTGCTTTTGTTCACTTTTTCATTGGTCATTGCTGGTTCTGGCATTTCAATACTAGAACAAAATTAAGAGGGCACTAAACTAGATGGACGTAAACATAACCTCAAATTGGTTCTCTCTTCTCTCTACTAATGCCATATGGAAGATGGCAAATCCGAATTTGCAATAGTGCTTTGATAGGTCAAATTGAGTGGTGGTATTGAGATATTAAAGTCAGAGTGCTAGTAATGCACCATAATTTGGGTAAGTAGAGATTGTTGAAGTTGTTTATGTTTTGGTGGACTGGGATTCACTAAGACACCTGACTTGTTTGGCCTACCACCGTATTCATCCATTCCTTGTTCTGGTGTCTGGCCATAGCTTATAATGCTAAGCAATCTTTAAAGATTCATGACAGTGCCACTTAGCCTTTATTGTCTATAGGATCAACTTTACCACTTGGCAATACTTTCACCAGCATGTTATACGCTTGCTGCCTTGCGGAAGGATAATAGATAATGTTAAATTTGGTTGTTGGTAAACCTAAATGAAGAAGTTTATTCCCTTTATGCACGTACTGTTTAGTCCTATAGGGATGGGAATTGAACTTGAAAAATTGGAACCCAATTCCCATCTCCACCACAATTCTGAGGGTTAATTCCCTAATCCAAACTAGTCCTAGTAAAATGACTGAGCTGTACTAGAATCCATGTGAAGTTGTGCATATTTCTAACTATTGAACATTTTCTCTGTTGTACAGGATCATCAATCTTCTATGTTGCAACGTGAAATTGTGAACCGAAAAACAGACATAGATAAAGTAAATGAAAAGTTACAGAGTGATTTAGACAAAAAGCACAATGAACTGAGGTTTGTATCGGAAGTAGTTATTTCTTGAATGTTGATACGTTCTATGTGACAAACCTCATATACTGATGCTTTTTGCCTTCTCAAACAGGTATGAAATTGACAAAGCGACAGCTGGTCAACGCTTGGATTTAAATCTCGAAAGAGGGTATGGGCTCCACCATTTCTGCAACTATATAGGATATTAGGACTGAGATAAGGTTATCTATTAGTAAGAAGAACACATTTAATTTCATATCAGTGTATCGTACGTACCTTATCTTTATTAGCAATTAGTGATTCAGTAGTTTTTGTGAATTTTGGTGAGTCCTTACTTCCCTGTTCTATACTTATTTTGGAATTGCAGGAGGACTCGTGACGAGCTAGCCAATCAGAAAACAGAAACTGCCAACTTAACGAACAAGCTTGATAGGGTGAGCTTTGTAGAACATTCTGTCAGGTTTATTATCATCATGACTTGACTTGGCTTGGCTTGACATGTCGTTGGTGTGAATTATCAGGAAATTCATGAATTACGAGCTAATGTTGAAGCATCAAAATACGACATTATCAAATATTGCATCCGTACCCTTGTGTCCATATCAGCTATGGGGTTGGTAGGCGTCTACATATTTTCGTCACCTAATTAAGAAACTTTGATTCTATTTTTTTTTTTTTTATTAGATGACCTACTATACTATAATAATGCCAATGTAATTGGGTTGTTAGCAAATTCCAACTATACTATACTAAGTACAACAAGCCAACCTTAATTTGATGATTATGAGATGCATCTATCTAGTTGTCTACTAAAAACAAATAAGACTAACTGTTCCATGCAAGTATCTTATGAGATTATATGATGTTTGTGTTTCTTAGGCATGTTAACCAATAATATGAATGATTTAATTTTAAGTTATTTATAGCAAAGCATTTATTATTACTTCAAAATAGAATCCATAGTTGGAGCAAATAGTACAAACATGGCAACTGATCTACGTCCAACCCCAATCCCCGGAAGGGTAATTTCGGTATTTTGAAAAATAACCCTATCCTCTCCTCTCCTCTCCTCTCCTCTATTTGTCTTCTTCACTGCCGCTATCATATCATCGTCGTCATTCTCCCTTCCACTTCTCTGTTACCTTCCAAATCAACAGATCACAAAACTGAAAAAAGAAAGCACCATGGTCAGTCGATTAAAATCCTCCGTCGTAGTTCTTCTTCCTCCACCAAACCTCGTCGCATTAGTTGCCGACAGTCCTCTTCGTCAAGCCTCGTAGGCATATGATATTCTAGCTTCTCCACTAAAACTCGTCACATTGGTCCCCGCTGGTATTTGTTATCCCTCATCCACCAATCCTCGTCACATCGGTCGTCGTCGACTGCTATTCTTCCACCTCCACCAAACCTCGTCGCATCGGCTGCCACTGACAGCTATGATGTTGGGCAACGACCATCCTCGAAGAAACACAACTATCATGGTCGTGGGGGCGTAGTCTGACGGCAGCTCGGCTATCGCCGGCAAACTTAAGAATTATAATTTGTGAGTTTCAATGTTGTAATTACAAAATGACTGATTTGTAGTTACAAAAACTTAGGGGATTCTTAAGTAAAAATAAAACTCAAGGGGTTGTCAAGTGAGTGATTTGTAGTTGAAAAAAAACTCAGGGGATTCATAAGCAAAAATAAAACTCAGGGGTTTGTTTAGTAACTTTAAAGGTTAACAATTCCAGTTACTGATTTCCACGTTCATGACATTTTAGGATTTTTGGTAATTTTATAAGTATTTGAATGTTTTCAAATAATTATTAAGAAAAAAAAATAAACATTGTATAAATAATTGATAACTAGTTATCAACTAAAAACTCTTGTTAACTAGTTATTTGATCATGATGTTAACTAATTAACTCGATTTTTGGTAACTAGTTGACTAATTTTGGTAACTAGCTATCACATAAAAATCTTATTAACTAGTTATCTAAATCATGATGTTAACTAGTTAACTCGATAAGTTAACTAGTTATTTAATTTTGATAACTAGTTATCAACTAAAAATCTTGCTAACTAGTTATCTAAATCTTGATGTTAACTAGTTAACTCGATAAGTTAGTTAGATAAGTTAACTAGTTTGACAACAACGTAACTAGTTAGACAAACCCTTGTTAACTAGTTATTTGATCATGATGTTAACTAGTTAGCAACTAACAAATAGTGTTAACTAATTATCTTAATCATGATGTTAACTAGTTAACTAAGTAAAACAACATAACTAGTTAGATAACCCGTGTTAACTAGTTATCTAAATCATAATGTTAACTACTTAAGAACAACATAACTAAAGACTAGCCGAAAAAAGCTCTCAACTTTCCCGAAAAGTAACCGTTCCCCGCGTGCCTCCCGTCATCTCAGTTTCTTGCCGTCGACTTCTCAGCCAGTCGACACCATTTGCTCTTCCCGGCTTCCCTCTTTCCTCTTTGTCCGCCGCCCCTTATCCCCCTCTCTGTCTCTCCTTCTTGACCGGTTTTATATTCCATTCCGTACGGTGGCCTTTAGGGTCATACGGTTGTGGCACGATGACAGTCGCGGGTTTCCCGTTGTCTGATTTACAGGCTCTTTTGAGTCCTGATGGCACCTTTAGGGTGATTTTACTCTATTTCTTTCACAGATTTTTGTTCCATTGTGTTTTTGTGAAGAACAGCTTTCTGAAGGTTCCAAAGAGAAGCAGTGGAGATGTCGTTTCTCATAGGATTGATATTTGGATCCTCTGCTTTGGGGGATGATTTCCATCCAGGTCTGCCGATTTTGGAAAATGCTGTCGTTGATCGGGACGGCGATTCCCGGAGGGGCAGCGCTTCTCCCGTTGACGAGGCAACATGGGACTCTTTCTCTCTCCTCATTAGTTGGTGGTTGGCCTTTCTCATCTTTTTCGGTTGGTTGTCTGTTACTCAATTATTCTCAGGTTGGTTTTTATTACTGGATATTTTGGATTTCCAGTTGGAGCTTTTTCTACGTTACCTAGAGTTTTTTACGAGTTGTTTAGTTCGATTGGTATTTGTGAACGTTACAAACTCTTCCCTAGACATACATAGTTAATTCATTATATATTTTAGCTTCCCACCTTCTGCTTCATATACTCTCACAATTTATTTTCCCTCCGTCTATTACTTCCAAGTTTCCTTTAAATCTTCTCCTACTTCCCTTTTGCATCATGGCTGGCAACGGAGCTAATGAAGGCCCTGTTGAATTTATTCAAAAGGATATTCCGGTCGGGATCATTAATGAAGAGGAGCCAACTGATGCTGATCATGAAGATGCGCCTGCTGACGAGTTTAATGACGAGGATCCGGCTGTCCAGTTCACTGAGGAGGATTTGAAGGAGGCACGGGAGAGGGCTGAGCTGAGTCTGTTAGCTCGAATCTTTTGGGATGAACCACGAGAGCTTCGTGTGGTGGAGAATTCATTCATTTATGTTTGGAAGTGCGACAGAGTGCGAATTTTTTATGTGGGTTCTGGCCTATATCAATTCATTTTTCCATCAGTAAGCAAGCGTGATTGGGTTCTTGATAACCAACCTTGGTTCTTCCAACGCTCTATTATTCACTTTACTGACAACATGGTTCCATATGAAACTTTGTTTCATTCGCTTCAATTTATGTTGATTTGGGTCAAGATCATTGGTTTGTCTTTTTTGTATCTCACCATTGTTGTTGGCAGGAAATTGTTGGCTAAGTTGGGTTAGGTTGAGAAGGTGGGGTATTATGATGCGGGCACACCAGAAGGATGTTATATCAAGGGGAGGGTGCAGATGGATTTGTTGGGATCATTTCTTGGGACTGCTTCGGTGATTAGTGTGAATGGTGCGTCTTTTCCGTCCTATTTCCAGTATATCGGTTTACCTTGTATCTGTTACCTTTGTGGTTGGTTAGGTCACGTGATAGCTGATTGCTCCCGTACGGACTTGGTATTTGATGAAAATGTCTGATCCTCTTGGATTAGCGGCAAAGCTAATCCGAACGAGAAGGAAAGTCAAGGCCCACAACTTCAGCCTCTTCCTTTTGTTCCCCCACCTCATGCTAGAGGCCGTGGAGGTCTTCCTCCATCAGTTGCTGCCAAATTGTCGTCGAACTTGCAAAGACAATGGACACGTGGCCGTCAGATGGGTGGAGCGAGGGGACATGCTGGTTGGGGATCTGGAGGCCCATGACCTCTCCTTGCACTTCCCGGTCCAGGGCCAATTCACAGATTGGGCCCTAGATGTCCCCCCGTGGCTTCGGCCCACCAGGCCAACGTCCTCAATTTATCCGTCCACTGCAAATCATGGCACCAGGCCATGTGGGTCCAGATAAGCATTCGGCGAGAGCAGGCTCGACGCAGGATCATTTGGCACTACAAAAAAATATACATTTAGCGTCGGTTAGACCGGGTTTTTAGCGTCGGTCATAGCCGACGCTAAATACATGCTGCGTCGGTCGATCAAACCGATGCGAATAACGACGACGCTAAATGTTAGCGTTGGTCGAAACAGCATCCGACGCTAAATACCAACCAACCGACGCTGTTTAGACCCAGCAACCCACGGATCGGTTAACCGGTCAGGTGGGTTTAGGTTTTTCTGGCGTCGGACTTGACCGACGCTAAATGTTAAAGCCCGACGCTAAATTATGGGTCCATTTAGCGTCGGTCTTACCCGACGCTAAATGTTAACGACCGACGCTAAATTATGGGTCCAGTTAGCGTCGGTCACAACCGACGCTAAATGTTATTGACCGACGCAATTTACAGCTTACAGTTCACCTATTTTTCTGCTTTTTTATCATTCTCATACTCTTCTAGTGCCAAAACCTGCATACAAAGCACATTTTTTGCTATCCCATTTTCACGACAACCCATCACAAACGGGAAATCTAAAACTAAATTTTACTAAAACAACTAATATACCGATAAAACATCCAACATGTGTAAATAACATCCATCCAAAACTAAATAAGCAACACAACTAAGTCTAAGTGTTTAGTCCTATCTACTCATCATCGGTGTCATCCTCCTCCTCATCGGTCGCATCCTCATCATCATCGGTCTTATACAACCCCTCATCCTCGTCTGCATGATCATCTGGTCTCATCTTCTCCTTCCCCTTCCCCGTCCTCGTGGATGATGAACCTCCATCTGCAACCAATTGGCTGAGGCGCAGAACCTCAGCCTCCAACCCGCTCAGTCACTGAACCTCAGCCTCCAGCGTCCTCATACGATCCTCAGCAGGACAAAGACCGAAGACATGAGTAGTAGTAGCTGAACTACTACTCTGACTGGCTCCACCACGCTTCCTACTCATATTAACCTACATGGAAAGTACAGATAATCAGAAAATTACTGTTTTAATGTTAGTTTAAAACAATTTTCAAGTATATACCTCAATACATACCATAGAGGGGGTGACACCAGATCCGAGCCCGCGAACCCGACCACTATGCTCTTTCGGATAGACGAGGCCTAGTGCATCGTTCACTGAAGGCTCTATTGGGACGGAGGGATCACGGGTGTACTCTAGAATTTCAGGCTACACATTGAAATGAAATAGAAAATAATTAAACACCCCTAATCTGATTAGATACACACCACTTCAGATAGATGAAACAGGACTTACCACTTTAGGATCGGTGTAAGTGTTGTCCTTCCTCGTGTGAGTGATAGCATACAGCTCACCTCTAGATGGCACCCTCCCCCGTTCTTTTGCCTACTTGTGCACGAACTAAACATGTTTAGTAACTTTCTATAAACATAAAGACATAAATAACTAGCAATTAAATCTGGATTATTACCAACTCAAACCCTCTAACCCGCAGCTTCTTCGAACCTCCAGTGTGGGGTGACTTATGGTTCCTCTTAGCGGCAGAGTTCTTGCGAGCCAACTCCTGCAATTTGAACAATCAATCCATATCAGTATTGCAACAGAATCAAAGTCATAAAATACTTTTAACTCATTTCCAATTTCAACTCTACTTACCACCATATCCGGCCGCAGTCTCAGATCCACGAACTGTGCCCACATAGGAGGAGGGATCCTAGACGGCTTGTGCTCTAGTGCCCACGCCCTCGTAGGCACCACAAACTCGCTCTTGTCGAACTCCTCACCAGCGGCTTCAGCATCCTTCTTCATCTTTGCCTTAAGCGTGTTAACTGCATGTCCGGTCCACAATTTTGTTTTGAACTCCCGCCACTTCTTGTTTAAATATGTCAAGATGTAAGAACTGGCCCATGATTTCATCTCTGGCGGCTCAATCACGATACATCGCTGCATCAAATTTAGTATCAATTCATTAATAGTATTCAACTCAAACTAAAGGTTAACAATTGTAGAGTTTATCACTTACCCATACGATCTCCATCAAATCATTCTTCTCTTGATCTGTTACTTTCTCCCACGACTCGTAGGTAATCGGAATGTAGTTGTGATCCTTAGCCAGCACGCCTAAGAACCCACCCAACAATGAAGCTGGACCAATACCCACAGGTCCTAGGTGGCTAAAAGGGATGACAACCTTCTTACCATTTCGAAGGCGGCTCAACAACTGGCTCCCGGAGACCTCATCTACAGTCTTAACTCCAGCAGGATCAACTAGCTCAACCTCCCACTTATCTCTATGTGTAGAAGCCATGTCTGCATAACAAAAATAAACCGAATTAGGTCAAACATGCAATCATTATTTAGAGTTCAATAACTTTGTAAAAAATGTAATTAACGAACCCTAATTAATCATCAAACTCTGCAGTTCCAGGCCTGGTTAGGGGTACAACAGTGGCATTATCAAAATCCAAAAACTCTGGATTCACAAGCATATTAGATTCCTGAACGGAGCTTCCTTCGTGCTCGCCCATGTCATACACTTCTCTAGGTTTGATATGTATAGGAACACACCATCCCTTCTCCACTTTATCTTCGACATAGTAGACCATTCGAGCATCCTTTGCTTCAATATATGGCTCGTCGTCTAAACGACTTCCAGTATAAAGCAAGTGTGAGAAATTAAGCAGTGTGAACCCCAACTTATCTTTCTTCACATACCTAGGATTGTGTGTATTAGCCCATTTGCACTTGAATAATACCACACGAAATTCGCCATAGTAATTCAACTCAACTATGTCTTCTAATTTGCCATAATAAGCTAGTTCACTTGTATGAGGTCGATTGTCCACAGAACTTGCATAACTGTGAGTTTCTTAACTTTCGTACACACCACTATTCTGAGTGTTGAGACCCTTACCACGAGCACTGGTTCGAAACCGATAACCATTAACATCCTAACCTGTAAATCTGAAAGCATTCCAAAGAGGACCTCGAGCCAACAATCTATATTTTTTGAATGGACTACTTGGTCTTCTTTCTTCCAGCAACTACCTCATCACCACCATTACCACCATCATCCTTGTATCTAGACTGCTTACAAATTCTGCAAACAGTCTCTTTCAAGGAATTCCCCCAATACAACGTACAGTCATTCGCACAGGCATCAATCTTAATGTACCCCAGACCAAGATTTTTTATCATTTTCTTGGCACTGTATCCTGTTGGTGGTATGTTGGCAAACCCAAAAGCTTCGTGCAACAACTCAATAATCATCGACATTGCTTTGTCACTGATGTTATGCATCCCCTTGACATGATAAAGCCTTAAAATGAAGGATAGTTTTGAGAACTTTGTACATCCTTCGTATAATGCTGTTTCCCCATCTTTTAGTAAATCCCTCAAATTAATATTCTCCTCTACCGGCTCATCAACTGGCTCCTCCATGTCATTAGGGATGTTCATGTTACTGTATTCGAGCATGGGACCATTATCTTCATTCATTTGATCATCCTCGTTTATACCTTCAGTAACGACACCAAAAGCATCAATAGTCTCGGGTACCTCCTCAGTAACGACACCAAAAGCATCATTAATCATTGCACGGAGGGATCCTGTAGGATCATAGTTATGAACCCTTGTAGGTGGATTAATCCCAGAAGACGATGCGAAATTACGTTCTCCATGTCGATCCCAAATAGTATAGCCTTGAGGAAATGGCTTTCGAAGTAAATGTTCGTAAACATCATCCCTACATAGCCATTTCTTAAATCCACATTTTGGACATGGATAGAGAATTTGTTCCCCTCCATTGTTATTGGAGAAAGCAAAATTCAAGAAGCTTTCTAAGCCAGCCATATACTCCGGTGACAATCTCGGTTTGTATATCCAAGATTTGTCCATTGGGATCTACCTGATTTAGTTTAGAGCAGAAGTGTTCAGCGGTGGAAATCCTAATCTACATTAATTAACCTAATCAAAAAGATAATATGTTGTAGGATATACTATAAAGTACCTAATAAGTAGCTAAGCTAAGAATACACTATTAACTAGTCTTCGTAAGAAATGATCACTATATATGCTTACATTTTATAAGAGTCATAGGCATACATGTTATAAGAAATTATCAATTAAAAGAGGCATAGGCAGAGGCAAGCATACATTTTCCTACAAATTAGCTATATATGATTAGCTATAATTAAAATTACTCAAAATTTATAAACTAATCTTAACAAGTTGAATCACACTAATCATAATTACAGCTAATGATGAACTACTAACAAACTAACATTATGAGAAACTAATCTTAACAGGTTATAAGAAACTAATCTTAACCGATTATAAGAAAATATTAGATCCATGGATATGAACACCAATTAGAAAATCCCATTGAACACACAATTAAACACCAACTATAACCCGCAAGAAAATCGCATTAAACACCACCAAGATTATTCATAAACTTTCTGATCCACATTAAACGACATTCCGCATAAAACTATGAATATGGCATTCCTTTGAAGGTACACAATCATAAAAAATATTAATTCACTATGAAGACAACATACCTTGTCAGAAGAAGAAGAAGAGAGCAGTAGGCTTTCAAAGCTTCTGATTGAGTGTCTACCTTCAATCATAACATAAAAAATTCATTACCAAATAGCAGTCAAACATAAATTCAATCAGATTCAATCAGAGCATCGAGGATGTTGTTGGTGCTTTGATCACTGACCTGTAGACTGCTGAGTACGAGAATTCGTACCTCTCCTCAGCAATGTCCCGAAGAGAACTTGTGAATCCTTCAACAAGCTGGTTAACAGAAAAGTTAAAGTTAAGAGTGTACCAAAATATAGTATGAAAGGAGTGTAGTTCAACTGTCAAAATCACTAGACTTGGCCTAAATTCTCGAAAGTCACAACCAACATTCTGCCATACTGAATCAAACCAAGCAAACAAGCTACTTCACACTTAAACACCACCCCATTTTAAGCTATTGGCTAATCTAATATGGTTTGCCAAAATTTCCTTCTTCTTTCCTAATTTTCAAACCTTTAATCACACAAAGGACGTTAATCACAGATCACGAAATATAGCAGTCGAAAAGTAGCAAGACGGCTGCTGTAGAGAAATAGAACTCAAACTTGGAAAAGTAGCAATGAGGGCAGAAGCTCTTACCAGATGAGCGAGATGAGGGAGCGATGGCGAGATGAGCGGCGGCGACGGGGCGGCGGCGATGGGGCGGCGGCGACTGAGCGGGCAGGCTTTTCTTTTTTCGGAGAGAGAGAAGAGATGAGTTGTTTCCGCAAGGAATGAGTTGTTTTCGTCGAAGAGGGGCTTTTATGTGTGGTGTATTTAGCGTCGGTCAACAACCGACGCTATAATCCCGTGTATATAGCATCGGGCATCAACCGACGCCATTTACTTTCTTACAGACGACGCAATAATCTCGTGTATATAGCGTCGGATATGCCCGACGCCAATCACTTTATCATAACCGACGCTAAATTACCCATTGGTCCAACCAGCAAATCGGTTTAGAATGGCATTTAGCGTCGGGTCTTTGGTCCTCATTTAGCGTCGGTTGTTTATTAACCGACGCTATTTACACGGGTTAACACACACGACGTATTTGGCGTCGGTCTTTGACCGACCGACGCCATCCTCTTTCGTTTCATCTGACGCTAAATTCCCTATTTTTTGTAGTGTGGGGCGGGCCAAACTTCAGTCTATGTCTGAGACCTCATTTGTTTCAGCAGATCATGGATTGGCCCGCTAGGTGGGCTCCTCTTCTCGGGCCCAACTGAAGGCGGGAAGCGCACACATACGCCCATCTCAAGCTCGACAGGCTATTTCATGTGGGCCGGTTGGCCCAGCCCGGGCTTCTTCTGCTCCCACTCATCCGACCAGGCCCTCACTGGCGGCTGTGGCTCGCCGTTTGGCTCCTCTGACCAAGGCCCAAGTAACGTCGCAGTCTAAGTTACATATTGGGCCAGCTCCTGGTCCATATAGGCGTTCGACCCCATCTTCCGGTTTGGTTAAACGGAAGCTTCTGACTGCTTTTGATTCAGCGGATGGGCTAGCCTCTCCTCAGTCTATTGGGCCGACCTCTCTTGAGCATAATGCCAAAGTCCACCGTGGGCTTGATGCGGATGCTAGATCCTTGTTGGGCGATGGAATTGCAGATCAGGGGAGTCGTCCGATTGTTGAGTGGACGGAGACTAACAGTGATAATAATTTCGACCCTGATGCCCTTTTTGTGTCTGGTTCTGAGGAGGGCAAAATTTTAACATCGGGTCAAGCTGAAGAACCAACTGAGGTGGAGGTAGCCAACCTGGATCGGCCTCCAAAGGATAAATGAGTTGCATCGCTTGGAATTGTCGATGATTGGGGACGTCCTAGACAAACCATAAATTACTACAACTTATTCATCAAGTTGGTCCCCAATTTTTAATTTTAAGTGAAACTCGTTTGGATTCGGATAGGCTTAGACTCAAGCTTCGTCCTTTAGGTTTTTCAGATTTTGAACTCATGGAGGGCGAAGGGACGGGTGGTGGTTTAGCTGTGACTTGGCTCCCCCATCTCTCTTGCACTCGTGTTTTTTTGTTTTCTTTTGCTATTTGCATTCGTTGGAATTCCCCTAATAATAATGCTATTTTTTATATCGGTGTCTATCTCTCGACTGTTATCTCAATTCGTTCTTCACAATTAGATAGACTTCAAAACCTGATTTTCGAAATTGTCGGACCCATTGTAATTGGCGGTGACTTTAATGAAATTTCTATTAACGCGGAACGACAAGGGGGTAATGACCCTAACCCCCGATAGTTGGCAGATTTTTCAGGTTTATTAATGATTTACGACTTATTGATGTTGGATTTGTTGGGCCAGAATTTACGTGGACAAAGTATAATTGAATTGAGAACATGGTCGTTAAACAAAGGCTGGATCGCTTTCTCGTTAACTTGGATTGGTTACACATTTGGCCGGAAACAATGGTTACTCACGTCGATTGTCTTGGATCGGATCATCTGCCTATTGTTATTCGATAATCGTCTCCTTCCTCGGCCTTCAAACAAAAATTTAAATTGATGCTCGTTGGGCTCGAAACCCAGAAGTGCCACTACAAGAAAAAGAATTAAAGTTCGCGGTTATAACATTGGGGGTTGTGGAACCGCCACTATGTAATTACCATTGTGGCGGTTTAACCTGCAATGTTAATTTTTAATTTTTGTGGCGGTTGCATAGTGGCGGTCTCAACCTCCAATGTCAAATTTTTATCATTGTGGCGGCTATAACCTCCACTGTGTATTTTTTTTAATTTATAGATCCGCGTGAAACCCAATCAGCCAATGGGAAAGGTCCAATTTTCTTTTTCATCTTCTTCTTTTCTCAATTCCTAGAAACCTTCTTTCATCTTCAAACTCTCACTTAATTAATCTTTCAATATCGATGGATTCAACACAAAAATAAGGTAGCGACGACAAGGAGCTCCGACCGCCGCGAATATTCTAGTCGTCATCATCTCGAACACTTCTTGGGGGATCTCGTCTTCCTTCTCCAATCTGCCTCCGATTGATTCATTTTCTTATAATATTTTTGGGTTGTGATTTGGATTGTTATTGAGCTATGAGGGATTTGGGAATGCTGGTTCTGAATCTCGTGGATTCGATTGTGTTGAGCTTTCATTTGGGGAGGTAAGAGATTGGATTTCTGGGATGTTCTTATTGTTTGTGTGGAGGAGAGAGTTGTGTGACGAGAACTTAGTGTTCATGGAGGTTTTGGGAGGAAGATAACAGAGCTTATATTTTCTCAAGGTTGTTTTCGGGCGGTGGCACGGTGGAGTTTTGGTGCTGCTGCCGCCGGCTCGTCGGAGTAGAGGTTGAAGAAGAAGGACTGTAAAATGCACCCTAATTTTTTTTTTAAAGAATTAAAACCAACAGTGGCGGTTATAACCTCCACAGTGTAACCGCCACTAATTTTTACTATTGGCGGTTCCTGACAGCCAATAAATATCCTTTGTGTCGGACGTATTTGTGGCGGTTCCTTCTTCCAACAGTGGCGATTGTACATCTGCCACTATATATTCAACAGTGGCGGTTATAACCTCCACTGTTGGAGGAAAAAAACCGCCACTTTTGGCTCGTTTTCTTGTAGTGTGCGATTTTTGGTGTCTTGGGAGTGGCTCCGACCTATGACTGGGTCTCCATAATTTAAACTTCATGAAAAACTCAAACGGTTACGTCATGATTTATTTAAATGGTCTAGAAATGGTACCAGGAATTCTGCTAGACAAATGAAGGAACTGGAAGAGGAGATTAAACGAGCCAAACAGGAATCTGTAATCTACTGGCACTCAATTTTCCCCTTCAGATCGAACTTGCAGAGACAGCCTACAGGGAGGAACTTTACTGGAAGCATAAGGCGGCCGCGAGGTGGGGTAAGCAGGGAGATCAAAATTCTTCCTTCTTTCATCAGACAATCGTTCAAAAACGGGGAAGAAATATCATCATGTCATTGGAAGATGCTCAGGGCCGTGTTTTTACTAGTACGGATGACATGAGTAGAATAGCTACATCCTTTGACGAAACCTTATTCTCTTCAGATGATCCCCCAAATAATTTCACCTCCTTGGTGCCCCACATCCCTAGCGATCGTCAGATCACATTGGAAATGAATGAATTCCTCTCAGCACCGATCTCTCCCACTGAAGTCAAGGATGCTGTTTTTGACATTGGGGCTCATCAAGCCCCGTGTCCGGATGGCTTCCTGACATCCTTTTTCCAGGAATTTTGGGATTTAGTTGTTTTCGATGTAAACACGACAGTGATTGATTTTTTCGATTCTGCTGATCTATTGCAATGCCTTAATCATACCTAGATTGCATTGTTGCCCAAAGTTCCTGACGTTAAAACACTGAAGGAAATTCGACCTATTAGACTTTGCAATGTTTCATATAAAATCATTAGTAAAATTTAACCAAAAGGTTAGGTAGAGTCCTCCCGACTGTTGTTTGCTCTACCCAAAATGGTTTTGTACAGGGTCGGGACATCGCCAACAATATACTCATTGCTCAAGAGATCACGCACTTCATGTCTGGACGACCTCTGGCCAAACTAAATACATGGCTCTCAAATTGGATATAGAGAAAGTGTATGACCGGATCGAATGGCCCTTCCTTTTTACCATGATGCGTATGATGGGATTTTGTGACCTGTGGATCCTCTTGATTTGCCGCTGTGTCAGAACTACCTCCTTCGCAGTGTTACTCAATGGTCAGAATAATGAGATCTTCAGGTCATCTCGGGGCCTACGACAAGGTGACCCTCTTTCCCGCTTCTGTTCGCCATCTGCTCCGAGGGCTTATCCATGTTGTTGAAACAAGCATAGGAATCAGACTCTTTGGCAGGGGTATACATGAATGTGCATACGCCGATTCTTACCCATTTAATGTTTGCCGATGACACCTACTTGTTCTTGCGGGCCTCTTTGACAGATATCACTAAACTACTAGAATTGTTGGCCACAGTTCAGACTGTGAGTGGACAAAAAGTTAACTGGCAAAAGTCAGCCATCACATTCTGTAAGGTTACGTCGACTCAAGACCAGGCTGCGTTTGACCTTCGACTGTCACTGATGAATATCTTGGCCTGCCAACGAATTTACGCCGCTAAAAAATTGAAACCATTAAATATGTGGAAGACTTGGTGTTGATCAAACTCTAGACATGGAAAGGAAAATTTCTGTCTCTGGTTGGCATGGAAGTGCTCATCAAATCAGTTCTATCTGCGTTGCCAGTCTATACCATGACTTGTTTCTTACTACCCAAACGGATTATTAAACGTCTCACAGCTTTAATTCGAGACTTCTGGTGGGGGCAAACAAATTCTAGGAGTAAAATTTGGTGGATTTCTTGGGAGTGACTGTGTGAGCTGCACCATTTCGATCTTGCTCTCTTGGCAAGACAAGGTTCAAAGATCATTTCTGAACCATCATCGCTTTTAGCTCGAGTGCTCAAAGGTAAATACTTCCATACCTCATCATTCATGATGGTGGGAGAGGGGTCGAACCTGTCGTGGGGTTGGAAAAGCATTTTAGTGAGCCGAGGGATCTTAGTTCAGGGTCTGAGATGTCAGATTGGTACTGGTCACCAGGTCCTGGCTTTTCACGATAATTGGTTACCGGATGTACCTCTGCGGCCCCTGAACCGCATTTCCTCTAACATGCCATGGATTCCATACACAACAGTCACTTCGTTCATCGATAATGGGGTCTGGGATGGCCTTTCCGTTAATCAAGTTTTCTCCACGGTCGATTTCTCAATTATCTCTTCCATTCCCCTCCCTTTGGAACCAATTCCTGATCAATTTATCTAGCAACTTTCGGACTCAGGTGCATATTCAACACATTCAGGTTATAACGTCACACATTTCGGCCTCATCAAGGCACCTGTGGTAGTGCCAATCTCGCCGATGGATTCGGAGGCCTGGAGTAGGGTTTGGTCATTTACCATCCCACCCAAACTCAAATTCTTTGTGTGGAAATGTATTTTATGGATTTTACCGACTCGTGTTGCACTGAACTGCCCGCTTACAAACTGTATGGGTTTGGTCATCAAGGACTTCCCAAGACAATACCCAGTCTGTGCAGCTTTTGATGAAACAGTCTCCCACCTACTACTATTCTGCCCGCTTGCAACTCGCTTTGGGACACTCATGAACATTCCTCTCCAAATTATAAATAGCCCGAAATTTTGTATTGTCTGGAGGAAGGTTCTTCGACTCCCTCCTTTTGTTGGGAAGCGAATTGTCTTCTTCTGGTGGCGGGTTTGGAAATCGCGTAACACAGTGGTTTTTCTCAACAATAAAACCTTGTTGCTAAGTCTCAAAGCTCAAATGGAACTCCACCTGGCTAAATCGGAACTCAAATTGGAGTAGGAGGATGCTCAGCAGCTTCCGGTTCCTGTCCAAGCTGCTGTCCCCCTCGTAGATGGAGACCGCCGCCTTGGACCGTTTGAAGATTAATGTCGATGGAGCAACTCGTCCTAGCCAGGGTGGAGCTATAAGGTTCGTACTTCAAGATGGGGCTGGAACTGTCCTGTTTGCAGGGGGTCACTCATTCCCCCATTTTTGGGATGCCTTCACAGTGGAAGCCCTCGCGGTCCGGGAAGCTCTTCGGTGGGCATTGGCCGGTCACTTACATTGTTGGATATTGAAGGTGATGCAGCAATGGTCACAAGGCACATCTTGGATAAAAAATGCTTGCACTCTCAGGCAGGTGTTATAATACAGGAATACAGAGTGTTATTGTCCTGCCATCCATCAATTCGGTGTTTCTTTGTCAAAAGAGAAGCTAACTCGATGGCCCACAATCTAGCTCACCAAGCTCTCACAATGTTGCCTTTGAGAACTTGACTTTTAGATTTCACACAGTTTGCTTGTTCTAATCCTTCTTGAATGTGTATACGTCGATTTTGCACACTTAGTTTTCACCTGCTTCAGCGTTTCACTCGCCTTACCCCCAACCCCAACCCCTCCTCCCCCCCCCCCCTTCTTTTTAGTCTAGGCATTCTTGGCCCTCTCTTCCGTGGGAGTGCTCAACCAAAAAAACATAACTAGTTAAAATAACCTATTAACAAAAAATCTTAAATACCCCTAACAATTTAGACCATTAGATTGGTCAAAAGGTAAAATAGGTGGTCAAAGGATGATCCAATGGCTAGGAAAGGGTTGGAACAAAATCCAACCCCTTCCTAGGGGTTGTACCCTGATTAGCTTCCATACAAACATCCAATTGGAAAATGCAGTTGAAATACAATTTGGCTCGGGTGGTAACCCATTCTTTTGTCCATCGCGGCGGAATACTCCATTGGATGGCTCCACTTTCATCACGCGGATCAACAGCTGGGGAGCGACTTCAACCAACCCCACCTCCCCCCCCCCCCCTCAATTTCCAAATAATGCCTTTTAGTTGATTTTTGAAAATAGACAAGAAATTATATGGCCCATATACGAGAGTCCAATTCCCGTGACAATGCTCATGTTTTGTTGCATCCAATGCAACTCCCTTAAATCTTAGTTCTTTCATCTTGTAGTCTCAATTTATTGTTTATAATTTCAAGTTATTTTAGTTTGTTGAAGTTTCCTCTCATTTTCTATCACCGAAAGGTTCCCCGATAACACGAGCCTCCGTTGATGAAATTTTTTTCACCCATGTGATCACAGTAATTAGATCTATGTTTCAAGGAAAAAATTATTTTATGGAAAAAAATATTTTCTCTGGCAATTTTTACGACGGCCAGTCATACAGTTTGTATGCGGCTTGTATAAACCGTATACAATTCATATTGATGTTTGTAAAAACCGAACTGGAACTGAGGTGACCGAACCAGAAATAAATGAGCATGGTTCGGTCGTCGCTCGGTGAATTGAACAATTTTCGATTTCTGACGGTTTTCAGATCAAACTGATGATAAAACGCCAACCGAGTTTTCAACCGAATTTACCCACTCTCTCTTTCCCAACCATCCTCTCACTCTCGCATCGCACAATACACACATACCCCCTCTCCTAATTTCCTAATCGACATCTCGCCTTCCTCTCTAAGTCTCATCGGGGAGAAATCCCCTATTCGACGACGGTTCTCGACAGTCGGCAACAGTCCCTCCCAGCCTCTCACTCTCACACGACACACACACCTGGGAATTGGGTTGGGATTCAGACCTAATTTCCCCTCTGTAACTCTGTCATCTCACTCTCTGTTGCTCTAATTTGTCGACTGGAAAACCCCTCTCACTCTCTAGTCGACAGTCGAACAGGTACACCTCTCTCGACTCTCACTCTCTAGTCGACGGTCGAACAGGTACACCTATCTCGGCTCTCACTCTCTAGTATCTCTCTCTCTTATATCACTGTCTTTTATCTCGTCTCACGCTCTAAACTCTAAAGTCTGACGTCTGTAATCAGACAGTCGACGGTCGAAACTCATCTCCCGCCGAAATCCCCTCTTCAACAACGATCGACGACATACAAGTATTCTCTCGTCTCACTCTCTTGTCTCTCATCTCAGGCTATGACCTCTGTGACTCTAATCGACAATCTGAAGTAAAAAATCATTGTGTATGTTGTCAAGAATCTTCTAGCAGCACTGCCGCATGCCAGCAATCCATCTACTAGTACTGGTAAATCTCATCTTCTCTCTCTCTATGTATCCATTGTTAGCTAGTCCATCTACATGTTACTACTACTACTACTACTACATGTAAACTGTAAATCAACATCACTAGGAGTAGGACTATTCTTGCTTACATAGTAGAATGAAACGTTGGTAGAAAATAAAGGGCATATCAGTAGGAGTAGGACTGTTCTTGCTTGCACAGCAGAAGGGAAATCCTTGATTAAAAATGCATACCTAATGTTTGTTTAACTTGCTTTTCAATGTGATGAATCTTGACGTATGGTTGATTCATGATGATATAACTGGAATTGGAAATGTCTTAACTTGTACATTATTTTCTACAGATTGTAGAAGGTTGAAAAGCAAACAAACCTTGGATCAAATGAAGTTTCGAAGTGTTTAAGCGATGTGAGTAGCGATGTCTAATTGTCTTGACTAATTCAGTCATCTTTATTGTCTTGTTTCTTAAGGGAGTAATGGCTTATGTACTTTGCACCTGCCACCTAATAATGAAAATGTTTCTGAAGCTAATAGATTTAATTTAATAATGTTTAGTGCACAACTGAACACATAGGAAAATGGCAAAATCATATGTGTTGATTTAATTTCTGGTGGATTGCAGGCATTCAAATCAAAGAAGAATGGAAGCGGGTCTGAATACGTGAACTAGTAAGTGTAAAGGCATTCAGACTCAACCGCCTGCACATAAATGCACCAAGGGTAATTCTCGACCTCCAATTCCTAAACACTCGAGTCACAATCCGGCTACCATTACTACGGCTCCTGACCCTGCACTTGAGGTACCTGATCCTATGCCTCCTACTCCTGCCAGTAACAATAGTAGTCATGCTCCTTTGCCTACACGTGCCAATAGTAGTCATGCTCCTTTGCCTACACTTGCCAATAGTGCTAGTGCTAGTAGTGCTCCCCAATCAACACATAAGACATGGTCATCAACATACACAGTTATGGTTAAGTTTGTCGATGAGAATAAAAAAGCTAAGTGCAATATATGCCAGAAGTTTCTTGCTGCAGATTCTACTAGAAATGGTACTAGTACTTGTAGGAATCATGCATTACGATGTATTGCGAAGATGGATGAAAAAAGAGGACAAACTACTTTGATAATGAAAAAAAAGTTCAACTGTTAGAGGGGAAGCAACTCCAGATGCCTGACATTTCATTCAAGCTGCTATTAGATTGGATCTAGCAGAAATGATAATAGTTGATGAGCTTTCTTTCAGCTTTGTGGATCATAGGGGGTTTATACATTTTATGGATGTATGTTGTCCAGATTTCGACATTCCTTTTAGGAGAGCAATACGGGAGGATTGTTTCAAACTCAAGTTAAAAGATTACTTGAGGATGGCTTGTGCTGGTAGAGTGTCGAAAACAACTGACACTTGGACATCTGTTCAGAATCTCAATTACATGTGCATAACAACACATTTCATTGGACATGAGTGGAAGCTGCATAAGAAGGTAATCTGTTTCTCTCGGATTACAAGTCACAAGGGTACTAATATTGGGGCAGGGATTGCCAAATGCCTGGATCAATGGGGGTTGAAGAGGTCTTTCACTATGACAGTTGGTACTAATATTGGCTATCAGGAAGATGAAGTGCAAGAAAATGCCCTTACTAGATGTACCAACCAGGTGGAATTCCACATTCTCGACGTTGCATACGGCTTCGGCTTATGAGAAAGCATTCAAAGTTCTCGAAAATATGGAAAGTAACTTTGTAGAAGATCTACAGGTGAAGATTTATCAAGGTGAGGTTATTGGTGTTTCAAGTTATAGTGATTGGGATAGTGTGAGAGTCCTCACTAGTCACCTAGAGTTCTTCAGTGACATGACTCGTGTTGCTTCCGGCACCTTATTTGTTACTATTAATCTCTTCCTCAGGGAAGTGACAAAGTTGTTTCATCACATTAAGAAGATGAAAAGAGATGAGGAAACAACCATATCGACAATGGCAAGGTCAATGGAGGAGAATGTTAAGAAGTATTGGTCTGGGGACGTTGATAACGTCAAAGTTGACATAATCTTCTACATCAGAGCTATACTTGATCCATGAAAGAAGATGGAAATCATTCCATATTCTTTCAAGTTGATTTATGAGGCGACACAATGTGTTGAATGGTAGAGATGGTGAGAAATGAGTTATATGCTTTGTTTGACTTGTACAAAGCAGAGTATGAAAAACATGTCAACAGTACTCAAAGTAGATCTGTAGCTTCATCAACACAGACAACCAGTGTTAATGGAGATGGTGGCGACGAAGATGACTTTGAGGAGGACCAAGAGATTGAAGATGATTGCTTCGCTGAGTTTGACGATGATAATAACTCTGGTGATGACCCTAGAGCAGAGTTGGCGAAGTATCTCTGAAGCACGAGAAATTCATACGGATAAGAAGCAATGGTCGATTCCAAACTCACGAAACACTAACAATGGAATTAGAGTCAACCTTTACCAGTTTTAATTCCTTAAAACAGTCTAGGTGATCACATAGGTGCAGTTTAAAGTTCAACATTCTCAATTCACAATAATATATAACCAAGCATCGTCATACATACAGTTCAACATCAGATACCTCAAACATGTAGTTCAACATCAGAAACACCTTACATACAGTTCAACCTTAGAACCACATCACATCACAAGTCATCTTGCATTCACCATCAAAACGCACAACCATACATATTCAAATACACCACACTTTTTATTTCAGTTACTAAGTGAGTTATCAGGCATCCTTAAGCAGTCTAGGTTATCACCCTAGTACAGTTCTCCACTTTAACAATTCACAATTCAATGCATCATCACAATCATAAATCATTCAACATCAATCCACATCTCAGCACAACAACACAAATCAGTTCACAGATCAATCCAACACAGTCCACAACACATCACATATCTGCTCACAAACTCAACCAGCACAACACACACACACACACGTCAATGCACACTTCATTTATCTAGGTGAGTTAATTAGGCTACATAAGGAGTTGTTCCCCCGCTACCGCGCCGGCCATCACATCATCTATATCCCGCAGGATCTTTCCCCGTAGGGAGATAACACGACACATCCCCTAAGGGATCCTTCCTCCACGGAGCTATCACGACACATCCCATATTGATCCTTCCTTAACGGAGATTTCAACCACCGTGACTCCACGCTATGGGATTCACCCCAGTGAATCGGACTCTAACTCAACGGTATTACAGGTGAGGTAACGTTGGCTCCTTCTGATTCTATCAATTTAATTTCAATTAATGCAACCACAACAATTGCACACATCCATAAAACAATCCCATTCAACCACAAATCCACTTCACAATTCCATGTCCCAGTTCTATGTTATAATTCTACACTAACCCACATTTGGCAACAATAGATACAATTAAAGAAATTCATTACATCCCTTCCCATCCTATCTCACATTTCTAACTCGAGTTCATTATCCATCACCCTTCGTCCCAATCCCCACATCACACATCAATCAGCACAATCATCATATAGCAATCGCAAGACAGTTATTCAGTTTTATTCTCACATGTTCATGCAAGAACTAATTCCATTCGATGTCGAGTTCCAGCTCCTCATATTACTCATAGTGTCCTATCGATGCTAAGCCAATCACGGCCACATAACTCATGCACAATTTAGAAAAGAACTCTCATTACTAGCCACCTAGTCAACCATACATTCACACAAGTCGACCATAAGTATCGACAAGTCGGTCATTCATTCAAACCAGTCACTCAATACCACATGACAGCAACCATCACAACAACATCCATTTACCATTTCAACTTCCCAATTCGAGCATTCCTAAATTCAACTAAATAATCCATCTAATTCGACATATTTCATTTAACTCGAATTCCAGCCACACCTCATCCAATTTCGACATCCTCATTTTCTTCAGTCATTTCTCAATTCACATTTAGGACTCCAATCTTATTACAATAAGCACATGACACGTTTTCAATCACCAACACACATAGCACCCAAACACCCAGTCAAACTAATCACACATTGGTACTTCATTCGATCACACTCACAATTCAAACAATACATCCAAATCAAGGGCAAACGGCTAGCTCACCGGCCACCCCCACCTGCAAGTACATGGATAGCCATGTCGTGAGTCCAGGGTTGCCCTCCTGTTCTTCCTTCATAGGATGACCCCACATTGGGAGGGCCATCCACCTGTTCATCATTAATAGGGCGACCCCACATTGGCAGGACCACCCATCCTGTAACCACAACTGACACAATCGAGCATACATATATATAATTAACCAGATCATAAACCCGTCCCTCCTATCGCTCATTACTAGGGCCAAACCATTTATCATCATCATTAATCAATCACCCCAATCCCACCACATATAAGTCAGTAATCAATCAGCCACCAACGCATCAATTAGCAATCACTAATCAATCGACAATCATCATAACACAAACCCCCCAACCAGTTATAGGACAATTGCCAGCTTTTACTCTCATTCAATTTCATGTAATCCGTATATTCCTCTAGGTCAGAATTTCAACTCCTCACATCGACCATCACTACCTATCGTACGCTAAACCCTCACCTGACAAGAAGACGAGGCTCTAAGCAACTTCTAGAAACCCGAACAGCCGAGCTCTACAGCACTAAAAACAAAGCATCTTCCTTCTCCCCCCGATATCTCCTAACTCTGAAATATCCAAAACCGAGATATGAGGTCTCTTCCTCTCGTCTCCATGAACGCGTAGCAAGAAACGTATCACCAATCGGACCTCTGTAGCTCCTGGAATCAAGCTTTGAAGTTGGGGAAAGTTTGGTTCGTCAAAGGTGGTTTCGGGAGGAAAGAGAGAGGGGAAATCGTGGAAATCCGTTAAAAACTCATTATTTATAGTCAGAAAAAGACACACAACCGTGTGTCTATAACACGCCGCGTGTGTTATAAGACACACGGCCGTGTGTTATCGTCTGCCACCCTCAACGGATTTTCAACGTACTCGCTTGCAATAACTTTGACCCGACTCAATTTTGAACGTCTCGGACTTCGATGGAGCCTCAAGAACATTATTTCCAATGTCTTAATCATCCAAACTCGAGTTCCAAATCGTTCGGTTGGGCGGAGATGTTACAACGAGTCTAGCCTTAGAATCCGGGGGTGGATTAGGACTTGGACCTGCTAGCTATAAACGAGCTAGGAACCCTAAGTATCAAGTCGAAGGTGCCACACCATGGGGAGTTACCCAACATGATAAACCAACTTAAGCTATGCAACAACTCGCAAAGGCTTGAAGGAACAAGAACAAAAGTTTTGAAATTTTGGTGTTTATTAATCAAAGTCTGAATTACAATGAGGTCGTAGGCCTTTATTTATAGGTGAGGGTGGAGAACAGGCTCTCCACTTCCTCCTAGAACTCTAACTCCTAAAAGAGTTAAATAACTAATACGGAAATAAAAGAGTCCTAAACAAACTACTCAAAAGAACTTAAACTATTTCTAAATAGTCTAAGAAGGAAAACAAATTCGAACAAAACTCTAAAAGACGAAAATACGAAAATATGACAAAATAGAAAAAATCCAATGAATCCAGCAAATCCTGAGAACCCTAATCTGGATAGGAAACCCTAATCCATGTTCAAGGTGGATGGGGTGTGAAAATTATCCTTCAGGAAGGAACCTTGTATTTCCCGTGTTTCCTTCTCCAAAAAGAACTAGGATACACAGGGTTTAGCCTTCGGCGTGGAGGTTTCCTTATTCGGAGAGGATTTGTTCTAGCGACAAGATTTCTCGCTCGGAGCGGCATCAGCACCCGACATCAACTGGACTCGATCCTTGGTCCAGAGTCGTCTTAGCCTGGCATTGGGGGCTAGCATCGGTTGCCTTGATCCTGTGTCCACACTAACCTCGCTTCTCCTTCCGGGGCCAGCATCAGTTGGGTCTTGGTTTCGTGTCAATGGCAGCCTCGGATCAGCATCTGGGCATGGCGCGTTCATGTTTCGGCCCTGCATCATTCTAGCTCACTCGGACTCCAAGTCCCTCGTGCTCTCCATGATTCCTATTCCACGTTCGATTGGGATTGATAGAGGTTTGTCCTTGATGTCTAGGGACCACTTACAGCCAAAGGATTCCTGAAAGGCACGGCTGGAAAAGTGCATCGGCCCTAAGCGCTCCTCGTACGGGCTCTGACTTTAGCCATGCACATAGGCGTGTATCGGCTTCGGGCCTTTGGCTTTATCGGCCCTGTACTCGGTCATTGGAACCTGGTAGGGTGTCAACAACCTCCTAGAGATGTCTCCTGGCCTTGGCAACTCAGATATCTTCGGGGCTTGGTGCGGCACCGAAATCAATGCCTGGTCTAGTGCTTGGATCGGTCCGGGGCCGGTGTAGTCTCGGCCTGACATTAGTATTAAGGACCGGCTGGGCATCAGTTCTCTGGCTCGGTCGAGCATCATTCCTAAAGTTTGCTTGTCGGTTTCTTCTTTCTTCTCCTTGTCCCAAACCGCCATGTAGGAATTTGGGGTTGGCGTCCAAGGTGGAATCCATGGGCAGGTGATCGCACCATGCTCAGTGGCGGCGATCACTTCAACAAGTATGGCATAACATTCACAATAACACCTAGATCAGCTAAGGCCTTATCAACATGATTATTATTTATAGAGCAAGAGATAGAGAAACTCCCTATATCAATTTGCTTCTGAGCTACTTTGTTCAGCAAG
The DNA here is from genome assembly GCA_034768395.1 of Linum lewisii. Taxonomy (NCBI): domain Eukaryota; kingdom Viridiplantae; phylum Streptophyta; class Magnoliopsida; order Malpighiales; family Linaceae; genus Linum; species Linum lewisii. The sequence continues at coordinate 24,847,009 of CM068304.1, forward strand.
ATTGCTGAGCATTCCTCTCCAAGTGTGTGAAGGATTTATGTCCATCGGTCCAAATCCGCATAGGAACTAGTTAAGTGTTGGACCTGATTAATAGAATTAATTCGGGTCGGTTAGGGATTAATATGTCTTGCTAGAGACCTATGTTAATTAGTGGTTTGGGCCACGGCTAATCAGACCGGGTCCTACAAGGTTACACGCCTATAGTATGGACCGGATCATTTAATAGGTCGAATCCATGGTGGATTGGGACTACTGGGCTGGCGGCTCATTAGGGTTAGGAAGGGATTAGGGTTTTTGCCCTAATCCTATAGATAAGACTGCTAGGGTAGCAGTCAATGGTATGCCTAACACACACTTTCTCTCGGAGAAAACCTTAGCCGCCATAACCCTAAAAGCCTTTCTTCGACCAGAAGTTCTAGCAAGCTTTGGCGAGGAAGATCCAGATCCCAGCTAGCGTGGACTAAGTAGAGGAGCTACATTTGAAGCTCTCTGGATCTATCTAAAGGCTACGGGAGCTACGGGAGGTATTAGTTTTCGAGCTAATATCACGCTTCAAGAATGTGAGTTACGATAACCTTTGTTATTGATTTATATGCAATCGAGCTGTTATAGGATGTTAGATGTTGATTCTTATTTTCACTGCGATTATGGTTTATGCATCTAACGTTTTCCTTCAGTGGTATCAGAGCCCCTCGTTTTGCAGATTTTTCATAACAAAACGAATTGTGTTCTTAATAAAATTATTCAATTAAAAGAGGGGATTATCTCGTGTTAATATTTTTCCATTGAAAATCATGTTTTCAAAAGTGTTCATGGATATATTTGAGTATTTACTTAAACTGATTTCAAATAGATAAACAATATGTTATATATATTGTGCCGCCGTCGTCGTTGCCGCTGGCGACCGGCGAGGCAGCAACTGGCGACAACAACAACAGTCGGAGACGGCAACAACATATGGGAGATAAAGGGTGGCAATGGGTTTGGAACCCAACAGCCTGGCCCAAGTATCATTTATCTTTTCCCAGCCCAAATTTTGAGCCTAGAAGTTACTAATGTAGTCAAAGGGCTAGGCCCGAACCCAAGCTTGCTTTACCCCACTGCTCAGACTGGCTGGTTCGACCAGACTGGTTTGGGTCAAATTAGTTGGTCCGACCAGATTTTGGTTCGAAATTAAAAAAAATAATTTTAAATTTTCTATTTGACCAGGTTTGACTTGGTTTTGACTAGTTTTGATTTTGGTTTGACCAAGTCTTTTAGTCATCAAACGAAACCCATTTTCGAACCGATTTTTGGGTAATTTTCAATTTTAATCATTGGTTGATTAAGTATTGAAAATATTTAAATTCATAATTAATTTCCTATTTAACTTTAATAAAGAGTTATTAAATTGAGTGGGAGTTTTAATTAATGGAATTTAAGAGCAAGTTTTCAAAATCTTTATCCATGAAACTTTTAAATATTAACGATAGTCCCTATAATTGAATGAATTTTATTGTTGAAGCAATTATAATAAAGGAGTTTGTTATTAGGGTTTAATTAGAATAAAATTGTTTTATTCATAATTAATTACCACCTTAATTAAAATTGGTTAATTAGGGTTAAATTAAATCTATCAAGCATGTTAGATTTAAGGTCATTCACTCATGCGGTAGTGAATGAATGGATGTTTTATATACATGTGTTATTGTGAATATTGTGCGTTTTATGGAAAAACGTGCAGGTTCTTGGTGATCGTATAAAAGGCCCCACCCTAATTTAATTTTATTATTATTTTATTTTGGGAAATACAGTCTAAGTACCATTTATTTTGTTGTAATTTTATTATTTGTAAGGAATTTTGTATTTAGTTTACAAAAATATGTAATTACAACAAAGGAGGGATGGACGCTAGTCAAAGACTCAAGGATAGGAAATCATTCGATGATGAACATGAAGCGCTTTTCCAAGATTAAAGGGGGCCAAGATCCGATCACCTACAAGCGTTACTATTTGAATGCTTAGAGCCATATTTTAGGTTGTTGTGTATGTCTCTTGCGCAATTAGTTCACAAGCAAACGTAGATAAAAACACATCACCTAAAATGTCCCCAAAGTAAAATTGAGGCAATGCTTTACCATAACGAGACCTGTGATGCCTTTACAAGAACTAGGCCTATTCTGCCAAAGTAGACTATGGACCTATTATTGCACTGGATAGCAAGGGTGGATCTTAGGGGTCCATAAGTTCGTTTTTGGTCGTACTCAACGAATACAAAAGACAAAGTTTTGGTTCGAAGCATAGTCGATTTTGTGATTGTCACATAATCAACCAAGAGTCACAAAAGGTTTGTGATTGATTAATGTGTTGGTCTACCTAAATTACAAAAATTTAGTGGCAGTGCCAAAGTACGACTAACTTTTTGATGGGTTTAGGATCTTGGGAAGTATTTCATTCAAGGGGACACACTTTTGTGTGAATGAAGTACACATATGCTCTTCATTTTAGAGAAAATTATTGAGCTATCTATATTTGAAACAATAGTAGTTTTTGCACTTTATTTTCGTAGAATAATGGTTAGTTAACTCGTTTATCCTATCACCAAAAGAATTTATCCTTACGAAGGAGAAATTCAAAGCATTGTGAATGCTCAAGGCTTTTGAAGCCCTCACCACACATAGAAAAAAGTAGTGTTCTTAAGGAATTGTCCTTGAAATCCATGCTTTAAAACTTCAAATAGTCACCTCATATGAGGAAGAGAAGACTATAGGTGAATTTTAAAAGACAATAGTTGATTGTCATGTGCCACGTGTTGTCATTCATAGAACCACTTGGAGTGAACTTTATGAATGCATACTCTATCCTTGGTACCATAAACGACCAAATCTCTCCCAAAATTCATACAATGGCTGCATGAATTAAGTGGGAGAAGAACTAGAAGCAATGATTGCTTCTCGTCTGCAGTTGGCTGGTTTATACACATTCTTGTGAACCACTTCGGATATGGTGTTAAGGGTAGCCGCGTTTAAAGTATTAAACAAAGGAATGAGAGGTGTAATACCCACAGAGCACTATACGAGCAAGAGATCGTAAATGAAAATGGATTTCAGACGGAATCATATTTGTAACTTGGAAGAAGTTAGTAGTAGAATAAAACTCCGCATTGACAATGATGCTAGGATGGCATGCATTCCAGTGGGAGTTTTAGTTCTAATAACACGGAGAAGCAATAGACAAACTCATAATCCACAAACTTTTGGCATTTAGACACATTAGTTTGCTACGCATGAAACAACTTTAGACAGTTGGTGTTTCAATCTCATTTTCATATGAGAGTTTTGATAAATGCAAAGCTTTACCTAATGGGAAAGATGACTAGGTCGTCGTTCTTCTGCCAAGAAGAAAGAGCAAATGATCTTTTGGCCCTCACACATACCGATGTGTGTGGACCTATGAGTTCAATGACTCGTGGAGGGTTTAGATACTTCATCACTCTTACTGATGACTTAAGTAGGTATGGGTACATCTATTTAATGAATCAGAAGTTTGAATCTTATGAAATGTTCAAAGATTCTCAAAATGAAGTACAAAACCAATTGGAAAGAAGATACAAGCCATGCTGTTTGACCGAGATGGTGAATATCTTAGCCAAGAGTTTTTCTGATCATCATAGGAGTTGTGGAATAATTTCACAAACTCACTCCTCTAAGAATGCCATAGTTGAATGGCGTGTTGGAAAGGAGAAATTGAAACTTGTTAGACATGGTTCAATCTATGATGAGCTTCACTAATCTTCCAAATATTTTTCTGGGGACATGAAACTACTGCGTTTACACTGAATAGAACTCCGTCTAAATTTGTTGAAAAGACACCATAACACATATGGACTAGTAAGGTACCAGTGATATCTTTTCTAAAAGTTTGGGGTCGCTAACTTTATGTTAAGCGTATGCTTTTCGGTAAACTAGCACCAAAATCAGACAAAGTGCCTATTTGTAGGTTATCCTAAAGAGACGAATGGATATTACTTCTACAACCCTCAGAGGACAAAGTATTTGTTGCTCGTGATGGTGTCTTCTTGGAAAATGAGTTCATTTTCAAGAAAACAAGTGGGAGAAATATTCATCTTGAAGAGACTCAAGATGATGAGCAACAAATGGATATTGATCCAATCACATCTAAGAACCCGATTGAATAAGAAATTGTTCAAGACAGTGAAGATGTAGAGGAAACGCCAAAGGATGGGCGATATACTCAAGTTGTTGTTGTTCACCCAAATTCGTAAGTCTAAATGGACTAGAATTCCATTTAAGAAGATTTGTAATCTTCGTTATGACTGGGACTCTAGACATTTTGCTTCTTGAAAGTCAAGAACCAATAACCTACAATTGAGCAATGACGAGTTCAAACTCCTGATCTTGGCAAGAGGCTATGATTTGATCCATTCGGATTATCCCATCGATTGTTGCATTTCATGATTATGAATATGGCAGTTGGATATCAAAATTGTCTTCCTAAATGGCTTTCTGGAAGAGGATGTGTACATGACACACCCAATAGGTTTTGAAGATCCTAAAATCTTAGGAAGGTATGCAAACTTGAGAGATCCATGTATGGACTTAAGTAAGCATCAAGGAGTCAAAACCTCATAATTGATGAAGTTGTCAAGGAAATTGACTTCATCTTATGTATAGAGGAAATTTGTGTCTACAAGAAATTCAGTGGGAGCAATGTAGTCTTTTTGGCCTTGTATGTAGATGACATACTAGTCATTTTGAAAATGTGTTTCAATGAAAGACCTGGGTGTGGCAGAGTACATATTGGGCTTTAAGATCTATAAAGATAGATCAGGAAAGCTCACTGGTCTATGTCAAGAGACTTATACTGATAAGGTTCTTGATAGGTTTGATATGAGGGAATCCAAGAGGAGATACCTTCTTATGAACCACGACATACATTTAAGCAAAGAATCGTGTCTTTAGACACAAGCTGAAAATGAGATATGATGAGTGTTCCACATGGTTTGGCTATAAACTCATCATGTATGTCATGACATGTACTCTAAGAGATCTTGCATCACGTGCAACAGATTCCAATCGAATCCAAGTGATTTTTCATTGGATTTTCGAGAGTATCCTTAAGTATCTTGCTAAAGACTTAGGATTATTCTCCAGTGATTGGAGGTGAAAAGGAAGTTGACTATTAAATGGTATTGTGATGCCAACCATTTGACTAATCGTGATGGCACGTAGTCATAATCCAGATACGTCTTCATGGAGATGAAGGAGTAGTATGCTGGAAGAGCACCAAATGGATTTTGGTGGCTCAATCGTATTACATTATTTCAGTAGAAGCGACAATGTAAGCTATATGGATCAATAATTTTCTGACATCGCTTGATGTGGTTCCTTCACGTCAAAAGGAAGTAGGTCTTCATTGTGACAATAATGAAGCCACTTCTCATCTCAAGGAACCAAGCCCCAAAGGCTAGGTCAAGCCACATTGATATGAAGTAATGTCTACTTCAAGGCTATGTGAAAGAAACACTTGATCAGATTGTGCAAAACTTCAACAGATGACAAGTTGGTCGATCTGTTGACTAAGCCTCTAAGCGGTGCTAAGCATAAGTAGCACAACTTGGCAAAAGGACTCGAACAAGTTGTTGGAGATTGTCTTGGAAGACCTTGCTTAGATTTGATGTATACATTATAATAGAGTTTATTACATGAGATGTATGACATTGGAGTTATTGTTTCAACAAAAGGAAATATGTTTCCTTCTCATTTGATTTTGGCTTAGAATCAAATGAAATGTTCAATAGTTGAGTAGCGTTCAATGGGATCATCACCACAAGTCGCTGATGCATGAAACCCCATAAGTGAACTGAACCTCTCAACCTATGTTTTGTCCCTAGTCTGGAGTTGTTAAACTGAACATAAACGAACTCCCATAAAGGACTAGTTTGTATGGTGGTTGTGATAGTCACGAGTTTCACGGACTATAGAGACAAAGTGTTGTCCTGCCATATATATGGGTATGTATAAGTGTTGCATACTGGACATGACCTGCCTTGGAAAGTAACCCAAGACTTTCTAAAGTTATACACTTCTAGTGGATTCCTCCGACATGAGTATGGTATGACCTCATTCAATGAGTGACTCGCCTTTGATACTGTCAAACGCTCACCTGAATAAGGGAGTTATAAAGGCATTGTTTTCAGGGTAGTCATGATTTGAGTGGGAGCATGATCGATACAAGACTGGAGATGTCTCTCCTGCTGTAAAGTAGGATACGGTGACCCGGGCCCCTTGTAGAGTGAGAACTGTGGAAATGCATGGCCATGCTCAAATGGATTGTTGTTACAATCATTTGTTTTCTAATCAGTTCAAGATCTCAGTGAAGTTTTGAGCTATAAGTGAGTAACCGCTCCATGTTATCACATTCTCAAAACGGTTGACCAGGAGACACAGGAAATCTTAACGTGCGGACTTGTCCCTCGGCCAAGTGGGAGACTGAAGGATTTATGTCCATCGGTCCAAATACGCATAGGAACTAGTTAAGTGTTGGACCTGATTAATAGAATTAATTCGGGCCGGTTAGGGATTAATATGTCTTGCTAGAGACCAATGTTAATTAGTGGTTTAGGCCACGGCTAATCAGACCGGGTCCTACAAGGTCACACGCCTATAGTATGGACCGGATCATTTAATAGGCCCAATCCATGGTGGATTGGGACTACTGGGCTGGCGGCTCATTAGGGTTAGGAAGGGATTAGGGTTTTTGCCCTAATCCTATGAATAAGACTGCTAGGGTAGTAGTCAATGGTATGCCTAACACACACTTTCTCTCGGAGAAAACCCTAGCCACTATAACCCTAAAAGCCTTTCTTCGACCAGAAGTTCTAGCAAGCTTTGGCGAGGAAGATCCGGACCCCAGCTAGCGTGGACTAAGTAGAGGAGCTACATTTGAAGCTCTCTGGATCGATCTAAAGGCTACAGGAGCTACGAGAGGTATTAGTTTTCGAGCTAATATCATGCTTCAAGAATGTGAGTTACGATAACCTTTATTATTGATTTATATGCAATCGAGCTGTTATAGGATGTTAGATGTTGATTCGTATTTCTGCTACGATTCTAGTTTATGCATCTAACATTTTCCTTCAATGTGTCCATGGTGGCTTCTCCTACTTTCCTCTTTCCAGATAGAATCTCTTTCAAGATCATTGCATAGGTTGGGATCTGGGTGATGGCTTCTAGGAATGGTAATGAAACTTCCTGCTTCTACAAGTGAGCGCAAAGTTTCTCAAACTTATGAGCTAGGTATTGCTGCTTGTTTATTACCGGTTAAGGAAGATTTATCTTATAAGGGGGAATAACTGGCGATGGTGGTGTAGAACTCATCTTGTCACCCTTATAAGTCGAAGTTGCCTCTCCCTTGGCTAGTTCTTCATCAGGAACTTCTCTAACAGGTGATTGAGAAGTGGAAGTGGGATTTGGAGTTTGATTTACATTTCTCAAGTTGATGGCATAAGCTTGATGTTGTGCATCCTTGCCATTCTTTTTGTTGAGGTTGGCCTCGGTGTTTCCAGGTAGAGTTCTTGGTGGTCTCTCTAATAGCTTCTCCATCAAAACTGAGAATTGAGCTTCCAGCTTCTGTTGGTTGGCTTGTTGTCCCTTTAATAGCACGTCCTGTGATTGAGCTTCTCGAGTATGATCTCCTTAATATCTAGAAGCTGTATGGGCAGGTGTGTTCTATTGTTGCTAGTTCTATTGCTTACTAGCAAACCCAGGCGGTCCTTGGTAGTTGCCTTGTTGATAACCTCTAGCATTTCTATTAGCAAAACCAGTTGGCTTTGCATTCCTAGCTCCTTGATTGTAGCCTGATATCCTCCAGCATTGATGTTGTCCTTCCAATTAGGTCGGGGATGGTAGAAATCTAGACGACCTCCTTGTTGATATCCAATTCCTTACTTAGCAAAATTACCTCGTGTAATGACCAGTTTTTGGCAATCTTGAAAATTATTGAATTTGTTTCTAAGATTTGCTTTAACTCGTTGAGTTTTGGTGAAAATTTAAGAAAAACTAAATTATTAATTATTAAATAATTAATAATTAAGTTTTTTTTTATGAATTGAGCTTGGTTTTATTCATCAACAACTATGAGGTTCTAAACAAAGAAGGAACACCTTCAAAATAAGAAAGAAGACCTATATACAATCTAGTATTCTATCTTCAAATAACTCTATAAAAAGCAAAGCTTTTAATCTCTTGACGAATGAAATCTGCAATATAATCCAAGTCCCTTTCCACTCCAAAAAATATGAGAGCATCTCTCCCTCCAAATCGCAAAACACCTGTTTAGTATCAATTTTGGTTTGATTCTAAAACATAGACAATTTGAAAACAAGGACAGATTGCAATCAAAGTGAAAGTTGAAAATGAAAACCTGTTTAGTTGGCACAATTAAGTTTTTGAAAAATTGAAAACTGAAATTGAAACTGTGTTTCAATGGAAATTATGAGAAGACTAATTTCATTACAAAAATAGCCTAGATAACAACTACTTGTTTTACGTATGATGAATCACCGAGTCAATCAAGTATTTTGATGATTATTCTATATTTGGTTTGCAATTGACTCACGCCTTTCAACCATTTCTCGAATTTGAGATGAATTGTTGATATATTCTGTAACTGTGATTGCATTTGAATACTGGTATCATAAAAAATAAAAAATAAAATAAAAAGTCAGATGTTGCATTTGAATAGTGGACTATTTTAATAGTTCCGAATTTTTTGCCTGTCAAAATTGGAAAACGAAAATAGAAAGTAATTTTTGAAATCATCTTTTTTCCACTTTCAAAAATGATGATGGTTTCCAAACCTGGTTTCCAAAATCAATAAAAGTAAAGTGATACTAAACATGATTTATTTTAATTTTTGAAATCACAATAACTGAAAGTGAAATCAAAGTGATACTAAACGGGCCCAATGATCCATTTCATCTTTTTTACTTTACTACTAATATCATCTGGTGTCCAAGAAATAGCCTTTGATAGTGCTATTACCCAGGACATCCTAACCACCTCTAGTAGTATACTCTGCAAAATAGACACAGAAAAACTACAAGAGAAGAATAGGTGTTTTCTTGTCTCTGTCATACTCTTGCAAAGCGGCCAGCCATCATCAATAGAAGGATACCACTTCTTTACTACATCTCTAGTGTTTATCTTGTTCAAGACAACCAGCCAAGCTACTGTGCTCCTTCTCGGTATGCAGAAACCTGTCCTAATTAAATCGTACCAAGGAACTAGAACTCTTCTAGGCCTGATTGTATTCCATATTATACTGATTTTAAGCTTCTTCATCAACCTGCCATCCCACAAAATCGAATCACCATTTTTAATAATAAAGGTTTGGACCTAACTCCTAACAGCCATGATCTTCTTCCAATGCCAGGAACCTGCACCTCCTGAGAATCCCCAAATGTCAGAATTTTTAAGCAATGGCTAATAATTAAGTTTTAGATTGAAAGTTGGGCGAATATTTTTTTTTTTATGAAAAGATAAGGGTTTCATTTCATCAAATCAATATAGCATTGTACAATCAATCAGATACTATGATTAAACTAAAAGTTGGGCGAATATTTTATTTCATCTTAAGAAGTGTGAATTATTTGGATGTAATTAAGGTCATGGTGTTTTGAAAGTGATAGAGAACTATGAACTATGAAGTAGAGAGAAAACACGAGATAAAGAGGGGAGAATTGCTTCTTCTTATTCATACAAACTGATACAATGATGTGCTCTACTTATAGGCACATAATACATAACTCATATAGGTTAATGTAATTACACATGAATTGAGAGAATAATGAGTCATGAATGGGCTCATATAATTACACATGAAACAAGGGAAGAATGGGTCATGGAAGACATGGATTCTTATGATCAATGTTTAGAAAGCATCCTATATCCTATGGACATTTACTACATATAATATTAGTAGTTTTTATGGGGACTACATGATTTTGAAGTTTTTATACTACATCAACTAGCTTTTATACCTACCGCCTTGTGGGCGGTGTTGTTTCACCCTTTTGTTTGATCATAATAAGAACAAAAAAATTCAAATACAATTACTTATTGTTTTTTATTCTTAAATTTCTAGTCATTGTATTATTATTAACAATTTCAATACAAAATTTCAATGAGTGTTTTTTTTACCATATTTAAAAAAAAAATTATATGTTAAATCATGTATTGATTTAGAGATTAGTTTGACTATGATTATTTTATTATGTATTTTTACATTAAAACTATATTTATATTCACAAATTTTTTTTTATGAATAATTGGTTTCATTGCATCAAAAAAGCGTTTGAGTTCTACAAGCATGAACTATGTATAGACCCCCTAGACATTAGGAAATAGCATTCGGATTCTCATTTCCCTCTAAAGAGGTGTGTGATTCACCTAAGCGATTTCTATGTCTATTTACACAATACGGGGGAATACCAAAAAACTATACAAAATTGTCTATAACTCTATCTGCCACTCTTCCCACTACTGCACTTCAAACATCCGAATGAATTCTCTCCAACAAGCTCTCTGTCATTCTATGATGTCCTGTATGAATTCTCGAGCACCTCTCTCTCCACACAGCTCACCACTGCACACCAGAAGCATCTCAACAACAGCTCCCTTCCTGAGTTCCCTACATACCTACACACCCTTTTTAGAGCTTCCTCCCAATCTGTCATTCTTTCAAACTCCTTAACCGAACATAAGATCCTGCTTGAAAACTTACAATTCCAAAACACATGCATTCTGATGTCCACTCCCGAGTCACACAAGACACAAGACACATCAACCGGAAGCCCCCAACTGCTCATTTTTATTCTCCACGTCGCCCTATCTTTCAAATGGATCCATGTAACAAAACTGTTGCTTGGGATTGTAACTCCTCTCCAAACAGCATCATACCATTGTACCAGAGAAGCTTTAGGCCTAATTGTATCCCAAACCCTAGCAAGACTATACTTCTGCATTACTTCATCGTCCCAAAACACCTCACCACCCTGCCTCACTTCAAGGAATGGCTGAACAATACTCCTCATTTTCAGGATCTTCTTCCAAGTCCATGAGCCACTTGCAGTAGAAATATCCCAGATGGATCGGTTCTTAATCCTGTACTTGTATGCACAAGCCACCCAAAGCGAGCCACTTCGAGCAAAAAGATTCCAAATATGTCTAATAGTATTAGCCACATTCTAGGAATAGAAGTCCTTTAGGCCTACACCCCCTTCAGACTTTGGCAACGCTAAACCTCCTCAAGCAATCTTGCTTCTACCCCCCTCTGATGTCCCATAAAGAAACCGATTGCAAAGCAACTCAATCTCCTTGAGAATGTAGGATGCCACATATCACCGACTGTATCAATTGCAACTTACCAGCATACGTAAGGCATTTAGCTTTCCAGTCCTTTATGCGGCTTGCTATTCTGTCAATTAGAACTTTACAGTCATCCCTCTTCAGCTTCTTGGAACTCATTGGCACTCCAAGGTACTTAAAGGGAAGGCTCCCTTTCTTGAACCCTGAATTCTGTCCATCTGCCAACCCATCATCTATGCCAGCCAAATATATTTCACTTTTATCCAGATTAAACCTAAGACCTGACATTGCTTGGAACTTCCTCAGAACATCTGTTACTTTCCTAACCCCTTCATCACTTGCTTTAGTAAAGATAATTAGATCATCCGCGAAGCTAAGATGTGTCAATTTTGTTTGCTTACACTGTGGATGCAACAAGAACCTACCACCATCCACTGCCTTTTCCATCAAACAAGCCAAAATCTCCATGGAAATGACAAACAGGTAGGGGATAGAGGATCCCCCTGCCTAAACCCTCTCCTAGCATGAAAGTTACCACATAACCTTCCATTCAACCTAACTGAAAGTTTACAAGATTCAAGACATACCTTAATCCATTTGATAAGGCATGGTGGAAAATGCATAGCTCCCAACACCCTTAGAATGAAACTCCACTCAACCGAGTCGAATGCTTTCATCAGATCCACCTTTACATCACATCTTGAAGAAACATTCGCTTTGTTATATGTTCTTAATAACTCAGTGGCAAGAAGAATATTATCACCAATCTTCCTTCCTCTTACAAAAGTCGACTAGGAATTACCAACTATACTTGGGAGAACCTTGATGACCCTATTAGCAATCACTTTTGATATGATTTTATAAACAACATTATAGCACGAGATCGGTCGATAGTCTTTTCATCTCTGTCGCATTAACCTTCTTTGGAATCAATGCCAGATAAGCCGAATTCACAAAGTTAGGCAGTTTCCCTGTGCTAAAGAAACTCAGGACAACTCCTATAACATCATCCTTTACCATCTCCCAACAATCTTTATAAAACTGCACACTGAAGCCATCAGGACCAGGCATAGAAAACAAAGCCTTCTTAACTTCATCCGCGGAAACTGGCATAACCAGGGAAGATTCATCCTCTCGTGAGATTCTGAACCTAACCAAGCCATCCAGGTCCTCATTACTCACCTGACTACTACTACCCAACAGCTTTTCATAAAAGGTAACAACAATTTTTGCAATCTCTTCATACTCTCTAGTTAACACCCCATCATCATTCTTAATATGTCTAATTGTATTCTACTCTGCACCATATTAAATAAGTACCTTGTACAGAGGTCCCCATCTTTTACCCAAAGCACCCTTAATTTGCTTCTTAAGAAGCTTTCTTCAGCTTTCTTTAGAATGTCAAGATCAGATTTTGTCCTCCGAACTGCCTCCAAATTTTCATTCATCAGGTCTCCAAAGAGTGCCTCTCTCACATTCTCCAGAATAGCACTTGCTCTCACCACTCTATTAGAAACATTAGAGAAGTGCTTAGTATTAAACCTCTTTAGCTCACACTTCAAATCCCTCAACTTCCCATACAACTTGTAGAAAGGCTTCCCTGGATAAGAGGCTTTTCTCCGAACCTTTTGCACCAAGTCTTTAAACTCTGGATGCTTACTCCAATAAGAAAAATACTTGAAAGTTTTGTTCCCAAGAGAGCTACCTGAAGTCGTTTCCGCTAGGATTGAACAATGGTATGAGAAATTACAAGCAGCTATTGTTACTTTACTTCCTTGGAAAGACTGCTGCAACACGAAATTCGTAAAGACTCTATCAAGTCTCCTTGCCAATAACCCCCCATCTCCCCTATTATTCACCCAGGTAAAATCGAGGCCTTGAGCACTATGTTCAATAAGCTCAAACTCACTAATAAACTCTCCAAAATCATCAATGCTTCCCTAATTAGTTGGCATAGAAGAAGAATCCTCTGCCGACAAAATCGCATTGAAATCTCCTCCCACCATCCATGGAATATTCTGCATCTTAAACTTCATAATAGATTTATATAGGTCTCTCCTACCCTCTACAGAATTTGCAGTATACACAATCGTGCAGAAAAATGGTTTTGGGAGCTCAATCCTACAATGAATAAATTGAGCACTCTTCTCAACCACAATCAAAGGCACATCTGGCTTCCAACATAGCCATATTTTCCCTAATGTATCCTCAAAACAAAAAACAAAGCACCAACCAGGAAACCGAGCTAAAGAAAGAGCATTAGTATTGTTCAACCTTGTTCTAGGCTCTAGAACCGCAAACATATCCACTGAAAACTTATTAACATAAGAAAGAAACTCTATGTACCGTTCATTTGAGTTGAACCCTCTAACATTCCACACAAAAATCTTCATCTTCGACGTGTTTTTGGCCGTGTAACAATCCCCTTGGAGAAATTATTTTACCTGGTTGGAAAAAATCCCCAAACGTCGCAGAAGTAAGAGAAATCTTCTGACCATTACCCTCCTCATTATCCACAAAAACCTGCCTAACTACTTCCTTAGGACCTCTCTCCTTCTCCACATAGGCTCGTTTCACAAGTAGTTCAGGGTCATTTTCCTCCACCTGCAACTCATCATCACACACCACTAGTCCATCATCAGAACAGCCCTGATATTTATCAAATTTGTAATCAATGAGCAAAGATATTTATCAATATTTTGGCTTAGACTTTGAAAATATATATTTTAGTGGATAATTTTTTAAAATAAGTTAGATTTTATTAACTAAATATTCTATTTAATTGAAAAAAATAAAGTAATTTCAAAAACTAATTTAACCTTATCCAAACTTCATTTATTCAGCTAGTTTGTTTTCAAACTCAATATTTATAAACTTTATTCATACCCTAAAGAAGAGGTAAGTTGGTGATGAAAATCTTAAGACCCTAAATTCGAAACAATAACTTATTTAGAAATATGTTATTCAAATATATGAAATGTAATCTTTGATGATGGAAAGTTTCATTATAAATATTAAGCTCATATGTAGTTCTCAAAACGTCTTGACAACAAATAATTATGACAACACTTTCGTCAGGGCCGGCCCACGATTATTGGAAGCCCTGTTCTGAAATAAAAAATGTGGCCCTAAATTTTTTTTAGCAAGAAATTTTACAATTGAAATAATTTTCACTAAAACCTTTTTCCAATGATCCTTTTCTTTCTCAATTTGCATTTGAACAACTTTATCAATTGTTTGAATCTTTTGGAGTCTCAAACGCAAGTCATACCAAGTAGTCATATTTCTAACATGATCTAGACTTGTTTCGTGTTCTCTAAGCCTACTACTAATATGCAACCAATCACAACAACCTTCATTTCACAATTGACCTCTCCCAACTATTTTTTTGAAAATTTTACAACAAAAATAAAAAACCTTACCCAACTCTTTTGAATAAACAAGCCAATCTCTATCACACTTTTCACCATTTGATAAAACTCTAGTAGAACAACTAGCAAAAAATCTTTTTGAAAATTTATCTTTTGGACCTTTTCAATAGATACATCTCTTTTTGAACCTTTAACAACTAAAAACTCAATCATTTTAGAATCAAGAGAATCCCAACACCTAGGATCAAATATATCTTTCCCGTTAAAAACATCAACATTAAAATTTTCAACATTAACATCCAAAACATCAAAAATATCAACACGACTAGAATTAGCATCAACACTAACAACATTAGCATTAGAATTATCAACTTCAACAACATTAACATCAGAAACATCAACAAGAGAAACATTGGCATCCAAATTTTCAAAAATAGGTTCTTTTACAACAAATTTATCAAGTGCTCGTCTTTGCGATTGAATTAATTCGTCAACCTTTTGTTTCTTTTTCGCTTAGAAGAACCAGATTCATATTTTCTAGATGACATAACTATCAATACCAATAATCAAATAAAAAAAATAAAACAAATCAATATATAATATAAAAATACAAAGAAATAAACACGTAAAAAGATTTATAAAAAAAGAAGCAAAAGAGTGAATTAAGTAAGTCTCCCCCTAACTAATCAACATTAACTATAAGGCCTTTTCCTCAACTATTGAATATTGATGATGATGAATCCTGGATCTGGAAAAAAAAAAGAATGAAACAAATTAGAAACTTTGACCAATGAGATCAATAGCACAAATTAGAAATCAGAATATTAACTTGAACAGAATAATTAATTGAATACGGGATGGGGAAGAAGCTTAATTAACAAACTAAAAAAAAAAAAGAATCTGGGCAGGGAGGGAAGAAGCTTATAACAAATTGAATCTGTGCAGCAGTGCAGGGGATGGGGCTTAGTTATCAAACAGAAAAAATGAATAGGCTTAATCTAGATTTTAAACAACGATGATAATGAAATACCTTATTGAAGAATCTAGCCTTGAACCCACCTCCCAAAAGTAAGAATCAGTCCGTAAAGAGCTAAGAAATCAGGAGAAGAAGATGTCAGGAAGATGAGTGGAAGATAACTGAGAGATTGAGATTTGAGAAGTTGAAAACAAATTGATGAATCATTTATACATGAGTTTTTTTACCGTTGCTGATAGTGTCGTTGCTTGAGCCTTGAAGCCGAGTTAATCCATTGAAGGCTCTACAACTCTATTTCTTGAAGATTGAGTGAAGAATGAAGATGGAGGATTAATGACTGAGAGTTTAATTCTTGTAAATCGAAATCCTCCTCCTTGCCCCCATTAGAATCGTTGATCATTGGTCTGTTGTTGTTGGAGAGTGGAAAGTTTCCAGTTGTCAAAACTTTTCTTCATTTTTTTTCCATGGTAGCGCTGTGTTGCTCCTTCCCAAGGAGATAAGCGACGGCCGATGAATCATAAAAGGAAGATGTAGGGTTTTTAATTTATTTTTCTGTTTTTTCTTGGGCTTGTGAAGAACCATTAACCTAGCATATTTATTATTATATTAACATACCCATAATTAGGGGCCCCATAATTTTGGGAGCCCTGTGCTGGAAACAGGCCAGCACTATGCCTGGGCCGGGCCTGACTTTCGTCGCTTACTAGTATAGTGCGTCACCGGAATAATATTTATATGAAAGACCTAGTTGCTACTCATTAATATATATTGAAAAATTTATGTATAAAATATTTTATTGTTTAAAGTTTAGTTAATGAAATTTTGAAAAGAATAAATGGGTGATATATAAAATATAACATAACATTTTTATATACACAATATATATGAACTATTAGTTAAGTAAATGAGATATTATAGCTAACAATACTTACAATCATATTAGACAATATATCTAACAGAGTTCAGAAATAACCATATGTGCACGATATCATCAATACATCCATAAAAACATTGTCATCTTCGCCCTCTAGTCATCTCAAATATACACAACTCACTTATCTCTATCATCACAAAAACTCTTCTTTATGAAGTTTCAAACTTAGAATTTAAGGTATTCATATACTCTTCCAATTGTCATAACAACGACGAAGGAGGTGAAATCATTGGTCATGAAGCTGCTAAAGTTTGCAGTGGCTCTTGGAATTGTTGGTACTCTTGATTTAAATGGTCATCCATGGAGATTTTTTAGATAGTTCCATGGAGATTGATCAATGATCCCATCCACCAATAACTGCATACCCAATGGAGTCATTGTTTGTAACATCCCCGCCCAACCGAACGGTTTGGAACTCGAGTTTGGATGGTTGAGACATTGGAAACAATGTTCTTGAGGCCCCATCGAAGTCTGGGACGTTCATAGTTGAGTCGGGTTGAAGTTACAAGCGAGTACGCGGAAATTCGTTAAGGTGGGCAGAGTGTGATACACGACCGTGTATCTGTGATACACGACCGTGTATCTGTGATACACGCCGTGTATCATGACCTAACTATTTAATACAGATTTTCACGGAAATTCGCAATTTTCCCCTCTTTCTCTTTCCCCGAAAATCCTTTTGACGAACCAAAATTCCCAAGTTTCAATCCTCGATTCCGGAAATTGTAGAGCTCCGATTGGCGATCCGTTTGTTGTTCGTGGCGACGAGGGGAAGTGATCCCATGTTGTGGTTCTGGGTGGTTCGGAGTTGGCTGCTGTCAGTGAGAAGGAGAATAGCTTCGTTTTTGTGTCTGAGAGCTTGGCGGTTCGGGTTTTCTAGAAGTGTTTAGAGCCTCATCTTCTTTTCAGGTGAGGGTTTAGCGTACGATAGGTTGTAATGTCGGTGTGAGGAGTTGTAACTTTGACTTAGAAGAATATAGGGATTGCATGAAATTGAAGAGAGTAAAAAGGGAAAATTGTACTGCAACTGATTGTGATGTGAATTGTGATGATTGATGCTTGTTGTGTGGTTGTTAATTGATTGATGATTGTGGGCGGTTGTGATGTGGTTGGATTGGGGGAAATGATTAACAATGATGTTGTAAGGATCAGACTTAGTAACGAGTGTAGGGGGTTGGGATGTGATTCTGTTAAACTGTATCTATATCTTGTGTTATCAATTTGTCGTTGCAGGAGGGTGGTCCCGCCAATGTGGGGTCGCCCTTGCACGATGAACGGGTGGATGGTCCCGCCAATGTGGGGTCGCCCTTGCACGATGAACGGGTGGATGGTCCCGCCAATGTGGGGTCGTCCAACAAAGGATGTACAGGAGGGTAACCCTATGACTCATGACATGGCTTCCCCTGTACTTGCAGGTGGGGGTGGCCGGTGAGCTAGCCGTTACCCTTAAACTGTTTGTGTCGTGTGTGGCATTGAATGACTTGTAGTGTGTGGTTATATGTGATGTGGGATTGAGATGATGTTGTGTGTCGATGTATGGTTGACGATGTGCATGTTTGAGTGGAAGTGTTAATGTGGGTTGGGGTTAAGTATGAGTTTATGTTGGTGTCGGTGATGGGAATTGATGATGAATCTAAATGGTTGGATTTGGTTGTTGTTGATGAGTAATGAGATGGTTGGTTCTGATGGATGGTTGTAAGTGTTGATTGATGGTTGTTGTGTTGATTAAATGATAGAACCGGTAGGAGTCCACACTGCCCACCTTGAGTATGTGATGTGTTATGTCCGGTTCACGTTGAGTGAATCACTCTGGTTAGCTACTAGGGATTTATGTGTGTCGGTCTACGTCAAGTGGATCACCCGGGTCAAGTACCAGGGATTATTGGTGTTTCGGTCTACGTTGAGTAGATCACCTTGGGTTGTATTACCAGGGATTTTTGGCCGGCAGTGGTGGTGTGGAGCAGCTCCTAGGCGCCTAATAACTCACCTAGAATTGAATGTGTCGAGTTGTGTTGTGATTGTGTGATGTGTTGACTCTGAGGAATAGAGGTTGGTTGAGTTGTGCTTGGATGATGCTTGTAACTGTGAAGTTGTGGATCATGGAATGGATGTTTGATGTGTAAATGCTAGAATCATTTGTGTTAGAAGATGTGTTGTGGAAAGGTGTCGATCCGTGCTCTTGATGGTCTTGATGATGTTGTGGTGTTGTGGATTGATGACTTGTATGTGTTGCTGAATTTGTAACTTGAGCATATCGGTTTGTGGAATACATCTATGTGATCTCCTAGTAGTATGATAGGACTTAAAACGTGAATGGTTGTGTCAGATCCCATTGTTGTTTGTGTGCGGAGTTGGGATCGCTCTTCAGGTTAGCTTCGGCGCATAGTTAGACCCAGTGGGTTCACTCAATTTCATTAGGAAATTGATTCCCCCCCCAGTTTCCCTTTCAGGTACTCGTGGCTAGCGCTAGGTTAGAGTGGCAGTTGATAGTTGAGTTCGAGAAGGTTATACCTTTGGAGCCATGAGGTGAAGATCGACGACTTGCTTGGAGTTGACTCATTCTGTTTTTATCATATTTCAGTTGACCGTTTTCAGTTTGGGTTGGGAACTTTTGTAAACTTTGAGGATTGAGTTTGGTTTTGATTTTACATTTATGTTGGATTTTATGTTGGAGGCCTCCGTTTTACTGTGGATTTAATGAGAAGTTTTACTATTTCCTTTGTCGTTTCGCGTTTTGGTAAAACCTGTGTTTGGAGTAATGTCCGATCTCGGTTCAACCTCGAGTAAACCAGGCTGATTCGGGACGGGTGTTACATTGTTGCTGCCTTGGACGCCATGGCTGAAACAATCTCGTATATTAGTATTGAGTGATGAACATAATGGCTCGATCTCTCTCGTTGTAGAGATTTGAGTCCCCAAATTTTGAATCGTCATATATTTTGATGGTTGGAGATGGGAGAATGATAAACATATTGCTTTACATATTAAACTCGAGAAGGAATGGAGCCTACTAAAGATGAAGATTATAGATGAAGAAGATAGAAGAAAGAGAATATCCAATATAATCATGCTAAAGGGGTTTGGTTGGATCAAAATGAGTTGGATCTAATGACTGTGTGTTTGATGGCATAGAATTTTAAATTATTATTTTAGTTGATGTGGTTGGTCGTAAGATTTTGGATGGAAAATTGAACAAAAGTGGGTGAAATATCGATCTCTTCCTAAATCAAACTTGAGTTTTGATGTGTTAACGATGAAAGTTTAAGTGGCCAATATGATAGATTGTCTTAACTTGAATGACCAAAAATGTTATTAACCCAATTATTAATTAGCTCTTAATGTGAAAGCATTTATTAAGAGCTGATATAAATTTTATTTTTGATTTAAAATTCATAGATAAGATGGAAAATTGAGAGAATAGTTTTGTCCTATGTGGCAAAAATAATTTGATGATCTCCCATAGATTATTTTAAGATTAAGATACTAGCCAATCAATAATACGGCAAAGGATCTGCGTCCAGGATTTATAGTTTGGAACAATTCCAAACCCAAATTCGGAGGGGCAGTTTCGTCTTTTTAAAAAAATACATATCCTTACCCTAAATTAGCAGCCCTTCTCTTTTTCAACCTTATCCTTCAACACCAAACTTTTCGCCGCCGCCCTTCTCTTCTTCAACACCAAACTTTCTCTTCTTCTTTAACAATCATCGCCATCGTCGTTTCTCTCAACTGCCAAAGATTCGGAACACCACCGACGCCTCCTCTTTCCTCTGATTGATCGCCACGGCCGAGATCCTTCTGTACAACCATTCAAATGCTCTCGGCCTCTCAAACTGAGACCTCGCGGCTCTCTACGGCTACCACACCTCGTGGCTCGATTTTCGGACTCCCACTTCCTTCGAGAACAGCTACTTCGGGAAACCAGCAACGACAGACTCCTCCATTCCGATTAGCCGCTGTTTTTCGACGCTGGGTCAACCTATTTGATGGAGTTGATTACCGATTATGGAAGGTCCGCGGCACAACATCGATAGACTACCTATGACGAGGTGTAGGCGTCGGAGGCATGGCAGTCGACGGCGTGGCAGTCGACGGCGTGGCAGTCGACGGCGATTATGGCGTTGCCCAGATCTATCGAAAGCTTTACTGAAAATGTATAACTTTTAAAGTTAACATTTTCAGTCATTGGAAAATCAAAATTAACATTCCCATCACTGTAAAATATATTATTAATAGTTTGATATTTTATGTTGCTATTTGGTAAATTTTTGAATGAAAACATATTGGAAATAACCTATAACATCATTGAATAACGTGTTAACTAGTTAACTAGTTATCGACTCGTTAACTTCGTTAACTAATTATTAACTAGTTAACTCGATTAGATAACTAGTTAACTGGATTAGATAACTAGTTAACAACTTGGTTAACTAGTTAACTCGATTAGTTATCTAAATCATAATGTTAATTAGTTAACTAATTACAAACAACAATTGATTAATTTTGATAACTAGTTAACTCGGTTGGTTAACTAGTTATCAACAAAAAATCATACTAACAAGTTATTAGTAAAAATCAGATTAACTACAAAGTTATCTAGTTAACTCGACAAGTTAATTAATTAGCTCGAGTAGATAACTTGTTAACTTGGTTAGTTAACTAGTTAACTCGATTAGATAACTAGTTAACTTGATTGGGTAACTAGTTAACTCAATCAGATAACTAGTATCGACTTGGTAACTAGTTAACTCGATTGGTTAACGGAAATTTTGGTGGTAACTAGTTAACTCGGTTGGTTAACTAGTTAACTCGATTGGGTAACTAGTTAACTCGGTTGGTTAACTAGTTCAATAAAAAAATCATGCTAACAAAGGTATTAGTAAAAATCAGGTTAACTAGTTAACTTGTCCTCGCCGGAAAAGTCGTCGGAAAACATGTTAACTAACTAGTTAACTGTAAAAACCCAAGTTAACTAGTTATAAATAAAAAAAACATGCTAACAAGTTAATAATAAAAATCAGGTTAACTAGTTAACTTGTTCTCACCGGAAAAGTCGCAAAAAAAATCGTCAAAAAAATCACCGGAAAAGTCACCGGCGACCGGCGGCCGGCAACATTGGACGGCGACCGTTTGTTGCCCACTGTAATAAAAAATAAAATATTTAAATAATAAATAATAATAAAATATTTAAATTAAATATAATAATTTAATTATTTGTGTAAAGTCCTAAATGCCCCTAACAAATCTGAACCATTAGATTGGTCAAAGGGTCAAACTAGATCTAATGGTTGAGAATGGGTTTGGAACTTTCCAACCCAACATTCTCTTGGATGGTGATCCATTGCCCAATAATACAGCTAATATATATTAACTTTAATCTATTTAATGAGATGATAATGTGAGGAGGACATTTTTTATATAACAACAAACTAGGGTTAATTCTCTCTCTTATAGCCGCCTCCCTCATTCTCATCTTCTCTTTCTTCCTCCATCTCTGTTTCTCTGCAACTTTTTTTGTTTATTTCTTATGATGGCTCTTGGCACAATGCCACCCATCAAATCCGGACCGTCAGCCCTCCAAGCCTAGTCGAAATCATCAAAATCTCAGATCTGTCAATGATGAGTTGAAGTACCATTGATTCGATCCTACCTTCTTGAAAACCATGCACAATCGCCATTTCTTCTC
This sequence comes from Linum lewisii, assembly GCA_034768395.1. Classification (NCBI taxonomy): domain Eukaryota; kingdom Viridiplantae; phylum Streptophyta; class Magnoliopsida; order Malpighiales; family Linaceae; genus Linum; species Linum lewisii. The sequence goes on from CM068304.1 coordinate 24,869,345, forward strand.
CATCTTGGCTCCTACCTCCTAACTCTCCTAGACTGCCATTGATGTCAACCGTTGATTTTCTAGATTCGTAGCCTTCTTCCAGTTGCGAATATATACCACCGACAAATCCATCTTCTTCTAGTTGCATATCTATACCACCAACAAATACTCTCTCTGTCAATGGTGAGTTGAAGTACTAGTACTGATTTTTTTAACTAGGTCGTACTAGTGCATGCCTTGTTTATACGTTTGTATTGACCTTTTTGACTAACATATACATGTGTTTGTAGATTTTCCTTTTCATGTACTAGTTAGTGCATTTACCTTTTTCACTAGTATTATATGTGATCTTATACTAGTTCTAGTTTAAAAATGCAATGTCTTCATATTCATACTAATTGTGTGTACACTAGTGCTTGTTTATAAATTAAAACTCACTTATTTGTGCAATAATAATATGTTTAAGTCTAAAGGAATTAGTTGTACTAGTGCAGCTACAGCTTTGGCAAGGATGTACTAGTGCAATTATAGAGCTTTGGCAAGGATGTACTAGTGCAGTTACAAAGCTCTGGCAAGGAGGCAGTGCCAATGAAGTTTGATGAAAAACAAGTTGTGGTCTAAGGCTTTATGTTTTCTCATTTAATGTTGTGTAATTTTGGTAATTTTGATTAGTAGAAATTTGTTAATAAAATCCATTCCTAATTTACCCTTCCTTTCATCCTAATCATTAGATCAAAATATCATTTAATGATTGAGGGTAATGCAGTTATTTTTACGACACATTTGTGTAGTCACCTCACCACAAGTGCTCCAGACATTCACTACATATAATATTATTTTTAACACAAGGTTAATTTATGTTAAGTCATAAGAAGAGTTGAAATGGTTTAATCCCAAGACTGTTTTAATCCAATACAACCAACCAAAGCGTGGGTTGAAATTAAGCTGGTCGGTTAATCAATCAAGCCCAACCAAACTCCTTTGACCCAACCCTTCACCTTAGCTGTTGGGTTGACTCTTGTCGAGCCCAACTATTTGTCCCAGGAGGAGGGAACGAAGAAGGCGAAAACAATTGGTCTAAGGTTGAGAGGACAAAGAAGTCATGGTCGGCGATAGCTAGACGTGATGAAGATAGAGAGGAAAAGGGCTCCCGATTGCCAACATGTTTTAGAGGATTAGAGAGGGAGGAGCTCCGTCGAAGCTCGTCGCAGTAGTGGGGAGACATCGGTAGACATAGTTAAGGGTTCCAAGGAGTTCAGAGCTGATTTCTGGCCAGGATTCCTAACTTTCCAAGAATATGGGAGTAGGTGGTGGCATCTCGCCGGTGGTGAATGAAGTGGTAAACTGCAGAAAGTTTGGTAACCATAGCGTCACCCAATAAATGTAAGTGATGGCTCTGTGTTCTCTAAAACTTGGTGGACTATTTGGGAATTATTTTGTTGAATGGCTGAAATGGTCACTGATCTTGGTTAACCTAATAGATGAGGACTTGGGAGCTTTCTATCAACTTTCTAGTCTCTAGACTAAATTCATAGTTGAGGAAAGTTGGGGATTGCCACTAAAATTTGGGGAAATTGCATATTTGGTCATTATAATATTGAGCTTACAATTTGGTGTTTGGAGCATAACTTCTTCGTTTGACCAATAAATGACGCACCATTCAAACTAGTGGAACCAAGACGGCAAGGGGGGTCCTCAAGCTGAATTTAGAGTTTTCATAATTGGCTAAGGTGAGGGTTCCTGCGTTGATAGGTTTGAATGTACACATGAGGAAATTACAACTCGACTTGGAATGGTGATTACGAATGCATGAAATCAAGAGATGTAATTTGGAATTTGATTATGTGGTTGTTGATTGGCTGAGTTGATATGGTTGGGTGCAATGTGTTATTTATGTGTATCATGTGAAATGAAGAGGTTAATAATATATGGAGATATGGAGAGATTAACTAGTAATAAATGTACAAATATGTATTGTTGTTTCTGGTGTGTTGTGGTTGCAGAAGGATGACCCCAATGAAGGGTAATCCTAGATAAGATGAACAAATGCGTGATCTTAGAAACTCACTGAAAACAACCCATGTTTCCATTGTTTTTGTAGGTGAGGTGGCCAGTGAGGCTAGCAATCACCTTAGTGATTTGTGATTGAAATGTGTGGCGTTGGTTGAGGGAAGTGAAATATGGATTGTGACGAGTTGGTGAACTATGTAGTGTCATATGGATTAGGACTAGTGATACTGTAGATGGACTGTGTTATATATTGATGATGTTGAGGAATGGTTATGGAATTGATGATGTACTTGTGGGATGAGGATGATGTTGGTATTAAAATTGTGGCAATCTGGATTGTTGATTTTGGTATTCTTGTGTGTATTCCTTGTAAATTAGTAGAACCTGAAGGAGCCTACACTATCCCACCCTTGATTCCAATGCCATAGAGGTGGACCACCACTACAAAAATCCGGCGCCTTAGCGTCGGTCAGAAATGGAGTTTAGCGTCGGTTCCTGACCGACGCTAAGGATTTTGGCGTCGCTCGTTAAAGCGACGTGAACTCCACCGACGCTAAATTTTAGAGTCGGTCGTTTAAAGCCCGACGCTAAATCCTGTTTACAAACGACGCTAAACTCTTGTTTGGACCAGTCCGGTCAGAAACCAAACCAGTTTTAGCGTCGGTCTGAAAGCGACGCCAAAGTAAATAACCGACGCTAAAATGGTCAACCATTGACCACCACGTGTTGACTCCCGCCTATTTAGCGTCGGTTATTAACCGTCACTAAAGTCTTTCTCAACAAGCGACGCGAAACTGCTTTTTTTTTGTAGTGCACCTTATTTTGATGACGAGGATTAGTTGTGATTGAGTCTGGACATATAGGTGGGCCATCATGTTTTGATAATGGGGATCAGTTGCTTTCCATACGTGGGAAACCGTAATAATGATTTGTTCCTTCTTGAAGGATGTGTCTTGGACCTCCCATGAGAGGGGGTGCGTCTTGAGGATGGTGATGACGGTGTAGGGGAACTCATTGGCGACTAATTAAACACCTAGTTATAACTTGTTGTCGACTTGAACTGCGGATCTGATTGATGTTGGTTATGATTGAGTGCTTGAAGTTGAGTGTGGTATGATATGGTGTTGAGAACTAGTATGCTGAATTGATGAATGTTGATAGATGATGATGTTGTTGATAATGTGATTTAATGATGCTAGTTTGATTCACCTTTGGGAATTGTGTGTATTTTGAGACTGTGATGTTGACTTTGGGATTTTGGGTAAATATGAATTTTGTTACATTAATTGTGATATCCATTTGGTTTGATTTATGTTATTTTATTGTGATTTATGTTTTCTTATTTCTGGTTTTATGTTTTGAGTCAAACTGTAGCATTGGTTTTCGTTATAACCATGTGTTTGACCATGTTGGTTCGGGACGGGTGTTACACCTTGGTTCACCTGAAGCGTCATATGGTCAATCCTAACTATATATTTTCCAATTTTTTCACCGGTCCTAGTGAGAATGACAACATCAGAATGCTCAAACGGAGCCTCATAGTCGAACCCAAACGCGGAGAGTGGAAAGCAACGAATCTTCATGGCAGAAACAAGGACACTAATTCCGAATCACAATGTAGTGATCTCTCACCGATTGGGGACCACCATACATTGCACGGTCATAATCTCCACTAGTTTTGAACTTGATAATGTAATATTCCCATCTTTCCTTGCCTACAGTTGGGGAATATTTCAGCTCATAAAATTGAATTTGAAAGAGAAGTTTCTCTCAAGCATATTAATAGTCACAACATTCATAAACTTTCGACAAACCCTAACTTTATCCTCATACGAAATACAAACTATAGGGAACTTCATATCATCATATTCCTCATCCATATCAAATTCATCTGACTAAAGAAACTTTGTATCCTAATCAACATTCTCCCACATGTTGAAAACCCTCCCTGAATGAGACACACTTTGACGAACTTTTTGGTTGCTCCGCCTCTTAAATTTAGACAAAGTTTTGCTTTTCGTCCATGAGATTCTCCACCATAGCCCTTTTCACAACCAGGAGAGGAGAGGATGACATGTCTGATTCTGGCGGTGTTGAAGCTAGTCTTCCTGTAACACCCGCCCCGAATCGCTTCAGGTTGAACCCGTGGTTAGAACAGAAATCAGGTGTTACGGTTGGCTTAAAACATAAAACGATTAAAGACAACTTAAAATCGAAATAAAAAACATAAGTCACGAGTAAAATGGAAGCACCTCCATTATTCAAAATCCTAAATCTTATTACAAAAGTACAGTTCAAACCAAGAATCATTTTCCCGAAATCAAAATTTCATTGGTACAAAACATCCCAACCCAAGATCTTCTCCATGCTTCCTGCTACCACCTAAATGCCAACAACACACCAGCACTCGACACACAGCTGTAGCACCTGAACTCTAACACCACTCACTCTAACCATGAGAACCTGAAAAAGGGAAGAGGGGGATCAGTTTCCTAATGAAACTGAGTGAACTCACTAGGTTTAACTATGTGTCGAACCTATCCAAAAGAAGCGATTCGAAACTCCTCACGGAACACTGACAATGGAACCAGACACGGCCTTAACCAGTTTATTAACCTAAAGCAGTCTAGGTAATCACATAGGTGCAGTTCTCAATTCAACATTCATCATCCACAATAGCAGCAATATAACAGAGATCATCATGCATACGGTTCAGCATCACATCACAATACAACTCACGATCATCATCAACACTTTCACACACATACGCCACACACATATGCCACACACATACGCCACACACACACACACACACCAATCTCATTTCATTTTGCTAGGTGAGTTCATTAGGCGCCAAGGTGTTATCCAGTACCACCCCTGCCGGCTCACAGACGCACTCCCAACCGCAAAAGGGGATCCCAAAGAAGCATCCTAAACCGCATTATAAGGATTCATGGCCAACCTCACAATCACGTCATTACTCACATCACGCCACTCTTCCAGGAGGTGTGACCGCACCTCACTCTTCCAGGAGATGTGACAATTTGGGGGAAGTACAAGCTCCTTCTGGTTCTATCAATTCATTTAATCACATCAATCATCTAATTTCATTTCATTAATCAAGAATCATTGTTCCTCACACCGTTAACCACATCACACATTGTCAACTTCCAACATCATTACATCTCATCCATTTTCCACAATCCACATACAATTCCACATCACATTTAATAATCACAACAACGGTAAACTGCTAACTTGTTGGCCACCCCCACCTGAAAGTACAGGGATAGCCATGTCGCAAGTCTAGAGTTACCCTCCTATTCCTCTTTCATAGGATGGCCCCGCATTGGCAGGGCCATCCACAACTAACAATAGTAAAATAAGTAATTTCGCAAGATCACCCAACCTGTTCCTCCTAACACTCATTTACTAACTCTGATCCATTACTCATCATTATTAATCGCTTTCCCCAAACCCAACAATATAGCATCACGGCAATCAACATACATCAACAATCAATCAATTGGAAATCATCAACAATAATTAATTAGCAATCATATAACGGTTATCCCATTTTACTCTCTTCAATTTCCATGCATTCCCTATATTCATCTAAGTCAGATTACAACTCCTCATGTCAACCATCACTACCTATCGAACGTTAAACCTCACCTAACAAGAAGACGAGGCTCTAAACAACTTCTGGAAACCTGAACGAACAAACCTCCTTCTCCAAAAATGTAGCTTTTCCCCTTCCTCGCTGACAGAACCTTGTTCTGAAATACCAGAATCCAAGATAATCGATCTCTTCCTCTTGTCTCCAGGAACGCACAGGAGAAAACGGATGCTGGATCAGACTCTCGTAGCTCCCGAAATCAAGGTTTGAAGTTTGGAGATTTTTAGTTCATCAAAGGGGTTTTCGGAGAGAGAGAGATGAAAATGATGAAGAAACCCGTAAAAATCCGAATTTTAATCACCCAGGGGCTGATATAAGGCCATGTACCTAGTACACAGCGTGTACTACAAGTACACGGCCTTGTATCATCCACTGCACACCCAAAGTGTTGTAAACTCAACCCAACCAACTTCCGAACAAACCGAACTTCAATGAGATCTCAAGAACACTGTTTCCAATGCCTCAATCACTCGAACTCGAGTTCCAAACCGTTCGGTTGGGGGGCACCTAAAAACAAATCTGGGAGGGCTTAGGCCCAAACCTGAAGGTTGGGATGTTATAAGTGGTATCAGAGCCTCTCCCCGTCCCTCTTGAATGATGGTGGGAAAACCTCAACAAGGACATTGAGTCCCTGAGGGGGTGTGTGTGACATACTAGGCAAATCCTACATCGACAAAGCACGAGGGAGATCCATGAGCTATGTGGAATTGTTTAACTTTAACTGACAAGACGTGTTTTGTGGTGTAGTGGTGGGGGTTTGATTTTGAGAAGAGGAGGTCATGGGTTTGAACACTACAAAAAAAGGGGGTTAGCGTCACTTGTAGAGGAAGAGATTAGCGTCAGTCGATCTAAAACCGACGATAAACCCTTGACTCATGTTTGACCAAGGGTTTAGCGCCGGTTGTTTTTTGACCGACGCTAAATAAGCGACGCTAAACCTGAGTCTGGTCCGAACCAAGGACCCAACCCACTCAGACTTTAGCGTCACTTTGGCGGAAGAAGATAGAGTGGGTCACAATCGACGCTAAATTTATGGGGAGTTTAGCGTCAGTTCCATGTCCGTTTTAGCGTCGGTCACTAAATTCATGACCTATTTAAACCCCCAAACAGACGAAATCTTCATTTTTCCAGTGTGCAACTCTTGCAACTCTCCTAAGATATGTATTTTCTTATTTCAATATTGTATTTTATTTAGGGCCTAATACCCTCAGATAGAACCAACTATTGCGTAATCCCCAAAATATACACAACATTTTACAAAATACTCAATTAGTTCAACCTATCATGCACGAAGTTTTGTCCTAGCACGCCGTCAAGTTCCGTCCAAAAACTTGTCACATAGGATGATGGTGTTAACTGACTATGTTCTTGTGCTGATGCGCGAAGACAAGTGGCGTCCACATCATTTCGGGCTCTTAGACCATTGATGACGTGGATAATGATTATTCTCCCACTCTTCCTTATTCTCTTCTCGGGATCCATGGAAGCCTCTTCGTCATCTGTGTCGTCGGAATCATCAGACTCCAACTCGTCAGATTCTTCTACATCCCGCCACCATCGCCGACGAAACACCACCACACGCGGCCTAGGTTTAATGTTGCTTCCTATTACTAAAATCACTCTCATACATTTCTGACAAGCTCGCCGAAGGAGGAGACCCACCCTCAATTCCATTATCATTGTCGCTCTCTTCCCCAGTTCTTGAATTATTCTCCATAGTCCTATTACCAAAACTCACATCTTCCTCCAAACTAAAATGGAAACCCCCCCAGTAAAATTCACATTCACAGGAACCAAATCCGTCTCTGGAAACCCTAATTCGCCTGCAATTTGATTATTCCCTTCTGGGTCGAGGTAATTCATAAAGCACACAGATTCAGTTGTGAACACATACAATCTGAAGAACTGAGATCGAAAGGGAGAGGCCAAACATCGATGGGAGGAGGAGAAGATACGGTGGAGAAGATGATTTTTTTCAACTAATTTATTTCTAATTATTGTTTTTTGTTATTTTAATAAAATGCCACTTAAGTTGTTTATATGCCATGTCAGCGAGATTGCCAACTCAGACTAACGGAATTCGTAAAAAATTGACGGCATGCTATTTGAAACTTTGAACCCAATAGGTTGTGCTAAATGAGTATTTCGTAAAACGTCGTGTATAAACTTGGGATTACGCAATAGTTGGTGTCATACTAGGGTATTAGGCCTTTATAGTTATTGAATTAGTTAGTTATAGTTTTAGTGTTAGTAGTTAGTTTTTGAAATAATTTTTGAATATATTGTACGTATTGTTAGGTTGTGAATTAATAAATTAGGATTATGATATTATTAGCTAGTTAGTGAAATAATTGGAGAATATATTGTTGTGTATCGTTAGTTAGTGAATTAATTTGTTTATGAATTAGTGTGCATTATTAGTTAGTGATTTAAATTGTGGTTAATTGGTAGGTGTAGCTCCATTTGAGCTAGGAGCAGAGGTGACATCGTCTTGTCATTGCTTTCTCTTCATTGGTTGTAGGTATGTATATATTAATTTGAACATTGTATTTGTTTTCTTGAGCATTAAATGCAGTTTCATTCAAAATAATTTAGCATAATTTTAATTTTTTTGGATGAATAGTATATCATTTCATTCCAAAAAAGGAAGGCATAAACCTCTAGTTCAGTACAACCAATCGAAACTACAAAGGAAGGAAACACAAGTGATTATTTTTACACCACTAACTGAAAACCAAAAGAAGAAACTACTGCTGAAAAAATAGAGTCTCCCAAAGCCAGATAAGCGAGGTCCTTGATAATAGACTTAGCTAAATCATCAACATCAACCGGGGGCGACCGTGAACCCGAGCACAACGTTCTTTTCATAAACCTGCCACTACCGCTGTCCAAACTACCCTGCAAACGAAACCTCTGGGAGAATTCGGCTTAGCAATCGAACCGAACAAGGACAACATAGAAACTCCATCTCCCGAAACTGCACTGGTAAAACGGCCAAGGAGTGCAGAGACCAAAGTAAGAGAGTAAGGACAGTCAAAAAAGAGGTGACTGTGACTTTCCTGCATACCACTGCCACACAGAGCACAAGAAAGATCAGCAGGGATCCCCCATCTAATAAGCTTGTCTGAAGTTGAAAGCCGCCCCAATACTGCTAACCAAGCAAGTAAGTTGTTTCGAGGTCGACTACCAAAACCCCAAATTAGCCGATGCCAAGGAACACAAGCACGTGAAACTCGAATAGTGTCCCAGAGAACTGAAACTTTCATATTAGAATAAGAAAGACCGTCCCACTTTGTTGTCCCATTATCAAGGGGAAAATGAATAAGGAAGGAAACCCGATGTTTAAGAATCCTTCGCCAAACCCACGACTCGGAACTAGAAGGCAGAGTCCCAAGATCTCTCCCTTTGATTTTGTAGTATCGAAGCCAAACGACCCAAATAGAACCCTGGCTGGCAAAGACATCCCAAAGCAGTCGGAAGATCAAGGCTTGGTTCCACATTTTCATGTCTCGCAAACCTAGACCACCTTCTTTTTTGGGATAGGTAACTTCCGACCATGCCACTTTTGCTTGCCTTCCTGAACTGTCATCCCCACCCCATAAGTAAGAAGCACATAATTGTTGTATTCTCTTAATTATTCTCATAGGGGGAAGAAAGACACTCATCCAAAACTGAGACAAACTGAGAAGGACAAAATTGACTAACTGAAGACGCCCCGCAGAACTCAGAGATTTGGCACTCCACCATCTTATATGGCTAGTAATCTTATTAATCAAGACAGCACAATCCAAAGCAGTAAGCTTACCAGAGATGAGTGGGAGACCCAAATACCTGATAGGGAGGGTACTTAGCCTGAACCCCGAGAAAGAGCACATATGCCCCAAGGTGGAAGACGGAACCCCAACACTAAACAAATCATATTTCTCCAGATTCACTCTTAGGCCAGACCAAGAAGCAAACTTATCCAAGATGGAAACAATTACTTCAAGACCATAGTAACTACCATTTGAGAAAATCATCATATCATCGGCGAAAGCCAGATGAGTGAGCTTAAGTTTTTGGCATTGAGGATGATAGGGTAAAACACGAGACAAACCTGCAATATCCAACAGATGGGAGAGACCCTCAATGGCGATGACAAAGAGATATGGAGAGAGAGGATCTCCCTGTCTCACACCCTTATTGGCCGGGAAAAATCCATGGAGCCCACCGTTGAGAGAAACACTATAAGAAGCAGAGTGAACACATGCTCTCAACCAACCAAGGAACAGGGTAGGGAAACTCATTGCCTCAAGGACATTAAAGAGATAACCCTAGTGTACCGAGTCAAAAGCTTTCATGAGATCCACTTTAACCGTACACCTAGGAGAAATCCCACCACGAGAATACATCCTAACCAATTCCTGAGCGAGAAGTATGTTGTCAACAATTTTCCGACCTTTAACGAAACCAGATTGCGAGGAACTAATGACATCCGGCAAAACAGCTTGCATTCTAGCAGCAAGAATCTTCGCAATGCACTTATACAAAAGCGAACATCAGGAAATTGGATGATATTCCCAAACCAACGAAGGACTAGGAACTTTAGGGATTAAAGTCAAAGAGGTGACATTAAACTCACTGAGCAGCTTAGAAGATCGAAAGAAATCCAAAACCGCTGCTGTAAAATCCTCTTCAATGATGTTCCAAGATGACTTGTAAAAATTAGCATTGAAACCATCAGTCCCCCGCAGCACGATTTCCATCCATTCGGAACATCACCTGTTTAATCTCATCCTTAGTAACCTCCTTACACAACATAGAACAATGAACCGAACTGAGGAATTTATTAAGGGTTGACTTCAGAATTTCCACCGAAGGAGGAACAATTGTGTCGTAAATATATCAATGATCGTCCCTTCTTGTATCCTCATTTCTCCTTATTTCGCATCTTCATCCTAGGTGTACGGTATACATTTTTTGCAATTTTTGTTATATTGAATTGGATTGTTGAACATTAATTGTTGAGTTAGGATTCAACGACATTGAACATAATATTCATTATAAATTCTTGTTATTGCCACTTATATCAATTTCTTCAAACCTAGTTCACATAATTATGGGCAAAAGTATGGTGACATAATTTTTATTATGTCATCCATACATAATCAATTGCAGCCATTGGATCCATTGGATTGCATTTACACCCTCAAATCCTTATTTACACCCTAATTAATTGGCATTGAAATGATTTTGATTGATTTAGTGTAATAATTATGGGTATATATTATATTTATTCTATGCAATCAATTTTGATCACACTTACCAAATATTTCCTTAGTCATAGCCGAATAAAATCAGTCTTGTGCCTGCACGAGTTTGAAAATTTTCATTTGATCCTTTTAATTTTTTTTCAGCGAATTTCGAGCCTCATGGAGCCTTCTGAAGTTATCGAGAAGCCAACAATCCTCCATTGAGCGGTGATTTTGATCTTAGTCTCATTCCTGATGATCCAATCAAGGAAAATCAACCCAAGCCAATCGAGAAAGCCAATAATCTTAAGAAAACTAACTCTGCCAAGTAGATATTCAAAGGCCTCGAGCAATATTTTTCAACCAAATACTATTATCCAATTACACATATATTATCCAACTATAGAAAACTAACTCCGCCATAAATATTCAAAGTCACCGAGCAATATTTTCCAGCCAAATACTATTATCCAATTACACATACTATTCAAAGGGAACACAAAATCCAACCAAATTCCAAACTACTAATCAATTAGCAAAACCATTCGCATTTTTAAATGATCCCTAATAATGCTAATTTCGAAATAATAGTATTTATCAATAAGACATCCGGGCTAGAAATAACAAAAGAGGAATCTGCGAATCAACCACAGAAAACTAACTCCGCCATAATATTCAAAGTCACCGAGCAATATTTTCTAGCCAAATACTATTATCCAATTACACATACTATTCAAAGGGAACACAAAATCCAACCAAATTCCAAACTACTAATCAACCAGGCCAAGTAGAAATGTTGTTGCTTAAACAAGAAAGTTTCTTGAAATCTGTCATTGTTCCATAACCTAGATACACAGTAAAATTTAATTTTGCGCGAAGTTGGAAGTTGAGATGGATTGACCGTGTAGTGCACCATCCCTGTTTCGAGTACCGCCTTCGATCTCGTGTTCATGGGATTTGCAAACATCTCAAGGAAGACGATTTCCCTGAGAGTTTGAATTTCTGCAGCGTTCTTCCATTGCTTATCCATCCCATTTTTCAAACTTCTGCATGAGGTAGTCTCCGCAAAAAGAACTCTCATGTCATTGTCTAATCCCCTTTATCGTCTCCCACTTGTTCCCCTTAATCCGTTTCCCATGTTTCCCAATCGGAGAATTAGTCATCCTACACACAAAATACTATTATCAGCAAAATCAGAGTAAATAAACAAGGAGACTTGAAGATCCCAAATCAGCAGAATCAGAAATATTATTCATCAAATACTATTATCAGCAATGTTGATAGACCACAAGAAACCAAATCATAGTGTAAACTACCCAAATCAGAGACTAGATAACAAAAAACATGGAAAATTAGTAGTACTATGACTACAAAACTATCATTAGTAGATTCACACAATTGTTTGACAATTAAATGGCCCAATTCAAGCTTATTTCCAGCAACTATAGAAAAGTAATAGTATTGATACAATACTATTATAAGCAAAATGGGGATCTTACACCATATATACAGTTCTTAAAACATCAAACAATAATAATAGTATTATGCGAATAACATTAACTTGTAATTTCATATCACATAGAATAACTCATATCAGACCACAATAACCTAAAATAGAGATGCAGGACAGTTCACAAAAATGATTCACAACAAAATCGACCCACAAAACCTAGTTCTTTGGCACATGCAATCCCAGAAAATGAAATCTAAGTGAAGTTCTTTCAAACCTGAATGAATGTCCACCGAGATTGCAACCGGGAACGCAGATATTGAAACCAGAGATGACGTCGAAACCTTTTTGCCTAAAGTTTGCTTCGCTGCCGTTTATTTAGCAATTGGAGATGGCGTCGAAACCCTTTTGCCTGAAGTCTACTTTGCCGGCGGTCAGTTCGAACACCAGTGTGAAAAATTTCAACGTCAGCTGTTTTTTAGAGAATAAGCTTTGAGAGAGATGAATGAACAGCGGTATTTTGGCTCAAATTATGGTAGTAATAATATTTCAATAAATGTTAAATTTTATGGATCAAATAATGGTAATATAAATATTTACTATGGGGTATTAATTTGGGGTTTTATATTATAATATTAATATTTTCCCTCCACCCTTGGATGGGTTAATTGAAGATCCAATGGCTCTTATGGCTTATGTCTAAAAGACATAAGAATACTTATGTCATGGTTCTTGATCCACATAATTATCACTTATAATGAATTGATGAACATTGTTGCGTTAGAGTTCTGTGCAATTAAATTGCTATATTATTTATTGGTTTCTATTCTAGAGATTGTGGTTTCATCCCAATCTGCGAATTCTAGACTCGTCGTTCTGACGTTGTCGAAAAAGGATCTTAATCCTTGAGTTATTCTAGAGATTGCGGTTTATCCCAATCTGCGAATTCTAGGCTCGTCGTTCTGACGTTGCCGACAAAGGATCTTAATCCTTGATTTATTCTAGAGATTGTGGTTTATCCCAATCTACGAATTTTAGGCTCGTTGTTCTAACGTTGCCGACAAAGGATCTTAATCCTTGATTTATTCTAGAGGAAGTTTTCTTCCTGAGATTTGTTAAAACTCAAGCTCGATGGATTTCGTTGGGTACATTTGAGGACTTACTCGGAACAGCCTGTTAAGTCTCCATCCATGCACTGAAAGTGTTCTGAAATATTGGACAAATTTGACTGAAAAAATCACATCCTTTTCAATCTTGGCTGAAGTTAATTTAATTAGTTTCTACTACCAGTGTCGAACAGTGATCTGGTAATTCCGAACAAGAAAGCTCAAGTATCTTCCTACATGATTTCAAAACCATTACTCTTGATTTGGTATAAGATTCGGGATGTTTTGTTCTTGAAAATACGCTTAAATATTCGACTGTTCCGTCCCTGTTTTTCTTCCTCTCTGAGTTTTGCTTCGTCGGCGGTTGGTTCTCCGGCGAACAGCAACTTGATTCGGCAATCCCCTCAGTGAATGTTGTTTCCATTAATTTAGGGATTATTTTTCAAAATATTTCATTGATACTTAATTACCACCTGACAATTGGGTTGGATAAATGGTATGATATCATACACAGAATCTCGGCATTTAGTTTGGTAACTGATAGCCCATTTTCCTTGATTGATCATCATTAATTGACTACGTTATTAGTTGTGGGGTAAATGAGAATGCAATGGAAATTGAGTATCATTTTGGTTAAGTAATTATAGAAAGTGTGGGAGTTAAATTTGAATTGGGATAGTGGTTCAGATAAATTATCAAATGTCGTTGAAAGGGTGGAGGTTAATTGATCATTAATCTGGGATTACCTTAAAAGTTTGAACCATTCACCTTTTTCTTACCGTTGACCTTATTTGATAATTATTCATCCATTAATTTACTTATTTATAGCTACCAAAGCAATATCTTTGTGGATAAATTTTCACACCTCGCATTATAGAGTATTTTAATGGAATCACTTATCATTTACTTCTGAATGCTCGCTATTAGAGAGGTCATCTTCTGGTGTTTGGAATCAAATCTAAAATGCATAGTGTTAGAGGGTGATGCAGAGCAAGTTAAAAATAAAATAGCTAAAAGTAAGGTCTTACATTCCTCGTCTATGCAACTGTTCATGAAATTAGACAGTTGATTAATGAGCTTGTTTTTCTTGAATATAAGACTATTGCAAGGACTCAAAATAGCGTTGCTCATGGTCTTGCCAAAAGAGGCTTTGACCTTTTTACCAAATTCTTCGGGCTTGATCAACTTAAGACTTGCGAGTTAGGTAATTCGTTGGTGGATAAATCTCCACCCCTCCCCCCCCCCCCCCCTCCCCCCTCCCCCTCCCCCTCCCCCCCGTTGTTTTTTCTTTTTCTTATTCTTTTTTTAGCTCCTAGGTTGGCTCACGGTCTACGATATCTCTTCGGGAGATATCCTGAAAAAAAAATTGCTATATTATTAACTAATTGTTACTTTATTACATGTCAGCATAATTGTAATTATATTGCATGTTGCATTTTAACCTATCATAATCTTCTATGTAGATATCTAATAAATATTCCAAAATAGCTATATAGTTAATCAATAGATATTATAATTTAAACTCTAATTAATTCCATCACTTACACTAAATCATGCATCTTCTAATGGATAAGTCTTGGATAACCAAACATCGGTTGTCACATGAGTATATGGATGGTTTAGAAACCTTTTTGAATTTCGCTTTCGCGAACAATCATGATGGATATCAAATAGTCTGTCCATGTCCAAAATGTGGATCCAAGAAATGGCTGTACAGGGATGATGTGTACGAGCACTTGCTTCGTAAGCCATTTCCCATAAGCTACACTGTTTGGTATCGGCATGGAGAGCACCTCATTGATGAATTTTCTCAGAGTGCAATTACAGTAGTGCAGAACTATGATCATACAAGATCATTTCGAGATTTGGTTAATGACGCTTTTGGTGTTATTCCAGAGGAGGTCACTACTGCAATACAAGCTTCTGGAGATATTTTTATTGGTAATGAAGAAGAGAATGTTCTAGAAGATGATATGAATCCTCGACTTGAAGATCCCATCATTGTAGATGATGACATGAGCTACCCGAATGACACAGAAGAGCCGGATGAGACCAATGTGAACTTCAGGGATTTAATGAAAGATTGAGAAGCACCCTTATATGAAGGATGTACAAAATTTCAAAATTATCTTTCATCTTGAGGATTTATCATATCAAGGGGATGCACAGCATCAACGATACAGCAATATCGTTGATCATTGAGTTGTTGCATGACGCTTTTGAGTTTGCCAACATACCAAAATCGAGATATGGTGCAAAGAAAATGATCTCAAATTTTGGATTGGGGTACACGAACATTGATACATGTGAGAATGATTGTATGCTGTTTTGGGGGAATGACATAGAAGAATTGCCTGCAAGATTTGCAAGCAGTCCAGATACAAAGAGGGTGGGCCTGAGGATGTTGATGAACACGTTTTTTGATGAACTGCAGAATATCGGTGTGATCAAATAACTGTCAAGCACAAAGCAGGACAGATCCTATTCCATGGGTCTCTTCTACTTGCTTACTCAAATATGTTGGCAATTAAATTCAAGGTTAAACACTTAGTGCGTGGTGTGAGTTCCACGACTTCTATACTAAAAAGTAAAGCGAAATGAAACGAAAATTAAATGCAGAATTAAAAGAGATTGATTGATTAACGTGGACAGACGGCAGGTGAGCTTAGACTTCGAATTTCCCCTTAGATCACCAGAGCATTGGCAGTCAACAGACCAGTGATTTTCAATTCTAGTTCATTCAGTTCACAAACACCACCATAACTCCTGACCCTTAGGTTTAAGACTGGCGAACGTTCGCTCTATCCGATCTAGCTACCACGATTAATTAGCAGCCCGGGTACGATCGCCTCTCGTAACGACTTAACTAACTGGTGTAATTACTGATGAATTACGAGTTACTCTTGCAGTGGATTAACCCTAATTGGTTCCTACTAAAGGCACACTCCAATGATTAGGTTAATTGCTCGATTTGGTGTTTTAAAGTAAAGCGAGCGTTCGCTTCTATCCTTAGCTTAACAAGAATCTAATCTAGGTGGCCAAACCAGACAAGAAACACAGAGAACAAAGAACAAATCAAACATGAAGGAGAAACTGAATGAATTTCGAATCTAATCACCGCCGATCCGTGATCGCTTTAAAACCCTGGGTCACTTAGGGTTCATCTAATCTAAGCTCTACGAGTTTAGGTACTCATATTCAATACAGAAGAATCAAAGAAAAACAAAGAATACATCTCAGGTAGGAAAGACAGAGAAGAACTGTAAAACCTAATTTCGACGAATCCTTGCAGCTTCAATCTGCTGGATCTTCAACTCCTAGCACTGGTTCTCCGAGACGGATGGATGGCGTCACGATCCGTTCCTGGCTCCTCGAACTCTCTTCACTCGTCCTCTCTCTAATCTCTATCTTCTGATTTTTGAGTGTAAAATTGATTATCTCTTTTCAGCTGCCAGTTTTTTGTATTTAAACCTACCGAGATTCTGTGATTTTTACTGATATTTTCGCCGAAAATATGGGGGGTTTTCTGCCAAAACTCATGTTGATAAATTAACTTGCTTCGTCTGTTTCTGCTGTTCCGAAAGGCTGGGAGTTCTCGGCGAAAACTTTAGGGTTTTCGCCGAAAACTTCTTCTTGTGAAGGACTGCCATTTTGTTCTTGAGTTTTCGGCAAAACTAAAGGGAACTTTCGCCGAAAACGTGTGTGTAAAGTGGAGCAGGATTTCTTTTGACTTGAATGACTTCTCTGGTTGATTTGGGTGGATTCTTCGGGGTTCCAGTGCCTTAGACACGTCCTTGGCTACCTTATTCGATGGCAAACACCTGTGCTAACATGAAAACACTAGAAAACCATCAAATAGACCCGAAACGGGCCAAGGTAACACAAAAGGAACGGGAAAGAACAGTTGAGTGAATATTCGCTATTCTACTTAAAAACTGTGTCTAAAGCGAGGAAATGTCGCTTAAATGAGGCTGATAATCACGTCAAATCGAGTGTCATCAAAATACCCCACACTTAAGCTTTTGCTTGTCCTTAAGCTTTTGCTTGTCCTTAAGCAAACTGAAATAGAACACACTCAAATTCACAAATGACACGAAATTAAACTGAGATTCAATCCTAACAATTTGGTTTGGACTGTTCCACGTAGAAAGGGTGACCTACACATGTAAGAACATCAACCAAACAAGCTTTCGACCTTACTAATTTCTGCACACTTCAAGTAGTAGTTTGAACAAAACTCGTTTCTTGACAATTCAATTAATCATATTTAACCAACTTTGATAACACCAATTCTAATAAAAAAAGACTTTAAGCTCTAGCCATGATGTGGATGTGGAGGTAGGAAAAATGACGTGGCTATCGACTCGACTTCATCCGTTTCTAGATCTGTACGTTACACGTTCTAGCTAGGATCGCTTTAAACAACATTTTAATTCAAGCACAACTCTTTCCTTTGATTCATTTACTGCATACTAGTGCTCGATACCAAACACTTCACTTAGGTGTTGAACCTGCCTAGCTCACAGTATTTGTGCCTATGCTAGTGCTCAACCCGAACACTTCACTTAGGTGTCGGACTTGCCTAGCTTTTATTTCCAGCACTTAAAAGAACTTAATATTGATTTGCACAACTTGATTACTTGATTCAACAATTTAGCCACTTGATCCTAGCTAGTTATAACTTTTTACACAAGATTTCGAATTGGATTTCCGTCTAATCTCAAGCCACAATCACAGGTGATCAAATATGGAGTGAAAAACATGGGAGAAACTAGCATTTATCATCTTAGAATGGTGTTATCGAGCTTTGTTATTAACAAGTCAATTGATTCAAGTTTCAACTACAAGAGTGATTTATGATCTGTTCTGACCTAGACTCATTTAATATCAGTTCCGACACGTTGGTTACAGGTTCTAAGTGGAACAGTCTAGACGTCATTGTTCAAAATTGAAATCAATTTAACATCACAAGTCAAGAATTGAGGTAGTTCCATGCTAGAGGGATTCAACATTGCACCACAGAGTCACAGAAAATCCAGCAAGATCATGCATAATCCTAACATCCTACCCCACACTTAAACTGTTATGTGTCCTCACGGAACGTAAAAAGAGATTGAGAGATACGAAGAACCTGGAAGGTGATAGGTGGTGTGGTGGATGAACGCGGAGAGTCCAGAGTGGAGCGGGGTAGTTACCCAAAATCCTACAAAACACAAACAACAAAAAGATCAAAAGGATGCCGGGACAAGTGCCTCGGATCCACACAGAATAAAATTGGATCAAAACCCGAAAAGAAGAAAGAAAAAGAAAAGAAATGGATAGAAACAACCTGATCACTGTTCCGCGGGTGGGGGTGGTGGCGGTACCGGGATAGGTGAAATGCCAAGTCGCTGCTCCATCTGCTGTCGCCATGTGAGCTCATCCCTGTATCTGGCTGACTGGTCGGTCATGAACTGCTGTAGAATGGCCCATCGCGCATTCTGCGTCTCTTCATGTGTTACTCGGTCCTTCTGCCATTGAAGTGAACTAGCCGAGTAGTCGAGCTGCCATTGCTCAATACGCGCCAGCCGCTCAGTAATCTCAGCGGCCATCTGCTGGCGTGGTGGTGGGCGTGCAACCGACTGTGGGAGGCGGTAAGGAAGCGATCTGCAATTCTCAAAGTCCAACGAAAGGTCGATGCCCCGTGCTACGACGAGTTCGGCACCTATGTGCTCTATCGGACACGAGGAATATCGGGGCCCCATTTGTCACCAAGCTGGAGGTTGTCGATCAGACATGAAATGAAAGGTCCGTCCGGGAGCTCAGAAGAAAGTTTCTTGGTGGTAGTGCGTTTGTGGAAGAATCGTGCAAGCCACCAACCGGGATGGAGGTTTGCATCCTCCTCTAAAGCACGGAATAGCACTAGCTCCTCCAAGGAAACATGGTGACGGCTCGTCTTGCTTCAATAACACAAAGACTGCACCCAAACATAATGCAAGAATTTCAGAATCGGGTGAGCGATGTCACCTACCGTGGGGTTAACGATAGGTATGATCTCAGGCTCGCAGGAGGCCCATCTCCACACTTCTGGGTAAGGATCACTTGTGATGGAGTAGGTGTCCGTGAAACAAAGGGATGTATCCTGGAGATTGGCGTGCGGATCCAGCAGGCGGCCGAAGGTATGGATGGACTTCTCGTGGAGAACACCACCGAGGCGAAAGGATACGAATTTCTAACCTTTTAAGGGCTTCGGAGTGAGGCGCCGGAACAAACTCCAGAACTCTTGAAGGGCGACCAGAGGGTAGGGTGAACCATGAGTGGTCAGAGCTCGCAAATCGGCTTGATTAAGGTGGCGGTCGATGGTGGAGTGCCAAGCCGGGTTGTGGTCCTTGAGGCTGTCTAAAGAAAGAACTGCCACCTTAGCCGGAGGAATGTCATTTATCTTCTGATACACTGCTAACTGATGTGGCTCAAGGGCAGTGATGAAAGGATGTAAGGCCCCAGTAGTTGTAGCTGGAATACTAGCAATAGGGATCACGGGGGCCGGTACAGCTTGTGGGATGACGGTCACAACCGCCGGTGTTGGTGAAGCCGATGTGGGCGGTTTGGAGGGTGGAGCCCGGTTCTGGCGAGCCGAGGATCGCTGCGCTCTGTCTGCACTGGTGGTCTTGAATCGCTTAGGGGCCCTGTAAAACACAACTTAGGGAAGACCAGAATCAGAAGTCAAGAATCCTACCCCAAACTTAGGTTGACAAGTGGGGGCAAGTAAATTAACCGAGAGATCACCGAACGAAACATAGCAGCAAAGGCACGGCCAGCACGTAGAGAGAAAATTGACATTCAATCAATCAAGCATGAGAAGTAACGCGGACCGATAATCACATAGCATGAAAGAATCCATAAGCATGATCGCACAGACAATAATTCGAGGCAAAATTGATCAAGTGGTAATGCCAAAGTCTATCCAAACGACATCAAAACAGCAAACACGCAAATCGAGGAAAGCCCAAAAAGTCAACCAAAGTCAACCATGCCGAAAACCAAAAGTCAAAAAGCCAGAAGATTCAAAATCAAGGGCTGAACAACTAACCGTGAAGACATGACTCGAGAAAATGATTAGAAATCCGGGAAATTGATGAAAGCTCAAAAAACTTGTTCGTGAGGAACCGAAGCTGTGGAGCTCCGATTCTAGAGTTGGAGCTGGAAGACAAGACTCGAGGAGGGTGGCGGGCGGTTGTTGTTTGGTCGGCGGCGGGGTAATCGGCGACGGGTAAGGGTTGTGGCGGCGGCGGTCTCGGTGATCAAAGAAGAAGCGTCTCGGTGATCAAAAGAAGAAGCGTCTCGGCGAAAACAATTTCCCGGGGGGTGTGGTTTCGCGAAAACAGAAGCCGAATCAAGCTTAAATACCGGCCGAATTCATCAAAATTTTCGGTGAAAATTTCTTTTAAAAACAAAAAACTTTTCGACGAGAAGGCCGGGTTTTCGGCGAGAAGTCGGCAGTGGCGAGAAACAGGAGGATCAGGCTTGTTTTAAACTGGAGTTTTTGGCGAAAATCCTGGGAGGTTTTCGCCGAAAACTTGCTTGAAAATCGGCAAACAGTTTTTTTTAACAAAACGACTCGAAATGAAAACAACTGACTCCAGCCGTGGGTTGCCTCCCACGAAGCGCTCTTGTTTAACGTCCGTGAGCTGGACGATACCTGGATTCGTGTCATGGTTCCGTCGTAAAGTAGTGCACGTCGATGAAAGAGACAGCTAACCCTTGCAGAACTGCTTGATCGTCTTCAATTGAGAGTCATGAATTCTCTTCGTGCGCTCCTTGTATAGCTTCATGCTCTCATATGCATGGAGACGGTGCTTCTCAAGCTCGGCGATCTGGTCGTGACGCATATTACCTGCTACTGCATAACTCATGTTCAACTCTTTATTAGCCCAGAATGCCTTGTGCTCAAGCTCAACTGGCAAATGGCATGCCTTGCCATAAACCAGCTGATACGGCGAGGTACCGATGGGAGTCTTGTAGGCAGTTCGATAAGCCCATAAGGCATCATTGAGCTTAGTGACCAGTCCTTGCGGGACCGGCCAACTGTCCTATCAAGAATCCGCTTGAGCTCACGGTTCGTCACTTCCGCTTGACCATTCGCTTGAGGATGGTAAGTTGTGGACATACGGTGGGTGACGCCAAAGCGTTTGCACACCCGGTCGAAATGTCCATGGAAGTGGGTACCCCTATCGCTTATGATAAAGCGTGGTGAACCGAAACGCGTGAAAAGACAGGTAAGGAACCGACCTACCACTCTTGAATCGTTAGTGGGTAGAGCTTCAGCTTCAGCCCACTTAGAAACATAATCAACGGACACAAGAATGTACTTGTTTCCGTTGGAGGGTGTGAATGGACCCATAAAATCAATACCCCAAACATCGAAGATTTCAACAGTTAAAGAAACAATTTGGGGCATCTCATTATGGTTAGAGATGTTACCTGATCGTTGGCATGCATCACAACGTCGAGCAAAAGCATCACAATCACTAAAGATTGAAGGCCAATAGAAACCTATTTCAAGTACCTTCCTTGCAGTGCGGTTGCCGCCGAAGTGTCCTCCAAATTGGCCTTCATGACACTTACGCATGATGTCAGCTGCTTCGATGTAAGAGACACATCTTCGGATCATCCCGTCAGTACTAATGCGGTGTAAGAAAGGCTCATCCCAGAAGTATGATTTGGCCTCTTTAAAGAGCTTCTTGCATGCATTATAATCCAGCTCAGGAGGTACAATGCCGTGAGAGAGATAATTAGCCAGGGTAGCATACCAGGGCTCTTCTGAATCGGTCGCATTACTTAGCTCTTGAGCATGAGGGATTGCCCAGAGTTCAATGGCTACGCTGTTGACCTGTTCATAAGTTTCAACATGCAACAGCTCTTCAGGGAAAGAATCATTGATCGGGGTTGTAAGAGACTTACCTGTCTGTGATTCCTCGAGTCGAGAAAGATGATCGGCTACTAAGTTCTCTGCTCCCTTCTTGTCTTTAATCTCCATATTGAACTCTTGGAGAAGAAGGATCCATCGAATGAGACGTGGCTTCGAGTCCTGCTTGGCTAACAGGTGGCGCAGAGCAACATGATCTGTATAGACGATGGTATGTGAAAGAACCAGGTACTGTCTGAACTTGTCAAAGGAGAAAACGATGGCCAGGAGTTCTTTCTCTGTAGTAGTGTAGTTCCTCTGAGCATCATTCAGCGTCTTGCTAGCAAAATATATAGGATGAAATCTCTTCTCCTTTCTCTGACCAAGAACCGCGCCAACGGCAAAGTCGCTCGCGTCGCACATAATCTCGAATGGAAGATTCCAATCTGGTGCTATAAGGATCGGTGCGGTGGTGAGTTGAGTCTTCAAAGTCTCAAAGGCGGCAAGACAAGCATTATCAAAAACGAAAGGAACATCTTTTTCAAGAAGCTTCGTCATTGGAAGAGTGATGAATCTCCGGTAGAATCTAGCATGACCGAGGAAGCTTCGGACTGTCTTAACTGAGGTCGGCGGCGGCAAGCTGGCGATGGTTTCAAGCTTGGCGCGATGAACTTCTATACCGAGCTTGGAGATCCTAGTGCCAAGAACAATGCCTTCGGTAACCATGAACTGACACTTCTCCCAACTAAGAGCTAGGTTGGTTTCCTCACAACGAGCTAGCACCTTGTCCGGATTAGCCAGGCACTTGGAAAATGAGTCTCCATAGACGGAGAAGTCGTCCATGAATACCTCCACCACATTCTCTACCAGGTCTCCAAATATAGCTAGCATGCATCTCTGAAAAGTGACAGGAGCATTACATAAACCAAAGGGAATGCGACGATAAGCAAACGTACCAAACGGGCAGGTGAAGGTCATCTTCTCTTGATCATCAAGCTCGATGGGGATCTGGAAGTAACCGGACATCCCATCTAGGAAGCAGTAGTAGTCATGACTAGCCAATCGTTCTAGCATCTGGTCAATGAATGGCAATGGGAAGTGATCCTTCTTGGTAGCATCATTGAGTCATCGATAATCGATACAGACTCTCCATCCGGTAACCGTGCGTGTTGGAATGAGCTCACCCTTCGGATTAGGAATGACTGTGATTCCGCCTTTCTTCAGGACGACTTGAGTCGGACTGACCTAAGGGCTATCAGCAATCGGATAGATGATACCGGCATCCAGAAGCTTGAGGACTTCCTTCTTCACAACTTCCTGCATCAGAGGGTTTAGTCGGTGTTGTGGTTGTCTGACCGGCTTGAACTCTTCATCTACAACTATCCGATGCTTGCAGAAGGTTTCAGAGATGCCTCTGATGTCGGCCAACTGCCAGGCAATGGCGCGGACATGCTTCTTGAGTAGCCTGATCAGTTGCTCTTTCTGCTCGGGAGATAGATTCGAATTGATGATGACTGGCAGCTGGCATTCCTTCCCAAGGAATGCATACTCTATATGGTCAGGTAGCTCCTTTAGGGTTAGCTCTGGCGGATCCTCATATGAAGTAGTGATCTGACTCGATGCTGGCTCGATGTGTGTAGGCGCATTAATGGGTGTGAATGTCGCCTTCTGCTCGTCTAACTCATCTTGCCATAGGCGCTGCTTTGGATCTTCTAGTGCACTGTCAATTCCTAAAATCAAACACAACTCTAGCGGATCACTAGATAAGGCATTAGTGACGAAGTTGGCCGAGGCCAACTCCAGGGATCAACAGTATAACAGTTATCATCTTCAGCAACAGAGTATCGCATGCTATCTTTAATGCGGAATGTAACACTTTCATGTCCTACACTTAAAGTCAATAGGCCTTGTTTGCAGTTAATATTCGCACCAGCAGTTGTTAAGAAGGGTCGACCTAGGATAAGCGTTTTGTCGAACTCACAGGTGTCTAGAACAACAAAATCTACAATTATGGTAAAAGGGCCACAGCAAACAGCTACGTCTTCTATTACACCCCTAGGCAGTTTGACAGACCTATCGGCTAACACGAGATGCAAAGTAAGTGGTTTTAGTTTCCCTAGGTTCAGCTTTTCATATAGATAAACAGGCATAACATTAATAGAAGCACCAGAATCAGCCAGACTACGATCAATTTTAATACCATTAATGATGCACGGTAATGTAAAAGGACCGGGATCAGAACACTTAGCTGGGTTGGTGGCGGCTGTCTCATGGGAGATGGCGCACCGAAGAGAGAGGCGCATTCGTTAGTGAGCGTGATAGAGTACGCCTCCCCGTTCTTCACTTTCTTTACGAGATCCTTAAAGAACTTCCCAAGAGGTGGTATGATCTCTACAGCTTCTGTGACTGGTATCTTGATCTCTGCAGTCTTAAGAACATTGTACCACTTCTTATACTGAGTGTCGTGATCCTTAGCCTTGCTCATTGCAGCTTTTGGAAAGGGAATCTGAGGTATATATGGCGCCAAGACGGGTTCAGGAGCTGTCTTGGGAGGAGGAGGAACCGATGCTTCTTCTTCCTCTTCTGTGATATCTTCAATCTCTGGCATATCCATGGCAGCACTAGTATCTGGTATCGTGTCAGGTTCCGGAGCCTTTGGGTCGGTTGTTTGCTTGCCGCTCCTGGTGGTGATAGCTTGAGCGTGCTCGCTCTTTGCACCGAGATCTGCTTGGAATGTCGTTTGATTAAGGAAAGGATTGCTAGTAAAAAGTCTTGTCATATTGCTTATTGCATCTTCTATCCTTTGGCTTTGAGCCCTCTATCCTTGATTGAGTGCGGCTTGAGCTTTTAACTGAATGTCGTGGTCGTCGAGTCTGCTCATGATCTGATCAAACTTCTTCTCATAGTATATGTCTCTATTGTAATACAGCTTTGCTTGAAACTGTTGCTGTCCTCCAAAGAATCTCGGAGGTCTCTGATAAGGATCTACTAACCGGTTGCTCTGGCTTTGCGGTACGTAGTTTTTGTAACCGGCGTAGCCTTTCTGATTGTTGGCGAAGCCTTGACCAACGAAGTTCACCTCTTCTGCAGACCAGACTTCTGTTTTACCAAAGTTGAGGCAGCTTCCACCGTTATGAGCACATGTTCCACACCATCCACAGTCAGCTGAAAAGATGGTAGCTGACGGGGGATCGAGAGGGATACCAGCTGCCTGTAGATGTTTCTGAACTTCTGCCTTGATCTGTTCTGCAACACTCAACTGACTCTTGGTTCCTTCTCTTTGTCTCATGACTCTTGGTTCCTTCTCATAGTCGGGATCGTTTTCGTCATGAGGTACGACAATATGAGACCGAACGTTAGATGCGTTCGGCTTACTGTAGTCCGCAAGACTCTTTGGAGCAGCCATTGCGGTAAGGGGAGATGGAACGGAAGTGATTCAATTCTGTACCTGCTAAGATCTGCAAGGGACAAAAACAAGCACAACCGGTGTAAAATCAAAGTGTGATGAAAATGAAAGACGGAAAGATAGAAGAATAAAAATGCCAACTCTTCTTTCAACGAAATAGAAGAGTCCCCGGCAACGGCGCCAATTTGATGAACTGCAGAATAGCGGTGTGATCAAATAACTGTCAAGCACAAAGCAGGACAGATCGTATTCCACGGGTCTCTTCTACTTGCTTACTCAAATATGTTGGCAATTAAATTCAAGGTTAAACACTTAGTGCGTGGTGTGAGTTCCACGACTTCTATACTAAAAAGTAAAGCGAAATGAAACAAAAATTAAATGCAGAATTAAAAGAGATTGATTGATTAACGTGGACAGACGACAGGTGAGCTTAGACTTCGAATTCCCCTTAGATCACCAGAGCATTGGAAGTCAACAGACCAGCGATTTTCAATTCTAGTTCATTCAGTTCACAGACACCACCATAGGTTTAAGACTGGCAAACGTTCGCTCTATTCGATCTAGCTACCATGATTAATTAGCCGCCCGGGTACGGTCGCCTCTCGCAATGACTTAACTGACTGGTGTAATTACTGACGAATTACGAGTTACTCTTGTAGTGGATTAACCCTAATTGGTTCCTACTAAAGGCACATTCCAATGATTAGGTTAATTGCTCGATTTGGTGTTTTAAAGTAAGGCGAGCGTTCGCTTCTATCCTTAGCTTAACAAGAATCTAATCTAGGTGGCCAAACCAGACAAGAAACACAGAGAACAAAGAAAAATCAAACATGAAGGAGAAACTGAATGAATTTCGAATCTAATCACTGCCGATCCGTGACCGCTTTAAAGCCCTGGGTCACTTAGGGTTCATCTAATCTAAGCTCTACGAGTTTAGCTACTCATATTCAATACAGAAGAATCGAAGAAAAACAAAGAATACATCTCAGGTAGGAAAGACAGAGAAGAACTGTAAAACCTAATTTCGACGAATCCTTGCAGCTTCAATCTGCTGGATCTTCAACTCCTAGCACTGGTTCTCCGAGACGGATGGATGGCGTCACGACCCGTTCCTGGCTCCTCGAACTCTCTTCACTCGTCCTCTCTCTAATCTCTATCTTCTGATTTTTTAGTGTAAAATTGATTATCTCTTTTCAGCTGCCGGCTTTTTGTATTTAAACCTACCCGAGATTCTGCTGATTTTCACTGATATTTTCGCCGAAAATATGGGGGGTTTTCGGCGAAAACTCCTGTTGATAAATTAACTTGCTTCGTCTGTTTCTGCTGTTCCGAAAGGCTGGGAGTTCTCGGTGAAAACTTTAGGGTTTTCGCCGAAAACTTCTTCTTGTGAAGGACTACCATTTTGTTCTTGAGTTTTCGGCGAAAACTCAAGGGAATTTTCGCCGAAAACATGTGTGTAAAGTGGAGCAGGATTTCTTTTGACTTGAATGACTTCTCTGGTTGATTCGGGTGGATTCTTCGGGGTTCCAGTGCCTTAGACACGTCCTTGGCTACCTTATTCGATGGCAAACACCTGTGCTAACATGAAAACACTAGAAAACCATCAAATAGACCTGAAACGGGCCAAGGTAACACAAAAGGCACGGGAAAGAACAGTTGAGTGAATATTCGCTATTCTACTCTAAAAACCGTGTCTAAAGCGAGGAAATGGCGCTTAAATGAGGCTGATAATCACGTCAAATCGAGTGTCATCATTTTTGCGTGTCGTCAAATAACTACCTTACACAAAGTAAGATAGATCGAATCTCTCAAGATTTCTTCCAATTGACTACTCAAAGAAGTTGGCAAACTATTCGGTTTTAAACATGTTGTGCGTGCTGTGAGTTCCACGACTTCTAATCTAATAAAGAAAGGAAATTAAAAGACAGAAAGATTAAAGGGTTCGACTAACGAGAAGATAAACGAGCTAGACTCGAATCCCCCTAAGTTCACCAGAGCATTGGCAATCACAGACCAGCGGTTTTCAATTCCAATTCATTCAGTTCTCAGACACCACCATAACTCCTGACCCTTAGGTTTAAGACTGATGAACGTTCGCTCTATCCAATCTAACTACCAAGATTAATTAACCGTCTGTGCATTCACTTCTGCAACGGAAAACTAACTGGTGATATTGATTAAGAACAGTGAGTTACTCTAGCAGCGGATCAACCCTAAATTGTTCTTACGAAAGGCACACTCCATTCATTAGGTTAATTGATTGATTTGAGTTCCAAAGTAAGGCGGACATCTGGAGACTAATGTTTAGCGACTAACCTTAACTTAACACGAATCTAATCTAGGCGTCAAGTAGACAAGAAACGCGAGAAACGAAGAACAAATAATCACGCAAGAGAAACTGTCTGAATTAAGATCTAATTACTGTCGATCTGTGGCCGCTTTAAAGCCCCGAGTCACTTAGGTTTCATCTAATCTAAGCTCTACGAGTTTAGCTACTCATGTTGATAATAGAAGAATCAGAAGCAACAAAAGAGTTCATCATACAAAGGGAGAACAGATAGAAACTGTAAAACATAATTCTAACGACTCCGGGGAAGCTTCGATCTCTAGCGATCTTCACTCCTAGCTCCGAGCACTCCGAGGTGGAAAGATGACGTCAGGATCTCTCCGGGAACTCCGAGGATGCTCTCTAAACTCTATTGTTGACTCTTAAAAGTCTAATTGAATGGCTGTAAAAGGTGTCTCCATGTATGAGGTCGTGGGCTCCTTAAATAGCTGTTTGCCACTGTTTGGGCCAAGTTCTCGGCGAGAATATTGAAGTTCTCGCTGAGAACTTCTTCATAAACCTCAGAGGAGTTTTGACGAGAGTTTTGGCTCTTGAAAATTGAGTTTTTGGTGAAAACTGCAAAGTTTTCGCCGAAAACTTTCAAAGTTTTCGTCAAGAACTTTAGACCTGGGCTGAATTCCAACTTGTTTCGATGATTCTCGCTCTGATTTGGTCCCCGTTTGAAGCGATGGACTCGTGAGAGAGTCCTATATAATGTGGTAACCTGGAGCTCAACATACAAAAATCACAAACAAGGGAAAAATAGCCAAGAAATGGACAATGTACGCACTATGAGCCAATAATCACATAATTAACACATTTACATCAAATACTCATCAAAATTACATCAAAGGGTATGAAATGTCACTTAATTGGGGTTGATAATCACGATAATTCTAGTGTCATCAAAACACTCCACACTTAAGCTTTTGCTTGTCCTCAAGCAAACTGAATTAGAACACACTCAAGTTCACAAATAACAAGATAGATTAAATTGAGATTCAATTCCTAACGATTTGGTTTAGACTGTTCCATGTAGAAGAGGTGACCTACACATGCAAGAACATCAACCAAACAAGTTTTGATCTCACTATTTTCTGCACACTTCAAGTAGTAGTTTTAACAAAGCTCGTTTCTTGGCAAAACAATTAATCATAATTACCCGGCTATTATAACACAAATTCTAATCAAAGGGTTTTAAGCTCTAGCCATGGTGCGGATTAGGTGGAGGTAGTGGACGTGACGTGGCTATCAACTCAACTTCATCTGCTTCTAGATCTGTACGTTACATGTTCTAGCTAGGACCGATTTAAACAACAAATTCTTTCAAGATTCAAACTTCTTCTATTTATTTACTGCATACTAGTGCTCGATCCAAACACTTCACTTCGGTGTTGGTCCTGCCTGGCTCACAATATTTGTGCCTATGCTAGTGCTCAACCCGAACACTTCACTTAGGTGCCGGGCTTGCCTAGCTTTGATTTCAACACTTAAAGAACTTAAAATTGATTTGAACATTGAACTTTTCGGATTCCACAACTCAATTACTTGCACGTCATCAATTTACCCACTTGATCCTAACTAGTTATAACTTTTTACATAAGATTTCGAATTGGATTTCCGTCTAATCTCAAGCCACAATCACGGTGATCAAATATGGAGTGAATAACATGGGGGGGGGAAGAGCTAGAATTTGTCATCTTAGAACGGTGTTATCGAGCATTGTTATTAACAAGCCAATTAATTATATTAATTCAAGTTTCAACTACAAGAGTGATTTATCATCTGTTCTGACCTAGACTCATTTAATATCAGTGCAGACACGCTGGTTATAGGTTCTAAGTGGAACAGTCTAAACGTCATTATGAAAAATTGAAGTCAATTTAACATCAAAAGTCAAGAACTAAGTAATTCAATGCTAGAGGATTTCAAAATTGAACCACAGAATCACAGAAAATCAAACAAGATAATGCAAATTCTAACACCCTACCACACTTAAACGGTTCTGTGTCCTCACATGACTAAACTAGGATAAAGAGATACGGAGAACCTGTAACGAGATGGTCGATGTAGGGGATGAAAATGGAGAGTCCGGAGCAGAGCGGAGTAGCTACAAAAGATCCTACAAAGCAAAAACAACAAAAAGATCAAAAGGAAACCGGGACAAGTGTCCCGGATCCACACATAATAAAAGTCGACACGAAGAAGGCTACGACAATTTTGAAAATACTTTGACTCTGTTTTTGAAAATTTTTCTAACAGAACTAAAGTTCTCGCCGAGAATGTTGAAGTTCTCGGCGAAAACTTATTTGAAAACAGAACAAAAAGTTTTGACGAGAAAAACAGACCTAATAAGCCAAAGTTCTCGGCGAGAACTTTGAAGTTTTCGCTGAGAACCTGTTTGAAAACAACTCAGAAGACACACATTCTCGCCGAGAATATAAAACTCTTTGGCGAGAAGTTTTTTACTAACAGAAAAATAAACAGACGAAAATATAAAGAAACACTGACGCTTTGGCTCCCCCGAACCCAACTCGAACGACGAAAAACTGACTCAATAAATTTAAAACGGACTCTAGCCGTGGGTTGCCTACCATGAAGCGATCTTGCTTAACGTCCTTGAGCCGGACGATACCTGGCTATGGACCCCAACTCAAGATCTCCTTGAAGTCAATCGTCTTCTTCAAGGCCAGCGATTGAGAGCCAAATAGCACTCTAGAAGGATGAAGATGCAGCCGGTGATGCTCGAGTAGATCGTGGTTCTGCTTGACCGCCCTTTTCTTCTCGAATTCTCCCACTGGAGGAGGAAAGAGGTAGTACGGTGTGTCGTGGCCAGCTAACCGCGTCTTTTTCACCTGAGGGACATCTAGGCTTCTCTCAGAGTTGAGCACATATGCATCCAAATTTACGACCTCCTTGGCTTCCACGTGCTCATCTTTAACTTAAACTACAAGTGGGCTCGACGGAAGCTCAAATGAGGATAACTCCTCAATCTCTGTATGCTCCTCCTCGGCTTCAACTCTAAGATGGATGAGTTCCACGCCTTCTTCAGCCACCACTGCCAAGGATTCTTCATCAGATGCTTCTAGCTCGTAATAGGCTTGGATGAGATTATCATGTTCTTCTTCGTACAGCTCTTGAACATCTTCTTCCATTAGTGGATTTGGTTGCTCGAGCTCGACATCCGCCGCATGATGAGCTTGTAGCATTGAAGTGATATTCTCCAAGAGGGATTCTATTCTCGACACGCATTGTTGATTTTGATGAGCATGTAGATCTATCTCTTGGTGACCTTGGTGGTAGTGTGTAGCTTCTAGCTCTTGCCATGGCGGCAAGGGTGAAGGTTCTTCATACCAGCTTGTCGTAGGTGATTGTTCTGATGCATACCATCCTTGATCGTCCTCAACATATGGTGCTTCATTGCAGTACCACTCTTGGTACTTGTCATCCCACCTGTAATCCTGCATCTCAAAACTCAAGGGCACTACCCAGGTAAATCATGGAAAATGGGGGAAAATAAATGGTAGGGCGGAAAGGTAGAAGAATAAAGTGTCAACTCTTCTTTCAAACAATATAGAAGAGTCCCCGGCAACGATGCCAATTTGATGAACACGTTTTTGCGTGTCGTCAAATAACAACCTTACACAAAGTAAGATAGAACGAATCTCTCGAGGTTTCTTCCAATTGACTACTCAAAGAAGTTGGCAAACTATTCGGTTTTAAACAAGTTGTGCGTGGTGTGAGTTCCACGACTTCTAATCTAATAAACAAAGGAAATTAAAAGACAGAAATATTAAAGGGTTCGACTAACGAGAAGATAGACGAGCTAGACTCGAATCCCCCTAAGTTCACCAGAGCATTGACAATCACAAGACCAGCGGTTTTCAATTCCAATGCATTCAGTTCTCAGACACCACCATAACTCCTGACCCTTAGGTTTAAGACTGGCGAACGTTCGCTCTATCCGATCTAACTACCAAGATTAATTAACCGTCTGTGCGTTCACTTCTGTACCCACTGTAAAAACAGCTCAATATAGAGGCCTTGTCTAAGAAGAGAATCTGCAAAATTAAGTTAAGCTTGACAGAAGAAAAAAAAAACTCAAGTGCAAGAGGAAGAACGCTAAACTACTAGGTAGCTTCGCTAGAGACACTACCAGAGACTGCCTGGTCGAAGCGCACCCTCGACCGGAGCAAACTCGGCGAGTATCACCTCAAATCTCAAAGAGGGATGTTCTCTCAATTGAGAGTTTTTCTGTCCGTAAGCCATTCATTGTCGGTTTACTTAGGGGTCGTTTGTGTCCAAGAATTGGTTTGGAGAGAATTCAATTCTCTAGAGAATTGGGCATTCTAGACTATTTCGAGAATCAATCGTTGGATGAGTGAATGTGTGAGATTCTTGGACTGGGAGAATAAAAACAAATAAAACAAAAGAATATGACAAATACCAAAATGCCCCAAGTTTAATCCCTACATCCCCAATAACGAGGATAGTTTTGTCATATTACTTTGAATTCACCCTAGAATGTGAATTCTCACCTTGTCATCAGAGAATTCGGAGGGGGCGAATTCTAGGATGGGCCCACTCCTAAAATTAAATTCTAGGCAATTCTCACTTTTTTTTTGCGAAATAAACGATATAATTGGTTGAATTCTAGGATGAGGCCTAATTCTTGGGAATTCTTACCCCTCAATTCTCTAGCACAAACGACCCCTTAATTAATTTCAAGAATTCAACCAGGTTGATTAAGAATTTTTTTTTTTTTTTGAGTAAACTGTCATCTCGATATTATTAATGTTGAATTATGCACCTATCAACAAGTGCGCTCTCGAGCCAAGATGGAGGTGTATGCCACACAGACGACGATACTAAGGAAAACGACTATTAAACAAGCTCATGAACAACCTTATTCCTGTCTCTCCTAACAACCACAACACGAAAATCTCTCATACGATGTAACAAAATTCTACAGTTCTCAATAATACCACCAAACTCAGAAAGGTCCTCCTCGTTACCATTTACCGCACCTGCCACCTCTGTTGAGTCGACCTCAAAGTTTAGACCCTCCGCTTCGACCCACACCATAGCGTCCAGCAACGCCATGGCTTCACCTTCCTTCGACCCACGCCATGATTAAGAAGTTAAAAACATATTATTTCTAATTAAGTAGCATACTCAGTTTTCAGTTTTGCTGAAAAGTCGTTGAAATTGACCACAAATATGGTCAAGAGGGTTAATTAGGAAATTAAACTCAAGTGAGTACTCTGTTGTAAATCAAATTTAAATGACCACCATGTTATAATCCTGAACTTAGATGACGTCCAGTGCTTTTGAGTTTTGGCCCAATAAAAATGGCGAACATAGAAATTAGCGAATAAATAATTCAAGTATTGTTTACCCTCTTCCTCCGCCGCAGATCCCCAATCGCTTTCCTCCTCGTTTGTAGCCTGATTCCGGTCTTCAAAGCTCGACCTGCCGCGTTTTGATTTGACTTGTCTTGAATTTTGGAGTAAGCGAAAGATTCAATGGCTCTTTGTAAGCGCCTTGTTCAATCTGGAGCTCATCTTTTCAAATTGCGTCTCCTCGATGCCACTCATAAGAGCTCATTCTTCACTCCTGGTAAGTTTGAGCATAGCAGGCACATCTCTGAGCTTGTTAGATCTAATACCCCTAAGCGCGCGTTCCTTGTCGATACATTAGCCCTGGTAATTAATTATTCCTCTAAATTCTCTGTTTTATTTTTTTGTTTTAACTTAGCCTACTCCTCAGTAATTTTGTTTATTTTGTTTTTGGAAAGGTAAGGGTATTGGAATCGCATCAAGTGCCGTCGAAGCAAGCAGAGACGATAACTACTGCTATTGTTGCAGTCTTAAATGACAGTTTAGAGAGTCTCTCGCATTCTTGCGTTTCCAAAGAAGAAATGCAGAAGGTAGTTTACAAATAATGGTTATGCTTTGATCCAACGAGGAAAATCTGGAACAATCTTGTTTTACAACTTTTGGTTTGCTAACTACTGTTCTTCTAATTTCTGCGTTTGACTTTGATTGCTGATTGTGTAGAGTGCAATGATTCAAGATTCGAGTTTGTCAAAGTTCAAGGTTGAAGTACAGAGCTCCCAAGTAGCTCGTGAAATGATTCAAGATTCAAATTTCTCCAAGTTTCAGAATGAATTACAATCCAGCCTCGCTAAGTTCCAGTCTGAATTACAGTCTAACGTCTCTAAGTTCCAGTCAGAAGTACAAAGCTCTCAGGTAGCTTTTTCAACTTTATGCTTATTTGGCTTAGTGATCCTGTTATGTTCCTCGGGGCAGTGTGCTGGATTTCACTTTATCATTAGTAATTGATGGCTATTTCAATTCTAGAATAGAACAGGGCGGTAAAGTAGATGTAATTACAACCTGCCTTCTGTTTTCTCTTCCTATTACTCGATGATAAGTCCTTTGTGGACACAAGGTTATAAGCTCAACATGTGTAAGACAGTGGAGTGTGCACTCGGAACTGGTTGTCTCTATTGATCTTATATGGAACATGGTGAATCTTTATTTCCAATAATGCTTTTATCTTGACTGGATGAATAAATAGGCCAGATTGAAGAGGGTTCTATACAGTGTATTAGTGTATCTAGAAAAATTCTAATGAGTTGCAAGAAATCTAGTAAATAATATGCTTTTAGCTTTGCAACTTGTCTGTTGAAACAGTGAATACAATTATGCATAGAGATCACTTAACTTTCTATTAGTGGTACATTAATATCTTAACTTTTATTTTGTTATGTGGATGAATATAACCGTATTCATTTTGAGCTCGTTCGCCACAGTGAACCTCTGCTCATCACTTCATTATTGAATTGATTTAAGCTATGTTATGGCCAGAAACGTTAAATTCTTATATATGGTTTGTTTATATCTAGTTATCTGTGATTCTGATGATACATCATCAAAATCAAAGTGGAGAATTACTTAGCTAAGAGTTTAAGTTGACTATTGCACTAATTTTCTTTAGTCAATACTGTTCCATTGTTGCTCATTGTCTTGGAACTCTTACACCCATTCAGTTTGGTTTAAGCTTTGGGATTTTGACTTATCCTTTAGTAGAGCTTCTGCAGTTGGCATTAGGCAAGGCCTTTATATTTGTTCATGTCTTTATTACATGTGAATTGTAGCTGTTTGTTTTGGTAGTTTATCCAGACACCAAGCAACATATGACGCGGTTGAAGTAATTTTAAATCACCTTCTAGATAGCTTAACTTCTTCTAAATTTCTTTGGCTATATTTTAGATTTTGAAGTATATCTACTATAAAATGTTCTCAAAAGTGACTTGTAAATTGTGTGAAAAGTCACGTACGTGCTTTTCTAGAAAACTTAGGAGCTTAATGACCGCCGGATGTAAATAGTGGTTGCATGTAATTCAGTTGTTGTTTCCTTAGTGACCAGTGGACGGTAGTGAGATATTACAGTAAAAATGCTAGTAATGCCCCATAATTTGGGTAAGTAAAAGATCGTTGAAAAGTTATTTATGTATATGTGGACTTGGAATCGCTAAGACACTGGATTTGTTTTGGGTCTGATACCATAAAATTTCTTACACACCAACATGCCTACTGGTCAATTAGTGATATGGGAACTCCTTATCCAAGTCTATCATATTGTTCAGGTTTCTGGTCAGTTAGCTTTTTTTTTGGATTGTTGGCATGTGAGATCGTCCATCTGTATTCCCTTTCTGCATATATGTTCAGTTAATGCCTATTTAATTACTCTGTTCCACTCACAGTCTTGGTTCTTTATCTTCTGTTGAACCCTTATACTGGTGCTAACTTGTTGGTAGATAGTTGGTTATCAGATAGTTGGTGAGTTCTACTTTGGCGATAGTTTTTAGTCATGGTGTGGATATCATTGTGGAAAAATAGATTAGAATCTATGTGTAATTTTTGTACATATTTCTGGCTCTTGAACATATTTCGGTATTATACAGGATCATCATAGTTCTATGCTGGAACGTGAAATTGAAAACCGAAAGGCAGACCTGGATAAAGTAAATGAAAAGTTACAGGGTGACCTAGACAAAAAACATAGTGAATTGAGGTTTGTATTGGAAGTAGTTAAATTTGTTAAATGCGGATAAGCTTGTTTGTCAGAAGACTCATTATGTTACTTTTGACAGGTATGAAATAGACAAAGGGATAGCTGGTCAGCGCTTGGATTTAAATCTCGAAAGAGGGGAAGAACACCAGTATTTCTACAGCAATATGTTTGAGCGTGATCTTTATTTGAGCTAATCTTGGAAATGCAGGAGGACACGAGATGAGTTAGCCAATCAAAAAGCGGAAACTACCAACTTGACAAACAAGTCAGATCGGGTGAGTATTCTAATTCTAATTCTAGTACCGTGTGCGTGTGTGAGTATTCAATGTATGTGTTGGTCTGAATAATTGTGGTTTGCAAATTGCAGGAAATACATGCATTACGAGCTCAAGTTGAAGCAGCAAAGTATGAAATTATCAAATACTGCATTGGTACCCTTGTGTCCATATCAGCTGTGGGGTTGGCAGTCATCCGCATATTGATGTGATCTTGGAGAAATTTTTCCTTTTTTTTTTTCTTTTATAGATCGCTATGTAAAAAATTAGTCAAAAAAACCAAGGCCAAAATTAGAATAACAACCCATTTTATTTTATGAGGGCAGCCAAATACGTTGTATCATTATTTAAATAAATTAAGCACTAGTTTGTATTTTTAAGATATTCTTGTCTTTTAATTTTAGTTAATGGAAACTTTGTATTCTATCTTTTAACTGAAAAATTAATTAATTATACTATTACTAGCATGTCTTGGCCTGTGGAGGAAAAATTGAAGATAGCTGGTGGAGCAAGCATTCTGCAGATGCCGATATAGTTGGAAGATTGCTGGTGGAGCTATACTGCATCTGCCTAAATAGAATAGATAACATTGAAGATCAGATTTGTATGTTTCAATCAATGTTTATTAGCTATTTTGTACAAGATATGACCATTCTGTATTAGTAATAGGCAGCAGATATGATTGCATGTTATGATCAGGAAGGACATGAAATGTATGCTTACCTCGCATAGTTTTTTTTTGGTGCTTGTGTATTACAGGCGTGGTAATACCCATGGTAGTCGAAATCGCGATTTTACTCGTGAAATCGTGCGATTTTACGACTCTACCGATGGACAACGATCAGGATTCCAGTCAAAATCGGACCTTCGTGAAATCGGGTAAAATCGCTGGTAAAATCGCAAAAATCGTAGAATCGGTCGAGTTTGCGGTTTAACCATTCTGCCCAAACTTTTCGGTCACTGCATTTGGGTCTGGGTTAACCGAGGGGGAAACCGGTTTTTAACCAACTTTTTCGGTCACTAGATTAAACGCGGCGTTTTTTAATTAAACCAATTCTCCATTTCTATTTTCTCCATTTCTAGGCTTCACCAAAATACAGAGAGAAACACATCAGTTGAACATAAACCCTAAAAATTGATTTCCTCTTTGCTGCTGCAGTCGAAGGAATCTTTGCTTTGCTGCTGCAATCGAAGGAAGGAGCCTTACCGTCTGAGTTCCTCACCGAACACAGCAGTCGAAGGAAGCAGTCGAAGAGCAGGAGTCGAAGGAAGCACAGCAGTCGAAGGAAGCAGCAAGGAACCTGACCTTTGTTCTTCACCAAACACAACAGTCGAAGGAAGCTCACCTGAGTTCTTCACCAAACACAGCAGTCGAAGAAAGAAGGCATTTGATTTCTCTGCCCTTTATGTTGTAACTTCACCAAACCTGAGTTCTTCATCAAATTGCTGCATTGCTGAATTCAGTTTATGTTGTAACAGAAGCCTCAATTACCTAACATACTAAGATAATAGAAGGGGGAAATGGTGACAGAAATTCAGTTTATGTTCAAATTGCTGCATTGTCAAGGACTATTTGTTGCTGCTGTTTCTTGCTGTTTGTCAAGGATCTCAATTTCTCGTGTTTGTTGCTGCATTGTCAAGAACATGGTGTTCTTACTCTTTACTCTTACATGCTTGTTTTGTAACAGGTTTGGAAGTTCGGTCATGTCTAATAGTGGTGCATCCAAATCCGGTAGGAGACCACCTAGGAAAAATCCAAATGCACCAGGAAGTAGAAGTGATCCGGGTTGGCAATATGTATTGGATGTTGATGGCACCGCAAAAAAGACCAAGTGCAAATTCTGCTTAAAGGTATACTCTGGTGGTATCTTTCGCCTTAAACATCATCTTGGAGGAACTAGGGATAATGTAGAAGAATGTGTTAGTGTTCCTGATGATGTTAGGAAGAAAATATTGGAGCTTTTAGATGTTCACTTGGAGGCTAAAGAGGCCAAAAAGAACTTGATGTCCACTAGGAATTCTACAGCTTCTGGTTCTGTCTCTCAAGCAACCCATTCAAGGTTTGATGTGTCCATGTCTAGTAGTTCTGGAACTCAAACAACTGT
The DNA here is from genome assembly GCA_034768395.1 of Linum lewisii. Taxonomy (NCBI): domain Eukaryota; kingdom Viridiplantae; phylum Streptophyta; class Magnoliopsida; order Malpighiales; family Linaceae; genus Linum; species Linum lewisii. The sequence goes on from CM068304.1 coordinate 24,907,878, forward strand.
GAGTCAATTGTTGAAAAAAGATCAAAAGGAGAGAAGCATGCAAGGGTATCTCACAATGGTTTTACAAAACTGCTACTGCATTCAATGGGACTAGGTGTGAGGAGTATTACCGTATGTTTGATCTTGTTGCTAGACATGGTCCGGGTTTTAAGCCACCATCTTACCATGAGGTAAGGGAGACCTTCTTACAAGAAGAGAAGAAAGAAGTGGATGCGAAACTTGGTCACTTTAGACATGAATGGAAAAGTGTAGGGTGCACCATAATGTCAGATGGTTGGACGGATACAAGAAGAAGATCAATTTGTAATTTCTTGGTGAATAGTCCAAAGGGGACTGTCTTTATTGAGTCTATTGATACATCAAGCTTCTCAAAGAATGCAGAAAAAGTGTTTGAGATGCTAGATAATGTTGTGGAAAAGGTTGGAGAGGAAAATGTCATTCAAATTGTCACGGACAATGCAGCAGCTTACAAAGCTGCAGGAACGAAGTTGATGGAGAAGAGAAAATATCTGTTTTGGACTCCATGTGCAGCTCATTGTTTAGATCTAATGCTTGAGGACTTTGACAAGAATCTGAAGTTGCATAAGTCAACCATAGAGAAAGGTAGAAAGATCACAAATTTCATCTATGCAAGTGCAATTCTGATTTCCATGCTTCGAGAGTTCACAAAGGGGCATGATTTGGTTAGACCTGGTGCTACACGGTTTGCCACTACATACTTAACTCTTGCTTGTCTTAGTGAGCACAAGGGACCATTGATGACAATGTTCTCATCGGATTCATGGAAGAAAGGTAGTTACTCAAACATCCCAAAGGGAAAAAATTCCAAGGAATAGTTCTCGACGCCAGGTTTTGGAGTAACGTAAGTTTGTGTATTCGAGCTGCTTTGCCTTTGGTGAAAGTCCTTCGCTTGGTTGATTCAGAGGAGTACCCCTCAATGTCGTTCTTGTTCTTTGAACTAAATCAAGTGAAAGAGAAGATCAAGCTGAACTTCGGCAATAATGAACACTAAAGTCTTACACTCTCACTGTGATTAATTCTTATATTCAACTCAATAGTTCTTGTTCTTTTCCGTGTTTGATGAATATTGTTTAGGTTCATAGCAAAAGGAGGAACAAGCTGATGCAGCAAAAAATGAATGATCTTGTGTATGTGAAATATAATTCTAGGTTGATATCAAATCAACTTAAGAAAAAAGAACGTTTGTTTGATGGCATTAGCTCAGATGACGAGTGGATTGCTGGAGATGATGAGGAAAGTGACAATGAAGTTGTATCATTGATTGGAGTTGGTTCAACTAATGAGCCTAATATACCATCATTTGAGAATATTCTTGAACGAGTAAGTATTATAATATGAAAGTGTGGTTTACATGTTATTTGTGTTATGAATTGAGTGTTTTCTTATTTTATCCTTTATATGTTCAAATAGGATATGCAAGATGATGTTGATAGAGATGGACTTAGGAGTGAATCTGATGCAGCTGAACTTGGAGATGGACTTAATGATGGACATTTACATGGACTTGATCTTGTTTTTGGTGAGGAAAGAGATGAAGAAGAGGAAGATGAAGGAGGAGGCCAAGAAGATGAGTTGGATGATAATGTTGATCCTGCAGATTTAATGTGAGCGAAGTAGTTTATATTTTCTGGTTAACTTAGTATGTAAGATTGTTAACTCATGGATTATGTCTTTGACTTCGATTGGTATGTATGTTAGACTTTGGATTGTATGTATGTTTAAGACTTTGGATTGGTATGTATGTTTAAGACTTTGGATTGACTTGTATGTTTAAGACTTTGGATTGATATGTATGGTTGAACTTAATGTGTCCATGGATTGTATTTATAGCGAACTTATTGTATCGTTGGATTGCTATGTATGTTTAAACTTGATATGTATGCATGTTCATGTATTTTTGTTAAAATTGTTGGTTTCTGCACTATCTTATTAATTTTTACCTTATTAAAGTATTGCGTAGAATCTTACGATTTTGCGATTCGATTCTACGATTACGATTTCACCTCACTTTTCGATTCCACGTGGAATCTCGATTTCGACTACATTGGTAATACCAATGCTGTCAAGTATCAGTTTCCAGTACAATTGCTTTGCATCGGTAACGCGATTCCTGAGCAAAACAAATCAGAACAGAATGAGCATACATGTCATTTGTTTGAGACAAACAACGTCTGAAGCAGCGACACATAAGGTAACAAACGACATAGATTACGCAGGCCAAACGGAAGTACAAACCACATCAGGGGACACAACGTACAAGTCATTGAGTGTGGAAACAGTACGGAATGACTGAGAAACATGTTGTGCTTTCTTTTCAAGTGTACCGAAAGGAGCAGGAATACACTGAAGTGTACCAGTGGAAAATTCAAAACTACAAAAGAAGGGATAGCCCATTCAGGCAATGGACATCACATGAGCCACCATTGAAGTTTAGAAACTGGAAACTCGCATTCGACATGCCAATCAACATTGTATAACCGACTATTGAAGACTGCAAACTGAAGCTCACATTCGACATTCCAATCAACATCATATAACCGACTATTGAAGAATGGAAACTGAAGCTCACATTCGACATTCCAATCAACGTCATATAACCGACTATTGAAGACTGGAAACTAAAGCTCACATTCGACATTCCAATCAACATAATATAACCGACTATTGACGACTGGAAACTGAAGCTCACATTCGACATTCCAACCAACATCATTAAGCGGCTATTAAAGACTGGAAACTTAAGCTCACATTCAACATTCCAATCAACATCATATAACCGACTATTAAAGACTGGAAACTGAAGCTCACATTCGACATTCCAAGCAACATTATGCAATCGACTATTAAAGACTGGAAACTAAAGTTGAAGCTCACATTCAACATTCCAATCAACATCATATAAGCGACTATTAAAGACTGGAAACTGAAGCTGACATTCGACATTCCACTCAACATTATACAACCGACTATTACAGACTAGAAACTGAAGCTCACATTCGACAATCCAATCAACATTCCAATCAACATCATACAATCGAGTATTAAAGTTTGGAAACTGAACACTCACATTCGACATTCCAATCAACATCACACAACCAACTATTAAAGATTGGAAACTGAACACTCACATTCGACATGCCAATCAACATCATATAAGCGACCAATGAAGACAGGAAACTGAACAATGGCATTCGACATCTACCAGGTTGTATTAGGGTTTCTAGAGGAAAGACGTTTGTTCTAGAGCGTAACTTCTTACAGACATGACCCGATGCTTTGGGTGAGTGACAACTTGAAGTTTGGACGAGTATCTACCATGGAGTTGGAGACATTGGACTGTGGAGACTTTGTATTTGATGTTTTCTCATATTTAATGTCATGTATGTTTTCACCAAGTACTATTTCAATTGGACATTGAGGTGTATCAGTTTATTCAGATATTTTTACTTTTAATTATTTATGGATTTTGGTATTTATTTGTGTGAAGAGTTCGTCCCGCGACAATTCAGTCTTTTATCGATTTTCTAAAGTAAGAGTGTTACACCCTCGTGTTATTATAAACTCCACCCACTTTACTTGGCTTACGGTTCTTCCTCCTTGCCACCACCATCCAACTTCCAACAATGGCTTCTAATCCCACCTTAGTTTCCACCATAGGTTGTTGATCGCTCGCCATTACAACTTCAGTTGGTTCTTTCAACAACGCGCAACTTTCTTCTCTATTTCCATACAACCCACATAAGAAGCATATCTTCTCCAAGCTTTCATAGTCACTTGAAACATCTGATCCTCAATAGCATATCAACCTAGGAGAGGTTTTGATAGGTCGATTTTGACATAAACCTGAGCGTAACAGGGCCCAAGCTCCTTCCGCAGTCGTTAGGTTTAACCGAACAGTCGTCCCAATGTAGTTACCGATGCGAGAAACTGCAACATGGTTGAAGTAGTGAATAGGAAGCTTTGGTAGCCAATCCCAAGTCAAAATCTTCTTGATCGGTTCCTCCTCGTTGAACTTCGGTGACCGCTAGGCCACCGTTATATGGTTTAAGTAAAAAAATTTCCAAGATCATAATCCACCCCATCAACGAAGTGGAGAGTGAAGAAAGCATTGGAGGAGTCTGTAACTTGAATCTAGCCGTTACGCGCCCAGATCGATGACAGACTCCGACAAAGCACTAGAGAGAAATGAGTGCTCGAGAACTTTAACACTCAAATCCTTTGACCTAGGCTTGTAAAAGGACTTGATTTCTTCTTCAGAGAACCGAACTTTAGAGCATCTAGGGTTTATCTCATCATCCTCATATTTAATTTGGAGTCTAATACTTCATTTCTTCCCCATGCGAATTCGGACACTTTTGAGAATAGTAAAACTTTGTCAATAATTGGATTGAATTTGGGAAATGCAATGGTTCATATTATCCCACGAGTAGGCATTATGCAGTATGCAGTATGCAGTATGCCAATTTCGCTAATGGGCTGATGGACTTTTTTCTCAGCTCAAGCTGAGACGACCATTGGACCGCCAGGATTGATATCTGAGATGGAAATGACATCCGACGGATGGGGGATTGGTGGGGGTAGTAGGGGAAAATTTTACATCTGACACACGTTTAATATAGTTTATTCATTTGAAAAAGTGTGGTTATCTGAAGCGTCTCATATCTTCTCTCTCTCCCATCTTTGCATTGTCTCTCTCTTATCTCAGACGCCTTTTTCTCTCTCTCTCTCACCCTCATCTAACACTGTTACGTCGGCCTGAATCAAGGTAATAAAGTAACCGTCGTCGATAACCGCCTTCGATAACCGTCGTCGATAACTGTCATCGATAACTGCTTAGTGGTCCAAAATTTATGTGAATGAAAAGCAACGAAACTTCTGAAGGTACGTTGTGGGTAGTTTCCCTTCTTCCATCTTCAACCGTCTGGCTTTTTGGCTATAAATACCTCAACATTAGGGTTCTCGAAACCAGATGTCTGTACTGTATTGTGTTCTTGGCGTCGTCTTAATAACCTCTGCTTTATGCACAGCTATGGCTCGAAGCAAGATGAAAGCTTCGAAGAAGAAACATGGCCAACCCTTGGAGTCTTCCTCCCCTAAATCCCCACCACCAAGATCCTCGAAGAGACTACAGGAGCTACATTCCCTAGTAAGGAAGGGATCCTGGCTTCGTCGGAGGAGAGGAGGCCGAAGAAGGCCAAAAAAGCTGCATCGACGAACTCCGATGACGATTTCAACGAGCCTATTGTATGTTAACCACTTTTTCAGTACTTGACATGGATGCATGTTTAAATTCTGTTTCTCAGCTAGCTTGTAGGATGTTTGAATGCTGTTATGACTAGGGTATGAGTATGTTATGAGCGTCGGATGGTCGAATGTTGTTCTGACTGCTGCAAGAGTACGTTATTGGTGTGTTAAGACCGTGCAATGAGGGAGTGTAACATGAGTATGATATTTCTGTGTTATGAGTGTGCAAATGAGGAAGTTCTGACCTTGTACGGATATTATTATGTGCTGAGTATGTGATGAGTATGTGATGAGTATGAGTATGTATGAGTATGTGATGAGTATTGAGTATGTGATGAGTATGTGATGAGTATGTGTATGTGATGAGTATGTTATGAGTATGCTATGGGATTGTTATTGGTTATCCCATTGCTTATGGTCTTGCTAGATTCGGAAGAAGACGAAAAACGTCAAGGGACCTGTTGGGGAACAATCTGGACAGAAGAAAGAAAACCCTTCATTGCAGGAGACGAAGGCACCAGAGAAAAAAGCAAGGCCTGCTGGTGAGGAGAAGAAGTCAGGGGACAAAAATGAAGATCCTGCTGAGCAGGAGAAGAAGTCCACAGACAAAAAAAGGAAACCTGTTGAGGTGGAGAACAAGTCAGCAGTGATAAAAAGAAAGCCTGTTGAGCTGGATACAAAGAAGAAGGGAAAGTTGGCTGAGCAGGGATCGCAGAAGAAGAGAAAGCCGGCCGAAGCCAAGAAGGGAAAGCTTGAACAGCGTAAGGCGCTGCCGGCTGAACAAAAGGAAAAAACAAGGGTGCTGTAGTGTCTGAGCCGTCTAGTACCTTCAGGATTGCATTAAGGTGCAAGACATCACATGTATGTGAAGTCAACAAGGCAATCCTGTCGAAGATAAGATGTAAGCAGATCCAATTGGGGCTTTGTGATGCCCAATTTCATGGACTGCTTGACATCCAGGCTTCGGTTGTTAACAAGGACCTTTCAGACCTCCTGATTAGAGCATACTCCCCTGAAAGCAAAGCATTTATATTTCCAAATGGTGAGGTGCTGACTGTCAGAGAGACTGATGTCTCACGGGTGTATGGGCTGATGGCACACGGTGAGTCAATTGTCCTAGATTCTTGCACAGACAGGGAAATAAAACTCTTCTAGAGACGTACCGGAGATAGAATCAACAAGTCCCAGAATATTGAATGCACGGGACTGAAGGTAGCGGCTAAAGAAACTGAAGATGTAGAAACCAGCTGCAAGCTTTACATCCTCCACGCTTTGGGGACTCTTCTCGTTCCTGGGAATTCGTGGAAGATTTCAGCTAAGTATGCTCATTTCCTAAACGATAGTAGTCTGCTGGAAGTTGTTAAGTACAATTGGGCCGACCATGTTCTGGATGTGCTGCTGAAGGGATTGGAAGTGTTCAGTTATGGTGATCATTTGACGTTTTCATGTGGAGACATCAATTTTTTAGTGGTACTTTCCTTAATTGATACTCATACATGTGTTATACGTAACTCGTACGAGCCTCTGATGTCAAAATGTTTTATTTTGCAGACCCATTTCCTTGACATGTTGGATCTCCCAGAAGAGTTCTGTCCGGATGTGAGGCCGACATGCAGTTTCTGGGATGATGGGAGAGTTAAAAAAGCTGTGGCCCACATTCGGAGAGGCAAGTCAGGGTGGACGTTCAAATTGAGGAAACGAGTTGATGTTGAGGGAAGCTTGTCTACAGTTGAGTATGAGTGGACCGAGAAGATGTTTGAGCTGCCCACCCAGGATGTCACCCAAGGCGAGGGAGCCGAAGGTTTGGAAGCGGACGACTTGTGGAGAGCGGCATCTGTTTCTAGTACCGTGTCTGCATCCGTAAGTGTACCGTATCATGTGTGTAAGACCATTGTCGTAGTCGTACGAACCTGATATGGTAGTGGTACTCCCATAAGATGAACTTCTTTTTGGTTTGGGTCTGCATCCGTTAGTGTACCATATCATCATGTTTGACATATTTTGCTTTCTCTCTGTTGTGCTTGCAGTTGAAGGGGCTCTTAGAAGTAGCACGTACAGAGTGGTGCAACAGGGAAGAGATCCTGAAGAAACTTCGAAATGAGTCCGACATTTGGCGTGCCAGACATGCATACTTGGAAGAGAAGCTGGTAGAGATAGAGGCTGCAGAGGAAAATAGGAGGGTACAGAGAGCTGTTGCTGGTTCGAGGTTGCGGTATGAGTCTGCAGAAGAAGAGGATTTAAACGATGAGTCTTCCGAAGAAGAGGATGAGGGTAAGGGGGATGATTCTGATGAGGGTAATGGGGATGATGATTCTTCTGACAAATCTGATGATGGTGACGAGTCTGATGATGGTAAGGGGGTGATGATGGTGATACGGATGATGGTGATGAGGGTAAGGGGGTTGAAACTGATGATGGTAAGGGTGTTCAGTCTGACGATGAGGAAGAAGATGAGGATGCCAATCCTGATGGGAACGAGGAAGTGGATGAGGAAGACAATGACCCAAATTATGAAGCGACGCGAATGTAGGGGATGATCATGAAGAGGACTCAACTCCTGCTGAAACAGAAGAAGAGGAACCAAAGGACGTGGCTGGTGCTAATCTTGCAACTCCCAAAGCAGTGGATGCTACCCGACCCAGTTACATCAACTTGGAGGACCCTACGACAGATAAACCAACACTGCAGGTGATGACGCAGGAGATGGCAGACAGTTTTATTGTTAAGAGCAACAAAAAAGGATCCGTATCAGTAGGTTTCACACCGGTTAATTTTGGAAGGGCAAGGAATCAGAAGAGTGAAATGAAGGCCTTGTACATCCTCCCTCATAAACAGAAGATTGCACTAACAGCTGAGGAAAGGTGTGTCGTGACATATGTCATGTCAGCGCCGGATCAGAGAGAGTAAGTCCGATTAGGATAAATAGCATATTCATGTCTGACAGATGGCTTACGAGTGTGTGATGTACCCCTTCCTAACATTGTGGTGTCTTTTTTTAGGGGTGTGCAGGTGTGTCAGTTCCCGGAACATGGAACCGCAGTCCACAAGATGCACATTGCAAGCATGGCACCTACGAAATGCTTCACAAGTACGATAATTGATGTCATCAGTCACATGCTGAACAGGGAGCAGAAGCGCATTACACGTTTGTGTTTTCCAATTGCTGTCGATGTAAGTTCCGAACCTTACAACCTGTATTGGTAGATTAGTTCCTACAATCCTTTCTGAAATGTGTCTGAGTGCAGAACACCGCGAGACAGGAGATCGAAACTTCTCTTCCCTTCGCCCCACCTACCTCCTGGGTGCGTAGTCACATTGAAAACAGCCTCAACGAGAGTTATGTGCCATACATGAAGAATGTCAACTGGAACGACATAAAATATGTAAGATATTGAATATATATGGGTATCTTGTTGTAAAGGTGCTATGACTATAATACTGACCATTCGTATGTGTGGTACAGGCCTTCTTCCCAATCCATGGAGGCCATGACTTCGAGCACTTCTACGTGTGGCTGGTGGAATTTGAGAAACATGAGAAGGTGATCCTGAACAGCATTCCCTGCCGGAATGAGTTCCTGAGGAAGCCCTACTACAAGGACACCGACACGCGACTCATGCAATACATGAGGGACGTTTTCATTGAAAGAAAGGGAGTTGACATCAAGGACTTCACCTGGAAGGTTCTGGCTGCCCCAGAGCAGCCGGACACAACAAGTTGTGGCCTCTACGCAGTCCGCTTCATGGAACTTTACATTGGGCGGTTCACGGAGGAGCACCGCTAGCAGTTCAGTGATAAAAATGCTATGAATACCGATAGGCTGAAGTATGCATCCAGGCTACTTCTTTCGGAAGACAATGAGCTGCATGGTGAAGTCATGGCAGCAGCATATGCATTCCAGAGTGAAGTGAGCAAGTCGAAGAAGGTGAAGAAAAAGTAATTTATAGGATGTGGTATGCTTGAAGTTAATCTCTGTGGTGGATGTGTTACAAGAGTCTTACGGGTATCTTATTGTAGTGACATGCGATTGTCATGTGTTAGGTACGGATATTTAGTGTTCTGGCTATGTTTTCTATAATCGTGGATATTTTTATTTGAAGGTTGTTGGTAAGACAATATAGTCAGATTTTAAGTACAGAGCTTGGCATGCATTGACAATACATAGATAATACATAGGTGCGACGAAGGTAATACAACGGAAACATAATAGTTACAACACCGGAAACACAGAAGTTACAACACCGGAAACACATAAGTTACAACACCGGAAACACAGAAGTACTACAACGGAAACACAGAAGTACTACAACGGAAACACACAAGTACTACCAATAAAAAGCACAAGTAATGAACATTAAAAGACATGAGAACACAGACATATATTGCCTCCTCAGTCAGTCCAAGTAGGAAGCTTTCCACTCCTTTATGTCCCACTTCAGACCCTCTATCTGATCCCTTAACACACCAACCTCATTTTCCAGATCCATATTTTTTATCACCAACCCGTCACACACTTCAACTCCTGCTCGTTCCTCTGGCTTCTTGCGGTCCCTGAGCTTGCACCACATTGCCATGCGGCATCTTCTTGTTTTTTTTTGGACACCCAAGGAAATGGTTGAATGGAGTGTGCTTCTGAGCAGCAATGGGGTACACGGCCTGAACGGTGGCCCGGAGACCATAGTTGCACATTGGGATGATTCTCTTTCCTCTTGTATCTGCATAAAAAAAAGACCTTCAGATGAGATGAGACGCGGAAATGAGTGGCCTACGAAACATCAGAGAATGTTGTATCAACTAACCGGGAAAGCTGATAGCTTCACGTTCTGCCATGGTCGGATTGTTATTTCTTGATTGTTGCAGGCGTGTGAAGGCTTACGGTGGTAAAGATAGTGGTGGGATCATGTAAAGGCTTCAAGTGTTCCATTATATAGAGGGCGTAGTAGGGTTTGTGCGTTATAATGGTAGGTGCACCTAACTTCATTAATGACATTAAATTTCATTGAACAACCCAATTTATTTTCCAAAAGGCAGTTGTGTTCCCTCATTAAGTGAACATGATCCCTGACAGGTAGGGAGGAAGAACGACCCTTTTAAATATAACTAGTACAAAAGCAACGGGAAAAGACGGAAACCATTACAGCAGTACGATAGACGTGGTACAACTAATACAAAGGTTCTACATAACCACTACAGTGGTTCTACACCGTTTCAAAGGTTTTCCCGGGTGAACTCCTTAATTTCTTTGTACTTCCATTGCAAGCCCTCAACCTGATCTCCCAACACCTCAACGTGGCTCTCGAGTTCCATATTGAGGACGACCAACTCGTCGTACACTTCACTAATTTCTTTATCTTCTGCCATGTTTCGATCCTTCATCTCGCACCACATTGCCATGCGACATCTTCCGCTTTCCTTTGGGCACCCAAGAAAGTGCTTGTATTTTGTATCTTTCTGGTGGAACGTGGGATACACGGCTTTCACCTTCGTAGGGAGACCACAGTCGCACAAAGGAATGACCCCCATACCTCGTGTATCTGCAAAAAAAATGTGGCTCACATCATAGATCATATAGCCTGGAAATGAAAGGTGTTATGTTTGACAGAACTCACCCGGAATCGTGGCTTCAACTTCATCCGCTGTGGGATACCAATCTCTTCTAGGTGAGGGAGGTCCGTTTAGGTAAGACATTTCAGAAGCCGTATGGAGGTGTTGTGGAGTAGTACATGATGTTCATGTGGTGTGTATATATAGGATGCCAAGGGTTACACCTATGTACTTGCAGTTAGGTGCACCTAACCTCATTAATGACAATAAAGAAATTTCACCTAATTCAAAAATTACAATATAGGAGATCATTGTTCACACATCATTCGTACAGACGACTACGTACAGAAGGAAATACCCACCCACGGGTCCCAAAAATACCCCCCAAAGGTGTGGAGCGTACATGTAATGTAACTGTTACGCCTCCGCTACGACACTAGGACAGGTCGTAGAGGAGGTGTAACAGTAACGTCACATGTCTGTTCAACACTCACAAAATACCTTCCTTCTACATGATTCATCTCACAGAAAATATCTACTGGGACAAGGTCAGGCACCATGTCTTCCGCCGAATGCGGCAGCAAGCTGGTCAGCTAGGTCTCGTTGGCGGGCCTCTTGTTCCGCCATAGCTTCCTTGGCCTAAATGTCCTTGTATTTCTTGCGTTGTTTCATACGTGAAAGTTCACTTGCGGACTTAAACCGATTAGTGTTTTTACTCGGCTTCAGTCCTATGGGTTTCTTAATAGCTATGCCCTTACCTCTGGTACGCTAGGCGGTTGCTACGTTTGGTGCCCGCCCTGAACAGGTTCGTCATCTACTATGCGCAGGGTCTCTTTCAGTATATTTGCCAATTCCATGGCTTCATGTAAACTATGGGCCGCAGTCTGTCACACCTTACAGCCTTCCTCACAATAGCGCCAAATTCCGAACTGGATCACACGTACCACTGGTCGTCTTCTTCCACACGAGTTAGAGGCCTCTGAATAATGAGATCATCATATGCATCCCTTGCTTCTCGTGTCCACCGATCCTTGATGTACTCTTTGGGAAAATCCTGGAATGGAACACAGCCAAACGTTCCTAAAAAGTGCATAACAATTAGGGAATGGCGACACAAAAATCTCATTGTCCCCCACCACTTGCAGTCACATGACACCTTACCACGCTCCCGATCTGCTGTAACCACTCTCTCATCTAAACGTTGTCCTTGATGCATCTTGTAGGAGGTGTAGGCAGCCCCATTGTCTATGACGATGCCTGGGATAAGCTTCAATTTGTATTCTAGTACCCTGGCATATTGCTCCTGGAACATGGCCAATATCGTAGGAGTGTATCTCTTAGCGGTTGTGCATACTATAGGACTGTAAGGATAATAGTTAGTCACCACTGAATTCCTGGCCTGAAAGTCGGCTTCTCTCTCAGCGTCACGTCTACTCTGGACCATCCTGTGGGACAGGAATCCTTTGTTCAAAATCCGTAACACACCCGTACCAGGCACACAGTCATAACAGACCCGTAACACAACCATCACACACCCATAAGAATCATTTTTAAATGGACTATGTACCTTTCAAAGTGTGGGAAAAAGTCAATGACACTCATGTTAGGTTTGAGGAAGCCCCGCACAACTGCATTGCATTACTCCACCAATTGCGTTGACACCATTCCTGCCGTGTAATGCATCCTAACCCAAGCAGAAGACCACTGAGTGCGGAAACGAAGGATATATGCACACCAGGTGTGGCCTTCAGGACCATACCCAGGGAAGCATTCCTTTATCATGTGAGTCCAGACACAATTGAAATCTGCTTCAGTGTCGACGTTGTAAAACAGAAGCAGCAGCCTACGAACCAACTCCTGGTTGAATAAAGAGGTACCGAGATTCCTACGAGCATTTTGAAGTATATGAAACGTGCACAGTCCATGGAAAACGTCAGACATTTCCTCTCTGATTGCAACAGCCATTGCTGCATCTTGATCGGTGAATATGGTTTTCCGGCTTCTTACCCTGCATGCATCATAGGAATGTACGAAACAACCATTGGAAAGACTCGGCTGTCTCGTCGTACATTAGACATGCTCCAAAAATCACGCCCTGGTGGTGATTGTTGAACCTGACAAATAGAGCCGGAAAAAAACAACGGCTGGTTCAGACAAATGTACACCACATAACCCGTATTATGCCCGTCGGTGGTGATGTAGTAGTCTAATATCAGTCTGTTATGACACTCATATGAGTATATTATAAAACTAGTATGAGTTAATTATGAAACACTCACGGAACTTACCAAGAGGTCTACATTTGTCGTTAGTCCTGTAGGTCGTGTCGAAGGTGATGAAATCACCAAAACACGCGTAGTCATCTCGCATCCTAGCATCTGCCCAGAAGATGTTTGCCATATTCTCGGTTAGGTCCATCTCAGTCGCATGGAAGAAACCAGAATGATTTTCCTTCTTCTCGCTGAAGTACTCGTTAATGGCCGATTCCTCACCGTACATCAACGTCTTCTGCCGAATTTTGTTAAGAAAATTTTTCACATCTACCTTCCTGCAACCTAAATTACCTGCCCCCCCCTGCATTTTTGCAAAGAATCTCATATGAGGAACGTAACCCTATACCAGCTTCCTTATTGATCGAAGCCATGTGCCCAATGGCATCATCCACGTGCCTTGATCCTCCCATCATATGTCGGTCACGTGACAGGTTCATGGGGTGATTGTGGTCTCCAACCCACTGAGTTATCTTGTACATACCGGTTGTCTCATTCATACGAAAACGAATTTTGGCCAAGCAACCAATACGTTTCTCGTTATGGACTCGTTCAGGCTGCACTTGCGGCTCAGGATCCATCACAGCTTCTCCAATTTGCACTTTGGGCTTCAACAGGCTACCTTTCTTGAAACCTTGCCCACGACAAGCTAATGTCACGTATATCAACTTCCCACTGTTGTCACCCTTCCTGCCTGAACGACTCCGATAATGAATCTTTATGACGAAACCTTGACGCGTAGCATAATCAAAGTAATTGTTGAACGCATGTTTGAAGTTGTGAAATCACAACTTCTTCCATGCCTCCACGTCAGCCGGTCCGCTCAGTGCCCCTGTAATAACACCGACGTTAAATTGTGTTATCATACACGGGCTTTACAGATATGCTACACCACTGCTACAGCATATACCTTACGTGTTAATTACGACACTGCTACAGCAACGCCAGCCTTACGCCGACGTTACATTTCTTATACTACACGTGCTTTACATGTATGCTACACGACATGTACGTGTACATTACGACACTGATACAGCATATGAGGAAAGTACGTAAGTGAACCGGAGCAGGTTCTCTGTACTCGTTGTAGATTAACACGCTTACAGAGCAACTACATATCCACTACGATAAATTTTACAGGATTATTAAAGCGAGGTGGGGATATTAAATGCAGAAATGAATTGTCAGAGAGGGGAATATTCATTCAATGTGAAGCCAAATAACCACTTTTGCCTTAAAAGCTTTGAGAATCAGAATATTCAATGTGCAGTGTTTGTTTGTATATGTAAAAACCCTAAAACTATGGACGAATGAAGACAAACCTTCATGCACGGGTGGGACAGAGTTAACATTACGTGGTTCTTCATGACGGGGAGGTGGGTCTTCGTAGACTATCTCTTCCTCTTCCGAGTCGTCGTCATCGTCTTCTTCATCAGCCTCGTCGGTGTCTTCTTCGTCAAGGCTCTGAGCACGCATTTGCCGGTCCTCTTCTGCCCACCGGAGAAGCATATCGTCTTCCAAAGAAGCGCGATGGGAGTTAGACGGCCCACAACCATGAGTGTTATTTGCCATCGGAAAACCCTTTTCGAAGAACAGATCTCCGTCGGAAAATGGCTATTCGGCGGAAATAGGGATGAAATACCACAAAAAGGAATGGGTAGAGAGAGAAAAAAGCAAGGCCGGCGACGTGACAATTGTCAGATGGGCCCCGTATTTTCCATCAACAAGTACACATTTTCCCGCCCAAAGCACGTGAGAAGGACCTTCGATGCGGGACCACGCTTTCCGAGTACCAAAAATGCCCTTTCTAACATATTCACTCCTCTCTCCTCCTCCAACGGACGGATTTCATCGAAGTCCATCGGATAGTCAGGGCCGTCTCAGCTGCAGCTGAGATATTAGCCTCTCTGCCCATTAGTCGGACTGGCAGTATGCAGTATGCAGTATGCAAATGCAATGGTGGACTGTGAGAGTCTGAGAGCTGACTTTTGAACAAAACAAACTCAGACTCAGACTCACTCACCTCCACTCATTCATTCTCCATCTTTTAACATTTTGTTTCTCTGTTCAGTTTTCACAATCAACACCAACAAATATCCATTCCTTCCAACCATTCAAAGATGCAGCTCTCTACTCTTCATCAATCATCTTCTTCCATTCCTCTTCCCAACCCTAGTTTCAGACGCCTCTACGCTTCCCATTCCTCCCTTTTCTTTCCCACCTCTTCCACTCTTTGTTTCCTTACTCCACGTCTTCACGCCGCTCCTTTCTCTCCTAAATTTCCATTTTTCACAAGGAAGACTCATGTCCCCGGTAACAATTGCATTGGCGAAACTCAGGAGTACTCTGATTGCGACCAAGGAGGAGAAGCGGCAGCAAGCATCCAAGGCTTGGAGGATCAGAGCTTCTGGATTCAAGTCAAGGAGATCGCCATGTTCACTGGCCCTGCTACTGGTCTTTGGTTATGCGGCCCCCTGATGAGTCTCATTGACACTGTCGTCATTGGTCAGGGAAGCTCCATTGAGCTTGCAGCTTTAGGTTGTTATCTTTGTTTCCAAGGACTGAGAATGTTATGTTTTTCTTTTTTTTTTTTTTCTTTTTCTTTCAATAACTTCAATTTGGTTTTCCTTTCTGCTGGATCACAGGACCTGGGACGGTGTTGTGTGATTATATCTGCTATGTCTTCATGTTTCTCTCAGTTGCCACTTCAAATTTGGTTGCTACTGCCCTCGCCAGACAGGTGTACTTCACGCTCCTGTTTTCTTGCTTTCTTTTTTCATATCACTAATTCGATTGTTGAATGGAATGGAAGCCCAATGAAAACCAATTTAATTGAAACTAGTATTATGGGTGACGAAATTTTGCAGGACAAATCAGAAGTGCAGCATCAAATATCTACACTTCTGTTCGTTGGATTAGTGTGTGGGGTGTTTATGCTTTTCTTTACAAGGTTCTGTGGTTCGTGGGCATTAACTGGTAATGGAGACTGGTAAAGCGTTCAGCAGTCCTACTATGTGACATAATTTTCTCAGGGATGGTGCAGTCTGCATCGATATTCTTTTTTGTCAGAGATTTCAAATACCTTATTATATTAATGTACTTGCATTGTCTTCTTTTCCCATTTCCTTCAGCCTTTGCAGGGCCGAAGAACATTGATCTTATACCAGCAGCAAATACTTATGTGCAGGTTCTGCTCGGAAAGGAATTTCATTTTTATTTATTTATTGAAGAGCAGTGAATACAAGTATTGAACCGGCTATAGTTTGAGTACTTTTTTATGGCAGGAATTTGGCTCTTCTTCTTAAGGGTGGTTTGACTATTATGTTCTAATCTTTTCTTCCATAGTCTACCTCCTCAGTTTGAGGAAACGTGTAACCATTTGATGTCAAAACTCAATACCATTATCGGCTTTAAAAGTCTGCTACCACCTTTTAGCATATACAAGATAACAAGAGGTTCAATTGTCTAATTTGTAATGTGGGTCTTGTTATTGATGAGTCTGAGGTAGGAGGAGTGAACAACAATTTTTTGCCACTAATATTTATTTTCTAGTTCTCTTATATTTGTTTTCACTTAAATATTTTGGCATTCTGAAAACTATAGGCTTTGACCTCTTCTAAATGTGGAACTCTGAACTTCTGTTGCTCCTTCCATTCTGAGAACCTTTCCACAATTGTCCAGATTATGCTCTTGTTTGCTTTTTGCAAATTCTTAAAGGCAGAATATCTTCAACTGTTTGTTTCAGATTCGAGGCTTAGCATGGCCTGCAGTTCTTGTTGGATGGGTTGCTCAAAGTGCTAGGTAAGAATAATTTTTTGTTACTGCTGATCATTATTGATAATCTCTGTCACTTCTTCTCTGATACTAGGTCCTCTCTACATCTAGTTGCTTATTCGTGTAAATGATTAGACCATTGCTTCTGCTCTTTTATCTGCCTTGCCCTCTTTGGAGCCTGATCTTAATTGCTTCACTGTGATATTTTTTTGGCAATTTTCTTTGCTAGCATCTTTGAACTGTCACTCCTAGATGAGTTGTGCTGGAAAAATATTTTGTTGATTTTCAAAACTGCAACCAGAGAAAACTACTGCAAATATCGCCCCTTTGGATTGATTTGATCTACTGACCTTCAGGCTTTGATGCATTGTTTGGATATTAGCAGTGGCGGAACTAGGGGGAGCCGGGCCGAAGCCCGGCTCACCCCTCTTTCTGTCCCGAGCGATGAAATCGAGTGTAAAATTGTGATTTTTTCGAATCCGGCTCAGTGCAAATTTGAAATTAGGCTCAGTGTTTTATTAATTCGATGATTTGAAAACCAAACCTATTTTTAAAAACTGTGTTGTTAAGTAAATGTAACATAGT
Organism: Linum lewisii; assembly: GCA_034768395.1. Taxonomy (NCBI): domain Eukaryota; kingdom Viridiplantae; phylum Streptophyta; class Magnoliopsida; order Malpighiales; family Linaceae; genus Linum; species Linum lewisii. The sequence goes on from CM068304.1 coordinate 24,925,316, forward strand.
TAATAGACTCAATCATATTAACTATACAGCTATTCCCTTATCTTATAGTAATATTTCATCAACATGTGTAGATGGTTCAGTAAGCTAATCATTTTATTGCGCCTTATTAATGAATGAGTAAGAATGTAATATTGATGATAAATTATTCAAATCAATAAAAAATCGCCGGTGGCATATTCAACTTTTATTTGGTCAAGAGGAATACTAATAATTTTTAGAAAAAATGTTGGTCACTATGAATTAGTGACAAATAACATCGCATACTAAAACCCAAAAATTATATCTAGCGCAATATATATATAGAGAAAATTTTTGTTTCGATTTCGGCTCAGTGCACGTTTGGATCCTGGTTCCGCCCCTGGATATTAGGTAGCTGAATATTGAGCTACTAGTTGATTTCCTGCATAAAAGTCCTTTTCCTGTGTTGCAGTCTTGGAATGAAAGATTCGTGGGGTCCCCTGAAAGCTTTAGCAGTTTCTACTCTCATAAATGGTGTCGGAGATGTAGTCCTGTGTAGTTTTTTTAGGCTATGGGATAGCCGGGGCAGCATGGGCAACAATGGTGTCTCAGGTAAGCGAATGAATCCTAGTTTCTACTGAACTGTGGTTTACTTGGGTGTATTCTTATAGAAACCATTAGTAGGTTGTTGCAGCCTTTATGATGATTGACTCACTGAACAAGAAAGGCTACAATGCAATTTCAATTTCTGTCCCAACATTTGATGATCTTCTGAGGATACTTGGAATTGCTGCTCCAGTGTTTATTACTATGACATCGAAGGTCTAATCTCCAATCTCCACTTCCCACCCATTCTTAGTTTCATGTTGTAGTTTATGAACCAAACAATTTACTTCCGTTGCAGGTGGCATTTTATTCCCTTATTATTTATTTTGCCACATCAATGGGTACACATGTGGTGGCAGCTAATCAGGTTAGCTATTCTTGTGACAATGTTATGTCTTTTATCTTCACATCGAACATCTATATTGACATCTTATGCTTCACCCTAGGTCATGAGTCAAGTATTTGGCATGTGTGGTGTGTGGGGTGAACCTATCTCTCAAACTGCGCAGTCATTTATGCCTGAGCTAATGTATGGGGCCAAGAGAAATTTGTCAAAGGTTGGTGATATTGCAGATTTATGTTTCCTTGTGGCATCACGCCGAAGTTTATATATTCCAAGTGGGGTTGTATTTGTGCTCATTGATCCTTCTCGTATTTTTATTCAATGTAACCGATAGTTTGTTCCTCATTCATTTTTCTAAAAGTTCCGTGACATCAACAGGCACGAACGCTGCTGAAATCACTTGTTGTAATTGGAGCTGCACTTGGATTTACATCAGCAGCAATTGGCTCATCAATTCCTTGGTTTTTCCCAAGCATATTTACTCCTGACCAAAAAATAGTTCATGAGGTCTGATCTTGGTTTGGGTATTTTCATGCGATTTCTTGAACTACCCTTTATGCAAGTGTCTTTTTTTTATCATTTCTCTTTCTATCTACGAATATTCACCAGTTAGTGAAAGCATGTTTCTTGACATCTGAGTTTGGTTGTTTGCAGATGCACGGAGTTCTGCTTCCGTTCTTTATTGCATTGGCTGTGACTTCCTGCAATCACAGTCTAGAAGGAACATTGATGGTATGTTTCACAGAACTATAATTTAAGGATACTCTGGAGCGATAATTTTCACAACTACTGTATTCTAGCATCCCCGTTCAGAGGATCCTAATCAAAATTCTCTGAATGAATATTGTTGTGGAGCTTAAGACATTGTTACAGTGAATATCAGCTGTTACAGTGAGACAGATAGAATGTTGAACTATTGTATAGGTAAAGAATTTTGCATATGAATTGTGTGGTGTTATGCAGGCTGGACGAGATCTTAAGTTTCTTAGCCTGTCAATGATCGGGTGCTTCTCTGTAGGTGCTCTAATAGTTATGGTATGTAGACTTTGTTGATCAGTCCTGTTCTCATCCTCTTCATACTCATCAGTAGTAGCTAATATTGGGAAGATACTCGGCCAGGTCTCAAGCAGTAAAGGATTTGGTTTGCCAGGATGCTGGTTTGCTCTTGTGGTATTCCAATGGGTAAGAATAATATTCAAGGAATGAAGAGACTAATGCATTTGATGTTTTTACATGACCACTAACGCATGAACTCGATTCCAGTCTCGATTTGGGCTTGCTCTTCAGAGACTTATCTCTCCCAGTGGCATACTGTTCTCGGAGGACTTGAGTCGATATAAACATGAGAAGTTGAAAGCTACTTGAGCTTTAGGCATGACAAGAACCTATATAGACAGAGACAGAGACAGAGACAGGCACAGAGAGATGAAAAATGCAGTGTAATGGTGATGATGGGGTTGATAAACCCTATTGAAATAATGAAAGAATGGATGGAGCCATTAATGCCTTAAAATCCAAGAGAAGGATTTTAAGTTGTTGACATCTGATATACTGATATACGATATCTGGGAAAGCCTGGAAACATAATAGTTGTTGAATTCGTATTCAGGTCATCAGGTGCATCAATTATTATTATTATTATATCCCCTCTTTGTCCCTCCTCATAACAATCCATCAACTCATCTTTGTGCACATCCATCTCTTCCCATGGAGAAACAAGACTTTAAGCCTCTCTCTGCAATTGGCAAACTACAGAATCCCACAACACACTTCACCTCCATCTCCACGGTATTAGCAGTCTAGATTGGAAAATACATACAATGGTGGTTCCTGGTTATTACTTGCATCTGCGGGTTGGCTTTGACAACTTGTGAAAATCTTCGAAGGTCTCTCTCATCTTAATTGCCATGGCGCTACTGATTGGGCTCATAGGAGTTTTTTCAGTGACAACTCTTATTTTGTCTTCTAGACAAAATTTATTCCTAGCCATCAATCTTATTTTATTTTATTTTATTTTTCTTTATCTTTTGATTTTAATAATCTCTCTTTTCCTACCAAAAAAATAATAATAATAATCTCTCTTTCCTCAATCAATTACTTGTTTTTTGGGTGAAAAAGTAAGGTAATCCTTACGTATTATTAGAAATCAAGCGAGACGTACAACCTCCAAACAGGTCAAATCTCAGCCAATCAGACAGAGAAACGTCTGGACCAGAAAAAACATGAACACCTAGCTCAAGAGAATGACAAGGTTAACTAAATAGCCCGCTGCAAAATTAGCTTCGCGGGAAATGTACTGTATCGAAACAATCCAGTCACGAGAGGAAAGCTCCGACACCTGCTCAAGGAGAATGGCATGCTGGTAGTTTCTATTCTCCAAACTGGTTAATAGATCAATTGCCGCCCTGGAATCTGTCTTAATCAGGAGCTTTCTGACACCTCTCTCCCAAGCCAGCTTCATCCCCTCCACAGTTCCTCTTAATTCGGCCCGCATGATAGAGCATGTGTCGAGGTTTGCTGCATAGGCTGCGAGAAATCTCCCATCTTCGTCTCTAATGACCCCACCCGCAGTAGCTCTATTAGGGTTAGTATACAGAGAGGCATCAAAGTTCAAGGAAAACCAACCTTCACCTGCCGGCCACCACCCAATCAAGTGAGCCTGTCGGGCTATACCCGACGCTTCTCGACTCACTTGAAAGGCCTTTCAGCTTGACGAATAAAGGTGTACCCAGAACATAACCTAATTGCACACTTCACTAACAGTCTCCCTTTCAGAATTAAAAATCCACCGGTTTCTTTTTTTCCAAAGGGACCAGGCTGTAACTCCAAAAACCAGCCGAGAAGAATCATTGCCCAGCTCTTTAGCCCACCAGTCCCCAAAGGCTTCAGAATCCACTTTAGAACTAACAGCTCCAGCCAAGGTTTCCCGCCAAACTGACTGAGCAAAAAGACATCACCGCAGCACGTGCTCTGTATCATCACAGGTACTCTGACACACAGGACAACCTGCATCAACAATGATGTGTCTCTTCCTCCTCTCTTCATTCGTCATTAACTTTTCGTGTTAGACCAACCAGAGGAAGTGTTTGATTTTTGCTCGTCCCTCCCACTTCCAAACCTTCCTCCACAGTGTCCCATGATCTTCATGATTAAGCTACTTAATAAGTAGGTAAGCTAATTGGACATAAAAGCGACCCTTCGAGTCCAGCCCCCACGCAAATGAATCGCTACTCAGAGAGGCACAGAGAAGCGACATCCCCGACACCTGCAAATATCCATCTAAATCAACAAACATCAAAAAACAGAGAGGGAAAGATCAACTCCCTGAATATCTGACGGAAAATTAATTAGAACATCTCCATCTATCCGTCTAGAACTTGGTGCTTCTTCCATCTTTGATACAATATTGAATACCATTAAGCATCAAATCCCAAACTTGAGCACTCCTCTCCACAACGAAGAGAAACCCGACTTCCGTTTAAGAACAAACCCCTGATTATTAGGCTCCAAATATTTCGACATCAGCACCTAAACCCACAACTCATCAGGTTTAGATATCATATTCCAGGCCACCTTCATGAGAAACTTATTGAGTTCCCTAGCACTTCTCAAATCCAGGCCTCCAAGACTTTTAGGCTTGCAAACAGTTTCCCAATTAACATTATGAATTCATCTATTCCCCTCAGTAGAGCCCCAAATAAAATTACGGATTTTCCTATCAATTTTATCACAGAGAGAAACTAGCAGGACTGCAGTCCGCATAACATAGAAAGGTAGAGAACGGACTGAAGAGGCAAGAGAAACCCTTCCCGCGAGAGAAAGGTTATTAGCTTTCCAACCTGCTAGTCGAGAATCCAAGCGATCGAGTAAAAAATCATAGGTATGCTTAGTAACCTTTCCATGAAGTATAGGCACACCCAAATATCTCCCCATATCAGAAGTAGCAACAATCCCAAGAATAATAACCACCTCTCTAACCTTCCAAGACGGAGTATGTCTCGAGAAGTAGATATGCGACTTCGTCTTACTTACACTCTGGCCCGACGCTCCACAAAACCGGTCCAAGATGTCAGAGATGACACGAGCCTGCTCCGAAGAAGCTTCACTAAAAAGCATAAAATCATCCGCGAAGAAGCAATGTGAAAGAGGAACCCCATATTCCACGAATCGGTTTCCAATAACCATACTGGACAGCAGACAAAATCATGTGACTCAATCTCTCAATACACAAAGTGAAGATGTAAGGAGATAAAGGGCAACCCTGACGGAGGCCTCTAGAAGGGGAGAAAGAGTCAGAGCAACTGCCATTCCAAAGGATTTGGAACGAGGAGGACGAAACGCACGCCATGATCACCTCCACCAGCCTCTCAGGAAGACCAATAAGGGAGACCGTATCTCTAACAAAAATCCAGTCAATCTTGTCATAAGCCTTAGCCAAATCGATCTTGATAACCATAACATGCTTTGTGCACAAAATCTGGAACTGGCCAAGCCTTACATGGAAATCCTTGACATGAGATGGGATAAGCATTTGAACCTTGAGTTGATTATTTTTGCATACTATCTCAATACAACTATAATCTATTTTTCAAACTACGAAGGGTTGAGTAGGCCTGTACAATTTACTGCCCTCGATTACCTAGAAAATAAGGCAATTTGTCCCGATGTGGACAAAATGGTTAAAGAGAGGGAAATCTTTCAAAGTTTGTCAAAGTCTTTTGGAAGACCTTCAGCAAGAGCAGCTGCAAAGAATCAAAATCCATGTAAGCACTAATAATTCTCACTTTTTGTTTATGTTTGATCTAGTGCATGTTAGACTATTTTTTCGTGATTGTGAAATATGTAGGTATATGGTGGAAAACATATGGTATGGACACTCCTCCCCTACAGAATATAGCTATTAGGTTACTTAGCCAAAACTGCTTCTTCTTCTGGTTGTTAGCAAAATTGGAGTGTATTCGAGCGTATTCGTACAAAGAGAAGAAATAAGTTAGAGCATAAGAGACTAAGTGATTTGGTGTTTGTCCACTATAACATGCGCTTACAACACAAGTATCTAACTGTCATTTACATTTACTTATTTCCATGAACTTTAATCATGAACTATCATGTAAAACTCTACTTTTCATTCGTTGTTCTAAATAGGGAGTATTATGGAAGGAAGCAAACTTGTGGTCCATTGATTATGAATCAATTGATGGGGCAGATATGTGGATGTATGAAACAACTCCCGATCTTGATATTGATTCGATTGAGGAAGCTTTACAGGGAGGAGATGATTATTCCAGCGTTGACTTTGGACTTGGAGTAGGTGGAGCTGCTCATGAGGACATTTACACTATGGGGCTACCTTAATTATTTCTGTCTTGCAAACTTCTTTGATGTTCTTGACACTTAACTACTTATGTTGACTTCATTATGTTTGTTAGCTCGATCTTCACCTTTGATATTTATATTTCGAATGTTTCATGTATTTCAAATGTACTCTTATGTTTGTGATTTTGAGATTTTGTGATTGTACTATTTTGAATGTTCTATGAATGACTATGTTGCATTTTAATTTTTTGAATTAATAGTACAAATTAAACTCTCTGTACCTCCGGTTTGATCCAGCTTAATTAAAAATTTGTCCGGTCCGGCTTAACTATATTTATTTATTTATTTAATAATTAAAACGATTCAACCCCGGTATGCAAACGGTCTAACCCCGATTAAACCATTAAACCCTGAACCCCTGACCTTGCCGTCTCGACCCCCTAATCCGGTTATGAAAACCATGGTGCTAACGTGGCAGCTAAGTCACACATCCCAGTCAGCTAAAATATTAAGAAAATAATAATTTTATTATTTTAATATGAAAAATTAAGTTTTTAATAAAATAATTAATTTTAATTAAAAAATTTGTAAAATGTTTTATTTTCAATTTATTCTCTCCTCCTACCTCGAAAATACATATCTAAACATTTTACGACTTCAGTACTAAAGTTTCGCCACTTTTTGTTTGTAGATCTTAGTTTTTTGTACTTTTTCCACCTCCGACCTTCCTTCTCCCTCCGTCTCTTCTCTCTTCCTTCTCCCCTACGCTTTCCTCCTACTTCCTCCGTTCTCCCCTCTACTTTCTCTTACCTCCTCCTTCTACCCTCCCCTCTACTTCCACCTCTGCCTCCCTCCTTACTCTCTCCTTCCTCCCCCTCCTCCTTCCAAAAAATCCATATCTAACTTTCTGAGGAGGAGGATGAAGAGAGTAGGGAGGACAAGTAGAGGAAGACAGAGAAAACTAGAGGAAAGGAGGAAGAGAGGAGAGGCAGAGGTAGGAGCTAGAAAGCAAATTAGAAACGAATGGAGAAAGTAGAAGGAAGAGAGGAGAAGTGGAGGGAGGAGAAAGCATAGGGAAGAAGGGCAGAAGAGGACAAGCCACAGGAGGGGAGAAGAAGGAGGGTCGGAGGTGAAAAAATACCAAAAAACTTAAATCTACAAACAAAAAGCACAAAAAAATTCAAATCTAAAAAAAAGTACCAAAATGAAAAAGTTGTGAAACATTTAGTACTAAAACCATGAAACGTTTAGGACTATATTTTCGAGGTGAGAGGAGACAGAAGAAGAGAGGGGGGAATGTGGAAATTTTTTTATAATGAAAACATTAATTATTTTAATAATAATATTACTAACATCAAATTTTTCTTTATTATTAATTTTGCTAACTAGGATGTGTGACTCAGCTGTCACGTTAGCACTTAACAGAAAATTTGGACGAAATGATAGAAATACCATTTTTGAGATTTTCTGAAACGATAATGACTGAAATGAAATTTTTGAAACCATGCGTACCAAAATGAGATTAAATCCAAAAGTTAAGTACCAATAAAATTAACACCTCGAATGAGGAAGGCCTGCGATCGAAAATCATTATCAGGGATGAAGATTAGGTACAAATTTTTAATTCAGAGTAACATTTTTGTCATATGAGGTATCGTTTTTAAATTGGAGTACTATTTTTGTCATCTAAGGTACCTTTTTATATCTTAAGTACCAGTTTTTGTCATATGAGGTACCAATTTTGTCATATGTGGTGATGTTTTTATACCAGAGTAGTGATTTTTGTAATACGAGGTAAGGAATTTATATCTTTGGTACTGATTTTGTTCGTCTCATGTATTGATTTATGTTAGGGTACTAATTTTTTTCGGTCAAATACTTAAAACGTCCTGAAATTATAGGGCAAGTTACAAACTCGTCCTAAAACTTTAATCCGATATAGAGTGGTCCTATTACTATGAAACGAGTTACAAAGTAGTCCTAATGACGTCATCAATGTACTTTTTTAGCCATTTTCGCCATGTCACCATTGACATGTCATCAAAAACATAATTTAAAATTCAACAGTATGATTCAAATCTAAATCTAAACTTATCTACCTAATAATTTTTGGTTCAAAGCTAAATCTAGTGAGTTAGATTGATATAATTTTGGATTTGAATCAATTTAAGATGAATTTTTAAATATATTTTTGATGACATGTCAATGGTGATATGGAAAAATGGCTTGAAAAGTACACCGATGACGTCATTAGGACTACTCTGTAACTCGTTTCATAGTAATGAGACCACTCTGTAACGAATTAAAGTTTTAGGATGAGTTTGTAACCCACCCTATAATTTCAGGATGTGTTAAGTATTTGACTCAATTTTTTTCATCTAAGTACCATATTAATATCATATGTTTGGACCAATTTCATGTTTATTGGTATAAATTTGAACTTTAAAGTTATAGTCGTGAAAACGACGAGGACAAGAGGATGACAAGGATTTAGTTGAAAAAAAAAATTTAAAATATATATATGAATTTAGTTGTTATTAGGATTTACTGAATTATTTACTTAAAATATTTAATAAAGTAAATTACTTTATTGTTCTTTTCACATACAACATTAGGTAAATGATTGTGATTGTGTTGTCATGAATCATGATGAAACACAAAAAACTAGGGGTGGTATTCGGTCGGGTCGGCCTGGTTATATGGCGGACCAATAACCACCCTAATATTTGGCCAGTTTTTTTTAACCGTCCGACCCGGACCCGTCGGTTTTGTTTTCCTTACCGTGACCGTGGCCGACGGGCGGGCGGGCACCAACGGTTATACCCGACCTAGCGTGAAGCCCAACATTTGCCGCCCAAATTCGAATCCAAATGCAGGCCAACTACTTCCAAACCCAATTGGGCTGCATAATTATGAGTTTTAGTAGCCCAAATAATTTGTTATTTCAATTGTAGCACTTAATTTGGGATATGTTAATTTCATAATTTAGTTCGTACTTCGTACTAACTTATTAAGTGACACAATTAATAAAAATTAATTCTGAAATACTAAACAACTAACCAAATAATTAATTCTGAAAACAAAAAAATCTGAAATCCCAAAATAATAACGCAAATACTTCTGTTTAATAATAACTAATTAACATCCGAAATTGCGAATACTAAGAGTTCGAAGAAAATAAATTTAAAACATAACGATGTGATGATCCCAACTCTCGTCAGTCATCCATATAGTATAGGGGTGGCATTCGGCCGGGTCGGCCCGGTTATCTGGCGGACCAATAACCGCCCTAATATTTGGCCGGTTTTTTTAACCGGCCGACTCCGACCCGTTATTTGGTCAGTCCGGTTATAAAACCGCGTTGACCGGGTCGATTACGGGTAGGTTTTCGGGTTTCAGGTTGGGACTGCCACCCCTACAAAAAACGTATTGTCAGTATAGAAAAATTTGACTTCATCTTCAAAGATAAGTGGTTTATACTAGCTATGTCATATTTAAGTCCTAACTAACACATTTTCAATCCAACTTTGTTTCAAAATAATTTTATTAAATATAAATGTTTTAATTACTAGAAAAAAATGTATACTCTCCTAACCTCCGAATCCCGATTAAGAAATTCGGGTTCAAAGATAACCTAGCAAGCTAGGCTCGTATTGTCCAAGGATCCTTCGAAGAGAGGGTACTTGATGAAATCCTAGTTGAGGCCCTAACAAAAATGAACAAGCAGGTGACTTATTTGGAGACATGGAGCCTATTGGAGCACATGGACCATGGGTTCAATTGTAATCCCAAAGGCCCTAATTTGGAAGCCAACGAAGAAGGAGTCAAGTTATCCTTGTTCTAGAAGGAATTGTATTCTACCCAATCCTACTATTTCGGCCATTACTTCTTATACAGGACTCTGATTGATACAAGGTTAGCGGCGTTGGAAATTTAATTCAATTATCTTTCCATCCATATGTCATGACCCTTCAGATTGGTTCAGATGAAGGAGATATGCACGTTTCAATATGACAGACATAATAGAGAGTCCTTCCCCATTTACAATAGGACTTGTTTTTCCTTATTTGTTTTAGCTACCCTTTCCATGTTGGAATAGGATGCTTTTAGGTTATTTTATTCCTTAATTTTGTGGCTCCCTTCCTCTATATAAAGGGGCCATTGTAACTCTTTCAAAACACATTCGAGTCACACTTATTTAGGTTGCTTTAAGCATGATGGTTACTTTTTGGTTTCTTCTTCCCTTGGCGTGTTGTCTTTAGGTTAGAGAGATCATGGTTTATCATCTTGGGTTATCACCCCTTGGTGTGGCACCATTCACTTGATACTTTGGGTTCCTAGCTCTCTATAGCTAGTGGGTCCAAGTCCGTTTCCATCCCCGGTTTTGAGGATTGTATTCGATTGCTAGGTTGCCAAGCATTTGATATAAGGTCGCGGACCACGATTGCCGTCGGTTCATATCAGTACTCAACAGGGAAAGAAGGATAACAATTATTAGTTGTGGTGTAGGTGCCACGACGAATAAAGATCAAAATATGAAAAAAAATCATCAAAGTCAAAGAATGAACAAAAGTCAACCTAAGTCAAACAAGATCAACTAAGGCTCAAAGAGCAGGAAGAAGGTTGGAATTCATCTCAAAATAATCAAACAACACAATTAAGACCGAGGGAAGCAGGTTCAAAGAGAGGTAAGGGTAGGTTGGGATCTTCTTAGGGGGTTCAGGCAAGTAAACAAGAAAACTGGGTACCAAAATCAAAGACCTAAGCTTAGCAAGTCCAATCAACCAAAGACAAGTCAACTAACACGATTTAGGGCCTCCTGCGAGTCCATAGAACCATGCTTGAGCGAAGTTCAAGCGATCTTTACTAAATCAACCATTTCGCTCTTTCACGCCAAGTGTTCGATGAAATGCCCGAGTGAAAATACACTCGAAATGGGCATTGAAACACACCCCTCTCTCGAGTGTAGCACGTAAACAAGCTATCTAGCAAGAAACCTAGGATACTAACATGTAGTTGAAGAATTTAAGCATCAAATTCAACCACAAAGATAGATCAAAATGGGTCAAACTCACAACCAACAACATCAACACATCTTTTAAGGTCAAAACAAGGTCAAAAGCAAGAATTCAATCAGAAATTGCATAAACATAGTCCCAATCAATCATAACACCATCATAATCCTTCATACAAGCATTCCCCCTAGGGTTCTCCGAACCCAACCCTAGGAGGTTTAGTGGTACATGATGGAAGAGAGGGAAACAACAATCAAATGAAAGGAATTCATGAGAGAGTGACTCCTCAGCCTCTTAACGGTGTATCTTGATGAAGGAGTGAAAGATCTTGATGATAGAGGGCTTGAAAATGGTTGCAGATGGCATTTGAAACCTTTTTTATTCTTTGTCAAAACGTGCTGGAGAAGAACCAGAAGTTGAACCCCCCCTTTAGTGCTAAAACAACACTATATGTAGTGTTGGGCAGCAGCAGGGCGTGTGGCACTAGCACTGCAACAAATTATTAAATGGGATAGCGCGTGGGTGCGCTAGTCGTACCATAGCTAAGCCCTCTGTCTTGACCGCATTGGGCAGTCTCTCACAAAGGTGGTGCGGGGCGCTCTAGATGGTTGCGCCAGCTAACGTGGGGCGCGCTAACTGTCCTCCCATCTGCATCAAGTTTCTTCCTTTGATCAAGCGCGCTGGGAGCCTCAAACCTCAAATTGGGTCGCCACTCGCACCGATGGCTTCCTTGTTCATCCCTCTTATGCGACTCAATCTACATTCGCATAAAAATAGCTAAAACCACGTAAAATCAGACTTCGAAGGTCCCTATCTAGCACAATAGTCATGTACTTTACTCAATTGGCCACAAAAGAGGAAAAAATAAGCACAAATCATTAGTAAAATAATGCTAGGTTAAATTAATGCATGAAGCCTTCATTTTGCCATAATTTTTCATCTGCATATGGTGCAAAGAAAATGATCAAATCTCTTGGGCTGGGGTACACGAAGATTGATGCTTGTGAGAATAACTATATTTTGTATAGAGGAATGACATAAATGAGTATGCCTGCAGAATTTGCAAGCAATCCAGATACAAGGATGGTGTAGGTGATGAGGTAGTTGATGGAAGTAAGAAGAAATGAAAGGGAATGAAAATATGTTGATGCTTTTTTATGATTCCAAGGTTGAAAAGATTGTTCATGCGTCCTACAACAGCTGAGAGTATGGTGTGGCATTCTATAGAGAGAATTACTGATGGAATGTCGAGGCATCCACGAGAAGGTCAAGAGTGGGTTGACTTTGACACTAGGTATCCCTGGTTTGCTGTTGATCCTAGAAATGTTAGGCTTGGTCTTGCTACTCATGGCTTCAATCCTTTTGGGAATATGAGTCTGAGTCACAACACATGGCCAATTATACTTATGTCGTATAAGACGCTTCCTTGGGAATTAATGTGACTTTATTTAGTGCATTTTGAGCCTATGTTTGACCTATGAAATGCCCGTGTTTGATCGTGAGATGCCATGCTCTATATGCTTTTATTGATATTTTGCGCAAAGTGTCCATTTGTTGTCCGGTTGCCACTTTGGACCCAAATTCGTAGTCTATTGGATTTACTTATGTGCATTTTCAGGTTATGGCATCGAAGTACGGATGACAAGGAGCACATAGGAGAAAATGGGAGGTCAATTGGAGTCTGGGCGAGGGAGCTATGGCCGTTGCAAGTTCGGGATTTATGCAGAGTGCAGGGGTGCACGCCGTGCATAGGTGCACGCCGTGCTCTGCCCCCTGCACTATAAATACCCACGTTTTTTACTCTTTTAAGGCATTCTTTGATCTCTCTTGAACCCCAAACACATACCCACGAACCCTCAAACCCTAGAATACATTTTTGGAGCAATTTGAAGCCATTGGAGCTAGGATTGAAGCCAACAAACCTTGGGAGAAGTGCTTACAAGTGGAGAAGTGAAGATCATCACAAGGATTCATCCATGGTGTTCTTGGTGACCATTCTTCCTTGTTTTCTCTTTACTCCCTTGGCCACGTGTGGCTGAGTTTCTAGGGTTCATTCTTGGATGGGTAGATTAGTTGTGCCATGATAGAGGCATGATTGTATAGACTTGCCATGATTAATCTTGGTTGTATGAGGATGATTTCTAGACTTGTTCTTAATGCCATGTTTGCTTGATTTGGTCCATTCAATGTGATTTGATGCATGAGAGTGCTTGGATTACATAGATTGTAGGTCTAGGGATTGAAGTGAGTCTGTTCTAAGAGATTAGATCATCTTGTTTCAACCATTTTCACGTGATTTCTCTCTTGGGCATTTTATCGAACACTTGGTGTGCATGTGGATTTTCATTCAATTGAGTTTTGAAAAGGATTTTTGGTGAATCTCTTAGTGTTAGGGCATTGATATGAGAGTGTTGTGCCTAGCCTTGTGGTCATAGAGTCTTAAGAGAGAGTCTTGTGTCTTGTCATTTCATCAAACACTTAGAATGCATCCTTTTTCACTTAGCTTGAGAGCGAGAACCTAAGTTGAGTGGTATTAGGATAGGGATTTGGTGCTACGAGAGTGCATTGAGTCTATAGAAGTGAAATGCATGGTCATCCGAATGCAAACTCGATCTTGATTGGCTTGTTTGTTCAATTAGTCCTCTTGAGCATGATGAAACTACCCACCAAGAGAACCCCCTTTGTCTTTGATTTGAACCACCTTTCTCTCTTGTTTAATCTTTGTTAGTATTGCGAATCTTTGCTTTTGTTTCTGAATTTCTTATCAAACCAAACCAATTTCAAATGTCTAGACCGTCTATGAGAAGTGTGAGTATTGGTTTATGAGAGGACCCCGTGGAATACGACATTGAATGTTGTGAGTTGAAATTCACACGTCAGGAATGCATGAATACCACAAGTATACAAGTTTATCTAGTATCATTCTAGGGAAGAAAGCTCTTGGGAAGGCGTAGAAGCATACGATGCAGTCAAGAAAGAAGTACATCAGTTGAGAACAGCTTTAATGTGGACAATTAGCGATTTCCCTAGAATGTGTTTATTATCTAGGTGGAACACTTATATAGGACAGACTTGCGCCACTTGTAATCTCAACCAGGAACCGTTGCGTTTGGCGGGGAGTGGGAAGAATTGTTTAGGAAGTCGACGTTTCTTGCCTGCAGAACATCCTTTTTTAATATATAAAACCAAATTCAATGGTGATGTTGATTTAAGAGAGCCAACCAAAGTCTTATCTGGCTTTGAAATTTTGCTCTAGGTTGAGAACATCAATGTCATTTTTTGGATGATGAAGGAGAGTGACAAAGATGGACTGCCTAAGAAGAAGTCCAAAGGTGATAGAGGAAACAAAAAAAGGCATAACAATGAAAGAAGAAGAGTAGTTTCTTTCAATTACCTTATTGGGAGTTCCATAAGTAGTGACATAATTTGGATGTTATGCACATAGAGAAGAATGAGTGTAACATCCCATTTAGAACGTGCCAAAAAAATCAATTTGTTCGATATAATTTTTTTGAAACCACAAAATTGTTATTCTCTGAAATTGATAATTCTTCATTTTCTGTAACTGCTAGTTACGTAATCTAATAGTAACACGACTCTAAAAACTCCTTAATTCTTGGCCCACCATGCCACCAACTAAAACCCCTTGTATTTATGACCTAATCTAAACCCAACAGACTCTGACTACTTCTACGACTTAACAAATAAAAATTAAGTACTCTAAAATTATCCTCCCCTAATCTGAACAAGTGTAACATGTTTAGTTTATATTAGTTGTCAGGCACTTCTCGAACTCCAAGTTTCTGTCGCAACTTTCAAAACACATCCATCTTCACTGGTTTGGTCATCAAATCAGCCACCTGTTCTGGAGTTCCACAATGC
Source organism: Linum lewisii (assembly GCA_034768395.1). Taxonomy (NCBI): domain Eukaryota; kingdom Viridiplantae; phylum Streptophyta; class Magnoliopsida; order Malpighiales; family Linaceae; genus Linum; species Linum lewisii. The sequence goes on from CM068304.1 coordinate 24,940,436, forward strand.
TAAAGCTGTATAACTCCTTCATTCACCAAGTCACGCAAGAAGTAGAACCTAACATCAATATGTTTGCTCCTTCCATGCAAAACTAGATTTTTGATAGCTTGATAGTTGAGCTGTTATCACAAAGAATTTTTGTTCCCTCATCCAGCTACCAACCCTTGTCATTCAAAAATATTCTTAGCCAAATACATTGGGTTGCACAAGAGGCGGCTGCAACAAACACTACAACAGAACTTGTGTTTTGGAGGGGTTTAAATCCCTGTTAAACCCTTGGAAACCGATGTTATACTAACCGTTGCTAAACGGAACCGCTGGTAAAGTTACAGTTTAATAGGGGTTTATAAACCACTGTTAAATTGTCCGTTTAATAGCGGATCATAACCCTCCTAAACGGAAACCGTTTAACATGAGTTATAAACCCTATTAAACGGACAATTTAACAGCGGTTCCGAACCCCTCCTAAACGATAGACGTTTAACATGGGTTTTGAAACCCTTGTTAAACCAACCATTTAACAGAGGTTTGCAAACCCCTGTTAAACGACTGTCGTTTAGGAGGGGTTACAAACCCCTGTTAAACAGACGGTTTAATTTTTAATTAATACCTAATTTCTGCAATTTTGAATTGGAATTCCTACCTAATTTTTAATTCAAAATAATAAATAAACAATTAACATTCATATGATAAATGAAAAGTCTTCTTCATACATATAAATTAAACATCCTTACAACGTAGTTTCACATCAGACCACTACAATACGTACTTACGATCTACTAAATGTCAACACTACAATACGACAACTACAAATGTTTCTTCACACCATTAAATAACATCAACATCTACTCAGAGTCAGAGTCAGAGTCACTGTCGAAATTATCGGAACTAGTCGAACTGAGGACATTATCATCAGTTGATCCTGGCCTAGAGGATAAATTAGAAGCACCTCCAGATTGATTAGCACTCCCTGCAACACTAGGGCTGATCCTGGTGCCATCTACGAGCGGGGAGGTAGTAGTATCTGGTCTACAAGCCTCACCAGACTGCTGGTCGTCACCTCGTGAACTCCATGGCGCCTCTCTAGGTGGTGGGTCACCATGTGAGTGCTGACTCGACTGAACACCTCCAAATGTCTGAGTCAAGCGATTAACATCCGCCATTACGTCAGATGGAAGTTGACTGGAGCTCACAATTCGGTTTAGTACTGACAGAACACCATCGGCAAACAACCAAAATCCCGGATCCGTGTATATGGAGCTCTGAGAGCATAGCCTTTGAGAGCTGCTAGCGCTACCAAATACCTACAATATAATTAGACGACACAAGTATTTCAGAAATTTCATCATGACTTATTCATAACTACAACTATCAGTACTCCTTTCTATGCACAAGGCACGCTATAGCTAAATATGTGACCACTGCCCATGTAGAAATTGAACACAGTCCATAATGCTTATCACATATTGAACTCCACCAGTATAGTGAAAGATGCACAATTCCTTCACTCTCTCTCTCTTAAGCAAGTTGTAGCTCAAAATATTAAATGTTAATTTAGTGCAAGCTAGGCAGCATATAATAATACAAAAGCCTACATGTGTCTGTGTGTGTTTGCAAGAAGGGAACTGCCATATCCATGCAATTTTAAGCTCATGTACACTAGAAGGGACATAGACTGACGTATGTTTTTAAGACTTTTAAAGAGAAAAGAATCCTAGGAGTCATACTTGATTGAGCTGTCATACCTGTGATGGTGTCGGTCAAAACCAAGACCGCGAACACGACCAGAATGCTCTTTCTCATTAAAGGCTCGACCAACAGCATTGAACGAGCTAATGTGATTATGAGTTGCTGGATCCTCCATGAAACGCTCAACGGTCTCCTACACACAAAACCACAATCATGTCAGACAAAAACACTAATTTATACAATTGAAGTAGATACTACATCTAACTAAGTACTTACAACTGCTTCTCTTGTTTCCTCATTCGGATATTTATCAGGTCCAGATCGTCCAGTACACTGGCGCGTTTCTCTAAAGAGCTCACCCCTCGTGGGAGGTCTACCCCATTCATCCTCCTTTATTTTTGCAGTTTCTCAACATCGATATTGCACAATAATTTCAACAACATAATTCAGAAAATAACTCAACTGATGATTATTTACCAGCTCCTTTCCCTTCACCAAGATACTCTTGGAACCAGAAGTATGATAAATCTTCTGCTTCGCTCGATTTGCCTTGTTTATGGCAGAAATTTTCCGTGACATTCCTTAAAGAGTCAGAAAAGTACAAGGTTTAAACTTAATTGAAAACATAATAAATCTTTACCTTCATGTACTTGCTCATCCGATGATCTACAAAGGTTTGCCACTTTGCCGCATCCACCTTCTTTGGTTTCTGCTGATAGTTATGCTCCTTTTGTTGAGTCGGATTACACAATTTATCCCACAATGTTTGTCGATCCTCTCTCCACTTCTTCCCCAAATCCTTCATCACATACCTTCTGATGGTATCCTAATCTTCAGCATTCAAGTGAAATTTTTCCTACAAACAAATAACAACAAATTTTCATTAAGAGGAATTGGAACTATTCCATTGGGCAGTCATGTTTAACAATAAGAAGATGTTTAACCAAAGCTTTCGTTTTCATGGGCAGTCATGTTGTAAAATGCTTAACCAGAAAAGCTGCAAAAAGTTAACAAAATAGTCAAATACTCAAACAGCAGGAGCAGTGGCCATTATTGTAACCTTAAGCTTCAACTTCCATGCCTAAGTGCCAGTGGGCATCAATGTAATCTAGTTAACCTTCAAAAAGAATATCCCACAATGCTGTTTAATTAGATTCTGTCATATTTATTAAAATGCAGGCCAAAGACCAATTGAAAACATAGGGAAACAAAGATTAACAAGAGAATGAAATTATGATGATTAGGATTGATGGACCCACATTTCTCAACCTCCCGATGTTGTTCAAATCACCAATACCAGTACTCCCACATGACAGCTTTAAATCGAAACATACATATGGACATATGGTCCCAAGACAAATGAATCCAAACAAGTTATATTTTTTACAATGAGGGCTAATTTTATAAATCCAAGACCCTCGATGAAACAAAATAATTGTTTTTCTTTACACAAGATCATCAACGGTGTTAGGCATAGTTATAAATTTTGTATTTTTAGCAATAATCGATTCCTTTGCCAGCTCCAAAATAACATTGACAAATGATTGATTCCTTAGCAACAATCTGATTTTGACATATAATTTACAATTTTGAATTTCGAACTCATACATGATTTTCTACCAAATTCGATCAAACCAATAAAACAAACAAACTGTTTTGGCCTAAGTGACACTAGGAACAATGATCAAGGGTAAAGTCATTAACCGGATGTAATTATCAAACGCATGATCTTTCTCCACCCTGGTAATCTTACGCCAAATCCTAGGGCCGATATCAAACAATCGAGCCTTCACCAACTTTCCATTCACCTGCCGTAAGAAACAACCCTCGTGACCTTCCAGCAGTCGTTTATCATTTAATCGAAGCACCACCTTCAATCCATCTCAACCAACCCTACTCCATCTTCGTGTCTTCATCAATTTCTTGAAGAAAACACCTGTTTTATCTACAAATTTTGAAACCATGGTTATTATCTGGAATTATATCAATCTAGTTTCGAATACTAATTGACATACCTATCATATGACAATTGCAGGAATCTCTGCGCTCCTTATTAGGTTGTCGTCCATCGTCACCACAATCACCTCCAACCGAACCACCACACATAGCCGCCATAAGTACCTACGACATTAAAACATATAGATAATTTAACTATTTTGAACTAATTAATATGTGTAATATCAGTGTTTAGAAAGTAAAACTATTAACTTAAATTACTTTATTCTATTTAGTCAAAATCTGCAACTACGCCCGACCTTGACCAATTTGAATTATCATTGACCGTAGTCAAGTTTTGGATGTCAAATAATTCAGACTCGTGACAGGAGTTAACTACATCTTCAACCATATCAAACAAATCTCTTGGCTTAAGGTGCACTGGAATACACCACCCTTTATCTTTGATGTCATCAACATAGTACACCATTTTCGCCAGATTTGCACCAATGTAGGGTTTGTCATCAACATTTTCGCCTGTGTGTATGAGAGGTACTGTAAAGTTGACAAGACTGAATCCCAACTCATCTGTCTTCAATCCTCTAGTAGTTAGGGTATTCGCCCAGTCACATCTAAACAAAGTCACAAATCTACTACCATAATTAAGCTTCACGATATCTATTAGTCTCCTATAGTAAGGAACCGATCTTTGTATTGGACGATTATCTGTAGTGCTTGCAAAACTGTGGGTGCCCAAGTTAGCAAACACACCACTATTTTGTGTTGTGATTCCTTTCTCACGTTGAAGTGTGCGAAAACGATACCCGTTCACATCAAAGACAATATATCTTATAGCTTCATATAGAGGACCTCTAGCAAGAAACTTAAACTTAAAGATCATTGGTATGCGCCTCATTCTCATCATTCATGATCTAGAATTAGAATTAGAATTAGTTCAACTAAAAGCAGATGAAAAGATATTGATAGTTGTGCATCGAACATACCCGTCGGTGGAACCAATCCACAAATTCTCGATGTAACATTCTCTCTATCTCATTAGTAGTTATTCGTCGGTTACTTCTATGGCGTCTCTTCAACTGAATTCTGCACTCCCTAGTTGAAAGAATATTATACACTATAAGCTTCATTTAGCAAAAGAATATTTCGAAAGAACATTCAAAGAGTTGTGAACACAGAGATCATACTGAATAAATGGTTCGACGCCTTCAGCATTAAACAACACATGTCGATGAGCTTGCATGCGCTCTGTTTCAATCAGGTCGAAATTATTCTCACCGCCTACTAGTTTACCAATTGAAGGAAATATATCAGAATGTCGGTACACATCTTCATCTGGATCATTGACGTGAATAACACGATTGAATCGTGTTTCAACATTCCCATCTAAGTACAACGAACAGAACTGAACAACTCATCTAGTAACCAACATTCTACAACTGAACCTTCAGGGTAAGCTCTGTTCCCAACAAGCCCTTTTAATTTTCCTAAAAACCTTTCAATAGGATACATCCTAGTTGGACTTCATCGACCAAATGAAGTACTAAATGAACCATGGCAACGAAGATGAGGGTGGAAATATTACTTCTATGTGACATACAACAAGTACTAACCGTTCGGGCAACTTATCAAGTTATGTCTTGTTGACGACCCCTAGCAGACAAACCTTACATACATGATGAGAACTCAGCCAGCAGTAAGCAACTTCTTTAGGAAGTACATTCCTAATGCATATGGGTAGCAACTCATGAAATAGTATGTGCGAGTCGTGACTTTTTAGACCAAACATCTTACGTTGAGTCAAGTCCACGCATCGAGAAATGTTACTAGAATATCCATCTGGAACTGTCACATCCTTCAGTGTTTGTGACATAACATCAATTTCTTGTTTGGCCAATGTAAACAAAGCTGTTGGACATTTCCCATCTACATCCGACCACAATTCCTTCCGAATTCGCATCTCAACTAAATCTCAATGTTGTCAAGACCAGACCGGACATCAAACCGGTCCAACGAGAGGTTCAAGGGTTTGAGGTCCGACCGAGATCAAACCGTAAGAACCGGTATAAAAAACCGGTCACTATAATATGAACAGTTTATGTACTCATTATATACTTAACTATAACTTATTTACTCAAATGTAATAAAATTTATCTTATATGTATATCATTTGTCATTATCTATAACCTAGGTACTGAAATGTAATAAAGATTATTATATAAATAGACGAGTTACAAAACGCTAGATCTAATATGAAAAGCGCCGTTCCCTACTATTCTCCCAATCTTCAAACCTTTGCTCTTTCTCCTTCTTCCTCTCCATCTACTGATTTACATTCTTCTTTCTTCTTCCTTTTCTTCATTCTTTCTACTTAATCCTTATTATCTTCTAGCCTTCATTAATATAATTATATAACTCGTATTGAACAATTTGATGGTTTTTGGGAGGAAGTCTAACAGAGTCTAAGTGTGAGCGTCGGCTGACGGGAGTGGCTCGGGTAGTCGTTGAGGTCTTCTTGTGTGCTAGCCGGAGAAGAAGACGACGGCGGCGAGAAGGCGATTGAGAAGAGAAGGGTTTCACGATTTTATTTTGTCATTTTGAGACTGATTTTTAAGTCGTCCAGCCGAAACGGCATCACTTTTGTCTGACCGGCCAAAACCGTTTGAAACGGGTCGACCGGTTTTGGCGGTTTTACCGGGACGACCCAGTTTTTTGGGTTAATTGAACCGCCAGTCATTTGAAGGCCGACCGGACTGGTTTTGGTACCGGTTCCTGGTTTTACCGGTCGGACCGGCCGGTCCGGTCCGGTCATGATAACACTGCTAAATCTAGACGTGCTTTTAAGTGATATTTTCTCCTGTCCTTGTCATTCAACAGTGTGAACAAGATGTTATCGCACATATTTTTTTCTATGTGCATGACGTCTAGATTATGGCGGAGAAGATTGAATTCCCAATAGCTAAAAAAATGCTCTTCTTTCTCCACTGCCCGTCCCCCTCACGTGGTATTTTCTTTCCCGTGACCGGATCTAAACTCTTTCCGAATGTGATGTTTAAATCACCCATTTGTTCTAATAATTCATTCCTAGATAATAGCTGTGGTGGCGGTCTTCTCTCTTGGCGCCATCAAAATGTTTTTTCAACGATCTTAAACGATGACCACCTGGTAAAAACCGACGACTACCAGTAAAACACCACTTCAAACTTTTAGGCAATCTAATTTCAATTGCACTAAAATTGCAGGATGGGCAAGCTAGACCTGTATGTGTGTTCCAACGAGACAAAGTTTCTAAACTAGGAAAGTTAGAAATCGTCCACATTAAATGAGCCTTCATCGTGAACATTTCTTTCTTGAAAGCATGATACGTTTCCACACCTTCCCACAATGTTTTTAATTCCTCTATCAGTGGGCTGAGATATACGTCGATGTCATTTACCGGTTGCTTTTTTCTAGGAATGATGCTATTCAACATCAAACTCGTTTGCTTCATACATACTCAAAGAGGGATGTTATATGGAACCAACACCACTGGCCAAGTACTATGATTGGTGCTCATATTACCAAAAGGATTAAAACCATCACTAGCAAGTCCAAGACGCAAGTTTCGTGGTTCACTAGCAAATTTTGGGTAACGAATATCAAATGCCTGTCATGTTTCAGAATCTCTAGGATGTCTTGACATGTCATCGTTTGGTTTCTCCGTCGAACTCCAATTCATGTTTTCTGCTGATTTGGGCGACATGAACAACCTCTGTAGTCGAGGAATCAAAGGAAAGTAGCGGAACACTTTAGCTGCTTTTTGCTTCTTCCTCTGCACAACAACAGTCCCACACTTAGGCTTCTCATACGTTGATGTGTGAAAAACGCTACAACTTTCCTCGTTCAAAGCATTTCCCTAGTATAACATGCAGTCTTTCGTACACGCATATATCTTTGTATATGTCATTCCCAATGATTTTATGATTTTCTTTGCCTCGTATCCTGATTTAGGAATTTCAGCAAAGTCAAATGCTTCCCTCAACAATTCAAGAATCATAGACATGGCCTTGTAATGCAATACATGTACTTGATGTGGTACAACCTCAAAGAATGCCAACTTTGAGAAGTTCTTACACCCGTCGTAGAGTGCTACTTGTCCTTCCTTCAGTACACGGAAGAACTCCTCGGAAGAGGCATCTGCATGCCTAGTGTCCATATTTGTATCTTCTCCTCCTTGGTCATCATAATTCCTAACCACACCAAATGCATCGTGGACAAAATCCTCCATTGTATCAAAGTGGTTATCAGTCGAAGCAGTCGTTTGAATAGGAGCAGTCGATGTATTTGTTACAAGATCTGACGATTCTCCCACGCGTGACTCTCCGTGAAATACCCATGCAGTGTAATCTTGAGGGAAGGGGCTTTGAAGCAAGTGATCATACACCTCATCCTTGGACAGAAATTTGTTGCACAAACATTTTAAACAAGGGCAAATAATAACCCCTCCTTCGCCATTGTGCGTCATGGCAAAATCTAGGAATTTCTCTACACTGTCGCAGTTTCCAAGGTGTTTCATGGCATTTGAATCCACGACTTATCCATGACACGGTCACTAGAAAACCTACAGAATATACTAGAAAAAATAAAAAGTAATATGATAAAAATAATATAAATTCTCGTTGAAATTTCTTGTTCGTTATTGAGATGATGATCATAATTACAGAGATTATGTAGTTTGTTTTTTATTATTATTAATATTTAGATTGAAAATATTAGTTAATAATGAGTATGGTTTACTTTTGAGGTTAACAAGATATCTCAAAATAATGATATTTTAATTTTTCCATTTACCATTAAAATTGTAGATAAAAGAGCATTAAATTATTGCGTTGAACTTATAGTAGCATAGCAATACTTTGTTATATATAAGATTAATCTAAACTATATTGTAGTAAGATATCAAATAATTATTGGTCAATCCCATAGTAGCGAAGTAATAGAATTTCATATGACTTGGTACTATAATTGAACAAATACTAAAACAACTAACTTAATACTAACATGGAATAATGTAAGCTCACACAAATGTACGTGCAATCCTCGGGTACGATCTCCTACCCAGAAACCATGGAAAGAAAGTGCGAACACCAAAAAAACTAGACAAATGGCTGATCATCATGCTTCAGCATGGTACTGATTCCACTTAAATTTATCAAAATTATATTTTCCATTTAAACTTCAACGCAAATTAGTAATTAGTATCGTGTGGCAGTTTCTATACAACCAAACCAATAGCATTACAAAATACTTATTGTAATATCTAAGAAACCTGCACTTATTATTTATTTCTATGAAACAATGGAATGCGTGTGGTATATATTTAGTCAAAGTAACATAGAATTTTCATCATGAACAAAGCATAGTACTATAACTGAGCTCCATAGAATTTGAGTTTCTGGGCAAGTAAAATGTTGGTTTTAATCAAAAGTGTTCATTTTCATCATTTCTTCTTCATTAACTAACACTAGTCATCTCTTCAATTAAAAGAATCAAGATCAACCATAAGCATTGACTACAAGATTTTCCAGGAACAAGAAACAAAGTTAGATAAGGATTTCCAATGTAGCTAGGATGATGGAACATTGACTAAGAAAGAAGGTTAGAGTGAGCAATTTTCAAATAAGCATTACGAGAAAAATAGAAGCTACTTAGAACATTGACTAACAAAGAAGGTTATTGGTTCAATATCTGGAACCTGTTTACAGAAGCTACTTACAGAGCTATAAACTTCTAACTGAGCAAGATCCTAGTGCCGAAAAGCACGTCAAATACACAACACAACGTCTGGAAACCATGCTGAGCTCTTTGTTCCAGCACAAGATGACAAAATATAGGCACAACAAACATGCATATTGGATAAGCAAGATCAAAGACGTAATGTCCGATCATTTCAGACCAACTCTAATGGCTGCTTGACGCTTTCTAATTGATTCCTCTGACAACGACAATTTTATATAAATAAAACATATCAAGTAACATTACATAATCTAGAAATTATTTAGTTCATAATCTGAAAGAAATAACTTTTAGTTTGTGGGCTTGAGGAATGCTTAAAGTTTCATGGTTCAAAAGTGAATGCATTCAATACATCAAGTTCCTTACGAGAGAAGCAAAATACTAACATATACAACATCATTTTCATATTGACTACAGTTCTGAACAAAGATGTTCACGTCGAAGCACTAAATAATTTAAATCAGGCAGACAGCTCAGCAAATCTGTAATAAGTTAATGGTGATATTCAAGAATATTCAAGAGGCAAAGTAATATTAGTTTCCAGTTTAATAAATCATAGCTTTAAGGATGTTATTTTGGTTCAGAGATAAATAGCACTAGTAAGTTCTTAACCAACATGTAGAAGCTCATTTAACTAAACTATAACACTCCATCACCAAGAAGAACAACCCACAAGCAGCAACAAAACAACTAAACCAAACAAAATTGAAGGCTAATTTTGCCATTCTCCACTACACTATAAGACATCACTGTATGTATGTCATTCCACTTGCTCAATTATTTCAGTTTGCAAACAGTCTGATGTTCATTAGTGAATCAGTAATCAAAGTTCCAATCATATATATCATCCCAACTTCAACCATGCAGCCAATCACAACATGATAACACAACCTCATTTCCCCTATTCTTATTCAGACATCATCAAAATCCCATAATCATATCGATATCGAGAAGCTCATAACTTATTCAATGGAAATCGATAATATAGCATGGGGTGAACGCTTCGGTACGCCACTAAAAGTGACGAACTGAGTATGTCACTTTCTGTGAATCAATCAGGAACGTCCGTTTTAATGAACAGACCTGAACCGTAAAAAATAAAAATTAATTTTATAATTAAATTGCGTATATCCAACATAGTCTACAATTTTATTGTAACTTATTATTTCATCACTCAATATATTGTATTAGTTTTGTTCAATCCACAACTATTTTTTATTTTCAATTTAGTTTATAACTAGGTTAATTGACAGATTCATCTGCACACCCCATCTAACTCCATTTTACATATTCATTCTAATTTCTTTCTCATCCTCTTCTCCGACTCATCTTCTTCTCTGACCAAATTTCTTCTCATCTACCGCCGACGTCGTCCCCGCCTCCGACTGATGACGAAGTTCCGACGAGTCATCTTCTCTTCAGGCTTCACCTCTTCACCTCTTCACCTTTTGGAACAAATACCAAAGCGAAGAGATCTGATTTCCATCTTTCCGTCGATGGAGACTGATTTCCATCTACACACACAAGCTCAGGTCAGATATGTTATCAAATTCTTCATCTAATTACTAATTTCAATCATAGGAAGTCTAAGAATGGATATATACACCTTGATTTTGGTGTTTTGACTTTTCCCCGACTCCTCTATGCCGACTCTACCTCGACGCCGTCACCGCCTCCTTGAAATCGTAATTGAAGCTGAGTAGCAAGCAACAAAGGACTTGATCCGGGAGAAGAGAAAAGACAGGGAGGCGGATTTGTTAAAGCAAGAAGAAGAGAAAAGACGGAGAGGCGGATCCGGGAGCTTTGAAGAAGAAGAAGACCCCAGGAGGATTTGTTAAAGCAAGTGGATGGATGAATTTGTTTAATATGATTCAGGGATCCATAATAAAGAGAATGACTGCAATTGAAGAGATGGCAGGCATGGATGTGCTTTGCAGTGACAAGACTGAAACTTTGACATTGAACCAACTCACCGTGGATAATAATCTTATTGAGGTCAGTTGTGCCTATGTTTCGTGAAAGCATCTATTAAATAGAGAATAAGTTCTAGATTCTCATGTCTATAAATGGAACTTCTTCAGGTGTTTTCAAAGGGGATTGATGTAGATTCTGTGGTTCTAATGGCTGCTAGAGCCTCAAGGATAGAGAACCAAGATGTAATTGATGCAGCTATCGTCGGAATGTTGGCTGATCCGAAGGAGGTATTTGACAATATGGTCCATTTGGTTATAATTCTGTCTGTCCTTTTTACCGATCATGAGTACGATTCCGAAAAACTCTTTTCCATATGAAGGCACATGCTGGAGTCCGGGAAATTCATTTTCTCCCATTCAATCCTACTGATAAGCGGACAACATTGACCTATTTAGACAGCGATGGTAAAATGCACAGAGTCAGCAAAGCAGCTTCTGAGCAGGTAAAAATCTTTATTTCCACCGTCACAAGCTCTTCCAATATTTGTATTATCGTGTAAGTTGGACTGATTATCTTATGAAAATGTGCTTGTAGATTCTGCATCTTGCACATAATAAGTCAGAAATCGAACGAAGAGTGCATACTGTGATCGACAAGTTTGCTGAACGAGGTCTAAGGTCCCTCGATGTTGCATATCAGGTACCAACATCCTCTCATTGTGACTTTGCCTTGTTTTGAGTTGTGAAATTGAACGAAGAGTACTTTGTTATCCCGTTCTTACATTGTGCTTTGGATTCTGCAGGAAGTTCCCGAAGGCAGGAACGAAAGCTGTGGAGGCCCATGGCAGTTCATTGGTCTCATGCCGCTCTTTGATCCACCTAGACATGACAGTGCTGAGACTATAAGGATGGCTCTCAATCTTGGTGTCAATGTCAAGATGATTACATTTACAGGTTTATTTGTTTAATATGTTTAGTCATAGATCCCATACCTCGGTGAAGGCATTTACTTTCATGCTTACCTTGTGACTTACATTCTCCCTCAGGCGATCAACTAGCAATTGGAAAGGAAACCAAGAGCCGTTTGGGAATGGGAACCAACATGTACCTCTCATCTGCATTGCCGGTGTTTTCCCTGGTAATTGATTGATTCCTTGTCCCTCTTTGGTCCTTAGTTTGGTCAACCTGCCTTAATAATTTTCCTCATACCATAAATGTTTGAATTTTATATTTCAGAGCACAAATACGAGATAGTCAAGCGCTTGCAAGCTATGAAGCACATTTGTGGGATAACTGGTGAAGGATTTGTTAAAGCAAGTGGATACGTGGATCATCAATGTTGAGCAGCAAGTAAGTAGTGATTTCTTCCATCTTACTATCTCTTGCATTTCTTCCTTGAACTCTAAGAACTTATCTGCTTCTTTACCCCTTGTGAATTGAGACCAGGAATTGATATTTCTCACCGATGGTGCTAGCAAAGGTGTGATGTAAATCTTGAGCACAATCATTCAAGGTGACGGTGATGGGGTAAGGCATTAAAAGTTCGAGAACTTTTCATACCCGGATTGAATAGTGACAGTGATTTGTGTTGATTAGTTATTGGGTTAAGCTCCTCAATTGAATTGAATGTAATGTGAACAACCGTTGCATCATAGTAAGTCAGAGTTGTTGGGAGAGGTTCGTAATTGGTTTATATAAGCGAAAGAGGATTGAATTCAGCACATGTCCACCTAGCCATTGGGGCTAATAGGATTTCCTGCCATGACCTTCTCTGAATATCTGATATCATGGGAAGAACTTTTGCATTTCACTAACTCAGGGTTATTGTGAGATGCTTAAAATCAGTTTACATAGCATTGCTTAACATGTATTGATTAGTTCATTTATAGGGAGGGCTCATAAATTGTAGCATCTAGACTTTTGCACCTTGATTATGGTTGTGGGGAGATTTCTTGATTGATAATTGAGTTGGTGCTGTTTTTGGATCAATTGGCAGATATTGAACTAACAAGCAAGCAAAAGGAGATGTTTGAGAGTTTGAAATCTGGTAATGCTGCAATCAAGGCAATTGAGAGTGAAGTCAATCTTGATGATGTTCAAAAATTAATGGATGATACAACTGAAGCTAAGGCTTATCAAGATGTGAGTTTGATTCTGCAACTTTTTTCTCCTTCTTCAGTTGGTGATTTGTTTGTTTGTTAGGGGATCTTCTAGATAACCAGTGATTTCTAGTGTAAAGTGTCATGCCTTGCTGCACATATGAGAACTGCATTAAGTTTCTACTAGCTGAATACATTCTTGCATTCGAGTACAAAACTCAAAATAGCTCAATACATTGATGGTGTTTACTACGGTACTTAGCTCCTTACTCTCTGATTCTTTCATCATATTTATCATTTTTAGGAAACGATGCCTTAAGCAATGGTCATTGTCCACTGTTCTTCTTCTCAGATTACTAGGAGGTTGTGGAGATCCCAACTGTGGCTTATCAGTGCATGAATCTACTTCATACTCTACCTTAACAACAGGCACTGTTTTAGCTTGTTCCTTACAGTTCTTTGTATGTTCTTATATGAACTGGTTGAAATGTTCCTTCTCAATGTTTTGCAGATACTGGTCCTTGAAGGAAGCTTACGTGTAAGCCACGAGAAGCGGGTTGTCAACCGGGCTAGACATTGGTGTTTCGTCCTTGGAAGAAGGGCTACCAGCAGAACAGTGTTGCACATTCAGAGCCGGGATGACAAAGCAAGACGTTAAAATGTGATTCTGTGTTGTGGAATATATACATGATCCCTGGCAATGGAGGCCAAAGGGAACAGTATTCAGGAGCTGCAGTTTGGGGAAGCAGCCCTGTAATTGAAGTAATGAGGAAATATTAAAAAAATTGATGTACACGGTTTCAGATTAATAAATTAGATCTAAAATATAGTATTTTGTTGTATTAATAAATTTAGTGAATTATAATATTGGTCGATTACACAAATCTAGCCAAACTTTTCCGGTTTATGTCAGATCTAGCCACTTTTATAAAAAAAAACCATTTCTGCCACTTTCATTATTTCCGTCCATTTTCGTGTAGTTCCGTTAATGCCAATTGACGGAAGCTTATGAGCTTTTGACGTGGCCATTGGTTAGTCGGATATATAGGTGGCATGGAAATCCACGTGTGTAATGTAAAAAGAAAGGAATTGGAAAATTACGATCATCTTTTTCATCTTTTCCCTTCTCATTTCGCATCCACGGCTGTGCTGCTACTCCATCTCTCCTAACCACCTGAAGCCTAATCGGCAGACATGGACTTGACGATTTGTAGCAACTTTGCTCTGAACTCCATCTCTAATACGAACGTTGAAACGAGTACTGAAGTAGGGTGAAGGACTAGCTGTTGAACGGCTTCTGATGATGGGCGTGATGATGGCGAATGTCTAGGGTACTGCTTCTCTGTAATCGGATTGCTGGAAGAACGGCGAATAGGGTCTCATCGAATCTCCTTCTTGGGTCCCTCACATAAGAATCACGCAACACAATTCCAGCTAAACCATTCCCCCACCACAGATCTGAGCCCAATTGACAAATTCAGAAAACCTAGAGTAACGAGATCTACCACCAACAACAACTAAGCACCCGATAGCTGATGTATAAAGATACGAAATTTTTTATCTTGTGATCTGAATCGGAGGCGAGGACGAGAGATGAGATGAGAAGAACGGCGTAGAAGAAGATGTGGAGATATCGGATTACGACGGAGGAGGACATTGCAATTGCCGGAATTATACCCGATAAACAGAGGTCAGTTGAAAACCCTAGAAATACTAGATGGGAAATCAGAGGGGTGAGTCGGCGATGGGAATCAGAAATCAGGCTGAATGAGGGAAACAACTATGATAATGATGATTCAAAAGATGAAGGTGACGATGAAGGTGACGATGAAGGGAAACTCTTCAATCAAAAGAATGTTAGAGGAAGGGATGAAAGCAGAGGAAGGTCATGTCTGATTTCTTTTTTCTATCATTGTTTTTTTTAAGGTTGAGGTAACTATGATGTGGCAGTCTAAGTGGCCCTACACGTGTGAGTCACATGCTGATATGGGAGGCCAGCTCATGATGTTAACGGCACCGTCAACTAAAATGAATCTGTTAACGGTCAATTGGGTCAACGGGTCAGATTTGACACGAAAATAAAAGGTTTTGCCTATTTCATGTCACTAAAATAGAAGTGGCTAGATTTGACATAAACCGGAAAGGTTTGGCTAGATTTGTGTATTCGGCCTATAATATTCAATGAAATAATCATCAATAAAGTATTTGTGGAGTTCTTCCTTATTTAGTATTCCTATTTAGATGAAGAATACACTTTAAGATAGGATACTTATATTAGTATAAATAAACCATGCCCTATGCAAAATTGAATAAACCAATTCTCAATTCAACAACACAGTCGGGCTACTGCTCTCCAATTCCAATTGCACAGAAGAAATCGGTTGGCTGCACAGAAGAAATCAGTTGGCTGCTGCTCTTCAATTTCAATAGTCGGCTGCTGCTCTCCAATTCCAGTCTGCAAAACTGTAAGAGGATGAATAATAAGGGGAAAGCTACACTTGGTTCATCAGGAAATTCTACCGGTTCTGAATCGTCAAGTAAGTTGTTATAGGTTCCTATTATTTGTGTGAGTTATGGTTACTTTTATGAATCAGATTAAATATTCTTGTGAATAATTTCTCGTATAAAACCAAATTAATGCAGGAAAACAAAATAGGATGACAACACCGGAAGTAATTTCGATATCGGATGACTCAAATCCATATATTGATGATGTTGACGAGGTTACTTTTCTTCCTACTCCCAAGGTAGAAAAACGTATATGATTTCAGTCTTGTCTATACCTACTTGATTGGTTATTCCACATCAATATAACAAAAGAAATTATTCTAGTCGATATTTCCTTTGATTAAATATATAACAATTTATGCAGTTGGACGATGAGGATTACATGAAGTTGGCTGAGAGCAAAAAGGGTTTATCTCGATACATACTTGATGGAAGTCTACCCATGGAGGAAATTTTGGTTGCCCATGATGATAAAAAATGTAATCGAACTGCCCTATATGGACGTTGTGCACCGATGTCATGTTGGATCCGAATGTAAGTTATATTCGAAGTCTTGTAAGCTCTGATTTCTATAATTAAAGAAAAGAATATGTATGTTTCGAACAAAATAAGGCTAATGGAATGCATAATTTACAGGTTATAACAAGTGTTGCTTTTCAACGAACCGTATATGAATTGAACATAATGAAAGATTTGAGGGAAGATGGTATGCGGAACACCTACACATACACCTAATGTTATACCTCCGGAAGCAACAACAGGTGTACAAGAAGATGAACTCGCGAAATTGAGAAACATGACATATGCAGAGGTGAAGGCGCTTATATTCTCAAGTTCTGACGAAGGCGAGAAATGGTATAGAAAATATGCATATGCGAGAGGGTTTGGTGTCCGAATTGGAAAAGTTTATCGCTCTAAGAAAGGTGATAACGCAATTCTACATAAAACATTCTTATGGTGTCAACAAGGATTTAGGCGCGAGTACGAGGGCGAAAGGAAAACAGATCCTAGGATGGATACTAGATTTGAGTGCAAAGCTCATATACAATTTCGAAGGAACACACCTGACGATACATGGTTATTGAGCACGCTCACGAAGACGTCCCGCCAAAGCTAGCACATTTGATTCCTTCACATAGGCAAATTGATGAAGCATCATTGGCTCAACTTCATAACATGACAGAAGCTGGCATGAGCCAAAGTTTTGCGTATAAGTACATGGTACTGGTGAACCTGTCGTTGAGGATTCACACAAATAAACTAACAAAGCTAACAAGCTAGGGTAGATCATATTCCATGGGCCTTCTGTGATTGACTACTCCAAAAACTAGCAAAATACTCGAATGTAAGCACTTCGTGCGTGGTGTGAGTTCCACGACTTCTAATTCTAAGAAATGCAGAGAAAATTAAAAATTAAACTAAAGCAGATTGGAAATTAGGGTTGAAAACAAGGATGACAGACGAACTTAGACTTTGAATCCCCCTTCGTTCCCCCGAGCATTGGCAATCAACAGATCAGCGGATTTCGATTCTCATTCAATCAATCACTAAGACACCACCATAACTCCTTACCCTTAGGTTTAAGACCGGCGAACGTTCGCTCTATCCGTTCTAACTACCAAGATTAATTAGCCGCCCGGGTACGGTCACCTCTCGCAATGACTTAATTAACTGGTGCAATTACTAACGATTTATGAGTTACTCTTGCAGTGGATTAACCCTAACCGGTTCCTACGAAAGGCACACTCCAATTATAAGGTTAATTGTTCAATTCGATGTTCTAAAGTAAGGCGAGCGTTCGCTTCTATCCTTAGCTTAATGAGAATCTAATCTAGGTGATCAATCCAGACAAGAAACATGAACAATGAAGAACAAATCAAACATGAAAGAGAACTGATTGAATTTCGAATCTAATCACCGCCGATCCGTGACCGCTTTAAAGCCCTGGGTCACTTAGGGTTCATCTAGTCTAAGCTCTAACGAGTTTAGCTACTCATGTTTATCACAAAAGAATCTAAGACAAAGAAAGAGTTCATCATCCAGAGGAAGAACAGAAAAGAATCTGAAAAACCTAATTTAGACGACTCTGACAGACTTCGATCTTCCGTAAACTACACTCCTAGCTCTGATTCTCCGAGGTGGAAGGGATGGTGTCACGATCTCTTTCCGGCTCTTCGAACTCTAACTCTTCGCTCCAGAACTTCAGAGAATTCTTTGAATTCTGATTACGAAAAGTATATTATGATGTCTTCTTTTTTGGGCCGCCGGTTAAGTATTTATACTTAACCCTAGATTGGCCGAATTTGCCTGATATTTTCGCCGAAAATAACAAGGTATTTTCGCCGAAAATCCTAGTGTAAATGGATGGCCCTTCGGTTGCATCCTCCTGTGATTTTCGTTTCGGTTCGAAACTTAACGGTTTCGCCGAAAACTCCTTCAGCCGGACATCAGTTGATTTGTGCTGATATTTTCGCCGAAAATCCTAGTGTATTTTCGGCGAAAATTCCTTTGTACACCGGGCAGGAATTTTCTGAACTTGATTGGCTCCTTTGATCGATTCCGGTGCAATACCTCGAGGTTCCAACGCCTTAGACATGACCTTGGCTACTTTATTTGACGGCAAAAACCTGTGCTAACATAAAATACTAGAAAACCATCAAATAGACCCGAAACGGGCCAAGGTAACACAAATGGCACGAGATAGGGCAATCGATTGAATATTCGTTATTCTACCCTAAAAACCATGTCTTAAGCAAAGAAATGTCGCTTAAATGAGGCTGATAATCACGTCAAATCGAGTGTCATCAAATACCCCACACTTAAGCTTTTGCTTGTCCTCAAGCAAACTGAATAGAAACGCTCATGTTCATAAATGATAAGATCGATTAAATTAGAGCTCAATCAAACATAATGAATTATTAGACTGCTAATTCCTAGAACAAGAAACCTAACATGTATACAGATCAGCCAAACAACCTGGTCTCACTAGTAAACTGCACACACCAATTATGCACGAATTTGACCTAACCGACCAGACTCCTCACACAGGAAATATTTAGTACAATGGGAACTCTCGCTCTCTGTGTTTAAGGACGTGTTTCTGCTCTCGATCATTTTCTGTTACTGAATTCTGTCATAGGTTTGCAATTCGACCACATCTCCACCACTGTGACAACACGAGTATCTAGTCAAGAAGGACTTCCCTGCTAGGACCGTAATGAATTCTACACTACTTGGGTTTATGATGCGATGGATGATGGGAATGTATGATGATGGCTTTGTGCGGTGTAGCTTTTGACTAACTTCCCTCGAATCTAATCTATGGCTTCCTACCGTCTAACTAGACACGGGTGGAGTAATGAACGCTCGTCCTATGATACCCTCAAGCAACCTAGCACTTATTCTTTTTCTTTACACGATTTTTTCTTTTCTTTTCTTTTCTTTTCAACTTTTCTTTTGACTTCGTTCTTCCATTTGTAGGGAGAAGAACGTTTATTGAACTAAAACTTTGAAACTTTTCTGATTTTTCTTTTCTTTTCCATTTTTTTTCGATACTTGCTTCTTTTCTTCTCTTTTTCTATTTTTTTTCTTTTGTGCCGATTTTTTTTCTTTTAGTTGCTAGAGGGGTTTACACGTCTGGACATAATAGCTAAGACCACCTGTTTAATGGCTATAGGCAGGTTACCACAAACCGACTTCCGGTAGGTCAATCTAGAACTACAACCACAGGGGATCAACGGGGAATGAAAGAAATGGAAAATGGCTGTAATGTATTATCGAACCGAAAGAACAGGCCAAGCTCAAGGGTTTAAACCTAATGGATTTATCGTTTGGTAGGCTATCTGGCTAAGTAGCTGAATCTAGGTGCCCCTATCCTTCTAGAACTCGTGTCATCGTGTGGTCTCGAGTAGGTCTCATGCAAATTCTAACTCATTCAAGCAAACAAAAAACCACTCAGAAAGAATTAAAATTGCAAGTTACGTGCAATGGATCAAAAGCTCACAGTTGGTTTGCTAGTCGGATTCGGTCATTTTCATGCAATCAAGGCTACAAACTACAAGTGTGATTTTTTTAAAAAATTCTGTTCCGACTAGGCAATTTAGCATCAAAGTACACAAGTTGGTTCTCAAGTTCTAGGTTAAGTAGTCTAAGCATCATTATGAAGGTTTGAACAACAACTTAACATCAAAAATCAAGAACTGAGCCATTCTAATGCTAGAGAGACTGAATGGAATCACGAGGCACACATAAAACACAATCAAGGGCAATCAAGTTCATGCAAGGTTCTCTAGCATCCTACCCCACACTTAAATCGGACTGTGTCCTCACAGGACTAATTCTAGAGTTCAGAGTGAAGTAGAAGAACCTGGACCGAGATGATTGGTGTAGGGGATGAGCTCGGGTCCTCGGAGCGGAGGCGATCTACCAAAGCGAAGCAAAGGGAACCTCCCTACTGCCTACAAAACAAAAACAAATGAAACATAAAAAGGAAACCGGGACAAGTGTCCCGGATCCACACAGAAAAAAGTTGGACCAAAACCCGAAAAGAATAAATAAAAAGAAAGGACAAGGAAAAGGACACCACCTGATCATGGCTGGTCAGGGGTGTCGGGGGGTGGAAAGTGGAGGTGCTCGCCGAGCTGACGTTGCCACGCCAGCTGTGCCTCATACCGCCTGTCGGCGCGGCGCATATGCTACTGCATAATAGTCCATCTCGCCTCTTGAGCGGTGTTGTCGGTGATGCGCCACTCCTGCAGTCGCTCATACAGCTCACCAATGTCCGCGGGGTGCGGTCGGTGCTGAGGGTGAGGCGCCTGGTATGGATCTGGAATGTGCAGCGGCGACTGGTGTGCATACCCTGCCTGATGATGTGGCGAGGGTATATAGTCATGGAATTCTGGCTGTGGCTGGGGCTGCTGCTGCTCAGTGTCATCATCTTCCTCTGACTCGGCTACATGCTGGAGGGGAGGATCTGCTGCCACCTGGGGATTGAGGTCCAGCTCTAGGTCGTATTCGACCGCAAAGTCTCCTCCAACGGTCCTAACTTGGTGTCGGGGAATGTGCGGGCCATATTCATGGCTGATGCCGAAGGAGATGATGAGCTGACCTATGAAGTTACCTCCCAGGAGTGCACGAGGTGGCGTCCGCCTCTTGGTCTTCTTGCGGAATATGCGAGCAAGCACCCATCCGGGGTGAAGCGGGTAGCTCTCTCGGATGGCTCGGAGAAGCATAAGCTCCTCCTTGAGGATATGGTGGCGATCCTTATCTGGAACATATAAAAGTGATCTACGCCAAACCATATGAATGAATTTAAAGAGAGGGTGAGAGAGCGACTTAACTGAGTTGTGTTCCCCAAGGATGGCCAGGCACTCCAGTCATGTGGCTCCAGAGTGCATGCTATGCCTCGTCGTCATCATCGTCGCCCCAGCCGAGGTGACGGCCATGATAGTGCTTGTAGGGGATACCTAGATGAGCAGCAAACTCATCGTAGGTGAGCGTCCTGTATACTCCACCCAGATAGAAGGTAACAACCTTCTGGCCTTGCCTCCTCTTGTGCTCATCCAGATCAAAGGTCACCCAGAACTCTTGAAGGGCGATGTCTGGGAAGTCGGCAGCTATGGTGGTCAGCTCTAGGAGGTCGGCCAGTGCTAGGGCATCATGCACGTTCCGGTGGTAGTCCTCGTCATGCTCGCTGAGGGACTCCATGGAGAGAGGGCATACCTTAGCTCCCCGAACATGCTCGATCTTCTTGAAGCACTCGAAGTAGAAGTCAAGTAAACGAGCGATAGTGCGATGGTACCCAGCCCGGCGAGGTAGTGCGTGAGGAGGGCCCTGAACGGCGGGTGTGACGGGAGCGGGGGCTCTGGAGCTCGAGGTGGCATCAAGTCGTGCCTTAGTCCTGCGCTCATAAGTGGTGTTCCTAAAACCAGAATGAAACCAGATCAGTCAAACTAAAACCCTACCCCACACTTAGTAGAAAAACTCAATTTCACAAAGAAATGAGGAAAACCGAGTGGGGGTAAGCAAGGCAGAGTAACCGGTAATCATAGACAATAAAATACATGCTTAGGAACAGCCAGAATTGGATAAGTACAATCAGAGTTCAAAGAGTCAAACCGACATTCAGAAAGTCAACACTTATAGCATAATGAACCCTAATCATGGCAAGACTATCACAAAGTGGAGAACGACGGTAAAATATGATCTCAGATGGCAAACACAATAATCTGAACGAGAATAAACACATACGGCAGCCAAATGATCAAAAACAGTTCATGGTCAAACCGACATTTCTCACAAGTCAACATAACAAAGAATCAATCGTATGCATAGCAACACATGATCAAATGATATGAAAATTAAGCACGAAACTCCTTAAGCATGCTAGAATAGTTCAACAAGTTCAGCTAACCTAGTTCACACGAAAACAGTCGGCAGGCAAATCGAGGCAAACCGAAAAGTCAACCAAAAGTCAACCCCGACGAAATTCAGCAATCAATATGTCAAAAGATTCGTAATGAAAAGTTCTACAACTTACCTTGAAGCCATGGACGCTAAAAATGAACGGTTTGGGAGAAATCGGTGAAAAACTCTGAAAACAAGGGTTTCGGTGAACTAGAGCTGTAGAGCTCCGATTCGAACGTTCTAGGGCTCAACGAGATCGGAAAAGAGAGGAGAAGGGAGCGGCGGCAGTCGGCGACGGAGGCGGCGGCGGCAGGTGTGTTTTTAAAAGGGGGGCGGTCGGCGGTTTCAAAAACAGTAGGGGGAATTTTTCATTTTTTGGTTCGAAAATGGAAGGTGGAGAGAGAGAGGATAAGACCGGATTTTTAAGTGGAAATTTGGGTGATTTTCAAAGGGATTTTCGGCGAAAATAATAGGGAGTTTACGCCGAAAATTTACGTTCAAATGCACTGCAAGTTTTCAAAGATAATTTCGCCGAAAACACAATGAATTTTTCGGCCGAAAATATGAAACAGGGGAATTCAGTGAAAATTGAAAAGGCGATTTCGCCGAAAATAGGGGTGTGTTTCGTCAAAAATTTTGAACTGCTCGGGTGAAAATATTTTTAGAAATCCGACAAACTTCAGAAAATCACAGTTAAATCCACAAAAATCGGAACGACCTCAATAAACTTGCGAACGACACTACGACACACAGACTACACATGAAAAATAAGAAAACAAAGAAACTGACACTTTTGGCTCCCCCGAACCGACTCTAAAACACTAAGGTTGACACAAAACAAAAACGGACTCCAGCCGTGGGTTGCCTCCCACGAAGCGCTCTTTTATTAACGTCCTTGAGCTGGACGATACCTGGACGGTATTAGGAGACATCCCAACTTAGATTCTCCTTAATGCTAGCATCGGAGTTCAGAAAGTAGAGCTTCGGGGTTTCTCCGGTGAGCATGAATTTCTTCCCGTTCGCGTGTGAGAGCTTGGTTCGTCCGTCTGGAAGGTGGTCAGTGATCTTGAACGGTCCGAATAGTTCTGTCAGAGGATCTTCTTTCACAAGGAAGACAGTGGATGGAACGAGAACAATCGGCTCCTTCTTTACTTTAATCTCCGGCTTGATATCACCAGATCGGTGATCGTCAGTATTTCCTTAGGAGAGGCTTTTGGCTTCTCCCTCCATACTTGTTCCGGCGCCGGTTTCTCGGAACGAATTGGTGGAGTAGCTGGCTCAGAAGAAGACGGCGGAGCTTTTGGTCTCCACGCCATTTGAGTTGCTTCTTCTTATGATTCTTCCTCCTTGACTTGTCAGACTCCTTGCGTAGCGGTTTAGAAGAGGCTTGCAGTTCCTTCTGCTTGGTAACCTGTCCAGCACCTGCAGTAACAATCGAGCTAGGAACACTAGAAGAGATGTCAGTAATGAAGTTGACCGAGGCCAACTCCACAGTTTCTACGGATAAACAATGTGATTCTCCCTTAGGAATGTATTTCATATTATCCTTGAGACGGAATGTTGCAGTATCCTTCCCAACCCTTAATGTTAACGAACCATTTGGAACATTAATGTTAATGCCGGCTGTCGCCATAAATGGCCGGCCTAAGAGAAGGGTAGAATATGTCTCTTGAGTATCCATTACTACATAATCAGCGAAAAATCGGAAAGGGCCACAACAAGTGATTACATCCTTGATTATTCCTCTAGGTTCTTTTAGAGTTCTGTCGGCGAACAATACATGCATGCTAGCCGGTTGTAATTCACCTAGGTTCAATTTCTTATATAAACACATAGGCATGACATTGATAGACGCACCTAGATCAACCAAACTACGCTCAATTTCAATGCCATTAATGATTAAAGGTAACGTAAAAGGACCAGGATCAGAGCACTTAGCTGGGATAGGTATGGGTGGTGATTGAGAGACGATGGCCGAACACTCTCCCGTAGAGAGAACGGATAGTGCTCCCTTCTTCTTCTCCAGGCTGTTCTGCTCATTGCTCCTGGTTGTGATGACTTTAGCATGCTCGTTCTTCATGGAAGAGTTGTTTTGAGACGGCGCCTGATTGAAGAGAGGAAGGTTGGCTAACAAGCTAGCAACTTTATTTATCATGCTCTCTATTCTCTGTCCTTGTGCGATCTGTCCTTGGTTAAAAGCTTCTTGGGCTTTAAGCTTCTCTTCGTAATCATTAAGCCGTGCTGCAATCAGATCAAACTTCTGGGCTAGTTTCCTCTCGCACATGTCTTCAGACGTAAAATTCTGAGGATGTTGTGCACTGGTGAATCTGGGAGGATCTTGATAACTATTGTCCCAGTGTTGATTCTGACTCTGGTAGAGCCCCAAGTTGTGAGGAGAACGCTCAAGGAAGCTTCCCTGTTGTTGAGGAGGTGTCCTAACTGATGGTAGTCGGGGTAGCCTCTTTGATCCTTGGTGAAGCCTTGATCAATGAAATTAATTTCCTCTCTGGACCAGTTATTAGCTGTTCCGAAGATCTCTTCCATGTGTTTCTACACCTCGATCTTGATCTGCTCTTCACAACTCGGTTGGCTCTTGACTGCTCCAAACTGTCTCTCCCTATTTCTGGACTTAAATGCGCAGTCCGCAAAGTGAAGTAGAGCAGCTTCTGGTTCAAGTGTTGTGCAGTTGCCCTTAGCTAAAATGTTGACCCATTCAGCCGTTTCCTCATTCATACCTTGGGCAAAGATTTCGGCTAGCTGACTCTAGTTGAATCCAAGATGAGGGCATTCAGAGAGAAGCTCTTGGAATTCGTTCCAAGCATCGTATAAGCTTACTCCTTCCTTCTGAGAGAATCTAGCGATGCTATCCTTATAAAATGTCGTTCTTGAAAGGGGATAGTATTCCTCTATGAAGTCATGAGCTAGATTATCCCAGTCAGTGTAGTAGCCAGGTGGTTTCGAGCCGAGCCATATCTTGGCATTCCCTTTAAGAGAGAATGGGAATACTCGCAAGCAAAGATTGTTCTTACCGAGATTCCCGCTCTTAAACGTCTCGCACATGTCTAGGAAGTTCGCCAAATGTGTGCAGGGGTTTTCTTGCGGCTTCCCTTCGAAATGAAGATTCTTAGAGACCATGTTCAGGAAGGAAATTGTGATCTCATAGTCAGGGTCGTCATTGTTGTGCGGCACGACGACGCTAGCTCGAAAGTTAGTCGCAATTGGTCTACAGTAATCCGCCATGGTGCGTTGAGCAGCTAGTACGGGAGGAGAAGGTGGTGGTGAATCTGAAGTAGTGGATGGGGTGGATGAAGATGAGGAGTTCTCCTTCAACTCCTCAATCTTATTAGGGATAGGTGGTGTAGGCGGAATGATTATGACTTGCTTCTGAGCTCGCGGTTTTTTCGGCGGAGTAGAATTACCCGGCTTAAACTGAGAATGAGCGATCGAGCGGTTCATAAACCTGTAGAACAACCTACAAGCAACAAAAGCAAACATACCGGCGTAAAATTGAAGTGGGTGGAAAAAATGGAAGATGGAAAGTAGAAGAATAAATTGCCAGTTCTTCTTTCAAACAATCAAAAGAAGTCCCCGGCAACGGCGCCAATTTGGTGAACCTGTCGTTGAAGATTCACACAAATAAACTAACAAAGCTAACAAGCTAGGGTAGATCGTATTCCACGGGCCTTCTGTGATTGACTACTCCAAAAACTAGCAAAATACTCGAATGTAAGCACTTCGTGCGTGGTGTGAGTTCCACAACTTCTAATTCTAAGAAATGCAGAGAAAATTAAAAATTAATCTAAAGCAGATTGGAAATTAGGGTTGAAAACAAGGATGACAGACGAACTTAGACTTTGAATCCCCCTTCGTTCCCCAGAGCATTGGCAATCAATAGATCAGCGGATTTCGATTCTCATTCAATCAATCACTAAGACACCACCATAACTCCTTACCCTTAGGTTTAATCCGGCGAACGTTGCTCTATCCGTTCTAACTACCAAGATTAATTAGCCGCCTGGGTACGGTCGCCTCTCGCAATGACTTAATTAACTAGTGCAATTACTAACGATTTATGAGTTACTCTTACAGTGGATTAACCCTAACCGGTTCCTACGAAAGGCACGCTCAAATTATAAGGTTAATTGTTCAATTCGATGTTCTAAAGTAAGGCGAGCGTTCGCTTCTATCCTTAGCTTAACGAGAATCTAATCTAGGTGATCAATCCAGACAAGAAACATGAACAATGAAAGAACAAATCAAACATGAAAGAGAACTGATTGAATTTCGAATCTAATCACCGCCGATCCGTGACCGCTTTAAAGCCCTAGGTCACTTAGGGTTCATCTAGTCTAAGCTCTAACGAGTTTAGCTACTCATGTTTATCACAAAAGAATCTAAGACAAAGAAAGAGTTCATCATCTAGAGGAAGAACAGAAAAGAATCTGAAAAACCTAATTTAGACGACTCTGACAGACTTCGATCTTCGTAAACTACACTCCTAGCTCTGATTCTCCGAGGTGGAAGGGATGGTGTCACGATCTCTTTCCGGCTCTTCGAACTCTAACTCTTCCTCCAGAACTTCAGAGAATTCTTCGAATTCTGATTACGAAAAGTATATTATGATGTCTTCTTTTTTGGGTCGCCGGTTAAGTATTTATACTTAACCCTAGATTGGCCGGATTTGCCTGATATTTTCGCCGAAAATAACAAGGTATTTTGCCAAAAATCCTAGTGTAAATGGATGGCCCTTCGGTTGCATCTTCCTGTGATTTTCGTTTCGGTTCGAAAACTTAACAGTTTCGCCGAAAACTCCTTCAGCCGGACATCAGTTGATTTGTGCAGATATTTTCGCCGAAAATTTTAGTGTATTTTCGGCGAAAATTCCTTTGTAACCGGGCAGGAATTTTCTAAACTTGATTGGCTCCTTTGATCGATTCCGGTGCAATCCCTCGAGGTTCCAATGCCTTAGACATGAACTTGGCTACTTTATTTGACGGCAAAAACCTGTGCTAACATAAAAACACTAGAAAACCATCAAATAGACCCAAAACGGGCCAAGGTAACACAAATGGCACGAGATAGGGCAATCGATTGAATATTCGTTATTCTACCCTAAAAAACCATGTCTTAAGCAAAGAAATGTCGCTTAAATGAGGCTGATTGATGCTGCAGTTTTAGCGGTATCAAATAACTAACCTACCGAAGTAGACTAGATCGTATTCCACAGGGTTTCTTCTAACTGACTACTCAAAGAAGCTGGCAATTTGTTCAGGTTTAAACACTTCGTGCGTGGTGTGAGTTCCACGACTTCTAGACTAAGATGCAGGACAATTAAAATGAAATTAAAAGACAGAATGATTGGTTGATTTAAACGGACGACAGACAAGCCTAGATTTCGAATCCCCCTTAGATCACCAGGCAATCAACAGATCAGCGGATTTCAATTCTCATTCAATCAATTTCTAAACACCACCATAACTCCCGACCCTTAGGTTTAAGACCGGCGAACGTTCGCTCTATCCGTTCTAACTACCAAGATTAATTAGTCGCCCGGGTACGGTCGCCTCTCGCAACGACTTAACTTAACTGGTGCAATTACTAATGATTTATGAGTTACTCTTGCAGTGGATTAACCCTAATCGGTTCCTACGAAAGGCACACTCCAATTATAAGGTTAACTGGTTGAATTGATGTTCTAAAGTGAGGCGAGCGTTCGCTTCTATCCTCAGCTTAACAAGAATCTAAGCTAGGTGATCAGGAAAGACAAGTTTTAATGTTTAAAGCAGAGAAGCTGTCTGGCGACAAACCCTAATTCAACACAAACCTATCTAGGCGATCAATCAGAAAAGAATCATAAACAATCAAGAACAAAACAACCATGCAAAGAGAAACTGATTGAACTTTGAATCTAATCACCGCCGATCCGTGACCGCTTTAAAGCTCTGGGTCACTTAGGGTTCATCTAATCTAGGCTCTACGAGTTCAGCTACTCATATCAGGAACAAGAGAATCGAAAACAAACAAGGAGTACATCTCAGGTAGGAAGAACAGAGAAGAACTGTAAAACCTAATTTGACTGAAGCTTCAATCTCCGGTAATCTTCAATCCAAGCTCCGAGTCTCCAAGGTGGAAGGATGGCGTCACGATCTCTCCATGATTCTTTGAACTCTCTAAACTCTTCGCTCCAGAACTTCAGAGAATTCTTCGAATTCTGATTACGAAAAGTATATTATGATGTATATTATGTTGTTGGGCCGCCGGTTAAGTATTTATACTTAACCCTAGTCCAGCCGGATTTGCCTGATATTTTCGCCGAAAATAACAAAAAT
This sequence comes from Linum lewisii, assembly GCA_034768395.1. Classification (NCBI taxonomy): domain Eukaryota; kingdom Viridiplantae; phylum Streptophyta; class Magnoliopsida; order Malpighiales; family Linaceae; genus Linum; species Linum lewisii. The sequence goes on from CM068304.1 coordinate 24,969,098, forward strand.
AGCCAATAAATGGACAATGTATGCACTAGGAGCCCAGAATCACAAAGTTACGACAAATGCACCAAATACTCATCAAAATGGCATCAAAGGGTATGAAATGTTGCTTAAATGGGGCTTATAATCACGTCAAATCGAGTGTCATCAAAATACCCCACACTTAAGCTTTTGCTTGTCCTCAAGTAAACTGAACTAGAAGACACTCAAATTCACAAATGACACAAGATTAAACTGAGATTCAATTCTAACGATTTGATTTAGACTGTTCCACGTAGAAAAAGTGACCTACACATGCAAGAACATCAACCAAACAAGTTTTCGATCTCACTAATTTCTGCACACTTCAAGTAGTAGTTTTAACAAAGCTCGTTTCTTGGCAAAACAATTAATCATAATTAACTGACTACGATAACACCAATTCTAATAAAAAAGACTTTAAGCTCTAGCCATGAAGTGGATGCGGAGGTAGGAAAAGTGACGTGGCTATCGACTCGACTTCATCCTCCTCTAGATCTGTACGTTATATGTTTTAGCTAGGACCGATTTAAACAACAATTTATTTCAAGTTTCAACTTCTTCCTTCAATTTATTTACTGCATACTAGTGCTCGATACCAAACACTTCACTTAGGTGTTGGACCTGCCTAGCTCACAGTATTTGTGCATATGCTAGTGCTCAACCCGAACACTTCACTTAGGTGTCTGGCTTGCCTAGCTTTATTTTCGGCACTTTAAAGAACTTAACATTGATTTGCACAACTTAATTACTTGATTTAACCATTTAGTCATTTGATCCTAGCTAGTTATAACTTTTTACACAAGATTTCGAATTGGATTTTCGTCTAATCTCAAGCCACAATCACAGGTGAACAAATATGGAGTGAAAAACATGGAGAAGCTAGCATTTATCATCTTAGAACGGTGTTATCGAGCTTTGTTATTAACAAATCAATCAATTCAATTAATTCAAGTTTCAACTACCGAAGTGATTTCTGATCTGTTCTGACCTAGACTCATTTAATATCAGTTTCGACACGTTTTTACAGGTTCTAAGTGGAACAGTCTAGACGTCATTGTTCAAAATTGAAGTCAATTTAACATCAAAAGTCAAGAATTGAGCAATTCTATGCTAGAGAAATTTCAAATTTGAACCACAGAATCATAGATAGCAAGCAAGATCATGCATAATCCTAGACTCCTACCCCACACTTAAACGATTCTGTGTCCTCACAGAACTAATCTAGAGTAGATACGAAGAACCTGGAAGGTGATGGTCGGTGTAGCTGATGAGCACGAAGAGTCCGGAGTGGAGCGGAGTATCTACTCAAAGTTCCTAAAAAAACAAAAACAACAAAAAGATCAAAAGGATACCGGGACAAGTGCCCCGGATCCACACATAATAAAAGTCGAACAAAGACGGTTAGGGGAATTTTGAAAATATTTTGACTCTTTTTTTGAAAAGGTTTTCAAAAATTTTCTGACCCAACTAAAGTTTTCGCCGAAAACTGGTCTTAAGCAAAGAAATGTCGCTTAAATGAGGCTGATAATCACGTCAAATCGAGTGTCATCAAATACCCCACACTTAAGCTTTTGCTTGTCCTCAAGCAAATTGAATAGAAACGCTCATGTTCATAAATGATAAGATCGATTAAATTGGAGCTCAATCAAACACAATGAATTATTAGACAGCTAATTCCTAGAACAAGAAACCTGACATGTATACAGATCAGCCAAACAACCTGGTCTCACTAGTAAACTGCACACAACAAGTAATTAGCAACCAATTATGCACGAAGTTGACCTGACCGACCAGACTCCTCACACAGGAAATATTTAGTAAAATGGTGAACTCTCGCTCTCTGTGTTTAAGGACGTGTTTCTGCTCTCGATCATTTTTTGTTACTGAATTCTGTCATAGGTTTGCAATTCGACCACATCTCCACCACTGTGACAACACGAGTATCTAGTCAAGAAGGACTTCCCTGCTAGGACCGTAATGAATTCTACATTACTTGGGTTTATGATGCGATGGATGATGGGAATGTATGATGATGGCTTTGTGCGGTGTAGCTTTCGACTAACTTCCCTCGAATCTAATCTATGGCTTCCTACCGTCTAACCAGACACAGGTGGAATAATGAACGCTCGTCCTATGATACCCTCAAGCAACCTAGCACTTATTCTTTTTCTTTACACGATTTTTTTTCTTTTCTTTTCTTTTCAACTTTTCTTTTGACTTCGTTCTTCCATTTGTAGGGAGAAGAACGTTTATTGAACTAAAACTTTGAAACTTTTTTGATTTTTCTTTTCTTCATTCTTTTTCGAAATTTGCTTCTTTTCTTACTTGAATTTTTTTTTCTTTTGTGCCGATTCTTTCTTTTAGTTGCTAGAGGGGTTTACACGTCTGGACATATTAGCTAAGACCACCTGTTTAATGGCTATAGGCAGGTTACCACAAACCGACTTCCGGTAGGTCAATCTAGAACTACAACCACATGGGATCAACGGGGAATGAAAGAAATGGGAAATGGTTGTAATGTATTATCGAACCGAAAGAACAGGCAAGCTCAAGGGTCTAAACCTAATGGATTTTATCGTTGGGTAGGCTATCTGGCTTAGTAGCTGAATCTAGGTGCCCCTATCCTTCTAGAACTCGTGTCATCGTGTGGTCTCAAGTAGGTCTTATGCAAATTCTAACTCATTCAAGTAAACAGAAAACCACTCAAAAAGAATTAAAATTGCAAGTTACGTGCAATGGATCAAAAGCTCACAGTTGGTTTGCTAGTCGGGTTCGGTCATTTTCATGCAATCAAGGCTACAAACTACAAGTGTGATTTTAAAATTCTGTTCTAACCAGGCAATTTAGCATCAAAGTATACAGGTTGGTTCTCAAGTTATAGGTTAAGCAGTCTAAGCATCATTATGAAAGTTTGAACAACAACTTAACATCAAAAATCAAGAACTGAGCCATTCTAATGCTAGAGAGACCGGAATGGAATCCGAGGCACATAGAAAACACAATCAAGGGCAATCAGTTCATGCAAGGTTCTCTAGCATCCTACCCCACACTTAAACCGTTCTGTGTCCTCACAGGACTAAACTAGAGTAGAGATATACGAAGAACCTGGAATGAGATGGTCGGTGTAGTGGCTGAGCACGGATAGCCCGGAGCGGAGCGGAGTAGCTACTCGAATTCCTCTCGTCAGTGCGGAGCATGTGCTGCTGGTACCCGACACGGCCATGGAAAGCCGGTGGAGGGCCCTGGACGGTGGGTGTGAGAGCCGGTGTCAAGTTGCTCCTTGGTCCTGCGCTCATGAATGACATTCCTAAGACCAGAAACGAAACCAGATTAATTAACTAATAACCCACCCCACACTTAGTCGAAAAACTCAATTTCACAAAGAAATGAGGAAAACCGAGTGGGGGTAAGCAAAGTAAGTAACCGGTAATCACAATAAATCACAATGTATGCATATGTCTAGTCGGAACGTTCATAACATAGTTAGGGATCAGAAGTCAAACCGACATTCAAAAAGTCAACATCATAGCACATTGAACCCTAATCATGGCAAGACTATCTCAAAGCGGGAAACGACGGTATAACATAAACTCAGATGGCAAGCACAGATATATGAACGTGAATGAACACTTATGACAGCCAAACAAGCATAGAAAATTCAAGGTCAAACCGACACTTCACAAAAGTCAACACCGCAAAGAATTTATCTTTAAGCATAGCAACACACGATCAAATGGTTTCAAAAATTAAGAAGAGATGAGAGAGAGATTGAATCCGGATTTTAATAGAGAATTTTGTTGATTTTCCAAGGAATTTTCGGCGAAAATAATAGGGAGTTTTCGCCGAAAATTTACGTTCAAATGCACTGCCAGTTTTCAAAGATAATTTCGCCGAAAACACATTGAATTTCTCGGCCGAAAATATGAAACAGGGAAATTCAGTGAAAATTGAAAAGGTGATTTCGCCGAAAATAGGGGTTCATTTCGCCGAAAATTTTGAACTGCTCGGGTGAAAATATTTTCGCAAATCCGGCAAACTTCAGAAAATCACAGTGAAATCCACAAAAATCGGAACGACCTCAATCAACTTGCGACTGAGACTACGACATGCAGACTACACACAAAAATAAGAAAACAAACAAACTGACACTTTTGGCTCCCCCAAACCGACTCTAAAACACTAAGGTTGACGAAAATAAAAAACGGACTCCAGCCGTGGGTTGCCTCCCACGAAGCGCTCTTTTATTAACGTCCTTGAGCTGGACGATACCTGGATGGTGTTAGGAGACATCCCAACTCAGGATTTCTCTTAGGCCGAGCCGGAGTTCATGAAATATGGCTTTGGGGATTCTCCGGCAAGTGTGAACTTCTTCCCGTTTGCGTGAATTAACTTGATCCGTCCATCAGGAAGGTGACCAGAATTTTTATAAGGCCCGAACAGTTCTTTCGAAGAAGCGTGCTTCAGAGGATCATTCTTCTCCGGTGGCTCAGTAGACGGGGGCTGAGCAATCGGCTTCCAAACCGCCTTCGTCTTCTCTTTATTCTCCTCTTTATCTCGCCAGGATCTTTAACGTTTGGTGATTCATGAGGGGACGCCGTCGGATCCTCCTTCTTTCTCGGCATTTGTACCAGCAGCTCATTCTTCAGATTAGGGACCTGTCCAACACCTGACAAGACAATTTCTGCAGAAACTCTAGATTTTTCATTAGAACTAGAGTTGCCGAAGCCAACTCCACAGCTTCAACAGATAAACAATGCATCTCTTCTTTGACTGGGACTTGCATACCGTCCTTGAGGCGGAATGTCATGGTGTCCTTGCCGACCCTTAATGTCAACGAGCCATTCGGGACATTAATGTTAATGCCGGCTGTTGCCATGAACGGTCGGCCTAGGAGAAGAGTGACATCTTCCTCTCGAGTATCCATGACAACAAAGTCAGTCAGAATAGTAAAAGGACCACAACGGACAACCACGTCTTCTATCAATCCCCCAGGCAGTTTAACAGATCTGTCGGCAAACACTAAATGCATGCTAATTGGTTTCAACTCTCCTAGGTTTAATTTCTCAAACAGGCATGTAGGCATAACATTGATAGAAGCACCTAGATCAATTACACTACGATCATTCTTCACATCATTAATAATGCAAGGCAAAGTAAAAGCACCGGGATCTCGACACTTAGCTGGGGGTGGTGTGGGTGTCGCATGGCCCTGGATATCAGAGCATTTTTCCTCGAGGGGTACGGAGGACAACTCTCCCTTCTTCTTGTTTTTCGCAGGATCCTTTGTGATTTTGTCAGCCTCCGGTATCACTTGGATAGCATCAGTAACTGGTGTATTCATATTCGTGTTCTTCAAGTATCCATGCCACTTTCTGTACCGGGTATCATGATCTTTCTCCTTTGATTGCGCGGCCTTAGGAAACGGAATCCGAGGCTGATATGGAGGGAGAGGTGGCGCAGGTGCTGTCTTTGTCAGGGAAGGCGGGGCAGTCACCTCCTCTTCTTCTTCTCTATCCTCCCCCTCGATCTTTGGCTTGTCAATGGCTATAGCTTTGGGGATTATGGCTGGTTCAGGAGCTACAGTATCAGCTGATTGCTTGTCGCTTCTTATGGAGACGGCCTTGACGTGCTCCCTCCTAATGGTAGAGTCGACTTGAACCGAGGATCGATTAAGGAGGGGGCTACTAGTTATCAAGCTAACCATGTTATTAATCATGCTCTCCATTCGTTGACCTTGAGCTTCATGTTCTTGATTTATGCGGCTTGAAGCTTGAATTTCTCCTCATAGTTATCGAGCCTTGCCATGATCAGGTCGAGCTTCTTGTCTACCTCGATATCCCTTGTGTTCCCTGATGTAGATCTCTGAGGTTGATCTTGATAACTATCGCTCAAGTACTGATTCTGACTCTGGTTGAAACCGAAGTTGTAAGGAGGGCGCTCTTGGAAACTTCCTTGTTGTTGAGGAGGTTGTCTGAACTGACGATAGTCGGGGTAGCCCTGTTGACTGTTGGTGAAGCCTTCATCAATAAAGTTCACTTCCTCTGAAGACCAGTTACCGAAAATCTTCTTCATTTCTTTCTGCACTGCAATCTTGATCTGATCTTCAGGCTTGGTTGGCTCTTAGCTGCTCCAAACTGTCTCTCCCAGCTTCTCGACTTAGATGCGCAGTTTGCAAAGTGAAGAAGAGCAACTTCCGGTGCGAGTGCGGTGTAATCTCCATCAGCTAAGGAGTTAACCCATTCAGATGACTCTTCGTTCATACCCCAAGCAAATGTCTCTGCTAGCTGCCTCTGAGTGAAACCATGATGAGGGCAGCTGTGGAGGAGTTCCTGGAATTCGTTCCAAGCATCATGTAAACTTACTCCTTCTCTCTGTCTGAACCTCGAGATGTTTTTCCTATAAGCAGTTGTTCTGGAAGGAGGGAAGTATTCCTCTATGAATTCCTGAGCAAGAGTCTCCCAGTCAGTGTAGTAGCCAGGTGGTTTGCCAGTGAGCCACCTCTTAGCTGCACCTTTCAGAGAGAACGGGAAAGCTCTCAAGCAAAGTGTGTTCTTGTCGAGATTCCCATTCTTGAAAGTGCTGCAGAGATCAAGGAAATCCGCCAGATGCGTGCACGGGTTGTCTAATGGCCTGCCTTCAAATTGTAAATCCCTAGAGATCATTTCCAGGAAGGGGATCTTGATCTCATAGTCGGGACCGTCTTCATTGCGCGGCACAAAGATGGAAGAACGAACACTAGTAGCACTTGGCTTATTGTAATCCGCAAGATTCTTTTGAGCAGCCATCGCGGTAGGGAAGATGGAACGGAAATGATTCGATTATGTACCTGCTATGATCTGCAAGGGACAAAAACAAGCACAACCGGTGTAAAATTGAAGTGTGATGGGAAATGAAAGATGGAAAGTAAAAGAATAAAATGCCAACTCTTCTTTCAAACAATATAGAAGAGTCCCCGGCAACGGCGCCAATTTGATGCTGCAGTTTTAGCTGTATCAAATAACTAACCTACCGAAGTAGACTAGATCGTATTCCACAGGGTTTCTTCTAACTGACTACTCAAAGAAGCTGGCAATTTATTCAGGTTTAAACACTTCGTGCGTGGTGTGAGTTCCACGACTTCTAGACTAAGATGCAGGACAATTAAAATGAAATTAAAAGACAGAATGATTGGTTGATTTAAACGGACGACAGACAAGCCTAGATTTCGAATCCCCCTTAGATCACCAGAGCATTGGCAATCAACAGATCAGCGGATTTCAATTCTCATTCATTCAATTTCTAAACACCACCATATATCCTGACCCTTAGGTTTAAGACCGGCGAACGTTCGCTCTATCCGTTCTAACTACCAAGATTAATTAGTCGCCCGGGTACGGTCGCCTCTCGCAACGACTTAACTTAACTGGTGCAATTACTAATGATTTATGAGTTACTCTTGCAGTGGATTAACCCTAATCGGTTCCTACGAAAGGCACACTCCAATTATAAGGTTAACTGGTTGAATTGATGTTCTAAAGTGAGGCGAGCGTTCGCTTCTATCCTCAGCTTAACAAGAATCTAAGCTAGGTGATCAGGAAAGACAAGTTCTAATGTTTAAAGCAGAGAAGCTGTCTGGCGACAAACCCTAATTCAACACAAATCTAATCTAGGCGATCAATCAGAAAAGAATCATAAACAATCAAGAACAAAACAACCATGCAAAGAGAAACTGATTGAACTTTGAATCTAATCACCGCCGATCCGTGACCGCTTTAAAGCCTTGGGTCACTTAGGGTTCATCTAATCTAGGCTCTACGAGTTCAGCTACTCATATCAGGAACAAGAGAATCGAAAACAAACAAGGAGTACATCTCAGGTAGGAAGAACAGAGAAGAACTGTAAAACCTAATTTGACGAATCCGTGAAGCTTCAATCTCTGGTAATCTTCAATCCAAGCTCCGAGTCTCCAAGGTGGAAGGATGGCGTCACGATCTCTCCACGATTCTTTGAACTCTCTAAACTCTTCACTCCAGAACTTCAGAGAATTCTTCGAATTCTGATTACGAAAAGTATATTATGATGTATATTATGTTGTTGGGCCGCCGGTTAAGTATTTATACTTAACCCTAGTCCAGCCGGATTTGCCTGATATTTTCGCCGAAAATAACAAGGTATTTTCGCCGAAAATCCTAGTGTAAATGGATGGCCCTTCGGTTGAATTCTCTGTAATTTTCATTTCGGTTCAAAAACTCAACGGTTTCGCCGAAAACTCCTTCAGCCGGACATCAGTTGATTTGTGCTGATATTTTCGCCGAAAATACTAGGGTATTTTCGGCGAAAATTCCTTTGTAAATCGGGCAGGAATTTTCTGAACATGATTGGCTCCTTTGATCGATTTTGGTGCAATCCCTCGAGGTTCCAACGCCTTAGACATGACCTTGGCTACTTTATTTGACGGCAAAAAACTGTGCTAACATAAAAACACTAGAAAACCATCAAATAGACCCGAAACGGGCCAAGGTAACACAAATGGCACGAGATAGGGCAATCGATGGAATATTCGTTATTCTACCCTAAAAACATGTCTTAAGCAAAGAAATGTCGTTTAAATGAGGCTGATAATCACGTCAAATCGAGTGTCATCACTGATAATCACGTCAAATTGAGTGTCATCAGGTACACACATCTGGCAGGACATGACCAAGTGGGATTCACTAATAAGGATGTTCACAATCAATTATACAGAGAAAGCACTTCCAAGGATATTGACCACGATGTCAAAGCAGCACTTTCCTGCCTTGACAAAAATAAATTGAAGGATGCTAAATTTATCATGAAGTATACTAAAGACGATGAAGGTAGACTAGAGAATATATTTTGGACGAACAATATGAGTATTACTGACTACACATCTTTAGGCGAGGTACTGGCATTTGACACGACATATAAAAAAAAAGCTTACAACATGCCATTGGTTGTATTTTCAGGTATGAAATTTGTGTTTAAGTGTGATGGTAAAGCGATTATAAATTTTTTAATTAATATTATTGTTGATTGCATACGTGCAGGGGTAAATCATCACTTCTCAACCTGTATATTTGGAAGCGCACTACTAAGGAATGAGACTAAGACAAATTATGTATGGGTGCTAGAGAGATTGTGTGAAGCAATGGGTGGTAAGAAACCTCATTCGGTCATCACGAATGGAGACAAGTCAATGAAAAATGCCATCATCAAAGTGTTTCCAGATGTAACCCGTCGCCTCTGTTTATGGCACATTAACAAGAATGTCGGGGAACTTGTGAAGAAGTCACAATATGCGGCCAAGTTTATTAGGGGATTTTTTGATATTGTGAAGGCTAATTTGACGGAGACAAAATTTGAGCAACAGTGGTCACAACTCGTGGAATCTTGTGATTTACAACACACCAACTGGATTATGAAGGACTTATACGAGAGTCGTGAGAATTGGGCGCATGCATACTTACGAACCAAGTTCTTCGCAGGATTGACGACATCTAGATGTGAATGGTTCAATTCACAACTTGCAAAGTACGTGGAGCGTAAACACAAATTGAAGAAATTTTTTCTGAACTACGATCGTTGGTTAGAAGAATTGAAGGAAAAGGGGATTAAACTAGATTTCAAATCTAATTATGGTATGCCAGATTTGAGATCAGGAGCTTTGAAAGTGCTGACAAAGAGTGTTGCTAAAATATTCACGAATGAGGTATTCATAAAGGTCAAAGAAGAGATCGAGAAGTCGAGTGAGTGCATCAAAGATAAATGTATGAAAACTACAGAGCATCACAAGTACGCGATCAGTATGTATGGAGATTCCGAAGATGTACTTGTTGAAGTCACTTATGATCACACAACGCAAATGGTTAATGCAGTTGTTCGAAGTTTGAGTACATGGGATTGCCATGTTGTCACATAATGTTCGTACTGAAAGAAGAGAAAATCCAAGAATTTCCAAGCACCCTCGTAAAGAAAAGGTGGACAAAGAATCCAAAAGCTCCGGAGTGTTGGGACCAAACAGTGAGGATTATGGATGAAAAATAATTATACACCATCAGGTATGGTATTCTACAACAAGATGCTTTCGCAATATGTCATTATGGTGCAATGACGACATAGTCTTTCATTGATGCTCGCTTGATAATGAAACCATTGTCTGATGATCTCATAAAGAAGAATGAGGGCAATGTTCAAAAAAATAAGAGTCAAACTAACCCAAAATTTGATAGTGTAAAAAACCCTTTACAAGCTAAATCAAAGGGTTCGGGTAAGAAATGGCCTCGAGGGAAACCAATAATTTGTGGTAGATGTGGTGGTAAGGGTCACACAAGAACCACATGCAAAGTGGTCTTGACTAAGAGTAATGCCCAAGCTAATATTGAAGAAGTGATGTTAATAACATTGATGAAGGGGGTGCGGTTAATGACATTGAGATGATCGATGACAACACAATTGATATCAATGATGACGATGAAACTAGCGAGGAGGGAAATGATGATGATGGTTTTGATTACAATTCTCCGAGTGACTTTGAGGAGCAGGTACACTATAACGTATTACCTCGGGTTCAATATTATTTAGATTCTTATTTTCTATTTTACTTTTAAAACATAATACAAAATTAATGCAGGATGAATCAAATCTACAAAGAAGTTCTCGACTAAAGAAAAAAGTAAAGGCCCAATGAGAGGCTACTCGTCTCGTTCCATGTCACAGTTCATCTCAGCTTTGCCGTTCAGATTCAACTTGATACTTATGATCAAAGTAGTTTTGATACTTTTTGCCCAAAATTAAGATGAATTTATTATGTTTGTTGATTTGTATTTCTTCCCTTAATAATATTTTTGATAATTTGGAACAAATGTGTAATTTGATAATGTTTAGTACGAAGGATAGAATCTCTCCCGCACACTCTCTAGGCAGCCTCTAAATAAGCAAAAATACCAATCACTAATAAAACCCTAGAGCCTGCGACAGACACCAAATGTTCCAAGCATGATGGTCTCTAAACTCATACACCTAGAGAGATCTAGAAAATGCTTTAGTTTCCGACACTGACTGAGGTTGATGAATTTCAAGTCCTTATTCCTGAGCTGCTCTGCCCAGCTTGTTTCGTGGCCAGTTCAGCTTCAGATTAATACCAAAATGCAAACACTGTGTCCATACTGGTTTAACATGCAAGGTTTGCACATTAGCTAACTTGGGATGGTGGTAAAATTTGGGCATACTCAATATCACTGAACATACAGAAAGGTAATGGATCACCTTCAACCAGAAAATAGTAGCTGCGTAAGTAACTCCATATGAGGGGAACAACTCTTCATCCATAAACCTCTGTAATCTCTCTCTAATGGTCACCCATAAGGCTACAAGAGCCCCATCTGAATGCACAAGTTGTTTAATGGGAAGGCTGAACAAATAGGGGTTTAGCAAAGTTGGGTACCTGAACTTAGAATAGTGAGCATAAGCAGGCTAGTTAACAAGTCAGAAAGGAATCAAAAATCATTTGAAGTAAAAATGACACAATTACGAACATTAGTTTCTGATGGGCACTTCCATTTTCCCATGGTGGATCAATTAGTATAAGATTGAAGCCACTGCTCAAGTCAGCTGCACAGAGGAGCAAAACAATTAAAGACCTTGTGTAAAACTTGTAGCTTCAGTTAGCAAATACAGAAACAAGGAAGGTATCAAGATGATAACCAAATCCCAAACCATGAAGCATAATTTTGCCAATATTTGACAGTCTCTAGGGATGTTTTACCGGTGTGAAACTTGCTGAGTTGCTTGAGGGAAAGGAGGGTGTGATTAGCCTGATCGATGATGTCAGTGCGGACCAGCTAGTGACCCACCCAATTAAAGGGTGTAATAATGATAGAGCGTGCTGATGATGCTGATCTAAGCAGTGAGCAAGCTTTAGCAGACACAAATTTTGACTATGGTGACAAAAAGGTTGAGGAAGAAGAGCAACAAACCTTGCTGATGTTGAGTACAGAGATGAGCTGAGCTTGAGAGTCAATGGAGTTAAAGTGATCAACTTGGTCAGTAACGTGCATCACTGTTGCAGTTGCCAGAAATAATGGACGATATCTGACAGATCTTGCATCTGGAAAAAGCCACAAAATCCTTCTTTCTCAACATATGAACAAAATTTGAAAACAGAATGAAGACCAAGAACCCTTTTTCCTCCTTTCTTACCAGATAACAGGCAGAGAAGAAGACGATGGCATCTGGAGAGAAAATCCCAATGAGCATTACCCTTTAACCTCATCCTCTCCACGATGTGATCCATGAACGAGATTGGAGTTACAGGATGCATCCTCCATCCCAGCTCTGATAGAATCTGAAGCTCCACTCTCTGGATCGTCTTCGCTTCAAACAAGTACCTCGTCTCATCAATCTGTATGAAAAAAGCCAATTAAGAGTTAATTAAGGATTAGTACTAAGAGAAACAAACAGAAGGACACAAAAAAAAACAAGTGAAGCTGTCTTTAAGGCATTTCGTCGAACAACTGGAGGTCAAGAAGAAGAGGGACATCAGTTTCTTCAACTTTCGCAGCCAAAGAGAGGCAACCAACGACGACGAGCTGGATCGTCCAAGGCTTCTCGTAGCAAGGACCGGCGATGAACCGGACGAGGTAATTGATAGCCAAAACTGGGTCAAGGTTGAAAATCCATAGTGGTTGTTCACCTTAACAATCCACTCCACCGCTCGCCGGCGAGCGGCGGGATTTCTCGACGTCGTTTTCAACTCCACGCCCCGTTCCTTGTCAAACAAAGAACATATCTCTTCATCGTCGTCGTCGTCTTGAAATGATAAGCGGTCGGAGGGTGTGATTAGCCTGATCGATGATGTCAGTACGGTAATCCTCATCGTCATCAGTTGGAGGCGGGGACGGTGTCGGAGGTAGAAGAGAGGAAATCTGGTCGGAGAAAATGATGAGTCGTAGAAGAGGATGAGAATGAAATTAAGTTATAAACCCTAGTTATAGACCTTACAGAATCCGAATTCATACCAAATCCTCCTGGATCTTCTTCTTCAAAGCTCCTAGATCCGCTTCCCTGTCTTCTCTCTTCTTCTTCTTCTTCTTGCTTTAAAAAATCCGCCTCCCTGCCTTTTCTCTTCTCCAGGATCAAGTCCTTTGTTGCTTGCTTCTCAGCTTCAATTACGATTTCAAGGAGGCGGGGACGGCGTCGGAGGTAGATGAGAAGAAATTTGGTCGGAGAAGAGGATGAGAAAGAAATTAGAATGAATATGTAAAATGGAGTTAGATGGGGTGTGCAGATGAATCTGTCAATTAACCTAGTTATAAACTCAATTGAAAATAAAAAATAGTTGTGGATTGAACAAAACTAATACAATATATTGAGTGATGAAATAATAAGTTACAATAAAATTGTAGACTATGTTGGATATACGGAATTTAATTATAAAATTAATTTTTATTTTTTACGGTTCAGATCTGTTCATTAAAACGGATGTTCTAGATTGATTCACAGATAGACGAGCTTAAATTTCGAATCCCCCTTAGATCACCAAGGCAACGGCAATCACAAGACCAACGGTTTTCAATTCTAATTCAATTGGTTTCTATACACCATCATAACTCCTGACCCTTAGATTTAAGACTAGAGAACGTTGGCTCTATCCGATCTAGCTACCAAGATTAATTAGTCGCCCGGGTACGGTCGCCCCTCGCGACGACTAAACTAACTGGTGGAATTACTATCGATTTATGAGTTACTCTTGCAATGGATTAACCCTAACTGGTTCCTACGAAAGGCACACTCCAATGAATAGGTTAATTGGTTGAATTGATGTTTTAAAGAGAGGCGAGCGTTCGCTTCTATCCTCAGCTTAACAAGAATCTAAACTAGGTGATCAAGGAAGACAAGTTTATGGGCCAAAGCAGGAAAGCTGTCTGGCGACTAACCCTAGCTTGCATAAACCTAATCTAGGCGACCAACTAGAAGCGAAACATAAACAATGAAGAACAAAACAACCATGCAAAGAGAAACTGATTGAACTTTGAATCTAATTACCGCCAATCCGTGACCGCTTTAAAGCCCTGGGTCACTTAGGGTTCATCTAATCTAAGCTCTACAAGTTCAGCTACTCATAACGATAACAGAAGAATCAAAGGCAACAAAGGAAATCATCATACAGAGGAAGAACATATAAGAACTAAAAAACCTAATTCTGACGACTTCGGCGAAGCTTCGATCTCCTGGATCTTCAACTTTAAGCTCCGAGCTCTTCGATATGGAAAGATGGCGTCACGATCTCCCCACGATTCTTTGAACTCTCTAAACTCTCTCTCGAACTTCTAGGTCTGGAACTTGTGTAAGTTCTATTATGAAAAGTGTATTATAAGGTATATCTGTTCTGGGCCGCCGGCTTAAGTATTTATACTTAACCCTAAACTGACGGATTTTGCCTGGACTTTTGGATTTTCGACTGCTTCTCCTGTGATTTTCGGACTTAGAGTTTTCGGCGAGAACTTTGAGTTTTTGCCGAAAACTTCTTCTTGCAAGCTCTGCCGATTCCTTCTGTACTTTTCGCCGAAAACCTGAGGAGTTTTCGCCGAAAATTGTAGTGTAAAATGGGGCAGGATTTCTGTTGACTTGATTAACTTCTTGGAATGGTTTCGGTACGGTTCCTCGAGGTTTCAATGCCTTAGACACGTCCTTGGCAACTTTATTTGATGGCAAAAACCTGTGCTATCATGAAAACACTAGAAAACCATCAAATAGACCCGAAACGGGCCAAAGTAACACAAATGGCACGAGATAGAGTAGTTGAGCGAATATTCGCTATTCTACCCTAAAACCATGTCTTAAGCAAGGAAATGTGCTTAAATGATGCTGATAATCACGTCAAATCGAGTGTCATCAAAATACCCCACACTTAAGCTTTTGTTTGTCCTCAAGTAAACTGAATAGAAGACGCTCACGTTCACAAATGAAAAGATCGATTAAATTGAAGTTCAACCATACACAATGAATTAATAGACAGATAATCCCTAGAACAAGAAACCTAACATGCATATTGATCAGCCAAACAACCTGGTCTCACTAAAAACTGCACACGACAAGAAGTAGTAACCAATTATGCACTAATTTGACCTGACCGACCAGACTCCTCACACAGGAAATATTTAGTCCAAGGAGGACTCTCGCTCTCTGTGTTTGGGGACGTATTTCTACTCTTAATCATTTTCTCTTACTGAATTCTGTCATAGGTTTGCAAATCGACCACATCTCCACCACTGTGACAACACGAGTAACTAGTCAAGAAGGACTTCCCTGCTTAGGACTGTAATGAATTCTACACTACAGGGGTTCATGATGAGATGGATGATGGGAATGTATGATGATGGCTTTGGTGTGGTGTAGCTTTCGACTAACTTCCCTCGAATCTAGCCTATGGCTTCCTACCGTCTAACCAGACACGGGTGGAATAGTATACGTCGTCCTATGATACCCTCAAGCAACCTAGCACTTTATTTTCTTTATACATGCATTTTTCTGAATTTTCTTTTGACTTTGTTCTTCCATATGTAGGGAGAAGAACGTTTATTGAACTGACTATACACTTGAAGACTTTTCTGAACTCTTGAACTGACTTCCGGTAGGCTAATCTAGGGGATCAACGGGGAATGAAAGAATGGGGAATGGCTGTAATGTATATCGAACCGAAAGAACAGGCCAAGATCAAGGGTTTAAACCTAATGGATTTAACGTTAGGTAGGCTATCTGGCTTAGTAGCTGAATCTAGGTGCCCCTATCATTCTAGAACTCGTGTCATCGTGTGGTCTCGAGTAGGTCTCATGCAAATTCTAACTCATTCAAGAGAACATAAAACCACTCAAAAAGAATTGAAATTACAAGTTACGTGCAATGGATCAAAAGCTCACATTTGGTTTTCTAGTCGGATTCGGTCATTTTCATGCAATCAAGGCGACAAACTACAAGTGTGATTTTTTAAAAATTCTGTTCTGACCAGGCAATTTAGCATCAAAGTATACACGTCGGTTCTCAGGTTCTAGGTTAAGCAGTCTAAGCATCATTATGACAGATTCAACAAAAACTTAACATAAAAAATCAAGAACCGAGCAATTCTAGTGCTAGAGGAACTGGAAAGGCACCACGGAACACTCAAAAACACAATTAAGGGCAATCAAGTTCATGCAAGGTTCTCTAGCATCCTACCCCACACTTAAACCGTTTTGTGTCCTCACAGGACTAAACCAGAAGAGAGAGATACGAAGAACCTGGAATGAGATGGTCGGTGTAGGGGATGAACACGGATAGCTCGGAGCGGAGCGGAGTAGATACTCGAGTTCCTACAAAACAAAAACAACAAAAGATCAAAAGGATATGGGACAAGTGTCCCGGATCCACACAGAATAAAAGTCGAACAAAGAAGGTTTAGGGGAATTTTGAAAAAATATTTTTTTTTCTTTTTTTCGAAAAGATTTTCGAAAATTTCTGACCTAGTTTTCGGCGAAAACTACTTTGAAAACCCACTGGAAAACAGACTCGAACAAACTAAAGTTTTCGCCAAAAACTGGTGAAGTTTTCGGCAAAATTCTGATCTGACACAGAAAATTAAAACAGACGAAAATAAAGGAAAATGACATTTTGGCTCCCCGAAACTGACTCGAACGACGAAAAAAATTGACTCAATAATTCAAAAACGGACTCCAGCCGTGGGTTGACTCCCACGAAGCGCTCTTGCTTAACGTCCTTGAGCCGGACGATACCGGGATGGCGATCAAGAAACATCCCAACTCAGGATTTCTCTTAGTCCCGGGTCGGAGTTCATGAAATATGGCTTTGGGGATCCTCCGGCAAGTGTGAACTTCTTCCCGTGTGCGTGAATTAGCTTGGTTCGTCCATCGGGAAGGTGATCAGCTTCCAAACCGCCTTCGTCTTCTCTTTATTCTCCTTCTTTATCTCGCCAGGATCTTTAACGTTTGGTGATTCATGAGGGGATGCCATCAGATCCTCCTTCTTTCTCGGCTTTTGTGCCGGCAGCTCATTCTTCAGATTAGGGACCTGTCCGACACCTGGCAAGCAAATTTCTAAAGAAACTCCAGATTTTTCATTAGAACTAGAGTTGACCGAAGCCAACTCCACAGCTTCAACAGATAAGCAATGCATCTCTTCTTTGACAGGGACTTGCATACCGTCCTTGAGGCGTAATGTCATGGTATCCTTGCCAACCCTTAATGTCAATGAGCCATTTGGGACATTAATGTTAATGCCGTCTGTTGCCATGAACGGTCGGCCTAGGAGAAGAGTTACATCTTCCTCTCGAGTATCCATGACAACAAAATCAGCCAGAATAGTAAAAGGACCACAACTGACAACCACGTCTTCTATTAATCCCCTAGGTAATTTAACAGATCTGTCGGCAAACACTAAATGCATGTTAATCGGTTTCAATTCTCCTAGGTTCAATTTCTCATACAAGCAGGTAGGCATGACATTAATGGAAGAACCTAGATCAATTAGACTACGATCAATTTTCACATCATTAATAGTGCAAGGCAAGGTAAAAGCACCGGGATCTCGACACTTAGCTGAGGGAGGTATGGGTGTCGTCTGGCTCTGGATAGCGGGGCATGCTTCCTCGAGGGAGACGGAAGACAACTCTTACTTCTTCTTGTTCTTCGCAAGATCCTTTGCGATTTTGTCAGCCTTCAGTATCACATGGATAGCATCAGTAACTGGTATCTTCATATTTGTGTTCTTCAAGTATCCATACCACTTTCTGTACCGGGTATCATGATCTTTCTCCATTGATTGCGTAGCCTTAGGAAACGGAATCCGAGGCAGATATGATGGAGGAGGTGGCGTAGGAGATGTCTTTGTCAGGGGAGGCGGGGCAGTCACCTCCTCCTCGATCTCTGGCTTGTCAATGGCTATAGCATCAGGAGCCAAGACCGGGTTGGGAACTGTAGGACTGGCTAATTGCTTGCCACTTCTTGTGGAGATGGCCTTGACGTGCTCCTTCCTAATGGTAGAGTCGTCTTGAACCGATGATTGATTAAGGAGGGGGCTACTAGTTAGCAAGCTAAACATGTTATTCACCATGCTCTCCACTCGTTGACCTCGAGCTTCATGTTCTTGATTTAAGACGGCTTGAGACTTGAATTTCTCCTCATAGTCATCGCGCCTTGCCATGATCAGGTCGAGCTTCTTGTCTACCTCGATATCCCTTGTGTTCCCTGATGTAGATCTCTGAGGTTGTTGTCCTCTAGTGAATCCAAAGTTGTAAGGAGGACGCTCTTGGAAGCTCCTTTGCTATTGAGGAGGTTATCTAAACTGACGGTAGTCGGGGTAGCCCTGTTGACTGTTGGTGATTCCTTCAGAAATGAAGTTCACCTCTTCTACAGAACAGACATTGATTTCTTCAATCGCTTCTGGACTTCTGCTTCAATAAGCTCTTCTATTCTCCAATGTCTCTTAGCTCCTTCGGTCTGCCTCTCCCAATTCCTTGACTTGGAAGCGCAGTTTGCAAAGTGGAGAAGAACAGCTTCTGGTGTGAGCATGGTACAGTCTCCTTCTGCCAAAGAGTTGAGCCATTTAGATGGCTCTTTGTTCATACCCCAAGGAAAAATCTCGGCTAGCTGCCTCTGAGTGAAGCCATGATGAGGGCAGCTGTAGAGGAGTTCCTGGAATTCATTCCAGGCGTTGTATAAGTTCACTCCTTCTTTCTGTCTGAACCTTGAGATGTTGTCCCTGTAAGCAGTTGTTTTGGAAGGAGGGAAGTATTCCTCTATGAATTCTTGAGCAAGATCTTCCCAGTTGGTGTAGTGACCGGGTGGCTTGCTAATGAGCCATCTCTTTGCGGTGGTTCGAAGTGAGAATGAGAAGGCTCGCAAGCACAAGGTATCCTTATCGAGGCTCCCACTCTTAAAGGTCTTGCAAAAAGCAAGGAAATCCGCCAAGTGTGTGCATGGATTATCATGAGGCTTTCCTGCAAAGTGTAGATCCCTAGAGATAATTTCCAAGAAGGCGATCTTGATCTCATAGTCAGGACCTTCTTCATTGCGCGGCACAAAGATGGAAGACCGAACACTAGTAACAGTTGGCTATTGTAATCCGCAAGACTCTTTTGAGCAGCCATTGCGGTAGGGGAAGGTGGATCGGAGGTGATTTGCCTCTGAATTCTCTTAACCTGCAAAAGACAAAAACAAACACAACCGGTGTAAAATCGAAGACATTTTTTTCCGTGCAAAAAAAGAGGCTGGAAGTTACAGAAGTCAGTGGAATCTTTGAAATCCATGTTTTCCATCACCTGAATTGGACAGCTTTGAATTCAAGCCCACTTTCAAAGCCACTTAAAACCCGGTTGTCAATGCCCTGGTAGTATGTAGGGATTTCATAATTTCGGCCCAGCATTTTATGGTTGATCCGAAATTGTCCTTTATAAAAATAAAAACCCTTCCATCGGTCTTCTCGACAAGTAGCTCTCTGCAGCTTCTTCTCTGCAGTTCTCACCATCGTACTTCTGGATGAGGAAAATCTTTACAGAGGTTAGTTTGTTCAGCTGCTACTTCTACTAACAACTATCAAGTTATTAATTCATTCAAACCAGTTTCTGTTACTTCTCTGCAGCTTCTTCCCTGTAGCACCTCTCGACGAGGACTATTACGACGAGGATAATATCGACGATCCCAGGTTAGTTTGCTTTTCATATTCGTACTTCTCGCCGAGGACTAGTTCTCGATGAGGAAAATCTTGACGAGAAGTTAGTTTGTTCAGCTGCTGGTTCTATCAATCAAACCAGCCTCTTTTACTTCTCTGTAGCTTCTTCTCTGCAGCACTTCTCAACGAGGATAATCTCGACGAGCCCAGGTTAGTTTGCTTTTCACCATCGTACTTCTCGCCGAGAACTAGTTTTCGAGGAGGAAAATCTTGATGAGAGGTTAGTTTGTTCAGCTGCTGCTTCTATCATTCAAATCAGTCTCTGTTACTTCTCTGCAGCTTCTTCTCTGCAGCACTTCTCAAGAGGACTACTGCTCGCCGAGTACTAATTATCCCCTTTTGCCCAGGTTAGTTTCTCTTAAGGTAGTCCTTATTAATTCATTCAAGTAAATTGTCCTGTTTGCTGGTCAGATTTGCTCAACTGTACAGCACTTTTTTGCATTCAGTACTTCAACAATTAAACACAGCTTATATGTCTTTGTTCGTATCTTTGTTGTTCTGCCCTTCTGCTTTGATTTTGGAGTTAAGAGCTACAAATAATTTGATGCTAGTATATTCCTTTACAATTGATTAGTGCATATTTATGCGGTTTCCCTTAGCAGCTTGAATCTGCATATTTATGCAGTTGACTTCATACTTTATATTCTTCCTATTCATTTGACCATAGCTTCTCTTCTTCTTCATTACATTACTAGTAAAACAATAACACTTAATAAAGCATGAAAATAAAAATAAAACACCACACACAATTCAATTTTCTTTTAATTCACGACCCATCATTGCATTCCTAATAAAGTGTTCACTTCGAGCGTGGTAATCATTACATAAAGACAACCTTAGTTAAAAATTAATTTGATCTAATTCATTAGTAGGTTTATTGACAAACTACTCAAATGGCGAGGTTAATGACGTTATCTGTATCAAGCCAGAGGATCATATTGACAAGCTTGTTGGTTTTGTACCTTTTACTACTTTTATTGGACATACTTGAACGTTATCGTTTGCCACGGGTTCGACAAGTTTCTGGAAGGCGGTTGCGTGAGAAATGGTTGCGTAGGAGGAGATCGAGGAAAGACTTCATGGTTGATGCTACCACATACAGTGATAGATCGAGCTTAGATACCATAAGGGTGAATATGCATGTGTTCAAGAGGTTGTGTGAAGTACTAGTCGCTGAAGGAGGATTGCGGGAAACCAACAAAGTCCCAATAGAAGAAATGATTGCGATGTTTTTATGGACTTTGGGCCATAATATAAAAAACAGAATCATCCAGAAGAGGTTAGGTCGATCAGGGAAAACAGTTTGCGCAGTAATTCACGCTGTCCTCACTTCTATATTGAACATGCGACACACTTTGTATCGCAAACCTTTTGCTGTTCCTGACCATTGCCAACATGCAAACTGGAAACATTTCAAGGTGTGTTTCGAACCCCTAACTAGTATTTACCCATTGTTGTTCCATAGTCAATCTTTCACTGAACACCAATTATCGTTTTGCAGAACTGTTTAGGGGATTTAGACGGGACACACGTTAAGGTTCGTGCAAAAATTCAAGATCAACCTAGATATCAAAACAGAAAGGGTGAAGTGTCTATCAACATTTCGGGGGTGTGCAATCCAGACTGTGAGTTCATTTATTGCCTATCTGGTTGGGAAGGTTCAGCCCACGGGTTTTAAGAGATGCTTTGTGTAGACCTAATGGGTTGAAGGTACCCAAAGGTAATCAAACTATTTTCAAATGTTCCCCTTCATAGATTTTGTACTAGATATTTACCTAATAATCCTAACCGTCTTCCATTAGGTTTTCTACTATCTTTGTGATGCCGGCTATGCAAACTGTGAAGGTTTTTTGACACCATTTAGGGGTCAAAGATACCATCTGAAAGAGTGGGGTAATAATCAGCCAAACACACCTGAGGAATATTATAACATGAAGCATTCAAGTTCAAGAAATGTCATTGAGAGGGCATTTGGTTTGTTGAAGATGAGATGGGCGATTTTACGTGACACAACCTGGTTCTCTCCTGATGTCGTGGCAAGGATGGTTCATGCTTGCTACCTCATACATAATTTCATCAAGCAAGAAGTGGGTGTTGATGGAATAGAAAGAGCGTACGTGCGAACTTCATCAACGAAATCAAACATCCATGCTAAACAAATGGAAGAAGTTATATCTTCTATGCAGCCGACTCCAGAGTGGACAAACTTTAGGTCTAATAAAGCTCAAGAAATGTGGGATAATAGACCTAGGCATTGATGATTTTTATATTGCTACTATCGTTGATCTAGTTCTTTTATTTTTATTTCTTTTTTGTACTTCGCTTTGGAACATGACATTGGGTGGTTTTATTTGTTTTGGACGTTACCAAACGAAAATTTAGTTGCTTCAATAATTTAATTGTTTCTGCGTAATTATTGCAACTATGAATGTCAATTTGTTATGTTTATTGAGTCTTGAATATGTACTTTCATTGCAGCCATGGGAGGAAAAAGGAAAGAGGGTGACAATGGAGAAATAGGACGAAAGTACTTCCCATGGAATGATGATCTTGATCAGGTTCTGGTTCAGTGTATCAACATTATTGCCGAAGATAAGAAAATTGATGCGAAAGGAAAGTTCGCCAGTGGTGCTTACAAAGAATTGGAAAGATTGATGGAACAAGAGAGACCGGGATGTGGGGTGAAGGCCGACCCGAACATCATTTCCCGATGCAAAACACTAAAGGCAAAATTTTTGGCGCTACAAGAGTTACGCGGGTTGAGTGGCTCGGGATGGGATGACACGAAGAAAATGGTCATTCTAGATGAAACTTCTTATGTTGACTACGTTGCAGTAAGAAAATGGATAGTATGGTTAAGTATGTCTTTGTTCTTACATGCTTAATTGCTTATTGTTTTTTTTTTTTGTCATGCAGAAACACAGTCATTGTGCTAAGCTGAATCGGGTACCCTTTCCTTCTTATGATGGGTTGGCAAAGGTTTTCGACAAGGTCCGAGCAATGGTGAAAGTGCTATTGGGATGGAAGAATTGGAGAAAGGATGTCCTACCATTGAGGTACAAAACAACCTGATGTTTGGTTGGAAGAATACCCATTTTGGGTATGACGAATCCAGCCCTCCAACTCCAATGGATAAGCGCGCCAGAGAACAATCTACTCCTCTAACGCCTACAACATATGATCAATCCACCCCCTCCAACGCCTGTTGATAAGGATGCCCCATCCGAGGCCATTCCTCCTGAGGCTACTAATCGGGCTAAGAAATCTCGTCGCTCAAGTAGTCAAGTTAGAAGTGAAATCGCAGAATTGAAGCCAATGATCCTGAAGACAATCAATTCTCTAGAGTCAATGGTGGAGGAAGCAAATACCGTCCATAAGCAGAGGTCCATGCTGTATCAGGAGTTGCGGAAGGTAGAAGGTCTTACTGACAAGCAGATCTGGGCTGCAACTGTGAGCCTTGGGAAGGACGGTAGTATGCTAGAAATATTCTTCAACCTGGAAGGAGAAGATCGGAAGAAATTCATCCTTTGTCTACTTGAATGATGATGGTAAGTTCGATTGAATGAGGGGGCAACGTCGAGGATTGTTTTGAATTTTAATTTGGATATTTTGGCTTGATGTACACATCGAATTTGTTTCAGATTTTTACTTTCAGTTTTTTTCTATTAGTTATTCGGAGAACAAGTCGCATTTTATATTAATCATTCTTGGATCTATTAAATTTTCATGATAAAACCCAATTATATTCATATCTTATTTTAAATCAAGTAATATTTTGTTGTTAATTATAATGTGGAGCCGTAAAAAATTGTTACAGATGGTGGTAAAAAATTGTTATTTAATCAATGAATAAATACAAATGGCGGGAAAATTGTTTCAAGCGGGGAAAAATAAAAAAAGGAGGGAAATTGTTTCAAGCGGGGAAAAATAAAAAAGGAGGGAAAATTGTTTCCCGAGTCAGATTGGTTATAATATGATGCAATCAAGGGCAGAGAAGTAATTTAAAGTAATTAAGGATTGGAATACCATTTTGTGAATTGTACGGAAAAAAAGAGTTCAATTCCGGGATAAGGAGCAATAGCTCTTGAATTCAGTTGCGGTGGATTTTGTTGAATATTGCTGGATTTCAAATTTTACGTGGAAAACGACGTCGAAGTGTGATGGAAAATGAAAGATGGAAAGTAGAAGAATAAAATGCCAACTCTTCTTTCAAACAATTAGAAGAATCCCCAGCAACGGCGCCAATTTGATGAACGTTGTAGGACGTATCAAATAACTAATCTACCAAGGTAGACTAGATCGTATTCTACTCGAGGTCTGTTCTTCTTGTCTACTCAAATATGTTGGCAAATTACTCAGTTTAAACAGGTTGTGCGTGGTGTGCGTTCCACGACTTCTAATCTAATAAAGCAGGAAAATAAAAGACAGAAAGATTAAAAGGTTGACTAACGAGAATATAGACGAGCTTAGATTTCGAATCCCCCTTAGATCACCAAGGCAACGACAATCACAAGACCAGCGGTTTTCAATTCTAATTCAATTGGTTTCTATACACCATCATAACTCCTGACCCTTAGGTTTAAGACTGGCGAACGTTTGCTCTATCCTATCTAGCTACCAAGATTAATTAGTCGCCCGGGTATGGTCGCCTCTCGCGACGACTAAACTAATTGGTGGAATTACTAACGATTATGAGTTACTCTTGCAATGGATTAACCCTAACTAGTTCCTACGGAAGGCACACTGCAATGAATAGGTTAATTGGTTGAATTGATGTTTTAAAGAGAGGCGAGTGTTCGCTTCTATCCTCAGCTTAACAAGAATCTAAACTAGGTGATCAAGGAAGACAAGTTTATGCGCCAAAGCAGGGAAGCTGTCTGGCGACTAACCCTAGCTTGCATAAACCTAATCTAGGCGACCAACCAGAAGAGAAACATAAACAATGAAGAACAAAACAACCATGCAAAGAGAAACTGATTGAACTTTGAATCTAATTACCGCCAATCCGTGACCGCTTTAAAGCCCTGGGTTACTTAGGGTTCATCTAATCTAAGCTCTACAAGTTCAGCTACTCATAACGATAACAGAAGAATCAAAGGCAACAAAGGAAATCATCATACAGAGGAAGAACATATAAGAACTGAAAAACCTAATTCTGACGACTTCGGCGAAGCTTCGATCTCCTGGATCTTCAACTTTAAGCTCCGAGCTCTCCGAGATGGAAAGATGGCGTCACGATCTCCCCACGATTCTTCGAACTCTCTAAACTCTCTCTCGAACTTCTAGGTCTGGAACTTGTGTAAGTTCTATTATGAAAAGTGTATTATGAGGTATATCTGTTCTGGGCCGCCGGTATATTATGAGGTATATTTATACTTAACCCTAAACTGCCGGATTTTGCCTGGACTTTTCGGCGAAAACTGAAGAAGTTTTAGCTGAAAACTTCTTTGTAAATTGGCCGGATTTCCGACTGCTTCTCCTGTGATTTTCAGACTTAGAGTTTTCGGCGAGAACTTTGAGTTTTCGCCGAAAACTTCTTCTTACAAGCACTGCCGATTCCTTCGGTACTTTTCGCCGAAAACCTGAGGAGTTTTCACCGAAAACTGTATTGTAAAATGGGGCAGGATTTATGTTGACTTGATTGACTTCTTGGACTGGTTTTGGTGCGGTTCCTCGAGGTTCCAATGCCTTAGACACGTCCTTGGCCACTTTATTTGACAACAAAAACCTATGATATCATGAAAACACTAAAAAATCATCAAATAGACCCAAAACGGGCCAAAGTAACACAAATGGCACGAGATAGAGTAGTTGAGCGAATATTCGCTATTCTACCCTAAAACCATGTCTTAAGCAAGGAAATGTCGCTTAAATGAGGCTGATAATCACGTCAAATCGATTGTTATCAGTGTTTTAAAGTGAGGCGAACGTTCGCTACTATCCTCAACTTAACTAGAATCTTAACTAGGTGATCATGCTAGAAAAGAAGCACAAAAGCAATTAAGAACAAACCAAACATGCAAGAGAAACTGATTGAAACTGGATTTAATTACCGCCGATCCGTGACCGCTTTAAAGCCCCGAGTCACTTAGGGTTCATCTAATCTAAGCTCTATGAGTTTAGCTACTCATATTCAAAAAAAAAAAAAGAATCAAAGACAAACAAAGAATACATCTTTAACTAGGAAGAACAGAGAAGAACTGTAAAACCTAATTTCAGACGAATCTGTGAAGCTTCAATCTCATGGATCTTCAACTCCTAGCACAGAGTTCTCCGAGATGGAAGAATGGCGTCACGATCTCCTCCCGGCTCCTCGAACTCTCTAAACTCTCTCTCGAACTTTTAAAGTCTAGAATTTAATCCTAGAATAGGTATATCTCGAATGTGGCCACCGGTTTAGTATTTATAGGGTTTAGGATTTCAGCCGAAAAAAGGAATTAGTATATCTTGGGAGTTTTCGCCGAAGATTTCATGTGACACTTTGGTTGGATTCTCCTATCTTCGACTGTGAATTTCGTGTATAGTTTTTGGCGAAGACTTCAGACTTCTCGCCGAAAACTGCAGTTACAGCCGGGCAGTGATTTCTTCTGGCTTGGTTGATTTCTGGATTGATCTCGGGCCGTTCCTTGAGGTTCCTTTGCTTCCCGAGCTCGTCTGTGGCTATGTATTTGACAACAAAAACCTGTGCATTCTCAAAAGCACTAGAAAACCATCAAGTAGACCCATAACGGGCCAAAGTAACCAAAACGACATGAATTAGAGCATTTAGGTGAAAACATTCTAAATCACCTTCAAACCCAAGATTCAAGCAAGGAAATGTAGCTTAAATGAGGCTGATAAACACGAAAAATTGAGTGTCATCAAATACCCAACACTTAAGCCTTTGCTTGTCCCCAAGCAAACTGAACTAGAACGCACTCAGATTCACAAATGACACGATCGATCAAGTTAAGGTTCAAGCAATCACAATGAATTATTAGACTGCTACTTCTAGAACAGGTGACCTAACATGCTTACACGTCAGCCAAACAACCTGGTCTCACTAATTATCTGCACACAACAAGTAGTAAACACAAATCATGCACGACTCTTACCTAACCGACCAAACTCCTCACACAGATAATATTTGGTACAACGAAACTCTCACACTCTGTGTTTAGGGACGTGTTTCTGCTCTCAATCACTTTCTCGACCGAAGTATGTCATATGTTTGCAATTCAACCACAATCTCCACCACTTTGACGACACGAGTAACTAGTCAAAAGGACTTTTGCAAGGGACTGTAACGATTCCTACACTACACGGGTTTATAATGAGAATGAAGGGATGAATGATGGAATTGGCTTTGGTGCGGTTTAGCTTTCAACTAACTTCCCTCGAATCTAGCCTATGGCCACTACAACAGAAAGGTGATTTAGTGGCAGGCCTCGTCGAGGTTAGTGGCAGGCGGCCTGCCACTAAAACAGGAGCTTACTCGCAGGCGCCGCCTGCCACTAACCACATATGGGCCTGCGAGTAAAGCTGCTGCGAGGAAGCCCAACACGTGGCAGGCCCCGCCTGCGAGTAAGCTACTCGCAGGCAGGTGGTTAGTGGCAGGCGCCTGCCACTAAGCTTAGTGGCAGGCCATTGGTTAGTGGCAGGCGCCTGCCACTAAGCTCAGTGGCCTGCCACTAAGCTTAGTGGCAGGCGCCTGCCACTAACTTTGTGGCCTGCCACTGAGCTTAGTGGCAGGCGCCTGCCACTACCCACCTACCTGGGCCAGGCCGGTTGGGCTTGGTAGGCCGATTTGGGCGGGCTGGGCTGGTTGGTTTGACCAATTGGTTTGTTAGGCTGGACCGATTGGTTTGTTAGGCTGGACCGATTAAAATGACCACGATAACAAAATTAAAAACAATTTCAAATTATTCAACAAAAAACATTACGAAATATCAAATAATGATCGTACAATAGTAATAATACATAATTCATACACACAGAGTACCAGATAATACAATAGTTAACAAACAGTACAATACAGTATAATAGTACAAATACATAACAAACTACACAATATCCCAAGGATGCACGTACGCACCATCACCATTACCACCACGGTTACCACCACCACCATTCTACACAGACAAAAACAGATATGTGTGAGAGATATAAAAACATTACATAAGTAATTACTGACTTTTGTACACATACCATAGCAAGCTGCTGGATAAAATCAGGTCCAACATCCGAGGCCTCAAACCAGTGGGAGATATCATCTACATTAGGCACAACTGGAGGCACAACTGGAGCAGATCCGCTAGCAGACTGGGGCTGAGTCTGAGACTGGCTCAGGAATTGTGACATCATCTGCTCCAGTGATGCCAGCCTGCGATTAGCATCAGCAAGCCCATCCTATGTGGCAGTCAGCTCTGACCGAGTGGCCTCTAAATCTGTGATTAACTCTCCATGCAAATTCCATACATCGTATGACGAGGAAACGCCTTTGCTAGCAAATGCTGATTAACTTCGTTCCGTGGCATCAACTTCTTGAAGTTGCATTTCGGACAAGGACAAAGTATGTTCACTCCATCTACTGCATTGGAGATTGCAAAGTCGAGGAATTGTTGAACGCCAGCGTAATACTCACGAGTATGTCGCGGCTTTCGAATCCAAGACTTGTCCATCTATATATTGAGTGTTAATTAGTATCGATTTGTTTATTAGTCATGATAAAATGTACAAAATAATAATAGTCTATATAACTTAGCTTTAAGCTAAGTTTTCCTAATTATATTAAATACTAAAATATTATATTTACCAACTTAATTTGACATAAGTTGCTAAATATATTTCGTAAAATATTAATATCGTTTATTCATTAAATATTTTGTTAAGGTTGCATATGCTAAATATAGTAACTACTTAGTAGATATTTACATGCATACTTTTTTGACAAATTTACATGGTTAAACTCCTTCAAGTGCATAATCAATTACATGCATAAATTTTTTATTAAATTTTGTATATTGAATGAATATTTTGTTAAGTTTGCATATAAATGCTTAATAGGTATTTACATGCGTAGTTTATAAACAAATTTACATGCTCAAAATCATAACTCCTTTAAGCATAATCAATTACATGCATATATTTTGTACACATACATTAATTAATAATAAACATATATTTTTGTGTTAAAATTCATAAATTTTAGTTTTAATATACAAGTTGATAAAAATTGTAGTTCAAATTGTGCATATTCTTTATATTAAAATCAAATTCTATCTATTATCAAGTTGCATGCATATCAAACCTTTTACATAATCATGTTCAGGACTTGGAAACTAATTTTACTTAAAGTAGCGTACCTGGAAATTAATGATAACTCGGATAATGAGTCGAGGAATAAGCGGCAAAGACCAACAACAGAAATTTTGCTACAAACAGATTGAGATCAAAATAAGTTAAAACAATGAATATAATTCAACGAGATCATACTTAATTGAAATGCATAACTTGAAAGTAGTAGGTAACCTTGGCTTTGAGGGATTGGTGACAAGCTTTTCAAGAGAAGCAGAACCTTTGGACTGATTCTGGGGAATGCGAGAGCTAAACACCGATTATGGGTAAACAGCTGCGTCCTGGAAAAAAAATAGAGTGTCATGCAACAAATTACTGGGTGAACTCGTTCGGTTCGAGAATCTGAAATGACTAGAACTCAGAAATCAGAAGACAACATTAATAAACCATGGAAATACCTAGTTACTGACTGTAATCCGTTTCGACGAGCAAAGATGAACCGTAACAGGAATCTGTTGGCTTAAAATCTGTAACACTAATCCATTTCGACAAACAAACAACAGCGGACGTTCAAATCAGAAGAAAACATGAAGAAGTAGATGAAATTGAACAAGGAAGAGAGTTTAGATAATAGTTTCGTACCTTAGAAACTTCAAATCCGCGTAGAATTCAGAGAAAGGAAGAAGGAGAAAGGAAAAAATTTGTTGCGCAAATGACAGGGGCAGCTGATTTGGGGGTAGTCATTTGTGGATTTAGTGGCAGGCAGTGCTGCTAGTGGCAGGCGGCCTGCCACTAACAGCTGGCAGGCTGATGTTAGTCGCAGGCGCGCCTGCCACTAACAGCTGGCAGGCTGCTGTTAGTGGCAGCCGCGCCTGCGAGTAACCGCTGGCAGGCAGCTGTTACTCGCAGGCGCGCCTGCCACTAACAGCTGGCAGGCCTGCTGTTACTCGCAGGCCACCGGGCTGCCTGCCACTAAGCCCACCCCGCCTGCCACTAAGCTAGTGGCAGGCAGCCCGGTCGCCTGCGAGTAATCACCTTTCTGTTGTAGTGGGCTTCCTACCGTCTAACCAGACACGGGTGGAATAGTGTACGCTCATCATATGATACCCTCAAGCAACCTAGCACTTATTTTGCATATTTTCTTTTTCTGAATTTTTCTTTTCATTTTCTTTTGACTTCGTTCTTCCATATGTAGGGAGAAGAACGTTATTGACTATACTACTAGCTTTCAAACTTTATACTCTTTTTGGTTTTTTGAATTTTCTTCTTTTTCTTTCTCTTTTTTTTTCTTTGTGCCGATTTTCTTTTAGTTGCTAGATGGGTTTACACGTCTGGACATAATAGCTAAGACCCCCTGTTTAATGGCTATAGGCAAGTTACCACAGACCGACTTCTGGTAGGATAATCTAGATCTACAACCACAAGGGATCAATGGGGTGATGAAAAAATGGGGATTAGCTGTAATGTATAACGAACCGAAAGAAAGGCCAAGCTCAAGGGTTTACACCTAATGGATTTAACGTTAGGTTGGCTATCTGGCTTAAGTAGCTTCAACTAGGTGCCTCTATCCTCCTAGAACTCGTGTCATCGTGTGGTCTCGAATTGGTCTAATGAAAATCCTAACTCATTCAAAGTACGAGAAAGCCACTCAAAAAGAATTGAAATTGCAAGTTTATGTGCAATGGATAAAAAGCTCACAGTTGGTTTGCTAGTCGGATTCGGTCATTATCATGCAATCAAAGTGAAAGATTACAAGAGTGATAAAACTTTCTGTTCTAACCAGGAAATTTAGCATCGATGCAAGCAAGTTGGTTACAGGTTCTAGGTTAAGCAGTCTAAGCATCATTATGAAAAATTGAAAACTAACTTAACATCACAAGTCAAGAATCGAGCAATTCTAAGCTAGAGGGATCAGATAAGCCACGAGATCACAGAAAGCAAGTCAAGATCATGCAATTTATATACCCTACCCCACACTTAAACCGGACATTGTCCTCAATGGACTGACCAAACTAGAGTAGAGAGAAATAGAAGAACCTGGACCGAGATGGTTGGTGTAGGGGATAATCACGGAGCTTCAGAGCGAGAAGGGAATCTACAAAAACTTGACTTACAAAACAAAAACAAACAAAAGATCAAAAGGAAACCAGGACAAGTGTTGTTACACCCCGAATTTCGGAACCAAAATTTTTTTTCCATACATTTGAGAAATGACCGTAAATCGATGATTAAATGATTTCGAGTCAAGTTAAGTTCATTCACGGAAGTCAAGAATTATGCTTGGCCGAGTTGGTTGAGGAACCGAACCAACAACCCAAAAATCTCATGTTCGAATCCCTATTTTTTTTCAAATGATGACGTCATAGTGACGTCACCACTATTCATCATCTTCTTCCATGAAAATGAAACCGCCGTTGCACCTCTATTTCCGGCAACTCCTCCGGTGAGGGCTCAAACCTTCATATTATTGATGTTTGTCGGGTTTTGATGATTCTAAATCATCACCCCGTGAATCTACAGCTCTCCAACTCCAATAATGGCCGAGTAACGCCAAAACAGAGTTTCACTGTCGACGTCACTAACAATCGACCAACCACTCCTTCCTTTCTCGTGAACTTGACTTTTGGGTTTTCTACAGGGCATCGAGAGGCTTCGGAGTCGGCTATAAAAGCCAACAAGCCTTCGACCTTGAGTAACAAAAACCTCACCGTCGAAGCTCCGACGAGAGTTACGGCAGAGCGTTCCAAACATACCCAACCCTTGAAAAATACATATCCGACATCGTTTTAAGCCTGGGAATCTTTTTCCAACCTTCAAAAGATAGTTTCGTGCGAGAATAAGGGGAATCCGGAGCTTCACCGGAGTTTCACCGAAGGAGAGCTTCTTCTCCTGCAAATTGGAGAAGAAGATGGTAAATTACCAGTGCAGTCCCTCCTTCTTTTTCCGTTGTTATTTTGGCCCTTGAAGTTTTCCCTTGTGACAGTTTGATCCTTAACTGTCAACTTGTGACAGATTTGGCCCAACTAACTTTTCAGTTAGTACAAATTGGCCCGGAAGTTTCGAAAGTTCGTTAACTCCTTATTTCCATCTGATTCAAGCTACGAAACCGATTTCCAAGTCAACCAACTCGATTTATAGGTGGGTTGGTTTAAGGGGGTAAATTTCTTGGATTAATTAATTCCTTAATTTAATTAGCTATTTGGTTAAACTTTGTCACTAACCAAATATTGTGATTATTCCGAATTAATCGTTTGATGGGAACCAGATCAACGAGTAAGGTACTCGGGCCTTATTTTGGACTCGTGCATGCTTAAATTGAGGACCTTATAATTCTCGTGGTGATTTACTGCCAACCGAGTACTAACCCATCTGAGTTGGTTTTATTAGTTAATTTACATTCCGTTAACTAAAATTGTTAATTAAGCATTTCCATCCCAATTATTTTGGAAACGAGTTCTGGTAATTACCTTTTCATGGAATGATGGATTTATCGGATGAATCGAATTGCTGGAATATCCGGTAAAGTGTTATACTCCTTATGGAATATTAATTCCTTAGTATGACGTAATAATTGTTATGATATTATTACGAGGACTTATATATCACCCATAACTCCTATTCAAATCAGCTATCTTCCGAGGGTTAGATTTAACTCAGAATAAAACCGCATGATAAACGATGGAGCTCGATTGCTCTGGGTGGTTAGTCAAACTAATGGATGACATGATGGATTGTTAAATCCATATAGATTATAATCTATTACTTGCAGGTACTATAATACCTTGATGATTTGGATGACTAACTGTTGTTTGTTGATTGTCCAGAGTTAATGAGTGACACGGATCCTCATTAAACCCGGTTTATAAAGTTATGATGCCTAAGGTTAGAGGGACTTAAGTAGTCCAAGTGACTCCCCTACTTACCTGGAAATTAAGACCTAAAGTCTTGGTTTTGACAACAAGGTGTCGTTTATACGGAAAGTTCCATCTTTTCGGAACCATTGGTTTTATACCTAATAGTGTTTGATTCGGTTATGGTTAAATCGTGATGTATTTGATGATGTTTGGCACCTAGTGTATACAGGTGGAAAGTAAAGCCTCGCTAGCTAGTCCTCTGCCGGGAACATCGATGGATACGGGTTCCTACCGGGTGATGGGAGTTGGGTATTGTTAGCCCCAATCGATTCACGGTAGATTAGTACGGATAGCCCCAACCGGATGATAAGAGTTGGGTAGAATTAGCCCCGTCCGGATGATAGGAGTTGGGTATTGATAGCCCCAATCGATTCATTGTAGTCGGGAAGAATAGCAACTCTTGTGAAGTCCCTATTACAGGCTCAGAAGTAAGCCTTATCGATGATGGCATAGAGGTTAGCTAGGCGGGAAGAGGGGACGCCCTGTCGATTGGTGAAAGTTGTTCAAGTTGATCTCGATATTGTGAGGTGTTATTAGAATAGTTGATGTGATGTCTTATTGACTTGTGATTATGTGTGTTAATGTTTCACATATAGGTCGTGATTGGAATATTGGATTAATATTCCTTGTGACAAGTCATTTGATAAACAGTATCGGTAATCTCCGTTACGAAAGGATGAGTATAGAATTACTGGTTTGCGTTGTTAATTCCATTAAATGTGTTTATTCATGTTTATACGGAATAATCATGATAATGGACTGACCCCGAGCCACCCACCAGTTTTGCAGGAATTTCCTGGACAAGCAACGGACCACCGGAGTTTCTTAAGGCGTGCCGGAGCAGTGGATCATGAGACGGTTGTAATGGCGACTTGGAGAATTGCTCTCAAGTCGTTGGCCCAATTCCGCTGTAAATGTTTTGACGGTTAATGCCCTAGTTTTATGGTTGGTTTGAAAGTGGTTGGTCAAAGTTGTATTTTTCAACCTTTGAGTCATCGTCTGTCTCGGGACACGTTGTCGTTTTACATTTCATAAAATTGGGGTGTTACAAGTGTCCCGGATCCACACAGAATAAAATTGGACCGAAATCCGAAAAGAATAAATAAAAAGAAGGACAAGAAAGAGGATACAACCTGATCACTCCTCAAGTGGTGGAGGTGGCGGGGGAATGTGCCAGAAATCCTCAATCCGCTGCTGCCATGCCAACTGCGCCTCGTATTTTGAGTTCGGATAAACAGGGTAGCATAAGCACATCATAACAGACAAAGTCAACCCGACATACATGAAAAAGTCAACACCTTTTTAAATTTGGCAATTAAGCATAGCAATTCTAGAACAAGACATCAATTGGCATAATCAGAGGTCGGGAACAGTAGAACATTAATAAGCACATATAAACATGAACCAGGCAGCCAGAAAAGTTCAAAATTCTGAGGTCAAACCGACACTACACAAAAGTCAACATCGCACTAGAATTATCGAATAAGCATACCAATCCTCGTTCAAATGTCATCAAATCATAGCACAATAATCCCTAAGCAAACTTGATCAACTATGTTCAAAAAAATTCTGCAAAAATCACATCGAAGCAGCAGGCACGCAAATCGAGGTAGACCGAAAAGTCAACCAAAGTCAAACCCGATGAAATTCGATAGCTGATCCCCATTCAACCATTTCCAAGGGTTGGAAACTTCCAACCTTCATCCCAACCATTAGATCACCCTTTGACCATTTGACCAATCTAATGGTCTAGATTATTAGGGGTATTTAGGACTTTACACACATAATTTAATTATTATATTTAAAATAAATAATTTAATTCTCACGGGACCACCGCGGCTGGCTACGTCGCCGCGACTTTACCGCGACGCCCGTCGCCAGTGACTTTTCCGGCGAGATGAAATTTAAAAAAAAAAAATTTTTAAAATTTTTTTCTTTAACACTTTTTTTTGCTGTTAACTAGTTAACACTTTTTTGTGCTGTTAACTAGTTAACAGTGATTTTTTAACTGATAATAAGTTAACATGATTTTTACCTGATAACTAGTTACATTGTTTTTTGTTTGATAACTAGTTAACATCATGATTTAGATATCTAGTTAACAAAAAAATTTAGTTGATTACTAGTTATCAAAATTAGTTAACTAGTTAACATTTTTTTTTGCTGTTAACTAGTTAACAGTGTTTTTTTAACTGATAACTAGTTAACATGGTTTTTATCTGATAACTAGTTAACAACGCTTTTTTGTTTGATAACTTATTAACAGATTTTTTATTCGATAACAGTTATTTTTGTTAACTAGTTAACAACTTTGAAGTGTTAACTAGTTAACCAACCGAGTTAATTAGTTAATTTATCAAGTTGTTAACTAGTTATCTAATTAATTTAATTAGTTAACTTATCGAGTTAACTAGTTAACCAATCGAGTTAATTGGTTAACTAGTTAACTAAATTTAACTAGTTAATTGGTTAACTAGTTAACTCGTTAACTAAATTTAACTAGTTAATTGGTTAACTAATCGAGTTAACTAGTTAACGAATCGATTTAACTAGTTAACGAATCAAGTTAACTAGTTACGAATCGAGTTAATGTTCAAGTCAACAACATAAAAAATAGTGACTAAATTGCAAATTTTAATATTAAACAATCAAACTATCTGTAAATAAAAATAGAGTGACTAAATTGTAATTATTATAATTATTAAATAATTCTTTTCATCGTCTTCAAACAAATGCTGCCGTTGCCGAAGAGAACAGTGGAGGAGCTGACGGCGGCAAGATCGGAAGACGGGTTTCCGTTCAGTGAATTTCACCGCATCTGGGCTGTCTTCGGAGGAAACTTTAATCTCAGACTACAACTCTCCCACGTGCCTCCGCGTCGATCAGCAGCGGTGATCTACAGATCGGACAGGTGAAATTGCAGTGGCGAAGCCAGCCGTCGAGGAATCCTTTGTGGAAGACGTGGCGGCAATGGAGCTCCCTGAACAACTTCCCTTCGCTCAGCTCGTCAGAAGACAGTGGAGGAGCTGACGGCGGCAAGATCGGAAGACGGCCGAAGAGGACAGGTGAGGACGGGGATTAGGTTTAATTAATATTTTGTGAAATGATGGTTCTGCCCCTCCGATTTTTGGTTGGATCCGGTCCAACCCCAAATGGGTTGGACGTAGATCATGTGCCATGAAATTCAGCAATCTATATGTCAAAAGATTCGTAATGAAAAACCCAACAACTTACCTTGAAGACATGTTGGCTGAAAATGAACAGAAATCGACGAATCGAACAAAACTCGAAAAATTTGGTTTCGGGTAGAACTGACGCTCTAGAGCTCCGATTCGGGCGATCTATATGTCGAAATGTTCAGGGGGGAAGAGAGGAATGGAACAGCGGCGGCGGCGAGGGTTTAAAAGGTGGCGGCAATTTTTTGAGAATAGGGGGCTGCAGTTCTGATTTTGAAAAGTGAGCAGAGAGAGAGTTGCACCGAAAAATGAAAGGAAAAGGGGGAAGATTTTTTGGATTTTTTCGAAAGTTTTCGGCGAAAAGAATAAAGTTTTCGCCGAAGAATTTTTTTTTTGAAAACAGTCTGCCGGATTTTTAAGAAAAGTTTACGGCGAAGTAAGTTAAAATCTGGTCAAAAATCACAAGAGGTTTTAAGGAAAAAGTTTTCGGTGAAAAGAATAAAGTTTTCGCCGAAAATTATGACCTGCAGTTTTAACAAAATTTCTGAAATTCTGGCAAACTTTGAAAAATCAACACAAAAACAACAGAGGTCAGACAATCCCAAATGAACTAGAACTGAACCCAGGACACACAGCGCACACAAGAAAAATATAAGATCACACAAAAGACACGTTTGGCTCCCCCGAACAGACTCTAAAATGAGACTGACTAAAAAATTCAAAAACTGACTCCAGCCGTGGGTTGCCTCCCACGAAGCGCTCATGATTAATGTCCTTGAGCTGGACGATACCTGGATGGCGGTCAGGAGACATCCCAACTCAGGATGTCTTTTAGGCTCGAGTCGGAGTTCATGAAATAAAGCTTCGTGGTACCTCCGGTGAGCGTGAATTTCTTCTCGTTAGCATGCATGAGCTTGGTTCGTCCATCGGGAAGATGGCCAGCAATCTTGAATGGCACGAACAGTTCTTGGGAGGGATCATCCTTCGCAAATGTGACGGTAGAAGGAATCAGAGCAGTCAACTTCCAAGCCGTCTTCGTCTTTTCCTTGTCTTCCTGCTTCATTTCACCGGGATCTTTAATCTTCGGTGGTTCCTTGGAAAATGCTTTCGGCTTCTCCTTTTTCATAGGCTTATTCGCCGATGGTTTGCTAGGAACTGGTGGAGCAATTGAATCGGTAGAGGATGGCGGAGCAACTTGCATCCAAACCATTTTAGCTTTCTTTGGATTCTTCTTCCTTGGCTCGCCAGGATCTTTACTTGGTGGCGGTGTAGAAGGGGAGGCTTTTAGTTCCTCCTTCTTCTATGGCTTTTGTGTCAGAGATCCGGTCTTCTGCTTGATGACCTATTCAGCACCTGTGACAACAATCTTTGGAGAAACACTATAAGAGACGTTAGTAACGGAGTTGACCGGGCCAACTCCATAGTTTCAACAGAAAGACAGTGAGCTTCTCTTTCCTTAGGGATGTATTTCATGCCGTCTCTAAGGCGGAATGTCACAGTGTCTTTTCCTACTCTTAAAGTCAGTGATCCGTTAGGTACATTGATTGTCATACCGGAGGTTGCCATGAAAGGTTGACCTATTAAGATAGTAACATCATCCTCCCTAGTATCCATAACTACATAATCTGCAAAGAAAGTGAAAGGGCCACACTTAGTGATTACGTTCTTAATTTCTCCTCTAGGTGTCTTTAAAGATTTATCGGCGAACACTAAATGCATGCTAGTCGGTTTTAATTCTCCTAGATTGACATTTATGGATGCACCTAGATCAACTAGACTACGCTCGATTGCAATATCATTAATAATTAGAGGAATAGTAAAAGAACCAGGATCAGAGCACTTAGCTGGGATTGGTATGGCGAGCTTCAGATCATGAATGGCGGAGCATTCTTCCTTGGAAGGCATGGAGGATGCTTCTTTCTTCCTCGATGAGCTAAGCTGCTCGATCTTCCCTCCTCGCAATGCGTTGGGAAAGGGAATTCTTGGTTGATACGGAGCCAGAGGAGGCTCAGGTTCGCGCTTCGGCTTTGGCAAAGGAATCTTCTCTTCGTCTTCCTTGATCTTCGGGGTATCAACTGCTGCAGTATCAGGAATCATGGCCGGATAGGAAGAGGTAATAACGGCCAAATTCTTGCAGCTTCGAGTAGAAATAGTCTTCACGTCATTCTTCGGATTTGTTTCTGTTTGACTTGGTAGCTTACCGAAGGGGGACCACTAGAAAGCATGCTAGCGATGTTGTTTACTTGGCTTTCCACTCTATGGCCTTGAGCAATCTGTTCTTGATTTAGGAGAGCTTGAGCCTTGAACTGGCTATCATGATCATCTAGCCTGGTGATGATCTGATTCATCTTTTTATCCAACTCACTATCCTTGCCATCATGCGGCGCCGGCTTCTGAGGTTGACCAGAATAGTTGTTGCTCAGATATTGGTTATGGCGATTGCCATGAGCTGTATCGTAGTTGCCTTGGTTCCGGTGAGGTGGCTGATAGATACCTCCGGTTTGAGTGTTAGGCTTCTGTCCTTGGAATGACCCAGATGGTTGGCTACTCTGATTCTGGCTTGCTCCGGAGTTGTAGGGAGGTCGCTCTTGAAAATTTCCTTGTTGCCGGTATTGACGGTAGCCAGTATAACCCTGTTGATTATTGGCAAAGCCTTGGCCAATGAAGTCGACTTCCTCGGCAGACCAGACTTCCGCTCTACCAAAATTCTGACATTGATTTTTGTTGTGAGAACAGGCACCACACCAATGGCTGTCAGCAACAAAAACAGAGGTGGATGGAGGCTTGATATGCGTGGTAGACTTATTCAAGTGTTTCTCGATTTCCGCCTTGACTTGTTCTTCAATGTTGAGCTTGCTTCGAGCTCCTTCTGTCTGTCTCCCAATTCCTTAACTTGGAAGCACAATCAGCAAAGTGAAGCATAGCTGCTTCTGGTGTGAGAGCAGTGATATCTCCCTCAGCTAAGGAGTTGACCCACTTGGATGACTCCTCGTTCATTCCTCGGGCAAAGGTCTCAGCTAGTTGCCTTTGCTCAAACCGTGATGGGGGCAGCTGTAGAGAAGCTCTTGGAATTCATTCCAAGCGTCATATAAACTCATACCTTCCTTCTGTCTGAACCTGGAGATGCTATCCTTGTAGGTAGTTGTTCTAGACGGAGGAAAGTATTCTTCAACAAAATATTGAGCTAGCTTATCCTAGTCAGTGTAGTAACCGGGAGGCTTGCTGTTTAACCATCTCTTAGCGGGGCCTTGAAGAGAGAATGGAAGGCTCGCAAGCACAAAGTGTTCTTGTCGAGATTCCCATTCTTGAATGTCTCGCAAAGAGCAATGAAATCCGCCAAATGAGTGCAAGGATTGTCGTGCGGCTTTCCTTCAAACTGCAAATCCCTAGTGATCATTCCCAGGAAGGGGATCTTGATCTCATAGTTAGGAGGATCGTCGTTGCGCGGCACAGAGATAGAGGATCGAACGCTAGTCACGCTCGGTTTGTTATAATCGGCAAGACTTCTCTGATCCGGCGGCGGCGGTGGAGGAGGCGGTAGATGGTCGCCCATTCTAGGAGAAGGCGGCGGCGAGGTCGATGCGGTGGATGAAGCGGATGAAGATGAAGACGAGGAGCTCTCTTTCGGCTCCTCGATCTTAATTGGCGTAAAAGATGAAGGCGGAGCGGTAGTAGATTGCTTCGGAACTCGCGGTTGTCTAGGCGGAGCAGAACTACCCGACTTGTCTGAAGTAGAAGACTTGATAGACTTAGACTGATAACGAGTGAACGGGCGGATCATAAACCTGAAAAACAACCTGCAAAGAGCAAAAACAAAAACAACCAGTGTAAAATCGAAGTGTGATGGAAAAATGAAAGATGGAAAGGTAGAAGAATAAAATGCCAACTCTACTTTCAAACAATTAGAAGAGTCCTCGGCAACAGCGCCAATTTGATGAGCGTTATAATGCGTGCAATCAAATAACTACTAAGCTAAAAGCTAAGCAGATCGTATTCACAGGTCTCTTCTAATCGTCTACTCAAATATGAAGGCAAACTACTCAGGTTTAACACAAGTTGTGCGTGGAGTGAGATCCACGACTTCTAAACTATAAAGCAAGAAAATAAAGGAAATAAAAACAGAAAACAGTTGAAAGATTGGTTGACTAAACTAGACGACAGACAGGCTTAGATTTTGAATCCCCCTAAGATCACCAGAACATTGGCGATCACAAACTTTCATTTCTCAAACACCACCATAACTCCTGACTCTTAGGTTCAAGATGGCGAACGTTCGCTGTATCTGATCTAACTCCCAATATTAATTGACCGCCCGTGCTTCTGCGACGGAAAACTAAGTGGCGCGATTACTAGTGATTAATGAGTTAATCTTGAAGCGGATTAACCCTAACTGGTTCCTACAAAGAGAAATTGTTCCAATGAATAGGTTAACTGTTGATTTGGTGTTTTAAAGTGAGGCAAACGTTCGCTACTATCCTCAGCTTAACTAGAATCTTAACTAGGTGATCAAGCTAAACAAGAAGCACAAAAGTAATTAAGAACAAACCATGCAAGAGAAACTGATTGAAACTGGATTTAATTACTGCCGATCCGTGACCTCTTTAAAGCCCCGGGTCACTTAGGGTTCATCTAATCTAAGCTCTATGAGTTTAGCTACTCATATTCAAAACAAAAGAATCAAAGACAAACAAGAATACATCTTTAACTAGGAAGAACAGAGAAGAACTGTAAAACCTAATTTCAGCGAATTTGTGAAGCTTCAATCTCTTGGATCTTCAACTCCAAGCACCGAGTTCTCCGAGATGGAAGGATGGCGTCACGATATCTTCCCGGCTCTTTGAACTCTCTAAACTCTCTCTCGAACTTTTAAAGTCTGGAATTTAATCCACGGAATAGGTATATCTCGAATGTGATCGTCGGTTTAGTATTTATAGGGTTTAGGATTCCAGCCAAAAAAAGGAATTAGTTTTCAGCGAAAACTTGGGAGTTTTCGCCGAAGACTTCAGGTGACACTTTGGCTGGATTCTCCTGTCTTCGATGGTGAATTTCGTGTATAGTTTTCGGCGAAGACTTCAGACTTCTCGTCGAAAATGCAGTTACAGTCGGGGCAGTGATTTCTTCTGGCTTGGTTGATTTTGGATTGATCTCGGGTCGTTCCTTGAGGTTCCTTTGCTTCCCGAGCTCATTTGTGGCTATGTATTTGACGGAAAAAACCTGTGCATTCTCAAAAGCACTAGAAAATCATCAAATAGACCCATAGCGGGCCAAAGTAACCAAAACAGCATGAATTAGAGCATTTAGGTGAAAACATGCTAAATCACCCTAAAACCCAAGATTCAAGCAAGGAAATGTAGCTTAAATGAGGCTGATAAACACGTAAAATTGAGTGTCATCAGAAACCATGAGCAAGAAGAGTTAGGAACTTACTTCTTTTTATTCTATTGAAGAAGTTCAGTTTGTAGTATCTTTCAGCAATATCCTGCAACAATGGTAAGTAACCATTTCACCGAGAGCAACAGTAATCAATCCAACAGTAAAACAATCACGAAATCCCTAGTTTGTAGAATCATACATGACTAAATACATTTAGATTAACAATTCAGAGTTCAATAACAAATTCGTGGATAATACCCAGTCACAGAATCGTGATAAAATGAGACAAAAATCGTACAGGCTTGGACATTCCCTAAAGGAATGCATCTTTCCTCGGGGCTCCAATGTAAACACTGCGCTGTTATTACTTGTTAAAAAAGAGTGTTGTTTCTATGAAGTCCTAAACTTAAGCTTAATTTCTACTTTCCTGCTTAATTGTGAAGAGCGTTGCCACAATTATGGAAGAATAAAGCAGGCGCAGTTTAAGGATGATTTTCAACATCAGGAAAACACTTACAGTGCCAGCTGTACTCAATTCAACACAAGTAAATCGTAAGAAATCAAAATAGATTCCATGGATTGAAAATCCTAAATCCTATAGTAGATTTTGATAAGCAACCATAAGTGAGGAAGAAGAAGAACTCACCTGATAGATACCGGCTTGACTAGGCTTTCTAGGTTATCAACCGCCGACGAGACCTTCAGTTAAAAAAGATTGTGAGAACGATGATGAGAACTGACGGTGAGAACGATGGTCAGAACGCCGAGAGTGTTTAGGTGTGAAGCAAAGGGGAAGAACACTATGGGGTTTTCGTTTTCAATTTAGAAGGGGTTAGGTGTGCACCGCTGGGAATAGAATGTAATTAAACAGCAGCGTTTTATTGTGTCTGTGGGTTAATATTCGCTGTTTTATAGGGATACCATCTGGCAGGGGTTCAACAACCGCTGTTAAACATGTCCGTTTTAACAGGGGTTTCAAAACCCATGTTAAATATGTTAGATTTAACGGGGCTTTCTGAACCCCTGTTAAAAATCCGATGCTAATGTTCCAGTTTGTTGTAGTGAAACTCTACTTCAATTATCGACAATGTGACTACAAGTTGTTTTTCGATGACCAAGATACGACTCCTCCGACTAAAAATAAAATGTATCCACTGGTGCTTTTTCTCTCATCCAAATCTCTCGCATAATCACTGTCAGTAAAACCAATTAAATATGTCCCTGATGATTCCATCGATAGCACAAACCCAACAAAATCGGTCCTTTCAGGTATCGAAGAACCCTTTTTAGTGCTTGTAAATGCACAGTAGTGGGACTAGCCATAAACCTACTCATGAGACAAACTGAGTACATAAGATCTTGACGTGTAGTTGTTATATAAAACAAACTGCCAATAAGTTTCTTATAGAATGAAGCATCTGCCAACACACCATCTCTGGTTATAGTAAACTTATTTCCTGGCACAATGGGGTTTATCACTGGATTACTTTGTAGCATATGAAACTTCTCCAACAATGTAGTAGCATACTTCTTTTGAGACAAGAAATTCCCTTCCTCATGTTGTATAATCTCCACTCCTTAAAAATTTCATCCTTCCAAGACCGGCCATATCAAATTCAGCTTGCATAGAAGTCTTAAACTCAGCAATCATTGTGCCATAACTACCGGTATACAAAAGGTTATCCAAATATAA
Organism: Linum lewisii; assembly: GCA_034768395.1. Taxonomy (NCBI): domain Eukaryota; kingdom Viridiplantae; phylum Streptophyta; class Magnoliopsida; order Malpighiales; family Linaceae; genus Linum; species Linum lewisii. Next base: position 25,012,264 of record CM068304.1, read on the forward strand.
ACTCACAATTAGTAACTGATTACCTTTGCTTTTAATAAATAGTGTGTTCTTGGCACATCGACTGAAGCCAGCTACCAAAAAGTACTTTTCAATCCTGTTATACCAAGCACGCGGTGCTTTGTTCAGTCCATAAAGTTCTTTGTGGAGCTTATATACTTTATCTTCCTCCCCTTGAATGATAAAGCCAGGTGGTTGCTCCACAAACACATCTTCATGTAGTTCACCATGAAGAAAAGCACTTTTAACGTCAAGTTGATAAATAACCACCCTCGCTGAGCGGCCACTGCAAGTAGAGTACGGATTGTGTCCCAAGAGCCATAGGTGCGAACACTTCATTATAATCTATCCCATGTTCTTGAGTATATTCGCAACCAAACGCGCGTTGAACTTATCAACATCACCATGTTCACTAAGTTTTGTCTTGAATACCCATTTAACTCCAATCTTCTTAGCTCCTGATGGAAAATGAGTACGCTGCCAAGTATTATTTTTCTCCAGCCGCCTCTTCATAAGTTTGAGGATCTACTATATTAGCCACATAGCATATTGAGATAGTTCCTCTTCAAGATTGCCAGTCTCAACCGCTCTGACCAAGTAATCATTAAGATAAGAGAGTCGCCTTCTAGTACGAACCCCCAAGTCACCATCATAATGACCACTACCACCATGATTAGAAGACAAGTCACCACTTTCACCAGTTGGAGTAGTTGGTTTGTCTTCTGAATCTTTTAATTTATCATCACAACCTTCCCACACCAACTCAATTGGAGCAACAGTACAGTTGGATTCAGACCAAGACCACCGTTGTTGTTCATCATAAACAACGTCTCTACTATTAATGAGTTTCTTGGAAGCTGGATCATACAATTTATAAGCCTTAGACGCATCTAAAATGCCCAAGAAGACACATGCAGTACTTTTGTTTCCAACTCCTGTCTTCGTCGATCAGGTTTATGAGCATATGCTAAGCAACCAAAGACCCTGAAATAGTCCACATTTGGTTTCACATCACTCCATTGCTCATGTGTAGTTTTATTTTTAATGATCGAAGTTGGACTATGATTGATAAGACGAGCTGCTTCAGGCCAAAAAGACCTTGGTACTTGTCACTAATGTAATAAACATCGAACCGTGTTCATAATAGTTTGGTTTTCCTTTCAGCAACACTAATCTGTTGAGGTGTGAATGATGTTGTCAACTGTCTCATTATTCCATTTTCTTGCAGTAAAGCACAAAAGAATTGGACAAGAATTCGCCACCACGATCTGTTCGAAGACATTTGATAAAAGAGCCAATTTCCTTCTCTACTCTAGCCTTGTGATGCTTAAACCACTGAAATGTCTCCAATTTATCTATCTAGAAATAAACCCATAGCTTCCTTCAAATATCATCAATAAAAGTGAAGATGTAAATCTTACCAGCATTTGACATTGGCGTAATAGTTCCATGATAACACTAGATTAACCGTGATTATCTCCCCCTATTAACCAACATTCTGCTGTCTGTAGCACGTTTTAGGGATAGTTTAGTGGATTTCGGTTCATTCACTCTATTTCTTACCGATTTGGTTACCTTGGCCCGTTTCAGGTTTATTTGATGTGTTTTCTAGTGTCTATTTGAGCACACAGGTTTTGCCATCAATAAAGTGACCGTCGGATGTGTTTGGGATGCAATGGAGCTTCGAGAAAGATCCTAAAGCCATCAGCGAAGCGAAAGGATGAAGGAAGGACAAAATTCTGTCACATGAGGGAAGTTCTTGATGAGAACTTCAAGGTTCTCACCGAGAAGGTATTGCAAAACACCTCAAAAGTCTCGTCGAAGAATCTGCATTATTTATGAAGAGGTTCTCATCAAGAACCTCAAGGTTTTTGGCGAGAACCTTAGCTTTTCCATATCAAAATTGGAGACAGATTTCAGCCCTATTTAAGCACCTGTTCAGCCTCTTCCCAGGACACATTCGATTTTCTGGAGAGAGCCATGACTTGGAGAGATTTTGGAACATATTTTGGAGTATTTGGAGAGATCATATCAAGGATTAATCCATCCAGAAGACACTCAGAGCATAGGAATCAATGATTTTCAAGATCTAAGCTTCAAGGAGTCATTGGAATTAGGTTTTTTTAGGTTTTCCCTGTTCTTCCTTCCTAAGATGAATTCTTTTGTAGTTTTTGAATCTTGTTTGTCGGATATGAGTAGCTAAACTTCTCTATCTTATATTAGATGAACCCTAAGTGAACCGGGGCTTTAAAGCCGTCACGGATCGGCATGCAATTAGACTTTAATTCAGACTTTTCTTATTCATGTTTGATTCGTTCTTAAAATATTGTTTCTTCTCTGGCCTGATCATCTAGATTAGATTCTTGTTAGGATAAAGGATAGTGGCGAACGTCCGGCTTGTTCTAGAACATCGAATCAAGCAGTTAACCTATTCAGCAGATTCACTTGACCAATAAGGGTCGTTTAGCGTTAATTCATTTCAAGATTAGCTCATAGAATTAAAATTGGTGCACCAATCAGTTATTCGTTGTAGAAGCGAATGCACAAATGAATAATTGATTGTGGTAGCTAGTTAAATAGTAGCAAACATTCGTGGACTTAGACCTAAGGATGAGGAGCTACGATGGTGATTAAGAATTGAATGAATTAGGATTGAAAAGTCGCCGGTCTTGTGATCGCCAATGCCTTGGTGATCTTAGGGGGATTCGAGTCTAAGCTCTCGTCTTGATAATTAAAACAAACCAACCAACCAATCTGTCAGTCTTAATTAGTTATTTTCTCTCTTTGCATGTTAATTATAGAAATCTGGTGGAACTCACACCACACAACTTGTTTAAATTGAATAGTTACTAATTCGTTTGAGTAAACGTGAGGAAGAAAAACCCGCAGAATATAATTTGTCCTACTTTTGTGGGATAGTATTTGATACCGCTGTTTTACAGTCTGTCAACCCACAAAGATCAGCATGAAGGAGATGTAACTTCTTTTTACCTCCTTCATGGAGGTGTAGTTACTTTACCAGTAGACTACAAGGTCTTCCACGGAGTTTTAATTTCATAGTAGCCTTCCATTGGCTTCTTTTAGGAAAGGCTTTCCGTTGTTGCATTCCAATTAAACACCCAGAACACACATACAATTCCTTCTTCAGTTGTGGAATACCAGTAACCATATGCTGGTTTTGCACATTTAGCAGCTTCTTATGACTAATATGACCATAGCATGAATGCCATAGCTATGTCAGTTCAGCTTCTGCATTAACCTGTAAACACTCCACATCTATTTCAGTCTCAGGCAACAATGTGGTCACCCATTCTGCTTCAAACACAAACATTCTATTGTTGGACATTCGAGAATGCACAATAAGTCCACGATTATGATGGAAGATTTTGCACTTACCATTTAGAATTAAAATAGCCAAACCCTTTTCTTGTATTTGGCCAATACTTGATAGGTTATTCCATAGGCCAGGCGCATAAAAACACATCTTGAATAAGCATGGTTAATTGATTGACTTTAATCTTAATGTTGCCTTTTCCTTCTACCTTAAGCTTTGCACCATTTCCCAACTTGATAGTTATTGAAATGTAGTATCAATATGAGTAAACCAAGCCTTTTGTCACTCATATGATTGCTACAACCATAATCTAGAAACCACACCCGGGTTTTATCAATTTGATTAGACTCAAATAATTCTATCAACAACATTTCTTGATCATATATCATCATAAGCTTCAACAACATAATTTGTTCCATACTGCCATTCTGGACATTCATGTTGATAATGTCCAAGTTTATGAAAATAATAGCACTTCACCGACTTCTTACTCATCCAGGGGCTTCCATGCACGACTTCTACCACGACCTCTAAAACAACCTCTTTCCAATCCTTGTTCTCTTCCCTGATATGAAAATATCTACCCCCCTACCTTGGTATGGAAATCCTTGTCCTCTGCCTTTATATGAACCATGAGTAGCTTTCAAAGCCTTCTCTTCTTTAACCCCCTTAGTACACTTTTTCTCATGAACTAATAAAGAGCTCTACAACGCATCCACAAAAAGTATATCAATGTTTTTGGATTCCTCCATCAAACACACCACATAGTTATATTTTTTCTGTCAATATTCTCAAAATCTTCTCTACAATCTTAACATCGGGCATATCTTCCCTAAAATTTTGCATGTCATTAGCTACCACCATGATTCGTCCAAATTAGTTAGTGATAGATTCCCCAACCTTCATCTCTAACAACACAAAAGTTATGCGTAGGGACTGAACATGTGCCTTTTGAACACGATCATTGCCTTGATATTTAATCTTCATGGAATCCCATAACTACTTAGCAGTATCCTTTTGAGTAATCATTAAACAAGTAGTTCTTTGCCTTCAAATCTTTCAGCTGCAATACTTTTTGTGCAGCTGTAACCGTCTCTCTTTTACCTGACTCACTATAACCATCACGCGCCACACTCCAATACTCCTTTGATTGAAGAATATTCTCCCTCAACAAACTTCATTGATCATAATCTCTATCAAACTTTGGCAAGTATACCTGAGAAAAACTTCCTGAATCACTCATTCTCACACACACAATAACGTCCTCACCAGTCAGTCGTGTTTCACTCAGATTCGTTTACCAGTATGGTAACGAAATCTCTTGCAACTCATAGTTGAAGTCTTTGACAAAATTAGAGAATCGAGGAACAAATTCCACCACATTATAATAATGGGCTTCATTTTAAAGAAGGAAAGCACGCGTGGGGGAGTAAATTCCACCACACCACCATGCAACATGCATCAATATCATCATCATCTTCTACTTAAAGCTCAAGTTAAAGAAAGCTAGATTAAATCCCCCACATGACAAGGATAGCATTGGTACACGTGGATTGTGAGAATGCTTTCTCCAAAATATAAGCATGACAAGGATTATTATGACCTTTAAGGTGTGAAAAGAAAAGGGATGGTAATAGGCAGTTCATCACCCTATAAATAGGCTTACATTGGCTGTTAGAAGAGTGTAATTTTTTCAGACGTATACTGAAGACTATGCTGGTTCTATTCTGTTGTAGAAGATTATATATGGTCAATTATGCTAAGAGTAGATCATTAGGATGGTTGAAGCTAGTGACTGAATGGTTTTGAGGCTCTTACCACAGAGAGCTGCCTGTTTACAAGGTACTCATTTGGGTACTGTCTGTTCTTCCCGGAAATCCACCAGCATACGTGAGTCGGGATCCCAATTAAAATATGGACAAATGAGTTAGGTATATAGGAGTAACCTTATGTGTTACGTGTTGGAATACTTGTTACTTGACTTGCCTGCACCTTAGTATGACCTAGGGCTCAAGGCCCTCACTCAGTGGTTAGCACTGACCCTTATTTCCCCCTAGACTATCATAAGTCTACGTAGGTGTAGACTTGATTCTTCAAGAGAAACATGCCACTAAGGAGATCTATCTGGATTGGCGAGCGTGGCGATAAGGCCAGGTAGAATCGGAAGAATCTGTCTTGATCCTCGTCCTTTGGTTTTTGATTTTCAAACGTGTTTTGGGATACACTATCGAGTCATGTGCATATGTCAAATTTAGCATGACATTGTGTATATCTCTGTTCTGTAAAATGTCTTATAGCATGTAATGTTTATGGAGCAAGTGAACTGCTTATAAGTGAATCGCTTGTTAGTGGAGCTTGTGACTCCTCCTCTGATTCGTGTTCTCATGAACCTTTTTTTTAATCTTGTATAATTTAGGATATACGTTTCCAGGTCATTATGAGTTTGTTCTAAAACTCTACAGTAATACGTACTTGTGTTATGACATAAATCAGTATCGTATGGTATTTGTGTGCATCATAGCACCTCTATTAGTGTTCCACTGCATTTGATTGTGTTCGATTGAGTTGGGCTGTTACAATGTGTGCAATAATATTCTATACACTTTCATAAATGAGAAAGATCGAAGTAAGGATCACCTGAAAGCAAGGATGGATTTGAAGATGATGAAAATCAGAAGGGAGCATTGGCCAAGACCAGATGGGAAAACTTGTCTAGCGGCTATATACACAATGGGTAAACGGGAAATCCAAACAATGCTCCAGACCTAGAAGGACCTTGGTGTACCAGATGATACTCGAGCAATATATCTCGGTGTCTTGATGTGAAAAACCGAATAATATTAGTGTTGAAAACTCATGATTGACATATCTTAATGCATGAACTATTGCCCTTGTCCATTCAAAATGTGTTGTCGTCACAAGTCTCCTAGGTATAACTTGAATTTTGTTCATGCTTCAAGAAATTATGCTCGAAAGTGGTCCATGTTGATGGGTTGGATACACTCGAACAACGGGTTGATGGAGCTTTGTGTCGTTTGAAGATGTTATTCCCCCATCATTTTTCACAGTGATGGTTCATCTAGCGGTTTATTTAGTTGAAGAAGTTAGACTTGGGGGACCATTCTATTACCATTGGATGTGCCCTATAGAAAGGTACGATCACAATCAATTTTCATCCTTTGTTATGGTTTAAATTTTGTTTACTAATGTTGAATTCCTTTTCCTAATTAGATTTCTTGGGAAGTTGAAATATTTTGTACAAAATCAGTCCAAGTCAGAAGGTTCAATTGATGAAGTTTGGATTTATGAGGAGATCTTTACTTTCGCATCCTTATATTATGGAGCTGGAGTTGAAACTCGATTCAGCCGTGGATCTCGACTTCATGATCAAGTGGAAGATGAATCACCTGACATGTCCATGTTTCCTTCAATTGGGAATCATGTTGGTGGTATACAACACTTCCGTTGAATAGATATGGAGTGGGTACAAGCACACCAACATGTCCTTATATGTGCCAACCAAGCTGGGCCTTTTCTCCAGTAAGTACATTACTTAATTGAACTTGTGTCATGACAAGTAAACTTTTACATGTATAACTGATGACACTAGAATTAATGTGATTATCAGCCCCATTTAAATGACATTTCATTGCTTGTAACACTGTTTTATGGGTAGTTTAGGGTGTTTTCACTCAATTGCACTATTTCCTACCGATTTGGTTACTTTGGCCCTTTTTGGGTCTATTTAATGTGTTTTGTAGTGTCTCTATAATTACACAGGTATTCACCGTCAAATACCTGGCCTCGGACGTGTTCAAGATGCAATATATCCTCGAGAAGTGAACCAGAATCAAACTAGGAGTCAAACCAATTGAAGAACCGATGATCCACCTGCAAAGCACTAAGTTCTCGCCGAGAATAATAACATTCTCGGCGAGAAGATGTTAAGGAATCAAGGCACAGTCCTCGTCGAGAAGTCAGGAGCTGTTTGTGAAGATACAATATTTTCGTCGAGAACTTATGAAGGAAGCCATGGAGAATTCTCGTCGAGAAAACAGAACTGATTTAAACTGCACTTCTCGGCGAGAAACTATCAAAGTTCTCGCCGGAGAACTTTCTTCTTTTCCGACAGAGGTTTGGAAACCTAACCTATATAAGCAGCAACACGGCATCATTCGGGGGAGGGGGGGTCGCCATACGAAACCACACAACATCATTAGACTTTTTTCAGTCCAGACTAGAGAGACAGATAGAGTTGAGAGCATCCTTGGAGTTCCCGGGAGAGATCATGGCGCCATCTTTCCACCTCGGAGTGCTCGGAGCTAGGAGTTGAAGATTGCTCGAGATTGAAGCTTCACAGAATCGTCAAAATAGGTTTTATAGTTCTTCCTGTCTGAGATGAATTCTATGATGTCTTTGATTCTGTTGTATCGAATATGAGTAGCTAAACTCGGAGAGCTTAGATTAGATGAACCCTAAGTGACCCGGGGCTTTGAAGCGGTCACGGATCGGCGGTAATTAGATACAAATTCTGACAGTTTCTCTTGCATGATTGTTTTGTTCTTCGTTTCCTGTGTTTCTTGTCTAACTTGGCACCTAGATTAGATTCACGTTAAGCTAAGGTTAGTTGTCAGACGTCCGCCTTACTTTGGAACTTCGAATCAATCAATTAACCTATTCAATGGAGTGTGCCTTTCGTAGGAACCATTTAGGATTGATCTGATGCTAGAGTAACTCATTGTTCTTAATCAATTGCACCAGTTAGTTCTCCGTTGTAGAAGTGAATGCACGGACGGTTAATTAATCGTGGTAGTTAGATCCGATAGAGCGAACGTTCGCGGAACTTAGACTTAAGGGTAAGGAGTTATGGTGGTGTCTGAGAACTGAATGAATTAGGATTGAAAGTCGCCAGTCTTGTGATTGCAAATGCTCTGGTGATCTTAGGGGGATTCGAGTCTAGGCTTGTCTATCATCTCATTAGTCAACCTTCTTTAATCTTTCTGTCTTTTATTTTTATTTCAATTTCCTTGCATCATAGTTTAGAAGTCATGGAACTCACACCACGCACAATCTGTTTAAACTTGAATAGATTGCCAGCTTCTTTGAGTAGTCGATTTGAAGAAACCTCGAGAGATTTGATCTAGTCTACTTCTGTAGGCTAGTTATTTGACCACACACGAATTCGTTGTTCGTCAAATTGGCGCCGTTGCCAGGGACTCTTCTATGTTGTTTGATAGAAGAGTTGGCATTTTATTCTTCTACCTTTCATCTTATCATTTGTTTTTCCTCCATCTTTTTCATGATTTACCTAGGTGGTGCTCTTGAGTTTTGAGATGCAGGATAACAGGTGGGATGGCTAGTACCAAGGATGGTACACCAATGAAATACCATATGCTGAGGTCAACCAAGGATGATATACATCAGAACAACCACCTACGACAAGCTGGTATGAGGAACCTTCACCCTTGCCGTCCTGGCAAGAGCCAGAAGCTACACACCACCACCAAGGTCACCAAGAGATATATCTACAGGCTCATAGAATCACTTTTGGAGAAGATCACTTCAATGCTACAAGCTCTTAATGCGGTGGACGTCGAGCTCGAGCAACCAAATCAACTGATGGAAGAAGATGCTTGAGAGCTGTTCGAAGAAGAACATGATAATCTCGTCCATGACTGTTATGAGCTAGAGGCATCTGATTAAGAATCTTTGGCAGTGGTGGCTGATGAAGGCGTTGAACTCATCCATCTTGAAGGCGTGGAGCTCATCCATCTTAAAGCTGAAGTTGAAGATGAGCACGTAGAGATTGAGGAGATATCCTCATTAAAGCTTCCATCGAGCCAACCTGTAGTTCAAGCTAGAGATGAGCACGTGGACATGGAGGAGTCAGCCTCATCTGTGGTTCAGTCAACAAAAAGTGAAGAGGTCATGGATTGGAAGCATATGTTCTCAACTATGAGAGCAGCCAGGATAACCCTCAGGTGAAGAAGACTGAGCTCACTTACTACGACACACCGTACTATCTCTTTCCTCCATCAATGGAAAAACTCAAGAAGAACAGGTCATTCACGCAAAACCAAGATCTACTTAGGCATCACTGGCTGCATCTTCATCCCTCTGGAGTGCTATTTGGCATTCAACCGCTAGCCTTGAAGAAGTTGATTCACTTCAAGGATCTCTTGAGTTGGGGTCCATTAACCAGGTATCGTCCAGCTCAAGGACATTAAACGAGAGCGCTTCATGGGAGGCAACCCACGGCTGGAGTCCGCTTTAAATTTATTGAGTCATTTTTTCATCGTTCGAGTCGGGTTCGGGGAGCCAAAGTGTCGTTGTTTTATTTTCGTCTGTTTTATTTTCTTGTCAGGTCAAAACTTCTCGCCGAAGAGGTTGATTTTCTCGGCGAGAATGTATTTTTAAGAGTCAATTTTCAAAATAGTTTTCAAGAAGTTTTTGACGAGAACTTTTAAAATTCTCGCCAAAAACTTCTGTCTTTTCAAGTCAATTTTTCTCGTCGAAGTTTCCAGTTTTGTTTTCAAAGAAGTTCTCGCCGAGAACTTCAACATTCTCAGCGAGAACTTTAGTTCTGTCAGTAAAATTAAAAAAAGTGTCAAAATATTATCAAAATTTCTCCTAACCTTCTTCGTTTCAACTTTTATCATGTGTGGATCTGGGACACTTGTCCCAGTTTCCTTTTGATCTTTTTGTTGTTTTTATTTGTAGGACTTTTTGGTAGCTGATTCACTCCGATCCGGGCTCTCCCTCATCCACTACTTCGACCATCACCCTCCAGGTTTTCCGGATGACTCTGATCTATTTTAGTCCTGTGAGGACACAGAACAATCTAAGTGTGGGGTAGGATTCTAGAAGAATTATGCATGATCTTGTGTGCCTATCTGTGATTCTGTGGTTCATTTTGAATTCCTCTAGCTTAGAATTACTCAATTCTTGACTTTTGATGATAAATTGGCTTCAATTTTTCACAATGACGTTTAGACTGTTCCACTTAGAACTTGTAACCAGCGTGTCGGCACTGATATTAAATGAGTCTAGGTCAGAACAGATAATAAATCACTCTTGTAGTTGAAACTTGAATTAATTGAATTGTTTGGCTTGTTAATAACAATGCTCGATAACACCATTCTAAGTTTGGCTTGAATTAATTGGGAAAGAGGCTGTTAAGTTTTATAAGCGATTGCTGGGTACTCCTGACAATAATCTCATCAGGCAGAACAGGGTTTATTATTCTGATCTGCTTCTGAACAAGAGCCCTGGTCCAGCTTTGTGTGTGACTATTTCTGAACTACTGCTGATGGTGCAGCTTTGTGTGTGACTATTTCTGATAAAGAAATTAAAGAGGCTATTTTCTCGATTGGGGATGATAAGAGCCCTGGTCCTGATGGCTATTCAGCTTTCTTTTTCAAGAACTCATGGGGGGTTATTGGTTCTGAGATCATTGCTACTGTCAGGGGGTTCTTTGTTTCTGGGGAACTTCCTCCTGGATTAAACTCAACTATCATAGCATTGATCCCAAAAGTTCCAAATGCTGACAGAATGAAGTTATTTAGGCCCATCTCTTGCTGTAATGTACTTTATAAGTGCATCACAAAAATTATGGCTAATCGTTTGAGCAGGGTTCTTCTTTAAGCTGATCAGTAGGAGTCAGCCAGCGTTTATCAAGGGGAGATTAATAAGCAATAATATTCTTTTAGCACATGATTTGGTGAGTGCTTATCACAAAGCTCAAACTTCCCCTAGATGTGTGTTAAAAGTTGATATCATGAGGCATTTGATTCTGTGGATTGGAATTTTATTCTCACAGTCTTAGAGGGTATGAACTTCCCCCAGCAGTTCATTGGTTGGATCAGTCAGTGCTTGGTTACCTCTAGATTCAGTGTCTGTGTTAACGGTTCTTCTGTTGGTTACTTTGCAGGGAAGAAGGGACTCCGTCAAGGAGATCCATTATCTCCTCTCCTCTTTGTCATCAGCATGGAGGTCCTGCATTGTTTATTGGATAGGGTGGCTAAGGTAAATTTATATACATTCCATCCGAGATGTAAGAAACTAGGAATTACTCATCTCTATTTTGCAGATGACCTCCTCATCTTTGCCAATGGAAGTGTGGATGGGATTAGAGAGTTCTCTCTATCCTAAACTCCTTTTATCTCCTCTCCGGCTTGAAGATTAACCCTAGTAAGACTGACCTGTTCTGTTCTGCTTCTGTTTCCTTATTGGTGCGGAGTAGTATAAACTGCTCAGACAGGGTTTAACATTGGTGCTCTCCCAGTAAGGTATCTTGGTATTCCTTTAATTAGTGGTAAGCTCTCGAAAGTGGATTGTCAAGTTCTCATTGACAAAATTGTTGCTAGTATCTTCCTGGACTTCAAAGACTCTGTCATATGCGGGTCGTTTACAGTTGGTTAAGTCGGTGTTGCTAAGCATATCTCACTATTGGATGAACATTTTTCTGTTGCCTAGTATGGTCACTAAGGAGATAGAGCGTGTGTGTAATAGGTTTTTGTGGAATGTGGATGGCATTGCTCGAAAGAAAGTGAAGTGTTCTTGGGCAAGGATTGCTATACCTTATGAGGAGGTGGGCTCGATCTTCCTAATCTTTCTCTCTAGAACTCAGCTTGTGTGGCTAGGCACCATTGGGCTATTATCATGCATGGGGAGTCCATTTGGATAGCTTGGATTCATACCTATAGGATCCAAAAGCGGGATATTTGGAGCTGTGATGCAAGTTCTAATGCATTTTGGGTTTGGAAACGGATTCTCAAAGCTAGGAGAAGATTTTTCCTCATTTCACTTTTGACTTGGATGGAGCTTTGTTATGGGATGGGCAGCCTATTCGAAAATTCAAAGTGAGCACTGTTCTTCATACCATTCGTGCTAAGAATGATCCTGTTAGTTGGTCAGATTCGGTTTGGAAGCGTCCCATAATACCTAGCCACTGCTTCCTCTCTTGGATGGTGATGGTAAAGGCCACTGTGACAAAAGATAAGCTTTGTAAATGGCGGATGATTAATGATGATACTTGTGATCTTTGTGAGGGCATCCCTGAAGATTTTGATCATGTGTTTAGTGGTTGTGATTACAGTAGAGCAGTGTTATTTCAACTGTTTGGGAAGTTCCAGCCTGAGGTTAGTGTTGTCAGCTCTTCTTGGGGGGACCTGAGTAGCTGGACTTCATCTTTTACTGGAGGGAGTGGCAAGGAAGTTGCAGGCAGGCTATTATGGAGAGCTTACTGTTCGAGTGTTTGGAAGGAAAGGTGTGCAAGAACCTATGGAACGAGAAAGAAAACTGTGGACGAGTTAGTGACCTCGATGAAGTTGGTGTTGAGTCATTTGGTAATTCGGAAGAATTTAAGGGATGTCTCTAGCTATCTTTGAAAGTTTCCTTGTAATTATTTCTTCTCCTGATCTAGTTTTAACTTCTCACTTAATCCTCTCGTTTTATAAGGGATTGAGTGTTCTATTTTTGATGAAATGAAATTACGCAATTCATCAAAAAAATTTGTCAAATGCCAGCTTTTCCCCTTGTTATTCACTCCCTAATTGATCACCTGTGATTGTGGCTTGAGATTAGACGGAAATCCAATTTGAAATCTTATGTAAAAAGTTATAACTAGCTAGGAACAAGTGGCTAAATTGATAAATCAAGTAATTGAGTTGTGAAATCTGAAAGTTCAATGTTCAAATTAATTTTAAGTTCATTAAGTGCTGAAAGCTAGGCAAGTCCTACACCTAAGTGAAGTGTTCAGGTTGAGCACTAGCATAGGCACAAATACTGTGAGCTTGGAAGGTCCAACACCTAAGTGAAGTGTTCGGATCAGCACTAGTATGCAGTAAATAAATGGAGGACGCAAAATCTTGAAAGAAATTGTTGTTTAAATCGGTCCTAGATAGAACATGTAACGTACAAATCTAGAAGCGGATGAAGTTAAGTCGATAGCCACATCACGTCCACTCACTTTTCCCCAAATATTTCCTACCTCCACCTAATCCGCATCATGGCCAGAGCTTAAGACCTTTTAATTAGAATTAGTGTTGTCGTAGCCGGGTAATATTGATTAATTGTTTTTGCTAGAAACGTGTTTTGATAAAACTACTACTTGAAGTGTGCAGAAAACAGTGAGATCTAAACTTGTTTGGTTGATGTTCTTGCAAGTGTAGGCTACTTTTTCTATGTGGAACTGTCTAAACAAAATTGTTGACTTGAATCTCAACTTGATCGATCTTGTCATTGTGCGTTCTAGTTCAGTTTGCTTGAGGACAAGCTAAAGCTTAAGTGTGGGGTATTCTGATGACACTAGAATTAACGTGATTATCAGCCCCATTTAAGCGACATTTTATTGCTTGTAACACGATTTTAGGGGTAGTTTAGGGTGTTTTCACTTAGTTGCACTATTTCCTACCAATTTGGTTACTTTGGCCCATGTTGGGTCTATTTTATGTGTTTTCTAGTGTCTCTATGAGTACACAGGTATTCGCCGTTAAATACGTGACCTCGGAGGTGTTCAAGATGCAATATATCCTCTAGAAGTGATCTAGAATCAAACCAGGAGTCAAACCAATTGAAGAACCGATGATCCACCTGCCCAGCACTAAGTTCTCGCCGAGAATAATAACATTCTCGGCAAAAAGATGTTAAGGAATCAAGGCAGAGTCTCATCGAGAAGTCAGCATTTGTTTGTGAAGATATTCTCGGCGAGAACTTATGAAGGAAGCCATGGAGAATTCTCGTCAAGAAAACAGAACTGATTTAAACTGCACTTCTCAGCGAGAACTATCAAAGTTATCGCCGAGAACTTTCTTCTTTTCTGACAGAGGTTTAGAAACCTAACCTATATAAGCAGCAGCGACATCATTCGGGGGGTCGCCAGACGAAACCACACAACATTATTAGATTTTTTTCAGTCCAAACTAGAGAGATAGATAGAGTTGAGAGCATTCTCGGAGTTCCTGGGAGAGATCGTGACACCATCTTTCCACCTCGGAGTGCTCGGAGCTAGGAGTTGAAGATTGCTCGAGATTGAAGCTTCACGAAATCGTCAAATTAGGTTTTACAGTTCTTCTCTGTTCTTCCTGTCTGAGATGAATTCTATGATTGTCTTTGATTTTGTTGTATCGAATATGAGTAGCTAAAATCATAGAGCTTAGATTAGATTAACCCTAAGTGACCTGAGGCTTTAAAGCGGTCACGGATTGGCGGTAATTAGATTCAAATTCTGACAGTTTCTCTTGCGTGATTGTTTTGTTCTTCGTTTCCCGCGTTTCTTGTCTAACTTGACACCTAGATTAGATTCGTATTAATCTAAGGTTAGTTGTTAGACGTCCGCCTTACTGTGGAACTTCAAATCAATCAATTAACCTATTCAATGGAGTGTGCCTTTCGTAGGAACCATTTAGGGTTGATCCGCTGCTAGAGTAACTCATTGTTCTTTATCAATTGCACCAGTTAGATCTCTGTTGCAGAAGTGAACGCACTGACGGTTAAATAATCGTGGTAGTTAGATCTGATAGAGCGAACGTTTGCGAAACTTAGACCTAAGGGTAAGGAGTTATGGTGGTGTCTGAGAACTGAATGAATTAGGATTGAAAGTCGCCGGTCTTGTGATTGCCAATACTCTGGTGATCTTAGGGGGATTCGAGTCTAAGCTTGTCTATCATCTCGTTAGTCAACCTTCTTTAATCTTTTTGTCTTTCATTTTCATTTCAATTTCCTTGCATCATAGTTTAGAAGTCGTGGAACTCACACCACGCACAATCTGTTTAAACCTGAATAGATTGCCAGCTTCTTTGAGTAGTCGATTTGAATAAATCTTGAGAGATTCGATCTAGTCTACTTCTGTAGGCAAGTTATTTGACCACACGCGTTGTTCATCAATAACCTATGTTAATTTCAATCTTGTTTGTCAATGGGGAATTACTAGAGAGTTCCAAGCAATCACAAAACAACGACTTTGAGTAAAATCAGCAGCTAAGTTGAAAAGCTATTTATAGAGACTTCGTGCAATGGTATAGGAGTCGAGGAAGTATACTACACACTTCATTTACCTTTGCATCTTGACCAATATCATTTACATAATTTGTTCACCACTATTATTATTGACATATCAATGGATACTAGATGATGACCAAGTATTCCATTCCAAAGATCTGAGATTTAGTGGTTATGACGTTAATGGTTATCGTTTTTGTACATTTGCTCGCGAGAAGAACCTCAAAACTCATAATAGTGATGTGTACGAAAGCTATGAAATCATAGTTTTGCCAGTTTAGTGGACAATCGATCTCATACAAGCGAACTCGCGTATTATGGAAAATTAGAAGACATATTTGAGTTGAATTACTATGGATAATTATGTGTCGTATTATTCAAGTGGCAATGGGCTAACACACACAATCCTATGTATGCGAAGAAAGATAGGTTAGGGTTCACCTTGGTTAATTCTCACACTTCCTATATACTGGAAGTCGTTTAGACAACGAGCAATATATTGAAGCAAAGGATGCTCGAATGGTCTACTTTGTCCAAGATGAAGTGGACAAGGGGATGGTGTATTCTCGTACATATCAAACCCAGAGATGTGTATGACATGGGTGATCAGGAAGCACTACAAGAAAATTGAAGATTTGTCACAGTTCCTTATTCATGGTTTATGTAAGCGTTACTAATTTGTCACGGTTTATTATAAACCGTGACAATTTTTTCACGGTTCAATGAAAACCATGACAACTTAGTCATGGTTCATTGAAAACCATGACAATTTAGTTAGGTTCATTGAAAACCATGACAAATCAGCTGGAGTTAGGTCTCCAGGCTTGTGGCTAGTAGCCAGATCATGATCCATACCGGTGGAGAAGGTTTTCATACCTTTGGGTCCCCTAGGACCTGAGGGTGTTGGTCCAACCTAGTCTCGGTAGGGGCAATTGATGGGCTTGCTGGCTAATGATCACAAATTCCTCCCGCTTCAGTACGAGTTTGCAGACTAAGATTTGGTGTAACCCCTCTGATTGAAGTCAACTTAACATCAAGAGTCAAGAACCGAGTAATTCTATGCTATAGGAATTGAAATGCACCATGGAATCACAGATAAACAAACAAGATCATGCATAGTTCTCTAGCATCCTACCCCACACTTAGACTGTTCTGTGTCCTCACAAGACTAAATTAGAGAAGAGAGATATGGAAGGTGATGGTCGATGTCGAGGATGGAACGAAATGCCTGGAGCGGAGTGAAGCAGCTACAAGGATCCTACAAAAACAAAAACAACAAAAAGATCAAAAGAAAACCAGGACAAGTGTCTCG
Source organism: Linum lewisii (assembly GCA_034768395.1). Lineage (NCBI taxonomy): Eukaryota > Viridiplantae > Streptophyta > Magnoliopsida > Malpighiales > Linaceae > Linum > Linum lewisii. Next base: position 25,028,907 of record CM068304.1, read on the forward strand.
GATCCACACCAAAGAAAGTCAATGAAGAGGGTTAGGAGAATTTTGAAAATATTTTAGCTTTTTTTTCTGACGGACCCCAAAGTTCTCGCCGAGAATATTGAAGTTCTCGGCGAGAACTTCCTTCAAAATGGTTGTGAAAACTTCAACGAGAAAAAATGGCTCAAACTGACCAACCTTCTCACCGAGAACTTTGAAGTTCTCGGTGAGAACTTCTTTGAAAATTGGTTTTTAAAACTCGACGAGAAAAATGCCCCTGTTAAAAACCCACTTTCTCGCCGAGAAAAATTAAAGTTCTCGGCGAGAAGTTTTGACCTGACAAAAAAATAAAAGTACCGAAAATAGCACAGATGACACTTTGGCTCCCCGAACCCGACTCGAACGACGAAAAACTAACTCAAAATCAAAAAGACTCCAGCCGTGGGTTGCCTCCCACGAGCGCTCTCGTTTAACGACCTTCAGCTGGATCAATACCTGGATGACGATCAAGATGCGTCCCAACTCAGGATTTCTTTTAGGCTCGCATCATAGTCAATGAAGTACAGCTTCGGCATACCTCCGACCAGGAGGAATCACCTCCCATTGATTTGAGCAATTGAAATCGTCCATCGGGGAGGTGGCCAGTAACTTTGAATGGCCTGAACAGATCCTTCAGATTCTTGCTTTCATCTGATGGCTCGGCGGATGATGGAGGAGTAATTGGCTTCTAAGCCACCTTATTTTTCACTTTGCTCCCCCTCTTTACTTCACCAGGATCTCTAGCTCGCGGCGATTCAACGGTGGGTGCCTTCGGTTCCTCCTTTTTCCTTCGCTTCTATGTCGGAGCCTCATTCTTCGGATGGATAGTCTATTAGCACCTGTCATAACCATCTTGGGAGAAACACTAGAAATTTCATTAGTACTAGAGTTGGCCGAGGCCAACTCCACAGTATCGACTGATAAATAATGTGCCTCTTCCTTGGGAACGTACTTCATACCGTCCTTGAGGCGGAATGTTACGCTATCCTTTCTGACCCTTAATGTCAATGAGCCATTCGGGACATTGATTGTCATGTCGGTTGTTGCCATAAACAGTCATCCTAGGAGGAGGGTAACATCTTCCTCTCGGGTATCCATAACAACAAAATCAGCTATTATAGTGAAAGGACCACAACAGATAGTTAGATCTTTAATTAATCCCCTAGGTTCTTTAACAGATCTGTCAGCAAACACCAACTGCATACTAATTGGTTTTAATTCACCTAGATTCAACTTTTCATATAAGCAAGTAGGCATGACATTGATAGATGCACCTAAATCAACCAAGCTACAATCAGTTTTAATACCATTGATAAAGCAAGGTAGAGTAAAAGAACAAGGATCGGAGCACTTAGCTGGGGGAGGTATGGACGGCGTGCGGTCGAGGTCGGCAGAGCGCTCCTCCTTAAGGGAGACGGAAGACAACTCTCCCTTCTTCTTGGTTTTTGCAAGATCCTTTACAACTTTTCCAACTTCTGGTATCATCTGGATAGCTTCGGTGACTGGTATTTTGATTTCCGTGTTCTCCATGATCGAATACTATCTCTTGTATTGGGTGTCAAGAGTTTTGAGCTTCATAACCTTAGGGAATGAAATCGTAAGCTGATATGGAGGGAGAGGTGGCTTAGGGGTCGGCTTCGGAGGAGGTGGGGGTAGTCACCTCTTCGTCGTCTTTATCTTCCTCTTCTACCATGATATCCTCAATTTCTGGCATATCAATGGCTATGGCATCAGGAATCATAACCGGATCAAGAGCTGTAGGACAAGCTAGTTGCTTGTAGAGATGGCCTTGACATGATCATTCATTGGGTTCGGCTCTCTCTGGCTAGGCAACTGACCCATGGGACGACTAGAAGCGACGAGACTAATAAGGGTGCTCAACTGACTTTCCACGTTCTGTGTGTGATTAATCTACTCTTGATTCAGAATAGCTTGAGTTTTGAATTGAGCACATGGTCGTCGAGTATGGATATGATATGGTTAAGCTTCTTATAAATTTCACTCTGGTTCGTGTCCTGTGTGCACAGATGTCTAAGGCTGTTGTCTCCCGGTGAAGCTAGGCGGACCTTGATAGTTGTTATTGGGGTACTGATTCTGGCGATTGCCAGGTGCTGTACCATAACTACCTTGGCTCCGATGTGGCGTCTAATAGATCCCTCCAGATTTGTTGGATGGCTTCTGCTCTTGAAATGACCCAGATGGTCGATTGTTCTGATTCTGGTTAATGCCGGAGTTGTAAGGAGGACGCTCTTGGAAGCTCCCTTGTTGCGATTGTCTGAACTGACAATAGTCAGAGTAGCCTTTTTGATTGTTGGTAAAGCCTTAACCAATAAAATTCACTTCATCTACAGACCAGACGTCTGCTGTACCGAAGTTCTGACAACTTCCTCCATTATGAGCACATACCCTACACCATTCACAATCGACAACATAGACAGAAGTTGATGGTGAGTTGGTGGGTCCGCCAGCCTTCTTTATGTGTTTTTGTACTTCGGCCTTAATCTGTTCTTCAAGGCTTAATTGGCTCTTAGCTGCTTCAGATTGTCTCTCCCAATTCCTGGATACACAACTTGCAAAGTGAAGAAGAGAAGCTTCTGGTGTGAGCGTGGTACAATCTCCCTTAGCCAAGGAGTTGACCCACTTAGCAGATTCTTCATTCATCCCTCGAGCAAAGATTTCAGCTAGTTTCCTTTGCTCGAAGCCGTGATGAGGGCAGTCGTAAAGGAGTTCTTGGAATTCATTCAGAGTATTGTATAAGCTGACTCTGTCCTTCTGTCTGAACCGAGCAATTGTATCCTTGTAAGATATGGTTCTGGCCGGACGAAAGTATTCCTCTAAGGCAAGCTCATCCCAGTTGGTGTAGTGACCGGGTAGCTTGCTATTGAGCCATCTCTTTGCGGCGCCTCTGAGAGAGAATGGGAAAGCTCGCAAGCATAAGGTTTTCTTGTCGAGACTCCCACTCTTGAAGGTCTCGCACATGGAAAGGAAGTCCGCCAATGTGTGCATGGGTTGTCATGTGGCTTCCCTTCGAATTGGACATCCCTACAGATCATTCCCAAGAAAGGGATTTTGATCTCATAGTCAGGATCAGCATCATTGTGAGGAACGGCGATGCTTGACCGGACGCTAGTCGCACTCGACTTATTGTAGTCCGCCATAGTATGTGAAGCAGGGGGTTGTGGTGGTGGTGGTAACTGTCGATCACCCATTCTAGGAGAGGGTGGTGGTGACTCTAGCGAAGTGGATAATTCGGAAGAAGAAGAGTCCTCCTTTGACTCTTCAATCTTGATGGGGGTAGAGGATGAAGGTGGGATGATTGTTACTTGCTTAGGCACTCGCGGTTGCTTAGTCGGTGTAGAACTGCTCGGCTTGCCTGAGCTCTTTTTCTTGTTAGGTTTGAGCTGAGAACGAGTGAACGGGTGGTTCATATACCTGCATACAATCTGCAAGTCAACAAAAACAAACAGAACCAGTGTAAAATCGAAGTGTGATGGAAAATGAAAAGATGGAAGGTAGAAGAATAAAATGCCAATTCTTCTTTCAAGCAATAGAGAAGAGTCCCCGACAACGGCGCCAATTTGATAACACGTTTTTAGCATGTGGTCAAATAACTATCGAGATAGAAGCAAGGTAGATCGAATCTCTTGAGGTTTCTTCTGATCGTCTACTCAAAGAAGCTGACCATTTACTCATGTTTAAATAGGTTGTGCGTGGTGTGAGTTCCACGACTTCTAATCTATAATGCGAAGAAATTGAAATGGAATTAAAAGACAGATTGATTGATTGGGGTTGACTAATGATTTGACAGACAAAGCTTATACTTGAATCCCCCAAGATCACCTAGACATTGGCGATCAAAAGACCGAAGACTTTCAATCCTAATTCATTCAGTTCTCAGACACCACCATAACTCCTTACCCTTAGGTCTAAGTTCTGCGAACGTTTGCTCTATCGGATCTAACTACCAAAATTAATTAACCGTCTGTGCGTTAACTTCTGCAATGGAGAACTAACTGGTGCAATTAATTGAGTTTAATGATTTACTCTATAAGCGGATTAACCCTAAATGGTTACTACGAAAGGCACACTCCATTGAATAGGTTAATTGATTGATTTGATGTTCTAAAGCAAGGCGAACGTTCGCCACTATCCTTATCTTAAACGAATCTAATCTAGGTGATCAAGCTAGACAAGAAATACAGGAAACAAAGAACAAATCAAACATGCAAGAGAAACTGTCTGAATTTAAATCTAATTACCGCCGATCCGTGACCGCTTTAAAGCCTCGGGTCACTTAGGGTTCATCTAATCTAAGCTTAAACGAGTTTAGCTACTCATGTTGATAACAGAACATTCAAAAGCTACAAGGGAGTTCAACATACAAAGGAAGAACAAATAGAAACTGTTAAACCTAATTCTGACGACTCCAGCGAAGCTTGGATCTCTGGCAATCTTCACTCCTAGCTCCGAGCACTCCAAGGTGGAAAATACGGTGTCAAGATCTCTGTGGGAACTCTTCGATGCTCTCTGAACTCTCTCTCTCTCATCTCTGTAGTCTGGATTATGAAAAGTATTTTGAATGAATTATTCCCATATTTCCCTTCTATGCCGCTTCCTTAAATAGGTTTTCCGATTTAGTGCTGGAAAAGGGGGGACTTCTCGGTGAGAACTTGTAGACTTCTCGCCGAGAACTACTGTGCAAACTTATTCGGAATCTTCGACGAGAATTTCCCATTAATTTCTTCACATGTTCTCGGCGAGAACATTGAAATTCTCGCCGAGAACTTCTTCACAAAAGTTGTTGCAGTCTTCGACGAGAATTTTCCTTTGATTTCTAAATGGATTCTCGCCGAGAACATTTGACATTCTCGGCCAGAACTTAGTGTTGGGCAGGAATTCTTCATTCCTCTGATCTGTTTGGTTCTCCATTTGATTTTGGCAATTCCTCGAGGTTCCATCGCATCCCAAACACGTCTAAGGCTACATATTTGATGGCAAAAACTTGTGTACTCAACAAGACACTAGAAAACACATCAAATAGACCCTAAACGGGCCAAAGTAACCAAATCGGTAGGAAATAGTGCAAATGAGTGAAAACACCCTAAACTACCCCTAAAACCGTGTTACAAGCAAGGAAATGTCGCTTAAACGGGGCTGATAATCACGTTAATTCTAGTGTCATCAACCACATTTGCCAACCACTCTAGGTACCTGACCTCTTTGATTAATCCTGCCTTTAAAAGTTTATCAACCTCAACCCTACCGCTTGTTGCCTCTCTCGACAGATGCTTCACCGCTTCTGTTGGACAGGGCGACTCCTTGGCTCGATCTCTTGACAGTGTTTGATGACTTTTGGGGTGATTACGGGCATGTCACTGGGTGACCAGGCGAATAAATGTGCAAATTCTCTTTTAAGTATGATGATATTCGTCCAGCTTCCTTTTCCAAGTATGATGATATTCAGATCATTTTTGTTGGATCCTCTTCCCACAAAGGTACTGGGACATCAGATTCTGCTGGGGACAATCTTTCACTCTCACCATCTGTTCCCAAGCTAATGTTATAACACGTGCTCTTTGTCGTTGCTCTATAGCATTTCCTGCGATCTCAGGGTGCCCCCAAGCAACTCCCACTCCTTCTTTCATGGTGAACTTCAAAACTTGATGTACTGGAGATGAAATTTCCTAGAATGTCGCTAAGGCCGGGCGACCCATGATCATATTGTATGTTGACTTGCAATCCATGACATGAAAGTCAATTGATCGTGTGGACTACACATCGCCATCTCCGATAGTGAGCTTCATCGTGGCGATCCTTTTAATGGGAACTGTGTGTCCTGAGAAACCTAAAATAGTCGTCTTTGTCTGCCTTAATAGGCTAGCTGGCAGATCCATCTGCTTGTACAAGTCCCAAAAGATTATGTCTGCCGAGCTTCCTTCGTCAATCATTACCTGCTCAATTCGACTATCATGAGTGAAGATTTTAATCACCATTGCTTCTTGGCTTGGTCCTCCAACTTTGTCCATGTCTTCTTCGGTGAACCCGACAATCGGGCAAATAACCCGATCAATCATCACCACTTCACGTATCTCTTCTTTTTTTACTTTCTTTATTGGGCAGCTTTCTCCTCCAAAAATAGTTTGATAGACTTTGTTTACCTCCGGCCATGATTTTTTCTTTGCCCCTTCATCGCCCTGCGTTTCCTGTAATCGGGCGAACACTCCTCCTTTCTTATCCTGGGGCTCCTCTTTTCCTCGCTGTTCCTTTTTTGGGCTTTTATCCCTTTGTCTAGAGCTAAGAATAAAGTCCATGCGCCACCCCTCGTTGATCCATCTCTCAATTTCATTTTTCATCTCCCTACATTCCTCAGTTGTGTGCCCATGAGCGTCATGGAAATAACAGAATTTCTGACGAATTCTTTGGTGAGGAGGAGTCTTCAAGGCTTCGGGCCACTGTATGTGATGGCCCTTATGCTGCATGTACATGAATATCTTTCGTCTAGATTCATTGAGGGGGGTATACTCTGGTCTTTCCCCACTAAATCCTCTTATGTCCTCATGGTATCCTCTCCTTTCTGGCGATCTCTCTACCCTTCTCCACCTGGACTGTCTATCTGTTTGCTTACTCTCCTACTTCTCCTGTTTGACCACCTTTCCTACTACACGCTCAGCCAACTGCTCCTCTATCAAAATAATTTTGTGCACCCTCGCCTCTAGATTGATAATGATACTAGGGATGTGTTTGCCAGTGACTCGCGCAGCCTGTTGTTGTGAGTCTCTTGGAATAAGCTTGTTGCCACAATTTCATGGTCCACATTCCTGATAGATTGTACTACCCCTGTCCACTTGTCGAAGAACTCTTTGAGCGACTCGTTTGCGCCTTGTCTTAAGTTCACCAAGACTTGTAATGGAACCATTCGACTCCTTTTACTCTCATATTTCTGTGAGAAAATGATGGCGAATCCTTCCCATGAAGTGATGATACCTTCCGGGAGGTTCATGTACCACTCTCTTTCCCTTCCTCCCAAGGTCGTTGGAAAGGCTCTGCAATACGCTACATCATTCTCTTGCTACATCTGCATGGCAATCTGAAACGTTTGAAGTTGGTCGTCGGGGTTGGTGGTCCCCGGGTACTTGTCCATGTTAGGTGGAACTAATCCTGTTGGTAGTTGTTCAGCGAAAATTTCTCTTGCGAGGGGCTATCGAACAGCTAGCTAAGTAGTTCCCACCTGAGTCGTCGGGCGAAACTGCCGAAGCACCTCATTGGCTGTTGTTTGAACCTAAGGTCTATTTTCTGGTGGTGGTGGGGGAATTCTTGCTTGTTGGCCAATTACCGTTTTCAATAACTGGGTTAGCTCCATGTTTTGGCGCTCCAGAACTTGTATTGTTGCTCTAGCATATGATAAGGCTCCGCCACCAGATCTTCTTCTTCTAGCTGCCTTTCCATTCGAAATCGAGTCTGGGACTCTAAGTCAATGTGCGTGGTGTGTATAGATACATGTTCCAAGTCATTCCCCAGATTCCTTGTGAGCTTCGGAATCGCCTGAGTGGTGGGGGGATTCATATGCTTGAGGGGTGTTATTCCATATCCTACTACCCTAGGATGAGTTGATGTCTCTCCTGGATCCATTAGCCCTTTTCTGAAGTATGAATCGCCTGCTTCTTCCCCCTATCTGGCACACCAATTGTTTCAGACTAGTCGCTTGACCCAATAGATGATGAAGGCCCAATCGCTTGGTCCTTAGCCGTGTGGGTACCTCATAAGAAAAGGGGGAGTAGTAGTGAGTTCAAGGAGTAACTGGGCGATTATAGGAATAATAAGGAGGTGAACGAAATAACGTTCCGCAGAGTGTTGGTCCGCTGGGTAAAAGGGTGTCCCCATCTGTAGTGGAGGTGGAGCTGTATTTATAGCTCTGATTCTCTATCTCGGTCACCAAGGCTTCATCCCAGCTGCTCATGGTGCCTCTCCTAGGATGTTGACACATGTCCATGCTACTTTGAAACCCTAGGGGCCATTGCGTTGGGACGCCATTCTGGTCGCCTGCAATCTTGGGCTTGTGTCAACAGATCGATTAGCCTGTTGACTATCATTCAGTGGGTTTATCATGGGCCGCACCGTATCCCATGATCGCTGGGTTGGGCCTATCACATATCTATCACGTTTATAGATAGGATAGTCATGTTACAGATAATCTTGCTAATATAAGTTATTTTAATTTTCTTGATTTACATTACACTTGAGCTTTATGGTCCACATCTTTTGTACTAGTCTACCTATGACATGTTTGATGTTTTTAAAACTCGTCCGATTTTGAATAAAAATTAGAATATACTTCAACTCGATATTTTTTAAATGCTCTCACGACAAATTTTGCCAATTCAATAACATTTTAATGTGATTCACATTTGCATTGAGGAGTGTTTGTCAAACACTTGGACCTAACAAAGATGCAATATTGAATGTGGGTTTTGGGCCCAATAAAAAGCAAACATCATCTCCCACCAAAAGTAACAACCCAACGCTGTCGTATACTCCCTAAGTCCCGAATCCAATTTTCGTAACAATGACTCATTTTTGTTGCATCCAATGCAACAATCAATCTATTCCCTTAGATCTTAGTTGTTTCATCTTGTGGTCTCAATTTGTTGTTTATAACTTCAAGATATTTTAGTTTGATGAAGTTTATTATAATTTTTTATCACCAAAAAATTTTCTGGCGAATTTCCCTATAACACGAGTCTCTGTTGACGAAAATTTTTTCACCCACGTGATCACCGTAATTAGATCTATGTTTCTGGGGGAATTCTGAGTTTTACGACGGCTAGTCGTACAGTTTGTATACAGCTTGTACAAAGTGTATACAATTCGTATTGATATTTGTATACAAACTGTATAAACTTTGTATGAGTTGTACACTTTGTATTGATTTTTGTATAGTTGTACTAGAGTTGTATATAGATTGTACACACTTTGTATGAGTTGTACACTCTATATTTAATTTTGTACAATTTTTACTGGAGTTATATACAAATTGTATATACTTCGTAAGAGATTAGTACACTCTGTATTTATTTTTGTACAATCTGTACGACAGTTGTATACATTTTGTACGGGAGTTTTATACACTTTGTAATTTTTTTGTACACTTTGCTTTTTTTCATACGATAGGGTTGTAAACAATTCATACAAACTGTATACTTTCTCTATGAAATTCAAGGATTGGTTCTATATAGAGTTTGTATAAATTGTATTGGCGAAATAATTAAGCGTGCCATCATCGGCGAAGCCGCCAAGTAGAAATGACGTTCCAAAAATTTTAATCTTTTCACTGATCAAATTTTTCTTCGATATAAAAGATAATTAATCGAAAAAAATCTCATTCATACGAGTTAAAGAAGAAGGAATGAACAAGTGAGACATGAAGACGTAGATTAAATGAATGGTTAGGATTGTTAATGATTTGGAGAAAGCATATCTCTCCGGAACCGTAGTCCCTCGTCTCCGGAGCTCCGAACCTAATCCGTTTTTTTCAACTCAAAAGAGAGCTCTGATCTCGTCCCAAGAGTAATCATGATATCTCCATCACAAATCCCAAATTTCCAGTCCACTTCCCCGTTCTCTAAACCCTTTCAAATCACCAACTCCCACTCTTTTCTTCCCTTTTTCTCCACAGTCCAATGTCGTCTCTCGATCCCGTATGTCACGCCTACCCACATCAAGTTTACCGTTAAAGATGGTAGCTTTCGTCGGAAAAAATCAACTTTGGTGGCGGTGGGAGCTAGTAATAGCGACGGCGGAGGAGGTGGTAGTGGTGGTGGTGGTGGTGGGGATGACGGGGGCAACGGTGAAGTGGACAACAAAAGGAGCGGGATTTTGCCAGAGTGGTTGAATTTTTCTCTGGACGATGCCAAGACTGTTGTCGCTGCGTTGGCGATTTCTCTTGCTTTTAGGAATTTCATTGCGGAGCCTAGGTACATTCCCTCGCTGTCCATGTACCCAACTTTCGATGTCGGCGATAGACTTGTTGCTGAGAAGGTACTTTTTGAAAATTCCTTCCTTTTGTTTATCAATGTTCTTCTGTTGGAAGTATAAGTTTCATTCATCTGGATTCTATTGTGAACTTGATGGAAATTTTTTACTTGTCATGTCGCAAATGATTGTTCCAGTTCATGGAATCTGTATTTGTTCTGTTAGGCTATCAAAGATTCGATTGAGGGTCTCAAGGTCCTTGTAGCATGAACACGAAAGGTAGGAAAATGTAGGATTCTAGTTTGAGATGGTTACTGGGAATTCAAAGTAAATACTTCAAAAATTATGGGATTCAGTTTTGAAGACTTCAATCTCTAATCCATGAATCCATCCTGATATTTAATTCGAGGATCCACTCAACAGTAATGAGTCAAAGCCAACTGCATTTTATGCTTCTACCTTCTCAATCTGTTGCGGAAACCTCCTTGACCAACTTAAGTTCAGAATAGTACTGTTATTTTCCTGCATCAATTCTATTTGCATACAGAAACCAATAAACAGCCTCAAGTGAAACAAACCTGCTAGTGATTTTTGTTCAAATATAGAAGCTTATATTTTAGGGAACATTCTGAACAACGATTCATATGCAAAAATTTCAGGTTACATACCACTTCAGAGAGCCCTGTACAAATGACATAGTGATATTTAAGAGTCCTCCAGTGCTGCAGAAAGCTGGATACACTGATGATGATGTTTTCATCAAAAGGATCGTTGCCAAGGAAGGTGATATTGTTGAGGTCAGCATATAGCTCTTACCTCCGCCTATTTGCATCTTTATCGTCATCGTAAGCTCTGGTTGTGAGTCATATATATTGTCCATGTCTTACTTAAATAATCAACTTGTTGGATTGCAGGTCCGCAATGGGAAGCTTATAGTGAATGGAGTAGAGAGAGATGAAAAGTTTATCAATGAAAAGCCATCTTATAACATGAAACCTACTGTGAGCATATTAAAAATTCAACTCTTTGTTTTCTCATGTCTAATTGGAATGCATCCGGCAATATCCACATACTCAGTCTGCCTGTGTTATCCTTGCTGCAGAAGGTACCGGATAACTATGTGTTTGTGATGGGCGATAACCGGAATAACAGTTATGATTCACATGTTTGGTAAATGTTTCCAAGTCAATTTGCTTCATCCACCAACACAACACTGTAGCTTTCACTTTAGTGAATACTAAGAATTGTACTCCTTTCCTTTCAGGGGGCCTCTACCAATGAAGAACATAATTGGAAGATCAGTGGTCCGATATTGGCCTCCTTACCGGATTGGCGGCACAATATCTGAGACCAGCTGCTCTGTTGATAAGCTTGAGAGCATCACAGCCTCTGCAATCAAGTCCAATTAATGAGCATAAGATTTCTTCAGCATCCTTTGGGTTCGTTAATCATGTTGTTCATTCTGTGTAATTTTTGTAGTTGCAACCATTCATTCAATCATCTTTACAAAGTCTAGCATGACATTTCTCAGCCTAGGTGTTTAATTTTCCGTGTATATTATCATCCAACGGTAAAAAGAGGCGACCTTTAAACAAGTGGGGGGTGTGAAATAAGCTTGTATGTACAAGAAGGCTTTCTAAGTGGAATGGGTCTGGTTGTTCGAGAATCAAACACAAGATCATAGGAGATTCCGAAGAAAGAAGTTGGGTTGTATACCTTGATCCCCACGGAACAGTTTTGTGGTAAGCATCTTTGTGGGGACTCCAATTAAGTCTGACCCTTGTGCCAATTATAACTTGTGAACCATTTGCCAAGATCAGTTTAATAGAGTTTTAATACTTTGTTTTTGAGTTTTCATTAAGAAATCATAGATGTTTCACAATGCAAGAGTCATAATCACCGATAGAGGTATGTGTGGTTGTTCCGCTCTTGTCGCCTGGAACAATGAGGGAGCCGACCCGGTCGCCTAAGTGACTCCGAATCGCCTCGCAATAAGAGAGTGAGGGCAGTAATCAGAACAAAGGGGTGAGGAATGAAATGGACGATGATGTCACAGAGTATACCTAGGGATTGCTCCCAGAATTTGGTCGTGCCTGCTACCTGCTCCTCCTTCCTGTATTTATAGCCTGGCCAGCCTGCCAAGATCGTTAGGCAATTGGTACGGAGCTCGGCAGATTACGCCACGTGGCACTGAATCCTAGCCGTCGCTTGGTGAATACGAAAACTCCAGGATTGATCCGCGTGGCTCTTTTAGGGTTTTCCCAGGATGGTGGACGCACTGTCGCCTCATAGCTTCTTCTGGGCTTGTGCGCCCAGGCCCATCTTGTGCGCGATTCCAGGGCACCTGCTTGGTCAACCCTCGCTTGGGGTGTTGACTTTTCTCAATCTAGTGGGCCCCTTATGCGTTCAGGCCCACCTCCTAATCGATTTGGAGGCATCTACTTGGTCAACCCTCGCCTGAGGTGTTGACTTTCTTTGACTTGGTGGACCCCTTTTCCTATTGGGCTATCCGACCCCGGGTGGCCCATCATGAGCCCCCAAGTCCGTCAGTGTTCTTGTTATCAAGGACATTGGCGGATTTTCCCTATCCGTCGCTTGCTGCATTTTTCAGAGGAAACCTGCTTTATCAACCGCCGAGGGTCCTTCTAGTCTTTTCCTCCCTTACTAACCCCTATTTTGATCATTGCCTATTAAATAGCCCCCTAGGGTTTAGTGGGGGGTTGCCCAATCGCTGCTTCCCTTTCATGCGTCTTTAAGACGCTTCCCTTCCTTCTGACGCATTCCGCCCCAACGGTCCTTTCATCAATCGCGTAGTTTCCTTTTCCCAATGTAAGCAACTCAAGAGTCTCTTCTCCTTCTATATAAGGCATCTTACTTTCGCCATTCATTCCCCCTCTTGTTCTCTTATTACCTAATCTTCTGTTCCTTTTTTCCACTCTCACTCTCCGTTTAGCTCTTCCGATACCGACTACTCTTTTCTGCTTCCCGATGTCCGACGATCTTGACTACCTTCTCAGTTGCCCCGGTACGTTGCCCCCTCTTGCTTAAATCTTCCTCTTCTTTCATCGTTAATCTCCTCCCCTGCTTTTCTAGCTCCCTTCTTCATAAAGACGTCTTGTATATTAGCCCTTTCCCCCTTCTTTGGTTTTTACTTCCATCAATAATGTCGTCTTCCTCAACCGACTCTGAAAGAACCGTCTCCCGTTCGCCTTCGCCGGACCTCTATGAACCTCGGGAATGGGGCATGCACCAGCTCGGATTCATTCCTGGCTTTCGATCCTGGTCCGTAGATATGACCGCGCCTGTCACTAATCAGGGCTACACCGTCAAATCTTGGAAGGATATGTGGTATGACGGTCTTGGCCGGGACCGCTACGTCATTGGTCCAGGCTACTTCCCTTATCTCTCTGCCACCACCGTATGCTCCATTCTTCCCAGACTTGCACTCCCCACTCGCTGGGACTACGCTGCCTCTTCATACTTATCCACTATCGGCAACTGCCCCGGGGGTTGGCATGGGATATGGACCGAAAGTTTTACAAACGGGCTGCGCTTTCCTCCTTCTCCCTTTGTTGTATCATTACTTCACACCTTAAAAGCCTCGCTTGGCGCCTACACCGCCACCTCCTGGTCTGTGATAGCCAGTTTTGAAGCTTCCTGTCAACGCGAGAAGATCACTCCCACCCTTCGTTTATTCTCTTTGATGTATACTGCCAAACATAACACCAACGGCTTAAGCTTCGTGAAGCGGGATGCTTACAAGAATGTGGGGATGCGGAAAACTGTAAAGCCACACCCCACTTGGTATCATTCATTTTTTTATTTTAGGCCAATGCCTGAAGACACTTGGATAACAGCTCTGCCCTCCTTCTGGTCGCGGGGCGACGCCAACAATTTTCCCCGTGGTCGCTCAATAACCACACTGGAGCGACAACTCTTGTCACTCATTAACAAGGAAGATTTTGACCTGAGCGACCCTCCTACCCTGCACCGCATTCTAGCGACGCTTCCAGGAGGTAGACAGGGCCTCCTTTTCCTGCTTTCTCATCTGCCTAAATATTTAGTTTCCGAAAATTCCCCTCTTTCTCTCTCTCTCTCTCTCTCTCTCTTTTTTTGAACTAATTTCGTAACTTTCATGTAGGTATGACAGATATTTTAGATGTGCTGACTAGCACGTCGGCTCGAGGGCCTATCCAGGCGACCCAACCCCAATCTGAGCCCCCTGCTGCGACCGCGGACCCACCGCCGTCTCCTAAAGGAAAGGGAAAAAAAACGAGGGGCCCGTCGCTCTCGCGAAAAAAGATCGTCGCCTGTGTCCAAGCGACGGAGGTCACCTACCCCCTAACGTACAGAGCCCATCATCATTACGGACGACATCCCTGTGGAGCCCGTGGCCTCGCCTTTGAGGGATACTGTAGATCTTACTAGGCCCGGGCCCTCGCCTCTGAGGGACACTGCAGATCATGTGTTACCACCTTTAAACGAAGAAGGCGACGCTGGTCGTCACACCGCTCCTGATTCTAAACAACCGCCTCCCCCAGAAGCGAGGACACAAGACCCGGGCGGGCGAGAGACCATTTCCTTCCTCCTCGACGACTCGCCTTTATCTCCCCACAATGATGAGGAAGGGCGTCGTGCCTTGTCTCATCAAGTTCAGGTGGACTACTCTGCACCAAATTACGAGAAGCGGACGGCTACTTCCCCATCGTCTACCCTCGACGCTCTCAGCTCTCTGCCGACGTGGCACGCGATATCGCCGAAGAGCTAACATCTGGAGTTTTTCAAGGCCTGGACAACGTGAAAGTTGGCGACTTCAACCCTGCCATGGGTAATGTCTATGTGAAGCACCATGAGGTTAGCTGCCACCATGCGACTCCGCTATACATCCATAGTATTTATGGTTTCAATACATATAATTTGCGTTGCAATTTCTTCATTGCAGATGCTGCTGGCCTTGAGTATTGCTGACAAGTCTCGCCAACTGCTGATGCACAAGGCACGTGAGCTTCGAGATGAACACACAACTCTGCAACAGCGCTTGGATACTGAGGAGGTAAGCTCATCGTGAATCGAAGTTAACTCAGTTGTTTCTATCATTGTCGTAACTCAGTTTTTTATTTTTTTTTTATTTTTTTTTGTCAACGCGCAGTCCGCCCATCTATCCACCCGAGGTGAGCTAGCTCGTCTGAACGATGCTCAGGCGAATCTTCAGTAAGCCTTAGGCGAGGCTAACTCCAGCAAGGAACGCTTGACCAAAGATCTGTCAGCCGCCAAGTCCCGTATCGCCCAACTGGAAAAGAGCCTAGGAGAAGCTAAAGATGTCGCTTCCACTTCCGCGAAGAAGCTACAAGACCAGGAACTCCTCCAAGAGCGGATTCGGGATTTGACCAAAGAACGCGATGCTGCCGCCGAAGTCCAAAAGCGAGAGTCTACTCATTTGAAACGCATAGTCCTCCTTACTGAGGAGCGGGACAGAGCTAGGCGACAGGCTCAGGCGATGACCGTGGAGAAGGACAAGGCGCTGCAGACCGTGAAGGAGACTGAGGCCCTCAGTGCTCGTCAATATTCGACTGCTGTAGCACTTATCCGAAGATCAATTCCGGTGATCATGACTGCCGTCAAGCAAAAGTTTGCGGCTGTTGTGGGGCCGAACCCTCCGTTCCGGCGACGCAAATTCTTGGCAGTTGCTTTTAAGGCCGTCAACCGTCTGTTGAATGGGGTGCCTGATCCCAACACAGATATCGACTCTGAGTATATCAGTGTGATGAAAGAGGTACAGGCGGCTGACAAGGAGTATATCGCCGCGGAGAAGATCCGCTGAGAGCGTGCGAAAGCTGAGGCGTCTGCCAAGTCTCGGTCGGAGGGTGGGAAGGGGGAGAAGGCCTCCGAAAAAAGCCTCGTGGTTTCACAGAGCGACCGGGGTCAATCGTCTGGACAAGAGAAATGAAGGGATTGCCAATAAGGATGACATTTTATTATTATTATTATTATTTTTTGTACTTTGAAGACATGTCTGCGACCCTCTTATATTTTATATGCAAAACGTCTTCAATTTTATTTTCATCTTATAAGGTAAGCTCGTAAGCGATGTTTTATTAGTTCGAAAGCCTTAGCGCGATTGTCTTCAGCCATCATAGGCGACGTCTTGGTTCTTTTTAGCCTTAGCGATAGGTAGTTTGCTAATGAGCGACGTTTTATCTTCTTTTAATGCCATTTAGGCGACGCTGTTAATTAGGCCTTAGCTAAGTTTTAAACCTTGATGCCTCGTAGGCGAAACGAGTCTGTGGCGATTATGTGGATTCTTAGCTCGTGATAAGCTTCAGGTAATAACAATGGCGATGGTGAGATATAAATGATAAAATGAGTCGTCCAGCGATATAGCTATCAGACGCTCTTTTTCATTAATTAGTGAAATGAAAAACCATACATGCTCTTAGGCGACTACTCATGGTACTTGCGGAGATGCATTGCATTCCAGGTCCGGGGGATCTTTGTTCCATCCAGCCTGGCTAATTTGAAGGTGTTTGCTCCCATAACCTTCCTGATCTGAAATGGCCCTTCCCATCCAGGATCAAGCTTCGCGGCTCCCTCTGATGGCCTGAAGATCTTTCGTAGTACCAGATCGCCCAACTTAATGTGATGTGGCCTTAACTTTTTGTTGTATCGCCTGGCTAGCATCTCCTTTTCCGCTATTAACCTCATTGGGCGACCTCGCGCTTCTCTTCAACCATATCGATATTATGGACAAGGTTTTGCTCATTTTCCTCTGGGTTGTAGCTATCCAAACGGACGGAAGGTATCGTTATTTCCACCGGAAGGACCGCCTCTGATCCATAGGTCAATGTGTAAGGCGACTCGCCTGTTGACGTCTTGTAGATCGTTCTATGTGCCCACAGTACATGATCGAGCTCCTCAACCCACGTGCCTTTTTTGCCTTCGATCCGTCGCTTTAAACCCGTAATATAAGCTTGTTTGCGGCTTCAGCTTGCCCGTTGGCTTGTGGATATGCAACCGATGCGAATCGTAGAAGGATTTTATATTCTTGGCAGTACGCTTGAAAGCTCTGGCAATCAAATTGGGTGCATGGTCACATATGATGCTGTGAGGAATGCTGAATCGTGAGATGATATGTTTGAATGTGAACTTCTCAATCTGCTTAGCGGTGATGCTGGCCGTCGCCTCAGCCTCAATCCATTTTGTGAAGTAGTCGATGGCCACAATCAAGTACTTCCGCTTCCCAGAGGCTTCAGGAAAAGGTCCCAGAATATCCATTCCCCATTGGGCGAAGGGCCAAGGGCTAACAATCGCCTGCAAAGCTGTGGAAGGCAATTTATGATAATCGACATATTCCTGACACTTGTGACATTTTTTAACCAACTCCGTCGCTTCTCGTCGCATCGTCGGCCAGTAATAACCTTGGTACAATAAATTCTTCTCCAGACTTTTAGAGCCTAAGTGCGTTCCACATACTCCAAAGTGTACTTCCCGGAGGCTATAATCAGCATCCACTGGTCTGAGGCATCTTAAATAAGGTCCCGCGGCGGACTTTCTGTAAAGATCATCGCCTATTAAGGTGCATCTGCCGGCTCGTCGCCTTGTTTTTGTAGCCATCGCCTGATCCTCCGGGACTGTTCCATCCTTTAGGAACCTAATAATGGGGGTGCGCCAATCGTCTTGTATGTCTCCATCTTCCTGAGTATCGTCGATCTGGAAGCATGTGTTTAGTTTTACTTCTTTCTCCACCGTCACCATCCTTGTTTCCTCAAAATCAACCGCCGTGGCTAGCTTTGATAGCGCATCAGCGTGGCAATTCTCTTCTCGGGCGATTTGCACAATGTCTACCTTACTAAAATCCGCTAGGGCTAGCTTTATCTAATCAAAATATGGCATTAGTGACTCCTCTTTAATTTCAAACTCCCCATTTAACTGGTTAACCACCACCGCTAAATCAGAAAAAAAATTCACATATTTGACCCCCATACTTCTTGCAATTCTGAGTCCTGCCTCCATCGCCCCATATTCGGCAGCATTGTTGGTTCCAGGCGACGCGAAGCGCAAGGCGACCTCATGAATAGCTCCCTCTAGGCTTTTTAATACTATGCCGGCTCCCGAACCATTTTTACTGGAGGCCCCATCTGTGAAGAGTGTCCAAGTTTGGTTCTCCCCCTTTTCTTCCTGTACTGCCCCCTCTACAATAAAATCGGCGAGAACCTAGGCTTTGATTATTGTTCTTGGCTTGTATCGAATGTCATATTCGCTGACCTCAATGGCCCATTTTGCAAGTCGCCCAGCCACGCTCATCGCCCGCAGGGCGTTTTGTATTGGAAGGTTGGTTAATACTGTTATAGTATGAGCCTGAAAGTATGGTCGGAGTTTTCTTGTCGCGCATACCACAGCATAGGTCATCTTCTCAATGGCGGGGTACCGAGTTTCAGCATCGACCAACGTTTTACTTGTGTAAAAAATGGGCTGGTCGCTTCGTTCCTCCCGTCGCACTAACACCGCACTTACTGTTGTTGGCGATATCGCGATGTACATAAATAGCTCATCTCCCTCCTTGGGTGAGGCCAGCACCGGCGGAGTGACTAGAAATTTCTTGAGCTCTTCAAATGCCTTATCACACTTGTCATTCCAGGCAAATTTTGACGCGTTTTTCAAAATAGAGAAAAACGGTGCGCATCGCTCTGCCGCCTTTGGAATGAACCGGTTGATTGCAGTTATTCTCCCGGCTAGAACTTGTACTTCTTTAACCGTTTTGGGTGGTGCCATGGCCGAGATGGCCTCCAATTGTGCGGGATTCGCCTCTATTCCTCGTCGCGTGACCAAGTACCCTAGGAATTTGCCTGATGTAGCCCCAAAAACACATTTTTGTGGGTTCAGCCGCAACGCGTAGCGTTGTAACGTTTCAAACGTTTCTTTCAAGTCGCTTAGATGATCGTCGCTCTTCTTACTCTTTACCAGAAGGTCGTCGACATATGCTTCCAAGTTAAAGTCCCCGCTGCTTAGCGAAGACCATATCTATCATCATTTGATAAGTTGCTCCTGCATTTTTGAGGCCAAAGGGCATAACCTTATAACAATAGTTCGCCGTAGGAGTCATGAACGCCGTTTTCTCCTGATCCTCCTCATTGAGTGGTATCTGGTGATAGCCATAGAACATATCCAGAAAGGACAACATTTCGTTATTTGCTGTGGCGTCGACTAGCTGTTCAATGTTCGGGAGTGGGTAAGCGTCTTTCGGACAGGCATCTTTAGATTTGTGAAGTCGATACACATCCTCCACGCTCCCGATGATTTTTTAACCAGAACCACATTCGATAGCCATTCCGGATATTGAACCTCCCTGATAAAACCTGCCTCTAGTAGTTTGTCTATCTCTTTTGTGATGGCTAGTTGTCGCTCTCGGCAAATATTTCTTCGTTTTTGTTGCACTGGGTGACAGCTTTTGTCGATGGATAAGCAATGCTTAACAATTGCTAGATCTATCCCTGGCATGTCGCTGGGATGCCATGCAAATAGGTGCGAATATTGCCTGATTAGCGTCATCATCGCCTGTCTGGCCTCTTGGCTTAGGTAAGACGACAGCCTCACTGTTCTCTCTTCGTCGCCTTCCCACAAAGTTACAGGGACGTCAGATTCCGCTGACTGTAGTCTTTCTCTGTTCTCCGCTCCATCCTCCAGGTCGATTTTATAACATGCTCCTTTCGTTGCTGCCCGATAGCATCGCCTAGCCACCTCTGGGTGTCCCCAAGCGACTCTGACGCCTTCCTTTGTGACGAACTTCAGCACCTGATACACTGGCGAAGAGATAGCCCAAAAAGCAGCAAGCGCCGGTCGCCCCAGAATTATATTGTACGAGGATCGACAATCCAGCACATGGAAATCTACTGACTGCACCGCCTTAATCTGCTCATCGCCTATCATGACCTGTAACGTAACGATTCCTTTAATGGGTACTTGGTGGCCAGAGAACCCTGTAATAGTTGTCTTTGTCGGTCTCAGGCTTGAGATGGGGAGTTTCATCTGCTGGAAAAGTTCCTAGAATAGGATGTCAGCTGAGCTTCCTTCATCCACCATTACTCGCTCCACTCTACTCCGGAGCGTTACAATCTGAATCACCATTGCTTCCAGGCTGGGTCCTCCACTTTTGATCATGTCGTCCTCCGTAAACATGACGGGAGATCGTCGCGCCTCATTGTTTATGATCAACACCTCTTTGCAATCGCTTGACTGCTTTTTTGTTGGACAACTTTCTCCTCCGAATATAGTTTGGTAGACCTTTGTGACTTCTTCCGTAACATTTGCCTTTTTGGGAGCATCGCCCTGCGGTTCTTGCAATCGGGCGAAAACTGTTTTTCTAGGTTGGTCGCCCGGGGCTGGGCTATCTTCTTATCATTTGAACTCCTCTCTTTTCGCTTGGTCTGGAGAATGAAATCTTTCATGCGACCCTCCTTAATCCATCGCTGAATTTCATTTTTGAGTTGCCTACATTCTTCCGTGGTGTGACCGTGCGAATCATGAAAGTTGCAAAACTTCCGGGGGTTACGTTGCTCTGGGTCTCCTCGAAGCGGCTCGGGCCACTGAATGTGGTGATCCTTGTGCTGCATGTATAGGAATACCTCCTTCCGGGATCGGTTGAGTGGAGTGTACTCTCGCCTGTCTTCCTGGTACGTGCGTCTGTCATTGTTTCTCCTGTCATCTCGATACTCCCTTCTTTCAGGGGATCGCTCAGTTCTCTGCCACCGTCCTCGCCTGTCAGAGCCATCACGCGACGCATCTGCCTGTCCGTCCTTTCGGCCTTTTCGGCCGTCATCCCCACCAATCTCTGCCAACTGCTCTTCAATGAGGATTATACTATTTATTTTGGCTACCAAGTTGGACAGAGTAGTAGGCTTTTTCTTTACCAATGCTTCCTTCAGTCGCCTATTATGTGTCGCCTGAATCATACTTGCAGTAGCAATGTCTAAAGTCACGTCTCTAACGGACTGTACTGTGCTGATCCATCTCTCAAATAAATCTTTCAACGATTCCTCCGGCCACTGCCGTAAGTTAACTAGGACCTGTACTGGAACCTTTCGGTGTCGCCTACTTTCATATTTTACCAAAAAAATCCTAGCAAACTCATCCCACGTGTGAATAATTCCTTCTGGCAAGCTCATGTACCACTCTCTCGCTGCCCCTCCTAAAGTAGCTGGGTAGGCTCTGCAGAATGCTGCGTCGTTGGCGCCCTGCATTTGCATGGCGATTTGAAAATTTTGCAGATGTTCCTCAGGATCGCCCAACCCCAAATATTTCTCCATGTTTGGTGGGACCAAGCCAATTGGTAGTGCTTCGGCGAAGATAGCCCTTGCCAGAGGTTGCCGAATGACCCTTTGCTCGACTCCGGTCTCGACTAGCGGTCGAAATGCCCGTAGCATTTCCGCGTGGGTGTCGTTGTCCGGGGCCTGTACGTTCTGAGCTCTGGGTGCCTGATGACACTCGATTTGACATGATTATCAGCCTCATGTAAGCGACATTTCCTTGCTTGAAATGTGGTTTTAGGGGTAAAATAGCAAATATTCACTCAACTACCCTATTTCCTACCGATTTGGTTACTTTGGCCCTTTTTGGGTCTATTTGATGGTTTTCTAGTGTTTTTGTGAAAGCACAGGTTTCTGCCGTCAAATACGTAGCCACGGACGTATTCAAGACCTCATGGAGTGAACCAGAATCGAACCAGAAATCAAACCGGATTCAGAACCGAAGATCCAACTGCCCAGCACAATATTTTTGCCAAAAATACTACACAGTTTTCGGCGAAAATACCTTCAGAAAACCCACAGACGGAATGAGCTGAATTGCACTGAAGTTTTCAGCGATAATACTATAATGTTTTCGCTGAAAAGTTATGAAGAAATCAGCCGACGGAAGCAGCAATTTACAAAGGAATTTTCGGCGAAAATAATCCCTTATTTTCGGCGAAAATAATAGAACAAATCCGGCGACTTAGGGTTTAAGTATAAATACTTAAACCGGCGGCCCAAAGGAGGGATCAATCATTATTCATATTTTCACAAATCAGACTTTCAGCCGACTCTAGGGTCGATAGATAGAGTTTAGAGAGTTCGAAGATCCGTGGAGAGATCGTGACGCCATCCTTCCACATCGGAGAACTCGGAGCTTAAAGTTGAAGATCCAGGAGACTGAAGCTTCGCGGGAGTCGTCAGAATTAGGTTTTTCAGTTCTTATCTGTTCTTCCTCTGTATGATGATCTTCATTGTTGCCTTTGATTCTCTTGTTTCCGATATGAGTAACTGAACTTGTAGAGCTTAGATTAGATGAACCCTAAGTGACCCAGGGCTTTAAAGCGGTCACGGATCGGCGGTGATTAGATTCGAAGTTCAATCTGTTTCTCTTTCATGTTTGATTTGTTCTTCATTGTTTATGTTTCTTGTCTGGATTGATCACCTAGATTAGATTCTTGTTAAGCTAAGGATAGAAGCGAACGCTCGCCTTACTTTAGAACATCTAATTGAACAATTAACCTTATAATTGGAGCGTGCCTTTCGTAGGAACCGGTTAGGGTTAATCCACTGCAAGAGTAACTCATTAATCATTAGTAATTGCACCAGTTAATTAAGTCGTTGCGAGAGGAGACCGTACCCGGGCGGCTAGTTAATCTTGGTAGTTAGAACGGATAGAGCGAACGTTCGCCGGTCTTAAACCTAAGGGTAAGGAGTTATGGTGGTGTATAGAAACTGATTGAATTAGAATTGAAAACCGCTGATCTTGTGATTTCCGTTGCTCTGGTGATCTAAGGGGGATTCGAAATCTAAGTTCGTCTATCTTCTCGTTAGTCAACCCTTTACTTTTCTGTCTTTTATTTTCCTTTGTTCATTAGATTAGAAGTCGTGGAACTCACACCACGCACTAAGTGCTTAAACCTGAATAAATTGCCAGCTTCTTTGAGTAGTCAAGAAGAAGAGACCTCGAGTAGAATACGATCTAGTCTATCTTGGTAGATTAGTTATTTGATACCGCTAATACTGCAGCTATCAGTGCCTTTGCCTGCTGAGCGATAACCGTTTTCAATAACTGGGTAAGTTCCAAATTCTGCTTTTCCAAAACTTGAAAACGCTGTTCAAGGACTTTGTACGCTTCTGTGTTTGGTGCTTCCTCCTGTAGTACGCCCTTTCCTCTGGTGTCACGAGGAATATATGAGGAGTCGGTGTCTGTGTCTCTATGCACCCTTTCTTCCTCCAGATCGTCTCTCAAGTTTCTACCCTCAAGTGGTATGCTTTGGGCCCCCGGATTCACGTATTTTAATGGTGTTTCCTCCGTCTCTCCTTCAGGCCTTACAGTCGACGCTTCTCCTCTTATCATTCTTCCAATATTCCCCTGCTCCATTGCTCAGCTTCCTCAGTTCTTGATTAGTCCCCTATCTGACGCGCCAATTGTTCCGCTCTTGTCGCCTGGAACAATGAGGGAGCCGGCCCGATCGCCTAAGTGACTCCGAATCACATCGCAATAAGAGAGTGAGGGCAGTAATCAGAACAAAGGGGTGAGGAATGAAATGGACGATGATGTCACAGAGTATACCTAGGGATTGCTCCCAGAATTTGGTCGTGCCTGCTACCTGCTCCTCCTTCCTGTATTTGTAGCCTGGCCAGCCTGCCAAGACCGTTACGCAATTGGTACGGAGCTCGGCAGATTACGCCACGTGGCACTGAATCCTAGCCGTCGCTTGGTGAATACGAAAACTCCAGGATTGATCCGCGTGGCTCTTTTAGGGTTTTCCCAGGATGGTGGACGCACTGTCGCCTCATAGCTTCTTCTGGGCTTGTGCGCCCAGGCCCATCTTGTGCGCGATTCCAGGGCACCTGCTTGGTCAACCCTCGCTTGGGGTGTTGACTTTTCTCAATCTAGTGGGCCCCTTATGCGTCCAGGCCCACCTCCTAATCGATTTGGAGGCATCTACTTGGTCAACCCTAGCCTGAGGTGTTGACTTTCTTTGACTTGGTGGACCCCTTTTCCTATTGGGCTATCCGACCCCGGGTGGCCCATCAGTGGTCATTGTAGTCGAAATCGTGATTTTAAGACTTTGCACAAGGATAGTGATCTAGATACCACCATAAATCGAACCTTCGTAAAATCGGGTGGAATCGCTGGTAGAATCGCAAAAATCGTGGAATTGGACGGTCAACCAATTTTACCAACCAGGCTTATGTTGACCAAATCAGATGGGCTAAACACATTTGGGCTGAGTTCCGCCAAATTATTTCAAACGTTGCGGTTCATTTTTATTTTAAATTAGATTTTGTGTATATTCTATGCTTGGAATCCGCACGTTTAGAACAAACTCTAAGGGGTTGTTTGTATTAGAGATTTGGAGTGAGGATTTTGGGTGATTTGGGGCCAAAATCCCTTCCCTAGATATTTCAATAAAATCACTTGTTTTGGCTACAAAATTGTAGGGAGATTGTGAGAGATTTTAAATCTCTTTGGTGGGCCCATAAAGATTTGAGAGTGATTTTAAAATCACCACACAAAAGTAGAGATTTGGGGAGTTTGAGAGAGATTTTAGGCAAATTTACTAGTTGCCCTCAACTAATTCCCATATTCACAATTTTAATGAAGGATATTTTTGTCATTTGTAATGTGAATTTAATTTTTAGTTTTTAATTTTCTGAATTTTTTCCCTCAATAGTCTCTCAAATCACTTAACCAAACAATCTATTTTTCAAATAGCAAGTGGACCTCAATTCTCATGCTATTTCAAGTCTCTAGACATTTGAAATCTCCTCTTTCCAAATCACCCATCCAAACAACCCGTAAATCTCCACAAAGCTTTCTTCTTCACTTCTTAGTTGCCGAATATCTTGTTTGGGTCCAAATCTCTAGGGTAGAGATTTGGAGAAAATATCTTGTTTGGATGCAAAATAATGTTGGAGATTGTGGGTGTTTGAAAACCCAATGGTGAACCCGGAGTGATTTAGAGGAGAGTTTGAAATCTTCATTAAAAGTGTAGAGATTTGGAGATGGAGGAAGAGATTTGAAGGCATTTTTACCCATTTGTCGCCAATTAAAAATTGGTTAATACACATTTTTGCCCCTCTACTATGCAAAGTTAACAAACATACACTTTTATTATTTTCTAACCGATTTAACACCCTATACTTTGAAAAGTTTAACAAATATGCCCATCCATTTATCTTTTCATATATTTTTCGTCTAATGAGTTGATTATACGTGCTACATCATATTATTTGTCCACAACATCATTGATCGGGATGTCAACAAGGTGAAAATATTTAAATTAAAAAGAAAATAAAAAGGAAAAGCATTATAATCACCATTATGCATAGAGGTGTTTTTGTGGTATTACTTTTTTTTCTTTATAATTTAAATAATTTTGGATTGTGAACATTCCAATCAACGATATGGTGTACAAATAATATGAAGTAACACGTATAATCAACTCAGTAGGCGAAAAATAGATGAGAAGATAAATGGAGGGGCATATTTGTTAAACTTTTCAAAGTAAAGGGTGTTAAATCGGTTAGAAAATAGTAAAGGGGTATGTTTGTTAACTTTGCATGTAGAGGGGCAAAAAGGTGTATTAACCCATTAAAAATAGAAGATTGGTATGAGAATTAATTATAGGCCAATTTTTGTCTTTAATTTCAATTTTTTTATTTATGAATCCTCTACTCAACAATCTCTCCAAAACACTACTCAAACTTTCTATTTTTCAAATAGCAAGGGGGGGCCAAATTCTCATGCTATTTGAATTCTCTAGCCATTTGAAATCACCTCCTCTCAAATCACTTACCCAAAAGACCCCAGAAATAGTAAAAAATAATGCATGTGTAAACCAAAGCAGCAATTAGTTTTAGTGTTAGTGGTTCTTTACATTCTGGCTTAGTCAAAATTGGTTAATACACATTTTTGCCCCTCTACTATGCAAAGTTAACAAACATACACTTTTATTATTTTCTAACCGATTTAACACCCTATACTTTGAAAAGTTTAACAAATATGCCCATCCATTTATCTTTTCATATATTTTTCGTCTAATGAGTTGATTATACGTGCTACATCATATTATTTGTCCACAACATCATTGATCGGATGTCAACAAGGTGAAAATATTTAAATTAAAAAGAAAATAAAAAGGAAAAGCATTATAATCACCATTATGCATAGAGGTGTTTTTGTGGTATTACTTTTTTTTCTTTATAATTTAATAATTTTGGATTGTGAACATTCCAATCAACGATATGGTGTACAAATAATATGAAGTAACACGTATAATCAACTCAGTAGACGAAAAATAGATGAGAAGATAAATGGAGGGGCATATTTGTTAAACTTTTCAAAGTAAAGGGTGTTAAATCGGTTAGAAAATAGTAAAGGGGTATGTTTGTTAACTTTGCATAGTAGAGGGGCAAAAAGGTGTATTAACCCATTAAAAATAGAAGATTGGTATGAGAATTAATTATAGGCCAATTTTTGTCTTTAATTTCAAATTTTTTATTTATGAATCCTCTACTCAACAATCTCTCCAAAACACTACTCAAACTTTCTATTTTTCAAATAGCAAGGGGGGGCCAAATTCTCATGCTATTTGAATTCTCTAGCCATTTGAAATCACCTCCTCTCAAATCACTTACCCAAAAGACCCCAGAAATAGTAAAAAATAATGCATGTGTAAACCAAAGCAGCAATTAGTTTTAGTGTTAGTGGTTCTTTACATTTTGGCTTAGTCACTTTTTTCTCTCTCGAATTAATCACAACACTCACGTTATTATTATTTCTTTATTCATTATATAAAAACTAATTTTTTTATAAATGGTGAATATATTACTATCAAAACAACCGATCAAAATATCAACACAGGTATACAAAAACAAATAGTGGTTATGGGAATTGAACCTGACGTGAATCGAACACGCAACCTTCTGATCTGGAGTGAGGTGTTAACTTTTTTGGTACCTTACGTTTGATCGAAATCTCATTTTGGTACACTACGTTACAAAAGTTACAATTCAGTCACGATCATTTCAGGAAATTTCAAAATGGTATTTCCGTCCAACTCCATCCAAGTTTTTCATTAAATGCTGACGTGGCAGTTGAGTCACACATCCCAGTCAGCTAAAATATTAATATTTTATTAATTAAATATTATAATTAATTTTTAATTAGAATAGTTAATTTTTAAATTAAAATAAATATTAAAAAAAGTAATTTCTAAACCCCTCTCTCTCCTCCCTTCCTCCTCCCTCTCCCTTCCACCTCTGACTGTCCTCCTCCTCTCCCCACCTCCAACCGTCCTCCCTCTCCCTCCACCTCCGACCTTCCCCCCTCCCCCCCTCCACCTCAGACCATCCTCCCTTCCTCCCCCCCCCCTTCTCTATCTCTTCGACCATCCTCCCTCCACCACCTCCCCTCCTCCCTTCTCCTCCATCCTTTTCCTTCGCCTCCTGTCTCTCCTCCTTCTACCTCCTCCCTCTCCCTTCTCCTCCTCCACCTCCCTCCTCACCTGTCTTCTTCCTTCTCGAAAGTCATCAATTGAAAATCTAGATCTAAACATTTCAATACTAAACGTTTCACCACTTTTTCATTTTGGTACTTTTTGTTGTAGATCTAAACGTTTCAGTACTTTTGTTTCAATGAGGAAGAGGAGGAGGGAGGGGGAGGAAGAAGGTCGGAGGTGTAGGGTCAGAGGTGGAAGGGAGGAGGAGGGTCGGAGGTGCAAGGAATCGAGGAGGAGGAGGGTCGGAGGTGGAAGGAATCGAGGTGGAGGAGGAGGGTCGGAGGTGGAAGGAATCGAGGAGGAGGAGGGTCGGAGGTGGAAGGGAGGGGAGGAAGAAGGTCGGAGGTGGAAGTGAGGAGGAGGGTCGGAGGTGGAAGGAATCGAGGAGGAGGGTCGGAGGTGGAAGGGAGGAGGAGGGTCGGAGGTGGAGAGGAGGAGGAGGGTCGGAGGTGGAGAAGGAGGAGGAGGGAGGACGGTCGGAGGGAGGAAGGAGGACGGTTGGAGGTGGAGGGGAAGAGGGAGGATGGTCGGAGGTGGAGGGGAGGAGGGAGGAGAGAGAGAGGGGTTTAGAAATTAAATTTCTTTTTTAAAAAATTAATTATTTTAATTTTAAAAGTAATTATTTTAATTTAAAATTAATAAAAAATATTTTATTAATATTTTAGCTGATTGGGATGTATGACTCAGCTGCCACGTCAGCATTTAACAGAAAATTTGCATGGAGTTGGACGAAAATACCTTTTCAAAATTTCCTGAAACGATCGTGACTGAATTGTAACTTTTGTAACATAGTGTACCAAAATGGATTTCAGCCAAACTTAAGGTACCAAAAAAGTTAACACCTCGATCTGGAGTACCATGAGAGAGAATCACGGTGAAAGCTTAAAATTTCAAAATGCCATTGCGGGAGGTAGTGGTGTGTTGTGAGGAGTGGGTGGTGATGATCCTGATGACGTAGACGATGTGGATGATGAAGAAGAGTCCTTAGACTCCTCAATTTTGACAGGGGATAATGAAACGATAGACACTTGCTTCTTTGTTTGCTTTTGCCTTGTCGGTATGGAACTGCCAATAATGTCTATGCTCATAGAGTTGGTAGGTTTGAGCTGAGAACGAGTAGTTGGACGGTTCATGTACCTGCATATACAACCTGCAATTACAACAAAAACAAGAACAACCGGTGTAAAATCAAAGTGTGATAGAAAATGAAAAGATGGAAGGTAGAAGAATAATTGTCAATTCTGCTTTCAAGCGTGTAAGAAGAGCCCCTGCAACGGCGCCAATTTGGTAAGCTTTAAAATAGTGATCAAATACTACCCCACTAAAGTAGAATATATTGTATTCTACGGGTTTTCTACTCTATGTTTACTCAAAGAAATTAACAACTATTCGGGTTTTATCAAGTTGTGTCGTGTGAGTTCCACAAATTTTTACTACTATCATGCAAGGAAAAAGAGAAACAAATTAAGATTAGCAAGTTTGATTGATTAATTGGGTTCAATTAATGAGAAGGTATCTTAGACTTCGAATCCCCCTTAGATCACCAAGACGTTGGCAACCACAAAACTGGCAGATTTCAGACTTAATTCATTCTGTTCTTAATCACCGCTACAAGAAAATACTAGTTTGGTCACGGTTATTTAGTCACAGTTTTAGAAATCGTGACTGATTGGTCACGATTTTTTTGAAACCGTGACAAATTAGTCCCGGTTCTTTTGAAACCGTAACTAATTTGTCACGATTTGTATAAACCGTGATGAATTAGTCACGGTTCCATATTATTAAGGCTGGCAATCCGTAATTCACTTTTGGCAATCCCAAGTTCATCTTCTTCAACTTCATCTCCCCCGACGACTTCTTCCTCTTCTCTTCTTCAATATTCTTCCTCTTCAATCTGCTCCCATTCAATCTTCTCTTCTTTCCTCTACTCCGATTCAATCTTCTTCCTCTTCAATCTTCTCCAGTTCAATCTTCTTTCGATTCAATCTAGATCTCCGATTCAATCTTCTCCTCTTCCAAATTCCCGCCGCCGCCGCCGCCGAGTCTTCTCCAGCGTTCTCTTCTCCTTTGTCAAAGCACTCCCCACTGTCTAGAACCTCTTCTCCTCCAACGACGACGAAGCACTTTCCAGATCTACCACCGACGACAAAGCACTTTCCAGATCTACCACCGACGACGAAGCACTTTCCAGATCTATCGCCTCCAAAAATCCTGAGTCAACGATGCACTTTCTAGGTAGAGGCGGAGTTGGCAACGGCGACGTCTCAGTTGACGGAGAAGATGATTGACGGGGAGAAGACGAATAACTAAACATATCACCTACAAAAATTAAGTGACCAAAAGGACAAATTGGTAACACTGAAAATTTACAATCAGTACCTACAAAAATTTAAATGACAAAGCGGGCAAATGAAAATTTATGGATTAAATTGCGTAACGGAATGAGTTAGGGGTTTGATACTATAATTCACGAAAATTATAACTTCAGTCACTGGAAAGTTTGAGCTTGCAACCGTGACTAATATTAGTCACGGTTTCTGTAAGAACCATGACTAATATAGGTCATGGTTCTTTATGTAACCGTGACAAAAATTGTTAGTCACGATTTCTAAAGAAACAGTGACAAAATATGCTCAATATAGTCACAGTTTCTTAAACCGTGACTAATTTTTTAGTCACGGTTAAAACCATGACTAAAAGGGTAAAAAAATTGTGACTAATATTTCTTTTCTTGTAGTGCTCCTTACCCTTAAGTCTAAGTCCACGAACGTTCGCTACTATTGAACTAGCTACCAAGATCAATTATCCATCCGTCCGTTCGCTTCTGCAATAAATAACTTATGGGTGCACCTGAATTGATTCTATGAGCTACTCTTGAAACGGATTAACCCTAAATTGCCCCTAGTGGTCAGGTGAATCCGTTGAAAAGGTTAATTGTTTAATTCGACGTTCTAGAACAAGGCCCCTATTGGTTAGGTGTTTCCTTTATTCTAACAAGAATCTAATAGGTGATCAGGCAGAGAAGAAGCAGATTTTAAGAACGAATTAAACATGAAAAGGAAAATTCTAAATTAAAATCTTACTTCCCGCCAACCTCTTTATAGCCCTGGGTCACTTAGGGTTTATCTAATCTAAGCTAGAAGAGTTTAGCTATCCATCTCCGACAAACAAGAATAAAAATCTACCAAAGAATTCATCTTAGGAAGGAAGAACAGAGAGAAACTGAAAAACCTAATTATGATGATTCTGGGCAACATTGATCTTGAAAATCTTCAACTCCTAGGCTCCGAGCGTCTTCCGGGACTCCAAAACATGCTCCAAACTCTATCCATGTCGTGACTCAGTTAGAAAATAGAATGTCGAATGAATTATTTTCCAAAAAGTGTAATTATACCCTCTAAAACTTTTTCCTTGTTGAAAAAAGGTCAATTTTTCCCGTTTGGGGAGCTTACACGGTGTGTAAGCTAAACAGTGTATTTACCTTACACGGTGTGTAACTTCCAAAATTTAGCATTTTGAGTTTTCTTCAAAACCGGTCCTTTCCTTGTGGTTGGGCCTTCTTCCCTCGACCTGAATCACTCCAAGGGGCCTAGAATCCCATTTCACTCAATGCTCCACTCCCAGTTTGATTCCCCAACGTCGGTTATTACCTAAAATCCATAAAAACGTGCAAAACGACCCTAAGGCCGAAAGGGGAATGAACTCACTTAAAATCACCCAAACGAGATAAAATCATCACAAAAATGTCATCTAATGAGGGAATAAATTCGTCAATAATCGGGCGCATTAAGCTCCTCTACTTAGTCCACATTAGCTGGGATCCGAATTTTCCTCGTCAAGGCTTGCTAGAACTCTTGCTCGAAGAACGACTTTTAGGGTTATGGCTGCTAGGTTTCTCCGAAAGAAAGTATGGTGGCTTAGGATTAACTGTTACCCTAACAGTCTTATTTATAGGATTAGGGAAGAAACCCTAATCCCTTCCTAATCCTAATGGGCCGCCAGTCAAGTCCCAATCCACCATGGATTGGGTCCATTAAATGATTCAGTTCATACTATATGCATGTAATCTTGTAGGACCCAATCCAATTAGCCGTGACCCAAACCACTAATTAATATTGGTCTATAGCAAAACATATTAATCCCTAACTGACCTGAATTAAATTATATTAATCAAGTCCAACACTTAACTAGTTTCTATGCGGATTTGGATAAGCACCAAAAAGTTATGATCCAAACCCAATCCAAGATCCAAACCCAATCCAAGTAAACACTCAACAACAATCAAGAATCATCAGAATGAAAGCAACATCAAATAACATGGATTGACGATATGTGGATCATCTAGGCTAATCTAAGAGCTAGAAATCCTATGTTTCACTTGAATAGATGTGATGAACCAAGAATGAATACCTCATCATCTTAATATACTCGTAAGTAAGACCTTAGCTATATCAAACAACAACTCCTAAAACAAACAAAGAAAACCAGACTTCAAAAAAAAAAATGCATAAAACTACAATCAATCCTACTCATCATGACTTAAAAGTCACTTCAACTCTTATAAGGGGTAGGAGGTTTGCTAAGGAAAGAAAGAAAAAAGAAAGAAAGAAAGAAAGAAAGAAAGGAGGGGAGAATAGGCAAAAAGACTTGGAATAATAATTTATATTCCAAACATGAATTTGAATAAATTCCAAAGCCCAAATCCACTTAGAGGCCACATATATTTACAGATTGAGAAGACTAGATCAACCTTTCTAGGCTATATGATATTTGATTATTGAGCTTTGATTCTTGTAGTCATTGGGAAAAATATCAAGCAGTTTCTAACTTTTGCTGGGGGAAAAGCATGCCGCTGGGAGAAAGAAGACGTTGTAGTGCTAACAGGAATCGAGCCTGAAACGAAATGCACAAGTTTTTATTTTTACAATAATAATAAGAAACAAAAACGCCATATTTCTTCTTTATTATATATAATATCTATATCTACTATATGGTTGGTGATTCTTACCCATTGAAACCCAACCAGTACGAACCAACAGCCTTGCAAGCCGTAGCCTCTTCTGCTAACAAACTGTTTACAAAACAAAATGACTGGTTTAGCACTGAATTAAATTCATTCATTAATTCAAATATATATATATATATATAGATGAACTAGTGTGATTTACCAAGAGTGCCAATGCACCCAGTGTAAAGCAGCTGCTCATTGTTAGACTAATGAATCTTAGATCCCTTCCAGCCTGCAACATTCATTAAAATAATATATTGGAAACTGGAGGAGTTAAAAAAAAAAAAAAAAAAAAGTTTTTCTTTAATGCAACTTCTTTCTTACCAACAATGTCCCTTCAAGGGTCAGACTGCAAGGCGTCACCGACAGTGCAAGAAAATACGGTATCAAAATTTTGTGCATCTGCATTTACAATTAGTTACGATATATTGGATTTGGATTACACCTCTAATATTACTCAAGCAAGCAAAACTTAAACTGACCTCCCTAATGATCTCAACATCAGGGGTGAAGAGAGTTGGGAAGAACCCAAGAACAGATGTCCCCAGAATTCCAAGTCCAAGTCCCAGGATCGTTCCAGTGATCATGAGGGATTTAAGCAGCATTCTAGCCTGTTTTAAGTAAACGCAAAATTAACTTTACAGTAATTTAAACAGCTCCCCACTTATTAGTTTAGTTGTATAGTTTTACAGTTTTACTTGCCCTTTCAAAACTTTGGTTCATTCCATAGAGCAGCTCAGGCATGAAGGTCTGCGCAGTTTGACAAAGGGGTTCTCCCCATACTGTCCCCATCATCAACACTTGAATCACGACCTGCACCACAGAGCAAGAAAAGATGAAAACTTGAAACGGAAAGATGAAAAACTTGCTGAAAAGAGCCACAATAAAGAGATAGTAGATGCAGACCTGATGAGCAGCCACTGCAACTGTGCTCATTGATGTAGTGAAATACACCAGGAGTGAGAAAAAAGCTACCTAACAATAACATAGTTACAACAAAAAGAAGAGTACCCTTGGATACATTAATTGCATGGATTTACAAAGTGATGAGAAAGAACCTCTCACTACTCCAATAATACCTTAGAGATCATCACTACAAAGACTGGAGCAGCCAGCCCAAATATCTCCACAAGGTCATCAGTCGTTGGAATGGAGATGGCGTATGCATTATACCCCTTTTTGTTCAGTGAATCCATCATCATGCTAGCTGCAACAACCTGGTCACAGTGACATTTTTCTGCTAAGTTTGGCTGGAGCAAAACAAGTTGAGGGGTAAGTCTCACAGACAAATTTTTGTCTTCATTTAGATTACTTGTGAAGCCAGCGTTGCCCATGCTGCACCAGCTATTCCAAATCCAAAAACTCTGCATAGAACTATATCGCCGATTCCATTCACAGCAGTTGCAGCTACGAGCGCCTTTAGTGGCCCTAAAGCATCCTTCATCCCTAGGCTGGACAGCATCCCAAGAACCATGTGAGATATCCTCCCAATGCTGCATCAGTTGAAAATTATGGAGTTTGATTCTCTTACCTTGCACTTTGAGCAACCCATCCGATAAGAATCGCTGGCCAGGCCAAGCCTCGAATCTGTTAACAATACATCCTATCATTATGCATTTTTTGGCTACGAAAATGTACTCAAGAGGGAACAAACCTGGACATAAGTATTTGCTGCAGGTACAATGTGAGAGTTATTTGACCCGGCAAAAGCTGAGAAACAACAAGGAAAGCAGAAAAATCAATTACAAAAGAAATATGATCGTGAACAAGTCTGAAAAATGCTCCTGTGGATATCTCTCCTTGTTACCTGCTAAAACAGATGGCCCAAAGAACTTGGTGAACAAAAACATCATGAAGCCACAAGTCAAGCCAATAAAGAGCAAAACTGACAGCTGATATTGGACTTGTTTTTTATCCTGAGCCAAGGTCGAGATTCATCAGTTTACTAGTATTTAATTAAGAAGAATCTCAAACAAGCAGATGCAATCCAAGAAGAAAGCTGACCTCTTTGGCAAGGGAAGTTGCAACCATGTTTGAAGTAGCAATGGAGAGAAACATAAACAAATAGCTCATATTGTCACATAAAACTGTCCCAGGACCTGTTGTTTAATGGTATCAACTAGTTATAATGAGCAAAAAAATTGCACAAATTATTGAAGGGAAAAAAAAAAAGAAACCACAAGTCGATATATACAAATATTCATACTAACTAAAAATTTAAGTACCCAAAGCAGCAAGCTCAAGAGAGCTCCCTTGGGCAATGACAACAGTGTCAATGAGGCTCATCAATGGGGAACATATCCATAACCCAGCAGCAGGTCCTGTAAATTTGACAATCTCCTTCATTTGCTCCCACAAGTTGTTGCTCTCCAATCCAACTCCCTCTTTGACTTCTACCTCCGTCTCTGCTTCTCTTTCTCCAAAGTTGACATTGTCAAAATCCTGAGCTGGACTAATGCAGCAGGTGACAAATCTGTTGCGTATTCTGGGCTTCAATTCCAAGATGCTTGGAATTAGGGAACCACGACATGGGTTATTGGGGAAGGTGGGAATTTGGGTAGGAAATCTTTGATTAAGGGAGTGAAATGGGGTGAAACTGAAAGAGGATGATGAATGAAGTAAGCCATGGATTTGCATTCTCCCCGCCAGATGTTTTTGTGGGTTTAATTAAGCTTTTAGAAAAGAGGTTTTCTTTCCTTCTAGTTTGGAGATTTTGAAGAACAACGGTTGGTGAGGGTAACATAGACACTTTTGAATTTTGATACAAAGTGTTGAGAGCCACATAACTAAATAGGAAAGGACGACCGATGTGGACTAGTATATACTTATCATTTTCACCTCTAGTCGGACCACAGTTATAGAGACAGCAATAATAATGTGGTATCCAAGACAGCATTAATCTCAGCCCTTTACTTAATATAACGGTCAATATTTTTTACTTGTTCTTTTTAAGCTTTTCAGCTCATATGAACATGATTTTTTTTCGGCAAACTATTTTCTCGGTCGAATAACGAGTTGGCCGGAGAGAGATCCTAATTTTTGGGACAGCATTTATGTATGGCAGCGTCAATGATGACAAACTGAATTTATTCGTCTCTACAGTCTGTATGAATTTCATACAGAATGTATATCATATGCAGGTTGTACAATGACATACAAAGTGTACACATTTCATATAGAATATATACCATTTGTATGAATTATTTACAATCCTAATGTACGAAAAAAAACAAATTATACAAAAATAAATACAGAGTGTACCACTCTCGTACAAAGTGTATACAATTAGTATACAAATTCTACAAAATAAATACATAGTGTATAATTCACGTACAAAGTGTATACAGTTCCCCTACAAATTGTACAACAATAAATACAGAGTGCACAACTCTCGTACAAAGTGTATAAAGTTTGTATACGACTTGTATAAATAGCAATACGAGATGTATAGACCGCATACAAACGGGCAAACAAGAAATTTGTCAAGGAAAATGTTTTTTTTTCAGAAAAATATTTTTTTTCCAGAATCATAGATCTAATGAAGACGATCACGAAGGTGGAAAAATTTTCGTCAACGGACGCTCGTGTGATCAGGAAACTCGTCGAGAAACTTTTCGGTGATGAAAAATGTGAGGAAACTCCAACAAACTAAAATAACTTGGAGATATAAACATAAGATTGAGACCACATGATTAAATAACTCAGATCTAACGGTGGAGGATAATTGTTGCATTGGATGCAACAAAATTGCACCATTGTCATGGGAAATGTAGTCCCTCTAGTCCTCCAAATTTTTTTGGTGCTGGGCCCGTTTTGGGTCCGTCGCGGCGAAACCGGTCCAGAGCCATCCGATTTCATTAACGGCTGGGGGAGAGCTTGGGGAGTGGGGCCCCTATGTCAGCATCTTTCTCCTATTATTTTATTAATTTTCCGCTTTAATTAATTTCTGCCGGCTATTTAATTAATTGGTCGTATACAAGGGCGTATATGCCGAAGGACCGTATACGGAAAGGCTTAACAGGCGAGAATATTTTGGGAGAGGGTCTTTGGCGGGAAAATTTTGGGAAGGGTATTGGGCGGGAAATGGAATAGGTGAGATATTTTTCAGCCAAAGGCTTTAGGGTTGTTTAGGTATTGTTTGGGTAAAGAGGAAATAGAGTTAAAAGATAATTTTCTTCATCCCTCTCCAAGGTGGTACTTTTGATCTTTAACCCAGCTTCTTGACAATGGATTGGAACAACCCCGACGAGATCATCGATTTCACGGTCAATGTAAATGAAGAAGACTTAAGCTTTGGGGAACTGTTATTAGTGCATGGTTTAGGGTTTCTTAATAGCAATGTGGTCGATGAAGGAGATGAGTTACAAGGTGGTTCTGCAAGGGAACCCATCGAAGTAGATGGAATGGATGCACAAGGTTTGTCTCCCCAATAACCCATCCAAATCGAAGAGGATGAACAAGAAATGCACCCCATTTATGTTGATTTAGACGAAGCAGAAGAAGCAATCCCTAGGTTTAACTTGAACGAGGATCCAGGCCTGGATGGAAATAACCATGAGGAAGTGGAGGAAGAAGGTGACAACATACAAATATTCTTGTCTTTTTTCATATGCCATCTTCCTTTTCCATCTGATTTTGTGCTTCGATTTTTAAGGTTCACAATTGAGTGTGGCCCCCAAAACATTAGATTCTCCAACTTTATGCTCATGTTCTTTGTTTGTTTATGAGGGATACAGTGAAAGCATGTGTAGAGGGGACCTTGGATCCTGCGAAACACACGTGTAGTAAAGACCAAGTGAACTCTAAGTAAATGTCTAGTGCATGTTTAGTGCATGTTTAGTAGTGATCTAGTAATCGAAGATCACGATGTTGGGTGGGTGGGTCCGCCATGGCGAGATTTTGTAGTTCATTCACATGCGTTTATTTGTTTTTGTGTTTTGGGGTTTAGGGGGGAATTGTACAATACCTTCCATGCATGGGGACGACCTTCTATTTATGGGTTTAGGGTTCATTTATTGCTCCACAATCTGGAACATTAAATGGAACATTTAATACTTCCCACCTGCTGGTCAATTAGGATTGAGAATATGGCGGGGCCATAATATATATGCAGTAAACTTGGAGTAAAGGTTGATTGTAACTTGCATAATATGATTAGTTAAGGTTTAGGGTTTATGGATTGCTCTGTTATGGTTGCGTTTGTTGGCGTGTGATACTCTGTTTCTTCCCTTGCATTCAAAGAGATAAGTCCTAATGATGTCGAAAAGTGGGAGAAGTTGGAGTTTCCCACTCCTGATGATGCTAAACCGCATGAACCATGTTCGTCAACCAAGTTTGTTCAGCGGTCGTAACTTAATTTGTTAGTGGGAAAAAAGAGGGCCGGATTCAAAAGAATTAGGCTAAGTGTTTGTTTTCTACCATGACTATGCAGTCTCGCATGGCTTCAGTACTAGAATTGACAGTCGGAAGGCTTCTCGCAGGAAGAAGAACAACAATGGAAGATTGAAGTACATCCAATTCGTGTGCACGAGGCATGGCTTTAGAGGGAAGGGTGGTCTGAAGCCCAAGGTCTTCCTTGGGAAAAACGTGAAGGATTCAGTCTCGATGTCGATGACCATGGAAATTAAAAAAAATCCGGAGACTAGAATTGGATGCCAATCGATTATTGTGTTCCATCTTGACGAGATTAGAGGAGTATACCGCATCACACGTTGGGTATACGACCACTACCATGAACTCAACCCTAAGGAGGACTCACACTACATGAAGTCGAAGATGAAAGTCACCGTTGTCACGGCAAGGATCATGGAGATGAACGCCGCAGCCAGTATAAGTCTGAAGTCATCGTTTGAGGTACTTTGTGCAGCTATGGGTGGGGAGGAGAATGTCAGGTGCACCAAAGTTGATCACAGGAGCCACTTGTCTAGACGCAGTGATGCTGCAGTTTTAGCGGTATCAAATAACTAATCTACCAAGGTAGACTAGATCGTATTCTACTCGAGGTCTCTTCTTCTTGTCTACTCAAATATGTTGGCAAATTACTCAGGTTTAAACAGGTTGTGTGTGGTGTGAGTTCCATGACTTCTAATCTAATGAACAAAGGAAAATAAAAGGCAGAAATATTAAAAGGTTGACTAACGAGAAGATAGACGAGCTTAGATTTCGAATCCCCCTTAGATCACCAAGGCAACAACAATCACAAGACCAGCGGTTTTCAATTCTAATTCAATCGGTTTCTATACACCACCATAACTCCTTACCCTTAGGTTTAAGACTGGCGAACGTTCGCTCTATCCGATCTAGCTACCAAGATTAATTAGCCGCCCGGGTACGGTCGCCTCTCGCAATGACTTAACTTAACTGGTGCAATTACTAATGATTTATGAGTTACTCTTGCAGTGGATTAACCCTAATCGATTCCTACGAAAGGCACACTCCAATTATAAGGTTAATTATTCGATTTGATGTTTTAAAGTAAGGCGAGCGTTCGCTTCTATCCTTAGCTTAACAAGAATCTAATATAGGTGATCAATCCAGACAAGAAACATAAACAATGAAGAACAAACCAAACATGAAAGAGAAACTGATTGAACTTTGAATCTAATCACCGCCGATCCGTGACCGCTTTAAAGCCCTGGGTCACTTAGGGTTCATCTAGTCTAAGCTCTACGAGTTCAGCTACTCATAACGATAACAAAAGAATCAAAGGCAACAAAGGAAATCATCATACAGAGGAAGAACAGATAAGAACTGAAAAACCTAATTCTGACGACTCCGGGGAAGCTTCGATCTCCTGTATCTTCAACTTTAAGCTCCGAGCTCTCTGAGGTGGAAGGATGGCGTCACGATCTCTCCACCAATCTTCGAACTCTCTAAACTCTATTTATCGACCCTAAGGTCGTGGCTAATCAGCCAAAATTCGTGTGTATCTAATCTGGCCTAAAAAAGTCTATATATAACCCCATAAACCCTTTATAAGTTGGAAAAGGCTGAAAATTAGGGTTTCTGCCCGGATTTTCAAAGGAATTTTCACCGAAAACATCACTAGATTTTCGTCGAAAATGTTAGTTTAAAAACCAGCTCCAACTTGTTTCGATGATTCCCGCTCCGTTTGAACTCCGATTTGGTCCCCGTTTGAAGCGCTGGACTCGTGAGAGAGTCCTCTATAATGTGGTAACCTGGAGGCTCAACATAAAAGCTCACAAAAAGGTTAAAAATAGCCAATAAATGGACAATGTATGCACTAGGAGCCTAGAATTACATAATAAACACATTTTCACCAAATATTCATCAGAATGGCATCAAAGGGGCATGAAATGTCGCTTAAATGGGGATGAAAATCAAGTCAAATCGAGTGTCTTCAATACCCCACGCTTAAGCTCTTGCTTGTCCTCAAGCAAACTGAACTAGAACACACTCAAATTCACAAATGACACGAAATTAAACTGAGATTCAATTCTAACAATTGGTTTAGACTGTTCCACGTAGAAACTTAACCTACACATGTAGGAACATCAACCAAACAAGTTTTCGATCTCACTAATTTTTGCACACTTCAAGTAGTGGTTTTAACAAAGCTCGTTTCTTGGCAAAACAATTAATCATAATTAACCGACTATGATAACACCAATTCTAATAAAAAAGACTTTAAGCTCTAGCCATGATGTGGACGCGGAGGTAGGAAAAGTGACGTGGCTATCGACTCGACTTCATCCGTTTCTAGATCTGTACGTTACATGTTCTAGCTAGGACCAATTTAAACAACAATTTATTTCAAGTTTTAACTTCTTCCTTCAATTTATTTACTGCATACTAGTGCTCGATACCAAACACTTCACTTAGGTGTTGGACCTGCCTAGCTCACAGTATTTGTGCCTATGCTAGTGCTCAACCCGAACACTTCACTTAGGTGACGGGCTTGCCTAGCTTTGATTTTCAGCACTTTAAAGAACTTAACATTAATTTGCACAACTTTATTACTTGATTTAACAATTTAGCCATTTGATCCTAGCTAGTTATAACTTTTTACACAAGATTTCGAATTGGATTTCCATCTAATCTCAAGCCACAATCACAGGTGAACAAATATGGAGTGAAAAACATGGGAGAAGCTAGCATTTATCATCTTAGAATGGTGTTATCGAGCTTTGTTATAAACAAGTCAATTGATTCAAGTTTCAACTACAGAAGTGATTTGTGATCTGTTCTGACCTAGAATCATTTGATTTCAGTGCCAACACATTGGTTACAGGTTCTAAGTGGAACAGTCTAGACGTCATTGTTCAAAATTGAAGTCAATTTAACATCACAAGTCAAGAATTGAGCAATTATATGCTAGAGAAATTTCAAATTTGAACCACAGAATCATAGATAGCAAGCAAGATCATGCATAATCCTAGAATCCTTCCCCACACTTAAACCGTTCTGTGTCCTCACAGAACTAATCTAGAGTAGAGAGATATGAAGAACTTGAAAGGTGATGGTCGGTGTAGCGGATGAGCACGGAGAGTCCGGAGTGGAGTAGCTACTCAAGTTCCTACACAACAAAAACAACAAAAAGATCAAAAGGATACCGGGACAAGTGCCCCGGATCCACACTTAATAAAAGTCGAACAAAGACAGTTAGGGGAATTTTTGAAAATATTTTGACTCTCTTTTTGAAAAGGTTTTCGAAAATTTTCTGACCCAACTAAAGTTTTCGCCAACTACTTTGAAAACAAAGACAAACGACTTAACTAAACATTTCGCCAAAAACTTTAGAAGTTTTCGGCGAAAACTATTTCAAAAACAGAAACAGACTCAAACAGACTAAACATTTCGCCGAAAACTTTGGAAGTTTTTCGGCTAAAACAACTTTGAAAACCCACTGGAAAATAGACTCGAACCAACTAAAGTTTTCGCCGAAAAATCTGAGGAGTTTTCGGCGAAAATTTGACCTGACACAGAACAGACGAAAATAAAAGAAATCTGACACTTTGGTTCCCCGAAACTGACTCGAACGACGAAAAAGACTGACTCAATAATTCAAAAACGGACTCCAGCCGTGGGTTGCCTCCCACGAAGCGCTCTCTTTTAATGTCCTTGAGCCGTACGGTACCTGTTAGGGACCCCAACTTAGGAGTTCCTTGAAGTCAATCATCTTCTTCAAGGCCAGCGATTGAGTGCCATGTAGCACTCCAGAAGGGTGATGCAGCCGGTAGTGCTCTAGTAGATCGCAGTTCTGTTTGGATGACCAGTTCTTCTCGAGTTCTCCTACTGGAGGAGGAAAGAGGTAGTATGGCGCGGCATGGTCAATGAGCTCCATCTTCTCCACTTGATGATCATCCAGAGGTCTCTCAGGATCGAGTATGTATGCTTCCAAACCCTTGACGTCTTCGATCCCCACGTGCTCGTCTCTGGCTTGATCTATAGGTTGGCTCGGCGGAAGCTCTATTGAGGATATCTCCTCGATTTCTTCGTGCTCCTCTTCAGCTTCAACTTCAGGATGGATTGGCTTTATGTCTTCATCAACCACCACCGCCAAGGATTCTTCATCGGATTCCTCCAGCTCATAATAGTCATGGACGAGCTCATCTTCTTCTTCGAACAGCTCTTGAGCGTCTTCTATCATTAACTGCTTTGGTTGCTCGAGCTTGATGTCTGTCGTGAGATGAGCTTGTAATATTGTAGAGATATTATCCAAGGCGGATAGGGTTCTCGACGAGCATTGTTGATGTTCATGAGCTTGTAGAATGATCTCTTCATTGTCTCTAGCGCCACTTTGATGTGCTTGTCGGTGTATCTCTTGGTAACCTTGTAGCATTGAAGAGATCTTATCAAAGAGGGAGTCAAATCTCGCCTTTTGTTGTTGTTGTTGATGTAGCATTTCTCGATAATCTTCGGGATATGGTGCTTCATTGATGTACCACTCTTGGTACTGGTCATCCCACCTGTAATCCTGCATAATCAAAACTAAAAAGCACTACCCAGGTAAATCATGGAAATATGGAGGAAAATCAAATGGTAAGGCGGAAAGGTAGAAGAATAATTTGCCAACTCTTCTTTCAAACAATTAGAAGAGTCCCCGGCAACGGCGCCAATTTGATGCTGCAGTTTTAGCGGTATCAAATAACTAATCTACCAAGGTAGACTAGATCGTATTCTACTCGAGGTCTCTTCTTCTTGTCTACTCAAATATGTTGGCAAATTACTCAGGTTTAAACAGGTTGTGCGTGGTGTGAGTTCCACGACTTCTAATCTAATGAACAAAGGAAAATAAAAGGCAGAAATATTAAAAGGTTGACTAACGAGAAGATAGACGAGCTTAGATTTCGAATCCCCCTTAGATCACCAAGGCAACAAGAATCACAAGACCAACGGTTTTCAATTCTAATTAAATCGGTTTCTATACACCACCATAACTCCTTACCCTTAGGTTTAAGACTGGCGAACGTTCGCTCTATCCGATCTAGCTACCAAGATTAATTAGCCGTCCGGGTACGGTCGCCTCTCGCAACAACTTAACTTAACTGGTGCAATTACTAATGATTTATGAGTTACTCTTGCAGTGGATTAACCCTAATCGGTTCCTACGAAAGGCACACTCTAATTATAAGGTTAATTTTTTGATTTGATGTTTTAAAGTAAGGCGAGCGTTCGCTTCTATCCTTAGCTTAACAAGAATCTAATGTAGGTGATCAATCCAGACAAGAAACATAAACAATGATGAACAAACCAAACATGAAAGAGAAACTGATTAAACTTTGAATCTAATCACCGCCGATCCGTGTCCGCTTTAAAGCCCTGGGTCACTTAGGGTTCATCTAGTCTAAGCTCTATGAGTTCAGCTACTCATAACGATAACAAAAGAATCAAAGGCAACAAAGGAAATCATCATACAGAGGAAGAACAGATAAGAACTGAAAAACCTAATTCTGATGACTCCGGGGAAGCTTCGATCTCCTGTATCTTCAACTTTAAGCTCCGAGATCTCTGAGGTGGAAGGATGGCGTCACGATCTCTCCACCGATCTTCGAACTCTCTAAACTCTATTTATCGACCCTAAGGTCGTGGCTAATCAACCAAAATTCGTGTGTATCTAATCTGGCTTCAAAAAGTCTATATATAACCCCAGAAACCCTTTATAAGTTCGAAAAGGCTGAAAATTAGGGTTTCTGCCCGGATTTTCAAAGGAATTTTCGCCGAAAACATCACCAGATTTTCGCCGAAAATGTTAGTTAAAAACCAGCTCCAACTTGTTTCGATGATTCCCGCTCCGTTTGAACTCCGATTTGGTCCCCGTTTGAAGCGCTGGACTCGTGAGAGAGTCCTCTATAATGTGGTAACCTGGAATCTCAACATAAAAGCTCACAAAATGGTTAAAAATAGCCAATAAATGGACAATGTATGCACTAGGAGCCTAGAATTACATAATAAACACATTTTCACCAAATATTCATCAGAATGGCATCAAAGGGGCATGAAATGTCGCTTAAATGGGGATGAAAATCACGTCAAATCGAGTGTCATCACGCAGGCAACAAGATATGTTGCATGGTGAGGCCACCGCCATTGCCGAGTACATGCGCGAGAAGACGAAGATGGAACCTGGTTTCTGGCATGAGATAGAGGTTGACTAGGAAGAAAATTCGGCGAACATTTTTGGGCGGATTAGCGGATGCAGGATGACTACACGTGCTTCGGAGATGCCATCACGTTCGATACCACGTATCGGTCGAATAAGCATTATCGTCCATTGGGTTAGTTCTTAGATTAACTGTCCACATTCTACTATTTATTTTGACCGTATTAGGGCCATATCTTTGATGTATCTACCATGTTCTGGTCCTTCCACTTCTTAACTGATTTGTTCGGTGCAATATTTTGTGTTCCACAACTCTTTTTGTGGGATTCAACTACCACCACCAATGAGTGATATTCATGGCCGTCCTCCT
Organism: Linum lewisii; assembly: GCA_034768395.1. Classification (NCBI taxonomy): domain Eukaryota; kingdom Viridiplantae; phylum Streptophyta; class Magnoliopsida; order Malpighiales; family Linaceae; genus Linum; species Linum lewisii. Next base: position 25,073,347 of record CM068304.1, read on the forward strand.
GTACAATGCGACAATACCCTCATTCGTGTGGTTGTTCCGGGAGTTTTTTAGATGCATGAATGGGGTGGCTCTAGAGACCATTTTCACGGACTAAGACAGCGCCATACAACAGCCATCCAGGAAGTCCTCCCGAAGACGTTCCACGGGCTATGCACCTTCCACGTTCTTCAGAATGCCAGGAGGAACCTGAGCACCTTGTTCACAGAAGATTTTGTCAAGAAATTCCTTCTGCTCTGTTATGATATGGACAATGAATAAGATTTTGATGACGTGTGGGAGGTGATGCTTCGTGAGTTTTTTCCTTCCTACGATCCGACATGCCACCAATGGTGCAAGTACATTCGATGATTTCGATAGCAGTGCTCGTCTGCATGGGTTAGGAACCATTACACCGTTGGTATGGTGTCCACCCAACTGGTTGAGTCTACAAATGCAGTGCTCCGGGGTTTCCTCCTGCCGAACCACAACTTAGTTGAGTTTTCCCCCATTTTGACAGGTACGTTACTAATTCTTTATTGTGAACGTACTTGACCGGTACCCAGTGCATACTGCATTCGAACTACTTACTAGTTGCAAAACATGTAATTCTACTGCAGGATGGTGCGCAACAGGACAGAGGCAGGAGGAATTTAAGGCCTGGAATACAAAGCTGTGGGTTGCATTTGAATATAGTGACATCGTGCAGAGGGCCGTGATAGTGTACATCCTCAAGATATCTGCAATGTTCCAAGAACAATACATAGGAATACAAGAGTACAACATAGACACTGTTGGCCAGACCACGACAAGAACTGTCATCACAGTCACTATCTACAAACCTGATGGTAATAACAAGCTTGATGGCAGGGTTGTAATGACGAACACCTATACAGGGGAGGTATCATGCGTATGTAAGTACTGGGACACAATGGGGTTGCTATGCCGACACTGCTTGCTAGTGATGTCCGTGCAGGGTACTTGTGGGCATGCGACTTTTAGGGGCTTGCAGGATAGGTACATAAGAAAGCGGTAGACTCGTCTAGCTCGTTCTGGGTTTTTTCAAAGTCATGGCTAGCATACCCTGAAGCATATCTCAGTTGGAGGAGGAGCGGTACATTACCTTGTATGCTCGGTTCAGTGTGGTGGTGAGGATTTCGTATGTGGAGGAGATATTGTCCCGTCTGCTGAGCAAGCACGCAGATATGTTGGTCACTGATGACATTCGATTTGACGTGATTATCAACCTCATTTAAGCGACATTTCTTGACTTAAGACATGGTTTTTAGGGTAGAATAGCGAATAATCACTCAACTACCCTATCTCGTGCCATTTGTGTTACTTTGGCCCGTTTCGGGTCTATTTGATGGTTTTCTAGTGTTTTCATGTTAGCACAGGTTTTTGCCGTCAAATATGGTAGCCAAGGGTGTGTCTAAGGCATTGGAACCTTGAAGAATCGCACCGGAACCAATCAAAGAAGTCAATCAAGTCAACCAAAATCCTGCCTCAATTTACACTTGAGTTTTTGGCGAAAACCCTTAGAGTTTTCAGCGAAAACTCCAGAAGAAATCGGCTGAGCATCACAAGAGGAAGTTTTTGGTGAAAACCCCAAGTTCTCGGCGAAAACTCTGAGTCCGAAAATCACAGGAGAAATAGCCGGGAGATCAGTCAATTTACAAAGAAGTTTTCAGCAAAAACTTCTTAAGTTTTCGCCGAAAACTCCAGGCAAAATCTGGCAGTTTAGGGTTCAGTATAAATACTTAACCGGTGGCCCAAAAAGGGATATCATAATTTTCAGAACTTTCACGAATTCCAGACCGAAGAAGTTTGAGAGAACAAAGTTGAAGAGTTCGAAGAGCCATGAAGAGATCGTGACGCCATCCCTTCACCTTGGAGACTCGGAGCTAGGATTGAAGATTACCGGAGAGCGAAGCTTCGCCGGAGCCGTCTTAATTAGGTTTTATAGTTTCTATCTGTTCTTCCTTTTCATGATGAACTCTGTCTTTGTCTTTGATTCTTTTGCTATGAACATGAGTAGCTAAACTCGTAGAGCTTAGACTAGATGAACCCTAAGTGACCCAGGGCTTTAAAGTGGTCACAGATTGGTGGTGATTAGATTCGAAGTTCAATCAGTTTCTCTTTCATGTTTGATTTGTTCTTCATTGTTTATGTTTCTTGTCTGGATTGATCACCTAGATTAGATTCTTGTTAAGCTAAGGATAGAAGCGAAAACGTTCGCCTTACTTTAAAACATCAAATCGAACAATTAACCTATTCATTGGAGTGTGCCTTTCGTAGGAACCAGTTAGGGTTAATCCACTGCAAGAGTAACTCATAAATCGTTAGTAATTCCACCAGTTAGTTTAGTCATTGCGAGAGGCGACCGTACCCGGGCGACTGATTAATCTTGGTAGCTAGATCAGATAGAGCGAACGTTCTCCAGTCTTAAACCTAAGGGTCAGGAGTTATGGTGGTGTCTTAGAATTGATTGAACAAGAATCGAAATCCGCTGATCTGTTGATTGCCAATGCTCTGGTGAACTAAGGGGGATTCAAAGTCTAAGCTTGTCTGTCGTCTTTGTTAAGTCAACCCAATCTTTCAATCTGTTTTCCAGTTTAGTTTTTAATTTCCTTGCATTTTCTAGAATTAGAAGTCGTGGAACTCACACCACGCACAACGTGTTAACCTTGAGTAATCTGCCTTTATATTTGAGTAAACGATTATTAGAAGACCCGTGGAATACGATCTACTTAGCTTTCCAGCTTGGTAGTATTTGATTACGTCCTACAACGTTCATCAAATTGGCGCCGTTGCCAGTGTTATGCCTATGAGTTTGTTTGAGAAATTGAATATAGCAGAACTTGAACCGACTAGCATACAACTTGTCTTTGCTGATAGATCATTGAAAACACCTAGAGGAGAGATCAAAGACGTTGTTACTAAATGTGGTCCTTTCACTTTCTTAGCTGACTTTGTGATCATAGATACTAGCGAGGAGGATTCTACTATTCTTATAGGTCGACCCTTCATGGCAACAACCGGAATGCAAATTAACGTTCCGAGTGGTTCCTTGACCTTGAGGGTTGGTAAGGAAACAATAACTTTCCGCCTTAAGGACGGTATGACATACACTCCTTTGAATGAAGAACCTCATTGTCTTGCTGTTGAAACTGTGGAGTTGACTCCGGTCAACTCCGTTACTAATATCTCTTCTAGTGTTTCTAGATTAACTGTTGTTGCAGGTATTGAGCAGATTACCAAGCGGGAACCAGGATCTTTGCCTCATAAAGCCGCCAAAGAAGAAGGAACTGAAAGCCTCTTCTTCATCGCCAAGCAAGGAACCTGACAGGTCATGGAGGAAGAATCAGAAGAAGAAGACTCAAATGGTCTGGAGAGCAATTGCTCCGCCACCTTCTTTCGAGCCAGCCACACCACCAGTCACTGTCAAGCCACATGCGCAAGAGCAAGTAAAGAAGGAGAAGCCAAAAGCATCTCCCAAGGAAACACCGACGATCATGATCCTGGTGAAATGAAGCCGGAGGTTAAAGAGAAGACGAAGCCGATCGTTCTCATCCCTTCCACCGTCTTCCTTGTGGAGGATGATCCCTCAACAGAACTTTTTGGTCCGTTCAAGATCACCGATCACCTCCCCGATGGACGTACAAAACTCATACATGTTAACGGGAAGAAATTCATGCTCGCCGGAGATACCCCGAAACTTTATTTCATGAACTCCGACGCTGGCATTAAGGAGATCCTGAGTTGGGATGTCTCCTAATACCGTCCAGGTATCGTCCAGCTCAAGGACGTTAATCAAGAGCGCTTTGTGGGAGGCAACCCACGGCTGGAGTCAGTTTTTCATTTGTGTCGAACTTAGTGTTTTAGAGTCGGTTCGGGGGAGCCAAAAATATCAGTTTGCATGATTTCTTATTTTTTGTGTGTATAGTCTGTGTGTCATCGTTTCAATCGCAAGTTGTTTGAGGTTGTTCCGATTTTTGTCAAATTAGTTGTGATTTTCTGAAGTTTGCCGGAATTGCGAAAATATTTTCAATCCTGCGGGCAAAGTTTTCGGCGAAAACCTCCATATTATCGGCGAAAAACTTCTTTTTAAAACACCCTGTGTTTTCCAGATAATTTTAAGCTTAATTTTTCGGCAATACTTTGAACTTTTCGGTAAAAACTTGCTTTGAAAACCGGCAGACATTTTTAACTGAAATTTTCTGCGAAAACTTTACAAATTTTTGGCAAAAACTTTCGAAAAATCCAAAAAATTTCCCCCTATTTCCTTTTCATTTTTTTGGTCACACTCTCTCTTCCCTCACTTCATTTTCGAACATAGGAAAGAAACCCCCCCCTTTTGTTTTCAAATCGCTGCGCCGCTCCAATCGCCGCTGCCGCTGCAATCGCCACCGCCGCCCGAACCAGCCGCCGCCGCCATCGCCGACCACCGCCGTACCACTCCTCTCTCTCTCTCGATCATTTCGAGCCATAGATCGTTAGAATCGGAGCTCTAGAGCTCTAGTTCCACCAAGACCTAGTTTTTTTCAATTTTTCATCGATTTTTCTCCCCTCATTCGTTTTCAGCCATCATGACTTCAAGGTAAGTTGTAGAGCTTTTCATTCCAAATCTTTTGACTTGTTGAACGCTGAATTTCGTCGAGGTTGACTTTGGTTGACTTTTTGGTCTACCTCGATTTGCGTGTCGACTGTTTCATGAAAATTTTTGCTGACTTGATTAGTCTGGACTGTTCTAGCGTGCTTAAGGAGTTCTGTGTTGTAATATGATGCCATTTGATCATATGTTGCTATGCTTAAAGTTTGATTTTTTGCGGTGTTGACTTTTGTGTAATGTCGGTTTGACCATGAACTTTTTATGCTCATTTGGCTGCCATGTGTGTTCATTCACGTTCATCTCTCTTTGATAAATGATATTATGCCGTCATTTTCGCTCTGTGCTAAGTAATTACCATGATTAGGGTTCAATGTGCTATGATGTTGACCTTTTGAAATTCGGTTTGACTTCTGAACTCTGATTGTGCTGATAACATTCTGGCTATTCCTATGCATGTGTTGTAATTATTTTGTGATTACCGGTTAATCTGCTTTGCTTACCCCCACTCGGTTTTCCTCATTTCTTTGTGAAATTGAGTTTTTCTACTAAGTGTGGGGTAGGGTTTTAGTTTGACTAATCTGGTTTACTTCCTTGCTATGAATTAGGAACGTCAACAACGAGCGCTGGACCAAGGCCAGACTCGACATTGGCTCCAGCTCCCGAGCTCCAGCTCCTGTCACAACCGGCTATCCACGGTCCTCCACCAGCATTCCCTGACTGTGTTGGGTACCACCCCACTGTTGCCCGCCTGCCCGTACATTACTTCGAGCGCTACCAGAGGCTCGAGCATGTTCCTAGAGCCGACGTGCGACCACTATCCATGGATTCCCTACTCGAGCACGATGAGGACTGGTGCCAGAATATGCTCGACTCATTGGCACCTTCAGGACTTCTGGAGCTGACCACCCTAGCTGCTGACTTTCTAGACGTCGCTCTCCAGGAGTTCTGGGCTACATTCGAGCTGGATGAGCACAAGAGGAGGCAGCACAAGAAGGTCGTCTCCTTCTATCTTGGCGGGGTGTACAAAGAATTCACCTACGATGAGTTTGCAGCTCATCTCGGCATCCCCCGGAAGCATACGAGGGTCATCACCTCGGCTGGGAGAACAACACTGGCAACAGAGGAGTATGATGTGCTCTAGAGCCACATGACTGGAGTGCCAAATGATCAGACCACGACACATAACTCGGTTAAGTCACTCTCTCACCCTCTCTATCGTTTTTTTCATATGGTTTGACGTAGATCCATGTTATTGCTCCAGAGAAGAGCGCCACCACATCAGCAGAGAGGAGCTCCTTCTTCTACGTGCCATCTGGGAGGCTTATCCACTTCATCCCGGATGGGTGCTTGCACGCCTATTCTGCCAGAAGACTCAGAAGCCAAAACCGCCTAGCTCACTCCTTGGCGGTAACTTTGTAGGCCGGCTCATCATCTCCCTCGGTCTCAGCCAGTTATATGGCTCGGACGTCCCACGACGCAGAGTACACACCGTCGGTGCTGATTTAGCGGTCGAGTACGCCCTCCAGCTGGACCTTGGTCCACAGATGGCGGCAGCTCCCCCTCCCTACCAGGAGACCGAGTCAGAGGAAGAATATGATTCTGAGGAGCAACTTCCTCAGCCGGAGCCGATGTTTGACGATCATATACCCTCGCCACAGCAGCAGGCAGGGTATGCATATCAGTACCAGCCGCCCCTTCGGGACCCAATCCAGGAGCAGCAGCCTCAGCACCGACCGCATCCAGCTGATATTGGAGAGCTGTACGAGCGACTCTAGGAGTGGCGAGTCACAGACACAGCCACTCAAAATGCCAGATGGGTTATTATGCAGCAGCACATGCGCCGCACTGACGAGAGATATGAGGCGCAGTTGGCGTGGCAGCGGCAGGTCAACGACGCCCTCCACATTCCCCCTCCCGATGCACCTGACCAGCAGTGATCGGGTTGTATTCCTTTTCTGGTCATTTCTTTTTATTTCTTCTTTTCGGATTTCGATCCAACTTTTTTATGTGTGGATCCGGGACACTTGTCCTGGTTTCCTTTTTATCTTTCATTTGTTTTTGTTTTGTAGGTAGTTGGTAGATTCCCTTTGCTTCGAGATCTACTACACTTCCCTACGTTTCGGTAAATTCCCTTTGCTCCGAGGATCTGTGTTCATCCACTACACCAACCATCTCGGTCCAGGTTCTTCTACTTCACTCTCAACTCTAGTTTTAGTCTGTGAGGACACAGAACGGTTTAAGTGTGGGGTATGATGCTAGAGAACATGGCATGAACTTGATTGCCCTTGATTGTGTTTTTGTGTGTTTCGTGGTCCCTTTCTAGTCTCTCCAGCATTAGAATGGCTCAGTTCTTGACTTTTGATGTTAAGTTGTTGTTCAATCTGTCATAATGATGCTTAGACTGCTTAACCTAGAACCTGAAAACCAACGTGTATATTTTGATGCTAAATTGCCTGGTCAGAACAGATTTTGAAAATCACACTTGTAGTTGTCGCCTTGATTGCATGAAAATGACCGAATCCGACCAGCAAACCAACTGTGAGCTTTTGATCCATTGCACGTAACTTGCAATTTCAATTCTTTTTGAGTGATTTTCTGTTTGCTTGAATGAGTTAGAATTTGCATGAGACCTACTCGAGACCACACGATGACACGAGTTCTAGAATGACAGGGGCACCTAGATTCAGCTACTAAGCCAGATAGCCTACCCAACGTTAAATCCATTAGGTGTAAACCCTTGAGCTTGGCCTGTTCTTTCGGTTCGATATACATTACAGCCATGCCCCATTCTTTCATTCCCCGTTGATCCCCTGTGGTTGTAGTTCTAGATTGACCTACCGGAAGTCGGTTTGTGGTAACCTGCCTATAGCCATTAAACAGGTGGTCTTAGCTATTATGTCCAAACGTGTAAACCCCTCTAGCAACTAAAAGAAAGAATCGGCACAAAGAAGAAGAAAAATAAGAAAAATTTTGAAAAAATCAGAAAAAGAGAAAAGTTCAAGAAAGTTCAAAGTTCAATAACGTTCTCCTCCCTACATATGGAAGAACGAAGTCAAAAGAAAATTTAGAAAAAAAATGCGTGTAAAGAAAATAAAGTGCTAGGTTGCTTGAGGGTATCATAGGACGAGCGTACACTATTCCACCTGTGTCTGGTTAGACGGTAGGAAGCCATAGGCTAGGTTCGAGGGAAGTTAGTCGAAAGCTACACCGCACCAAAGCCATCATCATACATTCCCATCATCCATCTCATTATAAACCCTTGTAGTGTAGAATTCGTTACAGTCCTAGCAGGGAAGTCCTTCTTGACTAGTTCCTCGTGTTGTCAAGTGGTGGACATGTGGTCGAATTGCAAACTTATGACAGAATTCAGTAACAGGAAATGATTGAGAGCATAAACACGTCCTTAAACACAGAGAGTGAGAGTTTCCCTTATACTAAATATTTCATGTGTGAGGAGTCTGGTCGGTCAAGTCAAATTCGTGCATGATTGGTTACTACTACGTGTTGTGTGCAGTTTTAGTGAGACCAGGTTGTTTAGCTGATCAGTATGCATGTTAGGTTTCTTGTTCTAGAAATTATCTGTCTAATAATTCATTGTGCATGCTTGAACTCCAATTTAATCGATCTTATCATTTGTGAACGTGAGCGTTTCTATTCAGTTTGCTTGAGGACAAGCAAAAGCTTAAGTGTGGGGTATTTTGATGACACTCGATTTGACGTGATTATCAGCCTCATTTAAGCGACATTTCTTGACTTAAGACATGGTTTTTAGGGTAGAATAGCGAATAATCACCCAACTACCCTATCTCGTACCATTTGTGTTACTTTGGCCCGTTTCAGGTCTATTTGATGGTTTTCTAGTGTTTTCATGTTAGCACAGGGTTTTGCCGTCAAATATAGTAGCCAAGGACGTGTCTATGGCATTGGAACCTCAAAGAATAGCACCGAACCAATCAAAGAAGTCAATCAAGTCAACCAAAATCCTGCCTCAATTTACACTTGAGTTTTCGGCGAAAACCCTTAGAGTTTTCGGCAAAAACTCCAGAAGAAATCGGCTAAGCATCACAAGAGGAAGTTTTCGGCGAAAACCCCAAGTTCTTGGCAAAAACTCTGAGTCCAAAAATCACAGGAGAAACAGCCGGGAGATCAGTCAATTTACAAAGAAGTTTGATGTGTGAGATTTAACCTCACAACATACAAGGTCGTATTCCACGAGGGCTCTCTCAAAAGCTAATACTCACACGGTTCATGGACGGTCCATTAATTTAAAATTGGTTTTAGTTTGAAAATGAAATAAAAACATAAAGGAAAACTAAGCAAGAAAGCAAAACAAAACGGTGCAAATCAAAGGTAAAGGAGGTTCACTTGGAAAGATAGCTTCATCATGCTCAAGAGGAATACATGCACAAACAAGCCAAACATGATCGAGGATGCAATCGAATGACCATGCAAATCCCTTCTATAGACTCAATGCACTCTCGCCGCACTAAATCCCTATCCTAGAACCACTCAACCTAGGCTCTCGCTCTCAAGCTAAGTGACTAAGGATGCATTAAAGGTGTTTGATGAAATGCCAAGCTACAAAACCCTCTCCTATGACTCTATGACCACTAAGCTAGACACCACACTCTCATGTCAATGTCCTAACACTAAGAGAATCATCAAAAGACTAATCAAAGTTCAATTGAATGAAAAACCTAATGCACACCAAGTGTTCGATAAAATGCACAAGTGAGAAATCATGCAACTATGGTTGAATTGAGATGATCTAATCTCTTAGAACACACTCTTTTCAATCCCTAGACCTACAATCCATGTAATCTAAGCACTCTCATGCATTACATCACAAATAATAGACCAATCAAGCCATAGCCATCAATGGAATTAACAACAAGTGTAGAGATCATCTTCTTACAATCCAAGATCAATCATGGCAAATTTGTACAATCAACCTCTATCCTAGCACAACTAATCTATCAATCCAAGGAAACCTAAGAAATCAGCCACACATGGCCAAGGAAATGAAGGAAAGAGAAAGAAAGATGATCACCAAGAACACCATGGCAATCCTCCTCTTGCAAGCTCCTCTTCCAAGGTTGTGGACTTCAATCCAAGCTCCTCTACTTTGATTTGCACCTTGCTCTAGGGTTGTGGATTGGAGATGAGGAGAAAAGTATTTGAGAAGTTGAGAGAAAAGGGTTTTGATGAAGTGTGAAATCTGAATTAATGAAATTCTCCTCTTAATTTTCACCCTCTTCCTCCTTATATACTGCACCGGAAAACCCTTACATTTTTGGCGAAAACTGTGTAACATTTTCGCCGAAAATGCCTTTGTAAACCCGACCGGCTGATGCATTCCTTCATAGATTTTCAGCGAAAACTCTGAGAAGTTTTCGCCGAAAAATTCTTCATAAATCAGCTTCAAAGCTTCCGGACTCCACTGTTTGTAAATGGCTCATAGTTTCGGCCGAGAACTTAAGAGTTTTCGGCCGAAAACTCCTTCAGCAATATCTGCATTTTTTCCAAACTTGCATCGGCCATATCTCCTCCGTCCTAGCTCCGATTGACCTCCCGTTTGATCCTACGTGCTCCTTGTCACCAGTACTTCAATGAAAAGACCTGAAAATGCAAAGAAAACAATTATAATGGACATAGAATTGGCCTCAAAGTGGCAACCGGACAACAAGATAGCACTTTGCATAAAAGTTCAATAAAAGCATATAAATCATAGCAAAATGAGATCAAACATGGGAGATCCTTAGGCTAATCAACGGCTTAAAATGCACTAAATAACGTCACATCAAAGTTTTCGGCGAAAACTTCTTAAGTTTTTGCCGAAAACTCCAGGCAAAATCCGGCACTTTAGGGTTAAGTATAAATACTTAACCGGCGGCCCAAAAAGGGATATCATAATTTTCAGAACTTTCACGAGTTCCAGACTGAAGAAGTTCGAGAGAACAGAGTTGAAGAGTTCAAAGAGCCAGGAAGAGATCGTGACGCCATCCCTTCACCTCGGAGACTCGGAGCTAGGATTGAAGATTACCGGAGAGCGAAGCTTCGCCGGAGTCGTCTTAATTAGGTTTTACAGTTTCTATCTGTTCTTCCTTTTCATGATGAACTCTGTCTTTGTCTTTGATTCTTTTGTTATGAACATGAGTAGCTAAACTCGTAGAGCTTAGACTAGATGAACCCTAAGTGACCCAGGGCTTTAAAGCGGTCACGGATCGGCGGTGATTAGATTCGAAGTTCAATGAGTTTCTCTTTCATGTTTGATTTGTTCTTCGTTGTTTATGTTTCTTGTCTGGATTGATCACCTAGATTAGATTCTTGTTAAGCTAAGGATAGAAGCGAACGCTCGCCTTACTTTAAAACATCAAATCGAACAATTAACCTATTCATTGGAGTGTGCTTTTCGTAGGAACCAGCTAGGGTTAATCCACTGCAAGAGTAACTCATAAATCGTTAGTAATTCCACCAGTTAGTTTAGTCGTTGCGAGAGGCGATCGTACCCGGGCGACTGATTAATCTTGGTAGCTAGATCGGATAGAGCGAACGTTCGCCAGTCTTAAACTTAAGGGTCAGGAGTTATGGTGGTGTCTTATAATTGATTGAACAAGAATCGAAATCAGATGATCTGTTGATTGCCAATGCTCTTGTGACCTAAGGGGATTCAAAGTCTAAGCTTGTCTGTTGTCTTTGTTAAGTCAACCCAATCTTTCAATCTGTCTTCCAGTTTAGTTTTTAATTTCCCTGCATTTTCTAGAATTAGAAGTCGTGGAACTCACACCACGCACAATGTGTTAAACTTGAGTAATCTGCCTTTATATTTGAGTAAACGATTATTAGAAGACCCGTGCAATACGATCTACTTAGCTTTCCAGCTTGGTAGTATTTGATTACGTCCTACAACGTTCATCAGTCACGTATGCTAACAGGGCATAGAAGAACTAACTAACCTCCTCCAAAATGGTTTGACAATACATGTGCCGTCTAGCATTGATGTACGTGCCAATCAATCACTAATGCAGGCACCAACAGGCGTCGTTCCTCCAACAGCTCAGCAACCACTCCTGGTGTACAATCACAACCAACATCAATCACGAATCCTTCTTCGTCTAATCCAGTTACCGGAGAACCATCAAGGAGGCCGGAGATTGTTGTGAAGTTTCTGTGGATGCAAAAGCCGAGTAAGAACACAAAGAGGTACAAGGTCAACACTGAAATCCGTAGGAGCAGAGAGAAAAACAAATGCAAGAAGTTGGCAGCCCGGGAATAGTCGTTACGTGAACTGGTAGTGGAGAGGGCAGCTTATGATTCAATAGCGTCACACGTTGGACGTGTCCCCGTTCTTGTGCTCTCAACAGAGTGGACTTATTGACGATTGAAAAATATGTTATTTTGTGACGATATAAGACAAATTATTTTGGGTATAACCTATGCGGTGCTCATGGTTGTGTACTTTGAGTAACACGGCTGTTATTTGTAAGTGTGCCATTTTGAGTACAAACTGACGGTTACAGGTGTTGTAAACCATGAGTATTAATCAGGTGTAATGCAAGTACGATTTAGGTAATGACATAGTTAATTTTGAGTACAACAGATAGTTGAAAAACTGTTCGATGGAGAACATCATACCTAATTGTTATAGTAGGCTTCTAACTTGGCTACCTCGCACTTCAGACGAGTGATTTCTTCCTACAGATCTTGGATTTGTTCTTCTTGTTGTTGGTGTACCATGACCATCTCATCGAAGACCACGATACCGCTAGACTCCATTGCTCTCCGTTCCTGCATTTTGCACCACATTGACATTCGACACCTCCCAACTTTCTTAGGGCATCCAATGTAGTACTTGTAAGGGGTGTAATCCCTGACTGATCTTGGTTCCATCGATAGCAGCTTCGAGGGTAGGCCACAATCGCATATCGGGGTTACACAACAGTCTTCTACACATAAAACGCAAAAGACATATGAGCAGATAGGTCAAATAATCCATAATCCATCATAATTTGTCAGAGATCATACCTCGTAGGGCAAGCCACTTGAATGGGGTCATGCGGGACGTTTCTAAGGAATCCACCTCATCCATTATGGATGGCTGAAAAGATATGGTGGGGGTCAGTCGATGGAAGGAGACCTTGTACCCTGTTGAGGGGGGTTTTAAATTTGCAGATGAGGTTCCAATCAATGAACTTTATGAGGTTGGTGTACCCACTTTCTGAAGTCATTTACTTGCACGTTATGTTTTTGATGCATGGTTGCCAATGTTGTACTGATAGAGTAACAATAGAGTACACTAACAGTACGTAACAGGTTCGTCATAAATCAAACCCCGTCTGAAAGGTGAACGTTGACTTGGTCGTTTTCATTTGAATATTATGATAATCTGAACGATTTCACATTAGGTGTTCATTACATAGAAAACCTTGATAATAGAACGCTAATCTTAAGGGTTTCAAAGGATGAAAGCCTCTAACTCATGAATCTTGTACTTGAGATGTTCAATCTCTTCAAGCAGCTCATCGATTCTCTCCACATTGTCAACGGAATGGACGACCATTTCATCATAAGCAGTTGGATTCTCGTTCTCTACCAGAGCTCTCTCTTGCAATTTGCACCACGTTTTCATCTGGCAACCACCCTCATCATGAGGACACCCAAGGTAGTGCCTGTGCGGGGAGCAGCAACGTTTGGATCTCGGATCCACAGGGTATACATTAGCCGGGAATCCACAGTCGCACATCTGGATTACATCCCATGCCTCTATGAGCACAAATGGGGGTCAGGGTAATAATAAGTTACGATACTAAATGTAGGGGGAGTTCGTTTAGGTCATACCTCGCGCTTCATTGCTGGTCTGACCTTGGTTGTTGGTTGCAACGGATGAGTTTGATCTTGCCATTGTTGTCGAAGTTGACTAGACGGTTCCCAAAAAAGGGTTGGTTGATGGTGGTTGCTTTTTTCAGATTATGAATTTAGCATGTCTGTTCATCAAACCATGAAGGGGTTTAGGAACCATTAATGTTGTGGTTGAACATCGTGAAAGGGGTTAGGTGTATCCACTTGCTGTTCCAATAAATGTTGTTGTGTAAAGAAGCGCGATTGCAAAAGTTGACCGAAGGCATAATATTTAGTTGACCAATAATGGATAAAGTAACGGTAAAATATAAGTTCAGTACATGTTCCTGTATGGTACACAAATAGTAAATAGTAAATAAGTGTATAGTAAATGTTTAATTCAAACTCTCCATGAATTGCTCAACCCTCGCCACCCTTCGGGATAGCTCATTGATCTCATCTTCCAAGACGTAGTCGTACGCATTTGAGCTGCTGCCTTCATCGCCTATTTAGCTCTTCGTCATAACCTGTGTCAATGTGGACTTAAATCTCGATTCTCGTCGGAAAGGCCCCAATTCTGAGACCCCAAGTGGTCCACCACACTAGCGAGTTCAATATTATGATTCAAGGCTTCCACTAGGGAAACCTTATCGTCAATGGCTGCTACTTTGTCTTCAAACCATGTGAAATATCCATGCCCATTTCTTACGTTTCCCCAACCAAAATATTTCCTACCAGCGGTTGGAGCGTTAGGAGAGAGTCGACGAGAGGACTTCACACCACAGTCTCATAGGATTTCATGGGTTCCGTATTCGAACTCGTCGACCAGCTTGTTGTTACGAACTAATCGGGCCATTATGGATTCCACCCCTACAGTGGATCACAATAAAATTTCAATTTGATTTGTATAAGGTCAGTAGAATAACGAATAAGCTTGAACGTAACAGAAACTTACCAGCATGGTCAATGCAGGTTTGTCCGAGCATGATGTCATATGGGGGGTAGACTAGGAAGCAAGGTTGTTGATTATGTAGTGCACATTGGGGGGGGGTAGACTAGGAAGCAAGATTTTAGATTTCAAAAGCTTTGGTGACTGATGGACGTTCCGAACACCACATTAACGCTTTAACCAAGATTTTGAACATAAACAGTTTCCCAAGACATGCATCCAACTTCCCATTACTATAAGCATATTTATTAGGGTTGTAGTTGGTACACTTAATTGATATGCCTTGCCTTTTGAAATCTCTAATTTATATCACAAAACAACACAAACCGACCAACTTCTCCGTTCAAATTCCTTCTCTATACTAATCATTTCAATTCCAACTTCACCACTTTACTAATGCAACAATGGCTGTCGTGTACCTAAACCCAGTTCAATTCCCGTTGGACTACAACAATAGTTGGGCGGATGCTGAGTACCAGGAGTACATGTTCCTAGTCGTCAACCTTGAAGATGTGGGCCGAGGAATTCAACGACGATGATGATACGGAAGGGTTCACGCACAGTTCTTGGCTGGACGCATATGTAAGTGAAAGTCAACCACTTTATTTTTTCTAATACCTTCCATGCATGGTACATTCATCCAAACTTGTTAATGCAGGGTCAACAGATTGAAGGGTTCTTCTACCCTAGACACGCATGGGACAGGACGTTGGAGGAAGGAAAGTTGTACCTTCTGAAGAATCTTATGGTCGTGCCATCGCGACCATTGCGACAAACTTGCTCTTCTCGGACCGTCCTATCGCTGACAGGTAGAGAACGCCATAGGAAAATAACTGAGGGTTTCCGTACAAGGTGGTTCCCATCAACCGGATTCAAGTCCATCCCGATTGGGTCCCGCCCAAACTACGTCGACAACGATGTCCAATACGTAGGTCGGTCATTTAACGTAATTATGGGTTATCTACGTTGATTGCACCTAAATTTTTGTATACCATAATTGGGAATTTCCTGTGGTATTTTCAAACATTGCTGGACCTGTGAAGGCTGTTAAGACGGGAACGAACCAGTGTTACAAACCGGCGGCCAAGTGGCTGCTCATTGAGAGGACTCCCTCGTCCAGGGGAACCCCGATATGGATCAAGGCGCCAAAAGACAACTTGGCATACGAAATGTCACTAGGACTGTCCAGGCTGAGAGAGATGGAGTCGGAGGCACCCATTATCCTTGCTTTCACAGCAATGAGGGTGACAAGGGATCCATGTATTACAATTTACATATGTAGTTCACTTTCTTTGTAAGCAAATTGTTCACTTCATGCATGCATACCAGGGCTGGTGGTAGGGTACATGGCAGTGGTTGGGGAGGATATCGTGCTTAGACCTACAGATTTTTCAGATGTAATCAAGGGGTAGGACAACCATTTTCTCTCCGACTACTACCACCATTAAGTTTGTAACTATTTGTTTCTTGACTACTACAACTACTTGTTCTCTTAATTTGTCGCTCGCTTGTACAGATTCGCTAGCTTTCATATGGCGGTTTCTGTGACCAAAGATATATCTCAATGGCCCGACGAAACATTGACCTACCCTCTACCCAGCCAATATCGACTAGTTGAAATCCCAGCGGAAGATGGATGGCGCCCACGAGCCAGAACGGTACGTCCCTTTTGTTGTAATTGAACTAGATGATATGCGCATCACTAGGCATGACTATTCATTTGCGTGCAGATGCTGGTCCAAGTACTGGTGATCGTAGAGTCAGTCACAGGGAGGCTAGATGGTGGGCCTACGTGGGTAGCTCCGGGAATGAATTACCGTATCATTTGGATAGCATTGGTAACTGGTATCCTGACCTTCGTGTTCTTCAAAACTGAGTACCACCTTTTGTACTGAGTGTTCAGCGTCTTGAGCTTCATGGCCTTCAGGTAAGGGATCCTTGGTTGGTAGGCGCTAGAGGTGGTGCAGGTGCTGGCTTTGTTAGGGGAGGCGGGGCAGTCACCTCTTCTTCTTCTTTTTTATTGTCGTTTTCCTCGATCTACGCATGTCAATGGCTATGGCATCGGGGATCATGACCGGATCGGGAGCTGTAGTGCCAGCCAATTGCTTGCCACTTCTTATAGAGATCGCCTTGACATGCTCATTCCTCAGGGTAGACTCGCTTTGAACTGATGCTTGACTGAAGAGGGGGCTATTAGCCAACATGCTAGCAATGCTATTCACTATGCTCTCCACTCACTGACTTCGATCTGTTTGCTCTTGATTTAAGGCGGCTTGAGATTTGAATTTTTCTTCGTGGTGGTTGAGCCTCGTCATTATCAGATTGAGCTTCTTGTCCATCTCGCTCTCCCTAGTGTTCCCTGACGTAGATTTCTGAGGTTGCTGTCCTCCGGTGAATCCAGGAGGACATTGGTTTGTGTTGTTCATATACTGATTTTGGCGATTGCCAAGTGTTGTCCCATAATTTCCTTGGTTTCTGTGCGGCGGCTGGTATACTCCTCCGGATTAATTATTAGGCTTCTTATCTTGAAACGACCCAAATGGTCGGTTATTCTGATTCTGGCTCTGATTGGCTCTGGAGTTTTAAGAAGGTCGCTCTTGGAAACTTTCCTGTTGTTGAGGTTGCCTGTAGTTGCGGTAGCTGACGTAGCCTTTTTGCGTGTTGGTGAAGCCTCCATTAGTAAAGGCTACTTCTTCCACGGACCAGACATCAGCTCTACCAAAATTCTGACAACAGCCTCCGTTATGTGCACAGTTCCCACACCATTGAAAATCAGCAACAAGGACAGAGGCTGAAGGAGGAGTGATAGGCGTGCTAGCCTTCTTTAAATGCTTCTGTGCCTTAGCCTTGACTTGTTCATCTATACTCAACCGGCTTCTAGCTACTTCAGCTTGTCTCTCCCAATTTTTTGACCTAAATGCACAATTTGCAAAGTGAAGGAGAGCAGCTTCTAGTGTGAGCATGGTGCAATCTCCTTTGGAAAGGGAGTTGACCCATTTAGATGATTCCTCATTCAAACCCCGAGCAAAAATCTCAGCTAGTTGCCTTTGCTCGAAGCCATGATGAGGGCAATTGTAGAGGAGTTCTCGGAATTCATTCCAAGTGTCGTTAAGCTCATCTCGTCCTTCTGAACAAACCTGGAGATGCTATCCTTGTAGGTTGTTGTTCTTGAAGGAGGAAATTATTCCTCTACGAATTCTTGTGCCAACTTATCCCAATCAGTATAATGACCAGGTGGCTTGCTGCTGAGCCATCTCTTTGCAGCTCCTCTAAGTGAGAATGGGAAGGCTCGCAAGCACAAGGTGTTCTTGTCGAGATTCCCACTCTTGAAAGTTTCGCACATAGCAAGGAAATCCGCCAAGTGTGTGCATGGATTATCATGTGGCTTTCCTTCGAACTGTACGTCCCTAGAGATCATTCCCAGGAAGGAGATCTTGATCTCATAGTCAGGATCGTCGTCATTGCGTGGAACAGAAATAGATGATCGAACGCTGGTTGCGCTCGGTTTGTTGTAGTCCGCAAGACTCTTCTATGGAGTGGCCATTGCGGTGGGTGAGGGTGGCGACGAGTTTGATGAAGTAGATGAAGTGGATGAAGACGATGAGCTCTCCTTCGGCTCCTCGATCTTAATTGGTGTAAAGGATGGGGGTGGGAGGGTAGTAGATTGCTTCAGAATTCGCGGTTGCTTAGGCGGAGCAGAACTACTCGGCTTGTCTGAAGTAATTGGATAAAGACGAGGAGTTCTCCTTCGGCTCCTTGATTTTAATTGGTGTAAAGGATGGGGGTGGGGCGGTAGTAGATTGCTTTGGAATTCGTGGTTGCTTAGGCGGAACAGAACTACCCAGCTTGTCTGAAGTAGAAGACTTGATAGACTTAGACTGAGAACGAGTGAACGGGCGGTTCATAAACCTGTAAACAACCTGCAAGAGACAAAAACAAACACAACCGGTGTAAAATTGCAGTGTGATGAAATATGAAAGATGGAAAGGTACAAGAATAAAATGCCAACTCTTCTTTCAAACAATTAGAAGAGTCCCTGGCAACGGCGCCAATTTGATGAACATTGCAATGCGTGCCATCAAATAACTACCAAGCACAACGCAAGATAGATCGGTCTCAACTAATTGTTTACTCAGATGTGTTGGCAAACTATTCAGGTTTAACAAGTTGTATGTGGTGTGAGTTCCACGATTTCTAAACTATGAAGCAGAAAATTGGAATGAAAACAGGAAACAAATTGAAAGGTTGATTGACTAAACAAGACGACAGAAAAACTTAGATTTCGAATCCCCCTAAGATCACTGGAACATTCGCGATCACAAGACCAACGATTTTCAATCCTAATTCATTCAATTCTCAAACACCACCTGATGAACGCATTTTCACGCGCGTGTAGTCAAATAACTAATCTACCAAGGTAGACTAGATCGTATTCTACTCGAGGTCTCTTCTTCTTGTCTACTCAAATATGTTGGCAAATTACTCAAGTTTAAACACGTTGTGCGTGGTGTGAATTCCACGACTTCTAATCTAACAAACAAAGGAGAATAAAAGGCAGAAAGATTAAAAGGTTGACTAACGAGAAGATAGACGAGCTAGATTTCGAATCCCCCTAAGATTACCAGAGCATTGGCAATCACAAGACAGCGGTTTTCAGTTCTAATTCATTCAGTTCTCAAACACCACCATAACTCCTTACCCTTAGGTTTAAGACTGGCGAACGTTTGCTCTATCCGATCTAACTACCAAGATTAATTAGTCACCCGAGTACGGTCACTTCTTGCGACGACAAAACTAACTGGTGCAATTACTAGTGATTAATGAGTTACTCTTGAAGCGGATTAACCCTAACTGGTTCCTACGAAAGGCACACTCCAATGAATAGGTTAACTGGTTGAATTGATGTTCTAAAGTGAGGCGAGCGTTCGCTTCTATCCTCAGCTTAACAAGAATATAATCTAGGTTATCATGAAAGACAAGTTTTAATGTTTTAAAGCAGGGAAGCTGTCTGTTGACAAACCCTAACTCAACACAAACCTAATCTAGGCGATCAACCAGAAAAGAAACATAAACAATCAAGAACAAAACAACCATGCAAAGAGAAACTGATTGAACTTTGAATCTAATTACCGCCGATCTGTGACCGCTTTAAAGCCCTGGGTCACTTAGGGTTCATCTAATCTAAGCTCTACATGTTCAGCTACTCATAACGATAACAGAAGAATCAAAGGCAACAAAGGAAATCATCATACAGAGGAAGAACATATAAGAACTGAAAAACCTAATTCTGACGACTCCGGCGAAGCTTCGATCTCTTGGATCCTCAACTTTAAACTCCGAGCTCTCTGAGATGGAAGGATGGCGTCACGATCTCTCCACGATTCTTCGAACTCTCTAAACTCTCTCTCGAACTTCTTTGGTCTGGAACTTGTGTAAGCTCTATTATGAAAAGTATATTATGAGGTATTTTTTATTTTGGGCCGCCGGTTAAGTATTTATACTTAACTTTAAGTCTGCAGGATTTGCCTGGATTTTTCGGCGAAAACTTAAGGAGTTTTCGCCGATAAATTCTTTGTAAAATGGATGGTTTTCCGACTGCTTCTCCTGTGATTTTCGTGCTTAGAGTTTTCGGCGAGAACTTTAACTTCTCACCGAAAACTTCTTCTTGTGATGCTCTGCCGATTTCTTCTGAAGTTTTCACCGAAAACTAAGTCTTTTCGCCGAAAACTCAAGTGTAAAATAGGGTAGGAAATGTGTTGACTTGATTGACTCCTTAGATCAATTCCGGTGCGGTTCCTCGGGGTTCCAATGCTTTAGACACGTCCTTGGTTACTTGATTGACGGCAGAACCTATGCTATCACAAAAACACTAGAAAACCATCAAATAGACCCAAAATGGGCCAAAGTAACCAAAATGGCATGAGATAGAGCAGTTGAGTGAATATTCGCTATTCTACCCTAAAAACCATGTCTTAAGTCAAGAAATGTCGCTTAAATGAGGCTGATAATCACGTCAAATCGAGTGTCATCAAAATACCCCACACTTAAGCTTTCTCTTGTCCTCAAGCAAACTGAATAGAACCCGCTCACGTTCACAAATGATAAGATCGATTAAATTGAAACTCAAGCATACACAATGAATTATTAGACAGGTAATCCCTAGAACAAGAAACCTAACATGCATACTGATCAGCTAAACAACCTGGTCTCACTAAAAACTGCACACGACAAGAAGTAGTAACCAATCATGCACAAATTTGACCTGACCGACCAGACTCCTCACACAGGAAACATTTAGTATAAGGGGAACTCTCACTCTCTGTGTTCAAGGACGTGTTTCTGCTCTCAATCATTTTTTGTCACTGAATTCTGTCATAAGTTTGCAATTCGACCACATCTCCACCAATGTGACAACACGAAGAACTAGTCAAGAAGGACTTCCCTGCTTGGGACTGTAATGAATTCTACACTACAAGGGTTAAGATGAGATGGATGAAGGGAATGTATGATGATGGCTTTGGTGCGGTGTAGCTTTCGACTAACTTCCCTTGAATCTAGCCTATGGCTTCCTACCGTCTAACCAGACATGGGTGGAATAGTGTACGCTCATCCTATGATACCCTCAAGCAACCTAGCACTTTATTTTCTTTTCACACATTTTTTTTTCTAAATTTTCTCTTGACTTCGTTCTTCCATATGTAGGGAGAAGAACGTTATTGCACTAAAACTTTGAAACTTTTGAACTTTTCTGATTCTTCTTCTTTCTCTTTTTTTCTTATTTTCTTATTTTCTTATTTTTCTATATTTTTTCTTTTGTACCGATTCTTTCTTTTAGTTGCTCGAGGGGTTTACACGTTTGGACATAATAGCTAAGACCACCTGTTTAATGGCTATAGACAGGTTACCACAAACCGACTTCCGGTAGGCTAATCTAGAACTACAACCACAGGGGATCAACGGGGAATGAAAGAATGGGGAATGGCTGTAATGTATATCGAACCGAAAGAACAGGCCAAGCTCAAGGGTTTAAACCTAATGGATTTAACGTTAGGTAGGCTATCTGGCTTAGTAGCTGAATCTAGGTGCCCCTATCATTCTAGAACTCGTGTCATCGTGTGGTCTCGAATAGGTCTCATGCAAATTCTAACTCATTCAAGAACAACAGAAAACCACTCAAAAATGAATTAAAATTGCAGGTTATGTGCAATGGATCAAAAGCACACAGTTGGTTTGCTAGTCGGATTCGGTCATTTTTATGCAATCAAAGCGACAAACTACAAGCGTGATTTTGAAAATCTGTTCTGACCAGGCAATTTAGCATCAAAGTAGACAAGTTGGTTTTCAGGTTCTAGGTTAAGCAGTCTAAGCATCATTATGACAATTTGAACAACAACTTAACATCAAAAATCAAGAACTGAGCAATTCTAATGCTAGAGAAACTGGAAAAGAACCACAAAACACACAAAAACACAATTAAGGGCAATCAAGTGCATGCAAGGTTCTCTAGCATCCTACCCCACACTTAAACCGTTCTGTGTCCTCACAGGACTAAACTAGAGTAGAGAGATATGAAGAACCTGGAGAACGATGGTCGGTGTAGTGGATGAAGACGAAGCATCCGAGTAGAGCGGAGTAGCTACTCGAGTTCCTACAAAACAAAAACAACAAAAAGATCAAAAGGAAATCGGGACAAATGTCCTGGATCCACACAGAATAAAAGTCGAACAAAGACGGTTAAGGGGAATTTTGAAAAGTTTTTGACTCTATTTTTTTTTCAAATTCACGGCACGACACTCCTAGAGCAATCTAGATCATCTAAGCTCAATCTGTTCAGCAAAAATCACACTGAAACAGCAGGCACGCAAAACGAGATAGACCGGAATGAAACTTGTCGAAATTCAACAATCAACATGTCAAAAGATTCGAAATTGAAAACTCAACAACTAACCTTTAAGACATGACTCAAGAAAAAGGACGGAAAGCGACGAAGTTGGCCAAAAACGTGAAAAACTTGTTTCGGGGATAACTGGAGTTACAGAGCTCCGATTTGGACGATCAAGTATGCGTTGGAATCGAACCGAAAAAAGGAAACTGATTTTTTAAAAACAGACACAAGTTTTTGGCGAAAACTATGGAAGTTTTCGCCGAAAACTTCTTCGAAAAACAGGCAAAAAAAATTAAGAGACGCTCACTGTTTGCTTTATGAGAAAAGTTTTCGGCGAGAAATTTTAATTCTCGCCGAAAACCTATTTTAAAACCCTTTTTTTTCAAAACCCAACCAAAAATAAATCAAAACGAAAGGAAATTAAACTGACACTTTGGCTCCCCGAAACTGACGCGAACGACGAAAAGACTTACTCAATAAATTCAAAGCAGACTCCAGCCGTGGGTTGCCTCCCACGAAGCGCTCTTGCTTAACGTCCTTGAGCCGGACGATACCTGGATGGTGATCAAGAGACATCCCAACCTAGGATTTCTCTTAGGCTCGAGTCGGAGTTCATGAAATACAGCTTTGGGGATCCTCCGGCAAGTGTGAACTTCTTCTCGTTTGCGTGAATTAGCTTGGTTCGTCCATCGGGAAGATGACCAGAAATTTCAAATGGCCCGAACATTTCTTTCGAAGGGGTATCCTTCTCTTTATTCTCCTTCAATATCTCGCCAGGATCCTTAACTTTTGGCGATTCATGAGGAGATGCCGTCGGATCCTTCTTCTTTCTCGGCTTGTGTGCCGGCAGCTCATTCTTCAGATTAGGGACCTGTCCAACACCTGGCAAGAAGATTTCTGCACAAACTCTAGATTTTTCATTAGTAACGAAGTTGACTGAAGCCAACTCCACAGCTTCAACAGATAAGCAATACGCCTCCTCTTTGACAGGGACTTGCATACCGTCCTTGAGGCGGAATGTCATGGTATCCTTGCCGACCCTTAATGTCAACGAGCCATTCGGGACATTAATGGTAATGCCGGCTGTCGCCATAAACGGTCGGCCTAGGAGAAGAGTGACATCTTCCCCTCGGGTATCCATAACAACAAAATCAGCCAGACTAGTAAAAGGACCACGACTAACAACCACGTCTTCTATTAATCCCCTAGGTAATTTAACAGATCTGTCGGCAAACACTAAATGCATGCTAATCGGTTTCAATTCTCCTAGGTTCAATTTCTCATACAGGCAAGTAGGCATGACATTAACGGAGGAACCTAGATCAATTAAACTACAATCAATTTTCACATCATTAATAGTGCAAGGCAAAGTAAAAGCACCGGGATCGCGACACTTAGCTAGGGGAGGTATGGCGGTCGTCTGGCTGTGGATCGCGGAGCATTATTCCTCAAGGGGGACGGAAGACAATTCTCCCTTCTTCTTGTTCTTCGCAAGATCCTTCGCGACTTTTCCAACCTTCGGTATCATCTGGATAGCATCAGTAACTGGTATCTTGATATTCGTGTTCTTCAAGTATCCATACCATTTTTGTACCAGGTATCATGATCTTTCTCTTGTGATTGTGCAGCCTTAGGAAATGGGATCCGAAGCTGATATGGAGGAGGTGGTGGCACAGGTGATGTCTTTGTCAAGGGAGGCGGGGCAGTCACCTTCTCTTCTTCTTTATCCTCCTCCTCGATCTCTGGCTTGTCACTAACTATAGCATCAGGAATCATGACCGGGTCGGGAGTTACAGGACCAGCTAATTGCTTGCCACTTCTTATGGAGATGGCCTTGACGTGCTCCTTCCGAATGGTAGAGTCATCTTAAACGATGATTGATTAAAGAAGGGGATACGAGCTAGCATGCTAGCCATGCTATTCATCGCGCTCTTTACTCGTCGACCTCGATCTTCATGATCTCGATTTAAGACGGCTTGAAGCTTGAATTTCTCCTCGTGGTCATCGAGTCTTGCCAAGATCAGGTCGAGCTTCTTGTCTATCTCGATTTCCCAAGTATTCTCAAACGTATAATTCTGAGGTTGCTGTCCTCCGGTGAATCCAGGGGGATCTTGATCAATAAAATTCACTTCCCCTATAGACCAGTTATTTGTTGTACCAAAAATCTCCTTCATGTGTTTCTGTACTTCGATCTTGATCTGATCTTCACTGCTTGGTTGGCTCTTAACTGCTCCAAACTGTCTCTCCCAATTCCTGGACTTTGATGCACAGTTTGCAAAGTGAAGAAGAGCAGCTTCGGGTGCGAGTGCGGTGTAGTCGCCATTAGCTAAGGCGTTAACCCATTTAGCTGATCCTTCGTTCATCCCTTGGGCAAAGATCTCAGCTAGCTGTCTCTGCTCGAATCCATGATGAGGGCAGTCATAGAGGAGCTCTTAGAATTCATTCCAAGCATCATATAAGCTTACTCCTCTCTTCTGAACAAATCTGGCAATGCTGTCCTTGTAAGCTGTAGTTTTTGAAGGAGGAAAGTATTCCTCTACAAAGTCTTGAGCTAGACTATCCCAGTCGGTGTAGTGGCCAGGTGGTTTCCTACTGATCCATCTCTTGGCGGCGCCTCTAAGGGAGAATAAGAAGACTCGTAAGCATAATGTGTTCTTACCGAGGTTCCCACTCTTGAACGTCTCGCACATGGCTAGGAAGTTCGCCAAATGTGTGCATGGGTTATCTTGCGGCTTCCCTTCGAACTGAACATCCCTAGAGATCATTTCCAGGAAGGGGATTGTGATCTCATAGTCAGGATCGTCATCGTTGTGCGGCACAGCGATGCTAGACCAAAAATTAGCCGCGCTCGGTTTATTGTAATCCGCCATGGTACATTGAGCAGCCATTACGGAAGGAGAAAGTGGTGGTGAATCTGAAGTAGTGGATGAAACGGACGAAGATGAGGAGTTCTCCTTCAACTCCTCGATCTTAATATGGGTAGGAGGTGTAGGCGGAATGATTCTGACTTACTTCGAAACTCGCGGTTGCTTTGGCGGAGCAAAACTACCCGGCTTAAACTGAGAATGAGTGAGCGAGCGGTTCATAAACCTGTAAAACAACCTACAAGCAACAAAAGCAAACATAACCGGTGTAAAATCGAAGTGTGATGAAATATAAAAGATGGAAAGGTAGAAGAATAAAGTGCCAACTCTTCTTTCAAACAATTAGAAGAGTCCCCGACAATGGCGCCAATTTGTGAATGCGTTTTCACGCGCGTGTAGTCAAATAATAATCTACCAAGGTAGACTAGATCATATTCTACTCGAGGTCTCTTCTTCTTGTCTACTCAAATATGTTGGCAAATTACTCAAGTTTAAACACGTTGTGCGTGGTGTGAGTTCCACGACTTCTAATCTAACAAACAAAGGAGAATAAAAGGCAGAAAGATTAAAAGGTTGACTAACAAGAAGATAGACGAGCTAGATTTCGAATCCCCCTAAGATTACCAGAGCATTGGCAATCACAAAACCAACGGTTTTCAGTTCTAATTCATTCAGTTCTCAGACACAACCATAACTCCTTACCCTTAGGTTTAAGACTGGCAAAGTTCGCTCTATCCGATCTAACTACCAAGATTAATTAGTCACCCGAGTACGGTCGCTTCTTGCGACGACAAAACTAACTGGCGCAATTACTAGTGATTAATGAGTTACTCTTGAAGCGGATTAACCCTAACTGGTTCCTACGAAAGGCACACTCCAATGAATAGGTTAACTGGTTGAATTGATGTTCTAAAGTGAGGTGAGCGTTCGCTTCTATCCTTAGCTTAACAAGAATATAATCTAGGTGATCAAAAAAGACAAGTTTTAATGTTTTAAAGCAGGGAAGCTGTCTGGCGACAAACCCTAACTCAACACAAACCTAATCTAGGCGATCAACCAGAAAAGAAACATAAACAATCAAGAACAAAACAACCATGCAAAGAAAAACTGATTGAACTTTGAATCTAATTACCGCCGATCCGTGACCGCTTTAAAGCCCTGGGTCACTTAGGGTTCATCTAATCTAAGCTCTACAAGTTCAGCTACTCATAACGATAACAGAAGAATCAAAGGCAACAAAGGAAATCATCATACAGAGGAAGAACAGATAAGAACTGAAAAACTTAATTCTGACGACTCCGGCGAAGCTTTGATCTCCTGGATCTTCAACTTTAAGCTCCTAGCTCTCTGAGATGGAAGGATGGCGTAACGATCTCTCCACGATTCTTTGAACTCTCTAAACTCTCTCTCGAACTTCTTTGATCTGGAACTTGTGTAAGCTCTATTATGAAAAGTGTATTATGAGGTATTTTTGATTTTGGGCCGCCGGTTAAGTACTAAGTCTGCCGGATTTGCCTGGATTTTTTGGTGAAAACTTAAGGAGTTTTCGTCGAAAACTTCTTTGTAAAATGGCTGGTTTTCCGACTGCTTCTCCTGTGATTTTTGTGCTTAGAGTTTTCGGCGAGAACTTTGACTTCTCGCCGAAAACTTCTTCTTGTGATGCTCTACCAATTTCTTCTGGAGTTTTCGCCGAAAACTCTAAGTCTTTTCGCCGAAAACTCAAGTGTAAAACAGGGTAGGAAATGTGTTGACTTGATTGACTTCTTAGATCGATTCCGGTGCGGTTCCTCGGGGTTCCAATGCCTTAGACACGTCCTTGGTTGCATTATTTGACGGAAGAACCTGTGCTATCACAAAAACACTAGAAAACCATCAAATAGACCCGAAACGGGCCAAAGTAACCAAAATGGCACGAGATAGAGCAGTTGAGTGAATATTCGCTGTTCTACCCTAAAAACCATGTCTTAAGCCAAGAAATGTCCTTAAATGAGGCTGATAATCACGTCAAATCGAGTGTCATCACCACCATAACTTCTGACCCTTAGGTTTAAGACTGGCGAACGTTCGCTCTATCCGATCTAACTACCAAGATTAATTGACCGCCCGTGCGATCACTTCTGCAATGGAAAACTAACTGGTGTAATTGATGGACGCGTTTTCACGCGCGTCCATCAAATTGGCACCATTTTCACGCGCGTGTAGTCAAATAACTGTCAAGCACAAAACAAGACAGATCGTATTCCACGGGTCTTCTAATAATTGTCTACTCAAATGTAAAGGCAGATTACTCAGGTTTAACATGTTGTGCGTGGTGTGAGTTCCACGACTTCTATTCTCGAAATGCAGGTAAATTAAAACTAAATTGAAAGACAAACTAAAAGATTGGTTGACTTAACAAAGACGACAAACAAGCTTAGACTTCGAATCCCCTTCAAATCACCAGAGCATTGGCAATCAACAGACCAGCGGTTTTTAATTCTCGTTCAATCAATTCTAAGACACCACCATAACTCCTTACCCTTAGGTTTAAGACTGGCGAACGTTCGCTCTATCCGATCTAGCTAGCAAGATTAATTAGCCGCCCGAGTACGGTCGCTTCTTGCGACGACTAAACTAACTGGTGGAATTACTAACGATTTGTGAGTTACTCTTGAAGTGGATTAACCCTAACTGGTTCCTACGAAAGGCACATTCCAATGAATAGGTTAATTATTGATTTGGTGTTTTAAAGTGAGGCGAACATTCGCTACTATCCTCAGCTTAACAAGAATCTAATCTAGGGTATCAAGCCAGAGAAGAAACATAAACAACGAAGAACAAATCAAACATGCAAGATAAACTGATTGAACTTTGAATCTAATCACCGCCGATCCGTGACCGCTTTAAAGCCCTGGGTCACTTAGGGTTCATCTAGTCTAAGCTCTACGAGTTTAGCTACTCATGTTCATAACAGAAGAAACAAAGACAGAAACATAGTTCATCATGAAAAGTAAGAACAGATGGAAACTGTAAAACCTAATTATGACGACTCCGGCAAAGCTCCGCTCTCTGGTAATCTTCACTCCTAGCTACGAGTCTCCGAGGTGAAAAGATGGAGTCACCATCTCTTCCTGGCTCTTCGAACTCTCAAACTCTGTTCTCTCAAACTTCTTAGGTCTGGAACTTGTGATAAGTTTTATATGGAAAAGTGTATATCTTTTTGAGCCGCTGGTTTATATTTATACTTAACCCTTTCCCAGCCGAATTAGGTTTAAGATTTTCGGCAAAAACTTAAGGAGTTTTCATCGAAAACTTCTTTGAAAAAGGCAGGCACCAGTCGACTGTTCTCCTATGATAATTTGATCGGGAGTTTTCGGCGAAGACTCAGCCTTCTCGCCGAAAACTTTTTCTTCTAAGCTCTGACGGTTTCTTCTTGGATTTTTGGCAAAAACTTCAGGTCTTTTCGCCGAAATCTTCTTTGTAAAGCTGGGCAGGATTTGTGTTGACTTGATTGACTCCTTGGATCGATTCCGGTGTGATTCCTCAAGGCTCCAATGCCTTAGACGCGTCCTTGGTTACATTTTCTGACGGCAAAAACTTGTGTTATCACAAAAACACTAGAAAACCATCAAATAGACCCGAAACGGGCCAAAGTCACCAAAATAGCACGAGATAGAGCAGTTGAGTGAATATTCGCTATTCTGCCCTAAAAACCATGTCTTAAGCCAAGAAATGTTGCTTAAATGAGGCTGATAATCACGTCAACTCGAGTGTCATCAAATACCCCACACTTAAGCTTTTGCTTGTCCTTAAGCAAACTGAATATAAAACGCTCAGGTTCACAAATGATAAGATCGATTAAATTGAAGTTCAAGCATACACAATGAATTATTAGACAGCTACTTCTAGAACAAGAAACCTAACATGCATACCGATCAGCCAAACAACCTGATCTCACTAAAAACTGCACACGACAAGAAGTAGTTACCAATCATGCACAAATTTGACCTGACCGACTAGACTCCTCACACAGATAGTATTTGGTACAAGGGAAACTCTCATTCTCTGTGTTTAGGGACGTGTTTTTGCTCTCAATCATTTTCTGTTACTGAATTCTGTCATAGGTTTGCAATTCGACCACATCTCCACCACTGTGACAACACGATAAACTAGTCAAGAAGGACTTCCATGCTTAGGACTGTAACGAATTCTACACTACAAGGGTTTATGATGAGATGGATGATGGGAGTGTATGATGATGGCTTTGGTGCGGTGTAGCTTTCAACTAACTTCCCTCGAATCTAGCCTATGGCTTCCTACCGTTTAACCAAACACGGGTGGAATAGTGTACGCTCGTCCTATGATACCCTCAAGCAACCTAGCACTTTATTTTGCATAATCTTTTTTTTCTTATATTTTCTTTTGACTTCGTTCTTCCATATGTGGGGAGAAGAACATTATTGAACTAAACTATAAACTTGAAACTTTGAACTTTTCTATTTTTTCGAATTTTCTTTCTTTTCTTCTTCTCTTTTTTTTCTTTTTGTGCTGATTTTCTTTTAGTTGCTAGAGGGGTTTACACGTCTGGACATAATAGCTAAGACCACCTGTTTAATGGTTATAGGCAGGTTACCACAAATCGACTTTTGGTAGGCTAATCTAGAACTACAACCACAGGGGATCAACGGAAATGAACGAATGGGGATTGGATGTAATGTATATCGAACTGAAAGAACAGGCCAAGCTCAAGGGTTTAAACCTAATGGATTTAACGTTGGGTAGCAATCTGGCTTAGTAGTTGAATCTAGGTGCCTCTATCATTCTAGAACTCGTGTCATCGTGTGGTCTCCAATAGGTCTCATGCAAATTCTAACTCATTCAAGAAAAACAGAAAACCACTCAAAATGAATTACAATTGCAGGTTATGTGCAATGGATCAAAAGCTCACAATTGGTTTGCTAGTCGGATTCAGTCATTGTCATGCAATCAAAGCAACAAACTACAAGTGTGACTTTTAAAAATTTGTTTTGACCAGGCAATTTAGCATATACAAGTTGGTTCTCAGGTTCTAGGTTAAGTAGTCTAAGCATCATTATGACAAATTGAACAACAACTTAACATCAAAAATCAAGAACCGAGCAATTCTAATGCTAGAGGAATTGGAAAGGCACCACGGAACACAAAAATCACAAATAAGGGCAATCAAGTTCATGCAAGGTTCTCTAGCATCCTACCCCACACTTAAACCGTTATGTGTCCTCACAGGACTAAACTAGAGTTGAGAGTAAATAGAAGAACCTGGACCGAGATGATTGATGTAGGGGATGAGCACGGGACTTCGGAGCGGGAAGGGAATTTACCAAAACTCTGCCTACAAAATAAAAACAAACAAAAGATCAAAAGGAAACCGGGACAAGTGTCCCGGATCCACACAGAAAAAACTTGGATCAAAATCCAAAAAGAATAAATAAAAAGAAGGGACAAGGAAGAGGATACAACCCGATCATTGCTGGTCAGGTGCATCGGGAGGTGGGAAATGGAAAAAGTTTGCGACCCGCTACTGCCACGCCAGCTGTGCCTCATACCTCTCATCATGCACACGCATGTGCCTCTGAGTAATAAGCCATCGGGCATCCTGAGTGGCATTGTCCTCCACTCGCCACTCCTGGACTCGATCTAGCATCTCGCCAAAGTCTCCAGGCGGTGGTCGGGGGTGCGGATGAGGTATCTGGAATGGATCCTGGAGGGGCGGCTGCTGCTGATAGGCATACCCCGCAGGCGGCTGCTGCTGATAGGCATACCTCACAGACGGCTGCTGTGGGGGTATCTGGTGGTGAAACACCTGCTCTGGCTGGGGTTGCTGCTCCTCAGAATCATCTTCTTCCTCCGACTCGACCTCGTGGGGTGGAGGTAGAATAGCTGCCTCTTGTTGACTGTAGTTGATGCGCCTTATTATTGACGTATTCATTCCCTCATTAGACGCTATTTTTGGTGATTTATATGTCCAGTTTGCATGATTTTGCGTGAATTCCGTACCTTTTGGCCTTTGGGCCGTTTTATGCTGTTTTGTATGTTTTTTTATGTATTTCAGGATATATACGACGTTGGAAATCAAATTAAAGATTGATGATTAGACAAAGTTTCTAGCCAGCATCAACCAAAATCAGTAGTCCAATTGGAGGTCGTACTCGACGGCTAAATCTCCACCGACGGTGTGTACTACATGGCGCAGGACGTCAAGTCCCCATGACTGGCTGAGGCCGAGGTCGATGATGAGGCGGCCTACGAAGTTACCGCCAAGGAGGGAGCGAGGTGTCTTGGTCGTCTTGGTCTTCTAGTGGAAAAGGCGTGCAAGTACCCATCCTGGATGAAGCGGGTAGGCCTCTCGGATGGCACGGAGTAGTAAGAGCTCCTCTCTACTGATGTGTGGCGATCCTTATCTGGAGCAAACAAAAGGGATCTACGCCAAACCATATTAATAAAATGAAAGAGAGGGTGAGAGAGTGACCTGACAGAGTTATGAGCCGTGGTCCGAGCACCTGGTACTCCAGTGATGTGGCTCCAGAGCGCATCATAGTCCGAGCCTTTGCCCGAGTTGTCCTCCCAACCGAGGTGGTGGCCTCAGTAGTGCTCTGGTGGAATGCCGAGGTGGGCTGCAAACTCGTCGTAGGTGATGTCTCTGTGAACCCCACCGAGATAGAAGGAAATGACCTTCTTGTGCTGCCTCCTCTTGTGCTCGTCAAGCTCAAAAGTATCCCAAAATTCCGGAGCGCCATGTCGGGGAAGTCATCAGCTATGGTGGTCAGCTCCAGAAGACCTGCAGCTGCCAGAGAGTTGTGCATGTTCCTATGCCAATCCTCGTCATACTCGAAGAGGGACTCCAGAGAAAGTGGTCGCACGTCGACGGTGGGAGTGTGTTGGAACTACTAGTAGCGCTCAAAGTAGTGCTCTGGTAGGCTGGCAATGGTGGATTGGTGCCCGATGCGGTCTGAGAATGCTGGAGGAGGACCGTGGACGACGGGAGTGACTGGAGCAGGTGCTCTGGAGCTAGACCCGGTGTCTAATCTGGCCTTCGTCCGTCGCTCCCTGTCTACATGCCTAGATCATAACAAAGAATGGAACAGGTTAGTCAAACCAAGAACCTACCCCACACTTAGTCGAAAAACTCAATTTCACAAAGAAATGAGGAAAACCGAGTGAGGGTAAGTAAAGCGAGTAACCGGAAAGCATATTGGTCATAAAACACGCATAAGATCAGCTAGAGCGTCAGAATCACAACTGAGTTCATAGGTCAAACCGACATTTCACACAAGTCAACACCACAAAAGAATTAAGCTCTAAGCATAGCAATTCATGGCCAAATGATATTAGATTGCAGCACAATTCTCCCAAAACATGCTAGAACAATCCAAAGTAATCAGTTTACCAAAATTCTCACGAAACAGTCGGCACGCAAATCGAGATAGACTAAAAAGTCAACCAAAGTCAACCCAATGAAATTCAGCATTCTATATGTCAAAAGATTCGTAATGAAAACACTCTACAACTTACCTTGAAGACATGGTTGCTGAAAATGAACGGGAGAAGAGGAATCGGTGAAAAACTCGAAAAAAGGTTTTGGCGGAACTGAAGCTCTAGAGCTCCGATTCGGATGTTCTATAGCTCGAAATGATTAGGGTAGGAAGAGGGAAGGAGCGGCAGTGGTCGGCAACTGTGACGGTGGCGGAAAATGGTGGCAGTGGAAAATGGCGGCGGCGACGAGTTTGTGAGGCGGCGATTTTGGTTCAAAAATGGGGGGGTTGTTTTTCGGTCAAAAAAATGAGAGGCGAGAGAGGGTGTGAACCGGAAAAAAGGAAAGAAGAAGGGGGAAATTTTTTTCGGATTATTCTGAAAGTTTTTGGTGAAAAGAGGTGCAAGTTTTCGCTGAAAAGTTTATTCAAACTGTCTGCCGGATTTCAAAGTGAGTTTTCGTCGAAAAGTATGAAACTTTTCACCGTAAAGTTTGTAAAAAACTGGTCAGAAAACACAGGGGTTTAAAAGGGAAGTTTTCACCGAAATGAGTGCAAGTTTTCGGCGAAAACTTTGACCTGCAGTTTTAAAACATTTTCATAATTCCGGCAAACTTTGGAAAATCAGAACTAATTTGACAAAAATCGGAACAACCTCTAACAACTTGGAATTGAACCAAGGACACACAAATTACACACAAAAAATAAGAAATCATGCAACTGACACTTTTGGCTCCCCCGAACTAACTCTAAAACACTGAGTTCGACACAAACTAAAAACTGACTCCAGCCGTGGGTTGCCTCCCACGAAGCGCTCTTGATTATTTTCCTTTAGCTGGACGATACCTGGACTATGTTAGGAGACATCCCAACTCAGGATCTCCTTAACGCTTGCGTCGAAATTCATGAAATAGAGCTTCGGGTATCTCCGGCGAGCGTGAATTTCTTCCCGTTAGCATGAATGAGCTTAGTACGTCCATCGGGAAGATAACCGGTAATCTTGAACGGCTCGAACAGTTCTCGTGAGCGATCATCCATTGCTAGTGTGACGGTAGAGGGAATGAGGACAATCGGCTTCATTTTTTCTTTAGCCTCCGACTTCATTTCACCGGGATCTATGATCTTTGGTGCTTCCTTGGGAGACGCTCTTGGCTTCTCCTTCTTTACTGGCCTCTACGTCGGCGGCTTGACAGGAATCGGTGGTGCAATTGGCTCGGAAGAGGATGGCAGAGCAACTGGCGTCCATACCATTCTACTATTCTTTGGATTCTTCCTCCGTAGCCCGCCAGGATCTTTGCTTGGTGATGATTGAGAAGAGGAGGCTTTCAGTTCCTTTTTCTTCTGTGGCTTCTGTGCCGTAGGTCCAGTCTTCTGCTTGATGACCTGTTCAGCACATACGACAACAACTTTGGAGAAACACTGGAAGAGACATTAGTAACGTAGTTGACCGAAGTCAACTCCACAGTTTCAATAGAAAGACAGTGAGCTTCTTCCTCCTTAGGGATGTATTTCATACCGTCCTTGAGGTGAATGTTATTTTATCCTTACCAACCCTCAAGGTCAAGGAACCACTCGGAACATTGATTTGCATCCCGGTTGTTGCCATGAAGGGTCGACCTAAAAGGATAGTAGAATCCTCTTCTTGAGTATCTATAACCACAAAATCAGCTAAGAAAGTAAAAGGACCACATCGAGTGACAACATATTTAATTTCTCCCTTAGGCGTTTTTAATGATCTATCAGCAAAAACAAGTTGCATGCTAGTCGGTTTAAGTTCTCCTAGATTCAACTTTTCGAACAAGCTCATAGGCATGACGTTTATGAAAGCACCTAGATCAACCAAACTACGCTCTACTTCAATATCATAAAGTGAAAGAACCAGGATCGGGGCACTTAGCTGGATATGTCGAAGAAGGCTTTTTACTACGGATGGTAGAGCGTTCTTCTTTGTTCCCCCACACATGCTGGTCTCGATCCTTGCGTTTGGTAGCAACGCATCTGGGAAGGGAGGTTTGTCGTAGTATGGAGCAAGAGGAGGATCATATTCCTTAGGTGCGCCTCCTTCTTTGTTATCTTCTTCTCTGAAACTTCAATGGCCATGTATAGGTTAGAAGACGTATTAGCAGGTGATTTTGTCGGACTTTGAATAGAGACCATCTTAGCTTACTCCTTTCTTGGATTCGGCTCGGTTTGGCTTGGGAGCTGGCCAGAGGGGCGGCCATTTGCTAGCATGCTGGATATCTGGTTCACCGCATGCTCTATTCTTTGTCCGGAAGCGATTTGTTCTTGGTTGAGGAGAGCTTGAGCCTTGAACTGACTATCATGATCGTCAAGTCTGGTGATGATCTGATGGAGCTTCTTGTCAAGATCATTATCCTTGTTATCTTTCTGATGCTGCTGTCTTGTATAAGTGTTGTTCAAGTATTGATTCTGGCGATTGCCAGGAGCTGTTCCATAGTTTCCTTGATTTCGGTGAGGCGGCTGGTAGATACCTCCCGTCGAATTGCTTGGCTTCTGATCCTAGATTGAACCAATTGGTCAGTTATTCTGATTCTGACCTTAGTTCTGGTTGCGCCGACATTGTAGGGAGGTCGCTCTTGGAAATTTCCCTGTTGTCTGTAGTTGCGGTAGCCAACATAAATTTGTTGATTATTGTTAAAGCCTTGAGAGATGAAGTTGACTTCTTCGATAGACCAGACTTCTTCCTTGCCAAAGTTCTGGCATCGGCCTCTGTTATGAGCACAAGCTCCACACCACTCGCAATCAGCTACAAGAACGGAAGCTGTTGGAGGCTTAATAGGTGTAGTAGACTTCTTCAGATGCTTTTCAACTTCTGCTTTAATGGTTGCTTCAAGATCGAGCTTGCTTCTTGATTCTTCTGATTGTCGTTCCCAGTTCCTTGACTTGGAAGCACAGTTTGCGAAATGGAGAAGAACAGCTTCAGGTGTGAGGGTAGTACAATCCCCTTCAGCTAGGGAATTGACCCATTTAGCAGATTCTTCACGTAGACCTCGAGCAAAGATTTCGGCTAACTGTCTCTGCTCGAAACCATGGTGAGGACAGTTATAGAGAAGTTCTTGGAATTCATTCCAAGTGTCATATAAACTCGCACCTTCCTTCTGGGAAAATCTCGAGATGATGTCCTTGAAAGCGGTTGTTCTAGAAGGAGGGAAGTACTCTTCCACGAAGTCTTAAACAAGAGTATCCCAGTCTGTGTAGTAACCTGGTGGCTTGCCAGTGAGCCACCTCTTAGCTACGCCTTTAAGAGAGAACGGGAAGGCTCTCAAGCATAAGGTGTTCTTGTCGAGATTCCCATTCTTGAAAGTTCCACAAAGATCAATGAAATCTGCCAAGTGCGTGCACGGATTGTCAAGTGGCCTGCCTTCAAATTGTAAATCCCTAGAGATCATGGTCAAGAAAGGAATCTTGATCTCATAGTCAGGATCTCCTTCGATGCGTGGCACGACGATAGAAGATCGAACGCTAGTCGCACTCGGCTTGTTGTAGTCGGCTAGACTCTTTGGTGCGACCGGTAGTGGTGGTGGTGGTAATTGATCTTCCATCCTAGGAGATGAAGGGGGTGAAAGTGATGCGGTTGATGAAGCGGATGAAGATGAAGATGAGGAAATCTCCTTCGGTTCCTCGATCTTAATTGGTGTGAAGGATGGAGGTGGATCGATTCTGCCTTTCTTCGGAATTTGTGGTCGCTTAGGCAAAGTAGAGCTTCCCGGTTTCTCTACACTCTTAGCCTTGTCAGTCTTGGTTAAGGAGTGCGTGAGAGGGCGGTGATGCATAAACCTGTAGACAACCTACAAATAACAAAAACAAGCACAACCGTGTAAAATCGAAGTGGATGGAAATATGAAAGATGGAAAGTAGAGGAGTAAAATGCCAGTTCTTCTTTCAAACAATTAAAAGAAGTCCCCGGCAACGCGCCAATTTGATGGACGTGTTTTCACGCGCGTCCATCAAATTGGCACCATTTTCACGCGCGTGTAGTCAAATAACTGTCAAGCACAAAGCAAGATAGATCGTATTCCACGGGTCTTCTAATAATTGTCTACTCAAATGTAAAGGCAGATTACTCAGGTTTAACACGTTGTGCGTGGTGTGAGTTCCACGACTTCTATTCTAGAAATGCAGGTATGTTAAAACTAAATTGAAAGACAGACTGAAAGATTGGTTGACTTAACAAAGACGACAGACAAGCTTAGACTTTGAATCCCACTTATATCACCAGAGCATTGGCAATCAACAGATCAGCGGTTTACAATTCTCGTTCAATCAATTCTAAGACACCACCATAACTCCTTACCCTTAGGTTTAAGACTGGCGAACGTTCGCTCTATCCGATCTAGCTACCAAGATTAAATAGCCGCCCAAGTACAGTCGCTTCTTGCGACGACTAAACTAACTGGTGGAATTACTAACGATTTGTGAGTTACTCTTGAAGTGGATTAACCCTAACTGGTTCCTACGAAAGGCACACTCCAATGAATAGGTTAATTGTTTATTTGGTGTATTAAAATGAGGCGAACATTCGCTACTATCCTCAGCTTAACAAGAATCTAATCTAGGTGATCAAGCCAGAGAAGAAACATAAACAACGAAGAACAAATCAAACATGCAAGAGAAACTAATTGAACCTTGAATCTAATCACAGCCGATCCGTGACCGCTTTAAAGCCCTGGGTCACTTAGGGTTCATCTAATATAAGCTCTACGAGTTTAGCTACTCATGTTCATAACAGCAGAAACAAAGACAGAAACAGAGTTCATCATGAAAAGGAAGAACAGATGGAAACTGTAAAACCTAATCAAGACGACTCCGGCAAAGCTCGCTCTCCGGTAATCTTCACTCCTAGCTCCGAGTCTCCGAGGTGAAAAGATGGCGTCACGATCTCTTCCTGGCTCTTTGAACTCTCAAACTCTGTTCTCTCGAACTTCTTAGGTCTGGAACTTGTGATAAGTTGTATATGGAAAAGTGTATATCTTTTTGAGTCGCCAGTTTATATTTATACTTAACCCTCTCCCAGCCGGATTAGGTTTAAGATTTTCAGCGAAAACTTAAGGAGTTCTCGCCGAAAACTTCTTTGAAAAAGGCTGGCACCAGTCGACTGTTCTCCTGTGATAATTTGATCGGGAGTTTTCGGCGAAGACTCAGCCTTCTCGCCGAAAACTTCTTCTTCTAAGCTCTGATGGTTTCTTCTAGGATTTTCGGCGAAAACTTCAGGTCTTTTCGCCGAAATCTTCTTTGTAAAGCTGGGCAGGATTTGTGTTGACTTGATTTACTCCTTGGATCGATTCCGGTGCGATTCCTCGAGGCTCCAATGCCTTAGACACGTCCTTGGTTACATTATCTGACGGCAAAAACCTGTGCTATCACAAAAACACTAGAAAACCATCAAATAGACCTGAAACGGGCCAAAGTAACAAAAATGGCACGAAATAGAGCAGTTGAGTGAATATTCGCTATTCTGCCCTAAAAACCATGTCTTAAGCCAAGAAATGTTGCTTAAATGAGGCTAATAATCACGTCAAATCGAGTGTCATCAGTAATTACTAGTGATTTGTGAGTTACTCTAGCAGTGGATTAACCCTAACTGGTTCCTACAAGAGAAATTGTTCCAATGAATAGGTTAATTGTTGATTTGGTGTTTTAAAGTGAGGCGAACGTTCGCTACTATCCTCAGCTTAACAAGAATCCTAACTAGGTGATTGATGTGAACCGCTGCAACCGTGGGCAGACGACCCTTAAACACCACAAGTTGGACACCGTGCAACGAGGTAGAACCGTCGGGAACCGGGGGCGGATGAGGACTTTGACCCGTCAGCTATATAACAGCTGGGAACCAGAAGTATCAAGTCGTAGACGCCACGCCAAGAGATGGATGCTCTTGATGATAAGTCGGCCTTCAGTATCGCAACATGCATATACAATAAGGATTTCAGAACAAAGTTCTTTCAAAGGGGGTTGTTTATTTCATAAAAGTTGTGTTTTAACAAGGGTGGCCGGTGGCCTCTATATATAGGTGAGGGAACAAGCTCTCCTCCCTAAACACTACTTCCTAAATAAGAATAGAATAAAGAGTCTTATTCCTAATTAGAATCCTAAAACCCCTAAACAAGTCCTACTAAAAAGGAATACAATTAAATATTTGTCCCCAAATCCATCTCGGGTCCTCTTTTAGCAGTCATCACCCTCTTCCAAACTTCAGCAATCTTGTTGGCCACGGTCGGAGAAGACTCAGCATCATCTTTAGACCTAGGAGTGTCATTTGAGTCAGTAACGGACCAAGGCTCGGGTCCTTCAGTGCTTTCTCCATCGGTCTTCATAGCTCTCTCTCCTGAAAAACTATCAACAATAAGGTTAAGGCTCGGGGAGATAGCGGGTGAGAGTTCCTCACTTATTTCTACCTCCGGGTCAGCATCCGGATCTTCTTCACTCGGGGCAGCCCTCAGAATCCTTCGGGAGGTGATCTCCCATTGAATCTTGGGTGCACAGGGTACCGTCGGTGAAGCGTCGGGTCGGGGCACGGGGGTGCCGGAGGTGCTGGAGGTAAACCAGGGCACATCGGGTAGAGTGGCGGCGCCGGGCAGTGGGTAGGCGGCGGCGTCGGGTAGTGACGCGTCGGGCAGTGGCAAGGCGGCGGCGGGCAGTGGAGAGCCGACAGCGGTGGGCAGGGACGCATTGGGCAGTGGCAAGGCGGCGGCGGGGAGTGGAAATCCGGCGGCAGGAAGTGGAGAACCGGCGGCGGTGACGGGTGGTGGTGCGGCGGGCAGGTCGGTAGCGTCAGCCATCATCGTGTCGGGGCAGCCGAGGTCGGGTAGGACCGGGGCTGAGCGTCGGGCAGGGACGCGCCAGACTCGTGGTCGGGGGCCACGTCGGGTGGTGATGGGCCGGGGGGCCTTAGGCAGCGACAGGTCGGAGCCGGGTGCTAGGGCGGCCGGGGCCTGGTCGGGCAGGGTAGCGCCAGGTGCTGGGGCACTAGGACTGGGCGGGTAGGGCCAGTCGGGGCCAGACGCTGGGGCGCCGGGGCTTGGTCGGGTAGCACCAGGGCTAGGTGTTGGGGCGCCGAGGTTGGTCGGGTAGCGCCAGTCGGGGCCGGGCGCTGGGACGCCGGGACTCGTCAGGCAGTGCCAGTCGGGGTCGGGGCCAAGCGCTAGATCGCTGGGCCTTGGTTGGGCAGCGCCGGGGCTGGGGCCGAGCGCTGGGGCGCTGGGGTCTGGTCGGGCAGCGCTGGGGATGGGGCCGAGCGCTGGGGCGCTGGGGATGGGGTCGAGCGCTGGGGCGCTGGGGCCTAGTCGGGCAGTGCTGGGGCTGGGGCCGAGCGCTGGGGCTGGGGCTTGGTTGGACAGCGTCGGAGCTGGGGCCGAGCGCTGGGTTGCTGAGACCTGGCTGGACAGCGCCAGGGCTAGGTACTGGTGCCGGGGCTGGGGCTGGGACGCCGGGTGCTAGGGTTTTAGAGGTGAACCCTGCAAACTTCTCCAGTCCTTCAGGCTTAACTTCTTCTTCTTCGTCATACTCCTTTTCTTCTTCCTTCTTCTCTTCTTCTTCATCATCCGTCTCGATTCCTCCTTCTCTTACCACCATCGTCCGTTGGTTAGGGCAGTCCCTTGAGATGTGTCATCTACCTTGACACTTAAAGCATACAATTCCACTAGGACGTGGGTTAGAATTCTGAACCTTAGAAGTAGGTTGGCAGATGTTACCGGTGGTGCCGAACCCCTAGGGTTAGGGTTTGGCCGTGAGCTTGAGCCTCGGGGCTGGTCGGGCTTCCATGGGGCTTGGCTTGTACTCGAGCCTCCTCTCCACGGGGCATTGGCTGATCTTCTCGGGTAACCCCTCCTCAACTCTCTCTCCACACGGTTGGCTAGGGCCTTGAGATCATCGTAGTCAACATAGTTAAGTAGGTTGACTTGATGCATGATCTCGGAGTGTTGCCCACCCACAAACCGGGCTATCTTGGCTTCGGGCTCTTCTCTGAGGTCGAGTCTGGCTACCAACATCTCAATCTCCTTGGTGTATTGCTCCACAGACATGGTGCCTTGCTTTAAGTTCCGGAGGGAGGTGTGTAGGTCTCGGATATAGGTGCCAGGAACAAACTTCTTCCTCATGATTCTCTTGAGGTCTCGCCACGACTCGATAGGGTCTTCTCATCTCTCTGAATCCGGCTTTTGAACTGGCTCCACCATAGGGCAGCATAGTCAGTGAATTCAAGGGTGGCGAGGATTACCTTCTTACGTTCGGAGTAGTGGTGGCACTCGAGGAAGTCCTCCATACTTCTCTCCCAATCTAAGTACTCATCGACATTGTATTTGCCGACAAACTTTGGCACGATGAGCTTGAGGTTGCTCAACTCATCGTCAATCTCCTGAGCTAGCCGTCGGGCTCTTCTGTTCAGGTCTTCAGGGCTGTCTTCTCGGCGCTCATCTCGTCCTCTCCTGGCTTCAAGCCTGGCTAGGGTTTCTTGGACGGCGGCCAAAGTAGCGTCCAGATGCTGAATGTGGCCTTCCACGTTGGCTAATCTCTCGTCTTCCATGGTTAGTACTAGCAATCGGAAGCAATTTTCTATCCCCTCTTCTTAGAAACAAACTTACAATGAAAGGAAGTAACGTGGCAAGGTAGCCTTGCTTTCTTTTCTTTTTCTAAACTTACAACTCGAAACTGAAATTAAAATAGAAGGGAATTTTTGAATCAATTTTCTAAAGAAAGCAGTAAAGGATATGAATCCAGGTGAACCTGGAGACTAGGATAGATTGTGGTCCATGAGCTGAACCGTGCTCTGATACCAACTGATGTGAACCGCTGCAACCGTGGGCAGACGACCCTTGAACACCGTAAGTTGAGACCGTGCAACGAGGTAGAACCATCGGGAACCGGGGGCGGATGAGGACTTTGACCCGTCAGCTATATAACAGCTGGGAACCAGAAGTATCAAGTCGTAGACGCCACGCCAAGAGATGGATGCCTTTGATGATAAGTCGGCCTTCAGTATCGCAACATGCAGATATAAAAAGGATTTCAGAACAAAGTTCTTTCAAAGGGGGTTGTTTATTTCATAAAAGTTGTGTTTTAACAAGGGTGGCCGGCGGCCTCTATATATAGGTGAGGGAACAAGCTCTCCTCCCTAAACACTACTTACTAAATAAGAATAGAATAAAGAGTCCTATTCCTAATTAGAATCCTAAAACCCCTAAACAAGTCCTACTAAAAAGGAATAACAATTAAATAGTCTTTAAATCCAAGAATCCAACTCAAAATAGGAATAAAACTCCTAAAACCCTAAACCGGTGGTTTTAGGGTTTCCTAGTCCGGGTGGGACTAGGACTCGG
Organism: Linum lewisii; assembly: GCA_034768395.1. Classification (NCBI taxonomy): domain Eukaryota; kingdom Viridiplantae; phylum Streptophyta; class Magnoliopsida; order Malpighiales; family Linaceae; genus Linum; species Linum lewisii. The sequence continues at coordinate 25,115,293 of CM068304.1, forward strand.
CGGGCAGCCGTCTCGTCCGGCCTTTGCTCGGCTCCGGGCTTCTTCTTCGTCAAACGGCAGGCCTTCGTCGGGCCTTGGGGCCTGATGCTCCGGGCTTGTCCAAGGGCTAGGGCCTCGCCAAAAGGCTCGGGCCAAATAGTGGCTACCCTCATAAAATACCCTCGATCGGCCCAGTTCTCAGTCTAGGGCTCGGACCGGGGCCTGGCGAGTGTCTTCTTCATTTCTGCCCGTGGCTTCTTTTCCTAGCTTCGGGCATCTCCTTAGGTAGCTCCAAATGTGGCTTTCTTGGGCTAGGGTCGGGCCAGGAGTGGTGCCTTGGAACCAGGAACTCCTCTTCTTCTTTCGGCTCGGCTTCCCGGATAGGTCTTGGGTGGCCATCCCTTCTCGGCCAAGTACTCTCGAGCTCTCTTGCTCCTGTACCCAGGAAGGCTTCCATTGGGTCTCTAGAGTGTGCCTCGTCTTCAGGGCCCTTGAGGCTTGGCCAGGATCCGACGGAGGCTTGTCCTTAGCCCTAGGGCTTCGACTCTCGGGCAGCAGCATGGCTTGGAGCGGCTTCTCTTCCTCCTGAGCTTTCCTTCCTGCAGGGGGAGGCCTTAGCCTGTATTTCACCTCATACCTGGTTTGAGGGCTTGTAGGTGGCCTGCCCTTGGTTCTATTTGCTTCTTGTAGGGCCCTAAGGTTCTTCCTTGGACGGGTGACCCTGGTGGAGTGTAGGAGTACTCACGGACACTAGGGCAGCATTGTTGGATCTCATCAGTGATCAAGCTAGAAAAGAAACACAAACAGTTAAGAACAAACCAAACATGCAAGAGAAACTGACTGAATCTGAATTTAATTACCGCGATCCATGACCGCTTTAAAGCCCCGTGTCACTTAAGGTTCATCTAATCTAAGCTGTATGAGTTTAGCTACTCATATTCGAAATAAAAGAAACGAAAACAATCAAAGAATACATCGCAGACAGGAAGAACAGATAGAAACTGTAAAACCTAATTTGACGACTCCTTGAAGCTTCAATCTCTTGAATCTTCAACTCTTAGCTCCGATCACTCCGAGGTGGGAAGATGGCTTCACAATCTCTCTGGGAACTCCGAGGATTCTCTAAACTCTCTCTCGAACTTTGAAGTCTAGAAATTAATTCGTGGAAAAAGTATATCTCAATTGTGGCCGCCGGTTTAGTATTTATAGGGTTTGCAAAATCCCCACCGGAAAAGGACTCACTTCTCGGCGAGAACTGTGAGAGTTCTCGTCGAGAACTTCAGTTCAAAGCCTTCTGTCTGTTTCGTGCAATACTCCTCGGCGAGAATTTGGGAGTCCTCGTCGAGGACTTCAGTTGGATGCTCTATGTCTTCTGTGGGGGTTTCTCAACAACTTCTCGGCGAGAACTTGGTTCTTCTCGCCGAGAACTTCAGTGTAAGTAGGGGCAGATTTGTTCTGTGACTTTGTATGATTTATGGATCGATCTCGAGCCATTCTTTGAGGTTCCCTTGCTTTCTAAGCACGTCCGTGGCTACGTCAATGATGGAAAAAACATGTGCAATCATAAAAGCACTAGAAAACTATCAAATAGACCCATAACGGGCCAAAGTAACCAAAACGGTGAGAATTAGAGAACACGAGTGAAAACACCCTAAAATACCCTAAAACCCGTGTCTCAAGCAGGGAAATGTCTCAACGAAATGCTTAAATAGTCATAAGCCAGAGTCACACAATGGGAATGTTTGTCTGCCAATGACAGGTTGAAAGAACTACTTCTTGTTTTTTTCGTTTCCTGTTCTTTAATAAAGAGTGTTCGTACGCTGCCACTATAGCCTTACCTTCTTCTGTCATATACTGTTGTCCTCTACCATTGCCAGCTTGTGCGCGTAGATATTCCTCATAATGTCCAACTCCACACTGACCGAGAACCTACTCCGTTGTTCATCCGTGAAATCCCCGTCAAAGTACTCCATGAAGTAAAGGAAGAATATACCGCAACTGTTACCATCTGGCTGCTTAGGGAAGTTTGGAACATGCCACTCTCATGTGCTTATTTCATTTGCATCCAAATGGCTACCTAGGAACTGCCAGCCGTAGCTGAGTAAGCGGCGGAATGTATCCTTGAACCGGGTTCTTTGTCGAACTTCTTGCCGCATGGCAAGCTGTTGAGAACCACTTTGCGGTGCCTCTTCAGGTCGAGGACAAACAAGTAGAAGTGCTTGTATATCTCCCCACCGTGTATAGAGAAGAAAAGTTGCATTTGTACTATGTCAGTACGTTTCGCGTTTACACTTAGTATGTAATAAGTTCACACAAAGTACCATACCAGTTCGCACTTATCCAATGCATGCCCAAAATGGTAGGGAACCTTGTTCACGTCAATCGCATTCAGCAGCAAGCATCTCCTGAAAGTTCATTTTCGATGTCACCGTATGGGGCACTCCACCCTCCACATCCGTCAGTACATACTCCTTATAGGAACCAAAATGGACGTTATATTAAATCGTAATTAACAATTCATGACTGTGCATAACATGTGTACTTACCGTAAGTTTGGATGGGAAGCAAAATCAAGTTAAGTGACTGATGCTGAGTTTTAGCGGTATCAAATAACTAAACTACCAAGGTAGACTAGATCGTATTCCACAGGGTTTCTACTAATCGACTACTCAAAGAAGCTGGCAAATCACTCAGATTTTAACACTTAGTGTGTGGTGTGAGTTCCACGACTTCTAATCTAATGAACAAAGGAAAATAAAAGACAGAAAAGTAAAGGTTGACTAACGAGAAGATAGACGAGCTTAGATTTCGAATCCCCCTTAGATCACCAGAGCAACGGCAATCACAAGATCAGCGGTTTTCAATTCTAATTCAATCGATTTCTATACACCACCATAACTCCTTACCCTTAGGTTTAAGACTGGCGAACGTTCGCTCTATCCGATCTAACTACCAAGATTAACTAGCCGCCTGGGTACGGTCGCCTCTCGCAACGACTTAATTAACTGGTGTAATTACTAACGATTTATGAGTTACTCTTGTAGTGGATTAACCCTAACCGGTTCCTACGAAAGGCACGCTCCAATTATAAGGTTAATTGTTCAATTCGATGTTCTAAAGAGAGGTGAGCGTTCGCTTCTATCCTCAACTTAACAAGAATCTAAACTAGGTGATCAAGGAAGACAAGTTTATGCGCCAAAGCAGGGAGATGTCTGGCGACTAACTCTAACTTGCAAAAACCTAATCTAGGCGATCAATCAGAGAAGAAACATAAACAATCAAGAACAAAACAACCATGCAAAGAGAAACTGATTGAACTTCGAATCTAATTACCGCCAATCCGTGACCGCTTTAAAGCCCTGGGTCACTTAGGGTTCATCTAATCTAAGCTCTACGAGTTCAGCTACTCATAACGATAACAGAAGAATCAAAGGCAACAAAGGAAATCATCATACAGAGGAAGAACAGATAAGAACTGAAAAACCTAATTCTGACGACTCCGGCGAAGCTTCAATCTCCTGGATCTTCAACTCTAAGCTCCGAGTTCTCCGAGGTGAAGGATGGCGTCACGATCTCTCCACGGATCTTCGAACTCTCTAAACTCTATCTATCGACCCTAGAGTCAGCTGACTCTCAAAAGTCTGATTTGTGAAAATATGAATAATGAATTTTGGTCCCTCTCTCTGTCTGCCGGCTGCCTCTATTTAAATAGGTACGATTAGGTTTCCAATACATCGCCGGATTTGGAAGGAATTTTCGCCGAAAATATCAAATAATTTTCGGCGAAATCCTTAGTTAAAGTCCCCTGTGTGATTTCTTCTAGGATTTTCGGCGAAAACTTAAGGAAGTTTTTGCCGAAAACTTCAGTGTAAATCAGCCTGTGAGTTTCTGAAGGTAATTTTCGTCGAAAACTGTGTAGTATTTTCGGCGAAAATATTGTGCTGGGCAGTTGGATCTTCGGTTCTGAATCCGGTTTGATTTCTGGTTCACTCCTTGAGGTCTTGAATACGTCCATGGCTACGTAAATGATGGCAAAAATCTGTGCTTTCACAAAAACACTAGAAAACCATCAAATAGACCCAAAAAGGGCCAAAGTAACCAAATCGGTAGAAAATAGGGTAGTTGAGTGAATATTCGCTATTTTACCCCTAAAATCACGTTTCAAGCAAGGAAATGTCGCTTAAATGAGGCTGATAATCACGTCAAATCGAGTGTCATCAATACCCCACACTTAAGCTTTTGCTTGTCCTCAAGCAAACTGAACTAGAACATACTCAAATTCACAAATGACACGAGATTAAACTGAGATTCAATTCTAAAAATTTGGTTTAGACTGTTCCACGTAGAAAGAGTGACCTACACATGCAAGAACATCAACCAAACAAGTTTTCGATCTCACTAGTTTCTGCACACTTCAAGTAGTGGTTTTAACAAAGCTCGTTTCTTGGTAAAATAATTAATCATAATTAACCGACTACGATAACACCAATTCTAATCAAAAAGACTTTAAGCTCTAGCCATTATGTGGATGCGGAGGTAGGAAAAGTGATGTGGCTATCGACTTGACTTCATCCGTTTCTAGATCTGTACGTTACATGTTCTAGCTAGGACCGATTTAAACAACAATTTATTTCAAGTTTAAACTTCTTCCTTCAATTTATTTACTGCATACTAGTGCTCGATACCAAACACTTCACTTAGGTGTTGGACCTGCACAATATTTGTGCTTATGCTAGTGCTCAACCCGAACACTTCACTTAGGTGTCGGGCTTGCCTAGCTTTATTTTCAGCACTTTAAAAACTTTACATTGATTTGAACAACTCAATTACTTGATTTAACAATTTATCCACTTAATCCTAGCTAGTTATAACTTTTTACACAAGATTTCGAATCGGATTTCCGCCTAATCTCAAGCCACAATCACAGGTGAACAAATATGGAGTGAAAAACATGGGAGGAACTAGCATTTATCATCTTAGGACGGTGTTATCGAGCTTTGTTATTAACAAACCAATTAATTTAATTAATTCAAGTTTAACTACAAGAGTGATTCATGATCTGTTCTGACCTAGACTCATTTAATATCAGTTCCGACACGTTGGTTACAGGTTCTAAGTGGAACAGTCTAGACGTCATTGATCAATATGGAAGTCAATTTAACATCAAAAGTCAAGAATTGAGCAATTCTATGCTAGAGAAATTTCAAATTTGAACCACAGAATCATAGATAGCAAGCAAGATAAGGCAAATTCTAACATCCTACCCCACACTTAAACGTTTCTGTGTCCTCACAGAACTAATCTAGAGTAGAGAGATACGAAGAACCTGGAAGGTGATGGTCGGTGTAGTGGATGAACACGGATAGCCCGGAGCGGAGCGGAGTAGCTACTCAAGTTCCTACAAAACAAAAACAACAAAAAGATCAAAAGAATACCGGGACAAGTGTCCCGGATCCACACATAATAAAAGTCAAACAAAGACGGTTAGGGGAATTTTGAAAATATTTTGACTCTCTTTAAGTGGAGGATTGGGTGGTTTTCAAAATAGTTTTCGGCGAAAATAAGAGGGTGTTTTCGCCAAAAATTTTAGTTCAAATGCACTGCCGGTTTTTCAAGTGTGTTTTCGCCGAAAGCAAGAACACTTTTTCGCCGAAAATGAATGTTAAAATCACTGCCTGGTTTTCAAGTTCAATTTCCCGAAAACATTATAAATTTCGGACCGAAAATATGGAACAGGGAGATTCAGTGAAAACCAAAAGGCGATTTCACCGAAAATGGGGTTGAATATTCGTCGAAAATTTTAAACACTACGATTGAAAATATTTTCGCAAACCCAGCAGACTTCAGAAAATCACAGTTAAATCCACAAAAATCGGAAAGACCTCAATCAACTTGTAACTGACTCTATGACACACAAACTACACACGAAAAATATGAAATCAAACAAACTGACACTTTTGGCTCCCCCGAACTGACTCTAAAACACTAAGTTAGACACAAAACAAAAACGGACTCCAGCCGTGGGTTGCCTCCCACGAAGCGCTCTCTTTTAACGTCCTTGAGCCGGAAGGTACCTGTTAGGGACCCCAACTTAGGAGTTCCTTGAAGTCAATCGTCCTCTTCAAGGTGTGCGGTTGAGTGCCATGTAGCACTCTAGCAGGGTGATGTAACCGGTAGTGTTCCAGTAGATCGTGGTTCTGGTTGGATGACCAGTTCTTCTTGAATTCTCCTTCTGGAGGATGAAAGAGGTAGTACGGCGCGGCATGATCAATGAGCTCCATCTTCTCCACCTGATACTCATCAAGAGGTCTCTCGGGATCGAGTGTGTATACTTCCAAATCCTTGACGTCTTTGATTCCCACATGCTCGTCTCTGGCTTGATCTATAGGTTGGCTCGGCGGAAGCTCTATTGAGGATATCTCCTCGATTTCTTCGTGCACCTCTTCGGCTTCAACTTCATTTATTTATGAATTCCTAAAAATTCAGAATTGGGGATCCAGAAATTCAGAAATCTGGATTCAAAACCAGGAAAATGAATCCAGATTTCTGGATTCCTGGATCCCTAATTCTGAATATTCTGTACAATTTAACAGCGGAAAAAAGTGCTGTTAAGAATCTAAAAACCGCTGTCAAATATAATAGCGGTTGTTGTTCCGCTGTTAATTTAACAGCGATTAAAATCCGCTGTTAAATATAACAGCGGAAACTATCCGCTGTTAAACGTGTCCGCTGTAACATTTAACTGCGGTTGTCTTTTCCGCTGTTAGCTGAGCTTACATTACTCAACCTAACAGCGGATATTCAACCGCCGTTATGATTCTTAGCAGCGGCTTATTCGCTGTTAAAATGAATAAAAAACCACTGTTATCTTAGTGTTTTCTTGTAGTGGATAATCACTTTCAGGACTCGTTATGGGCACTATGAGTTCCTTGTGATGCCTTTCGGTCTCGCTAATGCTCCCGCCGCGTTCATGGCTCTCATGAACAAAGTCTTTCATGAATATTTGGACAAGTTTGTGATAGTGTTCATTGACGACATTCTCATCTATTCTAAGAATGAGAAGGAGCATGAGGAGCACTTGAGGATTGTGTTTCAGAAGCTGAGGAGCAGTAACTTTTTGCAAAGTTCTCGAAGTGTGCCTTGGAGGAGGTGTTGTTCCTCGGTCATGTGGTTTCTAAAGGGGTGTTGAGGTTGATCCGAAGAAGATCGAGGCGGTGGTCAATTGGTCTCCACCTAAGGATGTGTCTCAGTTGTGGAGTTTCCTTGGTTTGGCTGACTACTACGGAAGGTTTGTAGAAGGGTTTTCCACCATAGCATCTCCTCTTCACAAGTTGTTGAGGAAAGAGTCAATGTATGAGTGGAGTGAGGCGTGCCAGAAGAGTTTTGAGGAGTTGAAGAAGAGGTTGACTTCAGCTTCGATGTTGACCTTGCCAGTGGAAGGTGGTGAGTATGTAGTGTTTAGTGATGCGTCCTTGCAAGGGTTAGGGTGTGTGCTCATGCAGAACAGGAAGGTGGTTGTTTATGCCTCACGCCATCTTATGGTGCATGAGGTGAATTACCCGACCCATGACTTGGAGTTGGTGGTGGTGGTGTTCGCCTTGAAGTTGTTGAGGCTATTTGTACGGCGAGACGTTCAAGATCATGACCGATCATAAGAGTCTTAAGCATCTTATGGATCAGAAGGAGCTGAATAGTAGGTAGAGGCGATGTGTAGAGCTCTTGAAGGACTACGATTGCACCATTGATTACCATCCCAGTAAAGCCAATGTTGTTGCTGATGCGCTAAGTCGGAAAGAGTTGGTTGACCTTAGGGCCTTGAGAGTGGAGATGCAAATGGGTGAGGTAGGAGGTTTGCTTGCTAAGCTTAGTATTCGACCCATGTTGAATGATAGGATTAGTGAGGAGCAGTTCAAGGATGCTACTCTGGTGGCCATTCGGAAGGAAGTAGAGAAGGGTTTGGATAATGGGTTCGAGGTAGCTGAGGGGTTGTTGAAGGGCAAAGGCCGGTTGTGTGTGGCGGAAGTAGAGGAGTTGAGGAAGGAGATTCTCGAGGAGGCTCACTCTTTGATGTATGCTATGCATCCCGGAATGACTAAGATGTACAATGACTTGAAGTTGAGTTTTTGGAGGCCGGGAATGAAGAGGGATGTTGCTCGCTTTGTGTCAACTTGTTTGGTTTTTCAGAAGACAAAGGCGGAACACAGAGCTCCAGGTGGGTTGCTGCAATCTCTACCCATCCCGAAGTGGAAGTTTGCGGATATCACCTTGGATTTTGTGTCAGGTTTTCTGCCGACTAGAGAGGGCAAGGATGTTGTTTGGGTTATAGTTGATCGTTTGACGAAGGTTGCTCATTTTATACCCATTCGGTTTTAGCCAAGTGTGGAGGAGTTGGCAAAGCTCTACATAGAGGAAGTGGTAAGGTTGCATGGAGTTCCCCATTCCATTGTATCCGACCAAGATCCAAGCTTTGCATCTCATTTCTGGGAAGGTTTGCACGCGACATTGGGAATGAAGCTTAAATTCTCGACGGCTTATCATCCTCAAACGGATGGTCAATCGGAGAGGACGATCCTTATTTTGGAGGAGTTGTGCTATGGAGTTTCAAGCTCCATGGACGGAATTGCTACCATTGGTTGAGTTTGCATATAACAACTCGTATCATAGTAGTTTGAAGTCTGCACCATTTGAGGCCTTGATGGGAGGAAGTGTAGGACGCCGTTGGGCGTTGTCGGGTCCTCAAGTTGTTCAAGAGATGGATGATCGTGTTAAGGTTATCAAGGATAAGTTGAGGGCGGCTCAAGACAGGCAGAAGTCGTATGTCGATGGTCGTGCTAGGGAGCTGAATTTTGATGTGGGGGAGAATATGTTCCTCAAGGCATCACCATGGAAAGGGCTGATACGTTTTGGTAGGAAGGGGAAGTTAGCGCCATGGTACATCGGTCCTTATGAGATCTTAGCTAAGTCGAGTCCGGTGGCGTATGTTCTGGCCTTGCCAAGTGAACTTGAGAGGATACATAATGTGTTCCATGTGAGTATGCTTAAGCGGTATCATGGGAACCCTTTGCATATAATTCAGACGGAGGAGGTGGAGATCGAACAGGATATGACCTATGAGGAGAAGCCGGTGGCGATTGTGGATAAGCAAGTTTGGATCTTGAGGAACAAACAAATTCCTCAGCATAAAGTCGTATGGAGAAATCACAAGAGTGAGTCGGCCACTTGGGAGACCGAGGAGAGTATGAGGAGACAATATCCAGAGCTGGTGGAAGCTTATGCTTTAGATATTACCTCCCTTTTGTGTTCTTCTTGAGTTTTCTCATTTTGTGCTTCGTTCTAGGTGAGTTTTAAGTTGTGCTTGATGGTTGTGTTGTGTGGGGAAAAGTTGAGGGTTGGTGTGCGATTGTTGGTGGCTTTAGAAGGTAGGGCTGTTGAGTTGTTAGGGATTCGAGTGGGGATGTGATGCTTGAGATTGCTGCACTTTGCTGCGTTTTTCAGTATCATGTTGCTAGGATGAGTTAGGGGTGATTTCGGGGATGAAATCCTTGAAGTTGTGGAGACTTGTAAAATCCCCGCCCAACTGGATGGTCGAGAACTCAAGTTCGGTTTATCAGAGTGATGAAATCGGTGCCTCCGAGGTCCCATTGAGGTCTGGACGTTCGTGTATAAGTCGGTTTGAGGTTATAAGTGAGTGTGCTGGGCAGTGAAGAACACACACCGTGTATCTACGTTACACGGTCGTGCACTATTTCCAGCCAACTCTCGTGGAAATTGTCAGGAGATGACACACGACCATGTGTTATAGAAACACGTCGTGTAGTGTCATAACACACGTTGTGTGTTATGAAACACGTCATGTACCGTGACCTGCATATAAAAGACGGGTTTTGACGGGATTTCATAACTTTCAACTCATTTCTCTCTCCATGAAAACTTCTTGACGAACCAACCTTGGCCAATCTTCAAAAGGTGATTCCGGGAGTTGTAGAGGTCAGAAGTAAGTTCTGTTTGTTGCTACGTATTCTTAGCGACGAGGAGAAGAGATCTCTAATCTAAATTTCTGGTTTCTCGATGTAGTTCGTAATCAGTGACAAGGGGTTGGGCTACGAGTTTGGTGTTGGGGAAACTGACATTCTAAGGAACTAGAAGACGATTAGAGCCTTGTCTTCTATTCCAGATGAGGATTAGCGTTGTTAGGTAGTTTGGATAGCCGGAGGAGTTATAATTCGGACTTAGATGAAAGCTAGGTGTTCCATGAAAATGATGAGTGTAAAAGTGGTAAACTGTTCTGTGAATGTGTTCTTGATTGATTGTTCACTGTTTGCTGTGATTGGGGGTTGGCATGAAATGAATTGATTAATGAATTTGCTTAGAAATGAGTGTTAGGGTGGAATTGGGAATATGGATGCAAGTGATACTATATCATGGATTGTCTGTTGTGGATGCAGGAGAATGGCCCTACCAATGTGAGGTCGTTCTGAGTAAGAGGAACAGGTGGGTGGTCCCTAGACTCATGACATGGCTACCTCTGTACTTGCAAGTGGGGGTGGCCGGTGAGCTAGCCGATTACCCTATTGAGTGTTTGTGATGTTGGGTTGTGAAATGTGATTGGATTGTGGCGTTGCAAGGATGGTTGGTGATTCGTTGGATGGAATGTGCTGTGATGGAATTGTATGTGATGTGATGAAGTTGAATATGTGTTGCATATGAAAGTAGAACCGGAAGGAGGGCACACTACCCCACCCGAGTTACTGGATGTTTGAGTCTGATCTATTGGGGTGGATCCCCTTGACATGGGTGTCAAGGGTGTTGTTGGAGTACTCGGGGAGAGATTGAGAGGATGATGATGTTGATAATGCGTTCCCCACCTCCCATGCGGTAGGGGGTGCGTCAGCCGTCCGGTGGTGGTGTCGATAACTCCTTGGCGCCTAATAACTCACCTAGAATAATGTTCTGCGTATGAATGTGTTGTTGTGAACTTGAATGGCTAATGTGAGCTAGTTGTGCATCATGTGTTGTGGTTGTTTATTACTTCGATTGTGCTTATTATGTTGTTATGGATTGTGAACGAGAATGAAGAACTGAACCTATGTGATCACCTAGACTGCTTTAGGATCTTAAAATATGGAAGGGGGTCAGGTCAGGTTCCATTGTCGATGTCTTGTGCGGAGTTTGGAACCGCTCATTGTGTTAGCACAACGTATAGGTAAGCCCAGTGGTTTCACTCAATTTCAATAGGAAATTGATCCCTTTCCCCTTTCAGGATCTCGTGGCTAGTGGGTGGAGTTGTCAGTGTTCTGAGGTAGAGGTTGATTTCGAGAAATCCGGGCTTGAAGTCCAAGTCCATCATTTTCCAGCCTCACGATTCGTCCCCAATCGTCATGGATCACCTGAAATGAACAAAAAACGTGCAAAACACATAAAATGACCCCAAGGGGTACGAAACTCACTCAAAATCATGCCAATCAGACAGATAAATCATCGAAAATGTCATCTAATCCAGGAATAAATACGTCAATAATAAGGTGCATCAATTCTTTATACCGGGTTTTACAGTTTGATCCCGGTTGAACCTATGATCCTCGAATCTCTCGTTATACCATTTTGAGAATCGGTCCGGTCCTGAGAACATTGATAAATAGAGCACATCATTGTACCAATTTGTATGAATAAGAAGAAGCAATTCTCCCATCTTTCTCTTTTGTATTTTCTCATAGTTAATGGTTCTCCATCACTTTCCTAACAAAAAGAACAATCTCAATATACGACTTCAATTTGTGATTGAAAACAAATTTTTTTTTTTGGTGGGAAAGTGGCGCTTAGCGCCTAATCATTAATCACAACCGATCGACTCTCGGTAATACCGAGGATATTGTATCTCAGAAAATGTCCAAGGTTACAATCCGAAGGTAAAACAATGTGACTCCCAATAGGGTAGCCATATCCAATACTAGCCAAGTAGTCCGCAGCTTTATTGCCTTCCCTGTAGGTATGCTGGATAACCAGGTTCCAATCTCTGTCTCGAAGTTCTCTGAAGCGGGCCACATCAAGAATATGTTGATGTCTCTCCTCGTCGCCATTCATAAAAAGCATTAGAACCGATCTGGAATCGAGCTGAAGGGCCACATTCCTAAACCCAGCCTCCCAAGCTCTGTGTAAGCCTTCAATCGCCTCTCGCATTTCGGCTCTAGTGATCGAGCACGTTCCGAGATTCATAGTATAAGCCAAAAGGCATCGCCCCTCAGCGTTACCAATCAAGCCTCCCGCCGACGCTTTGCCTCTAGCTCGGTCAACAGACCCATCTGAATTTAGAGTCACCGCTCCTTCCAATCCTGGTCTCCAAGCAATCTCCAACTGATGCCTGGTATTGTGGTTATCGGAAATTGACTTAGAGCGGGTGGACGCCTCTGCAACCATCCGAATCCAAGAACCGGCTTTGTAAGCAACTTGTTGAGCACTGGCCAAACCTCCCGAAAAAATCATGTCGTTCCTCGCCTTCCATAGAAGCCAGCAACCAATCCCGAACAGAGTACCCTGTTTCGATTTAAGATTCTGCTGCAGCCAGTGCTCCTCGACATCCACCCATCCCCTATCACTGGTGTCGAAACCCCCAATTTGATTCCAGACTTCGGTTGCAAAGGGGCAGTCTCTTAACACATGAGACACTGACTCTTCTGGGTGTAGACAACGAGAACAGCTGGCCGATGCCGACATGTGCCTTCGAGTTCGCTCCAGATTAGTCAGGAGCTTGTTTTGAATGGCGAGCCACAGAAAATGTCGAATACGGTTTGGCCCTCTCCACCGCCAAACTGACATCCACGAATCACAACTCAAAATATTTGGTTGGGAGTGAAGAATCTGGTACGCAGACTTGACTGAGAAGCGCCCACTATCCTCACCTCCCCAAACCCAAATGTCATCACCACTTCCAGCTCTCGGCGGGGACATGCCAACAACTGAATCCATCACAGAGTTCGGCAGCAGGCTCACCAGCTTCTCAACCTTCCATTGGCCTTCATCAGTAACAAAATCTGCAACAGACTCCGACAAGTCGGGGATCCTCTACTCCTCTTCAAGCAAGTCAATAATGCGGGCACCTGAATCCAACCATCTGCCTGTCCAGAAAGGAGTACCCCTGCCATCGCGGATGGCTGAACGGGCCCCAATCTGCATTGTCTCCCATTCTTTTGAAAGGCCTTTCCAAAGGGGTGATTGCGACTTTAGACTCCTCAACTCGTAACCACCCGTCGTTTCTTTAAGGTACTTGCCTTGTAGAACTCTAACCCAGAGTCTCTCGGGCTCTTGGAAGAAGGTGAAGGCAAGTTTCATCATATAAGCTCTATTCAGTAGTCGAGCCATTTTCAAGCCTAAGCCGCCTTCTTCCTTTGGTTTACACACGTTCTCCCACGCATCATTGGTGGATCCCCAAACAAAGTTTCGGATCTTCCTGTCAATAACCTCACACGTCGTAGCAGGAATCACCGCTGTTTGCATCGCGTAGGCTGGAATTGCAGCCAGAATCGACTGAGCAAGGGTCACCCTACCTGCCAAAGAAAGAGAGTTTGCTTTCCAGCCTGTCAGTTTTTTATCAAGTCTATCAACAATGTCTTGGTAAGTTTGGACAGTGGTCCTCTCATGCAAGATGGGAACGCCTAAGTATCGTCCGAGGTTCTGCGTCAAGGAAATCCCAAGAGTGGAAGCAATGCTGGTCGCCATCACCCTAGGCGTATTGGGTGAGCAAAAGCAAACAGATTTAGCTTTGTTAACGTCCTGGCCAGAGGCTCCGCAAAAGGCATCGAGACAGGATAAAATAGCACCCGCTTGTTCTGTTGAAGCTTCAGACATCAAGATTGGAGAACTGTTAGGCTTCACCACTAATTTACTTGTAAGATTGGAGATAGTATCTACTATCTCGTCGTTGATGAACTGTTAGGCTTCACCACTAATGAGAAATGCGGTTTCCTTGGTTTAAAAAAAAAAAAACAAAAAAACCCCACCATCTTATAATAAACACATTAAAACAAGAACTCTTCCTTCCTTCCTTCCCTTGTATCGTACACCCAAAATAAAATTTCCACAGAGGAAAAATGTTGATGAAAATATGGGGTTGGTACAGCCACTGCTTATCGTCTCACCCGTTGAAGACCCAGATAATCAGCTCCGGTGTCCTTTGGGGCCTCGGCGACATCGGTGCTCAATATGTTACTCATTCTACTGCCATTAAGAAGCATATTCAATCTACTGTAAGTTCGCCCCGCGCAACAACTTTTTCTTCGCGCTCGGTCATTTTGGCTATTTAGAAAATGTTTTGCTTCTTTCTGATTTTGATTCTAATTGCTGCTTCTGTCAACTGGATTCCAATTAGTTTTGTCTGATGATCCTTCCCAACTTTGTGTGTTTTCCAAGTTCAGGCCGCAGCCTCTGGGTTTAGGGTTTTTGGGCTAACTCGAGGTTGGTCTTGATGTGTTTATCTGCTTTTGATTCCTTTGAATGATGGTGTTTCACTGGAAAATTGGCAAGTCAACCTTTTTATATGGAGTGTTTTACTGTTTCCGTGATGAATATCTTTCATATGTAGATGTAATTGAATTCCAATGTTAACATGTGTTAAGTGTGAAGTAATTTCAGAAATTTTCTCCTTTCTGTATTGGACCTTAACATAGTGTTGGCGATATCCATTTCTCATTTGAGCTTTGTTTGATGAACATTCAGAAATCATTCTTCGCAATGCTGGATATACTACTTGTATTTAGTTCATTTGTCCTGAGTTTAATTAAATGCAGTACGTTTCGACCAACCAGGGATTCCCAGGAAACCATGATCTCTTCATACGTGGTTTAAGCTGGATTAATCTGTTGTATACTGTTGACAGAGTGTCATCAGTTTGAGTAAAATTTCTGCTTGTATTGTGTATCGTCTTGGTGTTACCTGTGGTTAAGGTAGTTGTGTGTCACATTTGGACCAAGTTTTATGATATAGGACATAAGTAACACAATCTCGTATGGCAGGATAAAGAGGCTGCTTTCAAAATCAATTGGAAGCGTGTAGCTATTACCAGTGCATTTGGCTTTGGCTTTGTTGGTCCAGTTGGCCACTTCTGGTTTGTCTTTTCATCTTCCTTGCAATTATTTTGATATGCATCTTTTGCCAGTTACGATCCTCAAAATGCTGGTATTTGGCTGGAATATGTAAAACGTTTATTTTCTGGAGCATGGAACTTATGGCATCTAGTTTCTTGTTCATCGACTTCAACGCAGCTTGTTAAAATGCGTATATAGTCTCATTTGATGCTACTGGTGCTAAGTCCTGAAACCTACTCATTGAGCTTCCTTGTTGCAGTGATGGTGTTTGTTACTGTTGGTTATGTGGATGTCTCTTAAGAACGCTTCATTTTCTTCACATTCAACCTTTAGCTTGAAAGCTTCAGTCACAGTTGGTTGAAATGCTAGTTGAAGTACTATGGGCCTAGAACGTCTATGACTTGTGATAAGCAAAAAAACAGAGAACCATATTCAGTCTATTCTCCATTCAAAAATCTTGACTCTGAGTCTTTCCCTTTGTAGGTATGAGAACTTGGACAAGCTCATAACTATGAGGCTTAAACTAGCACCAAAGTCTGCTCGGTTTGTAGCTGCTAAAGTGGCAGCTGATGGCATAATCTTTGGCCCTTTAGATTTGCTAGTGTTTTTCAGTTACATGGGATTTTCAACTGGCAAGAGTGCTGCTCAAGTGAAAGAAGATGTGAAAAGGGACTTCCTTCCATCATTGATACTGGAAGGTGGTATTTGGCCTATCGTTCAGGTGGCGAACTTCAGATATGTACCAGTGCAGTACCAACTTCTCTATGTCAATTTGTTTTGCTTGATAGACAGTGCCTTCTTGTCATGGGTGGATCAACAAAAAGATGCTCCATGGAAACAGTGGTTCAAATCAATTGAACTTCTCAAGGGGAGAGGAGGTCATGGCGGATTATGATGATGGTCTTCTTCTCCTCTTCTTTTTCTTTCTTTAGTGTTGTTCAATACCAACTCATAGCTGTAAAACATGGGTAGAGGTTTTAAAGTTCGGTTTTATGATTTTGATTAACTGCATACATTGTATAACTTGCGTCACTGTAATCCATATACAAGTTCAATGCAATAATCAAAGACTTGACAAGATAAACTATTGATGCAGATCTCTGCTAATCTTCTTGACAGTGTATTCCTTATAGCAGATAATTTGTTTATGATCAACTGAAGCTACAAAATTTGCCTTGGCCATTGTAATTAATCACTAATTATTCTGTTTATGATTATAGTGATAATAATATATATGAGATGATGAGCTTGGGGCAAATCATCTACAAATATGAACTGTGTCCTCCCCCTAATGGCACTCTTGGCTTGAACGCACAGGAAACCATCAAAACAAGGGCAACACCTGTATCCAATGCTCTGAAAAGAAAAACACAAAAAATTAACGATCAGTCAAGAATTACAAGATTGTTTCAAACTTATCCTGAACGATTAACAATATAGCATGTAAGAACAATGGCAGATAAACTTTGAAAACTGAAGAACAGCAAGCAAGCAAGCAGGACAAACATACTGGAATACTCTTACTAAGACAGTTATTTGCAACTGCAAATCGTTCCATCTTTCAGATTTTTCCAGTTTAGCTAGATAGTGCCAGTCAGACTCTGTCATAGGGGCGTATCTCAGTTGTTGTTTGATGATCGACTACCAAAGAGTAGCAATGACTTAACTGTCTGTCCTGTTCAGGCAGTTTGCTCCAAGTGATCAAGAATCTGTTCTTGAAGAAGTAGCACGCTTGCCCCGGCTGAAACAACACACTTGCAGATGCTGTGCTGGAATTCTTTGTGCTTTCTGGCTCCAAGTTTTTCTTTTTCTCGGAGTCGGGCTTGAAATTCTTCGTTTCATCTCCTTGCAGTATAATTATATCTCTATAAGTTGAATCACAAATGAGACAGAGTCTTTTGGCTTCGGTTAAGACTGATTGACATGTTATATCCAACAACTTTGCATCTAATACATCTGGCTGGTAAAAACTGATCTGCGTATGACTTCCCTTCGGCTATAATTTCGTCTACTCACTGAGGAAAGTACTGCTTCTGTTCTCTACTAAAATCTATGCTCATCACTTCCGGTTTTGTACGTCGAGGACAATCAACGGAACAGCAAACTAAGATTTTTGTTCCCCTAGATCCAGGAGCAGGGCAAAGGTAGCATCCAGAAGCTGTAAAAGAAGTCTGCAGAATTGTTGAAAGCCACGTTCATCAAGAAGGGAAAGAGAGAAAGATTCATCTGAGATGGAAGCTAAAAGATTCACAATTTACATATCCAACAAGAGTCTCAAACACGATGCACATTAATTGCAACACAAGAGTGCAGAGCTCAAATGCACCACGTTAGCATCAATCTACAGCTCAACTTTCATGGTCAAACAAATGTTCATAATACGAGCAGAATCCTACAGCTGGGTAAAAACATATGTAACTGATATTTCTGAAGTCGGAGCAAATACATAAGCAAAATATAATGTGCCACTGGATCATGATATGATATCAACAAATCTTTCTTAAGGAACATGTTAATCTTCTTCTATTAGCTTTTTGAAGCTGGGCCAAACAGGTGTATAGTTGTACGCTTTTAAACATAGGCAAGAAGGAGATTAACTTGAAGACTTTGATAGAGATAGACCAGGAACAGCTTAATTCTAGACAAGATAAACAAGAAATAGTTGCATCAAATTGCAGTCTAGTGAACTTGCCTTACACGGGAAAGTACGAATGTAATCCAATAACAATTTGAAGTGGCACTGGCACCTCTAACAGTTCTGTGTCGTTGAGAGATAAACTGATGCATTCAGATGGAAAAATATTAGCGATTTAGGAAGACCAACCAGGAAATTTAACCTGAAAACATATCTAACAGGTGATAGAAGCGAGAATTACCTGCAGTACCAAGGCAATGGGCTTTGAAAGGCATATATCAGGAACTTCTGATGGATTAAGGAATCATAACCTTGCTGCAAGGAATGAATTGGGGAACCCAGTAAAAAGGAATAACAAGCAACAAATGTCAGTAACATGTTAAGGACATCAGTTTAAACAAGATTCTAGCTATTCAAATGAGTTGAGAAACAAAATCAATTCTTACATCCATAATGGTCACAGCCTGATCTATCAAAATAATAGAGACATGGTCAACATATGCACATGTTTTGCGACAGGAAGATATAAATGCCTGTAGCTCCGACTGGAAAGTATCTGGTAAATCAGACAGCCAAAGCATAATTCCATCCAACAGTATCAATCAAGTACAGAAAGCTACAACAGCTCTAGCCTTTTGTCATAAGAAAAAAAGAAGATGGTCCAATTGTTTGAAGTCGTAAAATCTCGAGTCAATAACATAAACCCCGGCTCACATGATGACAATTTTGCCAATGCAATTCTGATCCTGTTCCGAGCATACAGTGGGCTTTGGTTTGTTGGGTCTTCCACCTATTCCTGATTGCCTGCTTGACATATCTGGTGGGAAATAAGTATTTCAGAAGACAGCTTCTCCACATGCTAAAATAGTGCAAAATAAAATAGTGCTTGAAGAGAACAACTGAGAAGTAAATGCCATGCCTGCAAGTCCAAGCACACCAAAGAATGAGAAGCTCAGCCTGCATCAATGTATAGCGTTTTAGAGAGAGATGTTTGGTGCGAAATCCTTCTTATCTGTACAGCTAATACGGGAAAAAATAACATTCTTCAACACAATGCAATTAAGGACCCCATTAACTGAATCATGATGCAGATGCAGCAAAAGAAGAAACCCCTTCATCCAGTCTACCACAACCATTACCTTTCAACTTCACTATCAGGAAAAAACAACAAAAGGGTATCAATCAAACCTGGTCATCTGCATGATGGGCAATAAGTAACACACCAATCTGATGCTGTATACAAACTCTCTGGAACATCTGATACCTGAAAATCATAAAATTAGCTTCTAGTCGAACAATAAAAACAAATGTAGCTTCAAGACAAGTAAAGTAACCTCATCTCGCGTGCTGCTGCTTGCAGATGACCTTGTTTAGGCCTTCCATCTGACCAATTACACTCCGCAATCTCACATCTGATTCCTACAAAATATGTTAAAGTCAGACATAGAATAAAAAAATAAAAGCGCAGACATGTATCATGGGCTCTCTCATCCCAGAGAAGCCATAATGTACCCATTTTAGAAACACGGAAGGAAACAGTGCGTGCCTCCTCTTTGCTCTCTGCACGTAGCCCATGATCAATGATTAAATATTGCCAAGAGTCCATCAATGTATCCACAACTCTGGCCAGCAGCATTAGGACCATTGATTTTCCAAGCGGCAGTTAGGAAACACAGTGCCATACTGTCAGGGCCACCTGATAGTCCAAAAGCAGCAGCAACACATTACTATCTGAGTAACTTCAACACTTGACCAGTAACTGCAAGTTGCCAGCATAATTGATGAAAGTTTCAAACTTTCTTTCCTATTAGATAATCAATATCCAGAAATCTACCTCTAGATCAACCAAAATACAAAGGCAGTCCCCTTCCTCTCACCAATTTTCATAATCTAAAATAAATTCACTAGAAACCCATATATGTTTCTTAATTCCGTATCCTAATATTGGGACAAAACAATCTCTCACAAAGACACAGGGAAAAATCAATAGAATGGTGTGGTTTGAGTCCAGCCATGGCCATTCTTTTTGCAAAAAAAGCCTCCTTATAATAGTCCATGTCCACGGAGACAAGGTCCTCAGCCAATGAACATCTGCAGCTAAAACAATCGAGTCGAAGATGAGCTTGATGCTGCTGCTGCTGCTACTTGGGCATCATTGAACTTTAACCTAAGATTATGTCGTGGCTTTAGCAATGGAATTGAAAGCCTAGCAATAAAGGATTGCATTAGGTGACTAAGCGGCCTAGACCACCTACCTCAAACTCCACCAAATGGCAGAGAAGAAAGTCGGGACCGTATATTAACTGGTTTCAGCCATAAACAAAACAATTGCACTAACTTTGCCTGTTCAATGGAGGGATAATTGAGCTCCGGTCCTTGGGTAGTTAATTTTTTGGCCTAGCAGAACCATCAGTGCCCAAATAACCTGCTGGCGCCCGGAACCAGGATTCAATGATGGTACTGAGCTGAAATTAAAATAAATTTTTCATAAAAAATAATTTGAAATAATTTTAGTAGCAGTATAATGGGTAGGGTTGTTGACGAGCCAAGCCGCTCATGAGCGACTCGGAGCTCGGCTCGGAAAAATGACTAAAAAGCTCGCTCGAAACTCGGCTCGTTTGTAAATGAGCTGGCTCGCGAGCCGGCTCGAAAGTAAATGAGCCGAGCCCGAGCCTACCCTAGCTCAGCTCGGTAGGCTTGTGAGCTGGCTCGGCCCGTCGACTTGTTGAGCCTGGCTCGCGAGCTATCTCGTTTATGGCTCCTCAACAATACCACATTAGTGGTTTAGGTAAAGGTATATCACATTGATAGTTTAAGGGAAGGAAGGAATCGATTAAGACTTATAAATAACAAGGCCTTGACACTTAAAATGAATAGTCTCACATAATGTAGAGACTTGGATGGTCCATGGTCCATCTAGTCTTAATGAGTTTGTATTTGGTTGAACTCATTTTAAGTAAATTATTATGGGCTTTGAGCCTAACTTGAGCTTGTTAAGGGTTTTTAAAGAGTCGGCTTGAGTTGGTTAAGAATTTATATCGAGCTAAACTCGAATCGAGCTTGGGTTAAGCTTGATCTTAGATTTTTTAGGTCTTGCTGAACTCGAGGTAGAATTTATGGCTCGATTCGTGCTCAAGCCGAGTTCGACAAGCTTATCGAGTTTGGGCTGAGCTCGAGCTCGAGCTTGAATCGAGCCCGAGTCGAGCTCGAGCCGAGCTTAGGCTCGTTAAACGCTCATTTCGAGCCGAGCCTGAGCCAAGTCCGAGCTCGAGCTCTAAATTTTTCTAACGAGCCGAGCTCGAGCTCAAATCTTCGAGCTCGAATCGAGCACGAGCCGAGCTTGAGCCAGCTATAAACCTTATCGAGCCGAGCCCGAGCCTGAGCAAAGCTCGCTCGGCTCGGCTCATATACATCCCTAATAATGGGAGTGGATCAGCATCCAAGAAATAGGAGGGTTTGGAATGTTCCAAACCCTCATCCAACCATTAGATCTAGTTTGACTTTTTAACCAATCTAATGGTCCAGATTTGTCATGGGTATTTAGGACATTACACAATTAATTTAATTATTATATTTAATTCAAATATTTTATTATTATTTTTATGTGCTTATGTTCACAGTTTCAACACTTAGTCGCCTTCGGCGGCCACCATCGTCGGTGACTTTTCCGACAACTTTTCCGTACTTTCGATGAATTTTTAGGTGACTTTTCCGACGAGAACAAGTTAACTAGTTAACCTGATTTTTACTATTAACTTATGATGTGCGGGATTTAACTCACAACAATCAAGGTCGTATTCCACGAGGGCTCTCTCAAAAGCTAATACTCACACGGTTCATGGACGGTCTATTCTTTTGAAATTGGTTTTAGTTTGAAAAGGAAATGAAAACATAAAGGAAACTGAACAAGAAAGCAAAACAAAATGGTGCAAAACAAAGATAAAGGAGGTTAACTTGGAAACATAACTTGATCATGCTCAAGAGGAGTAAATGCACAAACAAGCCAAACATGACCGAGGATGCAATCGAATGACCACGCAAATCCCTTCTATAGACTCAATGCACTCTCGTCGCACCAAGTCCCTATCCTAGAACCACTCAACCTAGGCTCTCGCTCTCAAGCTAAGTGACTAAGGATGCATTAAAGGTGTTTGATGAAATGCCAAGCTACAAAACCCTCTCCTATGACTCTATGACCACTAGGCTAGACACCACACTCTCATGTCAATGTCCTAACACTAAGAGAATCATCCAAAGACTAATCAAAGTTCAATTGAATGAAATACCTAATGCACACCAAGTGTTAGATAAAACGCACAAGTGAGAAATCATGCAACTATGGTTGAATTGAGATGATCTAATCTCTTAGAACATGCTCTCTTCAATCCCTAGACCTACAAACCATGTAATCTAAGCACTCTCATGCATTACATCACAAATGATAGACCAAATCAAGCCATAACACAATTTGGAATTAACAACAAGTCTAGAGACCATCTTCTTACAATCCAAGATCAATCATGGCATATTTGTACAATCAACCTCTATCCTAGCACAACTAATCTATCAATCCAAGGAAACCTAAGAAATCAGCCACACATGGCCAAGGAAATGAAGGAAAGAGAAAGAAAGATAATCACCAAGAACACCATGACAATCCTCCTCTTGCAAGCTCCTCTTGCAAGCTCCTCTTCCAAGGTTGTGGACTTCAATCCAAGCTCCTCTACTTTGATTTGCACCTTGCTCTAGGGTTGTGGATTGGAGATGAGAGGAAAAGTAATTGGAAAGATGAGAGAAAGGGTTTTTGTTCGAAGGTGTGAATTGTGAATAATGAATTGTTGTCCAAAATTTCCACCCCTCTCTCTTTAAATAGCACCGCTGGAAATAGCCTGGATTTTCGGCGAAAATTCTACAAGATTTTCGCCGAAAATGTCTTTGAAAAACACCGAGCGGTTTGGCTTTTCTTCACAGATTTTTGGCGAAAACTCTGGAAGTTTTTCGCCGAAAATTTCTTCATAAATCGAACGTCCGCCTCCTGTTTGCAAGTGACCGAGAGTTCTCGGCGAGAACTTAGAGTTCTTGCCGAAAACTTAAGTATGAATGCTGGAACTTTTCTCAATCTTGCATCGGCCATAACTCCTCCGTCCTAGCTCCGATTGACCTCCCGTTTGATCCTACGTGCTCCTTGTCACCAGTACTACGATGCCAAGACCTAAACATACCAAGAAAACAACTACAATAGACACAGAATTGCCCTCAAAGTGGCACTTGGACAACAAAAGAGCACTTTGCATAAAACTTCCATAAAAGCAAATAAATCATGGCAAAATGAGATCAAACATGGGAGATCCCTAGGCTAATCAAGGACTAAAAGTGCACCAAATATAGTCACATCAAATTCCCCTACGACTAAGCTTTGTTTGTCCTCAAGCAAATGAACTAGAAAACATCCAAGCTCACAAATGACAAGATCGACCCCATTGAGATTCAAGCAATAACAATTCGGCTTAAACTGTTCCACGAACAAACTTAACCTACACATGCAAGAACATCAACCAAACAAGTCTAGACCTCACTATTTTCTGCACACTTCAAGTAGTGGTTAACTGGGATACAGAAAAACCGACCACGACAACACCAACTCTAATCAAAAGGACTTGAACTCGGGAGATGGAACGGATAAGGCGGTGGCAAGAGAATTTTTGAGAGTGATGAGTGAGCAAGATGTGGCTATCGACTCGACTTCATCCGCTTCTAGATCCGCACTTTACAAACTCGAGCGTAGCATCAAGGGCTACATTTGAGAACTCTTTTCCTTTTCTTTTCTTTTTTATTTTTTTTCCTTCTCTTTTTTCTTACTGCATACTAGTGCTCGATCCAACACTTCACTTAGGTGTTGAACCTGCCTAGCTCACAGCTTTTGCCTTTGCTAGTGCTCAACCCGACACTTCACTTAGGTGCCGAGCTTGCCTAGCTTAGCTTTTCTTTTCATTCCTTTTGAACATTTTCTTTTGACATTGGCCACTTGATCCTTATCCCCTTACAACTTCCACGCAAGATTTCGAATTGGATTCCGTCTAATCTCAAGCCACAATCACGAGGGATCAAAAAGGTGATGAAAAACATGGAAAAGGGGGGGATTCTGATTGCCTTCATCATCTTAGACCGGTGTTATCGAGTGGTACAAAAACACGTATCAAACCAATCAACCAACATACAAGAGTGATAAAATCTCTATTCTGGCCTAGACTCATTTGACATCAGTGCTAACATGCTGGTTATAGGTTCTAAGTGGAACAGTCTAAACGTCATTATAAAAGCTTGAAGTCAATTAAACACCAAAAGTCAAGAACCGAATGATTCCACAATAGAGGAAATTGACATTCAATTAAGATCATGCAACTCATCAAAGCATAGCCTTAGACTTCTACCGAGAAATAATCACACCAAACCTCAAGCTCCCCTACGACTAACAGGAGCATTGTCCTCAATGATCAAGAGAGAGAGGGTAAGGTGGAACGAGGTTACCGCGTTGGTAGAGAGGAGCATATGACGTAATAGTGGTGAAAGAGATCCATGATGATCCTTGGTGAAGAGTGATCCCAAATTCTTGTTAACCTTATTCAAAAACTAAAACAACACAAAAACCTCAAAGAACAATTAAAAACGAAAAATTAAAGATAACATGGGGTGCCTCCCAAGAAGCGCTTGGTTACCGTCTTAAGCTCGACGATACCTGTGTTATGGTGTCCAACTTAGTACCTCATTGATGTCAAGTAGCTTCTTCCATGATGAAGATTGAGCTCCAAGTAGCGATAGAAGCAAATGGTAGAATGACCAATGAGCTAAGCTTGAGTTCCAATTGTTACCTTGCCAAGGCCTTCTACCATTGAGTGTAGGAGTTTGAGGAAGAATGTATGGAAGGGGGTGCCATCGAGCTCCGTTGCCTCCATGTTGGTGATACCACTCAAGGAGTCTTCCGGTTCAAGTAGAGGTGGCTCCACTTCCATTACCACCTTAGGAGGGGTAGAGATGCATGTCTCCTTGGGTTCTTGGCACAAATACTTCATGATCAAGCAAGAAGATTGAAGAGTACTCACAATCCTTGGTGGGACCACAATAGAGTGGTGTTGTTCACTTTTGTGCTCTACTCTCGGTGTCACCTCTTCTTGAAAGCATCTCCAAATCATCTATCACCTCCTCTAAAGGGTCATCATCCTCAAGTCTCCTTGATTCTTCTATCCTCACATCATCGTTACTTGGCGTTTCCATGGGAAAAACATGCTCTTCAATCTCCTCCACTACCAAATCTTCTTCCGTGTCAGGCTCTTCCGGTTCACAAGTGTCATCTTCATCATCATAAACATGCTCCACATGATTGGGATGTCGTTCATTCTCAAGAATCTTCGTAACGAGCTCTATGCTTTGGGATAAGCGATTAACTCGGTTTGCATTATCCTCAGCAATTTGCAAGATCTCTAGCATGAAAGGAGGTGGAAGAGGTTTCTCATGGCTCATGAATTCCTCTTGGGGAGACTCACTTTCTTCTTCTTCCATGACTAGCACTTCTGGTTCAAAGGTGTCGGAGATGAGCTTCACACTTTGAGTTAAACGATCCAACCGAGCCGCGTTATCTTCAGCAATTTGCAACATCTCCTCAATTGTGGGGGAAGACAGAGAGTGTTGTTCATCCTCTAGAGTTTCCTTGATGAGCGTTACGCCTTGAGCTAAGCGATTAAGTTGGTTCGCATTGTCTTCCACAATCTTCAAAGCTTCCTCAAGCGTGGGAAAAGATGGAGGAGGTTCTTCATAACTTACGAACTCCTCTCGATGACGCTCGCTTTCTCTAACCATCTTAAAGAGCTCCTCTAGCATGGAAGGCGGTGGAGAATGTTGTTCATGACCTGTGAAATCCTCTTGATAATACTCCGACAAGACTTGATGGTAGGGTGGAGAAGGATAAGGACATTGCTCATTCCACATGGGTGTTGAAGCTTGTTGTTCTTAACCCCACCATTGGCTATCTCCCTCATAAGTTCCTTGGTAGTAGTTGAAAGGAGTAGGATGACCATAGTATGGGTTAGGAGATGGATTCCACCCTTGATAGGTGCCATAACCATTACCTCCATTCCACGAGTTCATCGTACTTGCAACCTTGCTCCCATGAATTAGATAGGTGGAGAAGGGGCCTACAAACACGCACAACAAACACAACCAAGTAGTACAACAATGTGGGATAACAACACCACAAAAAGAAATAACAAAGAAGCAAAACTAAAATGGAAGGAAGTGAATAGAACGGTCCACTACTAAATGCTTTCAAAGGTCGTATTCCACGAGGGCTCTCTCAAAAGCTAATACTCACACGGTTCATGGACGGTCTATTCTTTTGAAATTGGTTTTAGTTTGAAAAGGAAATGAAAACATAAAGGAAAATAAACAAGAAAGCAAAACAAAATGGTGCAAAACAAAGATAAAGGAGGTTAACTTGGAAATATAGCTTCATCATGCTCAAGAGGAGTAAATGCACAAACAAGCCAAACATAATCGAGGATGCAATCGAATGACCACGCAAATCCCTTCTATAGACTCAATGCACTCTCGTCGCACCAAGTCCCTATCCTAGAACCACTCAACCTAGGCTCTCGCTCTCAAGCTAAGTGACTAAGGATGCATTAAAGGTGTTTGATGAAATGCCAAGCTACAAAACCCTCTCCTATGACTCTATGACCACTAGGCTAGACACCACACTCTCATGTCAATGTCCTAACACTAAGAGAATCATCCAAAGACTAATCAAAGTTCAATTGAATGAAAAACCTAATGCACACCAAGTGTTCGATAAAATGCACAAGTGAGAAATCATGCAACTATGGTTGAATTGAGATGATCTAATCTCTTAGAACATGCTCTCTTAAATCCCTAGACCTACAAACCATGTAATCTAAGCACTCTCATGCATTACATCACAAATGATAGACCAAATCAAGCCATAAACACAATTTGGAATTAACAACAAGTCTAGAGACCATCTTCTTACAATCCAAGATCAATCATGGCATATTTGTACAATCAACCTCTATCCTAGCACAACTAATCTATCAATCCAAGGAAACCTATGAAATCAGCCACACATGGCCAAGGAAATGAAGGAAAGAGAAAGAAAGATGATCACCAAGAACTCCATGGCAATCCTCCTCTTGCAAGCTCCTCTTCCAAGGTTGTGGACTTCAATCCAAGCTCCTCTACTTTGATTTGCACCTTGCTCTAGGGTTGTGGATTGGAGATGAGGAGAAAAGTAATTGGAAAGATGAGAGAAAGGGTTTTTGTTCGAAGGTGTGAATTGTGAATAATGAATTGTTGTCCAAAATTTCCACCCCTCTCTCTTTAAATAGCACCGCTGGAAATAGCCTGGATTTTCGGCGAAAATTCTACAAGATTTTGCCAAAAATGTCTTTGAAAAACACCGAGCGGTTTGGCTTTTCTTCACAGATTTTCGGCGAAAACTCTGGAAGTTTTTCGCCGAAAATTTCTTCATAAATCGAACGTCCGCCTCCTGTTTGCAAGTGACAACTTAGAGTTCTTGCCGAAAACTTAAGTATGAATGCTGGAACTTTTCTCAATCTTGCATCGGCCATAACTCCTCCGTCCTAGCTCCGATTGACCTCCCGTTTGATCCTAAGTGCTCCTTGTCACCAGTACTACGATGCCAAGACCTAAACATACCAAGAAAACAACTACAATAGACACAGAATTGCCCTCAAAGTGGCACTTGGACAACAAAAGAGCACTTTGCATAAAACTTCCATAAAAGCAAATAAATCATGGCAAAATGAGATCAAACATGGGAGATCCCTAGGCTAATCAAGGACTAAAAGTGCACCAAATATAGTCACATCAACTTATTAGCATGATTTTTTGAACTTGTTTTTCGGCGACTTTTCCGGCAAGGCTACGAAGACAGACCAAACTCCAGTGACTTTTCCAGCGAGAGGACAAGTTAACTAGTTAACCTGATTTTTACTAATAACTTGTTAACAAGATTTTTTTATTCATAACTAGGTAACTAGTTAATCTAAGTTTTTACAGTTAACTAGTTATCAGCAGATAACTAGTTAACATGTAATCTAATCGAGTTAACTAGTTAACTTATCTGCTTATAAGTAGATAACTAGTTAACTTGTTTAACATCACGATTTATCGAGTTAACTAGTTATCTTCTCGAGTTACTAGTTAACTTATCGAGTTAACTAGTTATCTACTCGAGTTACCTAATTAACTTATCGAGTTAACTAGTTATCTACTCGAGTTAACTAATTAACTTATCAAGTTAACTAGTTAACCAATCGAGTTAACTAGTTATCAATTGAGTTAACTAGTTATCTAATCGAGTTAACTAATTACCAGGCTGTTAACTAGTTAACGAATTACCATGATTAGTTAATTGATTTGTTTGTTAACTAGTTATGTTGTTTTCAATTAGTTAACTAGTTAACATCATGATATAGATAACGAGTTAACTAGTTATCTAATAGAGTACTTAACAAGTTATCAAGTTGTTAACTAGTTAACCAATTAAGTTAACTGTTAACTTATAATCAAATATTCTAACTTTTAATGATCAAGTTAACTAGTAATCTAATAGAGTTAACTGGTTAGTTAACAAGTTATCAAGTTGTTAACTACTTAACTAATTGAGTTAACCATCAACTTATAATCAAATATTCTAATTTATACTAAATAACTCATGAATGCAAACTATCATAAAAATAAAAATAAGCGACCAACATGAAGATATCAGCCACCACTAGGAACCCAACAAAAGCCGGCCAACAGTATTAAAACAAACAGCAAGAACAGTAATCGTCAATCCTGCTGCCCACACCCAACCAAACAGTCGACAACTTTTAATAATTACTAAACAATAATCCAATTTTGTGTAACTATAAATCAATCACTTAACTTAACTAAAGTGAAAATCAATCCTGTAACTTAATTGGATGACAAGTCAGTCACTCTTCTTCCTCACCAATCCACCCTCCATTGTCGACCACCAACATCTCTCCAAAATCAGCCGAGAGTCCAACGATTCTCCTTCTTCCTGAGCGTTGATAGTTGACCGACAATAAGCATCTTCTTGTTTCCACCTCCGATACCATCTTGCTTTGGGCTGACTTCCAAATCTGGATCTCTGATTTGGACGGCAGAGGCGCGGATGTCTGAAGATGTGAGCTCGAGGTTGCGGTGGATGACGAAAGAGTGACGACGGGAGAGGGAGAGGGAGAGAGGAAGGGGAGACGGTGGTCGGCGGCTTCATCGGAAGTCCATGGAAGAGGGAGAGGAAGGGGAGACGGCAGCCGATGGCTTGATCGGAAGTCCACAGGGGAGGGAGAGGAAGAGGCGACGGGAGAGGAAAGGGAGACGGTGGCCGGCGGCTTGATCGGAAGTCGACTGGGGAGGGAGAGGCGATGGGGAAACGAAACTCAGAACAACGACGGCGGCGGTGATAAGGAAGACAGGGACCATGGAATGGAAGGCAGGGGCTGCGGAATTAGGATTTAGGGTTATTTTTTAATTTTTTTTTAAATTGACGAATTTGCCCTCCTGTCAAATAGTTTGGAATGTTCCAAACCTGGAAGGTTTGGATGCCGATCCTCTTCCGCAATATAATACAATTACTATAAATAGTATATATTTGTTACATATATAATTTAATTATAGTTTGCGATGCCATTTTCACCAATTTATTGTGTTCCGATATATTTGTTCTTAAAATTATTAGTATTACTCTTCAGCAAATGAAAATTGAAATGTGTCACCGGCGATTTTTTTATTGATTTGAATGGCTTATCATCAAATATTGTATTCTTACTTGTTCATAAGTCAAAATAAAATGATATCAGGCTTATCAACCATCTACAAATATTGACGAAATATTAGTATTATAGAATGGTATGGTTAATATGACTGAGTATATTAACTATATTAGTTTTCCTTATATAAAACTAGGGTTTTAAAATACATTTGGTTCTTAAGTTTGAAATTGTAACAATGAATTTAGCCGAATTAATATAACACTGAGCCGGATTCGAAAAAATCACAACTATAGACTCGAATGTAACACTCGGGACCGAAAGTGGGGTGAGCCTGGACTCGGCCCGGCTACCCCTTGGCTTCGCCCCTGGCGCAAAAACAACTGATAGTTCCCCTTTTTCCTTTTAACTAAGATAGTCTCCCGTAGGAGAAAAAGAGTCAGCCAAAAGTATAGAAAGCGTTAAGTGCACACTCAACCCAACATGTTTACCGAGCTCTGGCTTGGGGAGCATCATAGTGCATGGCGTGCCACAAAGTGAATCGCCAAATTAGCAACTCTGGAACCACTAGTAGCTTCAACTCTGGACATGAGTTCAGTTATGTGCCAATGTCTGAAACTATCGACCCACCATCTCTCAACAAGTGATCTTCATTGGTCACCCTAGCTAAGACCTCCGTAGATGCTTGCAAAGATTGAGTCTCCCTCCAAGTTGAGGAAGTTCCTCTAGTTGACTAGGGATGTCACTGAGCAGCGTCACCCTTGATATGTGATGTACCGCATTTTCACAACGTGTAGTCAAATAACTACCAAGCTAGAAAGCTAGGGTAGATCGTATTCCACGGGTCTTCTAACAATTGACTACTCAAAGAAGCTGGCAATTTACTCAAGTTTAACACTTTGGGCGTGGTGTGAGTTCCACGACTTCTAATTCTAAGAAATGCACGGAAATTAAAAAAAAATTGAAACTGAAAACAGATCGAAAGATTGTTGGTTAAACAAAGATGACAGACAAGCTTAGACTTTGAATCCCCTTCGTTCACCAGAGCATTGGCAATCAACAGATCAATGGATTTCGATTCTCGTTCAATCAATTCTAAGACACCACCATAACTCCTTACCCTTAGGTTTAAGACTGGCGAACGTTCGCTCTATCCGATCTAGCTACCAAGGTTAACTAGCCGCCCGGGTACGGTCGCCACTCGCAACGACTTAATTAACTGGTGCAATTACTAACGATTTATGAGTTACTCTTGTAGTGGATTAACCCTAACTGGTTCCTACGAAAGGCACACTCCAATGATTAGGTTAGTTGTTCGATTTGATGTTTTAAAGTAAGGTGAGCGTTCACTTCTATCCTTAGCTTAACAAGAATCTAATCCAGGTGATCAATCCAGACAAGAAACATGAACAACGAAGAACAAATCAAACATGAAAGAGAAACTGATTGAACTTTGAATCTAATCACCATCGATCCGTGACCGCTTTAAAGCCCTAGGTCACTTAGGGTTCATCTAGTCTAAGCTCTACGAGATTAGCTACTCAGGTTCATAACAAAAGAATCAAAGGCAAAGACAGAGTTCATCTTGAACAGAGGAAGAACAGAAAAGGATCTGAAAAACCTAATTAAGATGACTCCGGCAGAACTTCGATCTCTGGTAATCTGCAATCCTAGCTCCGAGTCTCCGAGATGAAGGGATGGCGTCACGATCTCTTCCTGGCTCTTCAAACTCTTAACTCTGCTCCAGAATTCGTGAGAATTCTCGAGGTAATTCATATTATTTGGTATTATGAGGTATATCCTTCAATTGGGACGCCGGTTAAGTATTTATACTTAATCCTAATACCGCCGGATTTGCCTGGAATTTTCGCCGAAAAGTTGTTTGAGTTTTCACTGAAAATTCCCTTGTAAATGACTTGAATGCTCGGCTGTTTTCTCCTATGATTTTCGGACCGCTGGGTTCTCGGTGAAAACTTGGAGTTTTCGCCGAAAACTCTCTTTGTTGAACTCAGCCGATTTCTTCTTGAGTTTTCACCGAAAACCTGGGGATTTTCGCCGAAAACTTCAGTGTAAATGGGAGCAGGATTTGGTTCGACTTGATTGACTCCTTGGATGATTCCGGTGCGATTCCTCGAGGTTCCAACTCCTTAGACACGTCCTTGGCTACTTTATTTGACGCCAAAAACCTGTGCTAACATGAAAACACTAGAAAACCATCAAATATACCCGAAACGGGCCAAAGTAATACAAATGGCACGAGTAGAGTAGTTGAGTGAATATTCGCTATTCTACCCTAAAAACCATATCTTAAGCAAGGAAATGTCGCTTAAATGAGACTGATAATCATGTCAAATCGAGTGTCATCAAAATACCCCACACTTAAGCTTTGCTTGTCCTCAAGCAAACTGAATAGAAACGCTCATGTTCACAAATGAAAAGATATATTAAATCGAAGTTCAATTAAATACAATGAATTATTAGACAGATAATTCCTAGAACAAGAAACCTAACATGCATACTGATCAGCCAAACAACCTGTTCTCACTAAAATCTGCACACGAGAAGTAATAGCAACCAATTATGCACAAATTTGATCTGAGCGACCAGACTCCTCACACAGTAAATATTTATTAAACGGGAAACTCTCACTCTCTGTGTTTAAGGACGTGTTTTTGCTCTCAATCATTTTCTGTTACTGAACTCTGTCATAAGTTTGCAATTCGACCACATCTCCACCACTGTGACAACACGAGTAAGTAGTCAAGAAGGACTTCCCTGCTAGGACTGTAACGAATTCTACACTACAAGGGTTTATGATGCGATGGATGATGGGAATGTATGATGATGGCTTTGGTGCGGTGTAGCTTTCGACTAACTTCCCTCGAATCTAGCCTATGGCTTCCTACCGTCTAACCAGACACGGGTGGAATAGTGAACGCTCGTCCTATGATACCCTCAAGCAACCTAGCACTTTATTTTCTTTACACACAATTTTCTTTTTCTTTTTAACTTTTCTTTTGACTTCGTTCTTCCATATGTAGGGTGAAGAACGTTTTATTAAACTAAGAACTTTGAAACTTTTCTCTTTTTCTGCTTTTTTCGAAATTTTTCTTATTTTTTTCTTCTTTTCTTTATTTTTTCTTTGTGCCGATTCTTTCTTTTAGTTGCTAGAGGGGTTTACACGTTTGGACATAATAGCTAAGACCACCTGTTTAATGGCTATAGGCAAGTTACCACAAACCGACTTCCGGTAGGTCAATCTAGAACTACAACCACAGGGGATCAACGAGGAATGAAAGAATGGGAAATGGCTGTAATGTATATCGAACTGAAAGAACAGGCCAAGCTCAAGGGTTTACACCTAATGGATTTATCGTTAGGTAGGCTATCTGGCTTAGTAGCTGAATCTAGGTGCCCCTATCATTCTAGAACTCGTGTCATCGTGTGTTCTCGAGTAGGTCTCATGCAAATTCTAACTCATTCAAGCAAACAGAAAACCACTCAAAAAGAATTGAAATTGCAAGTTATGTGCAATGGATCAAAAGCTCACATTTGGTTTGCTAGTCGGATTCGGTCATTTTCATGCAATCAAGGCTACAAACTACAAGTGTGATTTTAAAAATCTGTTCTAACCAGGCAATTTAGCATCAAAATATACACGTTGGTTCTCAGGTTCTAGGTTAAGCAGTCTAAGCATCATTATGAAAGATTGAACAGCAACTTAACATCAAAAATCAAGAACTGAGCCATTCTAATGCTAGAGAGACTGGAAAGGAATCACGAGGCACACAAAAACACAATCAAGGGCAATCAAGTCCATGCAATGTTCTCTAGCATCCTACCCCACACTTAAATCGTACTGTGTCCTCACAGGACTAAAACTAGAGTGAAGAGTGAAGTAGAAGAACCTGGACCGAGATGGTTGGTGTAGGGGATGAGCTTGGATCCTCGGAGTAGAGGCAATCTACCAAAGCGAAGCAAAGGGAATCTACCGATTGCCTGCAAAACAAAAACAAATGAAACATAAAAAGGAAACCGGGACAAGTGTCCCGGATCCACACAGAAAAAAGTTGGATCGAAATCCGAAAAGAAGAAATAAAAATAAAGGACCAGAAAAGGAATACAACCCGATCAGTGCTGGTCAGGTGCATCAGGAGGGGGAATGTGGAGGGCGTCGCCAACCTGCCTCTGCCACGCCTCATATCTTTCATCATTGCGGAGCATATGATGCTGCATAATAGTCCATCTGGCGTCCTGGGTGGCGTTATCAGTGATCCGCCACTCCTGGAGTCGCTCGTACAGCTCTCCGACGTCAGCTGGATGCGGTCGGTGCTGAGGATGAGGTGCCTGGTATGGATCTGGAATGGGCACCTGGGGCTGGTATGCATACCCTGCCTGATGATGTGGCGAGGGTATATAATCATCAAACTCCAGCTCCGGCTGAGGCTGTGGCTCCTCAGAATCATCTTCTTCATTCTTCTTTGTGCTGGAGGGGAGGACCTACCGCTACCTGGGGACCAAGGTCCAACTCGAGGGCGTACTCGACCGCCAAATCACCTCTGACGGTGTATATTCTGCGTCGTGGGACGTCCGGGCCATATTTGTGGCTGATACCGAGGGAGATGATGAGTTGGCCGACGAAGTTGCTTCCCAGGAGTGAGCTAGGCGGCCTCGGCTTCTGATTCTTCTGCCGGAATATGCGGGCAAGGACCCATCCTGGATGAAGAGGATAACCTTCCCAGATGGCGCGAAGAAGAATGAGCTCCTCTGCTGTGTGATGGTGGCGGCTCTTATCTGGAGCAAACAAAAGAGAACGACGCCAAACCATATGTATAAAGCGATAAAGAGGGTGAGAGAGGGACTTAACTGAGTTATGGAGCGTGGTCCGATCGCCTGGCACTCCAGTCATATGGCTCCATAGCGCGTCGTACTCCTCTCCATTGCCGGAGTTGTCCTCCCAGCCGAGGTGATGACCCTCGTAATGCTCCTGGGGGATGCCAAGGTGGGCGCAAACTCATCGTAGGTGAACGACTTGTACACCCCGCCAAGATAGAAGGAGATGACCTTCCTGTGCTGCCTCCTCTTATGCTCATCTAGCTCGAACGTGGCCCAGAACTCCTGGAGAGCGACGTCTGGGAAGTCAGTAGCTATGGTGGTCAGCTCCAGAGTCTAGAAGGTATCAGTGAGTCGAGCACATTCTGGTACCAGTCCTCGTTGTACTCGAGGAGGGAATCCAAGGAAAGTGGGTGCACGTCGGCTCCAGGTACATGCTCGAGCCTCTGGTAGCGCTCAAAGTAGTGCACTGGTAGGCGGGCGACAGTGGAGTGGTACCCGACACAGCCAGGGAATGCAAGTGGAGGGCCGTGGGCAGCGGGTGTGACGGGAGCTGGAGCTAGGAGCTGGAGGCGGTGTCAAGTCGCGCCTTAGTCCTGTGCTCATGAGTGAAATTCCTATAGCCAGAAACGAAACCATATTAATTAACTAATAACCCACCCCACACTTAGTAGAAAAACTCAATTTCACAAAGGAATGAGGAGAACCGAATGGGGGTAAGAAAATTAAGTAACCGGTAATCACAATAAATCACAAAGCATGCAAATGTCTAGCCGGAATGTTCATATCATAATTAGAGATCAGAAGTCAAACCGACATTCAAAAAGTCAACATCATAGCACATTAAACCCTAATCATGCCAATACTAGCTCAAAGCGGGAAATGACAGCATAATTATAAACTTAGATGGCAAGCACAGTAATACGAATGTGAATGAACAC
This sequence comes from Linum lewisii, assembly GCA_034768395.1. Lineage (NCBI taxonomy): Eukaryota > Viridiplantae > Streptophyta > Magnoliopsida > Malpighiales > Linaceae > Linum > Linum lewisii. Next base: position 25,150,571 of record CM068304.1, read on the forward strand.
ACATGGAAGCCAAACGAGCATAAACAATTCATGGTCAAACCGACATTTCACAAAAGTCAACACCGCAAAGAATTGATCTTTAAGCATATCAACACATGATCAAATGGTATTATAATTCAGCACAATTCTCCCTAAGCATGCTAGATCAGGCCAAAGCAATTCAGCTAACCTAGTTCCACACGAAACAGTCGGCACGCAAATCGAGGTAGACCAAAAAAGTCAACTGAAGTCAACCCCAACGAAATTCAGCAATCAACATGTCAAAAGATTCGGAATGAAAGTTCTACAACTTACATGGAAGCCATGAGTGCTGAAAATGAACGGAGAGAGAGAAATCGAAGAAAAAAATGGAAAAATTAGGGTTTGGCAGAACGGGAGCTCTAGAGCTCCAATTCGACTGATCTACGGCTCAAAATGATCGGAGAAGGGAGGGGAGAGGTGCGGCAGCAGCGGCGACGGCAGTGGCGGTGATGGCAGCGGCGGCGGGAAACGGGTGGCGGCGGTGAAAGAGTGGCGGTGGCGGCGGTGGCGGAGGTTTTAAAACAGGGGAGGGTTTTTTATTTTGTTTCGAAAATACAAAGTGAGGAGGAGAGAGAGAGTGACCGGGAAAATAAAGGGAAAATTGTTGAATTTTGTCTCAGGTTTTCGGCGAAAATGTGTGCAATTTTTGCCGAAAACTCAAGTTAAAATCGTCTACCTGTTTTCAAAAGAGTTTATCGCCAAAAACTCATAGAGTTTTCACCGAAAAGTTTAGTTAAAATCGACCAGAAAACACAGTGGGATTTACAAGGAAGTTTTTGCCGAAAAATGGGACAGTTTTCGCCGAAAAGTTTGACCTCCAATCCCGGCAAACTTCAGAAAATCACAATTAAATCGACAAAATTGGAACAACCTCAAACAACTTGCGATTGAAACGATGACACACAGAACACACGAAAAATAAGAAATCATGCAAACTGACACTTTTGGCTCCCCCGAACCGACTCTAAAACTCTAAGTTTGACACAAATGAAAAACTGACTCCAGCCGTGGGTTGCCTCGCACGAAGCGCTCTTTTATTAACGTCCTTGAGCTGGACGATACCTGGACGGTATTAGGAGACATCCCAACTCAGGATCTCCTTAACGCTAGCATCAGAGTTCATGAAGTAGAGCTTCGGGACATCTCCGTCAAGCATAAATTTCTTCCCGTTAGCGTGTATAAGCTTGGTACGTCCATCGGGAAGGTGATCAGTGATCTTGAACGGACCAAAAAGTTCTCTCGAGGGATCATCCCCTACAAGGAAGACGGTGGAAGGAATGAGAACGATCGGCTTCGTCTTCTCTTTAAACTCCGGCTTTGTATCACTAGGATTGGTGATCGTTGGTATTTCCTTAGGAGATGCATTTGGCTTCTCCTTCAATACTTGCTCCGGCGCCGGTAGCTCGAAAGATGGTGGCGGAACAACTGGTCTCCAGACCATTTGAGTCTTCTTCTTCTGCTTCTTTCTCCGCGACCTGTCAGGTTCCTTGCTTGGCGGTGAAGAAGAGCCTTTCAGTTCCTTCTTCTTTGGCGGCTTTTGAGCAGAAGATTTTGGTTTCTGCTTGGTAATATGTCCAACACCTGCAACAACAATTGATCTAGGAACACTAGAAGAGACGTTAGTAACGGAGTTGACCGGAGTTAACTCAACAGTTTCAACAGCTAGACAATGAGATTCTTCATTCAAAGGAGTATATTTCATTCCGTCTTTAAGGCGAAAGTTATTGTTTCTTTACCAACCCTCAAAGTCAAGGAACCATTTGGAACGTTAATTTGCATTCCAGTTGTTGCCATGAAGGGTCGTCCTATGAGAATGGTAGAATCATCCTTACTAGTATCTATGATCACATAGTCAGCTAAGAACGTGAAAGGACCACATTTAGTAACAACGTCTTTGATTTCTCCTCTAGGTATTTTCAGTGATATATCAGCAAAGACAAGTTGTATGCTAGTTGGTTAAAGTTCTCCTAGGTTCCATTTTTCAAATAAACTCATAGGCATAACATTGACAGACGCGCCTAGATTAACCAAACTAGAGGAAGCGTGAAAGAACCAGGATCAGAACACTTAGCTGGATATGGCGATGAAGGTTTCTTGATACGAGCGGCAGGATATCCTTCTTTACCTCCCCCCATGCCAGTCTCGATCCTTGCGTTCAGTAGCAATGCTCTTGGAAAAGGAGGCTTCACGTAGTACGGAGCAAGAGGAGGATCATACTCCTTAGGCACATCCGTCGGTCTTACTTCTTCTCTGGAGCTTCATAGGTCCTGCATAAATTAGAAGAAGCAAATTTGTAGATGAGTTTGTCGGTTCTTGAACGGATACCATCTTAGATTGCTCCTTTCTCGGATTTGGCTTGGTTTGGCTTGGAAGTTGGCCAATTGGTCGACCAGATGCTAGCATGCTAGAGATCTGGTTCACAGCCTGCTCAATTCTTTGACCGGATGTAATCTGTTCTTGGTTTAGAAGAGCTTGGGCCTTGAACTGACTGTCGTGATCGTCAAGTCTGGTGATGATCTGACTAAGCTTCTTGTCTAGTTCACTGACGTTATTGTCCTCTGATGTTTGCTGCCCTGTATAGGTATTATTCAGATATTGATTCTGGCGATTGCCAGGAGCAGTTCCAAAGTTACTCAGATTGTGGTGTGGCGGCTGGTAGACACCTGCCGGTGGATGGTTCGGCTTCTGATCCTGTGCTGGACCAGTTGGTCGGCTGTTCTGGTTCTGGCCGTGGTTCTGGTTGGCACCAGCATTGTAGGGAGGCCTATCTTGATAATTCCCATGTTGCCTGAAATTGCGGTAGCCAACATAACCGTTCTGATTGTTGTTTAAGCCTTGTTGAACGAAATTGACTTCTTCGGCAGACTAGACTTCTGTTTTACCAAAATTCTGGCATCGGCCTCCATTATGCGCACAAGCTCCACACTACTCGCAATCGGCAACGTAGACAGCGGCTGCCGGCGGCATGATGGGTGTATAAGACTTCTTCAGATGCTTCTCTACTTCTGCCTTAATGGTCGCTTCGAGATCGAGCTTGCTTCTTGATCCTTCAGATTGTCGCTCCCAGTTCCTTGACTTGGAAGCACAGTTCGTGAAATGAAGAAGAGCAGCTTCAGGTGTAAGTGTAGTGCAATCCCCTTCAGCTAGGGAATTTACCCATTTGGCTGATTCTTCTCGAAGACCTCGAGCAAAGATTTCAGCTAACTCCTTTGCTCGAAACCGTGGTGAGGACAGTTGTAAAGAAGTTCTTGGAATTCATTCCAAGTATCATATAAGCTCACTCCTTCCTTCTGAGAGAATCTGGCGATGCTGTCCTTGAAGGCTGTGGTTCTGGAGGGAGAGAAGTACTCTTCGACGAAGTTTTGAGCGAGAGTATCCCAGTTGGTGTAATAGCCAGGTGGTTTGCCAGTAAGCCACCTCTTAGCAGCGCCTTTCAGAGAGAACGGGAAAGCTCTCAAGCAAAGAGTGTTCTTGTCTAGTGGCCTGCCTTCAAACTGTAGATCCCTAGAGATCATAGTCAATAATGGAATCTTGATCTCATAGTCAGGATCTCCTTGAATGCGCGGCACGACAATGAAAGATCGAACGCTATTCGCGCTCGGCTTGTTGTAGTCAGCTAGACTCTTCTGTGCACCGCCTGGTGGTGGTGGTGGTGGGATGACCGCCTGGTGGTGGTAATGATCAGTCATCTGGGATATGGAGGAGGTGAAAGCGATTCGGTGTATGAAGTGGATGAGGATGACGGTGAAGATGGAGATGAGGAACTCTCCTTCAGTTCCTCGATCTTGATCGGAGTGACGGATGAAGGTGGATTGGTTTCTGCCTCTCTTTGGAATCTGTGATTGTCTTGGCGGAGAAGAACTTCCTGTCTCTCTACACTCTTAGCCTTGTCAGTTTGGGAGCGCGTGAGAGGACAGCATTGCATAAACCTGTGAACAACCTACAAATGACAGAAACAAACAAAACCAGTGTAAAATCGAAGTGAACGGAAAAGGTGAAAGATGGAAAGTAGAAGAATAAGATGCCAGTTCTTCTTTCAAACAATTAAAAGAAGTCCCCGGCAACGGCGCCAAATTGATGGACTGCAGAACAGGGTATCAAATAACTACCAAGCTAGAAAGCTAGGGTAGATCGTATTCCACGGGTCTTCTAACAAATTGACTACTCAAAGAAGCTGGCAATTTACTCAAGTTTAACACTTTCTGCGTGGTGTGAGTTCCACGACTTTTAATTTTAAGAAATGCAACGGAAATTAAAAAAAATTGAAACTGAAAATAGATCGAAAGATTGGTTGGTTAAACAAAGATGACAGACAAGCTTAGACTTTGAATCCCCCTTCGTTCACCAGAGCATTGGCAATCAACAGATCAGCGAATTTCGATTCTCGTTCAATCAATTCTAAGACACCACCATAACTCGTTACCCTTAGGTTTAAGACTGGCGAACGTTCGCTCTATCCGATCTAGCTACCAAGGTTAACTAGCCGCCCGGGTACGATCGCCTCTCGCAACGACTTAATTAACTGGTGCAATTACTAACGATTTATGAGTTACTCTTGTAGTGGATTAACCCTAACTGGTTCCTACGAAAGGCACACTCCAATGATTAGGTTAATTGTTCGATTTGATGTTTTAAAGTAAGGCGAGCGTTCGCTTCTTTCCTTAGCTTAACAAGAATCTAATCTAGGTGATCAATCCATACAAGAAACAGAACAACGAAGAACAAATCAAACATGAAAGAGAAACTGATTGAACTTTGAATCTAATCACCGCCGATCCGTGACCACTTTAAAGCCATGGGTCACTTAGGGTTCATCTAAGTCTAAGCTCTACGAGATTAGCTACTCAGGTTCATAACAAAAGAATCAAACGCAAAGACAGAGTTCATCTTGAACAGAGGAAGAACAGAAAAGGATCTGAAAAACCTAATTTAGATGACTCCGCAGAACTTCGATCTCTGGTAATCTGCAATCCTAGCTCCGAGTCTCCGAGATGAAGGGATGGCGTCACGATCTCTTCCTGGCTCTTCGAACTCTAAACTCTGCTCCAGAACTCGTGAGAATTCTCGATGTAATTCGTCATTATTTGGTAGTAAATGAGGTATATCCTTCAATTGAGCCTCCGTTAAGTTATTTTATACTTAACCCTAATACCGCCGATTGCCTGGAATTTTCGGCCGAAAAGTTGTTTTGAGCTTTCGCCGAAAATTCCCTGTAAATCACTTGAATACTCGTCCTGTTTTTCTCCTGTGGATTTTCCGAACCGCAAGGGTTCTCGGCAAAAACTTGGAGTTTTCGCCGAAAACTCTCTTTGCGTTGAACTCAGCCTATTCTTCTCTTCTTGAGTTTTCCGCCTGAAAACCATGGGGATTTTCGCCAAAAATGTTGTGTAGAATGGGAGGCATGATTTGGTTTCGTCTTGAATTGACTCCCCTTGGATCGATTACCGATTCGATTCCTCAAGGTCCAACACCTTAGACACGTCCTTGCTACGTTATTTGACAGCAAAAACCTGTGCTAACATGAAAACACGAGAAAACCATCAAATAGACCCGAAACGGGCCAAAGTAAACACCAATGCACGAGATAGGAGTGTTGAGTGGCAATATTCGCTATTCTACACCTAAAAACCATGTCTTAAGTAAGGAAATGTCGCTTACATGACGCCTTATGAATCACGTCAAAATCGAGTGTCCATCAACACGTCCTTGGCTACTTTATTTGATGCAAAAAACGTGCTAACATGAAAACACTAGAAACCATCAAATCAGACCCCGAAACGGCCAAAGTAAACACAAATGGCAGAGATAGAAGTAGTTGAGTATATTCGCTATTCTACCCCTAAAAACCATGTCTAAGCAAGAAATGTCGCTTAATGAGGCTGATAATCACGTCAAATCGAGTGTCCATCAAAATACCCCACACTTACGCTTTTGCGTGTCCTCAAACAAACTGAATAGAAACCTCATGTTCACAAATGATAAAATTATTAAATTGAAGTTCAATCAAACAAAATGAATTATAGACAGAATAATTCCCTAGAACAAGAAACCTAACATGCATACTGATCATCCAAACAACTACCTGGTTCACACTAAAAAATGCACACGGACGAGTAATCACAACCAATATGCACAATTTGACCTGACCCGACTAGACTCCTCACACAGGAAATATTTAGTAAACGAGAAACTCTCACTCCTCTGTGTTTAGGGACGTGTTTAATGTTCTCAATCATTTCTGTTACTGAATTCTGTCCATAAGTTTCATTCGAGACCACATCTCCCACCACTGTAACAACACGAGTACTAGTCAAGAGGAGCTTCCCTGCTAATGACTTTAGACGAATTCTTCATACCCTACATGGGTTATGATGAGATGAATGATGGGAATTGTATAATGATGGCTTTGGAGCGGTGTAGTTTTTCAACTAACTTCCCTCGAATCTTCGGGAATACTAAGCCTATGGCTTTGCCTACTGTGTGCGGTGAACGCAGGACAGCGGGTGGGAGATACGTGTGAGGGACGGGGGCGGGGGGGGGGGTGCCGTGGGGGAGGGGGGGGGGGGCGTCTTCGTTATACTTGGGGAGGTTTACGGCGGGGGGGATTGTTCCCGGCGACGGAGAGACATCAATCTTTGGTAGATGCTACATAGGAATATGAAAATCATATATACTGCATTAACAGACCCCCGGGGAGTATTACTTTGTTATCTACTCATTTCTCATCTGACAGTGTCTATTTGACTTAACTTGCTAGTGACGTATTGTTGCAGGTTTAGAGCTTACTCAGAGTAGTCCGGTCACAGTGTGACTTGAGTTGAAAACAAGAGTGAAGAGACAGTAGTGATGACTATTCGAACATATTATCGACGTATGCTGTCTGAAGCGTACCGTCGTGGCAGGGGTGTGTGCGGCGTGGCACGAGTTGTTTTATCAGTCACGCTTCCAAAGTCTATATCTGCGAGTGCACAATTCTAGCGTGTCTCTTGACTTTCTCTTTTCTCTCTCCTTTCAGAGCCCGTATGTCACAGATGTCATATCTTATCGTCTATTAGCTATGATCTAGCAGATATTGACAACGTCCGGGGACCTAGTACTACTCGGCGGTCTAGCACGGGACGTGATCGTCGTGATGAATTGAACTTTCTGTATGTCTTGATAGTCAGGTCTAGCGTTAGATGGATTGTGTTACGCACTCTCCAACACATGAGTTGAGATTTCGTCAGTAGTAATGGAGTAGTGATGTTGCTTACAGTCAGGATCTACGACCTCGTTTATAGGACTCCTGGGCTGGAGTCAGTGACGCAGATGACACTTGGGAACGCAGCTCTGGTCTTGTAATGTTTATTCGGACATCGTCTAGGAGTCAGTTGAGAGCTCACGGCGTCATGGGCCAAGCTCTTTTATGGTTGGGGGTCTCATCATAATTATATATGTTTGCTTTTCAGTCTTGCATGTTAGGTGAGTGTTCTAGGGGGGGGGGGGGGGGAAAAAATTATCTGTTCTTAACGGAGTGATGTTTGTGGGCCTCACGTGTGGGTGGGTGGTTAAACCTAAGGATTAATCGTTAGTAGGCTATCTGGCTAGTAAGCTGAATCTAGGTGGCACCCTATCATTCTAGAACTGCGTGTCCTCGTGTGGTCGTGCGAAAGTAGTCTGCATGCAGAGTCGAGAGCTCAGTTCGAAGGCAAACAAAAGGATCAGGCTTCATGAGAGTGATATTGTAAGGAGTTTAAGTAGAGTTACGATATGTGCATCTATGGTGTATATTCGAAGACATCTCACATTGGGAGTTGTGCTGATCCTCGGGGTGGTTGGGGTCATGTTGGTGTGCTCGTAGATGATGGCGAGAGTGCTCGGCGGAGTAGGCTTATATATGCGGAGCGAGCGAGCATTCGCTGTGTACTTGTTAGCAACAAATCTGAGGCGGTGGCTCATATGGACGCGTTGAGTGAGCCTATGAAGTTGCGAGAACATCGCAATAGTACAGTAGAAATCATGTTGAGTCATCATCAAGTTCTATGCGCGAACAGCATTCTCGTAATGCATCGCTACGTTAGTCAGGACAGCAGTGAAAGGAGGTGGAGAGGGGCGATATACAATCACACACAATAACTAATGTTGGCGTAAACATCCACATACAACGAACCTAGGAGTTCTCCGGCTACTTGTAAGACATTTATGGTCATGTAGAGGAAGCGATGGAAAGGGAGGACAATCTTAGGCGTCGGATGGTCCTTCTCCGACAACTGCACAATCCTAACGGCAAAGCTAATCATTTGAGGTATGGACCGTATACACGCTTAGCATGTGGATTTTCTCACGAGGCTGGAATATTTTAACGGGGAGACTGTGGGGGGGGGGGGTGGGGGGGGGGGGTGGAGTGAGAGGTATAGATGAGAGTAAGGTGTGAAGGACAACTGATCTGTGATGACATCATGATGGAGGGTGATGTTTTACATTGACTCTTCTATTTGAGTATCTCTGAAAGGAGTCTGGAAATGTGTGGGATATGTGGTTGTATTGGTAAGGGGTTAAGAGGGGGATTGGTACAGCTATCACTCTATGTGGTTCAGGTAGTTTTACTTGACTAGTACGTGTGGTATCAGTTTGGCATGTGGCACATACATTTTAGGCGTTTCGATAGAATGGGTTGAGACACACCAGTGGGAGGGTTGTCGTGTCGAGGGTGATGTGGGAGTCTGTTCAGATGGTTACAGTGTGGTTGTACTAAGGATTAGTCTGTGGGTGGGGGACAAGTGTAAATGTTAATATTATATTTCGGGGTATCAAACATAGGCATTACTATAACTAGTTAAACACAATACAACACAATATAGGTATAGTGACTAGCATATGGATATTTTGTAGACACTGGTGAATCTGATCAGCGGACTTCAACAGCTCGTGTGAGGCGGAGGTGGATGTAGTGGATGATTACAAGGTGGTGTAGATGGGGAGAACAGTAGTATGAACGGATGTGGCGAGGTAGACACGACGGACGTGAGGGATTGTGGTTAGACAAGGAGGGAGGGGGTGGAGTGGTGAATGGGGGTGTGTCACAGCGATGTTCAGCTGGTGAGGTTGAACGCAGGTAGACAAGTGATGCATGACGGTGGATTTAAGTTGACGTGATACACTGTTGTGACGCGGTATAGGGGATGATAGGGGGGGGAGGGGGTTGAGGCAGTCGGTGGTGATATAAAACCATCAGGATCTGGTATTGAGTGGAGAAGAGGTGACACACACAGGCGCACTTGGTATCGGGGTGTGAGAGGGGGTGGTGTGATCTGGGTAGATGATGACAGTGTGGGGTGGGGTCTGGACAAGGTTTCACAGTGTACGGTGTGGTGGGAAGGGTGAGTTGGGATGTAGGGGGTAGTGTATGTCTCGGCAGTGGTGGGGTGATTGGTTTATGTGAAGGAGTGTGTAACTGAGCGAGTAACTGGTTTTATGACTGATGCGTGTGAGTGTGAGTGGACTAGTATGACGTGAGTAGAAGACAGACGTAGCGGAGAGGGCACAGGGTATTAACGTCAGCATGGGTATGAGACATCACACAGACAGATATGTGTAGGTTGCCGTGCATGTATTAATGCTGAGTGAGCTTGGAAGTCGGGGTCAATTACGGTGACGGTTGTTGAGTGGGAGGGGGAGAGGAGAGGTAGTACAGTAGGAGGTAACGGCGGATTGGTTCAGCTACTTCTCACTGTGTTGCTGAGAGTCGAGGTCTCGTAGTCGTATCGTGAGGCACTGTCTTGAGAGGCCATACATGGCTCTGAGCTCGATGTACAGCCTAGAAGGAGGAGTGATTAGAGTGGACGGGGCTCGTCGATACTGTCTGGGGTTTGACGTTCTGCGCAGTGCGAATTACATGCGATGATCTGGGTGTATGATCGGAAACATAGAAGAGGGTGATCTAGTTAGGTTGTGGGATATTAGGATATGAGTGGGAGGACTGATGGGAGGGGTTAATTGAATTGTAGGGTATCTCATAGGTGCTCGTCACACTGGGACAAGTCGTGGGCTCGGGCGAACAGTGGATGGAGCAGGTGTTCTGGCGTACTTGAGACAGGATGTATTACGTGGATACTAACTAATCTATTGTAGGGGGTTAGGGGTTGTTCTGTGGATAAACGAATTACACGTATGTTCGATGTTGGAATTGAGGCGTATGTTGTTGTCTAAGTTGTGTTGCGTAGCGTATTAGCGAGAACAAGAGGGTAGGGGGGAGGAGACGGTGCGTGGATGTATTTGTGCTAGGCAGCCGTGTGTGCGTCATGATGCGAGTCTCATATAATCACTGGATGGAGGATGGCCTGCTGTGGTTGTAGGAGTGAGTGCAGTCTGGAGAGTGTCATAGTGGGGTATCGGTGGAGACTGATGAAGGGTGTGGAGGGATGGCACTAGGTTTACAGGGGCGTAAACTGAGACATGGACGAGGTTATACGGCAGACAGTGAGATTGTCAGAGCGAGCGAGGATGAGTGAGGTTTGGAAGAAGGGGGAAGGTTGGTGGATAGGAAGTCTGCGCGCATAAGTATCTATGTGTTATGGGGCGCGGTGGATGTATGGTGTCCTGGTGAGTTATAAGGTAGGAGGTCACTCAGACACACATGTTCAAGAATTTGGTAGGATTTTATTAATCATTATTGAGTTGGATATACGGGTAAATAAAGAATTGGTTTTTGTGGTGTAGTAGGAATGGAAGGGAATAGGAGGGGGATAGGATGTGAGTATGGAGGATAATAGTTAGAAGTTGTGGAGATTTTGATGTGAGGTGTTGTTTAATGGGTTATTTGAGAGAGAAGAAATAAACACTATTGATATGTGTACATATTGAAGGTGAGCAGTGGTTCATTGAGTGATGAAATGAAGTAACGGTGTGTTGAGATATATGGGACAAGATGGTCGGATATATGGGAAGTCGAAGAATAGGGTGATGAGTGAGGGTGTCGGGGTTGGTCACGATGGAAGAAGGTTATGGGTATAGAATATAGAGCATAAGAGGACTGTGTCATTGAGAGAAGTAGGAATATGAGACTGGGTATAAGAGATATTAGCTGTATAGGACGATACGGTAGATATGAATAATGGTATTGACTGGTCTGTGAGGTAGTGATGGGTTGGTTAAATGTAATCAGACTGGTTTGAGAGGGTGGTACGGGGAAGGTGCGGAGGAGGGCGCGGGATCGCTACCGAGATATGACGACGGGATCGAGAGAGGCGGGACACATAGAATACGTCCGTTCTTAGGGGCCTGAAATACACATGTGGGACCGGAATCCTGCAAGCCATTAGGGCTGAAAATGAACTGAGAGAGAGAATTCGGTGAAAAATCAAAAATTAGGGTTGGCAGAACGGGAGCTCTCGAGCTCCGATCAAATAAATCTACGGCTCGAAATGATCGGAAAAGGGAGGGGAGAGGTACGGGCGGCAGCGAGGGGGGAATGGGCGGCGGCGGCGACGGCGAAGGTTTAAAACAGGGGGAGGTTTTTTATTCGGTCAAAAAAATGAGAAGTAAGGGGGGAGAGAGAGAAAAGAGACCGGGAAATAGGGAAAATTTTTGTGATTTTGTCTCAGGTTTTTCAGCAAAAATTTGTGCATTTTTTCGCCGAAAACTCAATTTTTTTTTTAAATCGTCTGCCGGTTTTCAAAAGAGTTTTCGCCGAAACTAAATCGATCAGAAAACACAGTGGGATCTACAAGGAAGTTTTCGCCGAAAAATGGGATAGTTTTCGCCAAAAAGTTTGACCTGTCCGATTGAAAATATTTTCGCAATCCCGACAAACTTCAGAAAATCACAATTAAATCGACAAAAATCGGAACAACCTCAAACAACTTGCGATTGCAAACAATGACACACAGACTACACAAGAAAAAATAAGAAATCATGCAAACTGACACTTTTGGCTTTCCCGAACTGACTCTAAAACACTGAGTTTGACACAAATGAAAAACTGAATCCAGCCGTGGGTTGCCTCCCACGAAGCGCTCTTTTATTAACGCCTTGAGCTGGACGATACCTGGACGGTATTAGGAGACATCCCAACTTAGGATCTCCAACACTAGCATCGGAGTTCATGAAGTAGAGCTTCGGGGCATCTCCGTCAAGCATTAAATTTCTCCCCGTTAGCGTGTACGGCTTGGTACGTCCATCGAGAAGGTGATGCAGTGATCTTGAACAGACCAAAAAGTTCTTTCGAGGGATAATTCTCTACAAGGAAGACGGTGGAAGGAATGAGAATGATCGGCTTCGTCTTCTCTTTAACCTCCGGCTTCATATCACCAGGATCGGTGATCATCGGTATTCTTAGGAGATGCTTTTGGTCTTCTCCTTCAATACTTGCTCCGCGCCGGTAGCTCAGAAGGAATTGGTGTGCAGCTGGCTCGGTAGAAGATGGGTTGAACAACTGGTCTCCAAGACATTCGGGTCTTCTTCTTCTGATTCTTTTCTCCGTGACCTGCCAGGTTTCCTTGCCCGGCGGTGAAGAGGAGGCTTTCAAGTTCCTTCTTCTTTGGCGGCTTTTGAGCAAAGATTTTGGTTTTTTTGCTTGGTAATCTGTTCAGCACCTGCAACAACAGTTGATCTAGGACCACTAGAAGAGAGACGTAGACGGAGGGTGTGACCGGGCAGTCAACTCCACAGTATCTCAACAACTTAGACCTGGGGGAGAGCGTTACATACAAAGGGGGGGATATACCGATCGTTTAAGCGGAACGTATCGTGTCCTTACCACCTCAAGGTCAAGGAACCATTTGAACGTTATTTGCATTTCAGTCGTTTGCCATGAAGGGTCGTCCTAAAAGAATGGTAGAATCATCCTAACTAGTATCTATGATCACATAGTCAGCTAAGAACGTGAAAGGACCACATTAGTAACAACGTCTTTTATCTCTCCTCTAGAGTTTTCAGTGATCTATCAGCAAAGACAATTGTATGCTAGTTGGCTCAAGTTCTCCTAGATTCAATTTTTTCAAATAAACTCATAGCATAACATTGAGAGACGCGCCTAGATCAATCCAAACTACGTTCTATCTCAACATCATTAATAACTAGAGGAAGCGTGGAAGAACCAGGATTAGAACACTTAGTTGGATATGGCGATGAAGGTTTATTGTTACGAGGGGCAGGATATCCTTCTTTACCTCCCCACATGCTAGTCTTGATCCTTGCGTCGGTAGCATGCTCTTGGAAAAGGAGGCTTAACGTAATACGGAGCAAGAGGAGGATCGTACACCTTAGGCGCCTCCTTCGGTGCTTCCTTCTTCTCTGGAGCTTCATCAGTTCTGCATAAATTAGAAGAAGCATTAGTAGATGGAGTTTGTCGGTTCTTGAACGGATACATCTTAGCTGCTCCTTTCTCAGATTTTGCTCGGTTTGGCTTGGAAGTGGCTAAATGGTCGACCAGATGCTAGCATGGTAGAGATCTGGTTCAACAGCTGCTCAATCTTTGATCAGATGCAATCTGTTCTTGGTTGAGAAGAGTTTGGGCCTTGAACTGACTGTCTTGATCTCAAGTCTAGTGATGATCTGACTAAGCTTCTTGTCTAGTTCACTGACGTTGTTGTCCCTCTGATATTTCTGCCCTATGTAGGTATTGTTCAGATATTGATTCTGGCGATTGCCAGGAGCAGTTCCATAGTTTACCCGGATTGCGATGCGGTGGCTGGTAGACACTGCCGGCGGATGGTTCGTCTTCTGATCCTGAGCTAGACCAATTGGTTGGCTGTTCTGGTTCTGGCCGTGGTTCTGGTTGGCACCGGCATTGTAGGGAGGTCTATCTTGATAATTCCCTGTTGTCTGAAATTGCAGGAGCCAACATAACCGTTCTGATTGTTGCTGAAGCCTTGTTGAACGAAATTGACTTCTTCGGCAGACCAGACTTCTGTTTTACCAAAATTATGGCATCGACCTTATTATGCGCACAAGCTCCACACCACTCGCAATTGGCAACGTAGACAGCACTGTCGGCGTCTTGATGGGTGTAGTAGACTTCTTCAGATGCTTCTCTACTTCTGCCTTGATGGTTACTTCGAGATCGAGCTTGCTTCTTGATCCTTCAGATTGTCGCTCCCAGTTCCTTGAATTGGAAGCACAGTTTGCGAAATGAAGAAGAACAGCTTCAGGTATAAGTGTAGTGCAATCCCCTTAGCTATGGAATTGACCCATTTGCCAGATTCTTCTCGAAGACCTCGAGCAAAGATTTCAGCTAACTGCCTCTGCTCGAAACCGTGGTGAGGACAGTTGTAGAGAAGTTCTTGGAATTCATTCCAAGTATCATATAAGCTCGCTCCTTCCTTCTGAGAGAATCGGGCGATGCTGTCCTTGAAAGCTGTTGTCTTGGAAGGACGGAAGTACTCTTTGACGAAGTCTTGAGCAAGAGTCTCCCAGTTGGGTGGTTTGCCAGTAAGCCACCTCTAGTTGCACCTTTCAGAGAGAACGGGAAAGCTCTCAAGCAAAGAGTGTTCTTGTCGAGATTCCCACTCTTGAAAGTGCTGTAGAGATCAAGGAAATCCTCCAGATGCGTGCACGGATTGTCTAGTGGCATGCCCTTCAAACTGTAGATCCCTAGAGATCATAATCAAGAATGGAATCTTGATCTCATAGTCAGGATCTCCTTCAATGCGCGGGCACGGCGATAGAAGATCGAACGCTAGTCGTGCTCAGCTTGTTGTAGTCAGCTAGACTCTTCTGTGCACCGCTGGTGGTGGTGGTGGTGGTAATCGATGATTCATGGTAGGAGATGGAGGCGGTGAAAGTTACTCGGTGTATGAAGCGGATGAAGATGACGGTGAAGACGGAGATGAGGAACTCTCCTTCAGTTCCTCGATCTTGATCGGAGTGACGGATGGAGGTGGATGGTTCTGCCTCTCCTTGGAATCTGTGATTGTCTTGGCGGAGCAGAACTGCCTGGTCTCTCTACACTCTTAGCCTTGTCGGTTTGGGAGCACGTAAGAGGGTGGCGATGCATACACCTGTGAACAACCTACAAATCACAAAGACAAACAAAACCAGTGTAAAATCGAAGTGAATGGAAAGGTGAAAGATGGAAGATAGAAGAATAAGATGCCAGTTCTTCTTTCAAACAATTAAAAGAATTCCCCGGCAACGGCCAATTTGATGTACCCGCATTTTCACGCGCGTGTAGTCAAATAAACTACCAAGCTGGAAGCTAGGGTAGATCGTATTCCACGGGTCTTCTAACACTGACTACTCAAAGAAGCTGACAGTTTATTCAAGTTTAAACAGGTTGTGCGTGGTGTGAGTTCCACGACTTCTAATTCTAAGAAATTGCACGGAAATTAAAAATTAAAACTGAAAAATAGATTGAAAGATTTGTTGGTTAAACAAAGATGACAGCACAAGCTCAGACTTTGAATCCCCTTCGTTCACTAGAGCATTAGCAATCAACAGATCAGCGGATTTTGATTCTCGTTCAATCAATATCTAAGACCACCACCGTAACTCCCTTACCCTTAGGTTTAGACTGGCGAAGGTTCGCTCTATCCGATCTAGCTACCAAGATTAATTAGTCACCCGGGTACGGTCGCTTCTCGCAACGACTTAACTAACTGGTGCAATTACTAACGATTTATGGATACTATTGTCGTTGGGATTAACCCTAACTGGTTCCTACGAAAGGCAAAACTCCAATGATTAGGTTAATTGTTCGATTTGATGTTTTAAAGTAAGATGAGTGTTCGCTTCTATCCTTAGCTTAACAAGAATCTAATCTAGGTTGATCAATCCAGACAAGAAACATGAACAACGAAGAACAAATCAAACATGAAAGAGAAACTAATTGAACTTTGAATCTAATCACCGCCGATCCGTGACTGCTTTAAAGCCCTGGGTCACTTAGGGTTCATCTAGTATAAGCTCTACGAGTTTAGCTACTCATGTTCATAACAAAAGAATCAAAGGCAAAGACAGAGTTCATCTTAACAGAGGAAGAAGAGAAAAGGATCTGAAAAACCTAATTAAGACGACTCTGGCAGAACTTCGATCTCCGGTAATCTTCAATCCTAGCTCTGAGTCTCCGAGGTGAAGGGATGGCGTCACGATCTCTTCCCTGGCTCTTCGAACACTAAATTCTACTCCAGAACTCTTGGAGAATTCTCAAAGTAATTGGTATTAATTGGTATTATGAGATATTTTTTATGTTGGGCCGCCGGTTAAGTATTTATAACTTAACCCTAATACCGCCGGATTTTGCCTGGAATTTTCGTCGAAAACCTCTGAAGTTTTCACAAAAATTCCTTTGTAAATGGCTTCATTGCTCGGATGTATCTCCTGTAATTTTCAGACCGCCGGGTTCTCGGCGAAAACTTGGAGTTTTCGCCGAAAACTTCTCTTTGTTGACCTCAGCCGATTTCTTCTTGAGTTTTCGCCGAAAACCTGGGGGATTTTCGTCGAAAACTTCAGTGTAAATGGGAGCAGGATTTGGTTCGACTTGATTGACTCCTTGGATCGATTCCGGTGCAATTCCTTGAGGTTCCAATGCCTTAGACACGTCCTTGGCTACTTTATTTGATGCAAAAACCTGTGCTAACATAGAAAACACTAGAAAACCATCAAATAGACCGAAACGGGCCAAAGTAACACAAATGGCACGCAGATAGAGTAGTTGAGTGAATATTCGCTATTCTACCCTAAAAAACCATGTCTTAAGCAAGGAAATGTCGCTTAAATGAGGCTGATAATCACGTCAAATCGAGTGTCATCAAATATGTATTGCTGACTAGCAAAAATGATGACATTGCAAGCATGCTCCCTAAAATCAAGAGGTTCCAAAAGGAGAGATTAGTAATACTAGGGTAGAAGATACTTGAAGCTAGTAAGGTCGATTCGGTATGGTCGCGTAAAACCAATCCAATCGCCCGCCAAAGGGGGCTGAAACTGCTCCATCGACATTTATCTTCAAGCGTTCACACACTAGAGGGCTCCATGACAACATGCGAGATGAAAATGATGTCTGGTGGGGGTCTAGAGCAATGAGGGAAAATAGGTCGGTGACATGGATATAGTGGCAGTGGGGGATAAAAGGGAGAATTGAAGTGGTAGAAGACTACTCAGTTGCGTGAATTTCAGACCCTCCACCATGCTAGGACCCAACATGGTCCTTCCTCAGGGGAGTTAACAAAGATCGAATTCCAGAAAATAGTTGGGTGGGCGAGGAGCAGTTGGGAAAATTTTGAGACACTAAGGAATCACTTTAGAGCAATTTCTTTGAGATCTAACTTCATGCTGTGTGGATATAAGTGAATGATGAAGCCAGAGAATTAGGAATTGGCAAAGGAAAATTAGTAAACGGAACTAGCGCCAAATACGTGAGTTTGGTTGTTGGAAAATTGTAGATTCGTCAATAGACGTAACAACTAATGAACTAACAAGCAAATGTTGATGAGTTGTGGATTGTCGATCATCACAATAGAGAATGCTCTTCAGCGATCTATTGTCTGTCGAACCTACACAACTCTGCCACCGCCATAGATCCAAGACGACGTTGTTTTCTCATAGACAACTAAGTCGTCTGTGAAGCAATGAGCGATGGTAGAGGATAATCATTAACCATTTAGACGACTTGCACTTCTTCTACTATGTTCTTGTCCTCTACCTTTTTGCTCATTGGTTTCGTCAATTGCACGCTACGTCGTGATGCCCCAAATTTTCTTGGGTTTTCGGGCTTTTGCCTAGTAAATATTATTTATCGTCCATTTATCATGGAGATTTGTGGTTTGGTACACAAAATTCATCAACAACGACAACACTAGTGATAGTGACCACCTTTCTTTGCTCTCGTCTACAGGCCACACTTCCCTCCACTTCTTCTGTATCAGCCTTCCACTTTTCATGACATCCTCCCCTACCGAACTAGGTCAAATTTAATGTAGATTGCATGATTGCGGATTCTCTCATAGGTTCCGCTAGCATGGTTGTTCGCAACTCAACCAAAAGCTTCCTCTTTGCCTCACAAACATCCTATCCAGTTCGTGTTCCCAGTGGTGGGGCCACGTGATGGGTGCTTCGCTATCCTTATAGGATAGTTCTCTATGTCGTAGGAACCCCTTTTTCAGGTATTCCTGATTCCTTCATTCTTGATTTTCTAGCTTGTTGTTTCTTGGTGTTTGTCATTAGGGGTTTTTTCCAGGTTGATTTTGAGGAGATGTAGAGTTGGTAGCCAAGGCAATCTGTTACAATGAAAGTACCAGAGCGACTGGTGGGGCTATCATCCAAGAAGTATTTCTTCTGCTGGCAGCCAGTCCGTCGTTCAGCAAACTGAGCCGTCCATTTTGTGGCGCACCTGACTCTTAGATATCTCTCAGGAGTGTTGTCGGTAGTCCTCACTCCCTGGGTAGATTGTAGTTGATTTACCGTTTTCTACCCTTGATTCTCATCCTAGAGCTATCTAACTAAAAAAAACTTCATGTTGTGTGGGAGATTCCACAGTTATTTTGGATATTTGTATATGATATTGATGGATTATTAATTTAATTATAAAATAAAATTAATACTTAACAATTTATTATAGGCTTGCTAATTGGTATTTGGAAATCAAGTATCCACCCGAAATATGATCGATCTACGCGCGGATTACCGTTGACCGGGTACTAGCAAATTCAGTACTCGGTTAGAGCAGGTAATGGGTGGGAACATTTTTAAGGTATCGCCCAATACCCAACCTAATGGATACCCGATAAGAAACGATGTTTCATAGCCACAATATATCATCTATGTTTAATGGACCAGACCCAAATTCTCTTTCAATCAATCAATTCTTCACTTCAACTCATCGATCGAGCAGTCCGTCGTTCCCTCTGAAATTCCGAATGCTCTAAAATTGTAACTCCGTCTTGAAAATCTCTTTGCAATCTAGAAGCAAAGAGATTTGAGGTTTACCTAATAGGTAGTTGATGAGCCCCGGACACGACCCGAGCCACCCTTGACCCGGAGCCAGACCAAGGCCTTCAAAGAAAGGCTCAACATATACATAAAGGCATGGAGTAAAGGAGGACATGAGGAGAATGCAGATAGGCTTGCCAAGGGAGGCTACACCCTCCTAGAAGTTAAGGGAACGTCCTAGGAGCCAGAAACAGATCAAGAACAAGAAGTGACGCCACAACGGGCATTGATGCTAAGACCGGGTGCCACCGCCGGCCCCAGGCCGAGGACATCACCTGTTCAAGGCCTCAGACGAATACCGACGAGCCTCAGGCTCAAACTGAAGCCCCAAGACCTCCCCAAGACATGATCTAACAAAGGTCCGAAGTAGAAGACAAAAGGCCTAGGCAGAACTCCCAGAGGCCCGAAGCCATATCAATAACAAGCGTTGGGCCTAGTCCGGAGCGCTACACCAGAGCACTTTGGGCCGAGCCATCATATGGCTCGGGCCGTTTCTGATTTTCTAGCGGCCTTGGAAGCTTTTGAAGCCCAGGAATCTCAGCCACCAATCCTTGGAGGAGTTGGAGAAGTCATCGCGAAGACGCCACCTAATTAGGGGGCTGTTCACCTAATCCGGGTCAGATTCGGAAAAACACACCGGGCGCCGGATTAGGGTTTCTCAAGATTCTACCGGATTAGTTATTTTGGGGTTTTACTTTCCACCCAAGACTCTTCTATTTTGTTTTCCTTTCTAGTTTCGGATAATTAGGAATAATTAGGTCCTTTTAGCGATATAACTAGGACTCTTGTTTATTTTAATAATTTAGGAGTTAGAGTCTAAGGAGCATTCATAGAGCTTGTTCATGAATCCCTCCCTATATATAGAGGCCGCCGACCACCCCTTGTAAACAACTTGAATTAAATAAACCCCCTTTTTCAGAACTTTGTTCTATTCCCTTCAAGCCTTTGCTCGTTGTTGCATTGCTTAAGGTTGGCTTATCATCAAGAGCATCCATCTCTTGACGTGATGCTCTCGACTTGATACTTGTGGTTCCTAGCTCCCTTATAGCTAGAGGGTTAAAGTCCGATTCCATCCCGGTTCCAAAGGTTTCTACTTGTTGCTTTAAAGATGAGCTTGCGGTGGTTAGGGTCGTCTGGCCACGGTTGCGGCGGTTTACATCAGTTGGTATCAGAGCACGGTTCAACACGAGGACCAACTCTATCACAGTCTCCAGATTTTACTTGGATTCATATCCTTTACTTTCTTGTTATTAGAAAATTATTCGAAAAACCCCCATCAATTTTAGTTTCTTGTATTAAGTTTTCATTGTAAGGCAAAGAAAAATTGGTGGCCATCAAAGCCATCAAGATAATATGAAAAGGTGATGAACGTTGTAATGCGTGCGTCAAATACTACCAAGCTAATAGCAAGGCAGATCGTATTCCACGGGTCTCAACTAATCGTCTACTCAAATGAATTGACAAACTATTCAGGTTTTCACAAGTTGTGTGAGGTGTGAGTTCCACAAATTCTAATCTATGAAACAGGAAAATTGAAATGAAAACAGAAAGCAAATTGAAAGGTTGATTGACTTGACAAGACGACAGACAAGCTTAGATTTTGTACCCCCCTAAGATCACTAGAGTAATGGCAATCACAACCAGCGGTTTTCAATTCCAATTCATTCAGTTCTCATACACCACCATAACTCATGATCCTTAGGTTTAAGACTGGCGAACATTCACTCTATCCGATCTAACTACCAAGATTAATTGACCGCCTGATGTGAACCGCTGCAACCGTGGGCAGACGACCCTTGAACACCGCAAGTTGAGATCGTGCAACGAGGTAAAACCGTCGGGAACCGGGGGCGGATGAGGACTTTGACCCGCTAGCTATATAACAGCTAGGAACCAAAAATATCAAGTCGCAGACGCCACGCCAAGAGATGGATGCTCTTGATGATAAGTCGAGCCATCAGTATTGCAACATGCAGATACAATAATGGTTTCAAGAACAAAGTTCTATCAAAGGGGGTTGTTTATTTCATAAAAGTCTGAATACAAAAGGTGGCCGACGGCCTCTATATATAGGTGAGGGAACAAGCTCTCCTCCCTAAACACTACTTCCTAAATAAGAATAAAATAAAGAGTCCTACTCCTAGAAAGAATCCTAAAACCCCTAAATAATCCTACTTCTTTAAAGCAAAATAAAAGACCTAATTAGGTCAAAAACCCTAATCCGGCCGCGGTCGGCTGCTCGGGCCGGTTGGGCTCGTGTGGCGGCCCGGTGGGCTTGACCGGCCGGGCGCCAGGCTTGATTCGGGTGGCAGTCGCGGGCCTGGTGCTCCGGGCTGGTTCAGTGGCAAGGGCCTTGTCCAAAAGGCCCGGTCTTCGTGGCCGGCTTCATGGAATTCCTCTGATCGGCCCGGCTGCCGGTCTAGGGCTCGGTGCTGCTCTTTCCTTGGGCCTTCTCCATTTCCGCTCGGGCCTTCTTCGTTAAGCTTCAGGTAGGCCTCCAAGTAGCTCCTGATGTAGCTCTCCGGGGGTTGGGTCGGTCTAAGTGTCACGCCTCGGGGCCAAGGACTCTAATTCTTCTCATGGCTCGGCTCAGGGTCATTCCTTGGAAGCTCTCCTCTCCAGGCCAAGTATTCTTGGGCTCTTTTCCTCCGATACTCCAGAAATGCTTTTAGAGGGTCACTCGAGGGGCCGACTTCTTCTTCAGGGCTTCTGGAGGTCAGGCTAGGAGCAGATTGAGGTTTCTCTTCCTTGCTAGGGCTTATACCCTTGGCTAGCAGCATGGCCTGGAATAGCATTCCATCTCGTGGAGCGTTTCTACCTGCAAGGGAAGGACTTAGTCGATATTTCAGGGCGTACCTTGGCTTTAGGGCTTGAAGATGGCCTGCCCTATGTTCTATATGCCTCTTGTGAGGTCCTAGGGTCTTATCTCGGCCAGGTGACCCTGGTGGGGTGTAGGAGTACCGATTGGCATTAGGGCAGCATTGTTGGATCATATCACCGCCCGTGCGTTCACTTCTGCAACTGAAAAATTAACTGGTGTAATTACTAGTGATTTGTGAGTTACTCTAGCAGTGGATTAACCCTAACTGGTTCCTACGAAAGGCACACTCCAATGAATAGGTTAATTGTTGATTTGGTGTTTTAAAGTGAGGCCAACGTTCGCTACTATCCTCAACTTAACAAAACTCTAGTCTAGGTGATCAAGCTAGAAAAGAAACACAGGCAATGAAGAACAAATCAAACATGCAAGAGAAACTGTCTGAATCTGAATTTAAATACCGCTAATCTGTGACCGCTTTAAAGCCCCGGGTCACTTAGGGTTCATCTAATCTAAGCTCAACGAGTTTAGCTGATCATATTCAATACAAGAGAAACGAAAACAATCAAGGAATACACCTCAGGTAGGAAGAACAGAGAAGAACTGTAAAACCTAATTTGATGAATCCGAGAAGCTTCAATCTCTTGAATCTTCAACTCCTAGCTCCGAGCACTCCGAGGGGAAAGATGGCGTCACAGATCTCTCTGGGAACTCCGAGGATGCTCTCAACTCTCTCTCAAACTATTGAAGTCTGGAAATTAATTCATGGAGAAAAGTATATTTGAATAAGTGTATCCACCTCCCTTAAATAGGGTTTGTCTGAATCAGCGCTAGAAAAGGCAGGACTTCTCGGGGAGAACCTTGAAAGTTCTCGCTGAGAACTTTAGTTCAAAAGTCTCCTGTGTCTGTGTCTTCAATACTTCTCGGCGAGAACTTTGGGAGTTCTCGCCGAAAACAAACTTCTTTTGAACGTCTCCTATGTCTCTGTGTGCAAAACTCCTCGGTGAGAACTTTGAGAGTTCTCACCGAATACTTCAGTTGTGGCAGGGCAGGATTCGGTTTCTGACTTGTGTGATTTCTAGATCGATTCCGGGCGATTCTTTGAGGTCCTTTCGCTTCCCGTGCATGTCTGTGGCTACATTAATGACGGAAAAAACCTGTGTATTCACAAACACACTAGAAAACACATCAAACTGACCCATAATGGGCCAAAGTAACCAAAACGGTAAGAACTAGAGCAATCGAGTGAAAACACCCTAAACTTTCCTAAAAACCGTGTATCAAGGAGGGAAATGTCGTTTAAATGAGGCTGATAATCACGTCAAATCGAGTGTCATAAAAAAGCTAAGAAAAAAAAGCATGGCCACCCTTGCCAAGTTATTTTCCTTTCGTTGTAAGCTTAGTTTTTAAGAAGAGGGGATAGAAAATTAAAGCTTTCGTTGCCCACGACCGATGCCACCCATCGATCCTTCTAGCTGATCTCTCCATCAAAGAAGTACGTGCTAGCTAAGGGAGGAAGCCCTAAAGTTCAGATCTGAGGTGCCACACGTTCGGTAAGTCGATACTTGGTAGCTTTGAAGAAACTTGCAACTGCTTCAAGCTGAATTTTACTTGTTCTAACTCTTTTTTTTAGTGTCACCATCCAATCTAAACACGAGAGGTAAGATCAAGAAAGAGTGAGGTTCATTCGAGAGACTTGAGAGGTTCTATTTCTTATTTGTTTCTTACTAACCATGGCAGAAAAGAGGTTAGCCAAGCTCGAAGCCACGATTGAAGGCGTCTCCCACGTTCTACGTCAAGTCCAAGCCACACGGACAGACTAGAAAAGGAGGCCAGAATGCTTCCCGTTCGGCGTAGGAACAATACTCGGTCGGCACGGCCGACGTCATGCACTAGCGCCAGCCCTCAGCACCAGCGCCAGCCCTAGGCACCAGCGCCAACACCGCAGCCTGCCCCGGAGTCCATACCGGCCCAGAACTCGGCACGAGCGCCCAGCTCAGCCCCGGCGCCAGCGCCTAGCCAAGCCCCGGAACCAACACTCTGCCCAGCCCCGACACCAGCGCCTGGCCCAACCCCGACGCTAGCATCCGGCTCCAGCCCCGTATTGAGCCAAAGCTCCACGCTCGAACCACCCATCCACCCAGCCCCGACGAGAGTAATCACGCGGTCAATGGCCCGCGCTCTAGCTCAGGCCCCGGAGTCCCCTAGGCCCGAGCTCCGGCCTGCACTTCGGACCAGCCCCAGATCATCACCCGTGCCCGACGTGCTCAACCCCGGTACAAGCTCCCTGCCCAGCCCTGATACCACAGGACCCCTAAAGCACGCCCGCCGTTCTCCGCTGTCTCCCGAAGGGAGTCATGGAAGAAGGATGGGAGCAACGAGATAATCTTTCCACACCAGGTGCGTGGTTAAAAATAAAATATGTAGCATGGTAATTGACGGAGGGAGTTGCACCAACGCGGTAAGCACTGATCTAATGGAAGGCCTTGGCCTCCCCACCCTCAAACATCTGAAACCCTACAAGCTACATTGGCTTAGTAACTATGGAGAACTAAGGGTAACCCTTTCAAGCTCACGTCCCTTTTTGCATAAAGACGTATGCTGATCTCATCCTATTCGATGTAGTACCCATGGAAGCTACCCACATCTTGCTTGGTAGACCTTGGTAGTTCGATAGGTACTCCAAACATGATGGGAGGACCAACCGATACAGCTAGTTCATGGAGACACGAAGTACATACTAAAGCCCCTCTCACCAACAGAAATTCTTCAAGATCAAATCGATAGGAGAGCCATCCCAGAAAACAAAAGAGAGACAAAAGAGAAGCGAGAACAAACGAGTGGGCCTTGAGTGCAAAAACAGAATTACAATATCCTAAAGATCCAAGAGCTCAAAAGAGTAAGGCTGAGAGGAAAGAAAATATGTTAGCCACCCCTAGTGAGATCAAACAAACCCTAGTTGCTAGAAAACCCCTCGTGGTCATCATCTACAAGGAATGCTTGATCTCTAACCCTAATACTTCATTGCCTAGTGTTGTTGTCTCCCTCTAACAGGAATTCACGGATGTCTTCCCCGAAGACATCCCAAGTGGGATGCCCTGTAACAATCCAACCTTTTCTGACAAGATATTGTCCGCTTTGGGCCCAGCCCTCACGGATTTATTTTTGGGTGTTGGTGGGATTCGAACCCATGACCTCCTCCTCTCAAGATCAAACCCCCACCACTACGCCCCAAAACGCGTCATGTCAGTTAAGGTTGAACCATTCCACATAGCCCATGGATCTCCCCCGTGCTTTGTCGATGTGGGATTTTCCTAGGATGTCATATACACCCCCCCCTCAGGGACTCAACGTCCTCGTTGAGGTTTTCCCCACCATCATTCAAGAGGGACGGGGAGAGGCTTTGATACCAATTGTAACATCCCAACCTTTTCTGACAAGATTTTGTCCGCTTTGGGCCTAAGCCCTCACGGATTTGCTCTTGGGTTCCTTCCCAAAAGGCCTCATACTAGTGTGGTTGGTGGACTCTTTTTAAGCAAGGCAAACTTCTCCTAGTTTGCTGATGTGGTACTTGGGTTGTTATCCCAACAATCCCTCCCTCAAACCAAGGACCACCCAACCCGGTGTCCTTTGCTCCAGCGATACACCTTTCTGTGGACATCTTGGCCGCTGTTAACTCCAACGGACCCGCTATCATGACCTCCACCAGCCAGGAAGACATTCGGCACAAGGAACCACCACAGAACCCTTTTGCGAGCAACTTGAGGGTTTCCACATATCCAGCTTCCGCGATCCATCTCCCTTGCCTTCCAACCAGGCTCTGATACCACTTGTAACACCCCAACCTTTTCTGACAAGATATTGTCCGCTTTGGGCCCAGCCCTCACGGATTTATTTTTGGTGTTGGTGGGATTCGAACCCGTGACCTCCTCCTCTCAAGATCAAACCCCCACCACTACGCCCCAAAACGCGTCATGTCAGTTAAGGTTGAATCATTCCACATAGCCCATGGATCTCCCCCGTGCTTTGTCGATGTGGGATTTGCCTAGGATGTCACATACCCCCACTCACGGGAGTTGAACACCAAATAGACTTGGTGCCCGGAGCTGCCTTGCCAAACAAGCCAACCTACCATACCAATCCAGAAGAAACCAAGGAGATCCAAGCTTAAGTAGAGGAGCTGATGGACAAAGGATATGTCAGAGAAAGTATGAGCCCTTGTGTCGTATGAGTCATCCTAGTTCACAAGAAAGAAGGAACATGGAGGATGTGTGTTGACTGTCGAGCCATCAACAACATAACAGTTAAGTATCGACACCCCATCCCTAGATTAGATGATATGCTTGATGAATTGCATGGCTCTACCATCTTCTCTAAAATGATTTTAAGTCAGGCTACCACCAAATCCGAATGAGGTGATGAATGGAAGACGGCCTTTAAAACCAAACTAGGATTGTATGAGTGGATGGTCATGCCTTTTGGTTTAACGAATGCTCCTAGTACTTTCATGAGATTAATGAAACAAATACTTAGAGCCTACATTGGTAAATTTGTCGTGGTATACTTCGATGACATCCTTATCTACTCAAAGAACCTAGATGATCATCTAGGGCATTTAAAAACTATCTTGGAAACCCTAATAAAGAACACCTCTATGCTAACATGGCCAAGTGCACCTTTTGCACAGATCACCTTGTTTTCCTTGGCTTTGTTGTTAGTTCAGCAGGTATTAGGGTGGATGAAGACAAGATAGAAGCTATCAAATCTTGGCCAACTCCCCAAAACATCACCAATGTTAGGAGCTTTCATGGATAAACTAGCTTTGACCGACGATTCGTAAGGGATTTCAGCACCATTGCTGCCCCACTCACACCGTGATTAATAAGGATGTGCCTTTCCAATGGGGTGAACCACAACAAGAGGCCTTTGCAGCCTTAAAGAAGAAACTCACCGAAGCCTCAGTCCTTATGCTACCCGATTTCACTAAACCTTTTGAAATCGAGTGTGATGCTTCAGGAGTAGGCATTGGAGCTATTCTAATGCAAGAAAGGAGGCCCATTTCTTATTTCAGTGAGAAGTTGAGTGGCGCCACCCTCAACTACCCCACCTATGACAAAGAACTCTATGCCTTGGTGAGGGCTCTGAAGATTTGGAAACACTACTTGTGGCCTAAGGAGTTCATCATCCACACGGATCATAAGTACCTCAAATATCTCAAAGCTCAACATAAGCTTAATAAAAGGCATGCAAGATGGGTAGAATTCATAGAATCCTTCCCCTACTCATCAATACAAACAAGGTAAGGAGAATGTAGTGGCTGATGCCCTCTCTCGAAGGTACACCCTAATCTTTGTCCTTACCACTAAATTCATTGGCTTTGAATACATCAAAGACCTTTATGCCACTAACATAGATTTTAAGAGCATCTTTGAGGCTTGCCAACAAGGAGGATTTGGGAAGTTCTACAAGCAGGATGGATACTTGTTTAAAGGACCCAAGCTATGTTTACCTAACCATTCATGCAGGATTGTTCTAACCCTAGAGGCTCATGGAGACATTTTGGAGTGGTCAAGACTTTGGCCATCCTCAAGGAGCATTTCTATTGGCCTAACATGTGCCACGACATAGAGAAACTCATAGCCCAATGCTCCAAGTGCCAAAGAGCTAAGTCCAAACTCAACCCTTATGGCTTATACACTCCTTTACCCATCCCTAAGCACCCTTGGGTGGATTTATCTATGGATTTCATATTAGGATTTCCTAGGACTAGGAGAGGGAAGGATTCCATCTTTGTGGTGGTTGATAGGTTCTCCAAGATGGCTCACTTCATTGCCTGCCACAAGACTGACGATGCCTCACACATTGGTGACTTATTCTTCCAATAAGTGGTTAGGCTACATGGAGTTCCTAAGGCCATAGTTTCAGATAGGGATTCAAAGTTCCTAAGTTACTTTTGGAAAACTTTGTGGGCCAAGCTTGGCACCAAACTCATGTTCTCAACCACTTGCCACCCTCAAACCGATGGCCAAACCGAGCTGGTGAATAGATCGTTGTCCCAGATGCTTAGGGCCATTATCTGAAGAAACATTAAAACTTGGGAAGACTGCTTGCCACACGTGGAATTTGCTTACAATAGGGATGTGCACTCAGCCACCCAATACTCCCCTTTTGAGCTTGTCTACTGATTTAACCCCCTAACTCCTTTAGATTTATCACCTTTTCCTATACATGAGTTCTTAGATGCAGGTGGCGAAGAGAAGGAAGATTATGTCGAGAAGCTCCACGAGAAAGCCAAGGCCAACATCGAGAGAAGGACTGACCAATACACACGAAATGCTAACCGAGGAAGGAAGGAGAAAATCTTTGAAGTAGGAGATCAAGTATGGATTCACTTCTGGAAGGACAGGTTCCCTGAGCAAAGAAAGTACAAGCTACTACCTAAAGGGGATGGACCTTATACCATTCTTCAGAGAGTCCACAACAACACATATGTCCTTGATGTACCAAATTCCTTAATTTTGCGACTTAACACCCTAATATGATGAGATTTATGTAGATCCAGATTCGAGGTCGAATCCTTCTCAAGAAAAGGGAGAGGATGAGCCCCATGTGCCCCAGACACGACCCAAGCCACCCTTGACCCGGAGCCAGACCAAGGCCTTCAAAGAAAGGCTCAACATATACATAAAGGCATGGAGCAAAGGAGGACATGGGAGGATTCAGATAGGCTTGCCAAGGGAGGCTACACCCTCCTAGAAGTTAAGGGAACCTCCCAGGAGCCAGAAACAGGAACAAGAAGTGGAGCCACCACGGGCATTGATGCTAAGACCGGGCGCCATCACCGGCACCAGGCCAAGCACAGCACCTGTTCAAGGCCTCAGACGATTACCGATGGGCCTCAGGCTCAAACTCAGGCCCCTAGACCTCCCCAAGACATACTCTAACAAAGGCCCGAAGCAGAAGACAAAAGGCCTGGGCAGAACTCTCGGAGGCCCGAAGCCATATCAAGTACAAGCGTCGTGCCTAGTCTGAAGCGCTACACCAGAGCACTTTGGGCCGAGCCATCAAATGGCTCGGGCCTTTGCCAATTTTCTAGCGCCTTGGAAGCCTTTGAAGCTCAGGAATCTCAGCCACCAGTCCCTAGAGGAGTTGGAGAAGTCGCCATGAAGACGCCATTTAATTATGGGGCTGTTCACCTAATCCGGGCCGGATTCGGAAAAACACACCGGGCGTCGGATTAGGGTTTCTCCGGATTCTGTCGGATTAGTTATTTTGGCATTTTACTTGCCACCCAAGGCTCTTCTATTTTGTTTTTCTTTCTAGTTTCGGATAATTAGGAATAATTAGGTCCTTTTAGTGATCTAACTAGGACTCTTGTTTATTTTAATAATTTAGGAGTTAGAGTCTAAGGAGGATTCGTAGAGCTTGTTCAAGAATCCCTCCCTATATATAGAGGTCGCCGGCCACCCCTTGTAAACAACTTGAATTAAATAAACCCCCTTTTTTAGAACTTTGTTCTATTCCCTTCAAGCATTTGCTCGTTGTTGCATTGCTTAACATTGGTTTATCATCAAGACCATCCATCTCTTAACGTGACCAATGTAGTCAAAATCCCGATTTTAATCTTAAAATCTTACGATTTTACGATTTCACTAGTCTCTAGCGATCTTGATTCCACGCAAAATCTATGGGTCATAAAATCTAGTAAAATCTTGATCAAAATCTTAGAATCTTATAAAATCAACGATTTTTCTTGTTTTTTACGATTTCACTTTCTAGGGAAAATTGCTAGTTTCTAGTTTCTAGTTTCTACAACTACATATAAGTCTTTTTTTAAAAAAAAAATACATATAAGTCGGAACAAAGACAATTAAATTGGTTTTATTTTGAAATTTTGATTAATTAAGTTAGAAGTTATTACTTAAAAAAATTTAAAATCTAATTATTACTTCATTGAATGACTGCTTAAGAGTCGACATTCTCTTTTTTTTTCTTATCTAGACTTTTAAAACTTGGTAATGGTCTTGTTTTTCGTCTCACCAACTCAAATAACATGAGAATTTGGTTTAATTACTTATTTATTCTTAATATGTTGATGAGTTAAATGTTTCGATAGTAGTTCATAAAATCTTAGGATTTTACGATTAAAAACTACGATTCCGATTTCACCCATGTTTTCGATTTCACGTGAAATCCTGATTTTGACTACATTGGACGTGACGCCCTCGACTTGATACTTGTGGTTCCTAGATCCCTTATAGCTAGAGGGTCAAAGTCCGATTCCATCCCGATTCCGAAGGTTTCTACTTGTTGCTTTGAAGATCAGCTTGCGGCGGTTAGGGTCGTCTGCCCACGGTTGCGGCGGTTCACATCAGTAGCGGGTTTACTTGATACCCATTCTAGGGCGGGGATGGTTAGAATTTTGTACCCATTTAGTCTCGTAGGGTGGTTATGAATTATACATGTTCAATAAACAGGTGGGGAGTGGATATGTGGTATGTGTACTCATTGCCAAGCCTAATGTATGATGACAATAGTTGTCAATTCTATAATTTTTATTAATCGTACAACCTTATAACTTACTTAAATTATAAAATATTGACTTGTATTTTTTTGTTGTTATATTTGTGGCATGTAAAATGAGATAAAGAATATATTATAATATATGATCCTTAATTTTATTATAACTAATTATGATTGCATACCTCACTTTTTTTTTTTTTTTTTTTGCTGCAGCAACACCTGGCGGCTTATTCTCCAAAGCTGGTAAGGAAGGTTCTTTTCTTCTCCATACACAATTGCATACTTCACTTTATTATAAATAATTTTATTTTACCAAATTTATTCATTATGTTCTCTTTCAATGGCAATTCTGGATGGTTTATTCTCCAAAGCTGTTAAGGAAGGCTCTTTTCTTGTCCATCCGTAATGCTACAAGAGAAGGGATTGAGGGTGTTTTAGCAGTCATTGATAATTTCAAAACTAGGGGTGACAGTCCTAATCGAGTAACCGAAGACCCACCCGAAACCGACCCGGTCAACATGGTTTTTTTATTTCGTTTGACCTATTTTTGGGTCGGGCCTGTCTGAAATCCGAGCTATATGTTATTGTGGTCGGGCCAGGTTCGGTAACTTTAATACCCAGCCTGACATTTTACCTGGCCCAAATCCCCCGACTACAAAACATCATACTGAATTAATGATAGACATCGAAAGAAAGAGGAAGTCCCTCTAAGGAACCCTAAATTAGGGAAATTAGTCAGGTGCCGAACCGGTGGGTGCTGAATCCGTGCTGAAACGGCATCCGGGCCGTTGATTGACTATGGCCCACGTATCAACGATCAGGATTTAATTTTAGTGGGTTGCACGCTTTTAAGGAGTAGAATTGGGTTTTCGCACTGAATGAAATTAATGAGCGGGAAAATGGGACGGCGTGTAACTGTAGCTTTTTCAGACATTGGCATTTGTGCAGCCGTCGCGTCGAGTCATTTCAATGGTTACCTTTTCAACTTATATATAAATCTTTTACGGATTATCAAGAGAGAGGTAACGAATTTCGAAATTCATTCTCTGCACGCAGCTTTTACTCTCGTTTTAAGTGACTCTCTCTCTATCTTACCGTTACAGAAGCAAACGCTATCGTAGTAGTTATCCAGATTCGTAACACTTTCAATAGGCAACGGTGATTCTCGTAACACCAGAGAAGTATATTCGTAATATTTAAAATGGAAGAGCAGGGTGAGCGTAATGAAATGCAGCAACAAGTGCCTCCCAGGGTACACAAAGTCGGTGCAGTCCGTCGAGGATGCGCCAATGGTGGAATGCTGGTACCCCCGCCCGGAAAAAATTGTTGGAGACAAGGGGGTTAGGGTTTGTAGAACACCTGAATGTGACAAATTTCAAGTCAGGTCAACTGATATGGCTGATTAATCACTTCGATTTTACAAACCTAATCCTCACTGTGCGGCCTGGTGCTCAGATTACCCTGACAGAGGATCATATTCAAAGGATTTATAACTTACCAAGGGGCTATGCATCTGTTTTCGACCAGTTGAACTACACTACGGAAGAGGTGAAAGTCTGGACCCGGCATCTAGGGATTCAGATAGGCAAGGTGACCTCCAGTCAGTTGGGTGAGCTCGAACATCAGTTGTCGATCAAAACCAACGACGAGAAATGGTTCTCGTTGTTTTATTTGGCGCTGCTGGGTAATATGTTCCACCCAAAATCCAGCCAGAAAGTCCCGCATCAATACTTGGGTGTTATATACGGTCGAAGAGCACATAGGTTCGAAGAGTACAACTGGTGCTCGTTCTTGTTCGAGGTATACCGTCAAGTAGAACGGACGGACAAAGGATACATCGAGGCAGATATGTGTCTCCTGATGGTTAGTTTTAGGAAGTGTTACTTATTTTCAAGGAAAATATAACGTTTTAAGTTATTAAGTATTACGTTTTATTAATGTTTGTTAGTTAATTATTTCTTTGTAAAAACATTGTTCTATCTTGATATGGTGGGACTAGTCGGTGACTCAGTTCCGAGAATCAGACCTACGGTCATTAACTGGACCCAGAGGGCTGTCAATACCCATACTTCAAGGTTGGAAGCGAACGGTGGCCTGAGCACAGGCACTATTATTCAATGGAAGCCCGAGGAAGAGGAAGCTACGGCCATTGGCTCCAGAGTCGTCAATGCCGACATTAGACAGTATTTGACCCAGGACGACAGTCCTGTCAATGTAAATGCACCGGGGAGGCCATTGGTTGGCAAAGGTCAGTTGGTGTTGTCACAGAAAGACAAAACAAAAGAGGTGAGAAGAAGAATAAGAAGCAGGAGGCAGGGTCTAAGTAGCGGCTGAATCCGGAGGATATCTATCCATCAGCCATGCCATTCACCAGACTCGACATCGATCATATGTCCCTGGACAAAGTAAGTAGTTTCTAATGCATGTATTACGAACGCATGTTTTGCTCAGTGTTACGAATTTCTCAGTTAAACATGTATTCGTAATATATGCTGCCACTTTTAGTATTATTTCCTTTACTTTGTAATACTTTCTATTTATTTGTAATACTTTCTCTCCTTTCTCGTTATACTTTCTATACAGGTCGAGGAGAGGAGGGAATGGTTGAATACCTACATCCATTTCCACAGGGGTGCACTTGCCACTCTGTTGGATATGAAGCAGCAATGTGATGATCGCATCGCAGGTGATCCAGAGCGCAGCATATCTGTTGAACGTCGAATAATATCTGAGGATCTCGCTTTGGCAACCTACACAGATGCAGACATCAACCATGCTTTGGCCCGGATGCAGTCTAGTAAGAAGAAGAAGCAGAAGGTACCCGATGCAGCTATTACCAAGGAGAGGCCCGTCAATGTGGCAGAGGAAGATGATGGTCGGGTGTACAAGGTATCTTCACCCCATAAGTCAGGGCAGAAGAGGAAGAGGTTGACCAAAGGTGGTCAGTTGGTTCGTGGGGATCGGGTGAGCAGGCCGTTGCAGAAGTAGAAGTCACCAAGGAATGTGGTGCCAATTAGCCAGGAGAGGCCTGTTAATGTGCCAATTCAGAAGTCACCAAGGCAGGAGGTGCCAAGGAAGAGTGCAAGGAAGAAGTGCCAAGGGAGAGTGCCAAGAGGAGTGCCAAGGAAGGAGGATAATGCCAAGGAAGGAGGTGACACTACAGGAGGTGAAAACTTCATCGAGAAGGAGAAGGTGGTTCAGAAGGACGTTGAAGTCGCCAAGGGGCAGGAAAATTTGATAAACCAGGGCAAAGGTGGAGATAAGGAGGGAGATGCACAAGGTGGAATTTTTTATTTCAACCTTGCAGTAGATATTGGCAAGTCTATGGTTGAAGGAACAGCTGATGAGGAACAGGTGAGTTCTTCTCAGCAACATGATGAACTGCCAATATCTGCTCTCCTAGATGAGAAAATGAAGAAGTCGGCCAAGGTGGTTTCAGGGGTATAGTTGAAAACCAAAATCTCGTATAGGTTTATGCACACTTTCGTTATATGTGTTAACTGATTTAGTTATACTTTTTTACCGCCTTCGTAACCTTATTGGGAGATGTTTCGTATATGTTGTACCATTGTGGGTCCGCTTCACATGGGGGGTCGATACAACTTGTTATGTATTTATTAAGTTTAAATTTAACGCGACAATTTTTTAACCCCCCCTTGATGTATTTTCATTGTTAAATATTTAGAGTTGTAATTTGTAATATTTTTTTTCACAGGTGAACAAGAGCAAGAAGCTTAGGTCAGCATCCAAAAGGACCAAGGCGAAGTCCAAGTATATCAAGTCTCCCTACGAAGCGCAGAAATTCACTAAAATAAGGTTTAAGAACTCAGCTGCTAGTAATGAGGAATCTGAACAAACTCCAGAGGTACATATTCTCGTATTAAGAAATATTCAATTTCGTAATCGATGACTATAACATTCGTTATACTTTCGTGAACGCAGGACCTACAACTGATCAGGTATTCACCGGGACCTATAACGCAGGAAATGGTCTCGCTTGTGGATAAAATCGACGCATACAACACTGATGCATGGGCAGACAATGAGAGGTGCAGGCGCTCACAACGTACATGTGGAGTGAGGATTATGACCAGTGAGTTATCACTTGTCCCTGTCTTTCGTTTATGAGTAATAATGAATTCGTAATACTTTTTTTATTTGTGCGTATTAATTGGAATTGCATGTATATCGTCATTCAGGGAAGAAGTTCTTTTCTATAGCCAACATCAAATTGGAAGGTTGAGCAGGGAAGAGTTCATGACATGCAGACCCGGCTGCATGCTGTCAAATTTTTTTATTGACACGTATGAACAGTGCACAAATATTTTATTCAAACAAACCGGGTTCTGCGATAGGTTCAATTTCGGGATGGAGTGCCTGTAAGTGTTCTGTTATTTAGGTTGTTCAGTTCAATAACTACGTAATATATAACTTGAACTAATACTGGTGTGTTTTTGTTCCATAGTCTATGTGCAGCAATAAGGGATTTACCATCAGTGAAGCCATAGAATACATTCAAGGGAAGGATTGGACCACCGATATGGACTGGGAAAAGGTTGACGTAAGTAATACTAATTATTAAATATCGTTATATTTTTGAAGTTTTTTCGTATAGTATTTTTTAACATTTCGTAACTGTTTTTATGTTATTCGTAAATGTAACTGCATTATTTCGTGACATATATTAATAGTATTAGTTCCCCTCATTTTTCTTGCAGTGGTTCTTCCCGATGTGTCACGAAAAACACTTTGTTGTGTTCTGTGTTAATCTGAAGAACCGGTGTGGTGACTATCTGGATAGTCTAGACCGTGCAGAAGTTCCAGAGATATACATGCAGACATCAAGGAACATCATGGAGTTGGCCAACAATCTAATTCCCATGTTCCGTACATCATTACCACCAGAGCCAATCGATGTCAATAAATGGGTTAACCATCGCAGTATAAGACAGCCAGATAACACTTCTTGTGGCATTTTTGTGTTGAACTTGTTGGAGACATGGGAAGGAGCAGTGACGTCTGAGATCTTAAGTTGGTCAGATCCAGTCAAGATTGAGAGGAGGAGGCAAGAAGTTTGCCTACTTTTGTTAATTTCGCCTTACAGCGTTATTGCTGATCAAGTGCTGAAGAAGGCATATGAGGAAGCTAGGAAGATTAGGGGGGATAGGGATGTGGGAAGGAATCTGAGCGTAATACCCTTCACGGTGATACGTAACATATGAGTTACGAATCAGAGTGAAGAGTAATGCTTACTTTTTTTTTATGAATTAAATGCTTACTTTTGAATTAAGTAGTACATATAACTTAATTTTGTTGTACTAACTTTTGGATTTAGTAGTATATATAACATAATTCGTAATTATTTTGCATTTAATTCGTAACACATAACCACCATGTTCATAGCAGAATATTCTCTTACATAAACCAAAACCCCATCCATTTGCTAACCTGAGTGACCATTAATTCTCCCCTCGAGCCAAGCATTGATCTCTCTTCTAACCGTTGAACTCCATTCTATGGCTATATCTACAAGGTCATATGTTGTTATTGCCTGTAGGAAGAGGAATAATAAATATTAATAATTCATCCCTATATAATTACCAAAAAGAACTTACAATAAAACGCAAAAGTTTTTTACCTGTTGTTCCGGCCGCCTTGTGGACGAGTTTGGGTTCACATTGATCAGATGTTCAGCTTCATCAATCTCGTTCTGAGCCGTCTGCATGCACCACATGAACATGCTGCATCATTCAGCTACTGGTTTCTGGCATCCCAGAAAGAAGCGATACGGAGAAGTCATCATCGACGGTCAGCCTTATAAATGTAACACGGGAGATTGCAGTATGGGATGAAGCTTGGCATTTTTTGTTTTGGGATTTTGGAATAGAGAGAGGAGGATATGGACCCAAAGAGATAGATTTAATATGTGTGTTGTGTTGGGCTCGTTGGGGTTATAAGTTTATTTAATGCTGGTTGTTGGGAATCGTTCAACGTTACCCAACCAGTTTGACCTGCATTAATTACGTGTTGAAGGTATCACAAATAAGATCTCACGTAATTCATTACGTGCACACTCGTAACACTTAGCAACTTAATAATATATACAATATAAGAATATACGTACTACTTAGGAAATGTATTCGTTACACTTGGCCAAGAAACATAAGAAACAACCTCTTATGTCAAGATCTAGTTCAACCTCATGTTTCTAAGTTGGCACTCTAGGAATTCCACCCTTGATTGAAGACTTGAAACTTCATCCAGCAGCTCTAGAGTTCGTAACTCCTGCATAATAGGTCCCGGCGAATACCTGACTAGTTGTTGGTCCTGCATTCGTGAAAGTATAACGAATGGTATAGTCATCGATTACGAAGTTAAATATCATGTCTTACGAGAAAAATACATATGGAGTAATGTATTACGAATATTAGGATTATGTTATTTTTCTCAGGAAAGTGTAACTAAGGAAAGATGAAAGTATACAGAAGTTATATATACCAGTCCACCCGAGCTCTCTCCGATGTTGGATGAGGTTGACATTTCATCTTGTGTATGAGCTATCTTAGCCACGATATTGGCATGAGGTAGATTGTACATCCGCGCGACTTCCTCATTCTGACTCCTGTCCATCTCCATACACCAGACGAACATTTTGCATCTCTGAGTTGGTGGTTTTTGGCAACCTAGAAAGTACATGAATGGAGAAGATATCGTCGGCCGTTCAACAGAATAGATGTAAGCGGGTAGGTTGCATTTACAGTGGGGGATTAGTGGTGGCATGTTTTTTTCAGATCTGGGTGAATAGATGTCTGGTTCTGGAAATTATAAGGGAGAAAGTATTATTTATAGTAAGCTTTTTGGTATATATATAATTTAATGCTTTTTGGGTGGTGGCGGTTGAAAAGTAAATATTACGAAATATTAGTTTTACAGATACGTGTACTAGGATGTAATATTTCATACACATACTAAAGTATTACGATTAATTGTTTTTACATTTTTTGTTAAAGACGGAGGTCAGTCCCACCCATTTCGTGGTTCCGAAAGATTACATCTTTGTCCTTTCGAACTGAGTGCAAGAATGCATTCCGGTCCCTTTGAGATATAGGCCTTTTCTTCGGTTTGAAAGTCTCTGTTCGTTTCTTCATTTTTTTGGGTGCTTGGCAGGGCACTTCCCTTTGATGCTCGTTTAGGTTGATTACAGTGCTCATCCTCTTCTCCTGGTCAATTATGCACTGTATATCTGTAGCAGTCTTGGATGTATCTCCATTAACCTGAATAGAAGTATATGAAGACATGTTAAGTATTACGTATTTATAAAGTACCAAATTCGTAATTGTACATTTATTATATAACCGGAAAGTACCGTAGACTTAAGCTTAGCCATTGCAGTAATTAACTCTGACATTTGGGCAACATCTGGGTGGGAAACCTCTGGGATTGTGTCTGCAATGAGCATCCCATCCTTTGCTATCCACAATACCTATACGAATTATTATATAATGTATTACTAAAAGGAAGATAATATATGACGAAAATTGTGAAAATATAATACGAAAGGAAAGAAAAGTAATACGAATAAGTCAATTAAGTGTGTACCTTTGTAGGACTAATGGTTTAGGTATATGCAGCAGCAAATGATTTCCGTTACTACCCAGTACCTCCCTGAATCGTATTATATGTCTGCACATTAAGCCCTCCATTTCAAACATGTGGCACCCACACACTATGTTTGAACAATCTCTTGTGCATGTCACGAATCTTTCATCAGTTCTCGTCCCATTAACATCATGTTTGAACACGGTGAATGTCATCACACCATCATTTATTTTTTCATCCAACGCCAGCACGCCGTAGGCTAAAGTCTGCTCGTATTCAGACAACCACCTCTTAAACATTCTAGGGGTGTACTCTTCAGCTAGTTGTTTTGTCAGTTCGCTGTGCTCAAACCTGTACAACGGAGAGTCGTAGGAACGTGTTACGTAGGTTGTCCAAATATATAACTTTTTCATGTTATCATGTATAACAAAGAAGTCCAGGAACGTGTTACGTATATGTGACAAATATATAACTTTTCAACTTGTAATGTATTACAAACAAAATAAGATTATTATAGATTAATTGTATGTTAGTATCACCTATTCAACAGTTTGGATGTTTTCATCTTGAAGTCCCGCTTCAATTCCTCCTCTCTTTTGTTCTCCACTAGTCGGCTGAACTGCTGGAAAAATTCTTCCAGGGTTAGGTTTGGAGCCAGGTAGCGCCTCATGTTACTGTTGCACGTCTCACTTAGCTGTGAGCTACGCATGCCACAGGTGAAATGTGATTGCATCCATGCCCTAGACCACTGTGTCCTTTTTTGGTAGATCTGAGTAAGCCATGGGTGTCCTTCTGGTTCACGATCAAGGAAGCATTTTTTTTTCATTAGCCCCCAGTGGACCTCAAACTCAACTTCAGTGTCAACCCCAAACATCAGGTAGCTTAGTTCAGCTACGAATACCTGATATCAAACGTTGCAAAATATAAGTAGAGTGGAATGTATTTAGGGAGCTACGCATGACACGAGTGATTTTGGTACCTTGTCACAGAGTGATCCCAAGTTTCTGGCAGCGTTATTGAGAATATGGAATGTACACAGACCATGGTATGTAACCGGCATTGGATATATGGCCCTAATACCGGCAGCAATCGCCGCTGCTTGGTCTGTGAAGATACTTGTTGGTTTCTTCCCCCCATGCACTTGGCAAACATATGGAACAACCATTTCAAAGTAGCTGATGTCTCGTCAAACAAGAGACCAGCACCGAATATCACCATATCTCTATGGTGGTTGTACCCGACGAATAAAGCTGTTACGTAATATAAAAACAAGCACAACATAATCACAGCATAATGAAACGTAATAAGATAAAAAGTAATACGTAATATAATATAAATGTTACGAAATATGAATGAAAGATATTACGTATATGAAGCTTAGATATAACGTAGTACAATCAAAAATATTACGAATTAAGGAGTATTACCTTAGGGCCTGTAGTCTTTGTTTGTTCTGTACGTGGTATCGAAACTGATTGAGTCCCCAAACACTGAGAATTCTTCATGTTGTCTGCCCAAAAGACACTCAAGATTTCACTGCAATTGTCTTCCTGAAGCTCATAGAATAAATTTTTTTCCTCTCTCGCGCGGACCCTAAAATAACGCTGCAGTGATGATCCCTCAGTGGTGCTCAATGCAGCATCTGGTCTTTCCCTGTTGTGGTTCCGGAGATCTTCGTATAAGAAACCAACATGTTTAGCACCCCTTGCCATTTGGCTCATTATGTCGAAAGATTTCTAGGAAGTTACCCCAGCTAGTTTGTGTATGAGGGCAATATGTGAACTTGTTCGGTTCACACTCATGTTTGATCGGAAAAGATGTGTGTATTTCTCTGGGAGCAGTTTATGTGGTGTATGAGTTTTGGTTCGTATATGCAATACTTATTGAGAGATTTGTCCCATTTCATTTTAATTTCCGCCTCACAACCTAGTCGTTCATCAGGTCTATTCCGCTTATTGTTTGTCTTCCCTTTTCTCCTATGTCCTTCATGCGTGCAGATGAACCTATGGTATCTACATGGAGGGTGTTGAGCTGTGACTATTGGCTCTCCATAGGTGTCTGTTTTTCCAGGCCCCGGGTTAGTTTATATTTTTTTTGGTACCTTATTCGCACACCAAAACCAGCAAGATGAGCGTAATCTTCGTAGAAATGATAGGCTTCTTCCATGTTGTCAAACATTGGGAGTGTGTCACCTACGAATGCGATTATAAAGTGTAGCGAAGGTTAATGATGTTATACGTAGTAAGTCATATATGTTACGAAGAAAGATATTACGTAAGGTAAATGTTAGTATAAAGTGTAACCAAGGATTAAGCTGTTACGTGACACAGAACTGTTACGGGATACAGAATCAACGTACATGCAGTGATATATTACAAAATATTCAATAATGTTATACGTAGTAAGTCATATATGTTATAAAATTAGAAATAACATATTACGTAAGGTAAGTGTCAAAAATCCACTTACCTTAAATTTAACTACAATTATTAAAGATGTTATTTCATCCAACCTAGGCTAGGGAACTGACCGGGATCAGCAAGCTCATTCAAATCCACACCCTCATTCAAATCCAACTGTGGTGAACATTCTCCTGCAATACTCAAATCCACCACCTCATTGAAATCCACCTGTGTTGAACATTCTCCTGCAATAGTAGGAAATAATTAATACGAAACATAATAAAAGATATTACGAATCCTCCATACTGACACACCATGCAGAATATATATAACGAACGAACGTATAAAATGTTATGTAATACCTGCATGAGGTAACGATATCTCATTTAGATCAATACGCATATTTGTGGATTCCTCCCCGATTCCTGCATTTTTAGAATGTGTGTGGTATGTTAGATACACGTATGTACTTGTTCGTATAACATGTACGTAGAAAATGTATAGATAAAGAATCCATTACGAATGTTTTGGGATGTAAGCCACATGCAAAACGAATGTGTGTTGAAAATGTTACGTAGTACCTGACATGGATATTGAAACGTCATCTAAATCAATCGGAACATTCCAAAGTTCCCCAGCATTAACTGCAAGATGTTACGTAAGACATATAATATTGTTACGAAAGATAAAGAAACATATTACGATTGCACATAAACATTACGCATGCTTAATACAAATACGAATGGTATTACTAAATATTACGAATACCTTCACGTGCCAGTTACATTTTGATACCGGAGCGAGAATTTTGGAGCGAGAAAATTATCAAATTTAATTCGTCGGGAATTGCTTTTATAGGGTTATAAATCTCTCTCCCCTGTCAAATTAGCAATTCAAAAATTCAAATCAGGCGCGAAAATATTACGAATTCGGAAATGACCAAAACACCCCTAGCGCGTTACCTCCAACTGTCACCGTACGATTCATCGGACGGCTGATATTGCGTTCAGCACGGTGCTGAATACACCTATTCAGCATACTACTATAAGCCCTAAATCAGTTCCTTTTCATTCCAATCTCTCAATCCTCCGTAGATTTCTACGCTAAATCAGTCTTTCTAAACCAAGGTAAGTAATCGAATCCTTATTCGATTACTCTTTCTGATTTCCTCTAATTTTCCGTTTTAATCTTCCCATCAGACATCAATAGATTTCCGACTCTGAAGTCGTTGATGATGAATCTTTCTGCTTCTGATGTGGATACTGGTTGGCTTAGGCTATAAGTATCTCCATATTCTATTCCCACTGTCCCAGAGCTTTGGGTACGATTTCTTCCATCTAATTTGGTTTTTTCATGAACAGGATTTTGACTTTTGGTATGGGTCTTCACTCATCTTCCTCTATTCTTCTCCTTCATCCTTGATTCTTCTTCATTGTTCAATCTGCTCGCTCATCCTGTTTGTGTTAGACTTTAAGTCTTTAACTGTTAGTTAGTTTGCTACTTTGCTTCTAGTCATGAACATCGATTAAAGCCTGAACTGCAACATTATTGCTTATGCAGGAACCTTAGTGTTCTGATCGAGCTTGTTCGTAATTGTCCAGAGCCAACTGCTGTTAGGGGTTGTTCAAGCTTCAGCCTTCAAGTTAGTATATTATTTTCTGCTATTAATATGAACCTTTTCCACATCATTCTGTTTCAGTATCTATTTCGAAGCAGTATTAGGTTT
Source organism: Linum lewisii (assembly GCA_034768395.1). NCBI lineage: Eukaryota > Viridiplantae > Streptophyta > Magnoliopsida > Malpighiales > Linaceae > Linum > Linum lewisii. Next base: position 25,192,566 of record CM068304.1, read on the forward strand.
ATGTTGCTGTGAAACAGATGCTGAAACACAATGTTGCATTATTTATACATTCACAATTCGAGTCCGCAGATAACTAATAGTATGATGCTCACTTGTTATGTTTGTTTTGCAGATTATCATTTACTAAAGAGACAGTTTCTATATTTCTGAGGTGCTGAGAACTTTGTAAGGTAAAAACTAAACTTTTTCAAATTTGTGGATAGTTGTTAGTGTTGTTGCTGCAGTAGTTTAAGTTAATTATATGTGTAAGTTGTGTATGATACGAGCATCTCCAGTAGTTTCATGTTTGTTAGTTATATGATACGATTATTTTTGTTGTTGTGTAAGTTGTGTATTGACAGTCTTGTATTAGTGTACTGTGTAAGTATGTTTACTTGTGTGTTGAGAGTCTCATCATATCATTGTGTTGATTGCGGGTCAATAGCCCATATCAGTGTGACTTAGTTCGATTAAACTGTTAAACTGTTTGCACTTACTTCAGTTTAGGCTAATCATTCAACAAACATATTGGTTTTTCTTCTTGACATATTGGTTTTTTTTTTCTTCTTTGTTGGCTTTATTCCATCACTGTTGGTTTAAATGGCTTCCAGTATCATGTTGTTTGTGCATGTCAATATTAAGTTTTGATCTTTTGATTTCATGGTTGGATGGCGTTTACATGTGAATATTGAGTTTATGATCAGTTTCTCTTTCTTAGCATTTCTTTGTTGGTCTTATTCATCAGTTTTGTTACTGACGTGTGTGGTTTCTTTATTTAGTGTTCAGTAGTAGTTTTGGTTGTTCGCTTTTAATATGAACCTTTAATTTTTTACCTGATAGTGATACCTTATCGTGTTTGCAGGTACTTAGTCTTATGTTCGAGCTTGTTCGAGTCAATTGTTGGTCCCGTAATTGTCGAGAGGTTGTTACCGGTTGTTCAAGCTTCTGCCTTCAAGGTATAATATTTTGTTTAAACTGAAATCTGCCCTTGCCTTGCTGTAGTAAATGCTTATGAATAATGCTAATGTTTTTAGTTGTTAATTTCGAACTCATCTAATGCTTGAGTTATTTATCTATTGTTAAAGTTTAAACTGAAATCTGCCATTGCCTTGCGATAACATATATATTATATAAACTGAAATCTGCCATCGCCTTGCTATAAACTGAAATATGCCATCGCCTTACTATAAACTAAAATCTTCCCATTGCCTACCTATAAGCAGAAATATGCCATTGCCCATTACCTTGCTAATCACTATAATAGTAGTTAGTTCTTATCTACGTAGTGCTTAACTGTAACTGAATCTCTAGCCATAACTTAATTCACTTGCAATGTACATGTAATGAAAACCAAACTACTACTAAATTAGTTTCATAATGAATCTCTAAACTGAATCTCTATACTAGCTTAATGCCTTATATTGAATCTCTATACTAGCTTAATAAGGTTCATAATGAATCTCTAATCACTTCGGGGTCGTTTTCCGCGCGGAAAATGGATTGCAGTGGAATTAAAATCCGGAAGGGATTCGATTGCTGGGGAAGACCGCGGATTTTAATTCCTTGTTTTCCACTGTACCAATACTATATGGATTTCAAACAAAAGACCTCCAAACATGACTGAACTACTCTTCCTATCAATCCGAACAACCCCTACTTTCTTTCTGCATCTCATTTATGATTTTTTTTACACAAAATACTCATAAAATTCGAGCTCACCATTATTATAAAAAAATTATATCGACCAAACATGAATATTCAAATAATCAAAATTATTCAAACATTCAAAGAAAGAGAAATAATATGGCACATTAGCTTCACAAAAAATCCTATGAGCTGCATCTCATGACCAATGGTGGCTCATTGTTAATCCATCTCGATTATCAAAATATTATAGAAGTTTTTTCCTTGAAAAATGATGAACCAAAAAGTTGTTCTCTCACGTTAGAAAACAGAACATAAAGGGGTACTGTTGAAAAAATCAATGGAAAAAATAGAAAACCTGTCATTTCCTTCCCTTTTCAAAGGGTTTTGAAAACCCAGTCGGAGCTCATTTGAAATCCTGCCAAGATTTGAAATCCGTTGGTTTTGTGTACCCTGTTTTGCTCGGAAAACAAAGGAATTGGGCCGAGTAGGAATTCAGCAGAATTCCTGGCATAATTACTGTGCGGAAAATGACCCCTTCTTCTTTCTCTAATCACTTGTTCTTTCTGCATTCTGACATTCTCTAATCATTCTTCTTTTTCTTCCTCAATATAGGCAAATCTTGTCCTAGTCTGTTACGTGCTGAGTTTGGATTTAATTAGTTAATCGGCTTAGATAATTATTATTGTTTTTCCTTTTCTTTAGTATTCGGTTTAGTTACAATTCGGAAGTCAGTGGTATTTAAACATTGGAATTAGCTAGCTGAAGGGCAAGAAAGAAATAAACCAATTTTTAATTATATATCGTCTTTTACTTTAACGCATCCTCTCGCAAAACCCTAGACGATCTCTTCGTCAACTACCACCACCGCTATCGCCGTCCCGTTCCACCACCATTCCTCGCTTCACTAAGCTGGACAAACTCGGAGAGATATCCTCCTCCGATCACGAGACACCTTGGTGTTCAAGAAGTTGGGGAAGAAACTCTTTGATCGTTACGCACTCTGCTTCAGCTCATAACAAACTGGTATCAGAGCCGTGCGCTCCACATACGATGGCTGACAACAAACCTTAGGAGGCGGAGTTAACTCGACAGGCAACGCTCTTGCAAACCTTCCAAGAAACAATCGGCCATCTAGCCCAACGAGTAACAAAGGCAGCCGAGGCGACCAATGCTCAATTGGTCGCATATGCTCGTTAGAATGCTGAAAGCATCACCGCCATCAATCTGCGATTGGATCGTTTGGAGCAACAACAACATCGGCCACCACTAGAAAGTGGAGGGATTCCACGTGGGGATGAGAATAGACATCATGGGCCGCAAATCAAAATTGACTTCCCACGATTCATAGGTGATGAAGATCCGACAGCTTGGGTTTATCGAGCCAATTAGTATTTTGAGTTGTATCGAACTACCGATATGGATAAGGTTCTCATCGCGTCAATATATTTAGAGGGAAAAGCTCAATTATGGCTACAAGTTATGAAAGAGGTGGATCAACGGGTGACTTGGGAGCAACTTGTTAACGGCATGTACTCACGATTTGAACCAACCCAATTTCAAGACCCGTTTGGAGATCTCACCAAGCTCCATCAGTCAGGCACGGTGCGAGATTACCAAACACAGTTTGAGAAACTCCTCGTACGTGGGGGTCAGCTATCCAACGCGCAACAAGTCAGTTGCTTCACAAGTGGATTGGACCCACGAATTAAGATCGATGTTCAAGCTGGTCAACCTACGTCACTCACCGAGGCGATTGGACTAGCTAGGCTTTTTGAAGAAAAGGTTAACATGAGTCATGAGATAGGCTCAATCGGCCGACAAGCTTCTGTTGAGAGTAGAAAGACATTCAACATCAAACGTTTAACTCCGGCTGAGATGAAGGAGCGACGAGACAAAGGTTTATGCTTTAATTGTGATGAACAATTCGGCCCAGGACATCGTTGCAAGAAATTATTGTATATAGAGATGCTAACACTGGACGAGAAGCCACCAGACGGTGCGACTCCGACGAATGAGTTGATGTCCATATCTCTACAAGCTTTATATGGGGAAAATGCACCTGAAACCATGAAGTTTCTAGACATGATCTGAACTCGGCAGGTTACGATACTCGTCGACTCCGGGGCGAGTCATAATTTCATGAACTTGCGTACACCGGAGAGATTGGCGATACTACCACTATCGGGAACTCAATTCTCGGTACGAGTGGCCAATGGTGATCACGTAGAGGGAGCAGGACGCACCACTAACGTTGGATTACATCTTCAAGGAATGTACACTTCCCTTAATTTCCATCTACTGCCATCGTTGGGAAGTTGTGATGTTGTGCTGGGTGAGGAGTGGTTAAAGGAGCTTGGACCAATCATGTGGGATTTTGAACTCCTCACTATGGACTTCAGATGGCAAGGACGTAATGTGCATCTCCAGGGATATGGGATAACCCCAACCTGTTATATTGATGAGTATGATGCGGCAAGAGAAACTCGACGAGTTCGGGAAGCATATGTGTTATACTTAGCATCGGTTGACGAAAACTATGATGAGATCAGCAAGGAAGTATTGGAAGAACCCTTGAAACAATTGTTGGACTCTTTTGTCGACATCTTTCAAACCCCGCAAGGGTTGCCTCCAAAGCGAAGTCACGATCATCGAATCCCGCTAGTGCCGGGAAAACCACATGTTAACATTCGTCCGTACAGGTATCCCCATTACCTCAAAACTGAAATTACAAAATTAGTTGATGAAATGTTGGAAACATGAATCATAAGCCCGAGTCTAAGTCCATACTCTTTTCCGGTACTTATGTTTAAGAAACATGATGGCTCGTGGAGGTTGTGTGTGGATTATCGAGGGTTAAATCAGATCACTGTCAAGGATAAATTTCTGATTCCAGTCATTGATGAGTTGTTGGATGAGCTATATGGTGCTACCTATTTCACGAAGTTGGACCTAAGATCGGGTTATCATCAAATTCGAGTAGTTGAGGAAGATGTACCTAAGACCGCATTTCGAACTCAATGTGGCCATTATGAGTTCTTGGTCATGCTGTTTGGGTTGACGAATGCCCCTTCAACCTTTCAATCTCTGATGAATGAGGTATTTGGCAACTATTTAGGAAAGGTCGTTGTCGTCTTCTTCGATGACATACTTGTTTACAGCCACACCAAAGAGTAGCACGCCACACATGTAGGATTGGTTTTCCAAACACTGCGTGACTACCAGTTGTATGTGAAGAAGTCTAAGTGTAGCTTCTTTCAAAGAGAAGTTCATTACTTAGGCCATATAATTTCAAGGAAGGGCGTGGCTGTTGATCCGGAGAAAATATCGGCAATGGAGGAGTGGTCGGAACCAAAAACCGTCAAGGCTTTACGTGGGTTTCTAGGACTCACGGGATACTACCAGAAATTCATACGTAATTACGGGGTGGTGGTTGGTCCCCTCACTCGGCTACTGAAAAAAGGAGGGTTCGTGTGGTCGGAGGAATCTAGGGCCGCTTTTGAGCAACTGAAGGAGGTGATGACCAAAAGCACCGGTACTAGCCTTACCGGACTTCAAGCAACCATTTGTTATCGAGTGTGATGCCTCCGGGTCAGGTATTGGAGTTGTCCTCATGCAGTTTGGTCGACCAATTGCTTATTTTAGTTCGGCATTACATGGTAAGTCCTTGTTATTATCCACATGCGAGAAGGAGATGTTAGCGTTAGTTTTGGCCATTAAGAGGTGGCGACCTTATCTCCTGGGACGAAGGTTTGTGGTTAAGACAGATCAGCGCAGCTTAAAGTACCTCCTCGAGCAAAAGATCACAACCTCGATGCAAGAAAAGTGGATTACAAAGTTGTTGGGTTACGACTTCGTAATTGAGTTTAAGAGTGGTGCTAGCAATAAAGCAGCTGATGCTTTGTCACGCAAGTATGAAATAGCTGCTATAAGCTCACCTATTGCATCATGGTTGGACACAATTAGAGAAGAAAATGAAAAGTCTGTGTTGTTACATGGTATACGATCTAAGTGTTTGGCAGGAGATTTGGCCAATGACTGAGAGGTAAAGGATGGTGTGGTATATCGTCGTGGGAAAATATATTTGACTGAAGACTCGGAGCTTATACAAGTGATTCTCAAAGAAATGCGTGGTGCATCTCATGAGGGTTTTCACAAGACCCAACAAAGAGTACATGCTGTATTCTTTTGGCCGAATATGCGACGAGACATTCGCTCCTTCATCCGAGAGTGTGTCGTGTGTCAACAAAATAAAATCGAGAACCTCAAACCCACTGGATTCCTTAGCCCCTTGCCAATTCCAGTGGATGTATGGAGGGATATCTCGATGGATTTTGTGGAGGGATTACCTCGCTCCGGAGGTAAAACAGTGATTTTAGTAGTCGTTGACCGACTATCGAAGATGGCACATTTTATGGGATTATCACACCCATACACAGCAAGCTCGGTGGCTGGTTTATTGTTCAAATAAGTGTTGAAATTATATGGGATGCCAGCAACAATTGTGTGCGATCGAGACGTGACGTGGACTAGCTCATTTTGGACTGAGCTATTTCGGTTGCAAGGTACGAGTTTCAATTTCAGCTCGTCGTATCACCCCCAAACGGATGGTCAGACGGAGGTGGTTAACAAGGCTTTGGAAATGTATCTACGATGTTTTACGAGCGAGCAGCCAAAGGAGTAGTTGAAATGGTTGTCGTGGTCAGAATATTGCTACAATACTAGTATTCATGATTCAACCAAAAAGTCACCGTATGAAGTGGTATATGGAAGGCCACCGCCCACCTTGTTGTCGTATGTGCCGGGGACGACGAAGGTGGCTACTGTTGAGATAGAGCTACGTGATCGAGAGGGAGTTCTTAGGGAGTTACGGCTTCGTTGATTCGTGCCCAAGAGCGGATGAAGAGATATTATGATAAGGGACGCACCGACCGGGAATTTCATTTAGGCACATGGGTCTATGTGAAGACAAAAATATATCGACAGATGACTCTTACTGACCAGTGATATCACAAGCCTGTACCGCGCTTCTATGGGCCGTACAAGGTGGTTGAGAGAATCGGCAAGCTTGCTTATCGCCTAGAGCTACCGGCGGACGCGAGGGTACATCCTGTATTTCATGTATCGGTGTTAAAGGAGGCTCGTGGGTAGTGCATGATGTGGTTACAACTCAACTTCCTATTGCCGTATCAGAGTTAGCAACACCCCAAGCTATTATCGATAGACGAGTTCGTAAGGGACGTGCTGAGATTTTGGTGCACTGGGCAAACACTAGCCCCTCAGAGGCATCATGGGAGGACTTGGAGCAAATGGAAATGCAATTCCCGGACATCGTTCAAGTCGATCCTTGAGGATAAGGATCATTTCGACAGGAGGCGTATGTTACGTGCTGAGTTTGAATTTAATTAGTTAATCGCTTAGATAATTATTATTATTTTTCCTTTTCTTTTAATATTCAGTTTAGTTACAATTCGGAAGTCAGGGGTATTTAAACATTGGAATTAGCTAGCTGAAAGGGAAGAAAGAAATAAACCAATTTTTAATTATATATCGTCTTTTACTTTAACGCATCCTCTCGTAAAACCCTAGACGATCTCTTCGTCAACTACCACCACCGCTATCGCTGTCCAGTTCCGCCACCATTCCTTGCTTCACTACACTAGAAAACTCGGAGAGATATCCTCCTCCGATCACGAGACACTTTGGGGTTCTAGACGTTGGGGAAGAAACTCTTCGATTGTTACGCGCTCTGCTTCAGCTCGTAACATAGTCATTCAACTATGGACACTCAAACCTGAATCCCTCTCAAATCCTAGGTAGCAATGGTGGTGTGCATCATCCACCACCTCCTACAACTACAAATCCCTCACTTCTAATAGGGCTCCTGTGTTTCCGCAAACGCAAACACATGACGCTCTAGTTACTGGTACTATTGGAGACTCTCCTCGACCCAACTCTCGACCTGTTGAGGAAATCCTGAATACTAGTAAGCTTCTTAATGTCGTTTGGGCTCACTTTTTGAAAATTAGGATGAGGAGTGAAATAAAGGCAAGATGCAAGTACTGTCTGAAGCTGCTAAGGGGTCAGTCAAATCATGGCACTACCCATTTGAAGACTCATATGGGTAACTGCATCCAAAGAAAGATTCATGATCGAAGTTAGAAAATACTAGGTCCAGATGTTTTCACTGACACCACGGGGAAGAGAGAACTCAGGGCCCTAACCTACAATCCTGAAGTATTGAAAACAATTGGGCTAGCCATAGTCATGCATGACTATCCTCTTTCGATGGTTGAACACTATTATTTGAGAAATTTCCTCACCGGTCTGCAACCTCAATTTAGTGTTCCGTGTCGAAACACTATAAAGATGGAGATTCTAAACATGTATGAGGTCGATAAAGTAATGGTCAACAAGAAGATTGATGCTAACATCGGTATAATTTTCATCACTACTGATATGTGGACTGCCACTACTCAGAAGAAAGGCTACATGTCTATGACTACACATTACGTCGACAACAATTGGCATCTGCGACACCACATGCTATGATTTATGTATGTGCCTGCACCACACACAACTGATAGGTTGGCGACCGAATTATTACACTGCATGATGAAAAAGAATGTGGATGCCAAATTCTCATCTTTCACACTCGATAACTACAGCACAGATGACAGGATGATGGAGATTATTAAGTCGAGATTAGTCCCCTCGTACTTGTTAAAGGATGGAGCCCTATTGCACATGCGTTGTTCCGTCCACATTCTCAATATAACTGTTTATGATGGGTTGGATGTGTTGAAGAGCGGAATTGAGAAGATTAGAGATAGTGTCATATATTGGACAACAATTCCTAAAAGAGTAGAGTTGTTTAAAAAAGTTACGAAACAATGTCGTATTTCTTATGACAAAAGTTTGCAAGATGATTTTCATACTAGGTGGAACTCTACCTACATGATGTTGTTGGTTGCCTTACCATACAAAAGGGTTTTCTTCAGGCTTAAACAACGCGAACCTAGTTACACTTGTTAAACAAGTGACTAGCATTGGGAATTTCCTGCATTTGTTTGTGAGACATTGAAGATTATTAATGACATCTCGACATTATTCTCTAGATCAAATTACCCTACTGCCAACCTCTTCTTCCCAAAGATTTGTGAGTTGAATGAGAAAATTTTTTAATGGAGTATTGATTCCGACCAGAGGGTAAGTAGAATGGAAGAGTTGATGTGGTTGAAGTTTGATGACACTCGATTTTAAGTGTTTATCAGCCTCATTTAAGCTACATTTCATTGCTTGAATCTCGGGTTTTAGGGTGATTTAGCATGTTTTCACTAAATGCTCTAATTCCTGCCGTTTTGGTTACTTTGGCCCGTTATGGGTCTATTTGATGGTTTTCTAGTGCTTTTGAGAATGCATAGGTTTTTGCCGTTAAATACATAACCACGGACGAGCTCGGGAAGCAAAGGAACCTCAAGGAACGGCCCGAGATCAATCCAGAAATCAACCAAGCCAAAAGAAATCACTACCCCGGCTGTAACTAAAGTTTTCGGTGAGAAGTCTGAAGTCTTCGCCGAAAACTTATGCAAGAAATTCGCAATCAAAGACAAGAGAATCCAGCCAAAGTCCTCTAAGTCTTCGGCGAAAACTCCCAAGTTTTCGACGAAAACTAATTCCTTTTTTCGGCTGGAATCCTAAACCCTTTAAATACTAACCCAGCGGCCATAGAAAGATATACATATTCTGTGGATTAATTTCCAGACTTTAAAGTTCGAGAGAGAGTTTAGAGAGTTCGAGGAGCCAGGAAGAGATTGTGACGTCATCCCTCCATCTCAGAGAACTCGGTGCTAGGAGTTGAAGATCTAGGAGATTGGAGCTTCACAGATTCGTCTGAAATTAGGTTTTACAGTTCTTCTCTGTTCTTCTTGGTTGAAGATGTATTCTTTGTTTGTCTTCGATTCTTTTGTTTTGAATATGAGTAGCTAAACTCATAGAGCTTAGACAAGATGAACCCTAAGTGACCCGGGGCTTTAAAGCGATCACGGATCGGCGGTAATTAAATCCAGTTTCAATCAGTTTCCCTTGCATGTTTGGTTTGTTCTTAATTGCTTTTGTGTTTCTTTTTTAGCTTGATCACATAGTTAAGATTCTAGTTAAGCTGAGGACAGTAGCGAACGTTTGCCTCACTTTAAAACACCAAATCAATAGTTAACCTATTCATTGGAACAATTTCTCTGTGTAGGAACCAATTAGGGTTAATCCACTGCTAGAGTAACTCATTAATCACTAGTAATCGAGCCAGTTAGTTTTCCATTGCAGAAGCGAACGCACGGGCGGTCAATTAATCTTGGGAGTTAGATCTGATAGAGTGAACGTTCGACAGTCTTAAACCTAAGGGTCAGGGGTTATGGTGGTGTCTGAGAACTGAATGATTCGGGATTGAAAGCCGCTGGTCTTGTGATCATCAATGTTCTGGTGATCTTAGGGGGATTCGAAATCTAAGCTTTTCTGTCGTCTTGCTAAGTCAACCAACCTTTCAACTGTTTTCTGTTTTCATTTCTTATTTCCTGCTTTATAGTCTAGAAGTCGTGGAACTCACACCACGCGCAACTTGTTTTATCCTGAGTAAACAACCATCATATTTGAGTAGACGATTAGAAGAGACTTGTGGAATACGATCTGCTTAGCTCTTAGCTTGGTAGTTATTTGATTGCACGCATTACAACGTTCATCCCACTAATGAAGCTATTGACCCCACTGCTGATGATGTTGACTTCGCCTTATATGTAAGAAGTAGGAAGAGGTCAAAAACAACTTCATATCAAATTGAGTTGGACAATTACTTGAATAAGGATATTATTCCTAAATCTGCCGATTTTGACATTCTTATGTGGCGGAAAATGAATGGAGTTAAGTTTCTGACATTGCAAGCAATAGCAAGAGATTTGTTAGCTATACCTAGTAACTTCGGTCGCCTCTAAATCTGCCTTCAGTGCTGGTAGAAGGATATTGGATCCACATCGTAGTAAGCTTGGGCACGATACGGTGGAATCCATGTTGTGCACGAAGAGTTGGTTCACGATGAGCTAAAAATAGGTATGTCTTGTATTACTTTTTACTTTTATACTGAATATACTTTGGTAAATAGGCAATGATGTAGTATTTAACTATTATTGTATGAGTTTGACTAAATTAGATTCGAAGTCTCCCCGTTATAGCTCTCGAGAGTTGTTTCACGGAGTTCCTTGCTAGGTTGGATGAGGAGGGGAATGTTGATGCAACTGATATGCATTTTCATTTTCAAAACTTGGGTTTTCTTTTATCTGTTTCTCTTTATTCTATTGTTTCTCTTCATATAATGAAGTTGTTATTATTTGGTTAATTGTTTGTGTTTTCTATTTTCTTTGTTGCAGATAATTGATTCTTAAGCATACGGATGACTTGACGAGTTGGGATCATCACTAATGATAATCATCCATTTTGTTATATTTTATTTTTATTTGCTTCGGCCTCTTAATTTACGATATTTCGGATGTTAATTAGTTATTACTAAATAAAATTGCTTGTGTTATAATTTTGGAATTTCAATATTCGAAATTAGTTGGTTAGTTGTTTAGTGTTTTAGAATTAATTTATGTTAATTAACCAATTCTGAATTAATTATCCATTTATTATTTGTTAATTATGGGCCAAACCATTAAAAAAATTATATTGAATCCACACAACCCAAATTAACCCAGCCTGTTAAGGATATTGGGTCTTGGGCCTCGACCGATTTTGGGCTTCGGATGTTCTTCGGGGATCCCTGTCGGCGCCCAATTGCCCGATGGTGACGGTGACAGAAAGGATAACGGGCCCGACGGTTGGTTTCGAGAGGGGGGAAATCGGCCCACTGATCGGTGGTGATTAGTTGTCCAATTATCTGGCTCGTCCAACCTGATTGCCACCTCTATTCAAAACCTACTCTGGCCTCAAATTTAATCCAGACTAGAGTGAACAATACATGGATGGAGTGGAATAGTTAGATGCTAATACCCTATGCTCAAACTCAGGTATGACTCTTGGTTCACTTCCTTTCAGATACTTTGGAGTGCCTCTAATTGCAGGCAAACTGAAGAGAGGGGACTGCAAGATTTGAGTTGGTAATATTATACCTAGAATCTCTGAATGGAAAGCAAGAACCTTGACATATGCAGGGAAGGTTCAACTTATACATTCAGTTGTAGGAGGGAGTTTGCAATATTGGATATCTATATTCTTGCTTCCGAAGTTTGTTAAAATAAGTTCAGTATGTCTGTAATCTTTTTCTTTGGGGAAGCAACCTGGAGAGAAATCAAAAAATGCTTGCTTTCCAAAAGATGAGGGTGGCTTAGGGTTTAAGAATCTCCATAGCTGGAATGATGTCTGGTCACTTATTGCAAGAGGAGGGTCTCTTTAGGTCACATGGATACTCAAATACATATTAAAACACAAAGATTTTGGACTCTGAAACCTGGTGTTGGATCATGGATTTGGAAGAAGCTTTTAAAGCTGAGGGTTTATGCTGCTAATATCTTTACTATCAGTCTGTGACCAACAAAGTTGTGTATTATCAGGGCAAGCCTTTGGAGATATATAATGTTCGGATGGTCTGGGAGAAATTACGTCCAAGATCAGCTCCTATAACTTGGTATGCTTCAATCTGGTAAGGTTATCATTCCAAGCAACCGCTTCTTGGTTTGGTTAATTATGAAGGACATAATCACTACCAAAGACATAATGGTGAACTGGGATTATCGATAGACATTAGTTATGTGTTGTGTAACAGTGGTAATGACAAAAAATACAACATTTTCTAAAGTTGCAGTTTCTGTAAGCATCTCTTGAATATCTTTTTGCTAGAGATTTAGAATACAACTTGGGGGCTGTTATAGATTATGTTGAAACTCGAGTAAAAGGAAATGGACTCAAGATCAAAGTATACAAATTCCTTTGGAGTACACTCTTGATCTCTATTTGGAGGGAGAGATGTGCTCGCATATATGGCAACTCACACACTTCTTTGGAAAGTATAACAGACAAGATTATGAATGATATCAAATTTTTTGCTTCAGGTAGAGCGGAAGTAGATGCTACTTTAGCTTTCATCTAGCCTTTTAGTATAGTTTGTTTCTTTCTTAGATTTAAACGCTTGTACAATTCCCCATTGCTATTGATGAAATGAAACCCTACATTTTCATTAAAAACAAGCTCTAAATAGGATAATAATGCACTCTATTTTATATGATCTACAGAGTCTATCTAGTAAATTATTAACGCATAGTGTTGTTGAATTTCTCTCATGAGTATCAAATCACTCTATCTATTACTCATTAACTACAAAACTAAAGTATAAGTTATCCAAAATGATCACTACATCATACTAAGACCCGAGCTTATGAGCATTGATGTATAGAAATATGTTACGTTTTATCCCTCATATTTGATACTTAATCTAGTGGTATTTGATCTTTTTTTTTTTTTGATGAATTAGTTGGGATTTTATTTCATCAAAAAGGCATGGAATAGCAATACAAAAAGAAACAAGTGACCAAAAGAGTAAACTATAATACTACCGAAGCACTATATAGCTAACAAAATTTCACTCTTATATTTACTCCCCCCGGCATAGGCTATGATCTCTTCTCTAATGCAGTCCATCAACTGAGATTCAGTTCTTCTAATTTGCGTAAATACTCGTCTACACCTTTCTTCCCATATGAAGTTTAAGATGCTTCTCCAAATGAGCTTCTTAACCCTTATACAAGTACCTCCAGCTGTCCAACTTACTGCATAATCCATAGCTTCAGTCCAAGACTTACCACTCACTTCTGGCAGCAGCATGCTGAAAATCAGCTTGGTATAATCACATTCTGCGAACAGATGCTCCCTGGATTCCTCTACATTCCCACAAAGCACACAATCAACAACAATATCAGGACTCCACAATTTGATCTTATCCCTTGTAGCTACCCTGTTGATAACAATGAGCCACGTTATGAAAGATCTCCAGGGAATAACAAAGTCCTTCCAAACAGCTTCATACCAGCTAACAGTAGGGGCAATTGGCCTTATATCATTCCAGACTTTGCTAATTCTGAACTTAGGCATATAAGTCCCTTTCCACATAACATCACCATCAGAATCAACATCAATAAATTGTCTTACTTTTGATCGAAGCTTCAGTAGTTTTGTCCAATGCCAGGAACCAACTGTCGACTTCACATCCCAGAAATCTCTACCCTTCAGCCTATACTTTCCAATCCAAGCAACCCATAGGGACCCTGATTTCATTAACAAACTCCATATATGTCTGATTACATTAACATAATTCCAACTTCTCATATCTCGTAGCCCTACTCCTCCTTCTTCCTTAGGCAAAGCTACCAAGTACCACGCAACCTTAGCTCTACCCTCTCCAACTGTCTTACCCCATAAGAAAGCACTACATATATTCTCAATTTCCTTAATGACACCAGATGGAAAAACAAAGTGTGTCATCCAGTACTGAAGCTTTCCCCCAATAACAGAGTCTATTAGTTGACATTTACCAGCATAGAAGAGTTTTTTAGCACGCCAGTCAGTCACTCTTGCTGTTATACTATCAATAAGGGCCTTGCAGTCACATTTCCTTAGTTTACCAGATGTCAGGGGGACTCCAAGGTATCTAAAAGGGAGGGTACCTTTCATAAACCCTGAAGAGCTAATAAGCTCCTCTTCTGCATCACTTGTAACCCCTGCAATATATATGTTGCTTTTCTCTGGATTGAATCTCAGACCAGAACACTTGTGGAACTTTTCTAACACCCCCTTAACCTCTTCAATAGCTTCTTTATTGGCTTTGGTGAATACTAACAAGTCATCAGCGAAACTTAAATGGGTTACCTGAACTCCTTTGCATTGAGGATGGAAGTGCATTGAGGATGGAACTGCAGCTTCTTTTCAGCACTTGCTTGCTCAAATAAACAACTAAGTACCTCCATAGAGATTACAAAGAGGTAAGGGGAAATTGGATCACCCTGTCTCAGTCCTCTTTGAGCTGGGAAGTAACCTCTTGATGTACCATTAACATTGACAGAAAGCATGGTAGAGGTAAAACAAGCAATAATCCAGCCAATATAAACCTTAGGGAATTGCATAGCTTCAAGTGTAGCTTCAATAAATTTTCATTCTACAGACTCAAAGGCCTTCATTAGGTCAATTTTCATTGCACACCTGGGTGAAATCCCTGACTTGTTGTAAGTCCTGAGGAGCTCATGAGCAAGTAGGATCCCATCTCCAATAGATCTCCCTTTTATGAATGCAGTTTGAGCTGAATTAATCAGTGAAGGGAGAGCCTATTAGCTAACACTTTAGACACTATCTTATACACAACATTGCAACAGGAGATAGGCATATAATCCTTCATGTTTGCAGCATTGAATTTCTTAGGAATCAAAGCTAGAAGGATAGAGTTTACATACCCTGGCATCTTGCTCTTACTAAAGAAGCTTCTGACTGCTGAAATCAAATCATCCTTAACAATGTCCTAGCTATGCTTGAAGAAGTAAGCATTATAACCATCTGGTCCATAAGCTTTTCCATCAGCTATGCTGATTAAAGCCTTTCTAATTTCCTCCTCACTTACATCTCTAATCAGGCTATCACTCTGTTCAGAAGTCAAGGTCCTCTTAATAATACTTGGGATCACTTCCACATTCACAGTGGTACTTTGACCTAGAAGCTTCTTATAGAAATTCACTGCTATTTCAGCTATGTCATCAAAGCCATCCTTCATAACTCCATTATCGTCACATAATTGCCTGATAGTGTTTGTCACTTGTCTAGACTTTGCATAATTGAAGAAAAAACTTGTGTCGTTATCCCCAAGAGTAATCCAATTCACTTTAGCTTTCTGCTGATAAATGCTTTCCTCATCCAACCTTAACCTCTGCAATTCCTCCGAACAGTCCTTCAACCTCACAAGAGTAATAGAGGAAGGATGGTTATATATATCCTCCTTAGCAATAACAACTCCTTCTCTTTGCTTCTGACTCTTCCATGAATGTTAGAATAACATCTTTCATTCAACTTTTTAAGCTCCAATTTAAGATCCCTCATCTTCTTATACAAGCAGTAGAAACTATGTCTTGTACCTCTTTTTCTCCACACATCCTGAATAATTTGATTATAGTCTTCATGTTTAGTCCAGGAGGCAAAGAATTTGAACCCTTTAGGGTGAGAACCATCCTCAAACTTAGTATCAACATACACTGCACGGTATTTGATCATTAATGTTGTTATCTGGATGGTTTTTATCAACTTTATGATTATTCGTCTCAATTAGCCTCAGAGGACCTTTATGGTCCATTTTTACGTTTTTCAAGACATTTTTTAGTTTTTAGGTCATACCGTTATTTTGATAACGTTGATACAAAGCCACAAGTTCAAACGGTGCTAAAATCGGAGCCCAAATGCTCAAGATATCAAGTTCTGAAGTTTTAACGCCATGCTAGGTAGGGTTAACGTAATTACAATGCTACGCTAAGGAAGGTGATGAACCGCTGTTTAGCGTGTCGTCAAATAACTAATATACAAAGTAGACTAGGTCGTATTCCATGGGTCTCGACTAATCATTTACTCAAATGAGTCGGGAATTTACTCAGGTTTAACATGTTGTGCGTGGTGTGAGTTCCACGACTTCTAATCTATAAGGCAAAGAAAATGAAATAAAAACAGAAAGCAAATTGAAAGGTTGATTGACTTGACAAGACGACAGACAAGTTTAGATTTCAAATCCCCCTAAACTCACTAGAACATTGGCGATCTCAAGAGACCAGCGGTTTTCAATCTCGATTCATTCAGTTCTCAGACACCACCATAACTCCTAACCCTTAGGTTTTAGACTGGCGAACGTTCGCTCTATCCGATCTAACTCCCAAGATTAATTACCGTTCGTGTGTTTGCTTCTGCAACGGAAAACTAACTGGCACGATTACTAGTGATTTATGAGTTACTCTAGCAGTGGATTGACCCTAACTGGTTCCTACGAAGGCGCACTCCAATGAATAGGTTAATTGTTGATTTGGTGTTTTAAAGTGAGGCGAACGTTCGCTACTACCCTCAGCTTAACAAGAATCTAATCTAGGTGATCAAGCTAGAAAAGAAACACAGACAACGAAGAACAAACCAAACATGCAAGAGAAACTGTATGAATCTGAATTTAATTACCGCCGATCTGTGACCGCTTTAAAGCCTCGGGTCACTTAGGGTTCATCTAATCTAATCTCTATGAGTCTAGCTACTCATATTCGAAACAAAAGAAACGAAAACAATCAAGGAATACATCTCAGGTAGGAAGAACAGAGAAGAACTATAAAACCTAATTTGATGAAACCGAGAAGTTTCAATCTCCTGAATCTTCAACTACTAGCTCCGAGCACTCTGAGGTGGAAAGATGGTGTCACAATCTCTCCGGGAACTCCGAGGATGCTCTCAACTCTCTCTCGAACTGTTAGGTCGGGAAATCAATCCGTGGAAAAAGTCTATCTTCGAAAGTTGAATCTGCCTCCCTTAAATAGGGTTTGTCTGTAACGGCACTGGAAAAGGGCAGACTTCTCGGCGAGAACCTTGAAAGTTTTTGTCGAGAACTTCAGTTCAGAGGCTGGCTGTAAGTGTTGTGTTCAAACTCTTCAGCGAGAACTTTGAGTGTTCTCGCCGAGAACTTCTTCTCTGGTCCTCTTGTGTCTTGTGAGTTCAAACTCCTCGGCAAGAACTATGGAAGTTCACACCAAAAACTTCAGTGTGGCAGTTGAGTATTCCGGTTTCTGACTTGTTTGATTCCTGGATTGATTCCGGGAAATTCTTCAAGGTTCCCTTGCTCCCTGAGCACGTCTTTGGCTACGTTATTGATGGAAAAAAATGTGCTTTCACAAATACACTAGAAAACACATCAAACTGACCCATAACGGGCCTAAGTAACTAAAACGGTAGGAAATAGAGCAGTTGAGTGAAAACACCCTAAACTACCCCAAAAATTGTGTCTCAAGCAGGGAAATGTCACTTAAATGAGGCTGATAATCACGTCAAATCGAGCGTCATCAGAAGGAAAAGGAGCTAGCGTAGCACCAGCGAGACCTGGTATGCAGACGGCGTGTGGATGGCGTGTAATCCGCGTAGACACCAGGTACACGCTGGTTACACGCCGCGACCCTGTGCAGAATTCTATAAATAGGGTTTTGGAAACCTAATTGCGAGACTGGCCAGACTTCGTTCCCAGCTCGTTTTCGACGAACACTCCTGACCTCCAACATCTGGAAAAGCTTCTCGGAGTCCAAAAATCATCTCCCCATCATCATCCTTCATTTCCCACATCACAGAAATAGTAGACGAAGATCCAGATTCATCGTGACACGGAGAAATTGGTGGAGCTTTTCATCTCTTTTTTTCTAGGTCATATATCCCAGATCTTCATTATGTACTGTTGTAACTAGACCCCCTAGGTTCAGTGAGTGAAACCATAGGGGGGGATTGATGATTGATTACACTCCTATAATTTTGATTTCATTTGGTTTAATTCAAGTTCAGATGTGATTCAGACCTATGTGTTCTTCTTCTTCTATTTCTTGTTTCTCTGACAAAGATGCATGATTAGGGACTTAGGGTTGTTGTTTGAATTAATAATGCCTTGATTCAAGTTTTGATTCCTGGAGCGTTGCACTTCATTGTTATACATATGTTTGATCATAGTTGGATCATAACTCGAAAGAGAGCATGTTAGCTATGACTTTTTAGGTTTAAAGACCAAAAATCATTTCATCGAACACCTTGTGCACATTCTACTTTCAATGTAAATGGTGACCAATGATTGTTTGTTAGTGGTTAATGTTGAGTCTTAATAGACCCATGAGCTTAGGATTCGTCTCGATGTTATATTGAAAGATTTTATCTAGCTTGTTAGAACTATTTTAGTCCAAAGTTGTGTGATCATGATTCATGAACCCAAAAGGGGAAACTTGCTTGACCCTTATCTCTCTCCCTTTTCATCCAACCTGTGTTTTGTCTTAGTGCACGCTTTGAAAAATTTATTGTCAAACCCTACTTCCATGCTTGAGTAGGTCCGTTATAGCTTGAGCCAGCCTTGTCTTCAGATTGTGATTGAGAAGTGTATGTGTTTTGTTTGTCCTACCAATTTGAACATCTCTCTCAGAACTGAGTAAGACAAACCTAGATACCCATGGGAATACGACCCTGGCCAAAAGCTAGGTATCTTTGGTCACGCTATCTGTGTCGATCAAGCATGCTCAACCTTGCCCAACCATCATCACTTGTGATCAAACTTGACTATGATCAAACAACCTAGGACATGTCCAACTCATGACTGGATGGACTTTTCACCAAAGTAAATAAATTTAAATAACTAATTACTTAAATAAATACGAACTCCCACTAATTACAAGTCTAGTGATTTTCGCCAAAGATTGGGGCAAATTCAATCATGAATGGGGTGATTTTTGCCTGTGAGTTGGTTCTGACCGGATTCCTGATCAGACAAACCAAAAACCAAACCAGCATACCCGTCACCTCATATATATATGGTGAACGCTCTGGTGCCCCTACTAAAAGTGGGGGTATCGGTTACCCCACTGACATTTGTGTTATCTAGATTGGTAGTTTCATTGAACCAAACTTTTAAATCACTGGGTTTAATCTTATAAGTCTAAATTACTTAATTAAGTTTGGTTGCAATTTTTAGTCATCATAGTATAAGATTACACTCAATGTTCTTTAGGTTTCTTTCTACAACTGCAGTTTCTTCCGATGTGATAGATAATCATCTCTACCAAATTAGTTTTTTGTTCAAATATTGTATTATTTTTTCACCTAAGGTTATATCATATTACATTTATGTTTTTTTCCTAAAAAAAATACATTTATGTTTTAATATATATTAATTAATAAGTTTTTAAACATAATTTTCTAGTTGGGTATTGAATTTAGATTATGATATAGGGAGGTGGATCCGCGTCCAAACTTTTGCTTGTTTTGGAACGGGTCCAACCTTTTCTTGTCCATTGGATTGCTCTTTTACCACTCTTTTGATCATTTTGACCAATCTGATGGTCTAGATTGATAGGGGGTATTTAGGACATTTCACATGCAATTTAATTTTTATTTTTTAAAATACAATTTTCCTCTAGTGACAGGCCGGGGACACTCCGGCGTTCGGCCATTGTCGCCGACGACTTTTCCGCCCACCGACCATTGTCTCTGACGACTTTTCCGGTGAGACTCCGACAACTTTTTTGGTGGCTGACTAGACTCCGACGAGTTCCATTGACTTTTCTGGCGAAGGCACCTTATTTTGTAGATAACTAGTTAACAGTGTTTTTTTTTACTGATAACTAGTTAACATGGTTTTTGACTAATAACTAGTTGACAACATTTTTTACTGATAACTAGTTAACAACATTTTTTTGTTGATAACTTGTTAACATATTTTAACCTGATAACTAGTTACCGAATTATCATATAATCAAAATTTTAAGGAGATTTTTTGTTAACACGTTATGTAACTTGTTATGTTATTTTTACCTAGTTAACTAGTTAACAGTTTTTAGGTGATAATTTGTTATCAACATTAGTTAACTAGTTATCAAAATTAGTTAACAAGTTATTCTTATGTTAACTAGTTAATAAATTACCATAATTAGTTAACTAGATTTTTTGTTAACAGGTTATCTAACTAGTTAATGTTATTTTCAACTAGTTAACATTACGATTAAGATAATTAGTTAATATTTTTTTTAAAGATGATAACTAGTTATCCAATTTAGTTAACTAGTTATCAAATTTAGTTAACTAGTTAACACGTTATTCTTTTTTGACAAAAGAACACACTCATTCTCATAGCTCATAAAACGGTTACAGTGTGGAAGCCCAATCTCCATTTAGGAGACCGAGTCTCGCATTTTTGGCAACCCAGTCAGCTTTTACATTATCCTTTCGGGGACAAAACCGAAACTTAACGTTTGCTCTATTATTACAAAGTTCAGCTATCTGTCCCAAAAATCCTAGGCATTCCCAAGGCCATCTATGTTTTGGCCCCTTGATGGCACTAATGCTCTTGGCAGTCTGAGAAAATTGAGATCGGACCACTGAAATTTGAAGAGAAAGCAAGCTTTTGTAACACGACAATTTTATGAAACGTAAAACGACGACGTGTCCCGGGACAGACGATGACTCAAAGGTTGAAAAATACAACTTTGACCAACTACTTTCAAACCAATCATAAAACTAGGGTATTAACCGTCAAATCATTTACAGCGGAATTGGGCCCAACGACTTGAGAGCAATCCTCCAAGCCGCCAATACACCGTCTCATGATCCACTGCTCCGACATGCCTTAAGAAACTCCGGTGGTCCGTTGCTTGTCCAGGAAATTCCTGGAAAAATGGTGGGTGGCTCGGGGTCAGTCCGTTATCATGATTAATCCGTATAAACAGGAATAAACACTTTTAAGGGAATTGACAACGCAAACCAACAATTCCATAATCATCCTTCCGTAACGGAGATCACCGTTACCATCTATCGATTGACTTGTCACAAGGAACATTAATCCAACATTCCCATAATGACCTATATGTGGAACATTAACACACATAATCACATGTCAAAAAGACATCACATGAACTATTCTAATAGTACCACACAACATCGAGATCAAACTCAAACAGCTTTCATCAAACAATAGGGCGTCCCCTCTTCCCGCCTAGCTAAACTCTACGCCATCATCGATAAGGCTTACTCTCGAGCCTGTAATAGGGACTTCACAAGAGTCGTTATTCTTCCCGACTACCATGAATCGATTAGGGCTATCAATACCCAACTCCCATCATCCGGTCGAGGCTGATTCCACCCAACTCTTATCATCTGGTTGGGGCTATCCGTACCCATCTACCGTGAATCGATTGGGGCTAACAATGCCCAACTCCCATCACCCGGTAGGAATCCGTATCCATCGATGTTCCCGGTGGAGGACTAGCTAGCGAGGCTTTACTTTCCACTTGTATTCACAAGGTGTCAAACATCATCAGATAACATCACGATTTAACCATAGTCGAATCAAACATAATTAGGTATGAATCCAATGGTTTCGGAAAGATAGAACTTTCCGTAGAAACGACACCTTGTTGACAAAACCAAGACTTTCCGTCTTAATTTCCAGGTAAGTAGGGGAGTCACTCGGACTACTTAAGTCCCTCTAACCTTAGGCATCATAACTTTATAAACCCGAATTAATGAGTATCCGCGTCACTCATTACTCTGAATAATCTAACCTATCGGGAAAACCAACTCAGACGGGTTAGTACTCGGTTAGCAGTAAAATCACCACGAAAATTATAAGGACCTTAATTTAAGCATGCACGAGTCCAAACTAAGGCCCGAGTACCTCACTCATTCATTCGGTTCCCGTCAAATGATTAATTCGAGATAATCACAATATTTGGTTAGTGACAAAGTTTAACCGAATAGCTATTTAAATTGAGGAATTAATTAATCCAAGGAATTTACCCCCTTAAACCAACCCACCTATAAATCAAGTCGGTTGACTTGGAAATCGGTTTCGTAGCTTGAATCAGATGGAAATAAGGAGTTAACGAACCGTCGTAACTCCCGGGCCAAATTGTACTAACTGAAAAGTTAGTTGGGCCAAATTTATCACCATTTAGAGTTTAGGATTAAACTAAGAGAATAGAATATCTGAGGAGCCAAACTTTCAAAGACTAATAGGCTTGGACCACGATAGTAATTAAATTAAATTGGAGGACTGAACTGTGACATAGAGACTTGGGTGACCAAACTGTAACTATTCCATCTTCTTCTCCAATTTGCAGGAACGCTCCAGCCGCCGTGTCCGATGCCGATGACGACCAAAACCCCACGAGACTTGCTCGAAACCATAATTAAATAGGGGGGAAAGCTTCGTAGGCTCGAGATGGATTGATTGCTGGCTTTGTATCGATTCGACGAAGCCCGGAGTGTACCGACCGAACCTTCATCGGAAGCATCATCGGAGAACGAAGGAAATCGAGTTAGTTGGATTTCTAGTGGTGCAAGCTTCGAACTGAAGCAACGGATGGTTTATATAGGCTCGAGGTGTCGAATAACGCCAAAGAGGATAAGATTACGAGCCGATTCGTAATAGAGGGGTCGCCGTTGTTTTCTCTAAAGTCGTCGGAGTAGGGACGATTTCTCATCAATCTTGGCCGTTTCCTAATGGATTTATGTTCGTAGCATGATTCCAGGCTTTAATCCACGTTTTGGTGGGGTCCCACGTTCCGAAAACGCTAGAAAAATGGCCCTTGACCCTTGGGAAGAGTTGCCGGAAAACCTGGGTCGCCGAAATAATGGATCCAAGGAAGGAGACGACCAAAATGACGTAGTTTTGGTGCTAGGAGGATTTTAAAAAAATGAATAAAATGAAATGTCAAGGCTGGGATTCAAACCTGGGTTGGCTGAGTGCTGGTCTGGTTCCAAAACCAGCTGGTCTAGTAGTCCTTCACCAATCATTATTACCCAGCTATTTCTTAACTCGGTCTGATTGGCGATTCACCTTTTCACATTGAATCCTACCAACGACCAACTCGAACTAACCCTTAAGCCTCGAGTGAACTCGTGTTCCCCTTTTTGTTAAAATTCGAAAAAAAATTCAGGGTGTAACAGCTTTGAAGCTTCAAGTAAAGCTTTCGCTTCAAAGACAATTGGAGAATGGCAGTAGAACGTCCCGGCTTTTCCTTCGACAATTTGTCCGGCAGAGTTGGATATGATCACTCCGTAAGCCACCTTCTGGGAATCGTGTATAAACGATCCATCACAGTGTATAGTCAGAGACTGCATATTTGGCGGTGGGCAAATAGTAGGAGGAGGTGGGGGGTCGGGACGGCGAGGCAGCGAAGGAGTCGGAGACAAAGAGGAACCCCAATCATGAAGGTCTTGTTCTGCAAGAGCCGTAATGCGCTTGTGTGTTGGGTAGTTTCCTTGGAAATGTTGTTCATTCCTCGCTTTCCACAGATTCCAACTCAGAGCTGCTATTTTGTATGCAATGGCAACTCCATCATCTAGGTTCTGATGGTTTGTAAACCAAGTGAAGAAAGAGTTATGGACATCTAACAGTTGAATTGTAGGGATGAAGCTGTGCCAAATACGAGAAGGGCCGGTACACCCGAAGAGGCAATGGTACTGGGTTTCCGTCTGATTCGAGCACATTCCACAAATTGGAGAAGCTGTGCATTGCCGACGAAAAATATTTTCTTTAGTGGTCAGGGCGTTGTTGCAGCATCTCTAGAGAAAAAAGAGGATTTTTGGAGGAAGGTTTAGGGTCCAAATCCACTTCCATCCAAGGGATGTATTTGGGGAGTCTATAACTTGTGCTAGAGCAGCCGATTCTTCTCTGCTAATATGATAGGCTGATTTAACGGAGAAAGATCTTGTTCTGTCAAACTTCCATTTCCACTCATCTTTCATCCCCCAAGGCCCAATTGGCAATTGGCAGATAAGTTCTGTTTGGTACTGAGGACAATATTGGGCAATAGTGTGTCTATCCCACTCTCTTGTTCCTTCTCTGATCCAGTCGGCCGCCACTTCAAAGGGGCCCGTATCGGTATTGACCGTCATTGGAGGGAGATGGGGGATACAGGGGTCCTTTGCAAGATCAATAGTTTCTCCGTCTCCCATTGCCTTGAAAGCTCCCCTCGATATAACCTTTCTAGCTTGTATGAGACTAGACCAAATCCATGATGGACGAGCATGTTTTTTAGCTGTCATGAAGTCCGAATTTCTGAAGTAAGGACTCTTGAGTAGTTTTGCCCAAAGCGCCTCAGGATTTGAAAGTAGCCTCCAGGACTGTTTAGCCAATAATGCTAGATTGAATTGGTGGAAATCCCGGAACCCAAGTCCTCCCATGGATTTTGGTTTGCATAAGATTTCAGCATTTATCCAGTGAATTGATCTCTTTTGTAACGATCTGGACCAGAAGAATTGTCTTAGCATTGAGTTCATTCTTTTGATGAGTCCTTTGGAGAGAAAGAATAGACTCATAATATAACTTGGGATAGATTGGATAACAGATTTGAGTAGGACTTCCTTTCCCGCAGGAGACAGTAAACGACTTTTCCATGATTGAGCTTTTTTGTACATTCTATCAATAAGGAAGGAGAATGTTTCCTTTTTGGATCTTCCCCATTCTGTAGGAACTCCAAGGTAAGTAGGGTGGGGTTAGGTCCGGAGAAGTTGATTGCGGAAGTAATCTCTCTTTTCTCTTGTTCTGAGACGTTTGCACTAAAGAAGATTGCTGACTTTTCGTTATTAACCAGTTGTCCCGTAAGCTCACCGTAGAAATTAATAGTTTGTAAAATCCTACTTGCCTCGTCTTCCGTAGCTTTCCCAAAAATAATGGTATCGTCTGCAAAGAGACAATGAGAGAGCAAAGGACCCTGTGGGGTAAGTCTTATCCCTTTGGTTATTCCTCTCTCAATGGATCCTTCTAACAAAGTGGACAGAGCATTAGACATCGTAATAAAAAAGGAAAGGAGAAATGGGATCTTCTTGCCTAATTCCTCTGGATGGGGAGAAGAGTCTGTTGGGCGTCCGTTAATAAGAATATCAAATCTAACTGAGCAAATACAGCTATTGATCCAACCACACGAAAGGTCGTTAAATCCGTAGGCTTTAAGAATCTGGTCAAGACTATTCCAATCCACCAGGTCGTAAGCTTTTCTCATATCAATCTTGATGCACATATCCTTCTTCCTTCCTCGCGTTCTAATTTTGAAATTGTGAAGAACCTCATGAACAATAATGATATTGTCCTGGATGCTTCTTCCTTCGACAAAAGCAGCTTGATTTTCTGCAATTATTTCGGGAGCCATATTTTTAGACGAGTGGACATGACTTTTGTTATTATTTTGTATCTGAAGTTGCAGCAGCTAATTGGTCTGAACTCCGAAATTTTCGTAGGATTGAGCAATTTGGGAATTAGGACAATGTGAGTGTCGTTCCATCCTTCTGGCATAATTGAATCTGTAAAGAACTATTTTATTTCCGAACATATTTTTCCGCCAATTAAATCCCAATGCTTGCGATAAAAATGTCCATTGAAGCCGTCCGAACCTGGAGACTGTGATGCTCCAAGCAAGAAAGCTGTTGCGTGAATTTCTTCGTTTGTTACTCGGTCCACCAGAGCGCTGTTGATTGTAGGAGAAACAAGCTTAGGAAGAGAATTAAGGAAATGTGATTGGCCTGAAGCCGTGCGAGCTGTGAATAATTCCTTGAAGAATTCCTTGATGTGCGATCGTAACTGAGGTGGCGAATCTGTCCATTCTTCGTCTATAATATTAAGTCTGGCTATATGGTTCCTTTGACGTCTATGAATGGTGGAGGTGTGAAAAAAGGTTGTGTTTCGATCACCTCCGGTTATCCAGTTCTGATTGGCTGTTTGTTTCTAGAGCTGAGCGTTAATGTTCCAAATATCCTGTAATTCAGCTTAATGATTTTTCTCTTCCTCGTCCATTTCGGTAGTTCTCGGTTGGGATTGGAGGAAAGAAATATGCTCTTTTAGTCTACTTTCCTTTCTAATTTTTTCTCTTCTATCCCTCTTTGCCCAAGCATTGATCTCCTTTCTGCATAAATTCAAGTTGAATTCCGTCGTAACCCCCATATTCCATAAATCTGTTACCATCTGACTTGGAATAGGATTAGATAACCACCTTTCGTCGTATCTAAACGGCGCCGCCACTGTGTTTTGATTGTAATGTAAATTCAGCCGTAAGGGAGCATGATCGGAGCCAATAATCGTTTCGTGAAAAAGGATAGCGTCCTCGTAGGCTAGTCTCCACTCTTGGTTAGCTAGACATCGATCGATTATGCTAACAATTTCATCTTCTTCTTGTTGGTAATTGATCCAACTGAAAGGGTTTCCTTGGAAACCAATGTCGATTAAAGCATTGTTGTTTATGAAGTTGCGAAAGGGCTCCATCGATGAGATAGAAGGGGGCTTGTCGCCTTTCTTTTCATTCACATTTGTGATGGCATTGAAGTCGCCCATCACTATCCATGGTTCGTCGGTTACATGTAGTAAACTTATTTCCTCCCAAAACGCCCTTCTACCAATAGGATCGTTTGGGGCATGAACTAAAGTACAAATGAAAGAGACATTTTGCGAAATGAAAACGTGCATGAAGTGGAATGAACTGGAGATAACTTGTACGTTTATTCCATTGACCCACCAAAGAGATAGTCCTCCCGCCGTACCTATGGGGTCTTCAGAATAAGCATTTGCGTAGTCGAGCTCCATCCTTTTCCTCTCCATATATTTTCTATTGTTTTTTGTCTCCATAAGGAAAAGGATGCTAGGGCGATACTTACGCGAGAGATCGCGTAGATAATCCATTGTAAGGGGTCGCCCCGCCCCCTACAATTCCATCCAAGTAGGCTCATGGATAGTGAGGTGGCTTCGGGATGGCCACCGACTCCCCCGTAGTATCATTTTCGCTAGTTGCACCTCCATGGCCCTTTCCTCTCCCGTACAGGCTGACCCGCGTTTTCGCTCTCTGATTCCTATCCTTCCTTATGCACCTAGACACCCTGGCTTCCTTGTTCGAAGGCGAGATCGAGAGAGAGCTTATACTTAGCTCAACATTTTCTGCAGTGTTAGTTCTTCTCTTTTTAAAAGTCTTTATACCTTCCCTTACTATTGCGGCAGCCGATAAATCGATTCCTTCTCCAGGGATCGTCTCCGAGCTCCCTTGTTTTGTCATCGAGGCTAGATAGGCTTGAGTATCGTTCCAGTACGAAGAGAAGTTCGGGCTCCATTGCAGCGGTGGGCTATGGGAAGGGATCGGACCCATTAGGGGATTAGCATCCATCTCTGCCGGATTCCCCTTTCGTTGTTTGTCTGGCTCCCTCTCTTTAGCAGATTCACTTCCTTGAGTCACAATACACCCCTGCGAGTTCAGCACAAGCGCAGCCGGCCAACCCCAATCCCCCATTCGAGCTCTCTCTCCTTTGGATGGCGATAGATCCTCAAACTGGAAGCCGTCGGTAGGAGGCACTAAGAGCTTGTTAATCGGACTCCAGAGTTCCTGCTGTAACACTTTCCCCTTTTCCTCCTGAAGATTCTAGAATTCTTGGCTATTTATATTCAGATCCAGCCCCGGAATTGAGTCTAGCGAGAAAAGGTTGGTGGGAGACATTCTGAATTCTCTCACACTGCTCCTATTTCCTTCTTGGTCTGACCTTGCCATGGGCGAACTCCTCCTTGGTTGGATATTTTGGCGAGGAGTTTCTTGAATAGATATCGACCTCCGAGGTGGGTATGATTGTTCGCCGCTCCTGTGGATTTGCTGAGAATGTATGCTCTGGAGTCGTGTCTGCTGAGGGTTTGCGAACCCTGGCGGGTGCCTAGTAACTGGGGTAGAAGACATTGGAGAGAGATGTAAAGTCGGTGAAGCTTCTTTCTCAAAAGCTAGCAGGAGGTTCGCTGACTGGATAGGTGAACTCATGTTATCGGGATAAGATATCTCTGGAAATAGTTCTGGAGAGTAGGAGTGAAAAGCTCCGGAGAGGAAGTGCGACTGTGACCGTCCGGTAGTTGTGGGTTGCCCTGAATGATTGAGTTCCTCGCCGATAATGCCTGATTCCCCGAGGAAGACGAACCAGAAGCAGGAGTAGAGGAGTAGGATATGCCGTTTCCTTGGAGCCTTAGCCTCTGTTCCCTTTCCAACACTCTGAAGTCGTCTTCCTCTGAAGAGGTGTTGGAGTGAACTCCCACTTTAAGGGAGGGTTTGAACTCTCCCGACTGGGATACCAGACATCCATGCCGCCATGTCAACTCTTCGCCAGACGCACGCTTCGATTCGATGGCCCAGCCGCCCACAGTAGAGGCAAACAGTTGAATCCTCTCATACTTGAAAGGGATGATATAAGAACTACCATCAACAGTTTGGAGCTCAAACTTCGTTAAAAGAGGATCAGCCGCCCTTATCTCAGCAAACATCCTCACCAATCTCGACCATCTGTTCCTTTCCATTCCAGCTGGGTCAATCTTGTGGAGCCCGTAGAAATAGTTGTCTGTGATTTGCTTCAGAAGCTCCTCCGACCGGAGAAGTGAGGGGATGTCGAGAATGTGGACCCATAGCGGAATGGTCTTGAACTCCACCTTGTCCGCTCTGTCCTTCTCGTCCCATAGTTTGAGGCTAAGCAGCGACCCTGAGACAACTAACGGTTGCTGGTCCCAAGCCGTTTTCTTCTTCCTTTCAGATTGAAAAGCCAAAACGAATTGATTTGGCTTGTTCTCCACTTCATGAACATCGATGTGGCCTAACTGTGGCCACGCCTTCCAAGTTACGGCAATTATTGCTCCTTTGTTTTGTAGTGAGGCAGTGTCCAATCAGGAAATGGGAGTAGTTGCTGCATATGCTTTCACCTTGAGAAATCAGCATTCTGTTTCGGAAGCCATTGGAAGGGTGAGGGGTATCTCTACTAGCATTGAGCTGGGACATCTTGCTACTTTTGGAGTGTAACTGGTCTTTTGGATCAATGGCAGTGGAGATAAACTGGGTTGCACTCCTCTTTACCCCTTGCTTATATTGAGTCTGTAAGTTTATTGCCTTAATCTTGGCATAAATGTTGCAGTAAATGGAACTCTTGGAGGTTCCTCTTTTAGGTATAATCATGATCTTTCTGTAAGTAGGAAGCTTAGACGAAAGAAGGAAAGCTCTGCAACATTGGGTAATAAATTCTTCTGACAGAGGAGTTAAGGGAGAAGCTCCCTGGAGACTTAACCTCTTAGAGGGTGTTGTACCATTTGTGTGCCACTTGAATCGCCCAGGAGAGATCCTCATATTTTCTGCAATAATTCCAACTTCTTTTATTCTCTATTGTACGATGTCAGATTGGAGTAATGGTCCGCAGTAGATCTTTCTTCCCAGATCTGACGGCTTCTTCTTCATCGCGAGACTCCTATTTTTGGTCTTTCTCTTCCTGCTGTAATAAATTCGTTGGAGGCGTAACTGGCTTCTGCTGGTTTTTGGTAGAGGGTGGAGAATATTGGTTGTGTCTTTAATGCAGGTGTTCCACTCATCCAGAAGAAGATAGGATATAGGGGGTTTAATTTTGAGGATCAGAACTATAATTTTTGGTTTTTGGGGTTTGGGTAGTCTTAATGGCGGGGTTGGCGTCGATGAAGTAATGTCAAATAGCCGGAGATCAACCTTCTCCCTTGTGGCAGTTGAAGCATGAAGCTTGTTCATAACCGTTGAGGTTTGGAAAGACTCCCTAAGAAGTTTGAAAAAGAGTCGTTAGACTAGAGAGAAGTCAGAGAGATTTCTCTCTCTACACTTTGGGTGGTTACCGAGAAGCTACAAATTGTTAACACGTTATTCAACGATCATATTATATAATTAAAAATTTACTTTTTAACAAGGTTCATGTACAAAATTCTACAAAATGTCCAAAAATTTTCTAAACTGTCAAGACCATAAAATAAGTGACCTAAATAATTTAAGTGACTAAATTGTAAGTGATCAAAATGTCTTCTTCAACCTAGTTTTGCCGACCAAACTGCTTCCTTCCCCTGTGTTAGACACGCTGCCTTCTCCTTCTCCTTCTTCTTTTCATACTCAAACTTCATCAGCACTGATTTAAAAAAAAACAGCAGCAACAATCGACATACATGGGGAGGAGGTGGGACCTCCGGATCCGGCTCGGTGACCAGGGAAGGTGTTAGGATCGCCCGCCACCAACAGGCCCACACTAGTATGATATTGTCCGCTTTGGGCCAAGCCCGCACGGATTTGCTCTTGGGTTCCTTCCCAAAAGGCCTCATACTAGTGTAGTTGGTGGACTCTTTTATGCTAGGCAAACTTCTCCTAGTTTGCCGATGTGGTACTTGGGTTGTTATCCCAACAATCCCTCCCTCAAACCAAGGACCACCCAACCTGGTGTCCTTTGCTCCAGCGATACACCTTTCTGTGGACATCTTGGCCGCCGTTAACTCCAACGGACCCGCTATCCTGACCTCCACCAGCCAGGAAGACATTCGGCACAAGGAACCACCACAGAACCTTTCGCGAGCACCTTGAAAGTCTCCACATCTTAGCTTCCGCAATCCATCTCCCTGCCTTCCCACCAAGGCTCTGATACCACTTGTTAGGATCACCCGCCACCAACAGGCCCACACTAGTATGATATTGTCCGCTTTGGGCCAAGCCCGCACGGATTTGCTCTTGGGTTCCTTCCCAAAAGGCCTCATACTAGTGTAGTTGGTGGACTCTTTTATGCTAGGCAAACTTCTCCTAGTTTGCCGATGTGGTACTTGGGTTGTTATCCCAACAGAAGGAAGGTTGTGGAGCTCCGGTTAGGCGACAGGGGGAGGTGGCAGGAGCTCTTTGCTAGCAGTCGACGTGAAAGGAGATCGTAGAGGTGGACTGAACGGAGATTTAGATTTATGGATTGGCAAGCTATCCCGCCAAACAACGAATTTGTCAGAGCGATGTCTGAAAAGAAGGATTAGGAAGAAAGAAGGGAAGGAAGAAACACCTTCTCCTGGTCAACGAGGGAGAGCTTGTCGGTGGCGGAGGAGAGGGAGGCTGCAAGGGAAATCAATCTGCTAGTGGAGGTCGGCGATGAGGTTGTTGCCTCGCAGTGGAGGAGTTGAGAACGGAGGGAGGCATATTTGGACTTGAGGGCAGAGATTTAGGTTTAGGCTTTTTAACTGGACTAACGATTTTGCCCCTCCTGTCTTGGTTGAACCCGGATCCAAACCTTAAAAGTTTGGACACAGATCCGGAACCTAGGATATAGTAATACCAAGATCCAATTGACTTGGTAAATCCAACCCTAAGACCAATTCATTAGATAAACCGAAACATTTAAGGATTACTATAAAGGATTAATATTAATACCAAAAAGAAGTTTTATAAATGGAGCACGGATGCAAGAAAGAAGTTTGAGCTTTATGCAAATGGCGAAAATATCTTCCGCTTTATATGATTATCAAGTGACTAATCGCGTTGGAAATTTTGGTTTATTATTAGGAATTTTAGGTTTTTATTGGCTAACAGGCAGTTTCGAAACCATGAGTTTGAAGAAGTCGCAAATGCGAGAGAATTAAACTAAATTAAATTATATTTATTTTTATATATTGTAGATAACTATGAATAATTTTAATGATAAATTTGTATTTTATAATAAATTTATGCTTATAATTCTAAAGTATTGAAAGTTTGAATGAGGTTTTTGGGATCGGGTTGGCTAGTTTAAATTAGGCCGAGTTGGGTTGGTTGATCATGTTGAATGTGGGGTTGATTGGGTGATGTGGCAGTAGGTGACATGGACAAAAATAGTGAGTTGGATTGCTGATATCATCACTTAACAGAAAAAATGGATGGAAATTTGACGGAATGACCAAAACTGAACAAACCCCAGTAGGTTAATGACCACGTGAAACATTAAAAATCACTCTGTTACAAACCCAATACGTTAGTGACCACAATAGATAATAGGGTTATTATTTTTAAAAAGCTCCAACTTTCCGAATTCTTTTCGACATACTCCATCTTTAAAAAACTCCAAATATATCTCGTACTTAACGCCGTTAGTCCTTGTTTGTAAAATTTTAAACTTCTTGAACCTGACTAACAGAATTAACTTTTAAGTTTTTTGTCTTTAAGAATCAGTAACCCAGATTTGCCCAAATTTCATTTTGACTCTTCTCAATTCCATTCCTTACAAAAACTCCCAAACGAACCTTCTCCTCTTTCTCTGCTTCTCTTCGTCGTCAAGCTTCACCGGAGTTGACCGTTCCATGAACAGTGACCAGCCCACCATAACTTTTGCTGCAAATGACAGAGCCGGAGAGAGCTTCCGTACACGAAACTTAACACCGTCGGAGCTCAAATTAGAGATCTGAAGTTACCGGAAGTGTTCAATTTCCGCCATTAGTATAACAATCTAGGGGTTGTTCGTGGAATCAATCCAGATACGTCTACAAGTCGACGTAGAAAATCCAAACATTTCCACATAAAACAGAATCGAAACAGAGGATGAAACAGGAATCAGAACCGGCCGGAGTTGACCGTTGGATGACCGGGAGAAGATCGAAATAGAAACAGGACGAAGCGGTTCGTTAAACGATGACTTGGGCGATGTGTTACGGCTTCTGAATCCTTCGATTCTTCTTTCCGTTCACGAGCGATTTCCTTACTACCGGATGTAGCAGGTGGCGAGCGTACAAGCCATGGCAGAATCGGCGGCAAGGGCGAAGAGGATTCACGGAATTGATCTTCAAATCAAGTCGGGGCTCCACTGGATCGGGTTGATGCAGGCGGTCGAATCGCGAACCGATTATCTAATCGAGCACGATCGGCAGGGGAAAGCAGAGACGGCGGCCGGCAAAGCTTGACGACAAGAGAAGCAGAGAAAGAGGAGAAGGTAAAATCTCTAGCTTTTATGGTTATCTGCCTGGATACTGTTCAGATAGATAAATTGAATTCCATTATGAAACAAATTGAGTACAAAATTTAGGGTTCATTATGTATCCATCTCAATACACTTGGATCAACTGCAGAAGACAATGTTTGGAATAAAAAACAAGCTCGTTCTTCTCTCTCTTTTGTTGTTCTTAAATCAGTACTACAACAAACCACGGCAAACCTGATAACTTAGAACCAACAGATTCATATGTCATTTGTCGCAGCTCCATCAACGAGGGAGCCTGCCAGGACCTCCTACAGTCCTACTTTTAGTGTCTCATGACATTCCCTTCCACTGACAGATGGACCTAACTTCAAATTCGAAAAGTCACCTTCTCGATGTCATTTGCTAAAAGCATATCCATCAATTCATAGATGATCTACTACTTCCTCGACGTCCACGTCCATTCATCCTTGGTTCACGCTGCTCGACCTGAACTGCAGGCCTGAATCTTGGTTTGTTCTGTTGTCTGACGAAAACTTTACGCTCCTGCCTCCTTTTTTCCTCTGCCTTCATTTTAGTGATACTCGGCCTATATATGATCACAGTCCGACCAATTTTACTAACAACAATGGAGCCAGTTAATTTCTGCAGTTGCTGCACCACGTCATCTAGTTCGCCCGGACATGTTCCATGTATTTTAATCTATGCATGCCATTCATGTACAAAGGAGAAAACCCAAAAATGGATTAAGAAAACGTCATATCATGAAGTAACTCAAACTAGCTAGAAACAAGACCAAGCTAATATATGGATGCCAACAGCTAGAGCTCAATAGCTCATTGACAGGACAATCCTAGAGTTCAAACAACTGATGGTTTAAGTAGTTTACATTTATCAAAGATGATGATGAAAAAAAGGTCTTTAATCAGTTCAATTCAAAGCAGCATGAGGGATCATAATCGGATCCTATTCTAGAAGGAATCAATCCACTACATCCAACATCTCCCACAATGTATCCTAACATACAGAAAATACACAGAGCGGAACTTGAACCATTGCCTAGTTTCAACCACAGATCATCATGTATAAAACTATCTCTGTTCCAGACTGTTGAACCGTAGAATTACTAGTTTAATTCAGGTAAAACTATTCCTCCAAGCCTCAATATTGAAGATTGTAGCTCATTATACAGATAACTATGTTGAGATTGAAATATGGAAATGGAATCAAGTCAATCAACAAATACAAATGAATGCACATTCTGGAAGAGAAGGAAAGAAGGGTTATGTTATTTTGTACCTTGAGGAGTTCATTGGCTTCAAGGGTCTCGATGAAAGAAGTAGCTACATTTTCTGTGACGCCAGACTTGCCTACTAGCTGACTCTTGAGCTTCTTCCCTAATCCGTGGGCGTAAGAAGTTAACTCTTTCTTCTCCTTCACTGTTAAATCTGGCAATTTCGCTGCTACACTTGTCTTTGAATCTTTCTTCTCCTTAACTGTTAGCCTCGCACCTTCTCCTCCTTCTTCCTCAAGCTCGGTTCCATAGCCAAATACCTCCTCACTTTCCTCTAACTCGTCGGCGGCGTTTTCTTCTGCTTCTTCGTCTTCTGATTCTTCTTCTTGTAGAGCCAGAGAGTGCGAGGCGGCGGTTTGAGGAGCAGAACAGAAGAGAAGAGAAACAGTGGTGGTGCTAGCAAAGGGGTATTTCCTGAAATGTCGTTGACAGACGGCGTATTTTGTGCTCCGAGCGGTGGCCGCTGATTGAATTGGTAGGAAAGAGAAGGAGGTAGACGGTGGCTGCCGAGATTCAGCCTGGAGGAGTGGATGGAGGAAGGGGGAGGGTATCGCCGCCATTACAGTTTGTCAAATGGATAATCTTATCTCAATTCGAAATTCCCAGTATGTATATTTTAGGGATAATATTTCAAAAAACCCTAAACTTTGCCAATATATAATAAAAATGTATTAAGTTTAAAAAATCTCATATCTATCCCAGACTTAACGCCATTAGTCCTTATTTGTAAAATTTTAAATATTTTGAACCAAGTAATTAACGGAATTAAATTTTAAGTTTTTTGTCTTATGGAAATAGTAACTCAGGTTGCTCATATTGCATTTTGGACCCTACTCAATTCCATCCCTTACAAATCCTCCAAAAAATCTAACCGAAACCCTTAACAACCGGTGGTTGACGGGAACCGATCTTCCCAAATCCATCCTCAACCTCAAGGCCGCCACCAAGGTCTCCTCCACCAATACCACCGCCGCCGCCGCAGGAATATGCAAACCTCAATGTGTGATGGAGGTGTTGGAGTCCAACCGGATCTCCAGCCTCCCAATCTAGGTCAGCAAGCATCCTTCATCTTCTTCATCGTACCTATTCAAGTCAGCACTCAGTCGTCATCTCCCTACTTACTGCTTCGGGCCAAATCCACCTACCGATTATTTGATTTTTTTTAGATCTGGAGACATCAGCAAAATCATGGCTTAGAGGTGAAACGATGAGCTTCGACTACTTCATTTTGGATCTTATATGAGCTACGATTTGCAGCTAGTATCAACCCAAAAGAAATAGTGTTAGCCTTTGGTGGAGGCAAATTGAAGAGAAGAGAAAACGAAAAGCTTTCCATCTTTTCTGGGCAATTGAAGAAGAAGAAGAGAGAGAGTCTGGAGGCAAATTGAAGAAGAAGCAACAGCGTTTTTAATTATTTAATTAATTACTCGGCTGTATGGTGTAGAAAGTATCGTAAGAGTAGGCGGCCACACAACAACTTAGAGTTTATAGTTTTTCTCTCTCTGTGTAGAGCATTACCTCTCAACTTTGAGCACTACTTCTCCTCTTTGGAGCAACTTCTTCCTTTCCTCACCTCTGCTTTCTAGAGCACCTTCTTCCTTTCTTCACCTCTGCTTCTTGTTTTCCTACCTGAGCCTTCTTCTTCTTCTTTTCTAGCTTCTTGTTTCTTCTCTTTTCATGACAGAACAGCAACAAATGAGTGATCTAATTAGTAATACAGCTCTTATGAGTTGTGAAGAACCTCTGCTGCTACTTCATAGGGAACGTGGTTCTGTGGCTCTTTCTCTCGACGATCTCTAGTTGGACGCTCTATTAGTAAAAGACCTTGTTCAATCCCTGCTATAAAAAACAATGCTTTGAGAGTTTGGCATCTCAAATGTGATCTCAGAGTTCAATCTCTTCCTGGTCAGAATATATTCTTGTTCAATTTCTTTGAGGAAGAAGATAAAGTTCGTATTCAGGATGGCAGTCCATGGCCTCTGCTTCAATCTCACTTAGTTCTCAAGTCTTGGGAAGGATTTAACTCTCCTCAGGAAGTTCAGATAGACTCTACCTCTGCTTGGGTTCGAGTTATAGGACTGACACCTGACTTCAGGGGTGATGATAATATTGCTGTTATTGCCAGTCTGTTTAAAGTTTGATCTCTGTTGATGAAGAGGGTCGGAGGTTTGATGAATGGAGCAGCTTTCTCAGGATTTATCTTCAGTTGTTCATAGATAAACCTCTGCCAACAGGTTTTCAATGTCCAGGGGATCATGGTCAGCTTAACAAAATCGAGTTCATCTATGAGAATATACCAGATTTTTGTTATTGTTGTGGCATTATGGGCCATACTATTTCATACTGTGATCTTAGAGCTGCTAATCCTGATTATTTTCTTACTCACCAAACAAGGTATGGAAGTCATATGAGAATTGATGTGCCAAGGAGGTCTGATGCTATTAGATTGTATGAGAAGTCTATTCCAGCTGCTTCAGATAAGGGTGTTACACATGGTTCCTCATCAACTTCTAATCGTCGTTCAGTGAACACTCCGGCGGAGGAAAATCAAGCGGTGGATCATGACTCTTCATCCTCTCTTAATCCTCCTTTATGCCAGGTGTCCCATATCTTTATAGCTCCTGCTGCTTCTACTTCTAGGACTCCTCATGCTACTGCTAATTTGTCTTATACGGAAGGATTTCCAAAAAGACTTCCATACAAGCAAGCTACTGCTGAGCTGTTTGCAGGCTTCTGGCTTGGTTACCGGCATCCTGACTTCATACATGAATTGGGATTCTCACACTTTTGTATGCCAAACAACACAGCTATTCTTCGCTCTTTAGCTCAGTATTACTGTGGTCTTTCATCTGATGAAGCTGATAAAGTTCCTATCCCAGTTCTGGTTTATTCCCTTCTTGATCTTAAGAGTGATTTAATCTCCCACATCATTAACTCTCTTCATCCTGGACATCCAAATTTTAAGCCTGCTAGCATGGAAAGCTTTGATTCAGTGCTTCCTTATTTGAAGCCAAATAAGAGTTGTTGGGAGAACCTTTGTGGTACTGAGCCTGATCTAGCTTTGTGCCAATCTGTTAAAAAAAGAAGAACAACAGAAGTTTTGGTTACTTCTTCTCATCTTCAAGAAAGCAAGCTGAATCCAACAAGTTCTGCTACAAGATTTGTTGCTGCACATCGTCCTGTGAATATTTTACATCATGCAAATCTTTATTCTGCTAAAGATAAAATGGATTCAGATTCAGGTTCAGAAGACACTACTTCAGATCCCTCCTCCAAGGCTTTGGTGGCAGCCTCAAAGCCACCAAGTTTAAAGTGATTCTCAGCTGGAATTGTAGAGGTATGGGGCAGACCTCTACAATTCAGTACTTACAGAACCTTATCTGTAAAACTTGCCCCTCTGTAGTATTTCTAATGGAAACTAAACAAGATAGAAATACTATGGAATGCTTAAGACGAAGACTGAGGTTTTGCAATTCCTTTTACATTGATCCAGAAGGTTTGGCTGGTGGATTAGCTTTGTGGTGGACTCAAGGTACAAATATCACAGTTCAAAGAGGAACTAAGAATTATATTGATGTATGCTGGTATGACAGAATTAGTTTCAATGCTAGTTTTTGTTATGGAGCACCAAGAAGAGAACATAGACAGGCAGTCTGGAAAGATATTTTGCAGAATCATGAGGATTTCATTGACTTTCCTTGGTGCATAGTTGGTGATTTTAATGCAATCTGTTGTGCTGAAGAAAAGGAAGGTTCAAATCCACCTGATTCTGCCACAATGAGGGACTTCAACTCTTTCATTCAGAACATGAATTTACTAGAAGTCAAGTCTCAAGGTCCATGTTTCACATGGACTAATAATAACACTGTTGAAGAGTAAGGCAAAGACTTGACAGGGTGTTTTGTAATACAGCTTGGCTAGATATTTTCCCAAGAGCTCAGTTTCAGGTCCATCCAATAACTCAATCAGATCATGCTCCCCTTACTCTCAATTTTGATCCAACAATCAGGAAAGCTAGAAGAAGTTTTAAATTTGAAGAGAATTGGCTTATGGAGCCAGGTTATACCCATCAGATAGAGATGAATTGGAGAAATGATCTCTCAACTACTGCTAATTTGAAGCATTGTGCAACAATATTATCAACTTGGAAAAAAGAAATTGTGGGAAACAATAGTACACATATCAATCAGCTTCTTCATGATTTGCAGGCTCTTTCTGCAGTCAACTCAACTCCACTTAATCTTCAGCGTATATCTTGCATAAATGAAGAACTAGCAAGGAGATGGTATATGGAAGAGTGTTATTGGTCTCAAAAATCAAGGAATCAGTGGATTCATCTTGGAGACCAAAATACACGTTATTTCCATCGTTCCACTTTGCATAGAAGAAGCATTAACAATATTGCAACGCTTAAATTGGATGATGGATCCTGGATCTCTAATCCATTTGATCTTTCTGCACATATTGTGAGCTTCTATTCTACTCTATTCACTGAATCTTTGGAGGTTCATGATTACTCTTTTCTGCAAGATTTGCCAAGGACAGTTGATCATTACATGAATGATTATCTTATTAAGCCTGTCACAGATGCTGAAATAAAGTGTGCAGTCTTTCAGATGGGTCCTTCCAAGGCACCTGGACCTGATGGATTTCCAGGTCGTTTCTTCCAAGTTCACTGGAATCTTGTTTCACAAAGGTTCTGTTCAGAGATACGTTCCTTCTTTGATAATGGTTCCATTCAAGAATCTTGGAATGACACTTTTATAGCTCTAATACCTAAGGTCAAGTATCCAGAAATGATTGCTCAATTCAGGCCTATAGGTTTGGAAACATTTTAGAATGAAAGTCATTTCAAAGATTATGACTTCACGATTGAAGCCTCACATCTCTCAGATTATCTCAGAACTACAGTCAGCATTCACTGGTAACAGGTGTATCCAAGATAATGTTGTTGTAGTTCATGAAGTTGTCCATAAACTTCGAACAAGGAAAAAGGGGAATCAGTTTGACTTTCTTTTCAAAGTTGATATGCTTAAAGCATTTGATAGAGTATCTTGGGAGTTTCTTCTGGCTACTCTTCAAGCGGTAGGTTTTCATGAAGTTTGGATTAATTGGATCAAGATTATCATTACCTCTGTCAGGTTTAATGTCTTGATTAATGGAGCACCAACTCAATGGTTTTCTCCTACAAGGGGATTGAGACAAGGAGATCCCCTTTCTCCTTATCTCTTTATCTTGGTCTCTAATGTCCTCTCTTTTATGATTCATCAATCTGTCTCTCAAGGGAAAGTTAAAGGAATTCAGTTGAATAAGTTCTGTCCAACTCTTCATCACATCTTATTTGCAGATGATACTGTCCTTTTTGGATCTGCAACTATCCCTGAAGCAAAGAATATT
This sequence comes from Linum lewisii, assembly GCA_034768395.1. Taxonomy (NCBI): domain Eukaryota; kingdom Viridiplantae; phylum Streptophyta; class Magnoliopsida; order Malpighiales; family Linaceae; genus Linum; species Linum lewisii. Next base: position 25,232,356 of record CM068304.1, read on the forward strand.
CATCTGATTCTCAAAAGGTACTGCCAAGTTTCTGGTCAATCAATTAATGCCTCAAAATCATCAATTCTCTTCTCTGCAAACACACCTGATGCTGTCAAAAATAGTATTGCATTTGAGTTTGGTGTGGATGCCTCAGTCTCTATTGGAAACTACTTAGGTGTTCCAGCTGAGTGGGGAGCAACTAAAAAACAAACTTTCAAGTATATGTTAGATAGACTGACTTCAAGAGCTCATTCTTGGCAATCAAACCTTTTATCTCATGCTGGCAGGTCTGTTATGATCAAGTCAGTTCTCCAAGCTCTGTCATCTTATCTGTTTTCTTGCTTCTTATTGCCTAAACATTTACTCAAGAAGATGGATCAAGTTTTGATTAACTTCTGGTGGTCAGGTAATACTTCTAGTAAGAAGCTCCATTGGTTATCAGCAAATGAACTTCGTAGGTCAACTGCTGAAGGTGGACTTGGTTTTAGAAGTTTTTATGATTTCAATTTAGCATTTATTGCTAAATTAGCTTGGAGAATTTTAACTCAACCAGGTTGTCTGTGGGTTCAACTATTAAAGGGTCTCTACTTCCCAAAAGTAGACTTTCTTCAAGTCAGTAGACACCACAAATCTTCCTGGATTTGGTCTGGAATTATGGAGGGTAGAAAGTCTTTGTTAGAAGGTTTGAGAAAGAATATTGGTGATGGACATGGAACTAACATTGTTGAAGCTTGGATACCTGAAGCTGCAGGTTTCAAAGCATCATGTTCTGCTTCTTATGCTTCAACAAAAGTTTCTGAATACATCATTTACCCTCAGAGGATTTGGAATATTGAGAAGCTTAGGGGAGTTTTTCCAGAGGCAGTAGTCAGACAGATCATTTTAATTCCATTAGGACCTGAAGGTTATGCAGACCGCTTTGTTTGGCATTATGATTCAGCTGGTAATTTTACAGTTAAATCATGCTACAGGCATCTTCAGAGTATGACAGAATCTCATAATCAGCCAGTTGATGAGAGCACTAAGAAGTTGTGGAAATGGTTATGGCATCTTGATTTGCCACCAAAAATCTTGAACTTCATCGGGAGGATTTGTAGGAATGCCCTTCCTACTAAGGTTGGTTTGTTCAGAAGAAGATGTTCACCTTCATCGATCTGCACAACTTGCAATGCAAAGGATGAAACACTTGAACATTTGTTATTTCATTGCCCTACCAGCATGTCTTTTTGGCAGCAAGTTATGCCTCAAATACAGTGTCCTTCTACAAGTCAAACAGCTAGAGTTTGGTTTACTAGCATTGCTTCTGGAATTTCACAGAGTACAGCTACTGAGATTGGATTTACAATTTGGTACATATGGAAGATGCGTAATGAATTGATCTTTCAGAATACCCTACCTTCCCTACCAGATTTAAGTATCAGAAGATCTCAAGAGCTGCATCGATGGAACTCAAATGCTACTGTTCGAGGTACTATACCAAGGTTAACATCTACCAGTCCTACTTCAGTCCATTTAACCGATTCTCCAGCCCCAACAGCCTTCTCTTCCAAGGTTGTGTGTGATGGTGCTTATCAAGCATCTATCCGGAAAGGAGCTTATGGTGTTATACTCTATAATGCCGAGGGATATGTGTTGAATGGTAAGGCTGGTACTATGGTTTGTGCAGCACCAGTTTGTGCTGAAGCTTATGCGGTTTTAACAGCTATTGACATGGTGAAATCTATAGCTACTCCAACAATGGTTTTAACAGACAGTTCTATACTAGTTGATTCAATTACAGGAAACCAGCAAAATTGGCCTTGGTGCATTTCAGGAATCTTGTCTACAATAACAAGACTACTTTACTGGAATCAACAAGTAAAGGTCAGTAAAGCTTCAAGAGCTATGGTTCACTCAGCTCACCGTGTAGCAGTTCAAGCACGAGATGACATTTTGCCAATGGATTGGCTTTCTTCCTTCTGACTTTCTTTCATTTATGTAGTTGTTTGTATAGTTTAGTTGGCTTTCTGCTCTTTTAGCTTAGTTCTTTTCTGCATTTCCTTTAGTGCTTCTTCTGCCAATTCCAGTCTTTTTGTATACTGTTAGTGCCTGTACTAGCAGTTGGTTTCGTTTTGGTGCTGATATAATACTCTTTCATGACCAAAAAAAAAAAAGTAGGCGGCCCAATCGGAGGAGGCCCCACTCCCTCCAGCGCTAATTTCGACGACGAGGAGCCCCTCTTGGACGAGCTCGGTATCCACCCGGACCAAATCTGGAGGAAGACAAAGTCGATCCTGAATCCCTTCCGTGTCAACTCCGACGTCCACAAGGACTCCGGTCTGTCCGGCCCGATCTTCTTGTACTTTTCTCTTTCCCTCTTTCAGTTGCTCGCGGGGAAGATCCAATTCGGAGTGATTCTAGGGTGGATCGTAGTGTCGTCGATTTTGATGAGAGTGGAGAAGACAATTGAATATTGACCAACTGGAGCAGAAAAATAAGAAGGAGAAGGAGAAGATGATGAATAGATCCGCCGCCACCGGTGACGTAAATCTTGCCGGAGACGACAGCGGGTGGAGAGGAGAAGGCGAAGAGGGTGGAGAGGTGGAAGGGTTTGGGAGGATTTGTAAAGGATGGAATTGAGAAGGGTCAAAATGCAATTTCGAAAAACCTTGGTTACTAATTTTAGAAAACAAAAAACTTAAAAGTTAATTTTGTTAGTTACTTGGTTCAAAATGTTTAAAATTTTACAAACAAGGACTAACAGCGTTAAGTCCGGGATAGATATAGGGTTTTTTAAACTTAGTGCATTTTTATTATATATTGGCAAAGTTTAGGGTTTTTTTGAAATATTAACCCTATATTTTACTTTGTCCATAATGGTATGGTATGATTATTGACAATTTCGTATACTAAAAAGTAGTGATAAGTAAAAACCGATAGAACTAGGCACCCAAAATAACCGCTCCTTTCTCTCAGATGCCTGCCTTCGGCTGACGCCTTGCTCCGCAACAACGGTAATACCCTTGTTTCTCTAGTTCCCCCCTCCCCCCCTCGGCGGTTTTTTGGCCTGAGTAGCCGTTTTTACTTGCTCCTCGTCGTCTTTCTTCTGTTCTCAGTGTTGTACCTTCTGTCATAATGGCCTTTAGAGTCAAGCGGAAGGGTTTCAATGCTAGTCATGACTCTCCATGGACTGTACTACAGGTTCTTTTTAGACCTGATGCCACCCTTGGGTGTTTTACTCTCATTTTCACTCTTGACTATGGACAGATCTACGACACGGGATTTCCAAAAAAATTCTACGTTTTCAGATCTCCATGTTGGCTTTTATCACCATGGATCGTTTGGAATCTTGAAGAATGGGGGTTGTTGGGGGTTCCGAAATTCATTGTTCGATGGGTTCGGAATGCAATTGATTCTTCAGATTTGTCGTGTCGTTGGAGATACGTTCCACTTCCGATTCTTGCTTGATAGTGTCACCTGCGCTCGTTGTTCTTCGGTTGGTTCAGATTGTTCCAGTTCGATTCCTGTGTTTTCGGTTTGTTGGCTTTTGGTTCGACCAGTCGAGGTTACTGGTTGTTTCTCAAACAGTTTATGGGTGCATTTATTTAGGGATTATGAGACTTTGTTTGGATACGAAGATATTTGTTTAGAGTTTGTTACGCCTAAGTAACAACATCTTTTTCAATATTTTAGGGAGTATGGCAAGTTGTTTGGATAAGTGTGGTATTTTTTAGAGTTTGTTTCCAAGTTAATTTACAACTTTTCAATTATTTTTATAGATGTACTCTTGGATAAAAACATGCATGTTGCTTTTGGCCCGACACCTTTCTTTTCATTGTTTCTCAGTTAAAAGGGAGGCTAATACGGCTGCGCACAACCCAGCTCGACATGCACTTACAATGCTCCCACTTAGAACTAGATTGTTAAACCTCACGCAACTCGGTTGTTCAAACCCTCCATGATCTGGAGCTTTCATGTCTTTAGCTTGGTTTTGTATAAATTTGCGTCTTCAGGGCTCATACTCCATTGGCTTTCACCCCAACCCAAGCCTTCTCTCCCCCCCCCCCCTCTCTTCTTAGTCTAGGCATTCTTGGCACTAAGTGTTATCTCCAAAGAGACTAATAGGTTGTGGAACATGCACACCAAGTTCACCAAGAATCTGAACCAACCAGGTAAATTCCGAGCAAACTTCAAACATCGAACGATACTCAACTTTAGTAGAGGATTTAGACACTCTGTCTTATTTCTTACATTGCCATGAAATAAAAGCATCACCAAAATGGACACACTAACCGGAGGTCGATCGACGAGTGTCAATACAACCGGCATAATCGGCATATGCCAAAACTTAAGAATCACCTGAGCTTGGGAAGAACAAACCAACCTCTTGGGTGCCCTGTAAGTAACGAAGAATCTGCACGACTATAGAGTAGTGTGGCTTCTGTGGAGCAGCCATAGACTGACTTACAACTTGGACGGCATAAGAAAGATCGGGGTGAGTACTAGTAAGGTAAATGAGGCTCCCCACAAGGCGGCGATATAAAGTAGGATTGGAAATTAGATCACCATCATCCTTGCTCAGTTTGAGATTTGACTCTAAAGGAGTCGGGCACGACTTACATTCGGCCATATCGGCCATACGAAGGAGACAGCTGATATACTTTTGCTGAATTACAAAAATACCTTTGGAAGAGAAGGTAACATATGTAGACCAAGAAAATAAGAGAGATCGCCCAACTCTTTAAGCTTAAACTGCAAACTCATAATTGTACGAATCTGAGAGATACCACTAGAGTCATTGCCAGTGAGAATCATATCATCCACATATAACAATAGCACAGTGATGTCGCGATCCATGGTCTTAGTAAATAGTGAGGGATCATTCTTACTCTGAAGAAAACCAGACTGCAAGATAAGAGAGTGGAAGGTCTCAAACCAAGCTCGAGGAGAGCTTGTTTAAGACCATATAATGAGTGATGGAGAAGGCAAACCATGTCTTTCGTGGGCTTGTCAAAGCCTGGGGGACACTCCATGTAAACCGTTTCCTTGAGATGACCATGCAGACATGCATTTTTGACATCGAACTTATAAAGATGCCACACTTTCTAGGCAACCAAAGCAAGAAGAACACGAACAAAGTGCATTTTAGCAACGAGACAAAAAAGTCTCCTAGTAGTTGATGCCATATTTCTGACGAAAAGCCTGAGCAACAAGACGAGCCTTATATCTCTCTAAAGAACCATCTGGATGAAAATTTTTTGTGTACGCCCACCTAGAGCTAATAACCGGATCAAACAGAGGTCGACGCACAAGAGTCCAAGTCTTGTTTTCTTGGAGAGCAGTCAACTCTTCATCCATGACGTGAATCCAAGCAGGGTCATGACAAGCCTGTTTGTAAGACGACGGAATAGCAATAGCATCAGTAAAATAATATATATAGTTTGTGAAACGTGAAGGAGGCAAACCTTCGGTGGACCGGGAAGAACGACGTGTAAATGGAGAAGGAATAGGTGGAGGATCGGGTGAAGGCAAAGTGGGGATGTGTGGCATGGACGACATAGTATGCATGGGAGACGTAGGAGTGGGAACATTATTGGTTTGGGGTGTTGTATGCATGGGAAGAGCGGACGTGGGGCCAGGATAAGAGTTAAGGGGAGGATTATGTATGGGAGTGGAAGTGGGTAGTGTAGATGGAGAGTGTTGGTTGGTAGAATGTTGAATAGATAACTCCTCAAAAAGAGGAATATGAGTAGGATGAGGGTTTGTGGATGTGTGAATCTAAGGTGTGGAAGTAGAAGGTGTTCTCGAGAAATGTGACATGATATGCTATGTGAATGCGAGGAAAATTTGGATCATAACAATGGTACCCCTTGTGGTGATCGGAGTACCCAAGGAAGATACAACGAACTGTCTTATCAGTCAACTTGGTGTGGTCTTTTCTTGGCAAGAGAATGAAATAATTATAACCAAAAAACTCGGTGGCGAGTATAATCTAGACGTTTCCCATAGAGCTGTTCGAAGGGAGAAGTATCATTGAGAACTGGAGTAGGCTAGCGGTTCACCAAATAAACTACCATTTGTATGGTTTCAACCCAGAATTGAGAGGGAACCTTCGAGTCTAAGAGAAGAGCACGAGCCAGATCTAAACCATGGCGCGATGTTTACGTTCAACTAATCCATTTTGTTCAGACACACCTGGACAAGATTGTTGAAAGAGAATACTGTTATCCTTGAAGTACTAATGAAGAGCATGGGAAGTAAACTCTTCACCCAGATCAGAACGAAACATATTAACAGGATGAGTAAACTGAGTCAGAATCATGGTGACGAATTCCTTAAGAACTTAAATAAGCTCATATTTTAGCCGCAAGAAATATACCCATGAGAATCGAGTCTTACAGTCAATGAAAAGAACAAAATAGCAATAGCCAAGGCGAGAAGTGATTGGACTTGACCCCCAAACATCCATATGTATCGACACAAAAGGTTCATGAATCTCCGTTGTGCTAGAAGAAAAGGCAATGCCACCGATTTATCCTCAGTACAAGGTAAACATGTTGGAGCCGAAAATGTTTTCATAGAATTGTCATTCGATAATAAACCTTTGCAAAAAATTCCCAACAACTAACTCGATTGGCTATGACCCAAACAATTGTGCCACAAATGTCATAACTGGTCAGGACTAAGATTAACTACATATGAAGTTTGTTGCGAAGAGGAAGAACCTAATGGCCAAGAATTACAAAAAACACTTAAAAATCCATTCGAACCCACCACTCTTGACTTTGCCGCCACACCATCCAAAGCGAGAGTGTCCAGATGAAAGTTTTGACCATGCCTACTCCCCAGTCCCGGGTTATGTTTAGTTCTGCGATCCTGTATTACAAGTAGCAAACACCCATCATGCACACTACCAACCGAGCCGACTAGACTTCCTCACACAGAAAAATTTAGTACATGGGGGACTCTCACACTCTGTGTTTAGGGACGTGTTTATGCTCTCAATTTCACTTTCTCAAACTGAATTATGTCATAGGTTTGCAATTTAACCACAATCTCCACCACGAGTGACAACACTAAGACTAGTTCAAAGGACTTGCAAGGGACTGTAACGATCATACACTACAAGGGCTTATGATAAATGGATGAAGGGATGAATGATGATGAAAGGTATTGTGCAGCATAGCAATCGACTAACCTCCCTCGAGTCTAGACCTATGGATTTCTACCGTCTAACCAAACCCATGATGGAATAATGAATGCTCGTCCTAGGATACCCTCAAGCAACTTTGCACATTTTTCTTTCACTCTTTTTTTTTCGAATCATTTTTTTTTCTTTTGAACAACTTTGATAATTAGGACTTGAATATTCTTTTTCTTTTCTATTTTTTCGCATTTTTCTTCTATTTTTTCGTGCTTATTTTTGTTGTTGCTAGAGGAGTTGGAATGAACAGACTTATGAGCTAAGACCACCAGATTCTAGCTATCGAGTAGGTCACCATATATTTTGACTCATGTTTGGCTAATCTCGGGCTACTACCACAGGGGATCAAGGGGGTGAAAAAGAACATGGAAAAGGTTGTAATGTATTATCAAACCGAAAGAACAGGCCAAGCACAAGGGTTTACACCTAGGGGGATTGATGTTGGGACGGCTTATGGCTTATAGTAGTGATTCTATGTGCCTCTATCATCCTAGTCCTAGTGTTTACGTGTGGTCTCGAATCGGTCTCAAAGCAAATTATAACTCATTAAAATAAGAGAAAGCCACTCAAAAAGAAGATAAGTTACTAGTTATGTGCAACGGATCAAAAGCTCACAAATGGCTGCTAGTCAAGCTCAAATCATGATGTGCAATTCTGGATGAAGCTACAAGAGTGATTCTATAATCTGTTCTAACCGTATTCATTTAGCATCAGTGCAAACATGTTGGTTACAGGTTCTAAGTTAAATAGTCTAATCGTCATTGTGAAAAATTGAAGTCAAATTTAACATGGCGAGTCAAGAATCAGCGAATTTCACACAGAGGAATCACAAAAATTTCAGGAAAGGCATCCAAAGGCATCCAATCATAGCAAGAACGTCCTACCCCACACTTACTCGGGATTTTGTCCTCACAGGAAAAATCATTATGAACTATATTACTACGGCCTCCTTCCAAGTTAAATGGAATGATGGATGCTTAGAGAGTTTTAATTCAGGAAGAGGAATTTGTCAAGGATGCCCACTCCCTCCTTACCTTTTTACCCTTTGTATGGAGAGGTTGAGCAGCCTTATTTGTCAAAGCGTAGCAAAGGGTGACTGGAAGCCTATTACTTTTTCACGAGGAGGTACGGAACTGATCCATATGTTTTTTGCAGATGATCTGATTCTCTTTGGCTGGGCGACGGAGGACCATGCTCGTGTTATTAATCATGTTCTGGAGGATTTTTGTTCTTTATCCAGCCAAGAAATCAGTCAAGGTAAATCCTGAATTCACTTTTCAAAGACTTGTGGCGAGACCAGTCTCTTAGAGTATCTGCGACATTTTCTCTATTCCAACTATGCAAGATCTGGGTAGGTATTTGGGAGCACCTATTATGCATGGGCATAATTCAAAGATCTTGTATGGTTACTTGCTCGAGCGACTTGACAACAAACTCGCGGGTGGAAAAACTCTTATCTCTCAATGGAAGGATAAGTCTCTTGCTCAATCAATTCTTAATTAATTCCACCACTTCTTATGTCATGCAAACAACGCTGCTCCCGGTCGAGATTTGTGAGCAGATTGATCAGAGAATTCGTAATTTTATTTGGGGTTCTTCTACTAGGGTGAGGAAAATTCATCTTTTGAGCTAGGATAATATATGTCGACCAAAGGATCAAGGAGGACTTGGAATACGGAGTGCGAAGGAGCAGAATTTTTCTTTCCTTATGAAACTTACCTTGGGAATGATGAAACGGCCGGGGGAGCTTTGGGTGAAGGTGTTGAAGACTAAATACATGATGGAAACTATTGGGGGTCTGATTCCAAGGAAAACTAAGAGGTGGTCGATGTGTTGGAGAGGCTAAAATGAGACTTGGCCGATTTTCACTAAAGGGCTATATTGGGGAAATCGCAATGGAAAGAACACAATCTTCTAGAAGGAAAGGTGGTTAGAATGTGATACAGTGCTAGCAGATCAAATGGATATTCCCCGACACATGAAAGTAGGGTGGTGGATCAACTGGAAGGTATCCTCCCTAGCCACCTTTTGGAGGCGGTGGTCGGTATCTCTCCTCCGAGAGCGGATCTGGATGATGATTTACCCATCTAGTTTGGAGCAGAATGGTATCTATTCTGTCAAATCAGGCTATCTTCTTGCTCGTTTGATGCTGGCTCCAACTCAAAAAGTTTTATGGACGAAGATTTGGAGTTGGGACGGTCCGCAATGCATTCGTTAGTATCTTTGGTTGGCTTCTCACAACCGGCTTTTGTCTAAATTCAAGAGGAAACGAAGGCATATGGGTTCGGATGAAGATTGTGAACTTTGTGTGGGAGCACCAGAGGATGTTGATCATATTTTAAGATCTTGTGTTTTTGCCAAGGAAGTGTGGGGAAGAATCATGGGGTCTACGTTATCGTCAATTTCTTTAAGGAGCCGTTTGACATGTGGTGGAAGGAGCGCATATCTGACCAATCCTTTGGTATCGTTTGTTGGTTTCTTTGGAAACTTAGAAATGAACATTTATTCGAAGGAAAGGTGGTTTCACCTATCTCGGTTGTGGAGAAATCCAGGTATTGGACGAATTTATGTCAATCCAGCTCTATTGAGGCGCATCGGTTGAATGGAAATTCTGGGGGCTGAGACATGAAGTTATGATTCGTTGGGAAGCGGCATAGGCGTCGAGTGCTACATTAGATGGGTCGCTTCTCTCTGCCATAGGACATGCGGCTACTGGCGGAGTTCTACAAACCTGGGAGGTAGTGTTATTGATGTCTTTTCTTGCAATCTTGGCAAATGCTCTATAACTAGAGCAGAAATCACATATGTGATTATTGGCCTGGAAAGAGCTTGGAGTACCGGAGTAAGAGATATGGAGGTTCAAGTTGATTCGGCTTGTGATGTGTCTTTGGTCAATGGAAAATGGAATTTGGAGCATCAGCATGCTTGCCTCTTGGATTAATTCAAATGCCTGATTTCACGGGCATGGAGGGTGCAGATCATTCATATCTACCGGGAAGGAAAGCATCTTGCGGATTATCTCGCGAGTAAAGGTCACGAGTTGCCGATTGGAGCGCACACTATACCTCAGATGGATGATAAGCTACTATATTGGAGAAGGTATGACCTTGTTGGAACCTCAGAGAGCCGGAGGGTGGTAATGGAGGCGTAATCTGCTCGCTTGTCTTGTGTCTTACTACCAAAAAAAATTAAAAGTGGTATACTCTAATGCGGGCTGTTAATTTTTATTAGTTTTGGGCTTAGGCTTCATGAGTTATTTAATTTTACAAAGCACTAGGCACTATATGTCACTCATGTATCTATCTATCTTAAGAATATATATGGGAGATCATCAAAGTCTTTGTGTCACATACGACAAACTCATTCTCTCAAATTTCCACCTTGTATATATATATATATATATTTTTTTTTTTTTGATGAATTAGAAGGCTTTATTCATCAAAGGCAAAGGAGAAGCTGTACAAAAAGTGTTACAATATCTACACTTTCAAGAGAACTAATGCTCTAAATAATTGAACCTATACACTTCTCTATTTTATGTCTATGGGCAAAAATAGACATCTCTTGCTTGATTTCTTCAATGAGGATAGTTGCTGCCATTTCTCCTCCTTGACGGAAAATACGTCTACACCTTTCAATCCAAACTCTGCAGATTGCTATTCTCCACAACAGCTTTTTGCCATTCAGAATGTCACTATCCAGGCTCCATCCCTTCATTCTCATGGCAGATTGCCATATGTTTTATCCTCTGAAATCTGGGAAGAGGCTGTCCAAGACTTCTTTGGTATAACAGCAGCTGCCAAAAAGATGATCAACACTTTCATCTTCCTCTTTACACAAAGTACAACTGATTTCTACTGCAGGATTCCAATGCTTAACTTTGTCTGCAGTCTTCAAGTTTCTGTTCACAATCAACCAAGCCACTACTCCCCTTTTAGGGATGGAATATCCTGTCCAAATAGCAGCATGCCAATCAACTTCCACTGAGCTAGGTCTTATAGAATTCCATACCTCTACAGTTTTGAATTTTCCCATAAGCTTTCCGTCCCATAGAAACTCTCCATCAGAATCCAGTTGAACATGCTGCCTAATAACCTCTCTTATCTTCATCAACCTCCTTCAGTGCCATGAGCCTGCCTCAGAATTAAACTCCCACAAGCATACACCTTTGAGGCGATATCTATTAACCCCAACTACCCATAAGGAACCTGAACGCATTATCAGCTGCCAGAGATGCTTAACCACTGTTGCCACATTCCAGCTTCTAAGGTCCTTTATACCGACTGCCCCTTCTTTCTTAGGTTTAGCAACCTTGTCCCAAGATACCTTCGATTTCCCACCTTCTAGTTTGCCCCACAAAAATTTATTGCAGACATTTTCCACTTCCTTGATGAGCTCTGCTGGAAGAATGAATGAATTCATCCAAAACTGCAGCATTCCTGTAATCACTGAATCTATTAGTTGCAATTTCCCCGCATAGGATAACTTCTTAGACTTCCAATCAGTCACTCTCTTCGTGATTTTATCAAGGAGAGTTTTGCATTCATTTCTTCTCAGCTTCCCCGACGTTAGAGGGACCCCAAGATATCTGAAAGGCATGGTCCCTTTACTGAAACCTGAAGCAACGACTATATTTTTCTCTTCTTCCGCTTTCATACCAGCTATATAGATTTTGCTTTTCTCCGAGTTAAACCTTAGACCAGATAGCTTGTGGAACTCTTCTAGGACAGACGTAATTGTCTTAACTCCTTCACAAGAAGCTTTAGCAAAGACAAGCAGATCATCTGCGAAGCATAGGTGTGTTAAACTGATGCTTTTGCATTGAGGGTGGACAACATACCTTTTTTGATCAACTGCTTTTGCAAATAAACAGCTCAGCACCTCCATCGAGAGCACAAAAAGGAAGGGGGAGATGGGATCCCCCTGCCTAAACCCCCTCCTAGCAGGAAAATATCCACTCAACGAACCGTTAACATTGACAGAAATCCTGGAAGCATTTAGGCACGTTGCAATCCAATTAACAAACTTTTTTGGGATCCTCATAGCTTTCATAACAGCAATGATGAAGCTCTATTCTACAGAATCAAAAGCTTTCTGTAGATCTATTTGAATTGCACATCTTGGAGTAGCTTTAGCCTTATAAGTACTTAGCAATTCATGAGCTAACAAGACCCCATCTCCTATATTTCTCCCCTTAATAAATGCAGTTTGGTTCTTACTAACCAGAAAAGGAAGAACAGCAGACAATCTATTAGCCATTACCTTCGAAATCACCTTGTAAATCACTGAACAGCAAGATATAGGCCTGAAATGCCCCATGTCTTCTGCATTTTTCTTCTTCGGGGTCAAAGCTAGGTATATCGAATTTGCAAAAGGAGGCATCTTGCAATCATCAAAAACCCCATAACTGCTGCCAACAGGTCATTCTCTATAATATTCCAACTGTCTTTGAAAAACAGGGCATTATACCCATCTGGACCAGGAGCTTTTTCATTAGAGATACTGAAAAGAGCTCGTTTAACTTCATCCCTAGAGACTGGCATAACCATTTCATCAGCCTGAGAATCCACTAGCTTAAGGGTAATCAAGGAATCATAACATGTAGATTGAACTTCAATTTGCTCTCCTAGAAGCTTTTTGTAAAAAGCAACAGCTACCCTTGAGATATCCTCTTGAGAGTCCACCATTATACCATTCTCATCCTTAACTTGTCTAATGGTATTAATAGAATGCCTGGCCTTAACATGGTTGAAGAAGAAAGTTGTGTTCTGGTCCCCAAGTTTAATCCAATTCACTTTTGCTTTCTGCCTCATTATACTTTCCTCATCTGCTTTAAGTTGCTCATACTCCATGCTACAGAGTTTCAAAGCCCCCACATCAGCTGTGGATGGACTAGAATAGAGCCTCTCTTTGATCCCCAGCAACTCCTGCTCCTTTTCTCTTACTCTCATTTGAATGTCTGAGTAGCATCTTTTGTTGAGATCCTTCAAAGCATACTTCAACCTTCTAAGTTTCTCAAAAATCACATAGAAATCACTGCCATGAATACTAGAATTCCAAACTCTGTTGACAATCCCCTTATATTCATTGTTCTGAATCCAGCAAGAAAAGAATTTAAATGGTTTAGGTTGAGAAAAACAGACCCTATCATTGTTGATGAAGAGAGCACAATGATCTGATTCTGTAGAAGCAATGACATTCACTCTACTGTCTGGGAATATGGTTTGCCACTTAAGGTTAACCAAGACCCTATCCAATCTTCTTGAGACTAAACCATCTGTCCTATTATTAATCCAGGTGAAATGAGGCCATGTTGCATAATATTCTATCAATTCACACTTACTAACACATTCTTTAAAGTCTTCCATACTTTCATATGAAGAAGGGGCAGGCTCAGCTTCAGACAAATCCAAAAATGAGTTGAAATCTCCAGCCAAAATCCAAGGTTCATCCATACTAACTTTAATCACTTGCAGAGAAGCATACAGCCGCCTTCTGTACCCAGCTTCTGTTGAACCATATATGAATGTAGCATAGAAAGGCCTAAGGAGTTCCACTTTCACATGGATATATTGACCATTATTCTCAATTATCTTCAAAGGTACATCATGCTTCCAAAGAAGCCATATCTTCCCTAACTCACCCTCATAGGCAAAATCCACGTTCCAAGTAGGGAATCTCTCTTTATATAGAGCCATAGTGTTCGAAGCCTTCACTCTTGGCTCTAAAATAGCTAAGATTTCTACTTTATATTTACTAATGAAAGAAAGGACAGCATCATACTTACTTCTCTTATTAAACCCCCGCGTGTTCCAAGTCCAAATCCTCATCTGTATTTGTTTTTGTGCCGTGTTTTAACTCCTGAGACCCGCTGAACAAAATTTTGAGGCATACCTCTTCCTTGTGAAGCACATTCAGTAGACTTTTGCACCTTACTAGCTGTTTGCCTTCCTTATAATCTCGCTCATCATCAACCGTCCAGGTCCTAACAGCACCTTCCACACTTTGATTTTGCACAACCATCTTATCATTCAAACTGCTATAGTTAATATCATCCCTTACCAACTCCTCAGGAGTATCACGGTTAGCATTAGCCTCCAACTCATCATGTCCTTTCTCAACAGCATCAGGGGAAATTATCTCAGCCTCTACTTCATTGATTTCTTCCTCACAGTCCCCTTCATCCGAGATATGTCCTTCATTATCCAGACCATCCACCACAGCACTCAATGAATCAGATAAAGCCTTTTTGCCGATTTCTTCTTCTTCCTATTCAACCTCCTCTTAATAGTTCTGCTATTAGTAGGCTTGACGCTTTCATCAGCAACAACCTGCTCATCTGCAGTTCCTACCGTCGGAGTAGCCTGTACCAACACAGCATCATTAACCACCCTATGTTCCGGGGAGAGAGTAATAACATTTTTCCCTGAAACAGCCTGGGTTTTCTTATGAGCAACCTGAGTCCATACTTTCCTAGTCCCTTTGTAATCTCTTGATGCTGCTCTAACAACTTCCATTCTCCAGGGTTCCCCATTTTCTGTCTCAATTTCAATCGAGTCTGGACAGGGAATAGCCACATCCCAAAGCACACAGACTTTGACATCCAGCCCCTCACGCACAAAGTTCTTCCATGGTTTCCCCATCAAACTCGTAAGCCAGCTTATCCCCTCAATGGAGATTGCAGCAGGAGGCACATTCTTAATAGTTATCCATTCAAGAGTACTTTTCTTAGACAGAACCAATGGCTTTATCCCCTTTTCCCATCGTCGTAAGAGCATTCCAGAATTATGAATGTGCCAAGATCTAGATAGAACCCAGTCACATAAACTCACCGAGTTGAACTCAAACAGGAAGCAAGTGTCTAAGTATTTTGATACAGTCACCAAACCTTCGTATCCCCACAGGCGATTTGCCACTGCCGCGATAACTCGAAGCGGCGGGGGAGTCCCCACAAACTGAGCTACCAAAGCTGCCTTCAACCTCTCATACCCTTTCTCCCAAACAGAGCTAGGTAGTTTCAGAATTCCTCCAGTCCGAGCTGATTCTGATATATCGACGTACTTCAGATCCTTAGCTGGATCAGAAACCACCGCAGACCACGATCGCGATGTCTTCGATGACTCACCTTTCTCAATCATTCTCAAAGAAATCAAGAAAACTAAGAAGAAGAAGAAAAAAAACCCCCGTCGGACGCGGAACCGCTAGGCGGTTGCCGCCAATTCAACCGATTCAGAACCCCTTACCGGAGCGCACCCACAGCAAGACGGCTCAATGAACCTTCGAATCGCCCAGCCGAATCCGACTAAACCTGAAATCCCAAAAAACTCTTCGAAAAAGAACCAAAATGCAAGAGATTGCTCAGATACTAGGTATCCTTACCGAAGAATCACAATCGACGAATCCTGACTGGAGCGCACCCACAGTCGGATCAACGCCGATCAGATCTTGCTCCGCGTGTAACTCCAATGAAACAGTTCAAAGAACCGAGAGAGAGTTCTTTTTCAGAGAGTTCATGCTTGCATATTAATTTTAAATAAATAAAATAAAAATTATATAAACTCTTAATAAATGCTCTTACATTAAAAGCTAATTAATGTAACACCCCAATTTTATGACATGAAAAACGACAATTAGTCCTGGGACAGACGATGACTCAAAGGTTGAAAAAACAACTTTGACCTACTACTTTTAAACTAACCATAAAATCAGGGTATTAAACGTCAAATCATTTACGACGGAAGTGGGCCCAACGACTTTAGAGCAACCCTCCAAGTCGCCATTACACCGTCTCATGATCCACTGCTCGGCACGCCTTAAGAAACTCCGGTGGTACGTTGCTTGTCCAGGAAATTCCTGCAAAACTGGTGGGTGGCTCGGGGTCAGTCCATTATCATGATTATTCCGTATAAACATGAATAAACACATTTAATGGAATTAACAACGCAAACCAATAATTCCATAATCATCCTTCCGTAACGGAGATTACCGTTACTATTTATCGAATGACTTGTCACAAGGAATATTAATCCAATATTCCAATCACGGCCTATATGTGAATCATTAACACACAAAATCACAAGTCAATAAGACATCACATGAGCTATTCCAATAGTACCACACCACATCGAGATCAACTCGATCAACTTTCACCAATCGACAGGGCGTCCCCTCTTCCCGCCTAGCTAACCTCTACGCCATCATCGTTAAGGCTTACTTCTGAGCCTGTAATAGGGACTTCGCAAGAGTCGCTATTCTTCCCGACTATCATGAATCGATTGGGGCTATCAATACCCAACTCCCATCATCTGGTCGAGGCTAATTCGACCCAATTCTTATCATCCGGTTGGGCTATCCGTACGCATCTATCGTGAATCGATTGGGGCTAACAATACCGAACTCCTATCACCCGATAGGAACCCGTATCCATCGATGTTCCTGGCGGAGGACTAGCTAGCGAGGCTTTACTTTCCACCTGTATACACTAGGTGTCAAACATCATCAGATAACATCACGATTTAACCATAGTTGAATCAAACATAATTAGGTATAAAAAGATGGTTCCGGAAAGATGGAACTTTTCGTAGAAACGACACCTTGTTGTCAAAACCAAGACTTTCCGTCTTAATTTCCAGGTAAGTAGGGGAGTCACTCGGACTACTTAAGTCACTCGGACTTTATAAACCGGAATTAATGAGGATCCGCGTCACTCATTACTCTAAACAACCAACAAACAATAGTTAGTCATCCAAATCATCAAGGTATTATAGTACCTACAAGTAATAGATTTATAGTTCATATGGATTTAACAATCCATCACGTCATCCATTGGTTTAATTAGCCACCAAAGCAATCGAAGCCACATCGTTTATCATGCGATCTTATTCCAAGTTAAATCTAAACCTCGGAAGATGGCTGATTTGAATAGGAGTTATGGGTGATATATAAGTCCTCGTAATAATATCATAACAATTATTACGTCATACTAAGGAGTTAATATTTCATAAGGAGTATAATACTTATCCCCTAATCCAACACTTCCATTCATCCGATAAATCCAATGTTTCGTGTCAAGGGGAATTACCGGAGCTCATTTCCAAAATAATTGGAATGGAAATACTTAATTAAACAATTTTAGTTAATGGAATGTAAATTAACTAATAAAAATATTAGGAATTTACCCCCTTGAACCAACCCACCTATAAATCGAGTCGGTTGACTTGGAAATCGGTTCTGTAGCTTGAATCGGATGGAAATAAGGAGTTAACGAACTTTCGTAACTTCCGGGCCAATTTGTACTAACTGAAAAGTTAGTTGGGCCAAATCTGTCACAAGTTGACAGTTAAGGATCAAACTGTCACAATGGAAAACTTCAAGGGCCGAAATAACAAAGGAAAAAGAAGGAGGGACTGCACCGGTAATTACCATCTTCTTCTCCAATTTGCAGGAGAAGAAGCTCTCCTTCGGTGAAGCTCCGGATTCCCCTATTTCTCGCACGAAACTATCTTTTGAAGGTTGAAAAAGATTCTCAGGCTTAAAACGATGTCGGGTATGTATTTTCAAGGGTTGGGTATGTTTGGAACGCTCCGCCGTAACTCTCATCGGAGCTTCGACGGTGAGGTTTTTGTTACTTAAGGTCGAAGGCTTGTTGGCTTTTATAGCCGACTCCGAAGCCTCTCGTTGCCCTGTGGAGTACCCAAAAGTCAAGTTCACGAGAATGAAAGGAGTGGTTGGTCGGTTGTTAGTGATGTTGACGGTGAAACTCTGTTTTGGCGTTACTCGGCCATTAATGGAGTTGGAGAGCTGTGGATTAACGAAGTGATGATTTACAATCATCAAAACCCGACAAACATCAATAATATGAAGGTTTGAGCCCTCACCGGAGGAGTTGCCGGAAACAGAGGTGCAACGGTGGTTTCATTTTCATGGAAGAAGATGATGAATAGTGGTGACGTCACTATGACGTCATCATCTGAAAAAAATAGGAATTCGAACCTGAGATTTTTGGGTTGTTGGTTCGGTTCCTCAACCAACTCGGCCAAGCATAATTCTTGACTTCCGCGAATGAACTTAACTTGACTCGAAATCATTAAATCAACAATTTACGGTCATTTCTCAACCGTATGGAAAATTTTTTTTTTTTTTGGTTCCGAAATTCGGGGTGTAACAATTAATAATTAAGTTAATCACATTTTTTGTCACTCAAGTTAAGGTCGTATAACAAATTGGTCACTCGACTTTCATTTTTAACACATCAATTACTCAAGTTTCACTTTGGAATCTGAACCAATATTTTGTCCACTTCTATTCAAATTTGCATCCAAAATCTTAAGGCAACCACGTCAACTAAAATAATAATTATAAAATTTCATGTCATCAGACTCTCAATCATTAGATAGAATCCATGTCGATCCAACCAAACCCCTTTCTGCATGAGTGAAGATTTTATTTCCTCTATCTTCTTCATTTAGTAGGCTCCATCTCCTTCTCAAGATTAATATGTGAAACAATAATAAACTTATCATTTTCCCATCTCCAACCATCACAATCAACCGAGAGTAAAAAACTGGTGACCCGGATCTCTACAACGAGAAAGATGGAGTCATTATGTCCCATTACTCAATACTAATATTCGAGGTTGTTCAGCCATGTCATCAAAGGGAGCAACAATGACTCCAATGGGTTTGCAATAATTTGTGGATGGGTTCACTCATCAATCTCCATGGACAACCGTTTAAATCGAGAGTACCAACAATTCAATGAGTCACCACCAACTTTAGCAAATTCATAATCAGTGATTTTATCTCCTTCGTCATCGTTATGACAACTGAAAGTGTACATGATCGCCTTCCAAAAATTTAACGATTTAAAATATATATTTCAATGTCTAAGCCAAAATATTGATAAATACTTTTAACCGTTGATTACAAATGTGAAAAAAAGTTTCTTAAATGTAAAAAATATAATAAAACAATCATAGTCAAACTAATCTTTAAATCAATATATGAAAGGGCATAAAAAAGTTTCTTTTAAACTAAGGGTCCAAAAAATCACTCATTAAAACTTTGTGTTGTGTGTAAGTTATAGTCAATGTTGTCAACTCTCATATTTTTAAGGGCCTCATTTTCTAATTTAGGCCCAATATCAAAGTAGTCCATAGTTCATTTTTAAGGGATATCAGGGCCCAATATTTTACTTTTAGTCTATTTCGGCATAAGATTATAGTTTTATTTATTTATTTTGTATCATTTAAGTTGAATGAAAGCGTTTAGCTCTTATACTTAATTCACTAATTGCAAAAATTACCATCATCAATTGTCGACCCACCATCATCAAGCGATATTTGTGAATTTGAAATGGTAAAATTTTAATGTCTAAAATTTTAGTTTATATTAATTATATTAATTAAAAATTATAAATTTGGAATTTGCAGGTGTATATTTATTTCAAAAATAAATAAATAAATTTTATAATTTTATGAAATTTTTATATTTTTATATTTTTAAAAATTATATACAATTTTGGCTACGTCTTGCTTTTGGCACAGGGCCTCATATTACCATTGGACGGCCCTGCCTGAACATTGAACTAAAACCCTCAAAGTTCAAAGTTCAATCACAAATACGAAAAAGTTATAATGATAGGGTACCGAAGTGTTACTCATATATATTCATGTTTATCAAAAGTCAAAACCCTAAGCATCTAACCTCCTCTCTTTCTATGCGCTGTCCAACCATTTTCTTCTTTTTCATTCTCTCTTTCTTTTTTCATTCTCTTTCCATCTGCAACCATTTTCAATGAAAATAAGCTTTCTCCTCTCCACCTCCACTTACATGAGCTTCCTCCTCCCTATTTCAATCGCCCAAAATCAAACTCTCCTACTTGAACCCTAAATTTTAATGAAATCTCATTGAAACCCTTATCTTTTGGCAATAGCTACTAGTTGGTGGAAGAAGAAGAAGACGGACGGTGAAAGAAGAAGAAGAAGAAGACGGTCGGTGGCCGGAGGATTGAAGTGCTTCTGATTTCAATTTCCCGAAGAGCTTCAGGATAAGCTTTTTTTTTTTTTAATTCTATCTGGTGACTTTTGGTTGGTGCACGAACCGCTGAAACCCTTGAGTAGCGAGTCGACCGATTTTCACGGGTTTTTCGGTTCGACCAGCTTCTCAAGCTCAATTCAGCCGGTGATGGTTAAGAGGCAGACCCGGCCGGGCTGAGGGCCGGTTCCTGGTTTTTCCGGTCGGATCGGCCGGTCCGGTCCAGTTCTGATAACACTAGTTATAGTACATTGAATGACTAGTAATTTAAGCATAAAACAACAATAATTAATTATATTTAAATTTTTATTTTCTTATTATGATTCAAACAAATAGGTAAATTAATATCGCCCATAGGGCGGTATGTAATAACTAGTTATTATTATTAAGCAAATATAATCAAGCTCCCTTTTTATTCCTTCTCTCCTTAAGAGTAGGAATTTAACCGAAGGTTTCACCATAATAAATATAAAAATGAAACTACTTTACACAATTAAATACGTTGTCAAACTATTGATAAACGTAGTTATTTTCGCCTAGTATTGGGGCGAATTCTCCCAGACCCCAGGTGAATATCTTCTATGAATTGATCTGACTGAATTCTTAATCGATCAAACTAGAAAACCAAACCATTTAACCAAAGTTGGGCGAATTCACCCAGCATAAGCGGCCAAAGTAAAAGAGAATTCTGACTTTATAATTCTTTTTTCTAATTAGTAACCCGTTTTTTAAAAATTAAAAAATGATCACTAGTCTATATAAGTTTGTAAAATAATCATTGAAGTTTGGATTTCAATAAAGAATTTGACCATGCTACCGTGATCGTAACTAAATTAAATTAAATCCTTACTCGCGAGCTTGTCGCTAATTAATTCTTTAACAAGTTAACGAGCCAAACTCAACAGTTAATGAATCCAGCGAGCTCTTGAACTGAGTCGGGTAGCCTCTCGAACAAGTTAATGAATCCAGCGACCATGCCCATCGAGTTGAATCGAGTAGGCTCGAACTCACTCATTTATTATCGAGTAGGCTCACGAGCTCGTGATTCGTTAACGCATTAAGTTTTACTCGTTAAATTGTTATAGAATTAATTAGCGACATGCTCGCGAGTAGCGACATGCTCTCGAGGAGGAGGAGGAGGAGGAGGCAGCCTTTTCGCTCTTCTACTGGAGCTCCAATCCATTCGCTGAACCGTGAGGGCAGTGGCGGAGCCAGGAAATTGTTCAAGAGGGTTCGAACTTCGTAGCATTTAAATAGTCAATTAAGTACTTGGAAAGTCAACTAAAATAAAATTAAAAATGAATAATATAATACTTAATATTCTAAAACATATAATAAAGTAAACAATATGCAACTTCTTTCGAGATACGGTATTCTAACCAATCATATAACTCAAACCTAGTAAGATTAAACCATCGTCTAATTTCACCAATTTGTCATCATTCAAAAAATGCAGTTTAGGTTGGAACGCACATTTTATCAAGTAAGCTCTTCTGATTTCATCTTGCACATTGGGATGAAAGAGAATAATTCTTTGTCGGAAAAAGGATCGGTTCGTAGAGAAATCCCACCGACCTTTCAATCTTCGGCAAATTGTGGTTCATTCTCGTCAGTTTTCGTCATAGATAAATTTAGTTCATCTTCGTCAGTTTCGACAGCAGATGTGGTTTTCGCCATCACTTAGTAGGATCTCTGACAGTAAACACCACACTAATTTATTCCCAAAATCTAAATATCAAACCCTAAAATTAATTCCTACACCTAAAACTGTACATACCTAGTTATATAAAATTCAATCCCTATAACGATTATTAGGGGCCGTCAGAGAGAAAAATCGTCGATCAAAGGTATCACGTCGATGACCGACTGGCCAATCTAAAGTAATTTCAGCAAGATGCAACAATAAGGTATTGTCCGAAATGTTGCAATAGAGTTACCGTTTATTTCTAATCAATTTCTATTTTTGATTTTGAAGTTATATATAAGACACCTAATTATAAATAAAATATTTATATATGTCTGTAAATTAAACGTGAGATTGTTGCTAATGTGATGGTTAGAATACTCACTCTCTGCATTGTTGAGGTCCTTGGATCGGTTTGCAGTACGTACATGTATATTATCATTTTATTTTGAAATAGCCAAGGGGTTTCAGCTGAACCCCCTTTCAATGACTTCCCTCCGCCAGTGCGTGAGGGTGGGATCCCATGCGGGATGGTGTAATAGTGGGACAAAGACTAACTAAACTGAATATTTATTTGAGTTTGAAATCAAAAACTAACTAAATTGAATGTTTATTTGAGTTTGAAATAAAAAAACTAACTAAACTGAATGTTTATTTGAGTTTGAAATCAAAAACTAACTAAGCAACCCACCAAAAAAATAATTAAATCAACTGAATCAAAACCATGCACCAACCGAATCAAAACCATGCACATGATGGCTAAACCATGCACGTAACACTCACCTACCAATAATTGTAAATATCGATGAATCACTCGTCGATGTATTGGCTTAGTCATGTAATTTATTGGGGAGAAGGGTGATGTTAGAGAGAAAAAGGGCTATACCAAGGAAAGGAAAGAGAAGGGAGAAGAAGAATGAGAATAAAAAATATGACTAATACAAAATTCTATCCAAACCTTTCGCGAAAATGTCAAATCAAGTCATTGGTATCGGAAATTCTAAATTAACCAATCGACCAATCATCGTTAGTATTTCCGTTTGGTCCATTAGTTAGAATTAACGGGGTTTGACGCGAAATAAAACCAATTGAGTCGAATTATAATTGAAGAGGTAATCTCATGTGGCTATACCACATTCCACGTGGATGCAGGCAGACTCGGCCCTGACCCTGTCCTAGTCAGATCCACATCATAGGACCTCCAAAATATTGGGCCTCAGAACCGGTCAGTTAGTAAAAGGAAAAGTTAATAAGTTATTATTGGGGTCAAATACTTAAATAGTCCCGAAACTTTGGGTCTGGTTACAAACTAGTCCTGAAACTTCATTTTGTTGCACTCTTGTCCCGTTAGTTCGGACTTCGTTACGAAGTGGTACTATTTGCCACGTCAGCTGGTCCATGTTATTTAAATATAATAAAATAATAGTTTTGGCCCGAATCGAATTAAAACCCCTAATCAAACCAGTCAACTTCACCTAAAACAAAAAATCTTGAATCTCAATCAATTTCACCCTAACCTAATCGGAAACTCAAACCGATTAACATCAACGAACCGTCGCTCCTCCACTCTGTACCCATCACCGCCGGCGAACAGAGCCAGCAACATACTCGCCTGCTTGTATGCCACCACGTTGCAAATCTACCTCTCTTGATTCTCCCCTCGTCATAAGCCATCTCCTTCATTGCGAGATGCGCCCATTCCCACTACCAGGGGAGTGGGAACTATTCCACTTCGAATCCCTTTCTTGCCTACCTCCATTAATTTGAGCATCTACTCTGTTTCTCGGCCTCCTCCTCATATACAAAGTTCCAATACCTTTAAGGCCATAGATTTTGTGGCCACTCAACGACATCAAACTCACATTCCATTCATTTACATCTACAGGAATACCTAATGCTTGAGCTGAATGTTTATTTGAGTTTGAAATCAAAGACTAACTAAGAGGTAAAGGATCAGCGTCCAAACTTTTTGGTTTGGAACATTCCAAACCTATTAACCAGAGGGGCAAAATTGGGAAAACAATTATTCCTTCCCTTTCCCTTTCCTGACACAGCACCCGTATACCGCTGAACTAAACCTTTCTCCGTCGGCGAGCTCTCCGTATACCGCTGAACTCCTCCCGATTTCTCCTCCTCCAGCTTCTCGGAAAGCTCCGGAGACTCCGATTCCTCCTTCTCCAGCTTCTCAGAAAGCTCCGACGACTCAGATTCCTCTGATTCCTCCTCATCCAACGAACCCTGTTCCGACGACACTGTGGGAGCAGTGGCGTTTCGCCATAAAACAATACAACAGGCGGTATTCTCAAGCTTGGGGAACAACTATTCTCGCCGGAGTCTCCTTCTTCGCCCTAGGCTGGATCATCAAGGGCGGAAATCCTCTCCCTTCTTTCATATCCGACCACGACAACAACCCCAAACCTAGATCGAACGACAGAGCGTCGTTGATGCCCGCCGAGATCTGCCGATTCAGGTATGGAAAGACGGAGCCACATCGGAGCAGCCGACGAAGCATCGGCGGCGGACAAAAATAGCGTACTCCGAGACAGGTTAACGAAGGGGATTGAGAAATGTTTAATAATTATTAAAACTTACAACTTAGTCACTGTATTTTAATTTCTAGATAGTTTGAATGTTTAGTGTTAAAAGTTGCAATTTTAGTCATTATATTTTTATGTTGTTGCCATTGTTGAAATAACTCGATTGGTTATCTAGTTAACTCGATTGGTTAACTAGTTAACTCGATTGGTTAACTAGTTAACAACTTGGTAACTAGTTAACTCGATTACATAACTAGTTAACTCGATTAGGTAACTAGTTAACTACTTGGTAACTAGTTAACTCGATTGGTTAACTAGTTAACTCGATTTGGATAACTAGTTAACTCGATTTGGATAACTAGTTAACTCAATTGGTTAACTAATTAACTCGACTAGATAACTAAATTTGATAAGTTAGCTAGTTAACTCGATTGGTTAACTAGTTAACTCAATTTTGATAACTAATTATCAACTAAAAATCTTGTTAACTAGTTAACAACTTGATAAATAGTTAACTCAATTGGTTAACTAGTTAACAACTTGGTAACTAGTTAACTCGATTAGATAACATGTTAACTAGATAACTAGTTAACTATAAAAACTCAGGTTAATTTATCAATAAAAAAATCTTGTTAACAAGTTGTTAGTAAAAATCAGGTTAACTAGTTAACTTGTCCTCGTCGGAAAAGTCACCGGAGTTTGTTGGTCTTCGGAGCCTCGCCGAAAAAGTCACCGGAAAACATGTTAACTGTAAAAACCCAAATTAACTAGTTAACTAGTTATAAATAAAAAAATCATGCTAATAAGTTAATAGTAAAAATCAGGTTAACTAGTTAACTTGTCCTCGTCGAAAAAGTTGTCGGAATAGTCGTCGAAACAGTCACCGAAAAAAATCACCGAAAAAAGTCATTCAAAAAGTCACCGGAAAAAGTTACCGACAGCCTGTGACCGGTGGCCGGCGACCGGCGACCGGAGGTCGACGACTGGCAACAATGGCTGCGCAGTGGTTGATTAAAAAAAATAATATTTAAATAAAAAATAATCATAAAATATTTAAATTAAATATAATAATATTATTTGTGTAAAGTCCTAAATACCCCTAACAAATCTGGACCATTAGATTGGTCAAATGGTCAAACTAGATCTAATGGCTGGGGATGGGTTTGGAACTTTCCAAACCAGCATTCTCTTGGATGCTGATCCGGTCCCCTAACTAAGAAATCCACCAAAAAAATAATTAAATCAACTGAATCAAAATCATGCACTAACCAAATCAAAATCATGCACATAATGGCTAAACCATGCACGTAACACTCACCTACCAATAATTGTAGATATCGATGATCACTCGTCGATGTATTGGCTTAGTCATGTAATTTATTGGGGAGAAGGTGTGATGTTAGAGAGAAAAAAGGCTACACCAAGGAAGGGAAAGGAAGGGAAAGGAAAGAGAAGGGAGAAGAAGAATGAGAATAAAGAAATATGACTAATACACAATTCTATCCAAACTTTTCGCGAAAATGTCAAATCAAGCCACTAGCATCGGAAATTCTAAATTAGCCAATCGACCAATCGTCGTTAGTGTTTCCGTTTGGTCCATTAGTTAAAATTAACGGGGTTTGACACGAAATAAAACCAATTGAGTCGAATTATAATTGAAGAGGTAATCTCATGTGGCTATACCTCATTCCACATGGATGCAGGCAGACTCGAACCTGACCCTGTCCTGGTCAGATCCACATCACAGGGCTTCCAAAATATTGGGCCTCAGAACCGGTCAGTTAGTAAAAGGAAAAGTTAATAAGTTATTATTGGGGTCAAATACTTAAATAGTCCCGAAACTTTGAGGGTGGTTACAAACTAGTCCCGAAACTCCATTTTGTTGCACTCTTGTCCCGTTAGTTTGGACTTCATTACGAAGTGGTACTATTTCCCATGTCAGCTGGTCCACGTCATTTAAATATAATAAAATAATAGTTTTGGCCCGAATCGAATTAAAACCCTAATCAAACCAGTCAACTTAACCTAAAACAAAAAATCTTGAATCTCAATCAATTTCATCCTAACCTAGCTAATCGGAAACTCAAACCGATTAACATCAACGAACCGTCGCTCCTCCACTCTGTACCCATCACCGCCGGCGAACAGAGCCAGCAACATACTCGCCTGCTTGTATGCCACCACGTTGCAAATCTACCTCTCTTGATTCTCCCCTCGTCATAAGTCATCTCCTTCATTGCGAGATGCGCCCATTCCCACTACCAGGGGAGTGGGAACTATTCCACTATGAATCCCTTTCTTGCCTACCTCCATTAATTTGAGCATCTACTCTGTTTCTCGGCCTCCTCCTCATATACAAAGTTCCAATACCTTTAAGGCCATAGATTTTGTGGCCACTCAACGACATCAAACTCACATTCCATTCATTAACATCTACAGGAATTTTACCTAATGCTTGAG
This sequence comes from Linum lewisii, assembly GCA_034768395.1. Taxonomy (NCBI): domain Eukaryota; kingdom Viridiplantae; phylum Streptophyta; class Magnoliopsida; order Malpighiales; family Linaceae; genus Linum; species Linum lewisii. Next base: position 25,259,236 of record CM068304.1, read on the forward strand.
CTGCATCGATGTGGAATGGAACATTGAACTCTTTGCAGATTCGTCCACTCTCCTCCATCGGCTGAATCACTCCAATCTAATTGTTCACCGCCATAATAGACACAAGCCATGTATCAAGCCTTATCGCAGCTGGCAACTTCTCCAAGTCCACGAGTTCGTCGGGTCCACACATGGATAAGCCGCAGCGGAGAGCGGTGGAGGAAGCGGTGGCTTTGGTGGAGGGTGGAAGCTGGAAATTAACGGTGGGAATTGGGAAATGATTTTCCAATTTGCAGTCACTTTGCTTTGATACGAAGGGAAATGACATATGGGAAGAATAATTTCCATCCAACCTGTTGCAAATGGTCAATCTGAAGTCCGATGCCAGTTAATCGAAACACTGGTTGTTCCTAGATGAAACGTTAGTCTCTAGTTTGATCTTCCGATTAGGTTAAGATGAAGGACTCAAGATTTTTGGTTTTAGGTTAAGTTGACCGGTTTGATTAGGGGTTTTAATTCGATTCAGACAAAGACTATTATTTTATTATATTTAAATGACGTGGACAAGCTGACATGGCAAATAGTACCACTTCGTAATGAAGTCCGAACTAACGGGACAAGAGTGCAACAAAATGAAGTTTCGGGACTAGTTTGTAACCAGCCCCAAAGTTTCGGGACTATTTAAGTATTTGACCCGTTATTATTGTAAAAGATGATTCTGTTTCTCTCGAGTGCGGCTTGCCATCAAACAAATTTGGGTTGTTTGATGGTGTCAAGGAACAATCTCAACCATTCATTCATTTTTCAGATCTAATTGTATAAATTAAAAGGGTAAAAGAGTAATTTCACCATTTAATTTAATTTAATTTCTTTTTTAGTTTTTTTTTAATTTAAGTGGAAAAAGCCAATGACCGGACCTCCGGTGACTAGAGCTCCGACGATCGGAGTTTCGATTTCGAAAAATTTTTCGGCCACCGGACCACCATCGTCGGGCCTATTTTTCTGGAATTTTTTTTCGGTGACGTTTCGTACTCGTTTTTAATATGGGTACACATATTTTTACATGTGTACGTGCACATTTTTGTACATAAACTGTGTTCACGTTTTATATATGTGTACACATTTATGTACCTATATTTTTACACATGTACACAATGTGTACACGTGCACATACTCTTTTGTACACGTGGATGCACTCTTTATACACGTGTACAAATATTTTATACACGTGCACATATGTGTATACAATATCTTAAATTTATTATGTACACGTGTACACACATTTTAGATGAATTAATTTTTAAAATGACCAAAATACCCTTCCATTTTGGACCGTTGGATTAGTCGAATTTAATCAGCGGCTGTAATTGATCCTTGATGGGGTCAAGTAAGCCTTTTATTTGATACCAAGCCAGACTCGTTTCTCTCTCTCAGATATGGGGTTTTCCGGGATCTACTACCGTTAGGACACCCCTTAGTGTCCTCATATTAGGACACCTCTTAGAACCATAGGATTAAGAAACAGATCCAATGGACCAGATTAAAATGGACAAAATTGTCATTTGGTATCAATATATATAGTAAATAATATTAGGGTTTTACCACAAACCCTAAAAATACAATCGGCAAAAAACAAATTGTGCTCTCAACTTGCGGAACCCAACCGCCGCCATCGCCTCGCCGTCACACGCCTAGCTGCCGCCATCGCCTCGCCGTCACACGCCTAGCCGCCGCCATCGCCCCGCCGTCACACGCCTAGTCGCCGCCATTGCCTCGCCAGCCTCGCCCCGCCACCACACCATCCTCGCCACTAGCCTCGTCAAACAAGATCTACAGCATCAGATCTCACTAGCCTCGCCGCCGCATCAGATCTACCGCCGCATCTCGAGGGAGTGGCGGCGGCAGCGAAGGAAGGGAGAGCGGAACCAAGGCGTAGCCACCGGCGGTGGCTGGTTTAGAAGTCGGGGCGCGCGGCGGCGTTGTTTCCACGGGTTCCAAGAGAGTGGGAGCGGCGGCGACGGTGGTCGGACGTTCCGCCAACGGTGAACACTTCATTGGAGAAGACAAGAAACCTGGTTGAAGTTTCTTGAAAGTTCAGTGACAGTTCTGTCATTTTTAGAAAGATAAGTTACCCAACTGTGATTTCAGTAAATCTGTGGTGTGTTTGGGAGTTTGGCTTTTAAGGGTTCGTTTGGCAGGTCAGTGAGGAACCTTCGATTGGTGATTCAGAGTTTCGGCCATAACTCCCTCGTTAGAGCTCCGATCGATGAACCGTCAGGACCGGTGGAATCAGGACAACGAGACAGATGTTTCTAGGCATTCAAAGTTGTTTTTGTCGATTTCCAGAAACAAAAACTCACTTGGACAAATTTCATGGATCGTTCTGTTAGTTTCAGAAGTTAAGTGACACTTGGGTTGATTTTGTAACTTAAGTGGTGGTTCTGTAATTCCTATGAAAAATGCTTAATTTCTTCGGTTTTCTTTGGAGTTTTTGTTTGAATTGAAATGAAATCGGTATGGTTGTTATTTGATATTATGGAACAAATATTGTTCCGTATAGTTACTTATGGAACATATATTGTTTCGTATTTGATATTATGGAACAGATATTATTTCGTATAGTTACTTATGGAACATATATTGTTTCGTATATTTTGTTCCACTATCAAAATTGATTTTCAACATGTTCCATTACTTTTGAAATGAATCACTGTTCCGAAACAATAAAAGAGGAACTGTTCCTAAATGATAAAAGAGGAACTGATTCGAAACAATTTCCACAAAAAAGTGTTAGAAAACTAATCTCAAATAAAAACCATCAGAGATACACAACAAAAATGGTCGAGCATTGAGAAGAAGATGAAGAAGTAAGTAAAAAAAAAGATAATTAATTTAATCATAAATTAAATGGAGCAAAAAAAGAAGCAGAAAAGGAATAAAAATTAGCAATGTAACTGCAAATCCGAAAATTAATAAACAATAATTAAAATCTGTAATAAATAAAACATTGAAATTACCCTTATGTCCAATTAATATTGGCCTTCAGATCTGTAGGATTAAATCCTACGGTTCTAAAAGGTGTCCGACACTTTGGGTTGTCCTAATGGTAACTTTTCCCCACTTCTAACTACACATAATCCAGAGGTACGGTCTCAACACATGTGGTGCTTTATATTGTATTGTATTGGCTACAACTCATATGAGTGAGACATTTATATTATATAAGTTCTATCTAATACTTTTTATATCAATATTATACTAACATTCTCTTATTATTACGAAATTTTAGAATGTCATAGGACACACATAATACCTACAGAAGGCTTCATATATTATATATAATATAAGATATTATTTTATGAACATTTTATAATATTATAAAATTTCTAATTTTTTCAGCAGAGACATAATACCAACACTAGGGTTCAATTTTGTGAAGTCCAACATCGACTTAAATATATTAAGATTCATTTCATTGAATTTAAAAAACTAGGTAAAATGGTACTTTGCCCCCCTCTACTTTGCCAAATTAACAAACAGCCCCCTTTATTATGAAATGATCAATTTACCCCCTCCTACTATGCCAACCTAACAACAGCCCCTTTCATCCAAAATTCCGTTAAGTCATGACTCACTAATATGATTCATCCATAATAAATGACAGTACACTGCCACATCATTGACTTTCATCCATATTTGTTAGTGACTCAACAAAATTAAAAATTTAAAAACAAAATAATAATTTTAAATTTATAAATTTATAAAAATATATTTATTTTAAATTTTTTCAATTAAATTTAATAAATATTTGTATTTAAAAAGTTCAAAGTTATTTTTAGAAAAAATGTATATTTATTTTAGAAAAATGTTATTTTATTTTTTAATATTAAAATCCATAAAAGAAATATTTTTAAAAATTATTTTTATATTTTATTTATAAATTAAATTTAATTATTTTTATAATTTTTTTTTCTCTTTTTATTTTAGTTGAGATGGATGAAAGTCGATGACCTAGTAATGTACTGTCATTAATTGTGGATGAGTCATTCTGGTAAGTCATCACTTAACGGAATTTTGGATGGAAGGAGATGTTTGTTAGGTTGGCAACTTGGCATAGTAGGAGGGGGTAAATTGATCATTTCATAGTATAGGGGTTGTTTGTTAACTTGGCAAAGTAGAGTGGGGCAAAGCACTATTTTCCCATGTGTTCTTAGAATTATATAATTAGCTATATATACCTAAATATCAAATTAAGGTAGAGAAGAAAAAGGCAAAATAAGAAACTCAAAAGAAGAAAAATAAGAGCAGCATAGATCATTCAACGACTTTTTGAATCATTGTTCCACGATTTTTTGATGACTCTCCAACAAGTCTCTGACAACTCATGTCCAATTGTCAAGTTCTCTCGTTGCCATAGACGCACAAATGAGCCTATCAAGATTACGGAGTTTAAATTTTATTATTTTAAATTATATTTTTATTCATAACCAAATATACTTTTACTTATAATTGATTAAAAGTTAATGACTGGTTATTTTATTAAAAATACAAAAATTCAAACATACCCAATTTGCTTTATTATTCTCCTTTCTTCTAGTTATATTTATTTTTGGCTCCTCCCATCCAAATTTCATAATACTAGTAATGCTCTCCCCTCTTTTCTCTCATTAGTAGAGCACTTTCTCTCTCATTCATAGAGCACTTTCTCTCCCCTGGCGGTGGAGCTTGGTTTTTGTGGTTTTAGGGTGTGTTCGGTCACCGGAGTTTGTCAGTGTTGCTTTTCTCTGCATGGGTTGCCATCTTGGAGGACCTTCTTCCTCGGTTGTTACCCCATTCGTTTTCTCTTCTCTTCGTTTATCTCCCTTCGCTTTCTCGGCGGCCACCCCGGTCGTCTTCTTTTTCCTTCGTTTCTAGTCCTCATCTCTTCTGTAACCTATACGTATTCTTCAGATCTATTCCTATTATTTCCTTTCCCCCCTTTCCTCTCATCCCGGTGTTCTCATTTTCTCAGTTTTCCTCTTACCCCTTTCAGTTTCTGCGTCTTCCCTTTTTCCCTGACCCCTTTTCCTCTCCGATCTGTGTCGATCTTTGTCCCCGTCATCCCTTCTGCTTTTTTGTGTTGTGGCGAGTAGGTTTGCACTAATGGAGGAGCTAAGTGAGCTTGAGAAAATTATCGAAAGTACAGCTTTCCTTAGTTGTGAAGATCCAGTTCTCGAATTGACAAGAGAAAGGTCAGTTACTGAGGGCATTGCAGGAAAATCTTTGGTTGGGAGGTTCATAAGCCAAAATCAGTGTTCGATTTCAGCTATCAAGAATAATGCAATGAGGGTTTGGAAATTGAAGGGTGATTTGAAAGTTAAGTCTCAAGAGGACCAAAATGTCTTCCTTTTCTCCTTCTTTGAAGAGGCAGATAAGATTCGGGTTCTACAAGAGAGTCCGTGGTCAATAATGCAGTCTCATCTTGTTCTTAAGAGTTGGGATGGATTGGATTCTCCTGAAGAAGTCAGAATCTCTTCAACATCAGCCTGGGTGAGGGTCATGAATCTAACCCCTGATTTGAGGAGCAACGCCAATTTAAAAGTGATAGCAGGAATGTTCAGAAGCTTACTAGAGGTAGATGAAGAGAGTCAAAACTCGATGGAGTGGAGCAGCATTTTGAGGTTACAACTTGGTGTGAACCGCCGCAACCGTGGGCAGACGACCCTAACCACCGCTAGTCTTGAACCTTCGCTCGATCACTGTTGGCACCGGGGCGGGAAAGTACTTGGACCCGTCGGCCGCGATTGACCGAGAACCCTAAGTGTCCAGGAATGGCTCCACGACAGAAGGGGAATACTTCTGTTGATAATACCGACTCTAAGCTATGCACGCAGCATAAAACTAAGAATTGAGAGAACAAAGTTCTTATTTGATTAATTGATTCAAAGGGGTTCGAGTTTACAATGAGGCCGAAGCCTCTTATTTATAGGTGAGGGAAATCGTGAACAGGCTCACGTTTCCTACTCGGAAAATAACTCTAAAATAATAAAATAATAGCCTAAAATTCGGAGCCTTGTTCACCAAGGAAAAGACTCCTTCCTAAACTAGAACTCTAATAAAGAAAGCTGGAAAATTCCTAAAAAACAGCTACACGGGTTCTGGAAGAATCAGCCGAATAAATAGTAAATTAATTCATAAAATTAAGCTCTTTGGCAGACTTTTAGAAGATTCCATGGGATACAACTTTCGTGTTGAGCATCAGTCCTAATTCGGTCTCCAGGTAGCCCATATTCATCAATCTTCGTCAGACTAGAAATCTGTCCAAAACTGAGAAATCCTAGCTTGATTAGGATTCCTTGTTCGGATGTACTTGGCTTCTTCTCTCCATTTCCCGTATCATAAATGGTAAAGCATCCTTCCTTGGATCAGGCTCAGGAGGTGGCCTGATCCTAGCTCCTAGTATTGGCTCCCTCGGATCAGCATCCGAGCTCCACTCCTTGATGCTTAGGCCAAGCATCACTAGGACTTGTTCTAGCCCTATCTCCTTCAATACACCTCCAAATTCAGCTCCGTTTGTTGGAGGGTGCTCCTGAGACTTCAAGCTATCCAGGGATGGTGTAAACTCCCAAAAGGCACGGGCCAATTGTTGGCTGGGCCAAAAGCACGCTTCTGTGGTGCCCGGCGCTCGGTCCAGCGCACGGGGCTGGCTCAGTACTAGGCCTTTGTCAATTCTGGCCAAGCCTTCTGCTTTCTGCTTCGGCCAGGTCTTCAGGAGTGCTCTTAAGGGATCTTCAATGGCTGGTACTGGTCTGGGGCACGTGGTACTTGGCCTGAGGCCTAGTTTAGGTACTAGGCCTAGTCCTCGATCGGCTCTAGGGCCTGTCTTCGGGCTCCAGTGAGTTCCAGCCGGACCCTTTCCTCTCTTCATCCGCCAATGCTCTAGGAATGCTCCTAGAGACTCCCCATGCTCCTCTTTACCTCCAGGGCATGTGGCAATCAGGTCAGGGCCTAGTGGAGGCCCTCGGCTTAGGGCTGGTCTTGGCTCAGGGTCGGGACTTGGGGCTTTGACTCTCCAAGGCTCCGGAGGTGGTTCTGGTGTAGGCCTAAGCCTGGTGTAGTCTTGGCCCGACATTACTGTCGGGGGCGGGTCGACATCAGTCGGGTCGGCCCTGGTGGCCCGGATCACTCCATTCCCCTCTTCTTGACAAGGATTCGTCCTCGAATCCGCACCTAGTAATCCGTTAGAAATTTTAAAAATAATAACATGGACGTGTAGGATTGGACCTGGTAGTTCGTGGGCGCTCCTTGGGGTTTTGGGCCGTACCAGGACTGGTACGAGTGCTTGGGGGTGACCTGGGTGATCATGGCACTCCGGCTGATCGGGCTGATCAGGGCACTTCGTGCGATCAGACTGATCAGGCGCCGGGCGCTGGCCGCTGGTCGAGCGTCGGGCTCTGGTCGGGGGCCAGGCGATGGTCGGGCGCCGGGTGCTGGTCGGGCGCGGGACGCTGATCGGGCGCCGGACGGTGGTAGGGCGCTGGGCGCTGGTCAGGCGCCGGGGGCTTCGGTCGGGCGCTGGGCTCCGGTCGGGCGCTTGGCTCCGGTCGGGCGCTGGGCTCCGGTCGGGCGTTGGGCTCCGGTCGAGCGCTGAGCGCTGCTCGGGCGCTGGGCGCTGCTCGGGCACTGGGCTGCTCGGGTGCCGGGCGCTGGTCGGTCGCTGGGGCTGGGGTCGGGGCTGGTGCCGAGGCTGGTGCCGAGGCTGGTCCCGGGTCTGGGGCCGGCGCTGGTGCCGGTGCTGGGCGCGGGGCTGGCGCTTGGTGCGGGGCTGGTGCTGGTGCGGAGCGCTGGGTCAGTGCTGGCTGGTGCTGGTGCTAGCGCTGAGCGTTGGACCGGTGCTGGCGCTGGTGCTGGTACTAGCCCTGGGCGCTGGGCCGGTGCAGGCGCTGGTGCTAGTGCTGGGCTCTGGGCCGGTGCTGGCGCTGGTGCTAGTGCCGTGCGCTGGGCTAGTGCTGGGCAGGCGCTGTGCCTAGCGCTGGCCTGATGCTGGGCAGGCGCTGTGCCTAGCGCTGGCCTGATGTTGGGCAGGCGCTGGGCTGGTGCAGGGCAGGCGCTGTGCCTAGCGCTGGCCTGATGCTGGGCCGATGCTGTGCCTAGCGCTGGCCTGATGCTGGGCAGGCGCTGGGCTAGTGCTGTGCAGGCGCTGTGCCTAGCGCTGGCCTGATGCTGGGCCGGTGCTGGACAGGTGCTGGGCCTAGTGCTGGCCGTCTTGGCTTCAAATCTTCTCTCCAACCTTTCCATCGTAGCTCTCATCTTAGCCAATATTTGAGCTATGGCTGGCAAGGTAGCCTCTAGCAACGCCAATCCTTCTTCTGTCATGGTTAGTTGATAAATCAAAATACAAGTCCTCCAACTCTTTCAACCAATAGATGTTAGGGTTCGGTTCACCAAAAACCCTGGGCAACGAAAGCTTAATAGAATTTTCTATTTTCTATTTTCTTTATCCCCTCTTCTTAAGAACAAACTTACGACGAAAGGAAATAAACTTGGCAAGGGTGGCCTTGCTTGATTTTCTTTTTCTCGAATTCTTTTAGGGTTTTCTTGATGGTATGATGGCCACCAGCTTTTCTTTGCCTTACAAATAACTCGAACAAGAAAGAAATAGATGAAGTTTTTCTAGCAAATTTTCTAAGCAACAAAGATAGGGTTTCTTCACGATTTTCTAACAACGAAAAGTAAAGGATATGAATTCAGGGTTTCAAACCTGAAGACTGGGATAGATTGTGGTTCCTCGAGTTGAACCGAAGCTCTGATACCAAAACTGGTGTGAACCGCCGCAACCGTGGGCAGACGACCCTAACCACCGCTAGTCTTGAACCTTCGCTCGATCACTGTTGGCACCGGGGCGGGAAAGTACTTGGACCCGTCGGCCGCGATTGACCGAGAACCCTAAGTGTCCAGGAATGGCTCCACGATAGAAGGGGAATACTTCTGTTGATAATACCGACTCTAAGCTATGCACGCAGCATAAAACTAAGAATTGAGAGAACAAAGTTCTTATTTGATTAATTGATTCAAAGGGGTTCGAGTTTACAATGAGGCCGAAGCCTCTTATTTATAGGTGAGGGAAATCGTGAACAGGCTCACGTTTCCTACTCGGAAAATAACTCTAAAATAATAAAATAATAGCCTAAAATTCGGAGCCTTGTTCACCAAGGAAAAGACTCCTTCCTAAACTAGAACTCTAATAAAGAAAGCTGGAAAATTCCTAAAAAACAGCTACACGGGTTCTGGAAGAATCAGCCGAATAAATAGTAAATTAATTCATAAAATTAAGCCCTTTGGAAGACTTCTAGAAGATTCCATGGGCTACAACTTTCATGTTGAGCATCAGTCCTAATTCGGTCTCCAGGTAGCCCATATTCATCAATCTTTGTCAGACTAGAAATCTGTCCAAAACCGGGAAATCCTAGCTTGATTAGGATTCCTTGTTCGGATGTACTTGGCTTCTTCTCTCCATTTCCCGTATCATAAATGGTAAAGCATCCTTCCTTGGATCAGGCTCAGGAGGTGGCCTGATCCTAGCTCCTAGTATTGGCTCCCTCGGATCAGCATCCGAGCTCCACTCCTTGATGCTTAGGCCAAGCATCACTAGGACTTGTTCTAGCCCTATCTCCTTCAATACACCTCCAAATTCAGCTCCGTTTGTTGGAGGGTGCTCCTGAGACTTCAATCCAGGGATTCTGTAAACTCCCAAAAGGCACGGGCCAATTGTTGGCTGGGCCAAAAGCACGCTTCTGTGGTGCCCGACGCTCGGTCCAGCGCACGGGGCTGGCTCAGTACTAGGCCTTTGTCAATTCTGGCCAAGCCTTCTGCTTTCTGCTTCGGCCAGGTCTTCAGGAGTGCTCTTAAGGGATCTTCAATGGCTGGTACTGGTCTGGGGCTTGTGGTACTTAGCCTGAGGCCTAGTTTAGGTACTAGGCCTAGTCCTCGATCGGCTCTAGGGCCTGTCTTCGGGCTCCAGTGAGTTCCAGCCGGACCCTTTCCTCTCTTCATCCGCCAATGCTCTAGGAATGCTCCTAGAGACTCCCCATGCTCCTCTTTACCTCCAGGGCTTGTGGCAATCAGGTCAGGGCCTAGTGGAGGCCCTCGGCTTAGGGCTGGTCTTGGCTCAGGGTCGGGACTTGGGGCTTTGACTCTCCAAGGCTCGGGAGGTGGTTCTGGTGTAGGCCTAAGCCTGGTGTAGTCTTGGCCCGACATTAGTGTCGGGGGCGGGTCGACATCAGTCGGGTCGGCCCTGGTGGCCCGGATCACTCCACAACTAGAGATATTCATCGACAAACAACTACCGATGGGGTTCCTTTGTCCGACAGCCAATGGAACAGTGCAAAAAATTGAGTATGTCTATGCAAATATTCCTGATTTTTGTTACTGTTGCGGAATTATGGGTCATACGGTGTCCTATTGCAAGATTCGAATCAGTAATCCAGAGTTTTTGAAAAGAACCCAACAAAGTTCGGAAGTCAGATGAGAATCGAAGTTCCTCGACGAGGTGATGGTGTGATTAGAAGGAAACTGGACAAAAGGCAGTTGCCGGAGGCTCGTAGGAAATACAAGGAGGTAGGTACCGGCGATGATCTTTCAGAATTAGAGGGTGGCGCGTATTCCAAGATTCCCAGAGCCTCAGGTGTGTGGTCTGAACCATCTTCTATGTCAAGTCAGTCGCAGATTCCCAGTCTCTCTGACCCTAAAGAGTTGACCAATGCCTTTGATTTTAACCTAACAAGTACAACCAACATCCCCCTTTACAACTTCCTGGGCTTAGGCCCAACATCCCAACATACAGCCCAATACCAAATTCCTAGCCTACCAGACTTGAATCTGTTTTCCCATCAAACCAACTTTATACCCAGTCCCCTCAATTTCCATACCAGAGTAATCCAACATCCCGTTACCCCGAATACCTTACCCAGCCGATAACACTAGAATCCTCCAGAGTCTCGCAGCTTTTCACACAAACTTAGCGGAGACAGTTTTTTCTATCCCCATCCCTTTCTTGGCTCAATACTTAATCAACCTCCAGAACCAAAATATCACAGAAACGATTATGAGTCTTAATCCTCTTCACCCAAATTTCATCCCTAGTCCGTCTAACCCATTAGATTCCAAACTTCCAAGTCTTCATATCGGGAATCAAGGGTCAGGGGAAAAACGAATTGGGATTGATAATGATTCAGAGGACCTGAGAAGAAAGAGGGAACGAGTAAATGATTTCTTGATTGGGGATAACGAAAGATTTGATTGGAGAAGCGCAAATGCTGGAAGCTATTGGAAGTTCAAGTCTAGAAGGTCGATGAATACAAAAGACAAAGAGGTAATCGAGGGAGATGTGATGGAGTAGGAAGAAAATACGGTGGCGGTGGCAAGCCAATTGCCACCGAATTTCCAATGATGCTAAGCTGGAACTGTAGGGGCTTGGGGCAGTCCCCTACAGTTCAGTACTTACAGGACATAGTCCGTAAGAACTGTCCTGCCGTAGTTTTCTTAATGGAATCTAAACAGTCCAAAGATTATATGGATGCTTTACGAAGAAGACTACGGTTTGCGAATGGGGTTTATGTTAAGCCAGAAGGTAGGTCCGGAGGGTTGGCGCTATGGTGGAGACAGGGCATGAATATTACGGTGTTAGAAGCGTCAAAAAATTTTATTGATGTTCAATGGGAGGAGGTGGTGATGATGTTTGTTACTTTTGTTTACGGGGCACCCAGAAGAGAGGATAGGCAGGAGGTGTGGGAGAAGATTCTAATAGTGGGTGACCGAAGGCTCCGACCTTGGTGCCTACTTGGTGATTTTAACTTAGTTAGAAGGAGTGAGGAAAAAGAAGGGATCGAGTGAGGTCGGCTGATGGAAGTTAAAAGCGAAGGTGTGAAGTTCACCTGGTCAAATAATAACAGACAGGGAGGTCTTATAAGACAGAATCTGGATCGAGTGCTGGGTAATGAGGGGTGGGTGAATCTGTATCCAAAGGCGTCAGTGGTTAACTTGCCAATTGCGGCTTCGGATCACTCCCCTATGCTCTTTTTCGACCAACCGGATACAACAAGGAGGAGGAAAAGATTTGTATTCGATGTAGGTTGGATTATGGAAGAGTCTTATCATAGCAAGGTTGAGGAAGGGTGGCATGTTGGGGGCAGTACTAATGAGAAACTCCTGTATTATGCAAAGGTCCTTACTAGTTGGAAACGAGAGACCATTGGCAATAATGGGGTTAAGATTGAAGAGTTGTTGGGGGAGCTGAAGAGTATTAGTGATGTTGATCAGAATATTAGCATGGTGACTAGATGTAATGAGATTCAGAAGGAGTTGGCGAGACGGTGGTGTATCCAAGAGAACTATTGGGCGTCGAGAGCAAATGATCATTGGCTTTGCTTAGGTGATAGGAACACAAACTATTTCCACAAAACCACTCTACAAAGAAGAAGGAGGAACAACATAATGTGCTTAAAGAACGAGAGAGGTGTTTGGCTGAACGATATGGAAGACATTACGGAGCATGTTACGACGTTTTTTCACTCCTTGTTCTCCGGAACAAAGGAGGTAACAGATTTTTCATTTTTGAAGGAATTCCCGGCGCTGGTGGATAACATAATGAACGATTTCCTGACGTAGCCAATTTCTGATTGGGAAATTAAAGCTACTATTTTTCAACTGGGGCCCTCAAAAGCTCCGGGACCTGACGGGTATCCGGGCCAATTTTTCCAGGAGCATTGGGGTTTGATTAGCACCGAGATTTGTGATGAAGTGCGCTCTTTTTTCGTGGAGAAAAAGGTGCCTAAGAGGTGGAACGATACTTACATTACCTTGATTCCGAAGGTGAGCCATCCGGAAGAGATTAACCAGCTTCGTCCAATCAGTTTGACAAACTTCCGAATGAAGGTGATTTCAAAATTACTGTCGAACCGTCTCAAGCCCTTCATCCCGTCCTTGGTGTCCGAGTTGCAAGCCGCTTTTACCGGAAATCGCCAAATTCAAGACAATGTGATTGTGGTTCATGAGGTAATTCATAAACTCTGAACTCGGAAGAAGGGTAAGAAATTTGACTTCATGCTCAAAGTCGACATGCTTAAGGCTTACGATAGGGTCTCTTGGGAGTTCGTCATTGCCACACTCAGATCGATGGGGTTCCATGAAACTTGGGTTGGTTGGGTGGAGGCACTCATTACTTCTGTCAGATTTTCTTTTTTGATCAATGGTCAACCTTCAGAATGGTTTTCCCCGACACGTGGATTGAGACAAGGAGATCCCCTGTCTCCTTTCTTATTTATTCTTGTGTCGAATGTGTTTTCCTATTTGATGCAGCAAGCTTGTGATGCGAGAAATATTAAAGGAATCCAGCTGAACCGTAACTGTCATGTGCTTCACCATGTACTCTTCGCGGATGATACGGTCGTGTTTGGGAGGGCTTCTGTCACTGAAGTGTCGAGGCTGATGTTGGTGTTAGAAAGGTATTGTGTGACGTCGGGGCAAGCGGTCAATAATGATAAATCAGCCGTCCTCTTCTCCTCCAATACACCAGCTGGTTTGCGACAGGAGGTGTTAGGGGTTTTGAAGGTGTCCGAGAATGCCAGACTTGGAAAATATCTCGGTATTCCGACCGAGTGGGGGTCATCTAAAGTGGAGACTTTTCGTTTTATGATGGAGCACCTTGAGCTCCGAGCTCAATCATGGTGTAGCTCCATGCTATCTTTTGCAGGTAGAGAGACGATGATTAAATCGGTTATGCAAGCGCTTCCCTCATATCTGTTTTCATGCTTTGTGCTCCCCAAGACTTTGATTAAAAAGATGAATGTGATTGTGGCGAGGTTTTGGTGGAATGGTGATGTTAACTCTCGACCGATTCATTTGGTGAAAGCTGACACTTTGAGAAGAGAGAAAGAGAAAGGGGGACTAGGATTCAGGAACTTTGAGGATATTAATTTGGCATTCACAGCTAAACTGGCTTGGAGAATTGTCATTAAACCTAATGCTCTTTGGATTAAATTGCTTAAAGGGCTTTATTTCCCTGCGGTTGATTTCCTCGATACAAAGAGTCATTATCCACCGTCGTGGTTGTGGAGCAGTGTGTTAAAAGGCAGAGAAGCGTTGTTGAAAGGTATTCAAAAGAGCATCGGGAACGGTCATTCAACATTTCTGGATGAAGCTTGGTTGCCAGAGATGGAAGGTTTTCGGTGCAGGATAAATCGTGAGGTCAACTGTAAAGTGTCGGAGTGCATCTTAATGCCACAACGGTGCTAGAATGTTCAGAAGCTCAAGACAATTTTTAGCGAGGAAACTACAAGACAAATTTCCTGCATTCCTTTAGGTCCTGAAGACTTCGAAGATCGGTGGATTTGGCATTTCGATACCAAGGGTAAGTATACGGTTAAGTCGTGTCATCGAATTCTCTGTGATAATCGAAACCAGGTTAGAGCTGGGGATAGAATGGACTGTGCTGATTTCTGGAAGTGGATGTGGGGGCTGTCGTTGCCCAGAAACATGCTATTTTTCTTGTGGAGGTTGTGTAATAACGCTCTAGCGTCGAGACGGAACCTGGTGCGAAGACATTGTGTTGTCCAGGAGGACTGCCCTTGCTGCGGATATGAAAGTGAGTCCACTGAGCACATATTCTTTTATTGTTGATTGCTGTCAGGAATTTGGGATAGGATTGCTCCTGGACTAAGGTTGCCAGAGAATGGTACTTCTTGTTTTGATTGGCTGAAATCCCTCCATGAGTCCAGGTCACCTATGATTGTTAATATTTGTTATGTGCTTTGGACAATCTGGAAGTATCGGAACAAGAAGGTATTTAGGGATGAAGATCCGGTTATTAGCGAGATGGATGGACACCTCAGATATGAACTGAACAGCTGGTTGCAGAGTAAGAGGTTTAGTCCAAGTTTGACCCCGAACTCAAATCTTTCCAATCCTCGATCTACCCTTCCCCCGACGAATTTTCAGATGAAAATCGTGTGCGATGGTGCTTTTGATAGGGCCATCCATCGTGGGGGCTTCGGAGTTATCATGTATGATAACGAAGGGAGAGTTGTGGATGGAAGAGCGAGGAGTTTTTTTTGTGGAGCACCAATTTGTGCAGAAGCAACATCCATTTTAGCAGCGGTGGAATTAGCGGCGAGCTATAATGTTAAAACCGTTGTCTGCTCTGACTGTTTGATTCTCACAATGGCGTTGGAAGACCAGCCGGATCAATGGCCATGGGAAGCGGCTGCGATCCTGACATCTATTTCTCAAATTTTGAGAAATTTCTCGGATATTTCGATTGTCCATGTTGGAAGGAATGAAGTGGAAGAAGCAGATTGTTTGGCCAAGCGAGCAAGAGATGAGGAGCTTGCAGACTTTGGCCTTGTTTTTTAGTTACAGATTGCTTATTTTGTTGTATGTACTTCATTTGGAACCTTCCCTTTTGTGGTCTTGTTCCTGATTATTAATTAATCGCCCCCTTTACCCAAAAAAAAAGTAATGCTCTCCCCCTCCCCTCAATTAGTGTTGCTCCATCATCTCTTCCCCTTGTCAATAGGGTCCATTATTTGCATTCATTTATTTTTTCTCTTATTTTCTTGGATTGATACACAACTCTAGCCAAATCTTTTACGAAAATGTTAAATTTAGCCACAACGGTTTTATCTCATTATTTTAACCAAACATTTAATTTCTTGGTCAGATGTGTTTAGTTGATTAAGTTGACCGTTAAAGATAAATGTGTCGATGAACGACATTGTTAACACTGTTTGGAATGGTGCCTCGTCACTAGTAAAACGTCGACCGATGTTGATGATGTAGCCAAGTGGGATGCCACGTGATGAAATAGTCCACGTGGCACAAAGATGTGAATTAAAATAAGGTTTAGGTCAGCATGAGAAACCCTTTCCTTGCCGCTTCCCTAAGATTTTCCTCGCAGCCGCCTCCCTCCTTCGTTCTTCGTCACCAATTTTTTTCCCAAACCTTAATCCCTTCTTCTTCACACCGTTGATGGCCTCTTCTCAACCCCTCAAGTGTTTCTTCTCGGTCCCATTCATATATGTCACTTCTCTTCTTTCCCCAACCTTCGTTCCCATAAATCTGAATAGCTTTTCGAATCCTTGAACAAAAATCGATCTCATTGTTTTGAACTAATTTCAAAATCTAGAATTGTTGGGGAAGGTTTGTCGCCTCGTATTTTGTGGATTCCAAGTGCTTCGTCCAAGCAAAGGATGCGAAGAAGAGGATTGTAGTTGTCGTGTTCTCCAATTTCGGCTTGGAAACCACCAATCTATGTCGATTGGTCATCTGTTGAGCCTATTGCGCTATACCTCAAAATCACGTGCGTCCATCGTCAATGGAGAGTTCGACCCTCTTCAATGTTGGTCCGAACACACACATCAATCGAGAACGCTATCTCCGTCGACCGACATGCTCTCAATTTTGGGTTCACAGTGGAAAGTCGGCAGAAAAGGAAGTCTACCACTGACACGATAAGAAAAGAGAAGGATGGTAAAGGTGTTTTGACCCTCTACTCTATTTGTTTTTGACGGGGACAATAAAAATGACGTGGACATTGTAGTCCATCCACGTAGGCCTGGTCCTGACTTGTTGGAGGCCCTGTTCCAAAAATTATTTTGAGGCCCATTTTTTAATTAATCAAAAAAATATAAATTATAAATTGAGTATCACAAGTGAAAAATAGTCTCTATCGAGAAGTAAAAAGTGATATCCTTCTATTAATCTTCGAAATTAAATCTCTATCACGTTTTCACTATTTGATAAAATTCTAGCATACCGACTTGGACAACATCACTTTGAATACTTATTTTTTGGATTTTTTTCAATAGATAAATCTCTTTTTGGGCCCTTTGTAACCAACATATCAATAATTTTAGAATGAAGGGAATCCAAAAAATGAGGATAAAAATATATTTTGAATTAGAATTTTCTACATGAATAACATTAACATCAGAAGTTTTAACATTCACATTAGAATTTCAACACGTGCAACACTATCACTAGAATTACCAATATGACCAACATTAGCATCCAAAACATCATCACCCCAGAAATATTACGGTTAATATTTTCAGAATTAGTTTCTTTCAAAAAAAAAGTATGACAACTCTTTTTTTTTAGATTGAATTAATTCTTTAATTTTTTGTTTCTTTTTGCGCTTAGAACAACCTGATTCAATTTTATGTTGGCATAACTAATAAAACAAAAATAAAAAGAATCAAAGGTCCAATGACAAATCAAAAGACTGAAATAGATAAAAATAACTTAGAGTAACAGAAATGAAAAATGCTTGGCTTGGTGGTATGGTGAGAAAGAAAAGAAAATTATGTATTTAAGGTAGGGGTGGCAGTCCCAACCTGAAACCCGAAAACCTACCCGTAATCGACCCGGTCAACGCGGTTTTATAACCGGACTGACCAAATAACGGGCCGGAGTCGGGCGGTTAAAAAAAACCGGCCAAATATTAGGGCGGTTATTGGTCCGCCAGATAACCGGGCCGACCCGGCCGAATGCCACCCCTATATGGATGACTTGACGAGAGTTGGGATCATCACATCGTTATGTTTTAAATTTATTTTCTTCGAACTCTTAGCATTCGCAATTTCGGATGTTAATTAGTTATTATTAAACAGAAGTATTTTTGTTATTATTTTAGGATTTCAGATTTTTAGTTTTCGGAATTAATTATTTGGTTAGTTGTTTAGTATTTCAGAATTAATTTTTATTAATTGTGTCACTTAATAAGTTAGTACGAAGTACGAACTAAATTATGAAATTAACATATCCCAAATTAAGTGCTACAATTGAAATAACAAATTATTTGGGCTACTAAAACCCATAATTATGCAGCCCAATTGGGTTTGGAAGCAGTTGGGCTGCATTTGGATTCGAATTTGGGCGGCAAATGTTGGGCTTCAAGCTAGGCCGGGTATAACCGTTGGTGCCCGCCCGCCCGTTGGCCACGGTCACGGTAAGGAAAACAGAACCGACGGGTCCGGGTCGGGAGGTTAAAAAAACCGGCCAAATATTAGGGCGGTTATTGGTCCACCAGATAACCGGGCCGACCCGGCCGAATGTCACCCCTAATTTAAGGAGAGAAGAGTTGATTACCGTTGTAGAAAACCCTTCATAGTGTAATTAATTATTGGAGAAAATATAATTAATTATCCTAATACTTACCGTTGGATTCTTGTGAAAAAGAGTGATTTATTATGATCATTAATCAAGAGTGAAAAACTGTATTGGGAATGATCATTAAATGGCGGCTCCATTATTAAAAGAAAAAAAGAAAAAAAAGAAAGAGATGGTTGGACGTTGGATCCTTGGAGGAAAAAATAGGGATATGGAAAACTCGGGAATTCCTAATGAAATTCCTTGTGTCTTATATGAGGACACTAATTACATTTCATGTTTTTAATGAAGATCCAATGGTTAAATTAGAAGGGACATTAGGGTAATTTAAAACTGATTAAATATTACTAGTTTATTATTATAATTAAAATTAATATTTGAAAGTTATTTTGGGATTGAAAATCTTTCTAATTAATTAATCGGTGTTGGTTTTTTTTTTTTTTTTTTTTGATAAACGGTGTTGGTTTGTTATCACATATTATAGATTTTTTATTCTTTTTTTTATTTTTCTTTTTTCAAAAGAAATCAATAATCATATGAAAATTAAATAATTATTTCAAAAGAAATCATCATGCTATTTATTCCTGAAACTTCATCTTGGAAAGATATGAACAATTGAGCATGTTCCAAATCTGAGAAATTGGTACAAGATTCAAATATTATTAATTGGCAATCAAATTGAGAAAGGATATGACATTTTAATCAGTTCCAGATCTGAAACTTCGTACCAACAAAATAACAAATGAAACAAAATCTTCAATCTATTACCAAAAAACTAGAACAAGATGATGAACATGTTCCTAAATCGTAAACTAAAACAAATTGTCAATCTATCTACAATATTTTCACCAAGCCGTTTACTTTAACCTGCTTTCTCTTGGTAGTCCTCATAGGCTTTTGAGCATTTCATTCATCTCATCGCAGTACCTAAACAACCAAATAGGTACAACATAAATTAATTAGTCACTCACAACAAACCTAGAAATCAATATCACGCAACATAATTCCACTCTAAATCTTGTTCCCAACTCCCCAACTGGAACCTCAATTAAAACCATTTCGATTTGAAACTGCAATTACACTAGATTCCTAAACTAACTGTAACTTTGTCCCAAATCCTAAAAATAGGAACATGGTAGAAAAATGAAAAATCGACCCATCTTGTTCCAACTAACCTGAGTTCGATGACCGGAAGAGGTGCCAAAACCTTTATGTTTGACTCCATCGGCGATGGCGTGCTGGTGCAGCAGTGGTCTGTCATCTTGATTTGGGCCTCTTCCTTGAACGGCGTGCCTGCCTCTTCATATAATAAACAAACTAGCACATACACGACAGTCCTTAAGTATTCTTAACCATCATATGAGCCACTTGGGATAAAATCCCCAGCCTTCCTTCCAAACCAACATCAGTCAACCTAGTATGGAAACGACAACCTTCAACATCACCACAACTAACACAGAAAAATAAAATCAATGCTTTAACTCACCACCTCAGATGGTGTGGCCGTTTGAAGATCGACGCCGCGACCATTTGGAGATCGGAGATGGTCGGCTGGAGAGAGGGTAGCATCGATTAGGGCATCCGGCAAGAGAGTATGGAAAGAGAAAGAGAACGGCGGCAGTTTGTGTAGAATGAGATGTGAGATGAGTTTGTGTTGAAATCCTAATTTTTTTACTTTATATATCAGTTCAAATTCTAATTTTATCCTTATTTTGTTCCACACCGTCAGATCTGGATCATCATCCAACGGTAGAAAGGAGTGTCCTTATATAAGGACACTAAGAAAGGTCCTCATAATAGTAGATCCCCAGACCATCCGCACTCATGCAATTCACTTGCAATTGCAAAAATGGTTCCCACTGCCACCTCATTCATTTTTGCAATCTACTCACTTTTAATTTCATTCACTTTATACCAATGCAATTCATTTGCAATTTCATTTAGTGGGACCACACACTCTTTTCATTCAATTACTCACTTTTGTGTTTATCATTTTACTAATAGTTAATTATACATTTAAAGAAACAAATAAAAATTAATTATAATATTCATTTAGAAATAATGAAATTTATATATAATTTATTTTATTCATATAAATTCAAATGACTAAAAATAAAATATTTTCTAATTAATAAGTACGTTATAATTTAACGAGTCTGTGACTAACGTAAACACAATATTCAAACAGCACAGATACATATAAAATATTTTCTTTTGGCCCCTACTCCGCCTTCAACCGTCGAGATCGCCCACGCTGCCCTCCTTCCATTCGCCCCATTCCGCCTCCAACCGTCGATCTCCACCTCACGCCGGCCTCCTTCCATTCGTCCCATGGACGACCACTACCAATCCATTGGATCAGTTTCTGTTCCCAAAATTGCATAAATACAAATATGTGAACCACAGTAGCATGAGGTATTGTTTATGTAACTCCTGAGTACTAATTTTTTACGTCTGGGCTACTGTTTTTATAACTTAGGTACCGTTTTTCCTATTTGAGATATTTCTTTTTACAACTTAGGTACCAATTTTGTTGTATATTCTAGGTACTGTTTCTTTTTATATTCTAGGTACTAATTTTGTTGTAGGAGGCACTGTTTTTATATCTTAGGTATTAATTCTTTTTTTCATCTTAGGTGTCATGTTTTAATTAGGGTACTGATTTTTGTAATTTGAGGTACCTTATTTATATCATATGCACTATTTATTTTTTGTCATCTAAGGTACCATTTTTATTGATACAGATTTGAACTTGCAAATTACAATCTGGAAAAAGATGAAAGAAGAAGACAGACGAGAAGAAGTTGTGGTGGAAGAAGAACATTTGATTAAATAAATATATGGATGAGTTGTTTTTTTTTTTCGAAATAAATCTCACACTTCTCATTAATGCATATCAAAGCAACAGTTTAACAAAGGCTCTTGTAACCACTCCGGAGGTGTCAACCCAAAAGTGGGTGACGGGGAAGACAATGATCGTCGAGCAAGCTCATGAGCGACCATGTTACCATCCCTCCTTACAAAATCAACAGAAAAATCGCCGTGTGCGTAGATCAGGTCCCTACATTGCTGTATCACCTCTCCACATTCTGTATCGTCCGTCTCGTCACCATGCAGTTGATCTACGGCATTCTTAGCGTCACTCTCGAACCGCACCCTAGTGAGCTGGAGCTCCACCGCCCATTTGATTGCCTCCAACAACGCGTGACACTCCGCTTCTCTTGCCGGCACCACTCCACGCTTATTCAACATCATGAATCTCTGTAACACCCCCTGGCTGTCTCGGATGCACACCCCGGCTCCTATACACCCCTGATTTGCACCTACAAGCCGCATCAACATTTATTTTCAGGACCCCTTCGGGCGGAGGATGCCATTTAGTGCAACCTCCACTACAAAAAAAAGGCCTTTAGCGTCGCTCGGAGGGGAAGTATTTAGCGTCGGTCAGTGAGGAACCGACACTAAACCCTTGACTCGCGTTTGACCAAGGGTTTAGCTCGGTCGCTTATCGACCGACGCTAAAACATGTCTATAACCGACGCTAAATTTGGTTTTCGGTCGGAAACGAAGCCAACCAGCTTTAGCATCGGTTACCGACATGTTTTAGCGTCGGTTATCGACCGACGCTAAAACAGCCGCCACCCTAACCCTAATCTCATCTCTCTCAGCCTTCTTCTTCCTCCTCCAACCCTTCTTTCTTTTCCTTCTTTCCATTTTCTTCCCTTCCTTTCTTCCTCCATTTTCTTCCTTCTTCCTTCTCAACCTTCTTCTCCTCTTCCATTTTCTTCCTTCCTCCTCCATTTTCTTCCTTCATTTCCTCCTCCCTTTTCTTCCTTCTTCTCCTCCAGCCTTCTTCTTCCTCTTCCATTTTTCTGACCCTTCTTCTCTTCTTCTCCTCACCCTTCTTTCCTCTTTCCTTTTTCTGACCAACTTCCTCTTCTTCCTCTTCCTCTATTTCCTTTTTTAGATCTCCAGATCACTTTCCTCTCCTCTCTCTCCTCTTCTCGTCGTCGCTGCCATCGCCACCGCCGTCGCCGCCATCGTCGCCACCCGTCGCGCCATCGTCGCCACGTCGTCGCCGCATCGTCCCCACCGCCGTCGCCGCTGCCGTCGCTGCCACCGTTGCCGCCGCCAGCACCAAAAAAACTGACCTAATAAATCTAAAAGCACTAAAAAAATATGACATAATAAATTTAAGTGACCAAAAGGATGACCTAATAAATCTAAGTGACCAAGATGCATAACTGGAAAATGGAGTGACCAAATCTGAAAACAAAAAAAAATTGGGTTGGTCAGCGATTCATTTCGGTCAGCTCAAAATTAGCGTCGGTCGTGGTTTAATATTAGCGTCGGTCGTGGAAGAACCGACGCTAAAATTTAGCGTCGCTACTTTTAGCGTCGCTTGTTGTAAGCGACGCTAAATATTTTAGCGTCGGTCAATGACCGACGCTATGATGCGTTCTGACCGACGCTAAACAGACGTTTTTTTGTAGTGCTCCAGTACCATTTGCTACGCCTTGGATTCCGCCTCGTTCCTGAGCATGACGCCACTCTTCCATTGCTTTTCTTGCCTCAGTTACCACATATATGGATGAGTTGTTGTTAGGGTATACTCTATTAGGGGTCGTTTGGTTGTAGTGATATTGATAACTGCAGATATCATGATATTCAGAATATCATCGTTTTTTCTGTCCTGAATATCATGATATCTGGTGCCAAAAGTGATATCACTACAAGAAAACACTGAATTAGTCACGGTTCTTTAGTCACGGTTTTTTGAACCGTGACTAATTGGTCACGGTTTTATGAAACTGTGACTAACTAGTCACGGTTTTTATGAAACCGTGACTAATTAGTCACGGTTTTATTAAACCGTGACCAATTAGTCACGGTTTTTAAGAAACCGTGACTAATTTTGTCACGGTTTTATAAAACCGTGACTAATTAGTCACGGTTTTTAAGAAACCGTGACTAATTTAGTCACGGTTTCCAAAAACCGTGACTAAATTAGTCACGGTTTCACAAAAAACCGTGACTAATAATGCCACGCTGGCAATCTTCCCCTCTTTCTTTTTTTTCCTCCTCTTCTTCTCTTTCTTCTCTTTCCTCTTCTTCTCTTTCTTTTCTGACCCCTGCCTCCGACTTCCTCTCTTCTTCCTTCACCATTCCTCTCCGACTTCCTCTCTTCTTCCTTCACCATTCCATCTTCGATTTCCTCTCTGCTGCACGCCGACGATTCAAAATCCCCACCAACGTCACCGCCGCCGACGACAACAATCACCTCCTCCCTGTGACGAGCCTTCTCCAAGGCTCAGTCGACTACTCCTCCGCCGTGGCTTAGTTCCGACGATTGGAGAAACAGAGGACGAGGAGAAGGGGATCGACGAGGAAGAGGGAGAACAAGAAAGAAACAGATCGGAGAAGGAGAAGTGGAGGCTTAGCTCCGGCGACCGGAGAAATAGAGGAGGAGAAGAGGGAGAAGCCCAGAGCTCGCTGTTGGCAGTCGAAACTCGCCGGCGACGACAAAGTCACTGGAGAAGACAAGAGAATAAGAACGAAGGACTGATTTGTTAACTGATGAAGTTTCTGGACCAAGTTGCTTAACTAGAAAAATAAAGTGACTGATTTGTTTAACGGAATGAATAAAATTGGGCCATTTTGTTAACCTTATAAGTTTATGGATTATATTGTGAAACGAAAGGAGTTGAGGGTTTGATACTATAATTCGAGGAAAATTACAAATCCAGCAACTGGAAAATTGGATATTACACTTTGGTCACTAACCTTTGTCACGGTTTTTTTTTTAAAACCGTGGCAAAGAGTAGTCACGGTTTTGGGGAAAACCGTGACTAAACTTGAAACCGTGACAAAGGTTAGTCACGGTTTTACACAAAACCGTGACTAATATCTTTGTCACGGTTTCTTCAAAAACCGTGACAAAAATGGGGCAATATAGTCACGGTTTAGGAAACCGTGAGAAATTTTTTTAGTCACGGTTAAAACCGTGACTAAAGGGCCAAAAAAACCGTGACTAAATTTGTGTTTTCTTGTAGTGTATCAATATCACTCTTTAGATATTCTACTCCCCCTAGAATATCTGTGGAGTGATATTGATATCACTCTTTGCAGACCTTTTTGTCCCTATTCTATCCTCTCAATTACAGTGCCATTATTTACTTTCCCCATTTCTCATCCCCTATTAATTCTCTCTCCTCCTCACCATTTGTCGATTGACGTCCGCCGATTCCATTGTCCAACTAGTTTTGGACAATTGACGTGTGTCATATTTTCTTAGCAAATAAGCCAAACTTCCAAACCTTTCATTCATCTAATAAAATTCGATTTCATATTCGAGACTAAGTTGAAGACAAGGAAGATCTTCTATTTCTAGTGCATCTTCAACTGATTGGTGGTTGGTGAATTAGCTAGGGTAAAGTTCATTCGATTATGTTCAGAGCAAGTGTATTACAACCCATAAAGTTGAGGGCAAATTGGCCAATTTCCCATTAAAGTAACTTATCACCAATTATTACAATATTACTACACCAAACAATGTTATCTTGCTAATTGGTTTACTAATGTCAATATAATAATATATCAATATATCCCTAATATCAATATATCTACATATCATCCAACCAAACGACCCCTTAGTTATTTTAGAATATTAAATAAAGTAAATTACATCATTGTCCTTTTAATATAAACCATTAGATTAAATTAAAAGTAATTAAGGGCTGAGATTGTGTTGTCATAGTGACCCACAAAAAAAGTGTTGTCACGGTAGGAATTCCCGGTAAATTCACATACGCGTCCCTCTTCTCGATGGGTATGGGTAACTATTTTATTCATAAGGGTCATAATAATGACACATGACTTGGTTTAGGGCCAGTGGGTAATTCATAATATTTGTTTGGGTAAAAAAAGTAGTCTACAATACACATTTGGTAGTGGTTGACGTTTTGGTCGATTTAGTTAATTGAATCAATAGTCAATAGAGTTGATGGTATCTAACTGAGGAAGAAGAAAAATGTTCAAATAATAGCGAGGTTTTGATTTTGAGCAAATTGACGGACGAGCAGATGGCGATAGGATTTTGGGTTTCCAACATGAATATGTGGGTATAAAAAGTATAGTAATAGTATTGCTACGAATTCAATGTGAGTATATGCCGGTACCCATATGAAACAGGATAAGTCAATTTCAAACTCATGTATGTATGGGTATCTAACTAATATTGTCCTATCAAACAAAGCAATAATTAATCTTTGTTCATTGATTATAACCTATTATATTACATTTGGTTTATAAATATTTTTTAAACCCGTTTGGGTTAAGATACTCGTAAGAACACGAAAGGGTTCAAGGTTTGGGATGAGTTTTGAGCATTAGGGTATCTGTAATCCGTGATAATTAGCATTAGGGTTAAGATATATAGTAAACATGAAATTTTTGTTTTTTTTTCATCACGTATTAATGTTAAAGTATTTAATACTTGAGTATTTAAAAATAGAGAAGAGAAAATAATTGAATTTCAATTTAAGTTTGTATGATCATTTGAAATTTTGTAAGAAGACTTTTATAGTTATATCCCATGTGTCAGAATCAAATCTATGAAAATACTATTAAGATTATCGAGATGAGTCTTTATCGACTCGTGATCCAAATGACCCGCTGAAATAATTCGTAATAGGGTCAACCTGACAATTTTTAAATATAGTGACCCGTGACCTGAATGACCCGACCAAAATAATTCGCAATTTGCAAAAAGTTTAGCTGTTGAGTTCGGGTCATTTTGTTTTGGATGTCAAAATAGCAAAATTAACCTTAAATTTTCAAAAAAATTTAGCGATTAAATCACATACCGTCAAAATCATTTGTTTGACGTGCCCACACAATTTGAAATGTTCAAAACATACATAAAATAATAATATTTAAAAACTCTATGCATACATACTAAATAACGTAAATGTATTAATATCTGTAAATGTATTAAAAACTCATTAGTTTCAATGGCCCGCTCCACGTTGGGAATTTAAGTTTTTTAAATGACCTTCTCCGGGACTGGAGAAAAATATATAAGTTAAATGACTTAGATAGCTCCGCGAGCAGAATCAAGGTAGTAAGCAGTAAATTAACTATAATCTACCTAGGGTGTGAGGACTACCGGCAACATCCCTGGGAGATATCTAAGAGCCATACATGCCACAGAATGGGCGGCTCTGTTTGCTGAACGACGGACCGTAAGCAATTGGAAGCATGAGCTAGACCTCAGTAGACGTAGAATTTTCTGGACAATAATCCCCCCAGTGGATCGTAATCCTTAATGATCGCGAACTGCTTTGGCAACCAATTATGCGTCTCCTTCAAAATCAACCTGAAAAAGACCAGAGAAAACACACCAAGCCACCGCATCTCGACATGCTAAAAGTTCAAGAATGAAAGGATCCAGTATACCTGGATATGGAGTCCCTAGAGCGTAGAGGATCGTGCCATCAGGGGACCACATAACCCACCCCGTGGCTCCGCACTCCAACTTCTTGTCGAGCACAATGCACATGCATCTCTGAAAGCAAGTAATTCTAAAGCAAGAGAGTCAGTAATACCCGAATACGAGATACCTGATGCGAAAAGGACCGACGAGGAATGGTCTCGGACGACAAGACCAACTGCACCTCCCATAGGGACCAACGTGGCAGCTGATCGGGGTACAACCCTTTCCAAGGGTTGGAAACTTCCAACCTTCATCTCAACCATTAGATCACCCTTTGACCATTTGACCAATCCAATGGTCTAAATTGTTAGGGGTAATTAGGACATTACACACATAATTTAATTATTATATTTAAATTAATTAATTAATTAATATTTCCAAGCACAGCCGGTCTAGCCGCCGTTGCCGGCGACCGGCCACCGTCGCCGGCGACTTTTCCGGCCAGCCTCCGGCGTATTTTTTTTTCAAAATTTTTTTTCCTTTGATAAAATTACTAGTTAACACATTTTTTTGCTGTTAACTAGTTAACAGTGTTTTTTTTAACTGTAACAAGTTAACATGGTTTTACCTAATAACTAGTTAACATCGTTTTTTGTTCAATAACTTGTTTCCAGATGTTAACCTGATAACTAGTTAACATGATTTTTAACTGATAACTAGTTAACATCGTTTTTTGTTTGATAACTTGTTACCAGATTTTAACCTGATAACTAGTTAACAATGTTTTTTATTTTTGATAACTAGGTAACATGATTTTTTATTGATAACTAGTTAACGTGTTTTTAAATTGATAACTAGTTAACAATATTGTTTATTAGGTAACAATGATTTTTACTTGATAACTAGTTAACATCGTTTTTTGTTTGATAACTAGTTAACATCATTTTTTGTTTGATAACTAGTTAATATCGTTTTTTGTTTGATAACTAGTTAACGTCATGATTTAGGTAACTAGTTAACAAAAAATTTAGTTGATTACTAGTTATCAAAATTAGTTAACTAGTAAACACATTTTTTTGTTGCTAACTAGTTAACATCTTTTTCTATTAATAACTAGTTAACACCTATTTTTGCTATTAATTAGTTAACAAATTTTTCTGTTGATAACTAGTTCACATGTTATTATCTTATAACTAGTTAATAAGATATTTAGTTGATAACTTGTTAACTAGTTAACTCGATAAGTTAACTAGTTAACTCAATTGAGTTATCGAGTTAACTAGTTAACCAATCGAGTTAATTAGTTAACCAATCGAGTTAACTAGTTATCAAGTTGTTAACAAGTTAACAATCGAGTTAACTAGTTAACCAATTGAATTAACTAGTTATCTCGTTAACTAGTTAACCAATCGAGTTAACTAGTTAACAATCGAGTTAACTAGTTAACCAATTGAATTAACTAGTTACCTCGTTAACTAGTTAACCAATCGAGTTAACTAGTTAACAATCGAGTTAATTAACAATCGAGTTAACTAGTTAACAATCGAGTTAATTAACAATCGAGTTAACTAGTTAACCAATCAATTATATAGTTCAAAGATTATTCTAACATTGTCAACAACATAAAATTTAGTGACTGAAATTGAAAATTTTCAAAATAGTTGCTCGGAGTGGACACCCCAAAGTGTTTGTACCTGCGAATTAGTACTTAACTTAACTAAATAACAACTCAATCACTAAACTTAAGTTAATAACAAACCAGTCACTTAAACTTAACTAATTAACAACACAATCCTTCTTCTTCAACCTATTCTATTTAATTTTTTCCAATTCTCCGCCGCTGGCCGTCGGCTCTACCCACCATTGCTCTGCTATCAAGTGCCACACATCTCCAAAGGTCTACTATCAACAGGAGGAAGGAACGAAGAACGGCCGATGTTGGTTGAGAGAGAAGGACGGCCGATGCCGACGCGGCGTGGGTTGTCACGGCTTGGCCGATATCGGCAGTGTAGCTGATGAGGAAGACGACAAAGAGGATGAAGGTGGTGCTGGCCCTCCAAACTGGAAGCCGAAGGAGACGCCGGAAGCCCAGAAATAATGAAAGCTTGAAACAGGGGTTCGACGTACGGCGGCCGATGCTTGGAATAGAAGCTGGTGCGGTGGCTGTCAATTAGGTTTTTTTTTAATTGAAATTCCGAAAATGCCCTTCTGGTCAGTTGAGTTGGACCGGTCCAACCAATGGAGGTTGGACGCAGATCGCGTGCCGACCGACGTGGCACCATCAATATTGATCTTCAAGCGAGACGGATTGTGAGGCGGGCAAGACTAATAAGGATACTTGTTGGCGGAGAGTTGTCATTATTTAATATCTTGACAGGTGGAGTTCCAAGGCAAGAGAAAGAACTATAATTAAATAATGGGAAAATGGTACTTTGCCCCCCTCTACTTTGCCAAGTTAACAAACAGCCCCCTATACTATGAAATGATCAATTTACCCCCTCTTACTATGCCAACCTAACAAACAGCCCCTTCCATCCAAAACTCCATCCAAAATTCCGTTAAGTGATGACTCACCAATATGATTCATCCATAATTAATGACAGGACAATGTCACATCATTAATGACAGTACATTTTTAGTACAAAAGGCAATAAAAATATTAATATTATAAATTTATAAATTAAAAAGTACATATTTAATTTTTTATGGATTTCTATTTTTTATTTTTTTCAATTAAATTTAATAAATATTTTGTATTTAAAAGTTTCAAGGTTATTTTTTGAAAAACATTGTATATTTATTTTAGAAAAAAAATTATTTCATTTTTAATATTAAAATATATAAACGAAATATTTTAAAATATATATATTTTATTTTTTATTTATAAATTTAATTTAATTCTTTTTATAATTTTTGTTTTTCTCTTTTTAGTTTAGTTGAGATGGATGAAAGTGGTTGATGTGACAATGTACAGTCATTAATTGTGGATGAGTCATATTGGTGAGTCATCACTTAACGAAATTTTGGATGGAAATTTGGATGGAAGGGGCTGTTTGTTAAGTTGTCATAATAGGAGGGGGTAAATTGATCATTTCATAGTACAGTGGGCTGTTTGTTAACTTGGCAAAGTAGAGGGGGCAAAACACCATTTTCCCTTAAATAATCCAATATTAAATAACAAACGTCTCGTATTCTTTCTTTCTTGAGAGAGATTAAAAAAAAAAAACTAAAAAGAAAGGAATATAATATAAATAAACCTCTCGTATTCCTGCGATATCCTCACCTTCTTATTTCTCCAAACCCTAGAGCTGCCTGCTCTCATAGATCTAATAGTAATGGCTCCCAAGCGTACAAGAGAAGATCCTCCCGCTCCAGCATCTTCTTCCTCCGAGGAAGAAGATGAATACACCACTGAAAGCGAGGACGAAGGGAAGCAATCTCTTCCACACTCCCAGCCTGAACTCTTGAAGAAGAAGCACGATTCCAATGCCTCCGACGCCCAAGTCATGCCTACCGAGGAAACTGCCAAGTCCTCCAAACTCATGCCCAAAGTCCAGACTCCGACTCCGGCTGCTGCTGCTGCTTCCGCCTCGAAATCGAAGGCCGGGGTGAAGAAGAAAGGTAATGATACCCAAGATACTAAGAGGCAAAAGGGGGAGGCAGTGAAATCTGCTATTCGGGACCAGAATTCTGACTCTGAAGGTTCCGACAGCGATTCCGAGCCACAAGTCACACCAAAAACCAGTGCAAAGCCCGCAGAGGTTTCCAAGCCTTTGAAACTTAAGTCCAAAGCTCCTACTCCCTCCGTTGCTGCTGATGCGTCTGCCTCGAAAGAGGTTTCCAAGCCTTTGAAACTTAAGTCCAAAGCTCCTACTTCCTCTGTTGTTGCTGCTGCTGATGCGTCTGCCTTGAAAGAGGTTTCCAAGCCTTTGAAGCTTAAGTCCAAAGCTCCTACTCCCTCTGTTGCTGCTGCTGATGCATCTGCCTCGAAAGAGGTTTCCAAGCCTTTGAAGCTTAAGTCCAAAGCTCATACTCCCTCTGTTGCTGCTGCTGATGTGTCTGCCTCGGTCGTGAAGAAGAGAGGAAATGGTGACATGCAGACCCAAGCTGCTAAGCCTCAAGAGAGGGAGGGAGGAAAATCTGAAGACAAGTCTCGCTTTCAACGTATTTGGAGTGAGGATGATGAGATTGTCCTCTTGAAGGGGCTTATCGATTTCTTCGAGAGAGGACTCGATCCTTTCAAGGAAATTGATAAGTTTCATGATTTCATCAAGAAAAATCTCAGTGATGACTTCTTTCCATCTCCATCTCAGGTGAAGAATAAGGCTGTCAGAATGAAGAAGAAGTTCAATAAGAATCAGAATGGGAAAGGCTTGACCAAGCCACATGAGCAGAAATGCTTCAATTTATCCAAGGCGATTTGGGGCACTGAAAACCCTAGTCAAGCTATAGATTCAAAGAGTGCTTCTAAATTAAGTGGATTGAAAAAGGGAAGCAACACCAACAACAACAGCAGCAAAAGTGGTGGAGGAGATGAGTTGCTTGCAAATTTTAGGAAGGAATTTGAAGGAAACAAAAACACAGAGAAGTGTGTTATGTTGTCTTTGGAAGAAATAGGAAATATTGTGACCAAGAAGGGATTGGACATGGTGGAAGCATCAAAGCGAGAGGAGTTTGGGACGAGACGGGAGGAACTTTTTCAGGAATTCTTGAAGCTTTATGAGCTACGCTATCGGTTGGCAGCTGATGAGGCAGAGTCGATCTTGGCTAACAAGGCTCAAAATTAGGAGGAGGATAAGCTTTGGTAAGGAATTGAGCAGAATCTAACAACATTTTGGCTATTTTTTGGTGTATTTTGTTTGGTGACATTTAGGTCTCTTTTGGTGGATGGTAATATGGTTAGTACTTGATTTTGTGAAATTGGCTCTTGAGGTCAATTTTATATGTTGGATGATTGTGTAGGGTTTTTTGTTTCAGACACCTTGAAGCTTTTGTAAGCCATATGGTACTTTTTATCTTGAATATTAGTTAATCTCGGAAGAATATGTATGTGTGATATGATTGTGCTGCACTGTATAGTTAGTTGGTGTGCTTGTTTGATGGTATGCAAGTGGGGAAATCCATCCATCACTAGAGTGGTTTGTTAGTTCTGTTAGCTTTCAGTAATGCAGAGTATGAATGGATGAATTTAGAGGCTATAGTTATGTATTATTTATAGTACAATAAGTAAACAGGGGTTGTTTCATGTATTCGAATCTGGAATGCTTGGAAGTAATGGGGTTGGTAAGCATATCAGATTGTTAAATGATGTCATGTTTGAGTTGGTTTTTAGTAAGAGTAGTAACCTGGATGGTTTGATGTTTGTATTAATTAGTGAACTATAGAAACTGAATCTGCAGCAGAGTATCATTCAGTACTAGACTGTTGAATTGATTACTTGGAATTCACATTTTCTCATATGCATGAATGAATGAATGAATGAATGAATCTAGGGGTTGATTTGTTTTAGTAACAAGAAGAGTAGTTTTCAAACAAATTAGACTGTCTGTGATTGTGAAATCATTCATAATTATATGAATACATTTTGTATATGATTGATTCTATATATATATATATATATAGTTTGGTCTATAGGGTTGATTTGATTTGAACAGAAGAGTTTGATAGTTCCTTTTTGCCTGGAATCCAGAAAGATTTATAGTTTATCCCTGGATTTGGAAAAAAGTAGCTAGCTTTTGTTTTCATCCCTGAATTTGCCTAATAATATTGCTGTGTTACATACAGGCTACAGCGTTGCTCATGTCAATTAATTATTCTGTGTTAGCTTCATGTTTGAGATTATATAATAACATCCTTGTTTCACACAATCTGCCATTATCCATGCTTGTTGTTTGATACTTTGATTTATTCAAACTTCAATCTGGTATTCAGTACTCAACTTACAGAGTACAGAGTATTCAATCTGGTGGTGATGAATCTAATTCCATTAATTAACTACTTCATGATTGCTTATGGATACAATATTGCAGCAACAGAAGATGCAGGAGGTTGAGGAAGGAGTTATTGATATGTGTTTTAGCCTCTTGTTCAGAAAAGTTATATCAACTCCGACTCAGTATTGCCTGAATGACTGTTCCTGTTCCTGTTCCTGCTTGGCATTTGTTTTTCTGTCAGATAGATCAGATATATCATGCCTTTCATCTATTTTTATGGTATATTAATATTAATATTAGACAGGAGCTGAAGTTGGCAACTTGGCATAGCAGCAGCAGCAGCAGCAGCATTTCAAGCACTGTCTTAATTCTTAATGCGCTCGATTATTTTCCATATAACCGACCGGATAATTGACCAATTCTTAACCTTTTAACCAAATCTAAAAAATCTGACAGAGTATTGCATTCTTTCTATTGCTATGTTTTAAATCTTAGATCTAACAACTTCTCAATCACGTCCTCCACATTAAGAAATAAGAAATAAGCATTACTTTTTTTTTTTATGAATGGCGCCCCTTGCAACCAACTATATATACTCCCGAAACTATTACTATCAAAAGAGTTATAGAGTAGTTCTAATGACGTTATCTGTGTACTTTTTCAGTCATTTTGCCATGTCATCACTGACATGTCATAAAAAATATAATTCAAAATTTAACAATATGATTCAAATCTAAATCGAAACTCATCTATTTT
Organism: Linum lewisii; assembly: GCA_034768395.1. Classification (NCBI taxonomy): domain Eukaryota; kingdom Viridiplantae; phylum Streptophyta; class Magnoliopsida; order Malpighiales; family Linaceae; genus Linum; species Linum lewisii. Next base: position 25,292,482 of record CM068304.1, read on the forward strand.
ATAAACTTTGGTTCAAAACCAAATCTAGTGAGTTAGATTTGATATAATTTTAGATTTTAATCAATTTAAGATTAATTTTAAATTATATTTTTGATGACATGTCAATGGTGACATGGTAAAATGGCTGAAAAAGTACACTGATGATATCATTAGGACTACTTTGTAACTCGTTTCATAATAATAGGACCACTCTGTAACGAATTAAAATTTTAGGACGAATTTGAAACTCAACCTGTAATTTCGGGATGTTTTAAGCATTTGAACCCTCATACTAATAGTTTGTTTGTGATTTACCATTGATGGGGCATAGTGAATAATACTAGTGATGGTCAAAGAGAGCAAATTAAAGACATTTTTTAGCTGTTAGTTAGATATTCAGATATGTGTATCCCTTGCAACTCATGTTGGAAACGGTTTCATTTTATTAAATATAGATTTATTTTATTTATTCATAAAATTTTAAAATAGTATATTAATTTATTTTTCTCAAGTTATTTGATAAGAATAATTTTTTTTATAGAATTTTGTTCTTCAACTTTAGTGGTGCTCATATATTTCTCTAATTATCGATCTATAATAGCAGACCAATAGTAACCATAATTAAAAATAAATTATTCTCACTTGATATGGTCTTAATTTATGATACACAACTCTTTCAATTCTCAATGTTAACCGTGGTGGGTAATATATTTAATTTATTTTCATTAAGCTAAAAAATTTAATCACTCCTAAGAAAGGATTCTCAATAGAAAGATAAAACCACTATTTTCCTATATGAAAAAAATTCAAGTGTCACCGCAATACCAGTTACACTTACACGTGGCATTATCCTATTAATTGGTTTGACATCGTTTTCACAAACACCAGTGCAACATATGTGCATGCACTCTAATTGTATACGTGCACACACTCTCTATATACGTGTACACATATTTCAAATTATTTTTATACACATGCATACACTCTTTGTACACATGCACACACCTCTAATACTGTACACATATTCAAATTATTTTTATACAATCATACATCTTTGTACACATGCACACATACTTATTGTACACGTGTACACAATATCTTAAACTTTTTTTATATACATGTGTACATCTATTCATATATGTGCACACTTATTTTTTACACTAGTACTGTACACATACTTTGTGCTCGCGTGCACATATTTCGTATAAATCATATATATTAGTGTACACATATTTCGTACTCATATGCACATTTTTTATACAAACACATGCACATTTATAATATGAATAATATATTGATTGGCGAGGAGAGTAAAGAAGGAAGGAAACAAGAGTGAATGGATGATTGCTGAGGCTCTGTGGTCATTTAATTAATGTTGTAACCTTTCAAGGCCAACAAAGCAGCTCCATATGCAGCTTCACTGTGCATAGCCCGAGTGACAGGAACCCCTATTACCCTCTCTCTGATCTGCATCCACTTGTTGTTCTTGGCTCCACCTCCTGCAGTGAACACTTGTTCAACTTCACTTGCACCCAGTTCTTTCAACACCTTATATGCCTTACCCTGCATTGCAATTTCCAAACAAACTTAGATATACATATAAAGAACTAGAGCTGTGCTGCTGACCCAACAAGTTTCCCCCCTACTTGCTACTGCTGCTACCTCGATTCTTGCAATGGATTCTAGGATCCCATGTAGATACTCAACATCACTTTCTGGCCTCGGATGTAGCCTGCACTCCACATATATACATATGATATGAATATGCTGCTTCAACTTTTATTACCTCTACTATCTCATCGATTCTATTATTACCTACCTTGGAGCCATGTCTGGATCCGCCACTGGAAACCTCTCCCCACTAGTTATCAGTGGGTAGTAATCAAGTGTACAAGGCTCCATTGGATTTATCTCTTCACTCAATTTCGACAACTCCTCGTCGGTAAACAGTTGTCTTAGGACCGCTCCTCCTGTGTTTGATGCACCCCCAACCAGCCATTTGTCATCAAGGCGATGACTGTACACTCCAAACCTTGCATCCTCAATCCTCCTATTGCTCAGTAGCTTAATAGCAAGTGTCGAACCCAGAGACGTAACCTGATATCAACATAAACAAATTAACATTCCCACATGATTTCCAGTATACACATTAAAGGGATGGCCAGAGCCGATTTATATTTACTTTATGTACAAGAAGAGCAGGTCCCTAGTGGTCAACTTACAGCTTTACCAGGTTCTGTTGCACCAGCTGCAAGAAACGCAGCTATACTATCTGTTGTCCCTGCACATGCAACACAATCTCCAGGAAATCCTGCATTTCAGAACCACAACACTTTACTTACTACTAATATAAGACTGCTGTTGTTGATTTGTGAGAGAAAATGCAAGGGGCTTTAGTCTTTATCACTATGCAAGTGTCCTACTGCAGTAAACCCCAAAAATAGTCATACCAAATTTAGTTCTAATCTCATCTTTCAAGTAACCGATGCAAGTCCCAGGAGCTGTAACTGAAGGCAAAAGTTGTGAATATGGCTGATTGAGCAGCCACGGCGGGTAGGATTCTAATTCAGGATCATAACCAACCTGCAACAACACGCTTGCTAAGAACTTATCCCAAATAATATATCGTGAAAGCAACATGTTTGTCAGTTGGTGGTAGACTAATTAATACCTTGAGAGCATTATTATAATCAGTTACTCCAATTTTTCCATGGAGAAGCCACAACAGCCAATCTGCTTGGTGCAATAACAGCGCTGGTTTCTCAGTTGATGAACCGTTGATGTTCCACCAAGAAACAAGTTTGCACAAGGTGGAGGATCCAGAGCAAACTGTATGATTTGCAGGAGCAATTGATTTCACGACTGGCAAAGCATCAGAACAGCTCTCATTGTAAAGAAAAGGTCTCCATAGTGGCTCTCCTGTGTTACTGGGAGTCATATATGGAGAGATGTTAGACCCATTTCTGGGACAATGGAATTGAAAGGATGAACCCACAAACCATATGATACAAGTGTTTAGACATGTCACCTATCCACAATGATGGTAGTTGCTGATGTACCATCAATAGAAATTGAAGCAACAAGTGACTTGAGATGAGTTGGAACATCTTCTAGCAAAGAGAAAAGTGTCGTTCTCCATGAACGCACCCAATCCACTTTTTCTTCTTCATTCTTCCTAGACAACAGAGACTGGGATTATACAACTTCTATTTGCGTAATGTATGTGATAATTACTGTCAAGTTCAGGATCAGGTTAGCATTATACATTTCATTCTCATTATCACTACATCACCAGCAACTCAAACTCTATGTCCTAAACTTCTGGGTCCTCTGAAATTCTAGAACGAAGTCCATACACGATCAAAACAAGGTTATTATTGTCAAATGAAAAAGAAGAAAAATTGAGCAAGGGTTTACCTTGTAAATTGGGTAGTCCCTTTTACCCTGAGAATGAAGCTTGCCTTGTTTGTTCACAAGAGCGTAGCGAGCACCAGAGGTTCCAAAATCCATTCCCAAGTAGAGCCTCTCCTCCTTCTCTAATAATTCCTTAGAATTGCTTGTTTCATGAGCCATGATAACTAGTGAACTTGGTTTTCTCAAAGCCCTGTTCCAATGCCCACTCCCAGCAGCTGCTGCTGAAAAGACTGAATAAATAAACAAAAAAACTGAACATAGGAAAGAAAGAAAAGGCAAAGGATACCATACCATGTGCGGGAGAGCTTCTGAGCGGAAAGGAGAAAGAGAGCGTCAATGTGGCCATATGATCTTCTTTACCCTTTTCCTTTTGATCTTTCTAATTATCCAGGCTTATGTAATGTTGTTGTGGTTGACGTTGAAACTTGCTTTCCCTTGGCCAATTGGCTTTATATAGAAAGAAACAAGCAAATATTTTGTCATTTTATGTTCTTTTTATTAGACGTCTGTTATATCTTCACCAATTCTTATTTTTCTTCCTAGGATTTTATAATCAACAAAAGCGATTATTTATGCATTTATTTCCAATTTTGTGGGTTTGGGTTTGGGTTAATTTAAAAAATTCATATTAGAATATCAGCTTTGTACAACTAATCATAATCAAGGTAGTCATATACAGAGAAATCATCATAGAGGAGTGTCCTATCCCCAGAGTAATGAAGAAGGTAATAACAGTCATTGCAGAAGTAACATGGATTATGTTTAGCTAATTTGTCATCCACCGTCACCTTCTTCGCTCTAAATATGTTGCACATGCTGCATTTTTGCATACGTACTTTCAGCTGAAAGCTCACGATCGGATAAGTAGCTCGATTCTGTGAGTCATCGGGATGGATCAATCTCATGTCTCTAATCACCATAGTATGCTTGCAGCCCCCCTGTGGATGAAGAGCAAACACTATAAATTCAATTACCCTTACTCAGACAGATATTCCAACAACCATGAACTAGATGTGCAACAGTTCAATACAAACTTCATGGTTGGCATGACATGTTATACCTGATGACAGTAGAGATATGGAGCACCCAACTGAAACTTCAAATCACATAAACGCACGGTTTGCATCTGAGCACGTTGGAATCCGGGTAAACTAAGGGTTGGCATCGCACCCACGAGAGCTTTCAGCTTGCGCTTTTGGTCTCCGCTTATGATAAACTCCCATTTCTTATCAACCTCTTCTTTTGAGTTTTTAAGCCAGTCGAATATAGGTTCACTGTAATCGGTAGAATAGGGTGCCCTCAAATCATTGCAGAACAAGTCCTAGAAAAATAAAAGTAACACCATATGAGTCCGTACTCTCACAAAACAGATTCATATTTTTAAAACTATTTCCAATTTGAAGCAAGTAGGACATTTACCTCTATGAGAAAGTATCCTGAAGCGTCATAGTGTTCTGCCCTTTTCATCATTTCATCCGTTTTGCAATAGATCTTGTCCTTCAGTTCGGTCAAAACTTGTCGTCCTAACACCAAAAACTCCTGAGTCTGAATGGTGGAAATGTAAACATAGTTCTCAGTGTAAAGGATTTGTGTTTATAATGATAAAGTAATTCCCAGATGAAAACGTTGGGAGAAATGCCTGAGCCAGCAAGGTGAAACACACAAAAGCCAACACTAGATTAAGATGAAGAATTAAACGAGTTGAATTGGTGATATGTTAAAGGCCAAGAAAAGGGAAGGCTGTACTACATATGGGAATCCATAGTAGAGGCACGAGGTTGCAGCGTAAGACAAACAATCCCTCAAATGAATTGAGGTTACAACTATTTGACATACCATATGTAGAACATGTGTCAAACTCCAAAGAAAAACAGATAAAACAACAAATCAACCATTTAACATGATATTTTAAAATTTCGAGATTCAGAGACTAAACTGCAACGATTGCAACAGAACAAAAGTCTAACTACATACAGTTCTCATCGCCAGAAATTCAAGTTAAGTTTTACCTTCTGCCATTGATGTACATTATGGTACACCTCCACAACAAGAACCACCTCAGGCAGTTGCACAGGTACTTCTTGCATAATATCTGAGGTCTTCACAAGCTGCACATTAGAACAGAAGAGCAAAAGAATAAATTAGATCATTCAAAAGAATGGAGGAACAGGTTTCAAGCATTCCTGGAAGAAGTATATCTTCATAACACAACAAATAAATAAACCATCACAATAGAACATTCCAAGCCTACCTGCATATTTGAGTTGACAGATCTCAGAGATTTCATTATCGTGCCACTCTCTGACACAATAGAACCTTTGTTGACTTTGCACCCAGAACTAAATTAAGACAATAGGCACAATGAGAACAATACTAGAGTAGATGATGCATTTACTCGAGTTGAAAAAACTTGAACAAACCTGAGGGAATGTAAGTTAGCTGCTGCTTTGTCTTCATCCTGCTTCTTTTTTATGTTCAGTAAATCATCTACTATTGCAGGGTAACTCTCCTGGACGTGTAAGAACAGCTTATTCAGAAATTGTGAAAATATATAAGCATTACTTACCTGTGGGTGAGAAAAGCATTGTGCTTCAAACATATAATGAAAATGCTATGTTCACATTTGAACCTAAAAGAAAATGATGCATCATATACAAAATGCTATGTGCTCAATAAATTATGCATCCCTGGAATACATACATCTACACCCTTCAAGACGTCTCTCTTTCTCTTCCGTGACTTCTTGCCACTTCTTGTCTTGCTATTGGTGGCAGATTTGGTTTCAGAATCTGCACAATCCACTGATTCTGGAGTAGCTGAAGCTCCACCTTTTCTTTGGAAGCTTCTTGAACGAGTGTGCATCTTGCTCGATGTGCTAAGACCACCCCCTACTCTGATTAATAGCAAACTTATAAGACTAAAGGTAATATACATGCATTGCTTAAATCTCGTTGATGCACCACAATGTTAACTTGTTTCAATTTTCTAACAGGAGGTATGTTCTAATCTGAATGTGTGAAGATTCTCAAAATCAAAATAGAGTAAGGATCACATAACGACTATGCAAAAAGGGAATCATAACTAATGAAGCATAGATACCTTACCCATGATTCGGGTTTGGCTCAGAGGGCTGCGAGGAACTTCCATTCCCCCCTCCATCATTTAAACAAAATATCAAGTGAGATGTAAAACTAGAAAGATAAAGAGCAAGAAGATGCTAAACAGGACGTACTTTTAAAAACTTCCTTTAGTGCCATCTCGACCAACTCCTCATTGCTACGAATTTTAATGTCATCAACCCTGCGAATTAAATTGTACACGCATTTGAAGTTGAGGTAAAAAAAAATGAGCAACTTAATTCCAACAGCAAACAACCAAACACTGAGGCAGAATAAAGTACCTGATATCATCTTGGTTGTAGATTTCCGAAGAATCAAAGTCCAATTCATCCTTCAAACTCTGCTTCAAATGAAATTTTAGCGATAAATCAACTAATTTATATACAAGCAATCCACAAATTAAACTAGTTGTTAGGAAAACTATTAAGAATGCAGTTAGACAGGGAGTAAAGAGAAGTGGAACCTGGAGCACACTGAGGACGGCATCTTGGAACTCGGGAACTCGGGTGAGGGGACTGACCAAGTTAGGTGTATACAAAGGACCGCCACGAGCAATCAACAGAGGCGACACATCAGCCTGTTCCACGTCCTCCTCCTCCTCCTCCTCTGCAACTTCGTCGTCATAATTATCTTGTGCGGACTCCACTGCACTTTCAACATCCATATTCGGAGAGTACTGCGAGCTCAAACCAAAATAAAAGACCACTGGAAGAGAAAGAGAAGATGCGTAGCAGGACCGTTTTCCTTCTCAATAGCGGCGACGGATGAACATTCGTGAAACCTAGTAATAGTTATTTTCTTATTCCTAAATAGCTCTGTGAGATGGCAAAAAGATAACAACATTTGATAGCATTACCAGAGTGTTGAATGTGGCAATTACTAATGTGAGGACCTCTAAGTGTCATTATATAAGGATACTAATTTACAACTTTAATTTATTGAATAGAGATCCATTGGTTGATATGAAATGAGTATTAGGGTAAATTTTTTAACTGGTACGACTTTTTTAAATTTCCGTTTTGGTTCCACTTTTAATTAATAATCCTTTACCCATACCTGGTTCCCTGCAGTTAGATTAGGATCATCATACAACGACTATAAAGAGTGTCCTCATATAAGGACTCTTAATGAGTCCTCACAATAGTAGATCCCGTTGAATGTTTATAATTGAAACATAAGTACCTGTCCCCAAATATTCACTTGAAAAAAATAGGTCAAATACACAAATCTAGCCAAACTTTTCCGAATTATGTCAAATCTAGCCACTTCTTTCGAAAAACCCAATTCCGCCATTTTTCCAAATTCCATCCATTTTTTTTGTCATTCTGTTAGCGTAATTTAACGGACTAGTATAACATGATGACTGGGATCCACGTGACCATTGTCTATTCGGATTCAAGATTCCACGTGGTGCCACATCATTTAATGAAAACCAAGCCCAAAAATTGAAAAGAAAAATCAAAGCTCAAAAGGTAAAGAACCCTTCTTCACTGTATCTACTTATCCCATTCTCCGCCGATGAAGAACTTGTTGACGGTGGAGTTTGCAAGATTAAGTTTCGTGGACGAAGACCTCCGTTTCATTCTTCGCATCCGTCAAACTGGGGATTTCAGAGGGGAATTGCAGGACGTTGGTGTCGTAGCCGGAGAAGTAGGCGACAATGCTTCTCAAGATGGGCGTTGAATGATTCAAAGCGGAGAAGGGAAGATCTGTATGTTTTAATCGATCCGCCGAGAAATACGTATAGGGTTTATGTTCCTGGATACACAATCTCGCAAAATACACGTAATCCCGAACTTTCCGATACCTAGATCTGAAAACCCAAAACCGAGAAGACGCAAACGTGTTTCCCGATAGAAATCCCTTAGCCTAGAGCTTGAATCGTGTTTTCACGGGGTTGCGGCATCGACAGGGAAGAGGACTTGAGTGTTTTTAGTGAAGTTGGATCTTTGACGGCGGCGGCTACGGCGGGGAAGATGATTTGTTCTTCCAGCAACTTCGATCAGTAGCTTCATCGGAAAGAGGTTGGGTGGAAGTGGGAACCGACGAGAAGGAGAGGTGATTCGTGGCCAAGCGGACGGCGGTGCTCCAGTTTGGGCGGCGGTGGTTACATGCTCGGTGATGAAGCGGCGGTGGTTCCAAGTTCCAACTTCCATGCCTTGCGATGAAGATGCGGTTCTAATTTTAATTATAATTTAAAATTTATTTTATAATTCTATTAACTTTATTTATTTATTTATTTTATTTAAGTATACATTTAATTTAATTTTAAAAAAATTAAAAAATTATGATGTGGCAGCTTATGTGTAATACACTTGACCGGTCAAATGAATACCATGTCAGCTTCATTTGCCACATCACTAACGGTGTTAAAAACTTAACGGTCAATTTGGTCAACTGGATAGGTTTGACATAATAATTAAAAGTTTGGCCTATTTCGTGTGAGTAAAAAAGAAGTGACTGGATTTGACATAATTCGAAAAGGTTTGGCTAGATTTGTGTAGTAACAAATTAAATACATTGGATATTGCTTATCTTTCTTCTAATTACTTATCTGAGTTGATTCCTTGTTGATTATTTGGTAATGTTTCCAGGTTCAGGTTGTAGTTCTTGGATTTATCATCATATAATAATAGTTTTAGCAATTCAATCCCTCAAGAATTGGGTAGCATGTTCGGGTTGGTTTATTTTAATATCAGTAAGAATTTATTGTCCGGGTCACTTCCCAATTCATGGTTGGCATTACCCAGTTTATAAAACTGTGGATGTTTCAACTAACAATTTCATTGAAGATGTACATAAAACTTTCATTTAATGGCACTACCACCACCACCAGTAGTGCAACACAGTTAAATCTTCCCAACTGAACTGTATGTTGGTTGTATGGAACTCTAGTTCTTGCTTCGCCTTTTGGGAACTTCAGTTTGGTTGATATATCTAGAAATTATATCCATGGGATGGGAAGGTCCTTGTTAATACTCCCGAAAAACTGATGATTCAAACTGGCTTTAGGTTGTTTCAGATCAAAGGAGCTTGGACAATTGTAGGTCATTCTATGATCAGGGAGAATTACCTTTCCAACACAATCTGCTTGGTTTTTTGTTTGAGAAAGAGAATTAAGATGTATTATTAATTAAAATGAAACATTGATCTAGCTACAAGACCACATCATCAATAGATGGTGATTACGATAACGTCCTTAAAGCCACATCATTTTTTTCATCTATTTTTAGGATAAAATGGTATTTCGCGAATGTTAATGTAAGTTGAGTGGCACCTAATAAACGAAAAAAAAAAGTTAAGTGGTCAGGGTGTATGATTTTAAAAAGTTTACTGGTATCTGGTGTATTTAAGTCGCGAATACCTGAGTTGATCGGAGAGCTTGAGTTTTCCCTAAAGCTGGAGTTCGTCGGCGAGCTTGAGTTCGATGGTTATATAGCACCTCGAAAGATATGTAGCACCTCGAAAGCTACCATAATATTGTCTACGACCGATCTTCTCCCGATGAAAGGCGATTTCTCGACATCGACTAGATGCAGCATTATTCTTTGAACCTTGTTTGCCGACACTTTTTCCATGACATGGTATAAGACATTTGATGACACTAGATTTATCGTGATTATCAACCCCGTTTAAGCGACATTTCATTGCTTGTAACATGACTTTTGGGGTAGTTTAGTGGGTTTTCATTCATTAACGCTATTTCATATCGAATTAGTTACTTTGACCCGTTTTGGGTCTATTTGATGTGTTTTCTAGTGTCTTGTTGAGTACACAGGTTTTTTCCGTCAAATAGGTAGCCGTCAGACGCGTTGGGAAGTAATGGAGCCTCGAGGAATGACCCGGAATCAATAAGAGAACTCAGACCAATCGACGAAATAATTAATCGTGCCCAACTAAAGAGTTCTCGCCGAGAATGTCAATATTCTCGAGATCTTGTGCACAAAGTTAAGCAAATTCTCGTCAGAAATGGAGTTGGAGATTATGAAGGAGTTCTCGGCGAGAACTCCAAAGTTCTAGCCGAGAACATATGAAGGAATTAATTGGAAATCACGTCGCCATTTGAAGACATTTGCACATAAGTTTTCGGCGAGAATTCCCAATATTCTCACCTAGAACTTGGCTCTTTTCCGGTGCAGAGTTGGAAAATCTCTTATATAAGCAGCCGCTACCCCCAATTGACGATATACAGAAACATACCTCATAATACAGATTTCAGAGAGATAGATAGAGAGCATCTTGGAGTTCCTGGAGAGATCCTGACACCGTCTTTCTACTTCGGAGTGCTTGGAGCTAGGAGTGAAGATTTCTTGAGTTTGAAGCTTCGCCGGAGTCGTCATAATTAGGTTTTACGGTTCTTCTCTGTTTTCCCTTGTTAAGATGAACTCCTTTGTTGTTTTCGATTCTCTTGATTTAGACATGAGTAACTAAACTTGTTAAGCTTAGATTAGATGAACCTTAAGTGACCCGAGACTTTAAAGCGGTCACAGATCGGCGATAACTAGATTTTAATTCAGACAGTTTCTCTTGCATAATTGATTTGTTCTTCGTGCTGTGTTTCTTTTCTAGCTTGATCACCTAGATTAGATTCTTGTTCAAATAAGGATAGTTGGTGAACGTCCGCCTTGTTTTCGAACATCAAATAAATCAATTAACCTATTCAATGGAGTGTGCCTTTCGTAGGAACCATTTAGGGTTAATCCGCTTCTAGAGTAACTCATTAAACTCAATCAATTGCACTAGTTAATTAGTTTTCCGTTGCAGAAGTGAACGCACAGACAGTTAATTAATCGTGGTAGTTAGATCCGATAGAGCGAACGTTCCCGGACTTAGACCTAAGGGTAAGGAGTTATGGTGGTGTCTGAGAACTGAATGAATTAGGATCGAAAGTCGCTGGTTTTGTGATTGTCAATGTCCTGGTAATCTTAGGAGGATTCAAATCTAAGCTTTGTCAGTCAAATCGTTAGTCAACCTTAATTAATCAATCTTGCTTTTATTTCAATTTTGTTTCATTCGCATTATAGATTATAAGTCGTGGAACTCACACCACGCACAACTTGTTTAAACCTGAATAATTTGCCAATTCCTTTGAGTAAATGTTTGGAAGAAAACCCGTGAATACGATCTACCTTACTCTTGTTTGGTAGTATTTGATACCCTGTTTTGCACGTTATCAACATTACAAAGTGAGATTGGTCGTAAATCTTTCATAGTACCTGGAGTGTCAATCTTTGGTATTAGGACAATGTTCACTGATTTCTTCCGAGAGTTGTCCTGATTCCAGCCACCTTAAGCACGCCGATGTGACCAATTCATCGAGCAAATGCAAAAAGTGTTAGTAGAAGCCCAGGTTTAATCCATACGGACCCAGTGATTTATCCTTTCCCATACTGAAAATGGCACATCGTATCTTCTATGCTGAATTGCAGTTTCAGTTTTTCGTTGTCTTCCTCCATGACTCCCCTCTGGATCACCTCCATCACCGGGTTTATTTCTCATTGATCTACTATAAAAAGAGAACAAAAATATTTACACTACAACAAAGACATAAAATAGGGGGGAAAACTGAAAATAGAGGGGAGCAATGCCCCCTAATTAATTTAGTCGGGGGCGCTGCCCCCTAAATTCAGCCTTGCAACCCACTAAAGTATCCCTGACTAGGGATATTTGTCGGGGGCGAAGGAATCTGACAAAAATAGCCGGGGGCATGGCCCCTGACAAAAATAGGGGGGCCATTTAGTCGGAGGCCACACCTCTGACTAATTTTGTCGGGGGCGTGGCCCCCGACAATAATGCCCATGACTATTTTAGTCGGGGGCTTTGTTGTCGGGGGACACGTCCCCGACTAAATACTATATTAAATATAATTACTCATAGCTCCCGACTAAAATAGTCGGGGGCTTTATTGTCGGGGGCCACACCCCGTCTAAACCACTCAATTAGTCAGGGGCCAGGCCCCGGACAAAATTGCCCCCGACTATATTTGTCGGGGGCTATACACCCCTGACCATTGTTGGCCAGCCACCGACTATAATTGTCGGGGGCATTTGGCCCCCGACTATTTATGGGTTTTGTTGTAGTGTTAGTAGTGAGGCGTCCACTTGTTTCATTCCCTTCAACCACTTCACCGTTCTCATCACGTAATAACTTCAATTCTTTCCTTCTTACGAGTTGTAGCGGTGGTGTGAAAAAACTTCGTATTACGATCTCCGACTTGCATCCAAATTTTTTTGCTTATTGGTTCAGTAAGTATCTTCCTTCTCTAGCATATTTATTACTTCATTTCGACACTCCTCATAGTCATGGTACGCTTTCAGGTCGTCCAACTCCCTCAACCTCGTAATCTCCTCCTTCCCCGACTTGATTTTTCGTTGAAACTGTTGGTGGTGGTCCAGCCCCCATACATATAACACATCTCCAGATTTCTTCAGTTTTACTACAATATCCATGGGGACTAGGGTTCGCCAACATTCCTCCATTACCTATTGGAAAACGGATTCTTGGATCCATGAATTCTCAAACCCAAATGATAGAATATTCGTATTCTTCAGTATTCAATAAAATAGGACTATGGTCAGATATAGTGGCCACTAAGTTGTGGAGTGTCGCAATAGGATAGCATTCATGTCACTCTAACCATCGCTCTATACATCTTCTCCTCCACCGCTAGCGCTTCTGGGGTGCCTCTACTTCTCCACCACGTGAATGGGTACTTGCAAATATTTATATCACTCAAACCACTATCAGTAACAACTTCTCTAAACCCGAAAAGTAGCCAATTGGGGTAATCATTTCCTTTTCTCTATGTTACTCATCAGATCGTTAAAATCTCCCATGCATAACCATCTGTCTCTTCCATTATCCGCCAAGTCCCGTACGTGTATTATGATTCACTATGGCGCTGCCTCTCCGAATAACTATAAAAAGTCGTGAGTCAAAAGTCACTATCTTGATTATCTCGGATCCTGATATTAATGAAATTCCTTTAGTAAGAAATCAAATTTGCATTTATTTCGCTTTTCGAGAGAACACTTATACCTCCACTTCGACTCTCAACATCGACCAAGAAACAACCAGTAAACTTCAACATACATCTAATCTCTTCCATTCAACTTCCATTAACTAAAGTTTCAAAAAGAAAAAGGCACATTTAGTTAGTAATCTCGAACAATATCACCCAACACACGAACTGCGGGGTTTGACCGAGTCCCTATAGTTCCATCTCAGCACTAACATTTGTTATGGCAGAACTTGAGTTGCAGGTCGGCCCTTGCCAGGTTTGTGTGGTTTGTCTGGATACCCTTGTTTGTTTACTTAGACTTTCCATCTCTTCCTCATCATCCACTCCATTATATGTTCTTCCTTCTATGAGCAATGTCCTTCTTCTTTTCTTATCCTCGTCAATTTCCATCATGTCTTTCTCGCTCATTGCTGTCACATCGATGTCGATTGGCTCGGTAGCTTTGTAGCCTACATGCACTGCATAATTTCTATGTAGAACCAAAATATTTGGTGGGGTTCTCTAACCCGCATACTCTAGATTAGGGTTACCCCTTTGGTCCTTCTCTTTCTCTGTCGTCTTCTTCTCGACTAGCCACCTCTTTCCTTCGAGTTTGTTAGGCTTCCCCAGTGGGTACTAATAAAAGGTCGTGAGTTGAAAGTCGATATCTTGATTACTGTTGTATTACTGGTTTGTCCGACTTGTGGGTTGTTCATTGTGACTTATTGGTCAAGTATCAATTTATGTAATGGACATATTGTTTATTCTTTATGAAGTATTGATTGATATGTGTGAATGTATTGAATGTGAGTCAGTAACACTCGATTTAGTGTATGCGTGGTTCAACTTAGGGATGACATTCGGGTCGGGCGGGCCGGTTATCTGGCGGACCAATCACCGCTCGACAACTCGCCCGATTTTTTTTACCTGCCCGACCCTACCCCGTCTGGCCTTTTTCCCTTACTATCACCGACGGCCAGGCGGGCGCCGGTGGGGATGCCCGAATCCAGTCTAAAGCCCAAGACTGGCGATAGTGGCCCAAGTTTGAATGTAGCCCACTACTTCCAAACCCAATTGGGCTGTATAATTATGGGCCTTAGTGGCCCAAATAATTTGTTATTTCAATTGCACAACTAACACTTAATTTGAGATGTGTTAATTTGGTTCTTAGTGGCACAATTAACATAAATTAATTCTGAAAAACTAAATAACTAACCAAATAATTAATTCCAAAAACTGAAATTCCAAAAATAATAACACAATCACTTCTATTTAATAATAACTAATTAACATCCAAAATTGCGAATACTAAGATGTCGAAACAAATAAATTTAAAACATAATATTGTGATGATCCCAACTCGTCAAGTCATCCATATGCCTAGGAATCAATTAGGGTTAATACACCCTTTTGCCCTCATACTATGCAAAGTTAACAAATATGCCCCTCTATTATTATTCAACCAAATTAAACCCCTCTACTTTAACCCTTTTATCAAATGTGACCTTCCGTTAATTTTTCCATCTAAATTTCGTTAAGTTTGCTGACTGTACATGCCAAGTCAATTTTATCATCTATGTGGCCGCTGATTGTAAAATTGATAAAACCATTTACATTTTATTTTTTCTTTCCTCTTCCTTGATTTTCCCTGTTCCCGTCGTTTCTACTTCTTCACTCGTCCTTTCCAATAAACTCATCCTTTCCGATAAAGTCATCCCCTGTTAATTCCTTCCATCAATCTTAACAACAAATCAGCTATAGCAATTTCCGAGATCTAATTTTTTAGGGTTCTTAACGAGAGCACTGGCTCTGTAACCTTCATTGAACAACCGCTCCCACAAATCTCTCGTCTCTCTAGAAACGGATGCGTTGGTCGCCGGAGCCAAAAGAGTTATTTTTCGGTAGTAGCTGGGGATTGGTGTTGGATCCGGGCAGGTTTTCCTGGCCGTGGATGGAATTTGTTCGTCGGAAGTAATCGAATCGACTGTCATGGATGGATCTGGAGGTTTGCACAGAAGTCAGAACCTAGATATGTAGGCCAGTGGTAGGTTTGAGGTAGAAAGAAGATCTTAGACCCCTCTCTCCGGCTACTGTTGTTGCACTATCACCGCACTGTTGGTGAAAGTTGGCCGGATCGCCGGTTGGGGTCGGGTTTGGGGGTCAGAGTAGGTGCGATGGTGTTGTCCAGGTCAGATGAGCAGGTTATATATCAGAGTGGGAGTATCCGGGCTGCTGCTGGCGGCAGAGGAGGTGGTGATAAAGTAATCGGAGTTGTGGGTGTTGGAGTAGAGGGATTGCTGGAGGGATTTGGTGAGGGCGTCGGTGTCGCGTGAGTAAGATTCGGAGATCCCATGAGTTCGATTACGTTCGGTGTTAATCGGAGAAGACAATGAACAAGGAATATTTTTTGAGAAAAATAGTTTTTTTATTTTTTATTTTTTAATTAGTTTTAAGTTTAGAATTCCAGTTGACAAATAATTTAGCTACGTGGATGAAAACGCTGAGTTGGCATGTACAATCAGCAAACTTAACGGAATTTGGATGGAAAAATTAACGGAAGAGCAGATTTGATAAAAGGGTTAAAGTAGAGGTGTTTAATTCGGTTGAATAATAGTAGAGGGGCACATTTGTTAACTTTGCATAGTAGAGGGGCAAAAAAGTGTATAAACCCAATCAATTATCTGCAACAAGTAAAATAGAAAACACAAACAATTAATCAAATGATAAGAATGAAGAAAATTAGAAACCCAAGTTACGAAACTGAAAATACACACCAGTTGCATCAACATTCTCTTCTTCCTCATCCAACCTAGCAAGAAACTCCGTGAAACAACCCTCGAGAGCATTAGCAGGGATCTTCAAATCTAATTTAGTCAAACCCATACAATAATAGTTAAATACAGTTGCATTGCATATTTACCAAAGTATGTTTAGTATAAAAGTCAAAAGTATATCAAGATATACCTATTTTTATCTCATCGTGAACCCAACTTTTTGTGCACAACATGGATTCCACCGTATTGTGCCCAAGCTTACTACGATGTGGATGCAATATTATTCCACCGGCACTGAAGGTAGATTCGGAGGTGACCGAAAGTTACTGGGATAACTAACAAATAATATCTTGCTATTGCTTACAATGTCAGAAACTTCATTCATTTTCCACCACATGAGGATGTGATGTGACTATATTTGGTGCACTTTTAGTCCTTGATTATCCTAGGGATCTCCCATGTTTGATCTCATTTTGCCATGATTTATTTGCTTTTATGGAAGTTTTATGCAAAGTGCTCTTTTGTTGTCCAAGTGCCACTTTGAGGCCAATTCTGTGTCTATTGGAGTTGTTTTCTTGGTATTTTCAGGTCTTGGCGTCATAGTACTGGTGACAAGGAGCACGTAGGATCAAACGGGAGGTCAATCGGAGCTAGGACGGAGGAGTTATGGCCGATGCAAGATTGAGAAAAATTCCAGCATTCATACTTAAGTTTTCGGCGAGAACTCTAAGTTCTCGCCGAGAACTCTCGGTCACTTGCAAACAGGAGGCAGACGTTCGATTTATGAAGAAATTTTCGGTGAAAACTTCCAGAGTTTTCGCCGAAAATCTGTGAAGAAAATTCAAACCGCTCGGTGTTTTTCAAAGACATTTTCGGCTAAAATCTTGTAGAATTTTTGCCGAAAATACCAGGCAATTCCAGCGTGCTATTTAAAGCGGCAGCGGACGAAAATTAAGGGGATTCATTCTGATTTTTACACACACAGCCTCACTCTCTCTCATTTCTCATCAACATCGCCGATCATCTCCTCTCTCTCTCATCTCATCATTCTCCTCCCTTGTTGATCAAATTGAGAATCAAGGATCTAAGTAAAGTCTTCCACACCTTGGATTGAAGCTTGAAGAGCCAAGTAGGAAGATCCTCCATGGAAGCAAGGATGGTCTCCTCTACTCAATTTCAGGTTTCTTCCATGGTTATGCTAGGCTAAGCTTAGGTTTAGTTTAGTGGGGGATGGATCAAGCTAGGATAGATGATTGATTGTATGGATTGAGTTTCTCATAGTCATTTGTGTAAGATGATGATCCTAGACCTTGTGCTTTGTAGCCATTAGAGCTTGATTTTTCTTTTGGTATTGTTTATGTCTTTCAATACATGAGAATGATTGATTGATGTTGATCTAAGGTTGTAGGATTGTAACTGAATGATTTGAGAGATTGGATTATACAATTGCAACCATTTTGAGCTTGTTTTCCTTGTTGTCATTTTATCAAACACTTGGTGTGCATTGAGTTTTCTTTCAATTGAAGGTTGAGAGACCCTTTTGATTGCTAGACTAGTGTTATATGATTGACATGAGAGTGTCTTGCATCATTTACCTTGTGTTAGATGAATGTTAGCATAGAAATCAAGTGTTGAGCATTTCATTGAGCTAGTTAAAGCACTCCATTACCTTTGTTCACATAGCGAGAGCATGGTGCATTTGGTCTAGGAGTAGAGAGTCAATTGTGCGAGAGTTCGTTGATTCTACTTGAGTGAATTGCATGGTCATTAGTTTACACATTGTTGCTTGAGATTCAATCCAGATTTCATGAACCTTGAGCTTGAAGAAACCCCTTGTTAAGCTAAACTCCCTTCTCTCTTGTTTGATCCTCAATTTCACTTGTTAGTTTTTCCTTGTTTGTTTATGCTTTTGATTTGTTCTCTTTCAAAACCAAAACTCAATTTTAAATGTTTAGACCGTTCATGAACTTTATGAGTATTAGCTTATGAGAGGACCTCGTGGAATACGACCTTGGTAAAATTCTTATTAAGTTTTTGGCGCCGTTGTCGGGGACCTCTCATTCCTAAGAAAGCAATTATTAGTGAACCGATCTTTACACTTCCTTCCATTTTCCTTTTAGCTTCTTTGTTACTCTTTGTTTACTTTGTTATCCCGCATCGTTATATTACTCGGGTGTGTTCGTTGTGCTTGTTTGCAGGAGATTGGTGTTAGTGCATGAGGCATTCAGGTTGTCTTCAAGCACGAATCCAAGGACTAGAACAAGTGCTCGAGCCACGAACTACTTCCCCACCTCCTATAGTTGAAGAACAAGAAGCTGACCACATCTCACACCACACTATGTCTTATCACGAGGACGAGGATAACCATTCGGAACATTCACATCACACTAATGAAGATGATCAATCGCAAAGAGGTGCGAGGCACACACTAGCTAATTATGCTCGCCCAACCCTCGAAGGGGCAGCCTCGAGCATCGTGCGAAGACCGGTAAATGCAAGAAACTTCGACTTGAAGCCTAATATGATTCAGATGGTACAGAATGGAGTGGTGTTCAACGGTATAGATGGAGAGTGCCCGTCTAGACATTTGAAGGACTTCCTAGAGATATGCGATACGATGAAGAACGATCAAGTTCACCCGGATTGTGTGCGACTCCGACTCTTCCCCTTCTCCCTCAAAGGTAGAGCCAAGTCTTGGTTGGAGAACCAACCTAGGAGAACATTCACTACATGGGAGGGACTAGCCGAAGCTATCCTCGAGGAGTTCTTTCCCCCTTATATGACGGATGCAATCTGAGATCGTATCAACCACTTCACACAACACAAGGGAGAGCTCTTCCATGAGACTTGGAATAGGTTCCAAGCCCTTCTTCGGTCTTGTCCTCATCACAACTTCGCCGAATGGAGTTTGGCGGATATCTTTGCTAGGTCCCTTGATTTTGAGAATACAAGGATGATCAACCAAGCCGCCGGAGGTGATCTAAGGATGCTCACTCCCGAAGATGCTCTAGAACTCTTTGCGGAGATGGCCAACACGACAAGGAGTTGGTCTCGACAACAACCTCCAAGGTCCAAGTATGGGAGCGACACTCACTACGACTCTAGAGCTATAAGTGTTGATGCACCAAAGGATTCTTCTACCTATGGGAAGAAGCCTAAGTTACCGGGGCACCGAGATGAAGATGACCCTATGTTTGCGCTCCTCATGTCTAAGATCGATGCTATGGCATCTCAGGTAAGTAACCTGAGTATGCCTAAGCATCCCTCTAAGGTTCCATCATCTCATGTGGGTAATTCCCTAGTGGCTTCAATATGTTGTTGTGAATGTCGTGGGGGTCAGGGTCACGACTTCAGTGCTTGCCCTTCTGCCACTCCTGAGCTTGGCCAAGGCGATCACAATGAGGAGGTAAGCTTCGCACAAGGTCAAGGATTCCATGGTAATTTCAACCCCCAAGGTAACTATCAAGGTAACTATAACCGACCTTGGAACCAAGGTGGTGGATACAACAAGTCTAACCAAGGGTACCAAGGCCAAGGGAGTCAAGGTAGTGGTTATAACAAGGGTTACAACCAAGGAAATCAAGGAGGATTCCAAGGTTATAGAGGGTATCAAGGCAACCAATGGTCTCAAGGAAGTAGCCAAAACCAAGGTAGTCAATGGACTTAAGGAGGTCCCCAAGGTCAAGGGAACCAAGGGGGAAATCAATGGAATCAAAGTGGACATCCAAATCAAGGTCCCCAAGGTCCTACTCCACCGGGAATGTACAATCATAGAGGTGATGGACCACCCGGATTCAACAAGCCACCTCACAACAAAGAGGGCGTTTCTCCAATATCTCAAGAGGATACCAACGCGGCAATGATTCAACTTATAAAAAATCAACAAGCTTCAATTGCAAATTTGGAGAATCAAATGGGTCATATTGCTAAAACACTTTCGGAGCGACCCTCGGGCACTTTACCTTCCAATACCGAAGTCAACCCCAAAGGTCCGGAGCATTGCAAGGTAGTGACCTTGAGAAGTGGAAAACCTTTGCAAGATGCAACCTCTTCCCCAATTGACTCCCAAAAGGTACAAGCTCCTAATATAATGGTTGATGATGATGATATCAAGGATCCTTCGGATGAAGTTGGGGTTGAAGTCGAACCTCCTACGGGTAATGTGAGTACTAAGGTTGCCAAGGAACCTAGTAAGGCTACATCGAGTACACCACCGGTCTCTCCTCCCGCACCGGTTGTACCTCCATACAAGCCTAAGCTTCCATACCCCTCTCGAGTGAATAAGGATGGCCTTGAGAAGGTTTTTAAGAAGTTTGTGGAGCGGCTTAGTCAAATGCAATTCTCTCTTCCGTTTCCCGAAGCTATGACTATGATGCCTCAATATACCAAGTTCATGAAGGAACTCTACACCAACAAGAGGAAACTACCGGAGACACCTCTAGTCCACCTCAATGAGGAATGCTCCGCCGTTCTCTTCAAGAGTCCACCAGAAAAGCTTAAGGATCCAGGTACTTTTACTATCCCTTGTGCTATAGGTAATACCTCTTTGGCTAATGGTCTTGCGGATCTAGGTGCTAGTATCAATGTCATGCCTTATTGCATATTTGAGAAGCTAGGGTTATCTAATCTTCATCCTACTCGTATGTACATTCAACTTGCGGACAAGTCGACCAAGAGTCCTAGGGGTATTGTTGATGATGTGCTAGTTAAAGTAGGCCCTTTTGTTTTCCTAGTTGATTTTGCGGTCATTGATACCGATGATGTGGATGTATCATTGATATTTGGTAGACGTTTCTTGCTACTTCTCGTGCTTTAATTGATGTGCATAATGGGAAATTGACATTGAGAGTAGGACAAGAGAGTGTCACATTTTGCATAGCTGATGGCATGAAATTTGCTCACGCACAAGATGATTTAGAGTACTCGTGTGATACTATTGCTTCGGCTAGTGTGTGTAGTATTTCTAACTTCGTGTGTCGAGATTCTTTGGATGTTTGCCTTAGAATGAATGTGCAGGAACATTCAGAGTTAAAAGCTCAGGTGGCTTACCTTGATGAAGGGAGAGACAAGTTGGAGAGTGAAACAGTTTTTGTTGCTCTTCCGAAGGTGGAAAGGGTGAAGACCTCTTATGAAGAACCACCTACTCTTGAGCTCAAGCCTCTTCCCACTCATTTGGAGTATGCTTTTCTAATGCCCAATTCTAAGCTACCGGTCATCATCAATTCTAAGCTTCTACTCGAGCAAAAGGACCGTCTAGTGGAGCTCCTCAAGAAGTATTTGAGAGCTATCGCGTGGAGCATCTCGGATATTCGAGGTATAAGTCCCACATTTTGCTCACATCGGATCCTCATGGAGGAAGATTTCAAGCCGGTTGTGCAACCTCAAAGAAGATTGAATCCTAACATGAAAGAGGTTGTGAAGAAAGAGGTTATTAAGCTTATGGATGCGGGGATTATCTTTCCTATCTCGGATAGTCCTTAGGTTAGCCCCGTGCAAGTTGTTCCCAAGAAAGGAGGAATCACGGTGGTAGCTAATGATAAGAATGAGCTCATCCCGACAAGGACGATCACCGGGTGGCGTGTTTGCATAGAT
The DNA here is from genome assembly GCA_034768395.1 of Linum lewisii. Taxonomy (NCBI): domain Eukaryota; kingdom Viridiplantae; phylum Streptophyta; class Magnoliopsida; order Malpighiales; family Linaceae; genus Linum; species Linum lewisii. Next base: position 25,314,360 of record CM068304.1, read on the forward strand.
TATCGTCGACTCAATGAGGCCACTAGGAAGGATCATTTTCCTCTACCTTTCATGGATCAAATGCTCGAGCGTCTCTCCGGTCACGAATACTATTGCTTCTTGGATGGCATGACCGGATACTTCCAAATACCGATTACTCCGGAGGACATTGAGAAGACCACATTCACGTGCCCTTTTGGTACGTTTGCTTATCGCCAAATTCCATTTGGATTGTGTAATGCTCCCGCCACCTTCCAACGATGTATGCTTGCCATCTTTGATGATTTTGTGGAAGATATCATGGAAGTGTTCATGGATGATTTCTCGGTCTTTGGGGATTCGTTTGATCTTTGCTTGAGGAACCTTGAGAAGGTGTTGTATCGTTGTGAAGAGACCAATCTCGCGCTAAGTTGGGAGAAGTGCCATTTTATGGTCAATGAGGGGATTGTTCTTGGTCACAAGATCTCTAGAAGGGGCATTGAGGTCGATAAGGCAAAGTTAGAGACCATCTCTCAACTTCCTCCACCCTCATCCGCGAAAGCCGTGAGAAGTTTCTTGGGGCATGCCGGTTTTTATAGGCGCTTCATCAAAGACTTCTCCAAGATAACTACTCCTATGACTCGGCTTCTCGAGAAGGATGTAGACTTCCGTTTTGATGATGAATGTATGCGAGCCTTTGAACTCCTAAAGGGTAAACTCACAAATGCTCATATACTCATTGCTCCGGATTGGTCAAAGTCATTTGAGTTGATGTGCGATGCTAGTGATTACGCTATTGGAGCGGTTCTAGGCCAACGAATTGACAAGAGATTCCATCCAATATACTATGCAAGTAAGACTCTCAATGAAGCTCAAAGGAACTATACAACTACGGAGAAGGAGCTCTTGGCCATAATGTTTGCTTTTGATAAGTTTAGGTCCTACTTGGTGCTTTCTCACACTATTGTTTTCACGGACCACCAAGCCTTGAGGTACCTTCTATCTAAGACCGATGCTAAACCAAGATTGATTCGATGGGTTCTTTTGTTGCAAGAGTTTGACATTGAAATTTGAGATAAGAAGGGATCCGAGAATGTAGCCGCCGATCACTTGTCTCGTTTGAAAGAAGCTGAAATGGTACACAACGATAATGAAGAAATCAATGACGACTTCCCCGATGAGCTATTATTCGCGTTGGCAACTTTGGAGTTCAAGGAACCGTGGTTCGCGGATTTAGCTAACTACCTTGCTAGTGGATACTTGAAGGAGGGTCTCTCCACTCAAGACAAGAGGAAGTTCTTTGCGGATTTGAAGCATTACTATTGGGACGATCCTTTTGTGTTTCGAGTTGGCTCCGATGGGATGATTAGAAGATGTGTTACCCATGGAGAAGCGAAGGACATCATACTTCATTGCCACTCCGGTCCTACGGGTGGACATCATGGGGCGAATCGCACGGCTCGCAAGGTACTTGAGTCCGGATTCTTTTGGCCCTCGATCTTTCGAGATTGTCAAGCCTATGTCAAGTCTTACGATGCTTGTCAACATTCAGGTAACATTTCTTCTCGTGATGAAATGCCTCAAAATGTTTCGTTAGTAGTAGAGATATTCGATATTTGGGGTATTGATTTCATGGGACCGTTTCCTCCTTCGCATGGTAACAAGTATATATTAGTTACGGTTGATTATGTGTCTAAATGGGCGGAGGCACAAGCTTTGCGTACCAATGATGCCCGAGTTGTAGGTAAGTTTCTTGTTAAGTTGTTCACCCGATTTGGTGCCCCTCGTGCTATTATTAGTTATCGAGGTACTCATTTTCAAGGACAATTCGATAGGGTGTGCCGACGGTTCGGTGTCACTCATCGGATGTCTACCTCGTATCACCCTCAAACTAGTGGCCAAGCCAAGGTAACTAATAGGGAACTTAAGAGAATTTTGGAGAAAACGGCCGACCAATCACGAAAAGATTGGTCGACGAAGCTTGATGATGCTCTTTGGGCCTACCGTACGGCTTATAAGACCCCTATAGGCACTACTCCTTATAGGATGGTCTATGGTAAAGCTTGTCATTTGCCGGTAGAGCTTGAGCACCGATCTCTTTAGGCATTGAAATTTCTAAACCTCGATATGAGTCTCGCAGGAGAAGAGCGTAAGTTTCAGGTACATGAGCTCGAAGAGTATCACCATCATGCATATGAGAGTGCAAAGCTATACAAGGAGAAAACGAAGCTCATTCATGACTCCCGATTGAAGCCGGGCAAGGATTTCAGAGTTGGTGACCAAGTCCTCCTATACAACTCACGGCTCAAGCTTTTTCTGGGAAGTTGAGATCTCGTTGGTCCGGACCATTCACGGTAACTCAAGTATTTCCTTATGGCACCGTCAAGGTAATCTCTCCATCCCAAACCGAGCCTTTTAAGGTGAATGGCCATCGACTTAAACATTATGTGGTTAATGATACTATTGGTGCGGTTGAGGTTTTATCCTTGGTTATGCCTTGAGTGCTCTTGGTTTCGTCTAGCTAGAGACGTTAAAGAAGCGCTTCATGGGAGGCAACCCATGTTATCCTTACCTTTTCGCTTTTATGTTTTAGTGTTGTTTTAGCTCTTTGAATAAGATGTTGGCAAGCACTTAGGCGGATCACTCTTCACAATGTGCGTCATGGGACTCTTCCTCTACTTTGGCGTCCTATGCTCCTCTCTACCAACGCGGTAACTTCGTTCCACCTTACCCTCTCTCTCTTGATCATTGAGGACAATGCTCATGTTAGTCGTAGGGGAGTTTGAGGTTTGGTGTGATTATTTGTGGTAGAGATCTAAGGCTATGCTTTGATGAGTTGCATGATCTTAATTTAATGTCAAATTCCTCTATCTTAGAATTCATTCGGTTCTTGACTTTTGGTGTTTAATTGACTTCAAGCTTTTACAATGACGTTTCGAATGTTTCACTTAAAACATATAACCAGCATGTTAGCACTAATATCAAATGAGTCTAGGCCAGAACAGAGATTTTATCACTCTTGTATGTTGGTTGATTGGTTTGATACGTGTTTTTGTACCGCTCGATAACACCAGTCTAAGAAGATGAAGGCAATCAGAATTTTCACCCTATCCCATGTTTTTCATCGCTTCTTTTGATCCCTCGTGATTGTGGCTTGAGATTAGACATAATCCAATTCAAAATCTTGTGTGGAAGTTGTAAGGGGCTGAGGATCAAGTGGCCAATTTGCAAAAGAAAATGCCCAAAAGAAAAGAAAAGCTAGGCAAGCTCGGCACCTAAGTGAAGTGTCGGGTTGAGCACTAGCAAAAGGCAAAAGCTGTGAGCTAGGCAGGTTCAACACCTAAGTGAAGTGTTGGATCGAGCACTAGTATGCAGTAAGAAAAAAGAGAAGGAAAAAATGAATGAAAATGGAAAGAAAAGAGAAAAAAAAAAGCGTTCTCAAATGTAGCCCTTGATCCTACGCCCGAGTTTGTAAAGTGCGGATCTAGAAGCGGATGAAGTCGAGTCGATAGCCACATCATGATCACTCATCACTCTCAAAAATTCTCTTACCCCCGCCTTATCCGTTCCATCTCCCGAGTTCAAGTCCTTCTAATTAGAGTTGGTGTTATCGTGGTCGGTTTTTCTGTATCCCAATTGACCACTACTTGAAGTGTGCAGATATTAGTGAGGTTTAGACTTGTTTGGTTGATGTTCTTGCATGTGTAGGTTAAGTTTGTTCGTGGAACAGTTTAAGCCGAATTGTTATTGCTTGAATCTCAATGGGGCCGATCTTGTCATTTGTGAGCTTGGATGTTTTCTAGTTCATTTGCTTAAGGAAAGCAAAGCTTAGTCGTAGGGGAATTTGATGTGACTATATTTGGTGCACTTTTAGTCCTTGATTAGCCTAGGGATCTCCCATGTTTGATCTCATTTTGCCATGATTTATTTGCTTTTATGGAAGTTTTATGCAAAGTGTCTTTTGTTGTCCAAGTGCCACTTTGAGGCCAATTCTGTGTCTATTGGAGTTGTTTTCTTGGTATTTTTAGGTCTTGGCATCGTAGTACTGGTGACAAGGAGCACGTAGGATCAAACGGGAGGTCAATCGGAGCTAGGACGGAGGAGTTATGGCCGATGCAAGATTGAGAAAAATTCCAGCATTCATACTTAAGTTTTCGGCTAAAACTCTAAGTTCTCGCCGAGAACTCTCGGTCACTTGCAAACAAGAGGCGGACGTTCTATTTATGAAGAAATTTTCGGCGATAACTTCCAGAGTTTTTGCCAAAAATCTGTGAAGAAAAGTCAAACCGCTCGGTGTTTTTCAAAGACATTTTCGGCAAAAATCTTGTAGAATTTTCGCCGAAAATACCAGGCAATTCCAGTGTGCTGTTTAAAGAGGCAGCGGACGAAAATTAAGGGGATTCATTCTGATTTTTACACACACAACCTCACTCTCTCTCATTTCTCATCAACATCGCCGATCATCTCCTCTCTCTCTCATCTCATCATCCTCCTCCCTTGTTGATCAAATTGAGAATTAAGGATCTAAGTAAAGTCTTCCACACCTTGGATTGAGCTTGAAGAGCCAAGTAGGAAGATCCTCCATGGAAGCAAGGATGGTCTCCTCTACTCAATTTCAGGTTTCTTCCATGGTTATGCTAGGCTAAGCTTAGGTTTAGTTTAGTGGGGGATGGATCAAGCTAAGATAGATGATTGATTGTATTGATTGAGTTTCTCATAGTCATTTGAGTAAGATGATGATCCTAGACCTTGTGCTTTGTAGCCATTAGAGCTTGATTGTTCTTTTGGTATTGTTTATGTCTTTCCATACATGAGAATGATTGATTGATGTTGATCTAAGGTGTAGGATTGTAATTGGATGATTTGAGAGATTGGATTATACAATTGCAACCATTTTGAGCTTGTTTTCCTTGTTGTCATTTTATCAAACACTTGGTGTGCATTGAGTTTTCTTTCAATTAAAGGTTGAGAGACCCTTTTGATTGCTAGACCAGTGTTATATGATTGACATGAGAGTGTCTTGCATCATTTACCTTGTGTTAGATGAATGTTAGCATAGAAATCAAGTGTTGAGCATTTCATTGAGCTAGTTAAAGCACTCCATTACCTTTGTTCACATAGCGAGAGCATGGTGCATTTGGTCTAGGAGTAAAGAGTCAATTGTGCGAGAGTTCGTTGATTCTACTTGAGTGAATTGCATGGTCATTAGTTTACACATCGTTGCTTGAGATTCAATCCAGCTTTCATGAACCTTGAGCTTGAAGAAACCCCTTGCTAAGCTAACTCCCTTCTCTCTTGTTTGATCCTCAATTTCACTTGTTAGTTTTTCCTTGTTTGTTTATGCTTTTGATTTTTTCTCTTTCAAAACCAAAACTCAATTTTAAATATTTAGACCGTTCATGAACTTTGTGAGTATTAGCTTATGAGAGGACCTCGTGGAATACGACCTTGGTAAAATTCTTATCAGTATGTCAAAATCAGGAGATTTAGGAATAATATTCATTCAAGTAATTGTCCAACTCAGTTTGATAAGGAGTTGTTTTCAACCTCTTCCTATTTCTTACATATAAGGCAAAGTCAACATCATCATCGGTGGGGTCAATAGCTTCATTAGTGGGATGCTCATTTGTGGGCACATTTTTTGTTTGGTATTCCTGAATCAACCCAGACAACAATTCTGTGATCTTCTCATGGCAGATTCTATGCGGGGTGTTGGCTAGTCTATGTTCCCAGTACTCAATCATTACTAGCTTGCAACGAGGATCGAGTACAACAGCTACGGCCAAAACCTCATGTATATCCATCCAGTACTTCGAGAACTTCAACCACATCAACTCTGCCATTCTACTTACCCTCTGGTCGGAATCAATACGCCATTCAAAAAGCTTCTCACTCAACTCACAAATCTTTGGGAAGAAGAGGTTGACAGTAGGGTAATTTGATCCAGAGAACAATGTCGAGATGTCATTAAAAATCTTCAGTTTGTCACAAACAACTGCAACAAATTCCCCATGCGACTCACTTGGACAAGAAGAGTAACTAAGTTCGCGTTGTTTGAGCCTGAAGAAAACATCTTTGTATGGTAAGGCAACTGACAACATCACATAGGTAGAGTTCCACCTAGTGAGACAGTCATCCTGCAAACTTTTGTCATAAATACAAAGTTGTTTCGTAACTTCTTTAAAGAACTCTACTCTTTTATTCTTGTCCAATATATGACACTATCCCTAATCTTCTCAATTCCGCTCTTCAACACATCCAATCCATCCTTGACAATTAGGTTGAGAATGTGGGCAATACAACGCATGTGTAATAGGGCTCCATCCTTTAACAAGTAAGAGGCGACTAATCTCGACTTAATAATCTCCATCATTTTGTCATTTGTGCTGCAGTTATCGAGTGTGATAGACGAGAGTTTGGCATCCACATTCCATTTCATCATGCACTTCAATAATTTGGTCGCCAAGTTATCTGCTGTGTGTGGTGCTGGCACATACATAAATCGTAGCATGTGGCTTCGTAGATGCCAATTGTTGTGTACGTAATGAGCAGTCACATACATGTAGCCTTTCTTTTGAGTAGAGGCAGTCCACATATCAGCAGTGATGGTAATCCTACTGATGTTATCATTAATGTTCTTGTTGACCTTGACTCTCTCGACCTCATACGTGTTTAGAATCTCCTTCTTTATAGTGTTTCGACACGAAACTCTAAATTGAGGTTGTAGATCGATGAGAAAATTTCTCGTATAATAGCGCTCAACAACAGACAGAGGATACTCATGCATGACTATGGCTAGGCCCAATTGCTTTCTCGATACTTCAGGATTGTAGGTCAAGCCCCTGAGTTCCCTCTTCCTCGCGACGTCGATGAAAACATCTGGACCTAGTATTTTATGACTTCGATCATGAATCTTCCTTTGGATGCAGTTACCCATATGAGTCTTTAAATGAGTAGTGCCATTATTCGACTGACCCACTAGCAGCTTCTGACAATACTTGCATCTTGCCTTTATTTCACCTTCAATCGTCCTGACTTTCAAAAAGTGACCCCACACGACACTAGTAAGCTTACTAGTATCTAGGATTTCCTCAACAGGACGAGAGTTGGGTCGAGGAGAATTAACAGCAGTACTAGTAACTAGAGCATCTTGTGTTTGCGTTTGAGGTAACACAGGAGCCCTATTTGGGGTTACCGTTTCTGTAGTTGTCGGAGGTGGTGGTGGACGATGTACACCACCATTGCTACCTAGGATTTGAGAGGGATTTGTGGGTTTGAGTGTCCATAGATGAATGACCAGGACAAGATTTTCCTATAGTAATCAAAATTTAGGAAGAAGAAGAATGATTAGAGAACATAAGAAAGAAGAATTGATAACTAGATAAAGCTGGCTTTTAGAGAATTATTATTAGAGAATGTTATTCAGATAGAGCTGGCTTTTAGAGAATCTAGTTAAGTATACTGTATACCTAGTACAGTTTTAGTAAAGTTTTCATTAACCTAATTTGAAGTAAGTGCAATTTGAGTTCGTTGAGAATGAAGAAAGCATATTACTAACACAGTTTAACACAAAACAAATTGTAACATCCCCGCCCAACCAAACGGTTTGGAACTCAAGTTCGGTTGACTAGGGTGCTGGAATCAGTGCTCCTAAGGTCCCCTTGAGGTCTTGGACGTTCGTGTATGAGCCGGGTCGAAGTTGCAAAGGGGGAAACGGTGCAGTGTACAGTACACGGCCGTATAGTGTGATACACGCCGTGTATGCTTGATACACGGTCGTGTACCTTAGCGTCAGAACCTCGTTGAAAGTTGCCAGAAATTAATACACGGCTGTGTGTTGAGGATACACGCCGTGTATCGTGGACCTGGCATAAAAGGACAGATTCGACACGGAAATTCATAATTTCTCTTCCCTTTCTCTCTCCCCGAAAAGCCATTGACGAACCCATTTCGAGCAATCTTCAGAGGGCAATTCCGGGAGCTGTAGAGGTCGGAATTAAGTTCCGTTTGTTGCTATAAGTTTGTAGCGATGAAGAGAAGAGAACGCTAACTTTGATTTCTGTTTTCCCGGTGTAGGTCGCGGGCAGTGAGTGTGGATAGGCTACGAATTTGGAGTTGGGGAAACTCGATTTCTGAGGAACTAGAAGATGATTAGAGCCTCGTCTTCTGTTCCAGGTGAGGGATTAGCGTTGTATAGCTATTTTGGACAGCGTGAGGAGTTTCAATTTCGACTTAGATGAAACCTAGGTGATGCATGAAAATGATGAGTGTAAAAGGGGTAAATTGTGCTGTGAATGTGCTTGGTTGCTGTGATGATTGTCGTGGTTGATTGTTGATTGTTGGATGTTGTGGTGTGGGATTGGGTATGGAATGAAATGAATGAACTAATTTTTTGACATAGAAATGAGAGCTAGGACGATTGGGAAATGGGTGTAAGTGTTGTAATGCTGTGAATTGACAGTCGTGGTTGCAGGAGAGTGGCCCTGCCAATGTGGGGTCGCTCTGAATAAGAGGAACAGGTGGGTGACCCCTAGACTCATGACATGGACTCCCCCGTACATGCAGGTGGGGGTGGCCGGTGAGCTGGCCGGTTACCTTGATTGAATGTTGTGTTGAACATGTTGATTGTGGATTGGATGAGACGTGTTGGAAATGTGATGTGGAATTTGTCAGAGTGATGAGTTGTGACTAGTGGTAACCGTGAACTGTGGTGAATTGTTGAATTTGAATGATAGAAACTGAAGGAGCCTGCACTGCCCCCTAATACTGCACTATGGGTGCTAAGTGCCTCTTCGAGGGAAGAGGTGCAATCACGTCTTCAAGGGAAAGGCGTGATTTGTTTGGTTGTGTCAAGTTTACGATTCCTTCAAGGGAAAGGTCTCGTGGTATCCTCCAAGGGAGAGGATGCGTCTTGGACCTCTCCAGGGGAGAGAGGTGCGTCAGGCCGGCAGGGGTGGTGCAGGATAAACTCCTTATGGCGCCTAATAACTCACCTAGAGAACTCGAATGTGGATGACTGCGTGTTGACTTGTGCTTTTGACTTGGTTGATGTTTATGATGTGTATTTATGTATGTACCTTGATACTTGGTGTACTATTGGTATCTTATGTTGCGTGTGTAGTATGAGAACGAGAACTGACCAACGTGATCACCTAGACTACTTTAGGGACTTAAAATCTGGAAAAGGGTTAAGTTGTGGTTCCATTGTTGAATGTCTTGTGCGGAGTTGGAACCGCTCCACAGAATAGGACAACGTGTAGGTAGGCCGGTGGGTTCACTCAATTTCAATAGGAAATTGATCCCTTTTCCCCTTTCAGGATCTCGTGGCTAGAAGGGTGGTTGTGGAGCTAGGGTTCGAGGTTGATTTCATGAAGTGCCAGACAGAAGCTATGAGGTGAAGACTGGGATCACACGGAGTTGACTCTTTCTGTTTTCTTTTCAGTTGACTAAGGGATTTTGGGGGATTTTCATGTATTTTGGCGTATGTTGGATTTGGGAGATTTATGTTGGTTTGGCTTGTACTCAGTTTATCTTTCCACGTTTTATGGAGGCCTCCCTCATTTTTATTGATTTTTAATGCTGAGGTATTATCGTTTCACCTTGGATTTTACGTAGTGACATTCGTGACCGGCTCAACCATGGGTTTACCGGGTTGATTCGAGAAGGGTGTTACAAATGGTATCAGAGCCTAGTTAGTTGTTGCTGTGTTGGTGATTTGTCTCTTCTTCTAGAGGAGTAATTAACCTCATAGGGAGAAGGGATGAAGCATCGGCACATGACCAACTTTCTAGGGATTTTTGTAACTACTTTAAACGGGGTGGGAGTTTTGAAAGGGAACGGTTTGAAATGATTTGATTTTTTTTCCTTTTTTGAGCGGTCAACTGAAATGTTTAATGTCCTCCAGTAGTGAGAACCAGTCGATGGGAAGTCATTCCGTTGGTCACTCTGGGCATGGAGCAATGGGGCGTCAGTTTCGGCCATCGGATCTGAAGGGTTGGAACTTTAGTGAGTTCGCCGGGGAAGTGGCTGATCCGGCCGTGGCTGCGCGGTGGATTAAGGAGTGCAACTTCAAGTTCTTGAGGGCTGGATTTGAGGATGAGATGAGGTTGCAAGCCATGACCTTTTTGCTTAAGGGTCATGCCTTGGAGTGGTGGGAGTCCTTGCCAGAGAGCCAGGTGTATCCGCCTGAGTTGGGGTTTGAGGAGTTTCTAGGGATGTTCCGTGATAAGTTTTGTCCGGATATCTGGAGAGAGGCAAAGGCTAAGGAGTTCCTTGAGCTAGTGCAGGGTGAGAAGTTGGTTCTGCAGTACTGCATGGAGTTCACCAACCTCTCCCAATGGTTCGATGAACAGGCTAACCGGGAGCAGAAGTTGATTCGCCAGTTCAAGAGGGGATTGAGATGGGAGATTCATGAGGGTGTCACATCTGGTGACATGGGGAGTTTGGTGACGGTGAAAGGGGCTGCCATGGGGAGGGAACTATTGGAGTTGGGGAAGAAGGAGGACCGGAAGAGGAAGGCGACAACACCGCCTTCTCAGTCTGTGGCACAGGGTCAGACTGTTAAGCGGCCACATCAGTCATACTCGGGGTTCAGGAGCGCTCAGTCGGCTCTGATGCGTGGAGCAGTGACCTGCTTCACCTATGGGAATCCGGAGCACAAGAGTGCGACCTGTAAGATGAGGAGTGCAAGTTCAGCTCGATCGGGAGGGGCGTCATCTGGACTTCCCACCTGCGGCACATGCGGGAAACCTCATTTCGACATGTGTCATCTGTTGAGGACCGCTCCAGTGACATGCTTCACCTGTGGGCAGCGTGGGCACCAGAGCAATGTTTGCCCGACCAGGAGTGCGGCGCCAACACAGTCTGTGGGATCGGTGCTGGGACCTAGAGCTCCGTCTGGGGGTCATGGAGGTAGAGGAGGAGGCAGTTTTGGTAGGGGAACCTCGGGTGCTGGACAAGGAACGGGTGCTAATGCCATGCCTGTGGGAGCTGGAGGAGACCAAGGGCGGCTGTACGCTCTCACTAGGGGTGCGGCAGAGAATGCTAACGACGTGGTGACCGGTATGATCTATATCTTAGATCTTCCCGTATACGCTTTGTTTGATTCGGGCTCGACCCATTCCTTTGTGTCTGAGAAATGTTTGAGTAGCTTGGGAGTTGTAGCTAGTAGTTTAGGCGTTAGTTGGGGCGTCAGAACTCCTTTGGGGACTTCTGTTCGGGTAGATAGTGTGTGTAGAGGTTGTAAGGTGTTAGTGGGAGGTGTAGAGTTTTTGGCTGATTTGGTGGTGCTTCCTTTCAACGAATTCGATGTCATCCTCGGCATGGATTGGTTGGCTAGGCATGGGGCTTTGCTTGATTGTCGGAAGAAGGAGGTGTTGCTTCAGGGGGAAGGCGTGGGCCAGGTGGTGTTCAAGGGTGTTAGGAAGAGGGAGACGACACCTATGGGACTAATTTCAGCGATACAAGCTTTCTCTTTGATTCAAGAAGGGTGTGAGGCTCTGTTGGTGCAAGTGTCGGCTGAGCAGAAGGAGGATTTGGAAAAGGAGCCGGTAGCTCGGGAGTTTGCTGATGTGTTTTGGGAGTTACCTGGTGCACCGATTGAGCGGGAAGTGGAGTTCAACATAGAGCTGGTTCCTGGAACTGCTCCAATCTCCATTCCTCCCTATCATATGGCACCAGCTGAGTTAAAGGAGTTGAAGGAGCAATTGCAGGAACTCTTGGTTAAGGGATTCATCTGCCCAAGTGTATCCCCGTGGGGAGCACCGGTGTTGTTTGTGAAGAAGAAGGATGGGACGATGAGAATGTGCATTGATTATAGGCGGCTGAACAAGGCGACGATCAAGAATCGCTATCCACTCCCAAGGATAGATGATCTCTTTGATCAATTGCATGGCGCTGAAGTGTTCTCGAAGATAGACTTGAGGTCGGGTATCACCAGTCGGTACGGGCATTACGAGTTCCTTGTGATGCCCTTCGGTCTCACTAATGCTCCGGCCGCATTTATGGCTCTCATGAACAAGGTTTTTCACGAATATTTGGATAAGTTTGTGATAGTACTCATCGATGATATTCTCATCTACTCTAAGAATGAGAGGGAGCATGAGGAGCATTTGAGGATCGTTTTTCAGAAACTGAGGGAGCAGCAGCTTTTTGCCAAGTTTTTGAAGTGTGCCTTTTGGTTGGAGGAGGTGCTATTCCTTGGTGATGTGGTCTCTAAGAGGGGTGTGGAGGTTGACCCAAAGAAGATCGAAGCGGTGGTTAATTGGTCGCCACCCAAGGACGTGTCGCAATTGAGGAGTTTCTTGGGTTTGGTTGGGTATTATCGAAGGTTTGTTGAAGGATTCTCTACCATAGCATCTCCTTTGCATAAGTTGTTGAGGAAGGAGTCAAAGTATGAGTGGAGTGAGGCATGTCAGAAGAGCTTTGAGGAGTTGAAGAAGCGGTTGACCTCGGCTCCGGTGTTGACCTTGCCGGTGGAAGGTGGTGAATATGTGGTATTTAGTGATGCTTCTCGGCAAGGGTTGGGGTGTGTGCTTATGCAGAATGGGAAGGTTGTCGCTTATGCCTCACGTCAGCTTAGAGTGCATGATGTGAATTACCTGACCCATGACCTGGAGCTAGCGGCGGTGGTGTTTGCCTTGAAGTTGTGGAGGCATTATCTGTACGGCGAGATGTTCAAGATTATGACCGATCATAAGAGTCTTAAGCACCTTATGGACCAAAAGGAGCTGAATGGTAGGCAGAGGCGTTGGGTAGAGCTCTTGAAGGATTATGATTGCATCATTGATTACCATCCCGGTAAAGCAAATGTAGGGGCTGATGCTTTAAGTCGAAAAGAGTTGGTTGACCCGAGGGCTCTAAGAGTGGAGATGCAAATGGATGATGTAGGGGGTTTGCTTGCTAAGCTTAGTATCCGGCCCATGTTGAATGATAAGATTGGTGAGGAGCAGCTCAAGGATGCTACTCTAGTGGCTATTCGAGAAGAAGTTGAGAAAGGTTTGGATAATGGTTTTGAGGTAGTTGGAGGGTTGTTGAAGTGCAAGGGCCGAGTGTGTGTGCCGGAGGTGGAGGAGTTGAGGAAGGGGATACTAGAGGAGGCTCACTCTTCGATGTATACTATGCACCCCGGAACGACTAAGATGTACAACGACCTAAAGTTGAGTTTTTGGTGGCCGGGAATGAAGAAGGATGTGGCTCGTTATGTGGCAACTTGCATGGTTTGTCAGAAGGCGAAGGCGAAGGCAAAGAACAGAGCTCCGGGTGGATTTCTACAGTCTCTACCAATTCCGGAGTGGAAGTTTGCGTACATCACCATGGACTTTGTGTCGGGTTTTTCGCCAACTAGAGAGGGGAAGGAAGCCGTGTGGGTAATATTCGACCGCTTGACGAAAGTTGCTCATTTCATACCCATTCGGTTTAAGCCAAGTGTGGAGGAATTAGCCAAGTTGTATATGGAGGAAGTGGTAAGGTTGCATGGGGTTCCCCAATCCATCGTCTCTGATCGTGATCCAAGTTTCACGTCTCACTTTTGGGAGGGGCTGCATACGGTGTTGGGAACTAAGCTCAAATTCTCGACGGCGTATCATCCTCAGACGGATGGACAATCGGAGAGGACGATCCTTACCTTGGAGGAGTTGTGCCATGGAGTTTCAAACTCCTTGGATTGAATTGCTACCTTTGGTTGAGTTCGCCTACAATAACTCGTATCATAGTAGTTTGAAGTCCGCTCCTTTTGAGGCTTTGTATGGGAGGAAGTGTAGGACGCCATTGTGTTGGGATGAGGAAGGCGCAAGAGTGTTGTCGGGTCCTCAAGTTGTGCAAGAGAAGGCCGATCGTGTTAAGGTTATCAAGGATAAGTTGAGAGCGGCTCAAGATATGCAAAAGGCGTATGCCGATGGTCGTGCTAGAGAGCTGAGTTTTGATGTTGGAGAGAAGGTATTTTTGAAGGTGTCACCATGGAAGGGGCTGATGCGTTTTGGTAGGAAGGGGAAGTTGGCGCCTCGGTATATCGGTCCTTATGAGATTCTAGCTAAGGCGGGTCCGGTGGCCTATGTATTGGCATTGCCGAGTGAGTTGGAAAGGATACACAACGTGTTCCATGTGAGTATGCTTAAGCGGTATCATGGAGATCCTTCTCATGTAATCCAGCCGGAGGAGGTGGAGATTGAGCAAGACTTGACTTATGAGAAGAAGCCAGTTGCGATAGTGGATAAGCAAGTCCGGGTCTTGAGGAATAAGCAGATTCCGCAGCTCAAGGTGGTATGGAGGAACCACGAGAGTGAGTCGGCTACTTGGGTGACCGAGGAGAGTATGAGGCGGCGGTATCCGAAGTTAGTGGAAGCTTATGCTTCAGGTATTTACTTCCCTTAATGTGTGTTCTTGTGTTTGTCGTTGTGGTGTTGGTTCCAAGGGGGTCTAGGGTGTGCTTGGTGATGGCATAGTGTTGGGAGTTGGTGTAGGATTGATGAGTAGTTTGAGGGAAGGCTGTTGGGTTGTCGTTAGGAATTTCAGGAGTAAATAGGATACTTGGATTGCTGCAATTCTTGCTGTGTTTTCGGTATCATGTTGCTAGGATGAGTTAGGGATGATTTCAGGGACGAAATCCTTGAAGTTGTGGAGACTTGTAACATCCCCGCCCAACCAAACGGTTTGGAACTCAAGTTCGGTTGACTAGGGTGCAGGAAGGTCCCCTTGAGGTCTGGGACGTTCGTGTATGAGCCGGGTCGAAGTTGCAAAGGGGGAAAAGGTGCAGTGAAAAGTACACGGCCGTGTAGTGTGATACACGCCGTGTATCACTGATGTGATCCTGGCCACCAAGCCCGGCTTGGACACGACTAATCCCGACCCGGACCCCGGACCGAGCCTAGCACCAAGGCTAGGCTCCAGATCAACTCCAACGAGCCCTAGAGCCCAATTGGACCTTAAAGAGACTGAGGAAGCATCCTTGAAGACCTGGAAAAGACAGAAGTCAAAAAGCCCGGACAGAATTAAAGAAGGCCGAGAGCTGAGCCCGACACCAGAGCCGAGCCCGTGCCCGGATGCCATAGAGAAGCACTTTTGGCCCAGCCAACAATTGGCCTGTGCCTTTTGGGAAATACCAAGTTACCTGGATAGCTTGAAGTCTCAGGAGCACCCTCCAACAAACGGAGCTGGATTTGGAGGAGTATTGAAGGAGATAGGACTAGAACAAGTCCTAGTGATGCTTGGCCTAAGCATCAAGGAGTGGAGCTCGGATGCTGATCCGAGGGAACCAATGCTAGGAGCTGTGATCAGGCCACCACCTGAGCCTGATCCAAGGAGGGATGGACTACCATTCATGATACGGGAGATGAAGAGAAGATGCCAAGTACTTCCAAACAAGAAATCCTAATCGAGCTAGGATTTCCCGGTTTTGGACAGATTTCTAGTCTGACGAAGAATGACGGATTTGGGCTACCTGAAGCCCAACATGAAAGTTGAAGCCCATGACGTCTACTAGTGATCTGCCAAAGGGCTTATTTTTCCTATTTTATTTGGTATTTATTTGTCAATTTCTCCCAGAACCCGTTCTGCTGTTTTTAGGATTTTCCAGCCTCCCTTTTAGGAGTTCTAGTTTAGGTAGGCTTCTTTTCCCTTATAGGATTGAAATCTGAATTTTCCCTCTTTTTAGTCTAGGTTAGGATTAGTTAACGTCCTCTTTAGTTTTCTAATTAGGACTCTTTTTATTTAGTTATTATTATTTAATTAGTTTCTAAGGAGGAATAAGAGAGCTTGTTCCCTACTCCTCCCCCTATATAAAGAGGCCTTCGCCTCTCTTGTAAGACACACCTTGAATTGAATAAATTACTTAAACTTCGGTTTTTCTTTTAGCATGGAATTGCTAGTCTCTTATCGACTTTCATGGAATTGACAGTCGTTTAGACCGGCTTATCGTCTAGGGTATCCTCCCCTTGAAGTGGCGCCATCGACTTGATACTTCTGGTTCCTAGCTCGTTTATAGCTAGTGGGTCAAAGTCCTCTTCCATCCCGGTTCCCGGTGGTTTCTACCTTGTTGCATGATCATCAACTTGCGGTGGTTAGGGTCGTCTGCCCATGGTTGCGGCGGTTCACATTAGTTGGTATCAGAGAACGGTTCAAACACAAGGACCACATCTATCCCAGTTTCCAAGTTTATTCTTGGATTCATATCCCTTTACTTTTCTTGTTCTTAGAAAATTGCTTCAAAAATCTTCATCTATTTTAGTTCTTGTTCAAGTGTCGATTGTAAGGCAAGAAAATATTGGTGGCCGATCAAGCTATCAAAGAAAAATACACAAAAGAAGAGTAGAAAAAAGAAAACAAAAAGCAAGGCCACCCTTGCCAAGTTATTTCTTTTCGTTGTAATAGTTTGTTTAAGAAGAGGGGATAGATTAGCTTTCGTTACTTGTGTTAAACCAAGCCACGTCCCTACTTTTAGCCACTAGATTGTTGTTTATCGAGTATTAGAAAAGAGAGTATAGAAAATCATATTAGAAAAGGTTTTTGGGTGTTCGTTGTTACACTAACCATGGCAGAAAGGGATATATGTATGTTGGAGCTTCAGTGCCTGACTGCACGCTTAGCCCTACAAAACATGGAATATTCGTTTAGAAGGTTAGTTGAAGATAGGAGAGCCAGCACCGTGCCCAGCACCGAGCCGAGCGCCTGCCCAGCACCAGCCGAGCGCCCGAGCGGAGCCCAGCACCCGACCGGCGCCCAGCGCCCGACCGGCGCCCAGCGCCCGACCGGAGTTGATGAACCCCCGGTGCCCTGGACACGGCCAGATCTGCCCTTGACTCAGAGCCAAGTTAAAGCCTTCAAGACTCGGGTCACCGCTTACATAGGAGATTGGAGTCGAGCCAAGCACGAGGAACTAGACCAGAGGTTCATCAGGGAAGGATGCACGGTGCTGACCCTTGATGGCCTACAGAAGATCAATAATGGAGGCAAAAGCCCGAAGGACACTGCCCCGGCTCCAGCGGATACGGCCAACCAGGTCCTGCCTCGGCTAACCCTACTCCACACTCAGAATCTGGCGGACAAATTGAAGCCAGAAGACTCAGGAGGTCAAAAGACTTGGGAGGAACCTCACTTGTCCGAGGAAATGTCCAGCAGAAGGCCAGAACAGCCCGACATCACCAAAACCCTAGCACCGGGTCCGGAGCAGTTGATGCCGAGCCGGTCACCAGCACCGAAGGACGCCACCCGACCACCCGGTCACCCAGAACCCACGGTAATTACAGAAATGCCACCGCGCGGGTTCCGGGCACTTTTCCTAGCCGCGTCCAGAGTCCAGCCCGCGCTCGGAGGTTTTCCTAATCCCACCCGGACAAGGACACCCGGTGTGCCCTAATCCGCCCGAATTAGGGTTTTGCTCGATTTTGCCGATTTAGGAGTTTTCATGTCGGACAACTTCGTTATTTTTAATATTTTCCTCGGCCTAATTTTTAGGATTATTTTAGTTTTTCCTTGTTAGAGTTGGAACCGGCCTTGGCCACCCTTAAGCTATAAATAGAGGCCTCGGCCATCATTGTAACACACGTTGAATGATTATTGAAATTTCAGAACTTAGTTCTATTTCCTTCAAGTCTTTGCTCGTTGTTGCTTAGCTTAAGGTTTGGTTTATCACAAAGGCTATCATCCTTTGTTGTGGCACCAATTCGACCGAATACTTGGGGTTCCTAAGTCAATACTTAGTGGATTTCAAGGATTCTCCGCGGTTTCAAAGGTTAGGTTCTCGTGGGGCTGATAATATAGTATTGGGTGTTGAGTCGATCCCTTCCTGGAGAAGGCGGTTCGCATCAGCTGGTATCAGAGCACGGTTCAACTCTTGGACCAACAATCTATCCCAGTTTTCAGGTTCTTCTACTTGAATTCATATCTTTTAGCTTTCGTTGTTTTCAGTTTCAGAAAAACCCTAAAAAAAATCGTGCATTGTATTTGTTCTATTCTTCTACCTTTCTTTAAGTTTTTGTTGTGAGAAAAAGTTGTGGCCGATCAAAGAAAAGAAAAAGAAAAGAAAAGAAAAATCAAAGGTCTAGAAAAATTGACCTAGCTAAAAAGCAAGGCCACGTTCACAATCAAGGTAGTAGATTAAGTTCAAGAAGAGGGGTTTTTCATAAGTTTAGCTACTAGCTTTCGTACTACTAGCTTTCTTAGTAGAACACCCAAATTTGTTTGTCTTGTCTTCCCACGACCTAGCCCCAAGATTCTGGCCCCTAGAAATCCGAAACCCTAGGTATAAGGTCTTGTTAGTGTCATTGGTAGACTTAGACTGCATAGCTTCGAAGAAACTTGCAACTACTTGAATTGAGATTGTCTTTGTTTTGAAATTTTCAAAGAAAACCCTAATTTGAGTGACTTCAAAATTTCATACACGAGTGGTAAGAAAAAGAGTGTGTGAGGTTCATTAGAGAGATTTTGGGAGGATCTTTGTTCGTGACTAATCATGGCAGATGAGAGATTTAATGCTTTGGAGGCACAAATAGCCGCCATAGCCCAGAACATGGCTCAGAACATGGCCCGGATCACCGAGCAACTCGGCGGCCCGAATGGAGATGGCCCCCGGCGGCCAAGGAGGGATGAGCAGGAGGAAGATGATGATGTGAGCAGTTTGAAGCTCAATGTACCCAAATTTGCTGGCAAGTCAAACCCTGACGAGTACATTGATTGGGAGAGGAGCATGAAAGAGTTCTTTGAGTGCCATAACTACTCCGAGCGGAAAAAGGTAACCCTAGCCACACTAGAGTTTACTGACTTTGCTGCTTTATGGTGGGCACAGCTCAGAAATCAGATCAAGAGAGAAGAAGAGGACCCCGTCCTTAGTTGGAGGAGTCTTAAGAGGAAGATGAGAAGAAAGTTTGTCCCGAGTAGTTACAATAGAGATTTGCACGACAAGCTTCAACTTCTGAAGCAAGGGAACATGTCAGTTGAGGAGTACAGTCAGGAGATGGAGATCTTGGTTACAAGACTTGATCTGAGTGAAGATGTGGATGCCAAGATAGCCAGGTTCAGTGGAGGGCTACGAAGAGAGATCCTACACCAAGTCAACATCCTAAACTTTGTTGACTATGATGACTTGGTAACCACGGCTATTAGGGTTGAGAAAGAATTGAAGAATGGGCTTGGAAGAAGGGCTACTACCCCGCCACCGATCAGTGCCCCGGTGAGAGGAGACAGAAGCGCCGAACACACCCCATACAGGCCAAACCCTAACCGGAGCTCTGGATCGAGACCAAACCCTAATCAAGGGTCGACATCACGGGTAAACCCTAACCCCGGTTCAAAAATCCCTACTACTAATGCTCGGCCAAGCGCCATTGTGTGTTTTAAGTGTCAAGGTAGGGGTCACATAGCAAGGGACTGCCCTAATACCCGAGCCATGGTGCTTAGAGAGGGAGAAGTTGTGACGGACGACGAGGAGGAACCAATTATTGAAGAAATTGAGGAAGAGTCTAGTGAAGGAGAAGAAGTTGATACGGAAGGCTTAGAAAAAATTTCAGCCTTCCACAGCCGAGTGATCACCCCGATCACGCTGACTGACGCCGAGCAGCACTACCCCGGGTCATCACCAGCACTGCCCCAGCACAGTGCCCAGCACTGCCCCGGCTCAGCACCAGCACTGCCCCAGCACAGTGCCCAGCACTGCCCCGGCCCAGCACCAGCACTGCGCCAGCCCAGTGCCCAGCACTGCCCCGGCCCAGCCTCAGCACTGCCCCGGCCCAGCCTCAGCACTGCCCCAGTACAGCGCCCTGCACTGCCCCGGCTCAGCGCCCAGTCCTGCCCGGACATCCTGTCTGCGCCGGATGATGTCAATCGGCCCACCCCGGGTCTTTTGAACATTCCCTCGGCCAATTTTGGCCTAAAGACAGAAGGAGGACTCTTTGATGACCTGAAGCAGAGCGCCGGCCACGACGGCCACCCGACGACCCCGACGGTCAAAGAACCAACAACCACCCGTACCCGAATTCAATTTTCAGCCGTCTCCCGACGGATCCTGAGTGCACAGCCTAAAGAAGATGGATGGGAACAGAGGGACAATCTATTTCATACAAGGTGTGTGATTTTAAATAAACTTTGCACTCTGGTTATTGATGGTGGGAGTTGTACCAATGCAGTGAGCTTGGAACTCGTCAAGGGCTTGGGGATTCCTACTCACACACACCCTAAACCCTACCGATTGCATTGGTTGAGTAATAGTGGAGATTTGAAGGTCATCAAGCAAGCACACATCCCTTTGAGCATTGGAAGATACAAGGATGTGGTGCTTTGTGATGTAGTACCCATGGAGGCTGCCCATGTCTTGCTTGGAAGACCTTGGCAGTTTGATCGGTACTCACAACATGATGGAAGGACAAACAAGTACCAACTCATACATGGAGACACTACTTTTAAGTTGAAGCCATTATCACCTACGGAGATACTCAAGGACCAACTAGAGAGAAAGGTGAGCCGAGAGAAAAAAGAGAGAGAGCTCAAGAAACGAGAGATGAGAGAAGAAAAGAGTGAGCCCTCAAAAGAAAAAGATACAAAAACAGAAGATAAGACAAAAACAGAATCTCATGATCCTAAGAATCAAAGAGCTCAAAAGAGTAAGGTCGAGAGGAGAGAAAACCTGTTAGCTAAACCTAGTGAGATCAAACAAACCCTAGTCTCTAGGAAATCCCTCGTGGTCATTCTATACAAAGAATGTTTGATTTCTAACCCTAACACCTCTCTTCCTAGTGCTATGACTTCACTTTTGCAGGATTTCAAAGATGTTTTCCCCAAAGATATCCCTAGTGGATTACCCCCAATCCGAGGCATTGAACATCAAATTGACCTTGTACCGGGAGCATCACTTCCTAACAAGGCTGCCTATCGGACAAATCCGGAGGAAACCAAGGAAATCTAGCAACAAGTAGAAGAATTGATGGACAAGGGTTATGTGAGAGAAAGCATGAGCCCATGTGCCGTGCCGGTCATCCTTGTGCCAAAGAAGGAAGGAACTTGGAGGATGTGTGTCAACTGCCGAGCCATCAATAACATCACAGTTAAGTACCGACACCCCATCCCTAGGTTAGATGATATGCTTGATGAACTGCATGGAGCCACAATCTTTTCTAAGATAGATTTAAGATCAGGCTATCACCAAATCCGAATGAAGGAAGGTGATGAATGGAAAACTGCCTTTAAAACTAAACTAGGTTTGTATGAATGGATGGTTATGCCTTTTGGTTTGACTAATGCACCTAGTACCTTCATGAGATTAGTGAATCAAGTTCTTAGGCCTTTCATAGGGAAATTTGTAGTAGTCTATTTTGATGACATTCTAATCTACTCAAAAACCCTAGAAGAACACCTAGACCACTTGAAATCGGTCCTAGAAACCCTAAGACAAGAACAACTATATGCAAATATGGAAAAGTGCATCTTTTGCACCGATCACCTTGTGTTTCTTGGCTTTGTTGTTAGCTCTACAGGAATTAGGGTTGATGAGGACAAGATCGAAGCAATCAAGTCATGGCCAACCCCAAAGAACATCACCGATGTCCGAAGCTTCCATGGGCTTGCAAGCTTCTATAGAAGATTTGTGAGGGACTTTAGCACCATAGCTGCCCCTCTTACGGCTGTCATTAAGAAGAAAGTTCCCTTCCATTAGGGAGCACCTCAAGAGGCAGCCTTTGAAGCACTTAAGAAGAAACTCACCGAAGCCCCCTTGCTTAAGCTACCCGATTTCTCAAAACCTTTTGAAATCGAGTGTGATGCTTCGGGAGTAGGAATTGGAGCTGTGTTGATGCAAGAAGGGAGACCTATCGCCTACTTCAGTGAAAAATTGAGTGGTGCCACCCTCAATTACCCCACCTACGACCAAGAACTGTATGCCCTGGTCCGAGCCTTGAAGACTTGGCAACATTACTTGTGGCCCAAGGAGTTCATAATCCGAACCGATCATGAGTCCCTTAAATACTTAAAGGCTCAACATAAATTGAACAAAAGGCATGCAAGGTGGGTGGAGTTCATTGAGTCCTTCCCTTACATCATCCACTACAAACAAGGTAAGGAGAATGTGGTAGCCGATGCCCTTTCTCGAAGGTATGCCCTAATCACTGCCCTGAGTTCCAAATTCATTGGTTTTGAGCATATCAAGGATTTATATGTGACTGACCCCGACTTTAAAGATATTTTTGAGTCATGCCAACATGTAGGGTTTGAGGATTATTATAGGTAGAATGGATACTTGTTCAAGGGAGCTAGGCTATGCTACCCGAGCCATTCAAGCAGAACCCTAGTCATAAGAGAAGCTCATGGAGGAGGTCTCATGGGTCACTTTGGAGTTGCCAAGACTGTAGCTTGCCTTAAAGAACACTTCTACTGGCCTAGGATGAGGAAAGAAGTAGAGAAGATCATCAACCAATGTGCCAAATGCCAACGAGCTAAGTCACACCTTCAACCCTTTGGTTTATACACCCCTTTGCCTATCCCCGAACACCCTTGGGTAGACATATCTATGGATTTTGTTCTAGGATTACCTAAGTCTAGGAAGGGCAAAGATTCAGTTTTTGTGGTTGTAGATAGGTTTTCAAAAATGGCTCATTTCATTGCATGCCATAAAGTTGATGATGCATCCCACATAGCTGACTTATTCTTTGGAGAAATAGTTAGACTCCATGGCATTCCTAAGACCATTGTTTCTGACCGAGACTCAAAATTCCTAAGCTACTTTTGGAAAACCTTGTGGGCTAAACTAGGTACCAAGCTTATGTTTTCCACAACCTGCCACCCTCAAACTAATGGCCAAACAGAGGTTGTCAACCGGTCTCTATCCCAAATGCTTAGAGCCATCATTAAGTCCAACCTTAGGACTTGGGAGGACTGTCTACCCCATGTTGAGTTTGCCTACAACCGATCTGTCCACTCAGCCACTCAATACTCTCATTTTGAATTGGTTTATGGTTTTAACCCCCTAACCCCATTGGATTTATCACCATTGCCTATACACGAGTTTTTGGATGCAGATGGACACACCAAGGCTGAGTATGTTCGAAAGCTTCATGAGAAAGCCAAAGCCAACATTGAAAAGAGGACAGCTCAGTACCTAAGGAATGCAAACCGTGGAAGAAAGGAGAAAATCTTCCAACCCGGCGATCAAGTGTGGATCCACTTCAGAAAGGATAGATTCCCTGAGCAAAGGAGATCTAAGTTGCTGCCAAGAGGAGACGGACCTTACACTGTCCTTGAGTGAATAAACAATAATGCTTATGTTTTAGATTTGCCTAACACCTATGGTGTAAGTGCTACTTTCAATGTTGCTGACTTAACTCCTTTCTATGATGATGATTTTGTAGAAAAAGATTCGAGGACGAATCCTCCTCAAGAAGAGGGGAATGATGAACCCCCGGTGCCCTGGACACGGCCAGATCTGCCCTTGACCCGGAGCCAAGTTAAAGCCTTCAAGACTCGGGTCACCGCTTATATAGGAGATTGGAGTCGAGCCAAGCACGAGGAACTAGACCAGAGGTTCATCAGGGAAGGATGCACGGTGCTGACCCTTGATGGCCTACAGAAGATCAATAATGGAGGCAAAAGCCCGAAGGACACTGCCCCGGCCCGGCGGATACGGCCTGCCTCGGCTAACCCTACTCCACACTCAGAATCTGGCGGACAAGTTGAAGCCAGAAGACTCAGGAGGTCAAAAGACTTGGGAGGAACCTCACTTGTCCGAGGAAATGTCCAGCAGAAGGCCAGAACAGCCCAGCATCACCAAAACCCTAGCACCGGGTCCGGAGCAGTTGATGCCGAGCCGGTCACCAGCACCGAAGGACGCCACCCGACCACCCGGTCACCCGGAACCCGCGGTAATTACAGAAATGCCACCGCGCGGGTTCCGGGCACTTTTCCTAGCCGCGTCCGGAGTCCAGCCCGCGCCCGGAGGTTTTCCTAATCCCACCCGGACAAGGACACCCGGTGTGCCCTAATCCGCCCGGATTAGGGTTTTGCTCGATTTTGCCGGTTTAGGAGTTTTCATGTCGGACAACTTCGTTATTTTTAATATTTTCCTCGGCCTAATTTTTAGGATTATTTTAGTTTTTCCTTGTTAGAGTTGGAACCGGCCTTGGCCACCCTTAAGCTATCAATAGAGGCCTCGGCCATCATTGTAACACACGTTGAATGATTATTGAAATTTCAGAACTTAGTTCTATTTCCTTCAAGTCTTTGCTCGTTGTTGCTTAGCTTAAGGTTTGGTTTATCACAAAGGCTATCATCCTTTGTTGTGGCACCAATTCGATCGAATACTTGGGGTTCCTAAGTCAATACTTAGTGGATTTCAAGGATTCTCCGCGGTTTCAAAGGTTAGGTTCTCGTGGGGCTGATAATATAGTATTGGGTGTTGAGTCGATCCCTTCCTGGAGAAGGCGGTTCGCATCAGGAGTCCAGCGCCCGACCGGAGCCCAGCGCCCGACCGCCCAGCCCCGGCACCCAGCACCGACGCCCTAGCGCCTGAGCGCCCCCAGCGCCGAGCGCCCCCAGCGCCCCAGCGCCCAGCCCCGGCCCCAGCCCTGACACCAGCCCCCATACCAGCCCTGGTATGGCCCGAAGTCCTCAGGCCCGAGCCTAGAGCACCCGTACCAGCCCCGGTACGGCCCGAAACCCCACGGAGGCCCGATAAAGCACCAGGTCAAGTCCTATACTCCCCTGTGATTATTTTTATTATTTCTAAAGGATTATCAGGCAAGGATTTGAGGACGAATCCTCTTCAAGAAGAGGGGGATGATGTGATCCTGGCCACCATGCATGGCTTGGACACGACTGATCCCGACCCAGACCCCGGACCGAGCCTAGCACCAAGGCTAGGCTCCAGATAGACTCCAACGAGCCCTAGAGCCCAATTGGACCTTAAAGAGACTGATGAAGCATCCTTGAAGACCTGGAAAAGACAGAATTCAAAGGCCCGGACAGAATTGAAGAAGGCCGAGAGCTGAGCCCGACACCCGAGCCGAGCCCGTGCCCGGATGCCATAGAGAAGCACTTTTGGCCCAGCCAACAATTGGCCCGTGAATTTTGGGAAATACCAAGTTCCCTAGATAGCTTGAAGTCTCAGGAGCACCCTCCAACAAACGGAGCTGGATTTGGAGGAGTATTGAAGGAGATAGGGCTAGAACAAGTCCTAGTGATGCTTGGCCTAAGCATCAAGGAGTGGAGCTCGGATGCTGATCCGAGGGAACCAATGCTAGGAGATGTGATCAGGCCACCACCTGAGCCTGATCCAAGGAGGGATGGACTACCATTCATGATACGGGAGATGAAGAGAACATGCCAAGTACTTCCAAACAAGAAATCCTAATTGAGGTAGGATTTCCCGGTTTTGGACAGATTTCTAGTCTGACGAAGAATGACGGATTTGGGCTACCTGAAGCCCAACATGAAAGTTGAAGCCCATGACGTCTACTAATGATCTGCCAAAGGGCTTATTTTTCCTATTTTATTTGGTATTTATTTGGCAATTTCTCCCAGAACCCGTTCTGTTGTTTTTAGGATTTTCCAGCCTCCCTTTTAGGAGTTCTAGTTTAGGTAGGCTTCTTTTCCCTTATAGGATTGAAATCCGAATTTTCCCTCTTTTTAGTCTAGGTTAGGATTAGTTAAAGTCCTCTTTAGTTTTCTAATTAGGACTCTTTTTATTTATTTATTATTATTTAATTAGTTTCTAAGGAGGAATAAGAGAGCTTGTTCCCTACTCCTCCCCTTATATAAAGAGGCCTTCGCCTCTCTTGTAAGACACACCTTGAATTGAATAAATTACTTAAACTTCGGTTTTTCTTTTAGCATGGAATTGCTAATCTCTTATCGACTTTCATGGAATTGACTGTCGTTTAGACCGGCTTATCGTCTAGGGTATCCTCCCCTTGAAGTGGCGCCATCGACTTGATACTTCTGGTTCCTAGCTCGTTTAAAGCTAGTGGGTCAAAGTCCTCTTCCATCCCGGTTCCCGGCGGTTTCTACCTTGTTGCACGATCATCAACTTGCGGTGGTTAGGGTCGTCTGCCCATGGTTGCGGCGGTTCACATCAGTTGGTATCAGAGAACGGTTCAAACACAAGGACAACATCTATCCCAGTTTCCAAGTTTATTCTTGGATTCATATCCCTTTACTTTTCTTGTTCTTAGAAAATTTCTTCGAAAATCTTCATCTATTTTAGTTCTTGTTTAAGTTTCGATTGTAAGGCAAGAAAATATTGGTGGCCGATCAAGCTATCAAAGAAAAATACACAAAAGAAGAGTAGAAAAAAGAAAACAAAAAGCAAGGCCACCCTTGTCAAGTTATTTCTTTTCGTTGTAATAGTTTGTTTAAGAAGAGGGGATAGATTAGCTTTCGTTACTTGTGTTAAACCGAGCCACGACCCTACTTTTAGCCACTAGATTGTTGTTTATCGAGTCTTAGAAAAGAGAGTATAGAAAATCATATTAGAAAAGGTTTTTGGGTGTTCGTTGTTACACTAACCATGGTAGAAAGGGATATATGTATGTTGGAGCTTCAGTGCCTGACTGCACGCTTAGCCCTACAAAACATGGAATATTCATTTAGAAGGTTAGTTGAAGACAGGAGAGCCAGCACCGTGCCCAGCACCGAGCCGAGCGCCTGCCCAGCACCAGCCGAGCGCCAGCGCCCGAGCGGAGCCCAGCACCTGACCGGCGCCCAGCGCCCGACCGGAGTCCAGCGCCCAACCGGAGCCCAGCGCCCGACCGGAGCCCAGCGCCCGACCGCCCAGCCCCGGCAACCAGCACCGACGCCTTAGCGCACGAGCGCCCCCAGCGCCCCGGCGCCTAGCCCCGGCGCCCCAGCGCCCAACACCGGCGCTCCAGCGCCCAGCCCCGGCGCCCCCGCGCCCAGCCCCGGCCCAGCCCGACACCAGCCCCGGTATGGCACGAAGTCCTCAGGCCTGAGCCTAGAGCACCGTACCAGCCCCGGTACGGCCCGAAACCCCACGGAGGCCCGATAAAGCACCAGGTCAAGTCCTATACTCCCCTGTGATTATTTTTATTATTTCTAAAGGATTATCAGGCAAGGATTTGAGGACGAATCCTCTTCAAGAAGAGGGGGATGATGTGATCCTGGCCACCATGCATGGCTTGGACACGACTGATCCCGACCCAGACCCCGGACCGAGCCTAGCACCAAGGCTAGGCTCCAGATAGACTCCAACGAGCCCTAGAGCCCAATTGGACCTTAAAGAGACTGATGAAGCATCCTTGAAGACCTGGAAAAGACAGAATTCAAAAGGCCCAGACAGAATTGAAGAAGGCCGAGAGCTGAGCCCGACACCCGAGCCGAGCCCGTGCCCGGATGCCATAGAGAAGCACTTTTGGCCCAGCCAACAATTGGCCCGTGAATTTTGGGAAATACCAAGTTCCCTAGATAGCTTGAAGTCTCAGGAGCACCCTCCAACAAACAGAGCTGGATTTGGAGGAGTATTGAAGGAGATAGGGCTAGAACAAGTCCTAGTGATGCTTGGCCTAAGCATCAAGGAGTGGAGCTCGGATGCTGATCCGAGGGAACCAATGCTAGGAGATGTGATCAGGCCACCACCTGAGCCTGATCCAAGGAGGGATGGACTACCATTCATGATACGGGAGATGAAGAGAACATGCCAAGTACTTCCAAACAAGAAATCCTAATCGAGGTAGGATTTCCCGGTTTTGGACAGATTTCTAGTCTGACGAAGAATGATGGATTTGGGCTACCTGAAGCCCAACATGAAAGTTGAAGCCCAACATGAAAGTTGAAGCCCATGATGTCTACTAGTGATCTGTCAAAGGGCTTATTTTTCCTATTTTATTTGGTATTTATTTGGCAATTTCTCCCAGAACCCGTTCTGCTGTTTTTAGGATTTTCCAGCCTCCGTTTTAGGAGTTCTAGTTTAGGTAGGATTCTTTTCCCTTATAGGATTGGAATCCGAATTTTCCCACTTTTTAGTCTAGGTTAGGATTAGTTAAAGTCCTCTTTAGTTTTCTAATTAGGACTCTTTTTGTTTATTTATTATTATTTAATTAGTTTCTAAGGAGGAATAGGAGAGCTTGTTCCCTACTCCTCCCCTTATATAAAGAGGCCTTCGTCTCTCTTGTAAGACCCACCTTGAATTGAATAAATTACTTAAACTTCGGTTTTTCTTTTAGCATGGAATTGTAATATCTTCTCGACTTTCATGGAATTGACTGTCGTTTAGACCGGCTTATCGTCTAGGGTATCATCCCCTTGAAGTGGCGCCATCGACTTGATACTTCTGGTTCCTAGCTCGTTTATAGCTAGTGGGTCAAAGTCCTCTTCCATCCCGGTTCCCGACGGATTCTACCTCGTTGCACGATCATCAACTTGCGGTGGTTAGGGTCTTCTGCTCATGGTTGCGGCGGTTCACATCAATCACAATACACGCCGTGTATGCTTGATACACGGCCGTGTACCTTAGCGTCAGAACCTCGTCGAAAGTTGCCAGAAATTAATACACGGCCGTGTGTTGAGGATACACGCCGTGTATCATTATACACGCCGTATATCATTATACACGCCATGTATCGTGGACCTGACATAAAAGGACGGATTCTGCACGAAAATTCATAACTTCTCTTCCCTTTCTCTCTCCCCGAAATGCCATTGACGAACCCATTTCGAGCAATCTTCAGAGGGCGATTTCGGGAGCTGTAGAGGTCGGAATTAAGTTCTGTTTGTTGCTATAAGTTCATAGCGA
The DNA here is from genome assembly GCA_034768395.1 of Linum lewisii. Classification (NCBI taxonomy): domain Eukaryota; kingdom Viridiplantae; phylum Streptophyta; class Magnoliopsida; order Malpighiales; family Linaceae; genus Linum; species Linum lewisii. Next base: position 25,343,035 of record CM068304.1, read on the forward strand.
CGAGGAGAAGAGATCACTAACTTTGATTTCTGTTTTCCTGATGTAGGTCACAGGCAGTGAGTGTGGATAGGCTACGAATTTGGAGTTGGGGAAACTCGATTTCTGAGGAACTAGAAGACGATTAGAGCCTCGTCTTCTATTCCAGGTGAGGGCTTAGTGTTGTATAGCTAGTTTGGACAGCGTGAGGAGTTTCAATTTTGACTTAGATGAAACCTAGGTGATGCATGAAAATGATGAGTGTAAAAAGGGTAAATTGTGCTGTGAATGTGCTTGGTTGCTGTGATGATTGTCGTGGTTGATTGTTGATTATTGGATGTTGTGGTGTGGGATTGGGTATGGACTGAAATGAATGAACTAATGTTTTGACATAGAAGTGAGAGCTAGGACGATTGGGAAATGGGTGTAAGTGTTGTAATGCTATGAATTGACAGTCGTGGTTGCAGGAGAGTGGCCCTGCCAATGTGGGGTCGCTCTGAATAATAGGAACATGTGGGTGACCCCTAGACTCATGACATGGCCTCCCCCGTACTTGCAGGTGGGGGTGGTCGGTGAGCTGGTCGGTTACCTTGATTGAATGTTGTGTTGAACATGTTGATTGTGGATTGGATGAGATGTGTTGGAAATGTGATGTGGAATTTGTCAGAGTGATGAGTTGTGACTAGTGGTAACCGTGAACTGTGGTGAAATTGTTGAATGTGAATGATAGAAACTGAAGGAGCCTGCACTGCCCCCTAATACTGCACTGTGGGTGCTAAGTGCCTCTTCGAGGGAAAGAGGTGCGGTCACGTCTTCAAGGGAAAGGCGTGATTTTTTTGGTTGTGTCAAGTTTACGATTCCTTTAAGGGAAAGGTCTCGTGGTATCCTCCAAGGGAGAGGATGCGTCTTGGACCTCTCCAGGGGAGAGAGGTGCGTCAGGCCGGCAGGGGTGGTGCGGGATAAACTCCTTATGGCGCCTAATAACTCACCTAGAGAACTCGAATGTGGATGACTGCGTGTTGACTTGTGCTTGTGACTTGGTTGATGTTTATGATGTGTATTTATGTATGTACCTTGATACTTGGTGTACTATTGGTATCTTATGTTGCGTGTGTAGTATGAGAACGAGAACTGACCAATATGATTTGGAAAGGGGTTAAGTTGTGGTTCCATTGTTGAATGTCTTGTGTGGAGTTGGAACCGCTCCATAGAATAGGCCAACGTGTAGGTAGGCCCTGTGGGTTCACTCAATTTCAATAGGAAATTGATCCCTTTCCCCCTTTCAGGATCTCGTGGCTAGAAGGGTGGTTGTGGAGCTAGGGTTCGAGGTTGATTTCGTGAAGTGCCGGACAGAAGCTATGAGGTGAAGACTGGGATCACACGGAGTTGACTCTTTCTGTTTTCTTTTCAGTTGACTAAGGGATTTTGGGGGATTTTAATGTATTTTAGCGTATGTTGGATTTGGGAGATTTATGTTGGTTTGGCTTGTACTCATGGAGGCCTCCCTTGTTTTTATTGATTTTTAATGTTGTCGTTTCACCTTGGTTTTTACGTAGTGACTTTTGTGACCGGCTCAACCACGAGTTTACCGGGTTGATTCGGGAAGGGTGTTACACAAATTATGCAGATTTCATACACTTATGAACACAGACTATGTAAGCTTAAGTTATGAACACAAAACAAGTGTTTACAGCAACATGAACATAGATCACTAACTCAGTTTACAAACTTTAGTGTTTACAAATTACTAACTTAGATTACTGATGACACTCGATTTGACGTGATTATCAGCCTCATTTAAGCAACATTTCTTGTCTTAAGACATGGTTTTTAGGACAGAATAGCGAATATTCACTCAACTGCTCTATCTCGTGCCATTTGTGTTACCTTGGCCCGTTTCAGGTCTATTTGATGGTTTTCTAGTGTTTTCATGATAGCACAGGTTTTTGCCGTCAAATAATGTAACTATGGACGTGTCTAAGGCATTGGAGCCTCAAGAAACTGCACCAGAATCGATCCAAGAGTCAATCAAGTCAACACAAATCCTGCCCGGTTTTACAAAGAAGTTTTCAGTGAAAAGACCTGAAGTTTTCACCAAAAACTCAATAAGAAATCGTCAGAGCTTACAAGAAGAAGTTTTCGGCGAGAAGTCAAAGTTCTCGCTGAAAACTCTAGGTGAATTTGGAACAGAAGAAACATTCGAAGCAAGCAGAGTTTTTAAAGGAAGTTTTCGCCGAAAACTTCCCAAGTTTTCGGTGAAAACCAAGCTGCTTTCCAAGCCGATCGCGGACAACTATAATAGAAAAATCGCCGGCTAAATACAGAACACTTACTTTTGGATGAAAATTCCAAGACTTAGACTAGAGAGAGAAAGAGTGAAAAGAGTTCGAGGAGCTAGGAAAGGATCGTGACGCCATCCTTCCATCTCGGAGAACCAGTGCTAGGAGTTGAAGATCCAGCAGATCGAAGCTTCACGGATTCGTCGAAATTAGGTTTTACAGTTCTTCTCTGTCTTTCCTACCTGAGATGTATTCCTTGTTCGTCTTTGATTCTCCTGTTTTGAATATGAATAGCTAAATTCGTAGAGCTTAGATTAGATGAACCCTAAGTGACCCAGGGCTTTAAAGCGGTCACGGATCGGTGGTGATTAGATTCAAAGTTCATTCAGTTTCTCCTTCATGTTTGATTTGTTCTTTGTTCTCCGTGTTTCTTGTCTGGTTTGGCCACCTAGATTAGATTCTTGTTAAGATGAGGATAGTAGCGAATGTTCGCCTCACTTTAATACACCAAATCAACAATTAACCTATTCATTGGAGTGTGCCTTTCGTAGGAACCAGTTATGGTTAATCCACTTCAAGAGTAACTCATGAATCACTAGTAATTGCACCAGTTAGTTTTGTCGTCACAAGAAGCGACCGTACTCGAGCGACTAATTAATCTTGGTAGTTAGATCGGATAGAGCGAACATTCGCCAGTCTTAAACCTGAGGGTAAGGAGTTATGGTGGTGTCTGTCAACTGAATGAATTAGAATTGAAAACCGCTGGTCTGTTGATTGCCAATGCTCTGGTGATCTAAGGGGGATTCGAAGTCTAAGCTTGCCTGTCGTCTGTCTAAGTCAAACAACCAATCATTCTGCATTTTAATTTCATTTCAGTTTATCTTGCATCCTAGTGTAAAAGTCGTGGAACTCACACCACGCCCAAACTGTTTGATCCTGAATAAAATTTGCCAACATATTTGAGTAAGCAAGTAGAAGAGGCCCGTGGAATACGATATGTCCTGCTCAGTGCTTGACAGTTATTTGATAAACCTGTTTACAACGTTCATCAAATTGGCGCCGTTGCCGGGGACTCTTCTGTTTGTTTGAAAGAAGAGTTGGCGTTTTATTCTTCTACCTTTCCATCTTTCATTTCCCATCACACTTCGATTTTACACCGGTTGTGTTTGTTTTTGTCCCTTGCAGATCATAGCAGGTATAGAATCAAATCTCTTCCGTTTCATTCTTCCCTACCGCAATGGCTTGTCCAAAGAGTCTTGCGGACTACAGTAAGCCGAGCGCAACTAACGTTCGGTCTTCCATCATCGTGCCTTACAATGACGACAATCCTGACTATGAGATCAAGATCCCCTTCCTGGGACTAATCTCTAGGGACGTGCAATTTGAAGGAAAGCCAGATGATAATCCTTGCACACATTTATCTGACTTTCTGGCTGTCTATGAAACTTTCAAGACTGGGAACCTCAACAAGAACGCTCTATGCCTTCGAGCCTTTCCATTCTCTCTCAGAGGTGCAGCTAATAGATGGCTTGGTGGCAAGCCACCCGGTCATTACACTGATTGGGAGACTTTAGCTCAAGATTTCGTTGAGGAATACTTCCCTCCATCAAAGACAACTGCCTATAAGGACAGCATCTCCAGGTTTACTCAGAAAGAAGATGCAAGCTTGTACGACACGTGGAATGAATTCCAAGACCTTCTCTTCAACTGCCCTCACCATGGGTATGAACTAAGGCAACTGGCTGAATTCTTTGCTTGCGGTATGCGTGAGGAATCTGCAAAGTGGGTCAACTCCCTAGCTAGGGGAGATTGCACTGCTATTACACCTCAGAACGCTCTTCTTCATTTTGCTAGATGTGCTTGAAAATCAAGAAACTGGGAGAGACAGAGAGAAAGTACCAAGATTCAGATGAGCATTGCAGATCAGGTCAAAGTAGAAGTTCAAAAACATCTTAAAGCGATTGGCGTACCCCTTGATTCCCTGTCAGCTACTGTCTTTTCGGCTGACTGTGGATGGTGCGGAACCTGTGCTCATAACGGTGGAAGCTGCCTTAACTTTGGTAAAATGAATGACTGGTCTTCAGAAGAGGTGAACTTCATTAGTCAAGGCTTCACCAACAACCAAAAAGGCTACTCCAACTACATGAACTACCAACCTCAGGGTCAGAACCGCAACAACCGATCCTCGGAAGCATACCAAGGACCTCCTGGATTAATTGGAGGACAACAACATTCTCGATCAAAGCCGTATTACAATAGAGACGAGGACTACAAGAAGAAGTTTGACCAAATCATGAGCAGACTCGACGAACACGACAATCAATTCAAAGCTCAAGCTGCACTCAGTCATAGACAAATGGCTCAGAGCCAACGGGTGGAAGATACAATAAACAATGTGACCAGATTTCTTACTAGCAACCCTCTCGTTAATCAAGCAGCATTTCAAGGCGACCTCAATGTGAAGAACGAACAAGCTCAAGCCATCACCACTAGGAGCGGCAAGCAGATAGCAGATCCGAAGGCTCCAGAACCGGACATGATACCAGATACTACTGCCATAGATATGCCAGAGATTGAAGATATCATAGAAGAGGAAGAGGTAACACCGACTCCCCCTCCCATGACAGCTCCTGAGCCCGTCTTAGCACCGTATATACCTCAGATTCCTTTTCCAAAAGCTGCGATGAGTAAAGCCAATGATCACGACACCCAGTATAAGAAGTGGTATAACGTTCTCAAGAATGCAGAGATCAAGATACCAGTAACTAAAGTTGTAGAGATCATACCACCACTTGGAAAATTCTTTAAAGATCTCGTGAAGAAGGTAAAGAACGGAGAGGCGTACTCTGTCATGCTTACCAATGAATGCGATTCTCTCTTCGGTACGCCATCTCCTATACGACAGCCACCGCCAGTTAAGTGTTCTGATCCCGGTCCTTTCACACTACCGTGCATAATAAATGATATTAAAATTGAGCGTAGTCTAGCTGACTCCGATGCTTCCATTAATGTTATGCCTGTTTATCTTTATGAGAAGTTAAACCTAGGAAAACTGAAACTGCTTACCTTGCATCTCGTTTTAGCCGATAGGTCTGTCAAACTGCCTAGGGGTATAATAGAAGATGTAGCTGTTCGCTGTGGCCCTTTTACTATTATTGCAGATTTCGTTTTTCTGGATACCTGTGAATTAGACGGAACGCTTATCTTGGGTCAACCCTTCTTGACAACCGCCGGTGCGAATATAAATTGTAAACAAGGCTTGTTAACTTTAAGTGTAGGACATGATAGCGTCACTTTCTGCATTAGGGATAGCATGAGATATTCTGCAGCTCAAGATGATAAATGTTATACTGTTGATGTTATGGAGTTGGTCTCGGCTAACTTCATTACTAACGCTTTATCTAGTGATCCACTAGAGTTGTGTTTCATTTCAAGAGTTGAAAACGCGTTAGAAGATCAAGAGCAGCGCTTCTGGCAAGATGAATTAGACGACCGAAAGATGACATCCACAACCACTTATGCGCCATCTTATATTGAACCAGCTTCAAGTCGGATCACCACTTCATACGAGAACCCTCCAAAACTCGCATTGAAGGAACTCCTCGACCACCTTGAGTATGCATTTCTGGGGAAGGAATGTCAGTTGCCAGTCATCATCAACTCAGCTCTATCTCCCGAACAGAAAGAGCAACTGATCATATTACTCAAGAAGCACGTCCGAGCTATAGCCTGGCAATTAGCCGACATCAAGGGCATCTCTGAGACCTTCTGCAAACATCAGATAGTTGTAGATGAAGAATTTAAGCCAGTTAGGCAGCCGCAATGTCGACTAAATCCTCTGATGCAGGAAGTTGTGAAGAAGGAAGTCCTTAAGCTCTTGGATGTCGGTATCATTTACCCTATTGCCGATAGTCCTTGGGTTAGTCCAACTCAGGTTTTTCCAAAGAAAGGAGGAATCACAGTCATCCCTAATCAGAAAGGCGAGCTCATCCCCACTCACACGGTTACCGGGTGGAGAGTCTACATCGACTACAGATGCCTTAATGACGCTACTAAGAAAGATAACTTTCCACTACCGTTCATTGATCAGATGCTAGAGAGGTTAGCTGGCCATGAATACTACTGTTTCCTAGATGGCATGTCTGGTTGCTTTCAGATTCCCATCGAGCTCGACGACCAAGAAAAGACGACATTCACCTGCCCGTTTGGTACGTTTGCTTATCGTCGTATCCCCTTTGGTTTATGCAATGCTCCTGATGTGATCATATTTAGTGCATTTTAAGTCCTTGATTAGCCTAGGGATCTCCCATGTTTGATCTCATTTTTCTATGATTTATAGGCCTTTATGGATGTTTTATGCAAAGTGCCCTTTTGTTGCCCGGTTGCCACTTTGAGGCCAATTCTATGTCTATTGGAGTTGTTTTCTTTGCATTTTCAGGTTTTAGCATTGACGTACTGGTGACAAGGAGGACATAGGATCAAACGGGAGGTCAATCGGAGCTAGGACGGAGGAGATATGGACGTTGCAAAATCGAGAAAAATGCACAGATTCATACTTAAGTTTTCGGCGAGAACCTTATAGTTCTCGCCGAAAACTCTCGGCATGTGCAAACAGTGGAGTCCAGGAAGCTGTCAGCCGATTTATGAAGAAGTTTTCGGCGAAAACTTCTAGATTTTTCGCTGAAAACATTAGAAGGAATGCACAGCCGGTCGGTGTTTTCAAAGATATTTTCGGCGAAAATCTTACATAATTTTCGCCGAAAATTCCAGGGATTTCCGGTGCAGTATATAAGGAAGAAGGGGCGAAAATTAAAAGGAGGATAATTATTATTTTTACAACTCGTCTGCCTCACTCTATATCTCAACTCAACAATCGCCGATCATCATCCTCCTCTCAACCAAACATCATCCTCCCTCAATTATTGATCAACTTGAATATCAAGGATCTAAGTGAAGCCCTCCATAGCTTGGATTGGAGCTTGAAGAGCCAAGTAGGAAAATCCTCCATGGAAGCAAGGATGGTCTCTTCTACTCAATTTCAGGTTTCTTCCATGGTTGTGCTAGGCTAAGCTTAGGTTTAGTTTAGTGGGGGATGGATCAAGCTAGGATAGGTGATTGATTGTATGGATTGAGTTTCTCTTAGCCATTTGTGTAAGATGATGATCCTAGACCTTGTGCTTTATAGTCATTAGAGCTTGATTTGTTCTTTTGGTATTGTTTATGTCTTTCAATACATGAGAATGATTGATTGATGTTGATCTAAGGTTGTAGGATTGTAATTGGATGATTTGAGAGATTGGATTATACAATTGCAACCATTTTGAGCTTGTTTTTCCTTGTTGACATTTTATCAAACACTTGGTGTGCATTTGGTTTTCTTTCATTTGAAGGTTGAAAGACCCTTTTGATTGCTTTACTAGTGTTATATGATTGCCATGAGAGTGTCTTGCATAATTTACCTTGTGTTAGATGATTGTTGGCATAGAATTCAAGTTTCAAGCATTTCATTGAGCTAGTTAAGGCATTCCATTCCCTTTGTTCACATAGCGAGAGCATGGTGCTTTTGGTCTAGGAATAGAGAGTCAATTGTGCGAGAGCTCGTTGATTCTACTTAAGTGAGATGCATGGTCATTAGTTTACACATCGTTGCTTGAGATTCAATCCAACTTTCATGAACCTTGAGCTTGAAGAAATCCCTCGCTAGACTAAACTCCTTTCTCTCTTGTTTGATCCTCAATTTTACTTGTTAGCTTTGCCTTGTTTGTTTATGCTTTTGATTTGTTCTCTTTCAAAACCAAACCTCAATTCAAATGTTTAGACCGTTCATGAATTTTGTGAGTATTAGCTTATGAATACGACCTTGTATGTTGTGAGTTAAATCTTGCACATCAAGTTTTTGGCGCCGTTGCCGGGGACCTCTCATTCCTAAGAAAGCAATTATTAGTGAACCGATCTTTACACTTTCTTCCATTTTCCTTTTAGCTTCCTTGTTACTCTTTGTTTACTTTGTTATCCCGCATCGTTATATTACTCGGGTGTGTTTGTTGTGCTTGTTTGCAGGAGATTTGGGTTAGTGCATGAGGCGTTCAGCTCGTCTTCAAGCACGAATCCAAGGACTAGAACAAGTGCTCGAGCCACGAACTACTTCCCCACCTCCTACAGTTAAAGAACAAGAAGCTGACCGCATCTCACACCACACTATGTCTCATCACGAGGATGAGGATAACCATTCGGAACATTCACAACACACTAATGAAGATGATCAATCGCAAAGAGGTGCGAGGCGCACACTAGCTGATTATGCTCGCCCAACCCTCGAAGGGGCAGCCTCGAGCATCGTGCGAAGACCGGTAAATGCAAGAAACTTCGAGTTGAAGCCTAATATGATTCAGATGGTACAGAACGTAGTGGTGTTCAATGGTATAGATGGAGAGTGCCCATCTAGACATTTGAAGGACTTCCTAGAGATATGCGATACGGTGAAGAACGATCAAGTTCACCCGGATTGTGTGTGACTCCGACTCTTCCCCTTCTCCCTCAAAGGTAGAGCCAAGTCTTGGTTGGAGAACCAACCTAGTAGAACATTCACTACATGGGAGGGATTAGCCGAAGCCTTCCTCGAGGAATTCTTCCCTCCTTACATGACGGATGCAATCCGAGATCGTATCAACCACTTCACACAACACAAGGGAGTGCTCTTCCATGAGACTTGGAATAGGTTCCAAGCCCTTCTTCGGTCTTTTCCTCATCACAACTTCACCGAATGGAGTTTGGTGGATATCTTTGCTAGGTCCCTTGATTTTGAGAATACAAGGATGATCAACCAAGCCGCCAGAGGTGATCTAAGGATGCTCACCCCCGAGGATGCTCTAGAACTCTTTGCGGAGATGGCCTACAAGACAAGGAGTTGGTCTCGACAACAACCTCCAAGGTCCAAGTATGGGAGCGACACTCACTATGAGTCTAGAGCTATAAGTGTTGATGCACCAAAGGATTCGTCTAGCTATGGGAAGAAGCCTAAGTTACCGGGGCACCGAGATGAAGATGACCCTATGTTTGCGCTCCTCATGTCGAAGATTGATGCTATGGCATCTCAGGTAAGTAACCTGAGTATGCCTAAGCATCCCTCTAAGGTTCCATCATCTCATGTGGGTAATCCCCCAGTGGCTTCAATATATTGTTGTGAATGTTATGGGGGTCAGGGTCACGACGTCAGTGCTTGCCCTTCCGCCACTCCTGAGCTTGGTCAAGGCGACCACAATGAGGAGGTAAGCTTCGCACAAGGTCAAGGATTCCACGGTAATTTCAGCCCCCAAGGTAACTATCAAGGTACCTATAACCGACCTTGGAACTAAGGTGGTGGGTACAACAAGTCTAACCAAGGGTACCAAGGCCAAGTGAGTCAAGGTAGTGGTTAGAACAAGGGTTACAACCAAGGATATCAAGGAGGATTCCAAGGTTATAGAGGGTATCAAGGCAACCAATGGTCTCAAGGAATTAACCAAAACCAAGGTAGTCAATGGACTCAAGGAGGTCACCAAGGACAAGGTAACCAAGGGGGAAATCAATGGAATCAAAGTGGACATCCAAATCAAGGTCCCCAAGGTCCTACCCCACCGGGAATGTACAATCATAGAGGTGATGGACCACCCGGATTCAACAAGCCACCTCACAACAAAGAGGGCAGTTCTTCAATATCACAAGAGGATACCAACGCGGCTATGATTCAACTTATCAAGAATCAACAGGCTTCAATTGCAAATTTGGAGAATCAAATGGGTCATATTGCTAAGACGCTCTCGGAGCGACCCTCGGGTACTTTGCCTTCCAATACCGAGGTCAACCCCAAAGGTCCGGAGCATTGCAAGGTAGTGACCTTGAGAAGTGGAAAACCTTTGCAAGATGACTCCCAAAAGGTACAAGCTCCTAATATAATGGTTGATGATGAATGATATCAAGGATCCTTCGGATGAAGTTGATGTTGAAGTCGAACCTCCTACGGGTAATATGAGTACTAAGGTTGCCAAGGAACCTAGTAAGGCTACATCGAGTACACCACCAGTCTCTCCTCCCGCACCGGTTGTACCTCCATACAAGCCTAAGCTTCCATACCCCTCTCGAGTGACGAAGGATGGTCTTGAGAAGGTTTTTAAGAAATTTGTGGAGCGGCTTAGTCAAATGCAATTCTCTCTTCCATTTCCCGAAGCTATGACTATGATGCCTCAATATGCTAAGTTCATGAAGGAACTCTACACCAACAAGAGGAAGCTACCGGAGACATCTCTAGTTCACCTCAATGAGGAATGCTCCGCCGTTCTCTTCAAGAGTCCACCGGAAAAGCTTAAGGATCCAGGTACTTTTACTATCCCTTGTGCTATAGGTAATACCTCCTTGGCTAATGGTAGGTGCTAGTATCAATGTCATGCCTTATTGCATATTTGAGAAACTAGGGTTATCTAATCTTCGTCCTACTCGTATGTACATTCAACTTTCGGACAAGTCGACCAAGAGTCCTAGGGGGATTGTTGATGATGTGCTAGTTAAAGTAGGCCCTTTTGTTTTCCTAGTTGACTTTGCGGTCATTGATACCGATGATGTGGATGTCTCATTGATATTTGGTAGACCATTTCTTGCTACTTCTCGTGCTTTAATTGATGTGCATAATGGAAAATTGACATTGAGAGTAGGACAAGAGAGTGTTACATTTTGCATAGCCGATGGCCTGAAGTTTGCTCACGCATAAGATGATTTAGAGTACTCGTGTGATACTATTGCTTCGGCTAGTGTGTGTAGTATTTCTAACTTCGTGTGTCGAGATTCTTTGGATGTTTGCCTTAGAATGAATGTGCAGGAACATTTAGACACCCCAGAGTTAAAAGCTCAGGTGGCTTATCTTGATGAAGGGAGAGACAAGTTGGAGAGTGAAACAGTTTTTGTTGCTCTTCCGAAGGTGGAAAGGGTGAAGACCTCTTATGAAGAACCAGCTACTCTTGAGCTGAAGCCTCTTCCCACACATTTGGAGTATGCTTTTCTAATGCCAAATTCTAAGCTACCGGTCATCATAAATTCCAAGCTCCTACCCGAGCAAAAGGACCGTCTAGTGGAGCTCCTCAAGAAGTACATGAGAGCTATCACGTGGAGCATCTCAGATATTCGAGGTATAAGTCCCACATTTTGCTCACATCGGATCCTCATGGAGGAAGATTTCAAGCCGGTTGTGCAACCTTAAAGAAGATTGAATCCTAACATGAAAGAAGTTGTTAAGAAAGAAGTTATTAAGCTTATGGATGCGGGATTATCTTTCCTATCTCGGATAGTCCTTGGGTTAGCCCCGTGCAAGTTGTTCCCAAGAATGGAGGGATCACGGTGGTAGCTAATGACAAGAATGAGCTCATCCCGACAAGGTGGTGAACGCCCGGTCGTTGGTCGGGATTCAACCAAATAAAAACTACTAATGTTAAGAAAAAGCGTATAGCAGATCAAGGCAGTTTTAATCCAAGGTCAAACACAAGTTGTGCGTGGTGTGAGTTCCACGACTTCTATACTACGACGCAAGAAAAAGAAGAATTGAAAATTAAAACGAAGAAAGATTGAAGATTGATTAATTGACTAGAAAGATGACAGACAAGCTTAGACTTCGAATTCCCCTTAGATCACCAAGGCAACAGCAGTCACAGACCAGCGATTTTCGATTCTAGTTCATTCATTTCAGAGACACCATCATAACTCCTGACCCTTAGGTTTAAGACATGGCGAACGTTCGCTCTATCCGATCTAGCTACCACGATTAATTAGCCGCCCGGGTACGGTCGCCTCTCGGAACGACTTAACTTAACTGGTGCAAATTCTAATGATTGATGAGTTACTCTAGTAATGGATCAACCCTAATCGGTTCCTATGAAAGGCACACTCCAATTATAAGGTCGACTGTTCGATTTGGTGTTTTAAAGTAAGGCGAGCGTTCGCTTCTATCCTTAGCTTAACAAGAATCTGATCTAGGTGGCCAAACCAGACAAGAAACACAGAAAACGAAGAACAAACCAAACATGAAAGATGAAACTGAATGAATTTCGAATCTAATCACCGTCGATCCGTGACCGCTTTAAGCCCTGGGTCACTTAGGGTTCATCTAATCTAAGCTACACGAGTTTATCTACTCATATTCAATACAGAAGAATCGAAGACAGACAAGAAATACATCTCAGATAGGAAGACAGAGAAGAATTGCAAAACCTAATTTCGATGCTTCCTGGCAGCTCCAATCTGCTGGATTTTCAACTCCTGGCACTGGCTCTCCGAGATGGATGGATGGCGTCATGATCCGTTCCTGCTCCTCGAACCCTATCTACTCGCCCTGTCTCTCTCTTTGTCGTCGTTTGTGTGTGTGTTTTTGTTGTCAAAAGTGATTCCCCTTATATTCGCAGCCGAGTTCTCTATTTATATCAACCCGAGATTTTTCTGATTTCAACTGGGATTTTCGCCGAAAATAGTAAAGGAATTTCGGCGAAAACTTCTTCATACTCGGGACAGTGGATTCTTCCTTTTGTTTTTGGCAAACTCTCAAGGGTATTTTCGCCGAAGACTTCCTCTCAATCGGCCAGTGATTTCTTCTTCCATTTTCGGCGAAAACCAAAGGGTAGTTTCGCCGAAAATATATGTATAAACCGGGCAGCAATTTGGTTTGAACTTAATTGGCTCCTTTGAACGATTCCGGTTCAGTTCCTCAATGTTCCAATGCCTTAGACACGTCCTTGGCTACCTTATTCGATGGCAAAAACCTGTGCTAACATAAAAACACTAGAAAACCATCAAATAGACTCGAAACGGGCCAAGGTAACACAAATGGCACGAGATGGGGCAATCGATTGAATATTCGTTATTCTACCCTAAAAACCATGTCTTAAGCAAAGAAATGTCGCTTAAATGAGGCTGATAATCACGTCAAATCGAGTGTCATCAAATACCCCACACTTAAGCTTTTGCTTGTCCTCAAGCAAACTGGATAGAATCACACTCAAATTCATGAATGACACGAGATTAAATGAGATTCAATTCTAACAATTTGGTTTAGACTGTTCCACGTAGAAAGAGTGACCTACACATGCAAGAATATCAACCAAACAAGTTTCCGATCATACTGATTTCTGCACACTTCCAGTAGTGGTTTTAACACAGATTGTTTCTCAGCAAAACAATTAATCATGATTAACCGACTACGATAACACCAATTCTAATCAAAACGACTTTAAGCTCTGGCCATGATGTGGACGCGGAGGCAGGAAAAATGACGTGGCTATCGACTCGACTTCATCCGCTTCTAGATCTGTACGTTACACGTTCTAGCTAGGACCGATTTAAACAACAATTTCTTTCAAGATTCAAACTTTTCTTTAATTTATTTACTGCATACTAGTGCTCGATACCAAACACTTCACTTAGGTGTTGGACCTGCCTAGCTCACAGTATTCGTGCCTTTTGCTAGTGCTCAACCCGAACACTTCACTTAGGTGTCGGGCTTGCCTAGCTTTATTTTCAGCACTTTAAAGAACTTAGCATTGATTTGATTCACTCAATCACTTGATTTCACCATTTAGCCACTTAATCCTAGCTAGTTATAACTTTTTACACAAGATTTCGAATTGGATTTCCGTCTAATCTCAAGCCACAATCACAGGTGATCAAATATGGAGTGAAAACATGGAAGAAGCTAGCATTTATCATCTTAGAACGGTGTTATCGAGCTTTGTTGTTAACAAGTTGATTGATTCAATTAATTCCAGTTCCAACTACAGAGGTGATTTATGATCTGTTCTGACCTAGACTCATTTAATATCAGTTCTGACACGTTGGTTACAGGTTCTAAGTGGAACAGTCTAGACATCATTGTTAAAAATTGAAGTCAATTTAACATCCAAAGTCAAGAATTGAGCAATTCTATGCTAGAGAACTGGACAGGAATCACGAGGCACACACAAAGATATAGGCAATCAAGATCATGCCTGGTTATCTAACACCCTACCCCACACTTGGACTGTTCTGTGTCCTCACAGGACTAACTAGAGTAGAGATATACGAAGAACCTGGACGGTGATGGTCGGTGTAGTGGATGAACACGGAGAGTCCGGAGCGGAGCAGAGCTACTCAAAATCCTACAAAACACAAACAACAAAAAGACCAAAAGGACACCGAGACAAGTGTCCCGGATCCACACAGAATGAAATTGGGTCGAGACCCGAAAAGAAGAAAGAAAAGAAAGGAAAAAGATAGAAGCAACCTGATCACTGTTCCGCAGGAGGAGGTGGAGGTGCAGTGGGAATGGAGGATATGGCGAACCGCTACTCCATCTGTTGTCGCCATGCGAGATCGTCCAAGTGTCTGGCTGACTGGTCGGCCATGAATTGTTGTAGAGTGGACCAATGCTCGTTCTGAGTCTCCTCATGTGCTACTCGGTCCTTCTGCCATTGCAACGAACCAGCCGAGTAGTCTAGCTGCCACTTCTCAATACGCGTCAGCCTTTCAGTCATCTCTGCGGTGATTTGCGCTCGCGACGGTGGGCGGTTAACTGGTTGGGTCGTGCGATGAGGGAGCGATCTGCAATGCTCAATAGTCTCTGAAAGGTCGATGCGCCGTGCTATGGCAAGTTCAGCGCCTATATGCTCAATCGGGATACGAGGAATATCGGGGCCCCATTTGTCACCGAGCTGGAGGTTGTCGAGCAGAATTGAAATGAAAGGGCCTCCTGGAAGCTCAGTAGGAAGCTTCTTGGCGGTAGTGCGCTTGTGAAAGAATCGTGCAAGCCACCAGCCGGGATGCAGGTTGGCATCTTCCTCTAAAGCACGGAACAATACGAGCTCCTCCAAAGAAACGTGGTGGCGGCTCGTCTTGCTGCAAAAACACAGAGACTGTACCCAAACATAGTGCAAGAATTTAAGAACAGGGTGAAAGATGTCACCGACCGTGGGGTGGACGATAGGTGAGCTCTCATCCTCGCAGCAGACCCATTTCCACACATCCGGGTAAGGAGCACTGGTGATGGAGTATGTGTCCTCAAAGCCAGCTAATGCAGTATCGAAATTGACGTGCGGATCTAGCAAGCGGCCGAACTCGCGAAGGGACTTCTCATGAAGAACACCACCGAGGCGAAAGGAAACGAATTTCTGCTCACGAAAGGGCTTCGGGGTGAGGCGCCGAAATGAACTCCAGAACTCCTGGAGGGCGACAAGCGGGTACGGGGATCCATGAGTGGTCAGCACTCGCAATCCGGCTTTATGAAGAGCGGTGTCAATTGTCGAGTGCCAAGCCAGATTGTGTGCTTTGAGACTGTCAAGAGACAGAACTGCCACCGTAGCTGGAGGGATGTCTTTGATCTTTTGAAAGACCTCGAGCTGGTGCGGCTCCAGGGCGGCGATGAAAGGATGCACGGCCCCATTGGCAGGTGTAGGAATAGAGGAAATGGGAGTCGCAGGGGTAGGCGCATCCTCGAGAATGATGGCCACAGCTGTCGATTTCTGTGCAGCTGGTGCGGGCCGACGAGGAGGTGGTGTCCTGCTCTGGCGAGCTGAGGATCGCTGTGCTCTATCTGCACTGGTAGTCTTAAAACGCTTGGGAGCCCTGTAAAACACAACTCAGAGATGACCAGCATTAGATGACAAGACTCTTACCCCACACTTAAGTTGACAAGTTGGGGCACTAAGTAACCGAGTGCTCATAAAATCAAGATATATCATTGAATAACTGTCAAGTCATTAGGCAAGCATGAATAACGGAATGATTCATCACTACGATTACACAGACAACAAGGCACAAGTCCTAAAAAGTCACAAAAACAATATCAGAACCTAGCCAATTGATACCGACAAAGCAGTCAAGAAGAATGAGGGAGAACCGAAAAGTCAACTATGGTCAACCATGCCAAAACCCGAAAGTCAAAAAGCCAAAAGATGCACAATCAAAGGCTGAACAACTAACCGTGAAGACATGATTCGAGAAAACTATTGGAAATCCGAGAAATTGAAGAAAAACTTGAAAGCTAGGGTGGCCGGAACCGGAGCTGAAAAACGCTGGTTCTAGGGTTTGGAACAGGGGCTAGGGACGGATTTGGTGACTGTCGGCGGCGGTAAGGAGACGGCGGCGGATTAGGGGCGGTCGTCGGACTGGCGGCGGCGAGTGGTTGATTCTGTGGACAAGGCGGCGATGTTTCAAATTAGGGGGAAATTTATTTTGTTTTGCAAAGTTTTCGGATGCTGGACCGAAATTATGAGGATGGGGCCGCTTAAATAGTCGAAGGGGAAGCACAGGAATTTCGGCGAAAATCATGGCTTGGTTTTGGCAAAAATGTTAGACATGATAGGCAGGAGAATTTGAACCAGGATTTTCGGCGAAGATGAATGGAAATTTTCGGCGAAAATTGTAGTGAAAATGGAGGAAATTGTTTTGGCGAAGGGCTTGTGGTTTTTCGGTCCGAAAATGCTGAACAGGGAAAACAGGTCGAGTTTGGAAACACGTTTTCGGCGAAAACAATGACACAGTTTCACCGAAAACTCATTTGAAGACGGCGGCATTTTTTTTTCAAAAGGGGTGTTAAAACAAAACGACTCAAAACGAGAAATAACTGACTCCAGCCGTGGGTTGCCTCCCACGAAGCGCTCTTGTTTAACGTCTGTGAGCCAGACGATACCTGGATTCGTGTCAGGATTCCAAAACGAGGTAGTGCACGTCTATGGAGGATACGGCTAACCCTTGCAGATACTTCAAAAGCCTATGCCCGTTGACCACAAACGGCTCTTGATCGTGCAATTTAATGTAGACGCTGCCTAAGGGTGTCTGTCGGACCACGGTATAAGGGCCAGACCATCGAGATTTCAACTTACCCGGAAAGAGCTTTAATCGAGAATTATATAAGAGCACTTCCTCTCCCGGGTAGAACTGCTTGATCGTCTTCAACTAAGAGTCATGAATTTTCTTGGTGCGTTCTTTGTATAGCTTTGTGCTCTCATAAGCGTGTAGACGGTGCTCCTCAAGCTCAGCGATCTGGTCATGGCGGTTATTACCTGCTACTGCATATCTCATATTCAACTCTTTGTTAGCCCAGAATGCCTTGTGCTCAAGCTCAACTGGTAAATGACATGACTTGCCATAGACCAGCTGATACGGTGAGGTACCGATATGAGTCTTGTAGGCAGTTCGATATGCCCATAAGGCATCATTGAGCTTAGATGACCAGTCCTTGCGAGACCGGCCAACTGTTCTATCAAGAATCCACTTGAGCTCACGATTCGTCACTTCCGCTTGACCATTCGCTTGAGGATGATAAGCCGTGGACATTCGGTAGGTGACGCCAAAGCGTTTGCACACCCGGTCGAATTGTCCGTGGAAGTGGGTTCCCCTATCGCTTATGATGAAGCGCGGTGAACCAAAACGCGTGAAAAGACGAGTAAGGAACCGACCCACCACTCTAGAATCATTAGTGGGTAAAGCTTCAGCCTCGACCCACTTAGAAACATAATCAACGGCTACAAGAATGTACTTGTTTCCGTTGGAGGGTGTGAACGGACCCATAAAATCAATCCCCCAAACATAAAAAATTTCAACAGTTAAAGAAACAATTTGGGGCATCTCATTACGGTTTGAGATGTTACCTGATCGCTGGCATGCATCACAACGTCTAGCAAAGACGTCGCAGTCACTAAAAATTGAAGGCCAATAAAAACCTGTTTCGAGTACCTTTCTCGCCGTGCGGTTTCCTCCAAAGTGTCCTCCATGGCATTTACGCATTATGTCCGCTGCCTCCGTGTAAGAGACACATCTCCGGATCATCCCGTCAAGACTGATGCGGTATAAGAAAGGCTCATCCCAGAAGTATGACTTGGCTTCTTTAAAGAGCTTTTTGCGTGCATTGAAATCCAGTTCAGGAGGTACAATGCCGTGTGAGAGATAGTTAGCCAGAGTTGCATACCAAGGCTCATCTGAATCGGCGGCATTACTCAGATCTTGAGCGTGAGGAATTGCCCAGGGCTCGATGGCTATGCTGTTAACCTGTTCATACGTTTCAACACGCAACAGCTCGTCAGGGAAAGAATCATTGATAGGGGTAGTAGACTTACCTGTTTGTGATTCCTCGAGGCGAGAAAGATGATCTGCTGCTAAGTTCTCTGCTCCTTTCTTGTCTTTAATTTCTATGTCGAACTCTTGGAGGAGAAGGATCCACCGGATGAGACGTGGCTTTGAATCCTGCTTGGCTAATAAATGGCGCAGAGCAGCATGATCTGTGTAGACAATGGTATGTGAAAGAACCAGATACTGTCTAAACTTATCAAAGGAGAAAACGATAGCCAGAAGCTCTTTCTCCGTAGTAGTGTAGTTCCTCTGAGCATCATTTAGTGTCTTGCTCGCAAAGTAGATAGGATGAAATCTCTTCTCCTTCCTCTGACCCAGAACCGCGCCAATTACGAAATCACTAGCATCGCACATGATCTCGAATGGAAGATTCCAATCTGGTGCTGTAAGAATCGGTGCGGTGGTCAGTTGAGTCTTCAAGGTCTCGAAAGCTTCAAGACAAGCTTTATCAAAGACGAAGGGAACATCTTTCTCAAGTAGCTTCGTCATCGGAAGAGTAATCTTGGAGAAATCTTGGATGAATCTCCGGTAGAATCCAGCATGGCCGAGAAAACTTCGCACTGTCTTAACTGAGCTCGGCGGGTGGTAGGCTGGCAATAGTCTCAAGCTTAGCACGATCGACTTCTATACCTGTCTTAGATATTCTATGGCCAAGAACAATACCTTCTGTAACCATGAAGTGACATTTCTCCCAGCTAAGAGCTAGGTTGGTCTCCTCACAACGAGCTAACACCTTATCCAGATTAGCCAAACACTTTGAAAATGAATCTCCATAGACGGAGAAGTCATCCATGAACACCTCTACCACATTCTCTACCAGATCTCCAAATATTGCAAGCATGCATCTCTGAAAGGTAGCGGGAGCATTACATAGACCAAAAGGAATACGACGATAAGCAAACGTACCGAACGGGCATGTGAAGGTCGTCTTCTCTTGATCAGCAAGCTCAATGGGGATCTGAAAGTAACCGGACATCACGTCTAAGAAGCAATAGTATTCATGACCAGCCAATCGTTCAAGCATCTGATCGATGAACGGCAGTGGAAAGTGATCCTTCTTGGTGGCATCATTTAGTCGTCGATAATCGATGCAGACTCTCCATCCTGTAACTGTTCGGGTGGGAATGAGTTCACCCTTTGGATTAGGGATGACTGTGATTCCTCTTTCTTTGGGACGACTTGAGTCGGGCTGACCCAAGGACTGTCGGTAATAGGATAGATGATACCGGAATCTAGAAGCTTGAGCACTTCTTTCTTTACAACTTCCTGCATCATAGGGTTAAGTCGGCGTTGGGGTTGTCTGACTGGTTTGAATTCTTCATCAACAACTATCTGATGTTTGCAGAAGGTTTCAGAGATGCCTCTGATGTCCGCCAACTGCCAGGCAATAGCTCGGACATGCTTCTTGAGTAGTCTGATCAGTTGCTCTTTCTGCTCGGGAGATAGATTCGCATTGTTGATGACAGGTAACTGGCAGTCCTTTCCCAGAAATGCGTATTCTAAGTGGTCAGGCAGCTCCTTCAGAGTGAGTTCTGGCGGATTCTCATATGAAGTAGTAATCCGACTCGATGCTGGCTCGATATGGGTAGGCGCAGTGATGGGCGTGAATGTCGCCTTTTGTTCATCTAGCTCATCTTGCCATAAACACTGCTCTGGGCCGTCTAACGCATTATCAATCCCTGAAATCAAACACAACTCTAGCGGATCACTAGATAAAGCATTAGTAAAGGAGTCGGCCGAGGCCGACTCTAAGGGATCAACAGCATAGCATTTATCATCTTGAGCAACAGAATATCTCATGCTATCTTTAATGCAGAATGCAACACTCTCTTGACCTACACTTAAAGTTAATAAGCCTTGTTTGCAATTTATATTCACACCAGCAGTTGCTAAGAAAGGTCGACCTAGGATAAGTGTTCCATCTAACTCACGAGTATCTAAAACAACAAAATCTGCCAGTATAGTAAACGGACCACAGCAAACAGTTACATCTTCTATTATACCTCTAGGCCGTTTGACAGACCTATCGGCTAAAACGAGATGCAGAGTAATCGGTTTTAATTGCCCTAGATTCAGCTTTTCATAAAGATAGACAGGCATAACATTAATAGAAGCACCAGAATCAACCAGACTGCGATCAATTTTAATGCCATTGATAATGCACGGTAATGTGAAAGAACCGGGATCAGGACACTTAGCTGGGGGTGGTGGCGGCTGTCGAATGGGAGAGGGCGCACCTAGAATAGACGCGCATTCATTAGTGAGCGTGATAGAGTACACCTCGCCACTCTTCACTTTCTTCACGAGGTCTTTAAAGAACTTCCCAAGTGGTGGTATAATCTCTACAGCGTCTGTCACTGGTATCTTGATTTCTGCAGTCTTAAGAACATTGTACCATTTCTTATACTGAGTGTCGTGATCCTTGGCTTTGCTCCTTGCAGCTTTTGGAAAAGGAATCCTAGGTACATATGGCGCCAAGACAGGTTCAGGGGCTGTCTTGGGCAGCGGAGGAGGAGGAGCGGGTGCTTCTTCTTCCTCTTCTGTGATATCTTCTATCTCTGGCATATCCAGGACAGCATTAGTATCTGGTACTATGTCAGGTTCTGGAGCTTTTGGATCAGTTGTTTGCTTGCCGCTCCTAGTGGTAATAGCTTGAGCGTGTTCACTCCTTATATCGGAGTCTGCTTGAAACGCTTCTGGATTAAGGAGAGGATTGCTAGTAAAAAGTTTCGCCATATTGAGTACTGCATCTTCTATCCTCTGGGTTTGAGCCCTTGTTCCTTGATTAAGTGCGGCTTGAGCTTTTAACTGAATGTCATGGTCGTCAAGTTGGCTCATGATCTGATCAAACTTCTTCTCATAGTCCATATCTCTATTGTAGTACGGCTTAGCCTGAAACTGGTGTTGTCCTCCAGTGAATCCCGGAGGTCTCTGCTTCCGTGGCACGTAGTTTCTGTAACCGGCATAGCCTTTCTGATTATTAGCGAAGCCCTGATCGATGAAGTTGATCTCTTCTGTAGACCAGACTTCTGCTGTACCGAAATTGAGGCAACTTTCGCCGTTATGAGCACATGATCCACACCATCCGCAGTCAACCGAAAAGACGGTAGCTGACGGAGAGTCGAGAGGGATACCAGCTGCTTGTAGATGCTTCTGAACTTCTGCCTTGATCTGTTCTGCAACATTTATCTGACTCTGGCTCTGACTCTTGGTTCCTTCTATGTGCCTCTCCCAGTTTCTAGATTTTGAAGCACAGTCAAAATGCAGAAGAGCATCCTGAGGAGTGAGAGCGGTGCAATCTCCGCCGGCTAGGGTGTTGACCCAGTTTGCAGATTCTTTGCGCATACCACGAGTAAAGAATTCAGCCAGCTGCCTTTGTTCATACCCATGGTGAGGGCAGTCGAAGAGAAGAGACTGGAATTCATTCCAAGTGTCATACAGGCTCGCATCCTCTCTCTGAGTGAATCTGGAAATGCGGTCTTTATAAGCAGTTGTTCTTGCAGGAGGAAAGTATTCCTCAACAAAATCTTGAGCTAATGCCTCCCATTCAGTGTAATGACATGGCGGTTTGCTGATAAGCCATTGTTTAGCTGCACCTCTGAGAGAAAATGGGAAAGATCAGAGATATAGCACATTCTTATTGAGATTCCCAGACTTGGAGGTGTCGTAGACAGCCAGAAAGGTGGTTATGTGTGTGTAAGGGTTATCTTCTGGTCTTCCCTCGAATTGTATGTCCCTAGAAATTAGCTCCAGGAGAGGAATCTGAATCTCATAGTCAGGATCATTGTCATTAGAGGGCACGGTGATGGGTGATCGAAAATTAGATGCACGCGGCTTACTATAGTCCGCAACACTTTTAAGAGTAACCATTGTGGTGAAGGAAGATGGAACGGAAGTGATATGCTTCTGTACCTGCTATGATCTGCAAGAGACAAAAAAAAACACAACCGGTGTAGAATCGAAGTGTAATGGAAAGTGAAAGATGAAAAGGTAGAAGATTAAAAATGCCAACTCTTCTTTCAACGAAGTAGAAGAGTCCCCGGCAACGGCGCCAATTTGGTGAACGCCCGGTCGTTGGTCGGGATTCAACCAAATAAAAACTACTAATGCTAAGAAAAAGCGTATAGCAGATCGTATTTCAGGGGTTTCCTCTACTTCCTTACTCAAAGGTGTTGGCAGTTTTAATCCAAGGTCAAACACAAGTTGTGCGTGGTGTGAGTTCCACGACTTCTATACTACGACGCAAGAAAAAGAAGAATTGAAAATTAAAACGAAGAAAGATTGAAGATTGATTAATTGACTAGAAAGATGACAAACAAGCTTAGACTTCGAATTCCCCTTAGATCACCAAGGCAACAGCAGTCACAGACCAGCGATTTTCGATTCTAGTTCATTCATTTCATAGACACCATCATAACTCCTGACCCTTAGGTTTAAGACTGGCGAACGTTCGCTCTATCCGATCTAGCTACCACGATTAATTAGCCGCCCGGGTACGGTCGCCTCTCGCAACGACTTAACTTAACTGGTGCAAATTCTAATGATTGATGAGTTACTCTAGTAATGGATCAACCCTAATCGGTTCCTACGAAAGGCACACTCCAATTATAAGGTCGACTGTTCGATTTGGTGTTTTAAAGTAAGGCGAGCATTCGCTTCTATCCTTAGCTTAACAAGAATCTGATCTAGGTGGCCAAACCAGACAAGAAACACAGAAAACGAAGAACAAACCAAACATGAAAGATGAAACTGAATGAATTTCGAATCTAATCATCGCCGATCCGTGACCGCTTTAAGCCCTGGGTCACTTAGGGTTCATCTAATCTAAGCTACACGAGTTTATCTACTCATATTCAATACAGAAGAATCGAAGACAGACAAGAAATACATCTCAGATAGGAAGACAGAGAAGAACTGCAAAACCTAATTTTGATGCTTCCTGGCAGCTCCAATCTGCTGGATTTTCAACTCCTAGCACTGGCTCTCCGAGATGGATGGATGGTGTCACGATCCGTTCCTGCTCTTCGAACCCTATCTACTCGCCCTGTCTCTCTCTCTGTCGTCGTTTGTGTGTGTGTTTTTGTTGTCAAAAGTGATTCCCCTTATATTCGCCGCCGAGTTCTCTATTTATATCAACCCGAGATTTTTCTGATTTCAACTGGGATTTTTGCCGAAAATAGTAAAGGAATTTCGGCGAAAACTTCTTCATACTCGGGACAGTGGATTCTTCCTTTTGTTTTCGGCGATTTCTCAAGGGTATTTTCGCCGAAGACTTCCTCTCAATCGGCCAGTGATTTCTTCTTCCATTTTCGGCGAAAACCAAAGGGTAGTTTCGCCGAAAATATATGTATAAACCGGGCAGCAATTTGGTTTGAACTTAATTGGCTCCTTTGAACGATTCCGGTTCAGTTCCTCGATGTTCCAATGCCTTAGACACGTCCTTGGCTACCTTATTCGATGGCAAAAACCTGTGCTAACATAAAAACACTAGAAAACAATCAAATAGACCCGAAACGGGCCAAGGTAACACAAATGGCACGAGATGGGGCAATCGATTGAATATTCGTTATTCTACCCTAAAAACCATGTCTTAAGCAAAGAAATGTCGCTTAAATGAGGCTGATAATCACGTCAAATCGAGTGTCATCACAAGGACGATCACCGGGTGGCGTGTTTGCATAGATTATCGTCGACTCAATGAGGCCACTAGGAAGGATCATTTTCCTCTACCTTTCATGGATCATATGCTCGAGCGTCTCTACGGTCACGAGTACTATTGCTTCTTGGATGGCATGTCCGGATACTTCCAAATACCGATTGCTCCGGAGGACATTGAGAAGACCACATTCACATGCCCTTTTGGTACGTTTGCTTATCGCCAAATTCCATTTGGATTGTGCAATGCTCCCGCTACCTTCCAACGATGTATGCTTGCCATCTTTGATGATTTTGTGGAAGATATCATGGAAGTGTTCATGGATGATTTCTCGGTCTTTGGGGACTCATTTGATCTTTGTTTGAGGAACCTTGAGAAGGTGTTACATCGTTGTGAATAGACCAATCTCGCGTTAAGTTGGGAGAAGTGCCATTTCATGGTCAAGGAGGGGATTGTTCTTGGTCACAAGATCTCTCGAAAAGGCATTGAGGTTGATAAGGCAAAGCTAGAGACCATCTCTCAACTTCCTCCTCCCTCTTCCGTGAAAGCCGTTAGAAGTTTCTTGGGGCATGCCGGTTTCTATAGGCGCTTCATTAAAGATTTCTCCAAGATCACTACTCATGTGACTCGGCTTCTCGAGAAGGATGTGGAATTTTGATTTGATGATGAATGCATGCGAGCTTTTGAACTCCTCAAGGGTAAAATCACAAATGCTCTTATACTCATTGCTCTGGATTGGTCAAAGTCATTTGAGTTGATGTGCGATGCTAGTGTTTACGCTATTGGAGCGGTTCTAGGCCAACAAATTGACAAGAGATTCCATCCAATATACTATGCAAGTAAGACTCTCAATGAAGCTCAAAGGAACTATACAACTACGGAGAAGGAGCTCTTGGCCATAGTGTTTGCTTTTGATAAGTTTAGGTCCTACTTGGTACTTTCTCACACTATTGTCTTCACGGACCACCAAGCTTTGAGGTACCTTCTATCTAAGACCGATGCTAAACCAAGATTGATTCGATGGGTTCTTTTGTTGCAAGAGTTTGATATTGAAATTCGGGATAAGAAGGGATCCGAGAATGCAGCCGCCGATCACTTGTCTCGTTTGAAAGAAGCTGAAATGGTACACAACGGTAATGAAGAGATCAATGACAACTTCCCCGATGAGCTATTGTTCACGTTAGTGACTTTGGAGTTCAAGGAACCTTGGTTCGCGAATATAGCTAACTATCTTGCTAGTGGATACTTGAAGGAGGGCCTCTCCACTCAAGACAAAAGGAAGTTCTTTGCGGATTTGAAGCATTACTATTGGGACGATCCTTTTGTTTTTCGAGTTGGTTCGGATGGTATGATTAGAAGATGTGTTAACCATGGAGAAGCGAAGGACATCATACTACATTGCCACTCCAGTCCTACGGGTGGTCATCATGGGGAAAATCGCACGGCTCGCAAGGTACTTGAGTCTGGATTCTTTTGGCCCTCGATCTTTCGAGATTGTCAAGACTATGTCAAGTCTTGCGATGCTTGTCAACGTCAGGTAACATTTCCTCCCGTGATGAAATGCCTCAAAATGTTTCGTTAGTAGTAGAGATATTCGATATTTGGGGTATTGATTTCATGGGACTGTTTCCTACTTCGCATGGTAACAAGTATATATTGGTTGCGGTTGATTATGTGTCTAAATGGGCGGAGGCACAAGCTTTGCCTACCAATGATGCCCGAGTTGTAGGAAAGTTTCTTGTTAGGTTGTTCACCCGTTTTGGTGCCCCTCGTGCTATTATTAGTGATCAAGGTACTCATTTTCAAGGACAATTCAATAGGGTGTGCCGACGGTTCAGTGTCACTCATCGGATGTCTACCTCGTATCACCCTCAAACTAGTGGCCAAGCCGAGGTGATAAATAGGGAACTTGAGAGAATTTTGGAGAAAACGGTCGATTAATCACGAAAAGATTGGTCGATGAAGCTTGATGATGCTCTATGGGCCTACCGTACGGCTTATAAGACCCCTATAGGCACTACTCCTTATAGGATGGTCTATAGTAAAGCTTGCCATTTGCCGGTAGAGCTTGAGCACCGATCTCTTTGGGCGTTGAAATTTCTAAACCTTGATTTGAGTCTAGCAGGAGAAGAGCGTAAGTTTCAGGTACATGAGCTCGAGGAGTATCGCCATCATGCATATGAGAGTGCTAAGCTATACAAGGAGATGACGAAGCTCATTCATGACTCTCGATTGAAACCGGGCAAGGATTTCGAAGTTGGTGATCAAGTCCTCCTATACAACTCTCGGCTCAGACTTTTTCCTGGGAAGTTGAGATCTCGTTGGTCCAGACCATTCACGGTAACTCAAGTATTTCCTTATGGCACCGTCGAGGTAATTTCTCCCTCTCAAACCGAACCTTTTAAGGTGAATGGCCATCGACTTAAACATTATGTGATTAATGATACTATTGGTGCGGTAGAGGTTTTATCCTTGGTTATGCCTTGAGTGCTCTTGGTTTCGTCTAGCTAGAGACGTTAAAGAAGCGCTTCATGGGAGGCAACCCATGTTATCCTTACTTTTTCGCTTTTATGTTTTTGTGTTGTTTTAGCTTTTTGAGTTGGATTTTGGCAAGCACTTAGGAGGATCACTCTTCACAATGAGCGCTATGGGACTCTTCCACTACTTTGGCTTCCTAAGCTTTTCACTACCACCGCAGTAACTTCGTTCCACCTTACCCTCTCTCTCTAGATCATTGAGGACAATGCTCATGTTAGTCGTAGGGGAGTTTGAGGTTTGGTGTGATTATTTGTTGGTAGAAGTCTAATGTTTTGCTTGGTTGAGTTGTATGATCTTAATTGAATGTCGATTTCCTCTACTGTAGAATCATTCGGTTTTTGACTTTTGGTGTTTAATTGAATTCAAGCTTTCACAATGAAGTTTAGACTGTGTCACTTAGAACCTTTAACCAGCATGCTAGCACTAATATCAAATGAGTCTAGGCCAGAACAGAGATTTTATCACTCTTGTATGTTGGTTGATTGGTTTGATACGTGTTTTTGTACCACTCGATAACACAGGTCTAAGATGATGAAGGCAATCAGAATTTTCACCCATTTTCCATGTTTTTCTTCACCTTTTTGGTCCCTCGTGATTGTGGCTTGAGATTAGACGGAATCCAATTCGAAATCTTGTATTGAAGTTGTAAGGGGCTAAGGATCGAGTGGCTAATTTGGAAAGAAAATGCTCAAAAGAAAAGAAAAGCTAGGCAAGCTCGGCACCTAAGTGAAGTGTCGGGTTGAGCACTAGCAAAGGCAAAAGCTGTGAGCTAGGCAGATTCAACACCTAAGTGAAGTGTTGGATCGAGCACTAGTATGCAGTAGATAAAAAAAGCAAAAAGAAGAAAAAAAATGAAAAAGAAAAGAGAAAGAAAAAAAAAGAGTTCTCAAATGTAGCCCTTGATCCTAGCCAGAGTTTGTAAAGTGCGGATCTAGAAGCGGATGAAGTCGAGTCGATAGCCACATCATGATCACTCATCACTCTCAAAAATTCTCCTACCCCCGCCTTATCCGTTCCATCTCCCGAGTTCAAGTCCTTCTAATTAGAGTTGGTGTTGTCGTGGTCGGTTTTTCTGTATCCCAATTAACCACTACATGAAGTGTGCAGATATTAGTGAGGTCTAGACTTATTTGGTTGATGTTCTTGCATGTGTAGGTTAAGTTTGTTCGTGGAACAGTTTAAGCCAAATTGTTATCGTTTGAATCTCAATGTGACCGATCTTGTCATTTGTGGACTTGGATGTTTTCTAGTTCATTTGCTTGAGGACAAGCAAAGCTTAGTCGTAGGGGAATTTAATGTGATCATATTTAGTGCATTTTAAGTCCTTGATTAGCCTAGGGATCTCCCATGTTTGATCTCATTTTGCTATGATTTATAGGCCTTTATGGATGTTTTATGCAAAGTGCCCTTTTGTTGCCCGGTTGCCACTTTGAGGCCAATTCTATGTTTATTGGAGTTGTTTTCTTTGCATTTTCAGGTTTTGGCATTGACGTACTGGTGACAAGGAGCACGTATGATCAAACGGGAGGTCAATCAGAGCTAGGACGTAGGAGATATGGACGTTGCAAAATCGAGAAAAATGCACAGATTCATACTTAAGTTTTCAGCGAGAACCTTATAGTTCTCGCCGAAAACTCTCGGCGTGTGCAAACAGTGGAGTCCAGGAAGCTGTCAGCCGATTTATGAAGAAGTTTTTGGCGAAAACTTCCAGAGTTTTCGCCGAAAACATTAGAAGGAATGCACAGCCGGTCGGTGTTTTCAAAGATATTTTCGCCGAAATTCCAGGGATTTCCGGTGCAGTATATAAGGAAGAAGGGGGCGAAAATTAAAAGGAGGATTATTATTAGTTTTACAACTCGTTCGCCTCACTCTCTCTCTCAACTCAACAATCGCCGATCATCACCTCGAGGAATACGACCTTGTATGTTGTGATTAAATCTTGCACATCAGCTCCCGCTACTTTTCAAAGATGCATGCTTGCTATATTCGGAGATCTAGTAGAGAATGTGGTAGAAGTATTAATGGACGATTTCTCCGTCTATGGAGACTCATTTTCCTAGTGCCTAGCCAACCTGGACAAGGTTCTAGCCCGTTGTGAGGAAACGAATTTAGCTCTTAGTAGGGAAAAGTGTCACTTTATGGTCACCGAAGGAATCATTCTTGGCCATAGGATCTCCAAGCTAGGAATAGAAGTCGATCGTGCCAAGCTTGAAACCATCGCCAGTTTGCCGCCGCCAACCTCTGTCAAGACAGTTTGAAGCTTCCTCGGTCATGCTGGATTCTACCGGAGATTCATCAAAGATTTCTCCAAGATCACTCTTCCAATGACCAACCTTCTAGAGAAAGACACCCCTTTCGTTTTTGACAAGGCGTGTCTTGAGGCCTTTGAGATACTGAAAACTAGACTCACCACGGCACCGATCCTCACAGCACCAGATTGGAATCTTCCATTTCAGATTATGTGCGATGCTAGCTACTTTGCCGTTGGCGCGGTTCTTGGACGGAGAAAAGAAAAAAGGTTTCATCCCATCTATTTTGCTAGCAAGACGCTTAACGACGCTCAAAGGAACTACACTACTACGGAGAAGGAGCTCCTAGCTATCATCTTCTCCTTCGATAAGTTCAGACAGTACCTAGTTCTCTCACACACCATCGTCTATACCGATCACGCTGCTCTGCGCCATCTGTTAGCCAAGCAGGATTCGAAGCCAAGGCTCATCCGATGGATCCTCCTTCTCCAAGAGTTTGACATAGAGATTAAAGACAAGAAGGGAGTTGAGAACCTAGCAGCCGATCACCTTTCCCGACTTGAGGAATCACAAACAGGTAAGTCTACTACTACTCCCATCAATGATTCTTTCCCTGACGAGTTGTTCTTTCTTGAAATCTATGAACAGGTAAACAGCATAGCCATCGAGCCTTGGGTGATTGCTCACGCTCAAGAGCTGAGTGATGCAACAACGCCGGAAGAGCCCTGGTATGCCACCGTAGCTAATTATCTATCTCGCGACATAATACCTCCGGGACTGGATTATAATGCGCGGAAGAAGCTCATTAAGGAAGCCAAGTCTTACTCCTGGGATGAGCCGTTCTTGTACCGCATTGGAATTGACGGGATGATCCGGAGGTGCGTCTCTTACATTGAGGTCGCTGACATCATGCGTAAGTGTCATGAAGGTCAGTTTGGAGGGCACTTACCCACTGCGAGGTACTCGAAACTAGATTTTACTGGCCTTCTATCTTTAGTGATTGCGACACTTTTGCTCGTCATTGTGATGCATGCCAACGATCAGGTAACATCTCTAACCGTAATGAGATGCCTCAAATTGTTTCTTTAACTGTTGAAATTTTTGATGTTTGGGGAATCGATTTTATGGGACCTTTCACACCCTCCAACAGAAACAAGTACATTCTTGTAGCCGTTGATTATGTTTCTAAGTGGGCTGAAGCTGAAGCTTTACCCACCAACGATTCAAGAGTGGTAGGACGGTTCCTTACACTCTTCACGCGTTTTGGTTCACCGCGCTTCATCATAAGTGATAGGGGTACCCACTTCCACGGACACTTCGACCGGGTGTGCAAACGCTTTGGCGTCACCCACCGAATGTCCACTGCTTATCACCCTCAAGCTAACGGTCAAGCGGAAGTGACAAACCGTGAGCTCAAGCGGATTCTTGATAGGACAGTTGGCCGGTCTCGCAAGGATTGGTCATCTAAGCTCAACGATGCCTTATGGGCATATCGAACTGCCTACAAGACTCCCATCGGTACCTCACCGTATCAACTAGTTTATGGCAAGGCATGCCATTTGCCAGTTGAGCTTGAGCACAAAGCATTTTGGGCTACTAAAGAGTTAAACATGAAATATGCAGTAGCAGGGAGTATGCGCCACGATCAGATTGCTGAGCTTGAAGAGCATCGTCTTCACGCGTACGAGAGCACGAAACTCTATAAAGAACGCACCAAGAGGATCCATGGCGCTCAATTGAAGGGGGTCAAGCAATTTTACCCCGGAGATGAGTCCTTCTCTACAATTCTCGTCTGAAGCTTTTTTCGGGTAAGCTGAAATCCCGTTGGTCCGGCCCCTACACCGTGGTTAGGCAGACGTCCCTTGGGAGCGTCCTAATTAAAGGCCACGGTCAAGAACCTTTTATGGTCAATGGCCATAGACTCAAGAAGTACCTACAGGGACTGGCTGTCTTCCTCCTCGACGTGCATTACTTCGCGTCAACCCAGTAACTCCGATCCAGGTATCGTCCAGCTCACGGACGTTAAGCTAGAGCGCTTCGTGGGAGGCAACCCACGGTTGGAGTAAGTTTGCTTTTAATTAGAGTCGTTTTTGAAAAAAAACTGTCAAAAACCCATTTTTCAAACGAGTTTTCGCCGAAAACCCCTTCAGTTTTCGCCGAAAACTCTGGTTTTAAAATCCCCAGATCCTCCTGTTTCTCGTTTTTGAAAAGTTCTCGCCGAAAACCTGACTTCGCGGCGAGAACTACCTGTTTCAAACCGGCGGCGTTTTGTTTTCTGAGGGAATTTTTGCCAAAAATTCCTCAAATTTTAGCTGAAAAATCTAAGACTTTTCACCTGCTTTAAAACCCTCATTCAGACTTCTTTTTCGTGGAACCCTCCCCGAAAAAAAAAACCAACCTCGCCGACTCTCTCTCTTTTTTGCCCTATCGCCGCTCGTCCCCCTGTTTCCTTCGCCGCCGCCGACCCGCCGCCGACCAGTCGTCGTCCTACCGTCGCTCCGACTCCCCCCTCCTCCTTTGTTGATTGCAACCTAGAAATCTCGAATCAGAACCCTATAGCTCTGGTTCCACCCGAAACGAGTTTTCAAGCTTTTTGGTTGATTTCTCGGATTTCCAACCGTTTTCTCGAGTCATGTCTTCACGGAATCCGAAGCGTTTCAAGACCACCAGTGCAGATAGAGAGAACCGATCCAGGGCTCGACGGGACAAGGCTCAGTCCTCCCGTCCACCCACGCTATCCGCCACAGTACCTGTGACCGTGAACTTGGTTCCACAAGCTGCAACGGCCCCTGTGATCCCTACTTCGAGTGCTCCGGCACCCGCTACCGGGGCCCTGCACCTGTTCATCACTGCCCTTTCCCCGCACCAACTGGAGGTATACATGAAGATCAAGGACATCCCTCCGGCGAATGTGGCAATCCTTTCCCTCGATAGCCTCAGGAGCCACGACTCGGGATGGCACGCCAGCGTCGACCGAGCTCTGGGGCAAACCGGTCTGCGAGCTCTTACCACTTCCGGCTCAACATGCCCTCTGGTCGCCCTCCAGGAGTTCTGGTGTTCGTTTGAATGGACAACTCAGAGGCCCCATCGCCTCCTCAAGTGTGTCCGCTTCCGTCTTGGGGGAGTGCAGTATGAGAAGACTCTCGACGAGTTCGCTCTTCTCCTCGATGCCACTGCCACCACTGTCGATGCTTCCCTCAGTTTTGAAGAGATGAGCTCCGTCACTCAAGATCCATACCCTGATGTCTGGCGATTCATCTTCGGGGCGTTCAAAGCAAAACTGGAGAACGACACTATTGGTAACATTGCTCATCCCCTTTTCAAAATTTTCCATTATGTTTGGACTCGTTCTTTGTGCTACTGCAGTAAGGAGGCTCGCCACCACATATCTTTGGAGGAATTCATTCTCTTCCGTGCCGTCGAGGAATTTAGTAGACTTCATCCGGGATGGTGGCTAGCCCGCTTCTTCCATAAGCGTACCACAACCAAGAAGCGCCCCTCGGCCATCCCTGGCGGCCCCTTCGTCTCTTGCCTAATCGAATCCCTCCAGATTAGTGACAAGTGGGATCTCGGCCTCCCTCGCACTGAGATTGAACATGTCGGAGCGGAGCTCGCCGTTGCTCGTGGCCTCAACCTCTCGGTCAGTTTCGACGTCTATACACCGACTACCACCCTCGCCAGAGATCCTCCCCCTCCACGTACATCGCGGACCCCCGACCCACGAGGTGAGCAGCTGACTCGCATTGATCTTTGGCAACAAGACTACTCCTCTAGCGCTCATCAATGGCAAAGGATTGGGTGGAGTACGAGGAGACCCAGAACGTGCGATGGGCCGTTCTGCAATAGTTCATGGCCGACCAGGACACTCGACATAGGGCTGAGCTCGCATGGCGACAGCAGATTGAGGGATAGTGATCAGGTCGTTTCTATCTTTTTCCTTTGTTTTTCTTTCTTCTTTTCGGATTTCGATCTAACTTTTTTATGTGTGGTTCCGGGACACTTGTCCCGGTTTCCTTTTGATCTTTTGGTTGTTTTTGTTTTGTAGGTGTCTTTTGGTAGCTACTCTACTCCGCTCCGCGGCACGCTCTCCGAACCCATCCGCTACACCGTGACCCCCTTTCCCAGGTTCCCCATAACTCTCAATCTCTTTTTAGTCATGTGAGGACACAGAACAGTCTAAGTGTGGGGTAGGATGTTAGAGAACCATGCATGATCTTGATTGTCCTTTTATTGTGTTTCGTGGTGCCTTGTCCAATTTCTCTAGCAGTAGAATTGCTCACTTCTTGATTTGTGATGTAAAAATGTTGTTCAAATTGTCATAATGATGCTTAGACGGCTTAACCTAGAACCTGAGAACCAACGTGTATACTTTGATGCTAAATTGCATGGTCAAAACAGATTTTCATAATCACACTAGTAGTTTGTTGCCTTGATTGCATGAAAATGACCGAATCCGACTAGCAAACCAACTGTGAGCTTTTGATCCATTGCACGCAACTTGCAATTTTAATTCTTTTTGAGTGGTTTTCTGTTTGTTTGAATGAGTTAAAATTTGCATGAGACCTATTCGAGACCACACGATGACACGAGTTCTAGAATGATAGGGGCACCTAGATTCAGCTACTAAGCTAGATAACCTACCCAATGTTAAATCCATTAGGTTTAAACCCTTGAGCTTGGCCTGTTCTTTCGGTTCGATATACATTACAGCCAATCCCCATTCTTTCACTCCCCATTGATCCCCTATGGTTGTAGTTCTAGATTAGCCTACCAGAAGTCGGTTTGTGGTAACCTGCCCATAGCCATTAAACAGGTGGTCTTAGCTATTATGTCCAGACGTGTAAACCCCTCTAGCAACTAAAAGAAAGAATAGGCACTAGAAAAAAATTAATAAAAAATAGAAAAAAGAAGAAAATAAGAAGAAATTTGGAAAAAATAGAACAAAAAATATAGTTCAAAAGTTCTCAAATTTATAGTTCAATAACGTTCTTCTCCCTATATATGGAAGAACGATGTCAAAAGAAAATTCAGAAAAAGAATGTGTAAAGAAAATAAAAGTGCTAGGTTGCTTGAGGGTATCATAGGATGAGCGTACACTATTCCACCCGTGTCTAGTTAGACGGTAGGAAGCCATAAGCTAGATTTGAGGGAAGTTAGTCGAAAGCTACACCACACCAAAGCCATCATCATACATTCCCATCATCCATCTCATCTTAACCCTTGTAGTGTAGAATTCGTTACAGTCCTAAGCAGGGAAGTCCTTCTTGACTAGCTCCTCGTGTTGTCACAGTGGTGGAGATGTGGTCGAATTGCAAACTTATGACAGAATTCAGTAACAGAAAATGATTGAGAGCAGAAACACGTCCCTAAACACAAAGAATGAGAGTTTCGCTTGTACTAAATACTATCTGTGTGAGGAGTCTGGTCGGTCAGGTCAAATTCGTGCATGATTGGTTACTACTTCTTGTCGTGTGCAGTTTTTAGTGAGACCAGGTTGTTTGGCTGATCAGTATGCATGTTAGGTTTCTTGTTCTAGAAGTAGCTGTCTAATAATTCATTGTGTGATCTTGAAGATCAATTTAATCGATCTTATCATTTATGAACCTGAGCGTTTTCTATTCCGTTTGCTTGAGGACAAGCAAAAGCTTAAGTGTGGGGTATTTGATGACACTCGATTTGACGTGATTATCAGCCTCATTTAAGCAAAATTTCTTGTCTTAAGACATGGTTTTTAGGGCAGAATAGCGAATATTCACTCAACTGCTCTATCTCGTGCCATTTGTGTTACCTTGGCCCGTTTCGGGTCTATTTGATGATTTTCTAGTGTTTTCATGATAGCACAGATTTTTGCCGTCAAATAATGTAACCAGGGACGTGTCTACGGCATTGGAGCCTCAAGAAACCGCACCATTATCGATCCAAGAGTCAATCAAGTCAACACAAATCCTGCCCGATTTTACAAAGAAGTTTTCGGCGAAAAGACCTGAAGTTTTCGCCGAAAACTCAAGAAGAAATCGTCAGAGCTTACAAGAAGAAGTTTTCGGCGAGAAGTCAAAGTTCTCGCCGAAAACTCTAGGTGAATTTGGAACAGAAGAAACAGTCGAAGCAAGCAGAGTTTTTAAAGGAAGTTTTCGCCGAAAACTTCCCAAGTTTTCGGCGAAAACCAAGCTGCTTTCCAAGCCGATCGCGGACAACTATAATAGAAAAATCGCCGGCTAAATACAGAACACTTACTTTTGGACGGAAATTCCAAGACTTATACCAGAGAGAGAAAGAGTGAAAAGAGTTCAAGGAGCTAGGAAAGGATCGTGACGCCATCCTTCCATCTCGGAGAACCAGTGCTAGGAGTTGAAGATCCAGCAGATCGAAGCTTCACGGATTCGTCGAAATTAGGTTTTACAGTTCTTCTCTGTCTTTCCTACCTGAGATGTATTTCTTGTTCGTCTTTGATTCTCCTGTTTTGAATATGAACAGCTAAATTCGTAGAGGTTAGATTAGATGAACCCTAAGTGACCCAGGGCTTTAAAGCGATCACGGATTGGCGGTGATTAGATTCGAAGTTCATTCAGTTTTTCCTTCATGTTTGATTTGTTATTTGTTCTCTGTGTTTCTTGTCTGGTTTGGCCACCTAGATTAGATTCTTGTTAAGATGAGGATAGTAGCGAATGTTCGCCTCACTTTAAAACACCAAATCAACAATTAACCTATTCATTGGAGTGTGCCTTTCGTAGGAACCAGTTAGGGTTAATCCACTTCAAGAGTAACTCATGAATCACTAGTAATTGCACCAGTTAGTTTTGTCGTCGCAAGAAGCGACCGTACTCGGGCGACTAATTAGTCTTGGTAGTTAGATCGGATAGAGCGAACATTCGCCAGTCTTAAACCTGAGGGTAAGGAGTTATGGTGGTGTCTGTGAACTGAATG
The DNA here is from genome assembly GCA_034768395.1 of Linum lewisii. Classification (NCBI taxonomy): domain Eukaryota; kingdom Viridiplantae; phylum Streptophyta; class Magnoliopsida; order Malpighiales; family Linaceae; genus Linum; species Linum lewisii. The sequence goes on from CM068304.1 coordinate 25,378,773, forward strand.
AATTAGAACTGAAAACCGCTGGTCTGTTGATTGCCAATGCTCTGGTGATCTAAGGGGGATTCGAAGTCTAAGCTTGCCTGTCGTCTGTCTAAGTCAAACAACCAATCATTCTGCATTTTAATTTCATTTCAGTTTATCTTGCATCCTAGTGTAAAAGTCGTGGAACTCACACCACGCGCAAACTGTTTGATCCTGAATAAAATTTGTCAACATATTTGAGTAAGCAAGTAGAAGAGGCCCGTGGAATATGATCTGTCCTGCTCTGTGCTTGACAGTTATTTGATAAACCTGTTTACAACGTTCATCAATTACTTACTAACTTAGATTTCATACACTTATGAACACATATTACTAACTCAGTTTAACTTTAGTGTTTACAGCAACATGAACACAAATCATTAACTTTAAAAAATTGCAGCAACAACACTAACAACTATTTAAATCATGAACAGTTTAAATCATGAACATAGAACATGAACAATTAGTTCAGAATTAGAATTAATTTGTAATTACATCATATCAGTAAACAATTTATCATGAACATAGAAGTTGCATCAACAGAAAACCAGAAATAATGAATGTTTAAACTCGAAAATCAGTTGCATTGAACCATAAACATTCACAAGATGAAAACTGAAAAATTGAACTGCATATACGTAGGAGAATTCACAACACCTGTTCCAATGTATGTTTCTCGTTGGTACTCTGTTCAGGCTATAGGAAGAGGGAACCTGCAAAAGACAAACATATCATTAGTATTGGGCTATTGGCAAACAGAAAAGTCAACTCAGCTTGAAGAAAAGGAGGAACTCAGCTTATCATATCAGTTTATCATATCACAGTTGCATAGATAGAACATAGAATATGAACAGTTAAGAAAAGGAGGAACTCAGCTTATCATACCAGTTTATCATATCACAGTTGCATAGAACATAACACATGAACAATTAAGAAATAGAACATAGAACATGAATAGTTAAGCAACATGAACATGTTTAAATCATGAACATGTTTAAATCATGAACATAGAACATGAACTCAAAAAACCAATTAGGATATTAGACTTGAAATATAACATTGTTGGGATCCTGTGACCTCAGGTCACTGACCTGTTATATGTATAATTATTTTTCAAGTTTAATCACATTTAAACATTGTTCAGTAATTATTAAACATAGAACATGAACTCTAAATTAGTAATTGACTCGAAATAGAGTCTCTAATTGCATCAACATAGAACATGATTCCGTTTAAACTCGAAAGTTAGTTGTATTAAACCAGAAACACTTACAAAACCAAAAACTGAAAACTTGAACATGGTAGGAAAATTTACAGCACCTGTTCCAATGTATGATGGTCATTTGGTAATCGGTACTATGTTCAGTTCAGGGCTTCAAGCTATAGGAAGAGGGAACCTGCAAAGTGCAAATAGAAGAAAAAAAAAACAAATCATTAGTATTAGGCTATTGGCAAGATCGATGTTAAGAAAAGGAGGAAGGAGCGGTACTGTTACTCAACTCAACTTGAAGAAAAAGAGGAAGGAGTGAGACTTCCAGTTCTCACTTCTTCTTCTGTAGTTCTGTTGTTTCGATTCAGAACCACAGAGTCGTCTCAGTCTCACTTCTGGCTTATGAGTAGTATGAGCAGAGTAGGGCTTCTTCAGACCTTTGGCTTGAGCAGAGTAGGGCTTATATATCCAAGAGTGAAGACTGAAGACGTGCCAAATGATGATTGCGAGAAATAAGACTCTTGGAAGGATAAGGAAAGCCATCAAATCTGCAAATCGGGACTGAAATTCTTCAATCAGGAATCGAGCTTCAAGATGTACGTCAATTTGGGTGGCTAACCGCGTTGACCAGGTCGATTCCGGATGGGTTTTCGGTTCAGACTACCACCCCTAGTTCAACTAGAGTCTTCTAGGGTGGGGTGTTGCATAAATGGGCTAATTTAAAACTTTGTCGAAATTGCGATTTGGCCAATGATTTCATTATTTTATTAAATTGGCCTAGAAAGTATAAAAGATGTGTGACGCATTTTTTTGTTCAATTTTTCACTCTACTTCCATGAGGTTTTCAAAGGATTGAGACACTTTTTTCCAATAGTGCGCTGAAAAAGGGTGAATTGTGCGTGACACCTTTTGTATGATGTTAAACGCATGTTTTGAAAAATCCCTCCAAATTAAAGGGAAAACCGTCAAATTGTGTGTTGAAGGAAAAATAAAACGCGCGGCGCACATTTTGAATGGGTCAAATACTCAAAAGGTCCTGAAACTATAGGGTGGGTTACAAACTCTTCCTAAAACTTTAATCCGTTACAAAGTGGTCCTATTACTATGAAATAGGTTACAGAGTAGTCCTAATGATGTCACAAGTCTAGTTTTTCAGCCATTTTGCCATGTCACCATTGACTTGTCATCAAAAATATAATTTAAAATTCATCTTAAATTGATTTAATTATATCAATATAACTCACTAGATTTAGTTTTGAACCAAAGTTTATCAGGTAGATAAGTTAAGATTTAGATTTGGATCATATTGTTGAACTTTGAATCATCTTTTAGATGAAATGTCAACAATGACATGGCGAAATGGCTGAAAAAGTACACTTATGACGTCACTAGGACTACTCTGTAACCTATTTCATAGTAATAAGACCACTCTGTAACGGATTAAAGTTTTAGGACGAGTTTGTAATCCACCCTATAAAACGCGCGGCGCCCATTTTGAATAGCTTGAGCACATTTTTTGAATAACAAGCCTTATAAGCTGATTTTCTAACTTATCAAAAAGTTGATGAAAATTGATACATCCGCACCACCAAACCTTGACCTGAAACACGACACACACACAATACTGACACTAGGACTCAAAACAAGAAAAAATGACTTCAACCAGAAGGGCTCTCCGTTTAAGGTCTTTGAGCTAAATGATACCTAGAATTATGACGTGTCGGTGGGGTAGTGAACCTCGAGTTTGCATATGGTGTCCTTCAACACATACCTCTTGAGACAATGACTATTTACCTTGAATGTCCCCCCGATCTGAATGTGAAATCTCTATCGTCCCACAAAAAAGAGGGTTGTCACCGCATAAGGATGAGACCAACGAGATTGAAGTTTTCCAGGAAACAACCAAAGGCGAGAATTATGTAGCAACATTTGGTCGCCAACTTGGAATTCTTTGTCGCCTCGGAGTTTAGCATAAGCAAGAAGCTTCGTCCTCTCCTTGTAGATCTGACTGCTCTATAAGCAAAGTCCTTGTACTCCTAGAGTTATTATAGGAGTTGAAACTCATGGTCTGCACCTGCAACACTATCATCCATGTTAAGATTCTTAATAGCCGACCACACCTTGTGCTCAAGGTCGACCAGTAAATGACAAGCCTTGCCATACACCAGCGATACGACAAGGTGCTGATAGGAGTCTTGAAAGCAGTCTGATAGGCCTAAAAATTATAGGGAGTAAGAGTAAGGTTGTACAGAGGGTAAACAAATTATTAATTCCTCCCAAATTCCAATAATTTCAACAAAATTTCTAAATTCCGTTCGAAGGTGATTTGAGATCTGTACATAAATGTATTAATTCCACTAGATTTGGTTCACCATTTTAATACAAAAAAACATGAAAATCGAAAAATCCCCAAATCCTTGGACCCCCAAGTTATAAATGAAAGACCAAAAACAAATTTGTAGTCAAACCTTTCCCAATAATATCAAACGCATCCCCAACTATTCGTGTCACACTTTTTAGGCCAAATCTATAGTATTTAAGACAAATTTAGCCGACATATGTTATAATTTTAACACCGTTAGTGATAGTACAAACAAAGCTGACGTGACATCTACTTGATCGTCAACTAGATGCCACCTCAAATGCCATGTCATAATTTAAATTTAAAAATAAATAAATTAATTAGAAAAAAAGTAAAATTTGAAAATGTAAAATTAATTAAACCACAGGTCCTCCGCCATCTCTTCGTCTACTGCCGCCGTTGCTCCACCCACCACCACCACAATCGATTAAACGCCGCCGCCTACCGCCACAACCACACCGCCATCCATCTCCACCCTCAGGCCTTGACACCTTCTTCACCGATCGGTCGCGACCACCCTTCCTTACCAGTGCTGTCCCTACACTCTCACCAACACCACCCAAGCTCTCCCTTGTCTCCAACGCCAGAATCCAATTCCTCACTTCACCGACACGTAGCCACTCTCCCACCACCAGTTGCCAATCAGCCCCGATGCCCAACTTCACCGTCCCTCTTCGATCCGCACCAACAACTCCTCTCACTTACTTCTCCGCTCTCTAGATCGGACGCCCTTCCTTTGGATTGAATGGAAAACCACTTCATCTGAAATCGACCAGGGGGAGGCTTGGGGGATTCAGTGATGTTGGGGAGGGTGAGGGTGAGATAGGGGATTTAGGGTTGGAAGAAGAGAGAAGGCCGAGGGATTTAGGGTAACGGGGAATTGTTTTTTAATTTTAATTTTAATGTTTATTTGTTTTTTGTTGAATAATTTTAATTAAAAAATAATTATGTGGTAAAATGTTGGACACAATAACCAACACATTATTTTTGGGTTAAATTTTCGTTAACTTGAACGAAAAAGTTAACGAAAAATAAAACATTACCATTTTTAGAATTACGAATAGTTTGGAGTACGTTTGACATTCTTCGAAAATGTTTAGCTACAAATTGATTTTTTTCCCTAAATGAAACCAACCACTTCATAGTTCACATTAATGGATCTTCAAAATTTGAATCACAGTTTCATTTAATTTTTTTTTAATAATAATGAAAAAGAAAGCAATTCCTAATCCCTCCAATTTCCTTCAGTCTATCAATCACTCTGCAACTCATTTGTCTTTAAGGAGAAGGAAGATTCTCTCTCCATCCACCTTCTTCTTCTTCTTCTCAGAGGTTGATTTGGCCATTTGAGCGAGGGGAACAAATAAACAGATTTCCACAATGTATTTATTTACTTTCCACTACATCGCCATGTGGTTTCTCTGACACATTCTTTCCCTCCTCATTTCTTCTTCCGCCATTTCGATTCTTTCTTACGTCTCCTCTCGGCCTCCTCGAGTCATTTACTTGACTCAGTGAGTTGGCTGTGACAGAGGCGACGAACTAGGGATTTTGGAGCTGCGTATGGCATCGTCCTCCCGACAGAGAAGCAGCTCTCCATTCTCCTGCCGCAAGTCTTCAAGTCCTTACTCTTCCACTTCCCCCACTTCGTCTTACATCAGCACCAACAACCGTCTTCTTCCCCGCTCCTGCTCTTCCTTGTCTGCTTCTGAATACAACTCATTTGGCGGTGGAGTAGGAGGAAGTGGTTACATAGCCCGATCCGCGCCTCCCTCTCGGTCTTACTCGGATTCAATGTACTTAGGTGGTAGCTCAAGCGGTGGTTATGGAAGTTGTACGCCGGTTGGTTACGGCTCAGAAGAGCTGATTGCTGAACCTGTTGATGCTTCGAGTAGTGGTGAGAGTATATCGGTGACAATTCGGTTTAGGCCGTTGAGGTAATTGGTGGATCTGAGTGGACTGAATTGGATCGGATCTACCGTTGTCCTTTCAGTGTATTGGTAGTTAATGTGATTGTGAACTGCCCTCTCTTCCTGGTTGTGTTTGGTTACAGCGAGAGGGAGTTTCAGAGAGGAGACGAGATTGCCTGGTACGCAGACGGAGATAAGGCCGTCAGAAATGAATATAATCCAGCCACGGCTTATGCATTTGGTATGATTTGATAGGGCTTGTCTATTTTTGTGTTCCTGTGTATTGGATTAATGTTTCCAAGTTATTGGTCGAATGGAGTGGATTGGCAATGCTAATTTTGATTTGCATCGAGCAGATAAAGTATTTGGACCACATACAAATACTGAAGACGTGTATGATATTGCTGCAAGGCCAGTGGTCAAGGCTGCAATGGAGGGAATCAATGGTAGGTAGTATACGAACATGGTGGGGGCAACTAGGCTAAATATTGCTGTTGACATCAGCAATTGAGTTGTTGATGAATAGTTCCCTACCATTGCGCATTGAGTGATTTTTTGCTCTCACATACAATTTTTTCCAGGAACCGTGTTTGCCTATGGTGTTACAAGTAGTGGAAAGACATTCACCATGCATGTAAGTTGTACATCTGGTTTACAAAAGTTGTCTTTAATAATTTCTCATGGCCCAGGACTAATATAGTGAGGAAGTTTTATGGTTGAGGTTTCAAATTATACATTGCAGCTAATTTACTTGAAAGTTTCTTGCATTTAGTGAAGTGGCATTGTGGTGTCTTTACTCGAAAGTGGTTTGGTCGGAATTTTGTTTGAGATGAGGAGAAGCAAGTTCAACTTTGAGATAAAACTTTTTCTATGGCTATAATACTGACGTTCTCTGTGCCAACTTGTCATTCTTTAATATGTGCAGGGAGATCAAAGTGCTCCTGGTATTATACCATTGGCCATCAAGGATGTTTTCAGCATGATCCAAGAGGTATGCTGGGCGATAGTTTTAGTTATCATTCGCTTGAAGTTAGCTTTGCATCATAGTATCTGTATCAAATTTTGTTCTTCATAGCTCGTCCAATTAATGGGGTCCATTGCGGCCGTGGGAAAAAATTATATTTTAGTTCAGTGACTGCTAGTACTTGTACAAACACAAGTCATGTGTGGGATTCCAATTGTCTCATGCAATTCAACTTTACAGATGCATGTGAACTAGCAGTGTCAATAGGTGATATTGGCAGTGAATTTTGTTTGCTACTGCTTTTTATTTATGATTTATGTTTTATGAGAACCCACTGGTTGGTCAGGGATGGGTAATTCATTTGAACAATTTCTTCAGACTCCAGGAAGAGAGTTTCTGCTACGGGTTTCATATCTTGAAATTTACAACGAGGTCAGTTACATACTAACATATTCCATACGATTGGATATTGCTGCCTAGACTCATAGCCACTTTTGTTTGTGCTAAGTTTAGGTCTGTAATATTTCAGCCTGTTAGGTTGAGATCTCTCTATAATTGTTTATAATAGAACTTTAATGAACTGCAACACTACCACCCAGTGACTAGATTATTTGAGACTGTCAATGGTGTTGTTTGTGTTCCTTCCTGACAGTATTCATATCTGCTCACTGATTGGTTTCTCATTCTCGCACTTCATTTCAGGTTATAAATGACTTACTTGATCCAACTGGCCAAAATTTGCGTGTTCGAGAAGATGCACAGGTATTTTACTAATTATACTTGCATACATAAACATGAATGAAAATCCCTTCTCTCTTGGATGCGCGAAAGCTCTTAGAACCTCACCTCTTCATGAAACTGGGGCAATTCTACCATTAATGGATGAAATTTCTGTATACTATTGATGAAGCCATCAGTAACCAATGATTATGTTATTTTCTTTTATAATCCTTCACATAAATCTATGACAAACAGTGTTCCCCGTACCTCTGTCTTTCTCTTTGTTCCAGGGTACTTATGTTGAGGGTATAAAGGAAGAAGTTGTTTTGTCGCCAGGACATGCATTGTCTTTCATTGCTGCCGGAGAAGGTATAACTGTGGTAAATTTTATGCATCTACATACTTGATCCAGGAAGTTCCTTACGGCTAATTTAATTGATATTTGGTGATTGCAGAACATCGCCATGTCGGTTCAAATAATTTCAATCTCTTCAGTAGTCGAAGTCACACCATATTCACACTGGTAACATTCTGTTTGAGGGAGATAGTCACCAAATTTGCAATTATGAATTTATAATTCATATTTGACAGCAAAGATTATAAACCTGTTGTGGCTAATGCTTGCTTTATGTTTGGTAATTAATGTCCTAATATTGATTTTCATTAATTAACTCTCTTTTTAAGGTAATAGGGTGCACATTTTTGTAGACTAGCTTTGATTGCTGGGAGTTGCTTTTTATCTTGTTCAACTCTTTGTGTATCAGTCAGATCATGTATTAGTGTCCTGTTGGTAAGATATCTGGATTCAGAGATGCGAACACAACACTGTTCTGACAGTTGGAAATATGCTTTATATCTGTATATGTTTCACTTCGTCTGAGTTCCTAGTGATTAATGCTATCAAAAATAAATTTCTAACCTATACCTGGGTTTAACCAAATTAACTCCCACCCCACCCCACCCTTCCTTTCTTTTTATATTATTATTATTATTATTGTTCTTTGAAATATAAACAAGGATCTAATGAAGCTAACATGGATGTTGAAATTTCCCTTCTCCAAATTTCTGTATCTAACATATCTTCCTGAAAAAATTTGGCCTGCTTTTACAGATGATTGAAAGCAGTGCTCATGGTGATGAGTATGATGGTGTCATTTTCTCTCAACTTGTAAGTTGTACTGCTGTATTGTCATACCACGTGATCCTTCAATCATTTAGTTGCATGCTTCATCTTATTGGGTTTGTGGTTCCCTTTGAACAGAACCTGATTGATCTTGCTGGATCTGAGAGCTCGAAAACTGAAACAACTGGGCTGCGGAGAAAGGAAGGAGCTTACATTAACAAAAGCCTTCTTACTCTTGGGACTGTATGTGACTAAAATCTTTAACATACTTGTCTACATTGGGATTTAAGTACGGTCTTGCATGTTCATGTATTTTCAGTTAGCTCAACCATAAGTTATATGGTTATTCCACAGTTAATGAAAGTAAACAATATTCTTCACAGTTAAGAGATTATCAGCTCAGGTTGATGATTCAGGCACTACTTTACTTCTTTCTGACATTGTGGTGGGAGTTTCTGTAGGCAGTTGCTTTTCTTGACCCCATGTGTGCTCTTGGTCTCCACAGAGAACTATACCTTTATTTTTTTCCTATGTAGTCTTTGACTGACATACTGATTAAAATGTGTAGGTGATAGGAAAGCTCAGTGAAGGGAGGGCATCTCATGTTCCATATCGAGATTCTAAGCTCACCCGCCTCTTACAGTCATCGCTGAGTGGTCATGGACACGTTTCAGTAAGTTTGTAGCACAATTATACTTTTTCAAATCATGACCATTTGCTGTCCGCCTTGATTTGGCAATTGCTGTCGTTAAGCTGAAGTTGCCCATATTTTAATGTAAATCCTTCTTCAATTGTTTTGCAGCTTATTTGTACAATTACTCCTGCATCTAGTAACTTGGAAGAAACTCATAATACATTAAAGTTTGCTAGCAGAGCAAAGCGTGTGGAGATTTATGCTTCAAGGAACAAGGTAAGAAACTTCGCTCATGATGTGTTTGCCCATTAAATCTTGTTATGGGATTGTCAATTTTAAGTATAACTAATCTATGCTCTGGTTTGAACAAATTTGCTTTCAGATTATTGATGAAAAGTCTTTAATTAAGAAGTACCAGAGGGAAATCTCGACTCTTAAAGAGGAACTTGATCAGTTGAGAAGTGGTATGCTAGTTGGTGTAAGCCACGAGGAGATTCTGAGCTTAAAACAGAAGGTAGTTTAATTCCTGATTGTGTTTTGTATGCACACTTCTCCAATTGGTGCTGCTGTACTCTGGTTTCTTATCAGCCTCTGTGTATGTTATAAAGTTGGAAGAAGGACAAGTAAAGATGCAATCCAGATTGGAAGAAGAGGAGGAAGCAAAGGCTGCTCTCATGAGTAGAATTCAGAGATTAACGAAGCTTATTCTTGTCTCTACAAAAAACTCAATTCCCGGATTGGGCGATGTTCCTGCTCATCAGCGGAGTCTCTCAGATGATGTATGTTGTGCTTCCTTATATTTTACCACTTAACATACAGCATGTCTATTGATCTTCCTCTTGCATTTATGCTTAATTAGTAAAGTGATCTTAGAATTTAGTTTGTAAGATACTATTTTCATGCAATATCTTCAATCACCAGTCATGAGTTTATGGTGACAATATCTTTTCTTGGATGTCTGAATCCTTTTAGCTTCAGAATAGTATCAACATTATGAATTATGATGGCTCTTAATCTGCGGCAGAGGTGTTGTTTGGCATTTGCATATTCAACCTTTTGTTGTAATTTTAATATTCATGTCTAAGATGTATCTTTTGTTCTAGAACATAATAATATATAAGTGAAGCCATGCTGAATATGCTTTTTGTGATTGGTCAATAACCAATCATGCTGTTTGCAATGGGTTTGAATAACATACTTTACACCTGTTACACTGGCTATCCGTCGTCATTCTCTTTCAATTCTGTAATGTAAGATTTGTGTTGATCTCTTGCTTGTCTTGTATGGCTAGAAACTGGATGTTCTTCGAGACGGAACATTGCTTCTGGACAGTGAGAACAAGGAATCTGCATCTTCTTTGACTGCAATTTCGTCAGATCTAGTGCATGAATCCATGCATAGAAGATCCTCTGGCAGGTGGAGTCAGGAGCTTTCACCTGTGTGCAGCACAGCTACCGAGTCAACTGCTAGTGGACTCATTAACTCTTCACAATTGGCAACAGTACGTGCTGCTTGTTGTATTCCTTTTTTTGATGAGTAGATAGTAGATACTAATAATATCACTGATTGATCAAAGCTATTTCAAAACTGAAATTCAGCCTTAACAAGAAGAAAGAGCAGCTTGTAAACTGAGCATTTCGAACCTGATCTTTATTGTGTGGTAATTGGTATTACAACTAAGGACTGAAAGAGTGACGTAGATCCTTAACTTTTCTGTTTAACGTGGGAACAGAATGATGAAGATAATGTAAGCTTTGGGACAATAATGATTCCGGTTTCCCTTACTCTACTACTTTTCCTTATCATTAATCGGGGAATAAGTTGCATAAAGGGAAGTAACACATGTTGGAGGCTTTTGTGACATTAATATTTATCTTCTAACTATTAATAAGGATTAATGATTTTCTTAATTTTATGACTTCTTCTTGGATGCATAGAATCCTTGAGTTGTCCATACAATCATCTTTACAATTCTTGCTTATTGTGGCTCTTTTAGCTCCCTTCTTGCTTATTGTGACACTTTTAAGTTCCACTTAACCTTTCAAATTTAGCTGCTGTGTCATAAATCTTTCTTACTTCTTAAGAAATCTTGTAATTCAGCTTCCTTAGGGTTTGTCAAATGACTCGGCTTTGTTCATTATCTGAGGAAATATGGACAGATTAGTCCAGAATTTTCTCGTATTATTATCTTTCCTGTTTGAGTAATTGTTTTAAGAGCAGGATATCTTTTAGAGTTAAAACTAATCTCCTAGATATGGTAGGACTCTATGTACTCCTCTATATTAAAAGGTTAGCTCTTCATCATCAATAATAATTAATGAGGTAGAGTAATCCCTCTAAGTTTGACATGATATTAGAGCCTTCGACCAACAAAAGGTTAAGGTTTTGAATCTCGGTAACCACCAATTTGTGTAAAAGCTTATTAAAGCCTATGTGGCCCCCAATCTATTGCACATGTCTTATTGAAACTGTTCAAACTTCAAGCTCTTTCATAAGCAATCGTTTGAGAGGGCATGTTAGTAAACAACATAAGATCTATTCAGAACTCTCTTCCAACAACTCGAGTTATTGGGATGCAACGGTTTTTGATATGGTGATTTGCTGAATACTTGTGAAATGTCCATATTCCAGAGTGGACTGACTGAAGATCAGATGGACCTTCTAGTTGAGCAAGTCAAGATGCTTGCTGGAGAGATTGCATTCAGCACAAGTACTCTGAAGCGCTTAGTGGAGCAATCTGTGAATAATCCCGATAGCTCGAAAACTCAAGTATGCTGCTATGATATTTTTCTTGATCCTATACTTGGAATTTGGTTTCGAAGTACAAAGAGAATAGTGTTGTGATCGAGGTGAATAGCTACATTGATGAAACCTGCTTATCCCATTCCTCTCTGTTTTAGTTTGAAGATCTTCATTTCCAATGTTGAAAATATTGCTAAACTTGTATCCCGTTCCTCTCTGTTTTTGTTCGAAAATCTTCATTTCCAATGTTCAAAATATTGCTTAACTTGTATGCAGCACTTTCCGTGGGATTCTTGAGTTTGTGCTTCTAATACTTGTAGTGTTGATGCTTCACCATGAGCATATAAACTGATACATTGCTTTTTTTGGTTGGTGTTTTCCAGTTTAATTGTCGAGCAAATTGCAGATATTGTATTCGCCAGTTCAGTGATTAATCTTACTTTTTATTCTGCAACTACTAGTTTTTGAAGTTGTTGCAGTACACGTAATGTTCCATGGTGGTACAAGACTTGATTTTCTATCGTTTGATCTACTGATCCTAGTATGTCTCATTTATAGATTCATAACTTAGAACGTGAGATCCAGGACAAGAGAAGGCAAATGAGAGCACTTGAACAACGCATTATTGAGAGCGGCGAGGCTTCAATTGCAAATGGATCATTGGTTGACATGCAGCAGGTTCCTTATTGCTTGTTTCAGCCATTGTCTAGCTCCTTTTACTGACGATATATATATATTAATTCAATTGTCTGAATGACCTGTACCGCAACAGACAGTCATGCAGTTGATGACTCAATGCAATCAGAAGGCTTTTGAGCTTGAGGTAAGAAATTTCTGTTACACTTACATTCTGCTAAGTAAATCAGGTTGGAATATGATTTATCTTCAATACTGTACATTTATTTCTCACTGGCATGGAAACGTTATTTACTTTTAGTTTTTATTATGTTCATAGGATTTTTTTGCTGTGTGTGGTGGTGAGGGGTGGGGGTGGGGGAGGTGATTTTGGTATCCTGTTATCATACTGGAGAAAAAAACTAAGACTACGTTTCTCTTCCTTCTTTTAAGTTGAAGTGCATGTATATTCCTATTCTACAAAAATTACTAAGGCATCGTTTTCCTGCCAGGAATTAAGTGCCGGAATCAATAGATTCCGACGGAAAGTTTAGATTCCTTGTTTTCCTCTTCCAATTAGCAGTGGAATTTAATTCCGTTTCTTGGCTCAATTCCGGATCTGTAATTCCATTCAAAAATTGAAGGAATTGATTGATTCCGTTGGAATTACAACCCATGCCCTTGCTCTCCTTCTAGTCTTCTACCTCTGTTTGTGGACCAGTACTACAGCCTCCTTCCTCTGTTTGTCGACCATCGTAGCCACTCTCTCATCCACCATCTCCTCCCTCGTCGCCGCCCGTCCATCCTCCCTCGTCGGTCTCCCTTAGCCGTCGCCGCCCATCCATTCTCCCTCGTCGGTCTCCCTTAGCCACCGCGCGCCTGTCCAATCCTCCCTCGTCAGTCTCCCTTTTCCGCCGCCGCCTGTCCAATCTTCCCTCGCCGATCACCCTTAGCCGCCGCCGCCGCCTGTCCATCCTCCCTCGCCGATCTCTCAAAGCCGCCGCCGCTTGTCTTCTCTCCCTCCTTAATCGGATCTCACGAAAAATTGATCTCCATTAATCCGATCTCTCTAAGCGACGGAGTCAAGAAACAGAGTCTGCGGCTAGCTCAGATGATGTGTATCTGTTACTTTATCTTGTTCATTTAATTTGAATTTGTTTCTTTCTAATTTCTGATTAGGCCGATGGTCTCCCTTAGCCGCCGAGGGACGGTGGCAACGGTGGTTGTGGTTATGAGGTGGCGGCACAGAGGCTGGAGAGATGATTAGTAGGTTAAGCATATTGGGAGGAGATAACTAATTTAAGGATATTTTAGTAATTTAGGTAGGTTTAAATTGCAATTCCAAAGTGTTGATTTTGTAGGAAAACAAGGAATTGTGATTCGGATTTGTGTGGATTCCAATTCTCCCGGATTTACATAATTGCGGCGGAATTTGACTATTAAGCAGGAAAACGAGGCCTAAGAATTTTAAATTCTTCTACTTAAGTTTGATTTCCGTTTATCTAAAAGTGGCCGAGGAAAAATAAAGTGCTTTACTCTTGAGACCATATCGAACTCGTATCCAAGTGATGTATCATGCAAAATTGCTAACATATTATGTTTTTTAGTTAACAACTTCTTTCAGTAACTTTGGATAGGCAACGGTCCACTCATTTTTGAGTTGAAAACATCAGACATGCATTCCTTTGTCAATTGATGAGATGGTCATCTCACATGGTTGCACTATGGGATGACTGCTTCTCAGCTGAAATCTGGAAAAGGAGGGCAAGTACTAACATTATTAGTTCTCTTTTACTGCAGATAAAATCAGCAGACAATCGCATCCTCCAGGAGCAATTGCAGGATAAGGTTAAGTCCATCTTTTTTTATCAACTAAAGCTTACTTAATTAGGTGTGCCTAATGTAGAGCATGTTAGTAGCCAATCAATCTAGTTGCTAACATCTTGGTTTGTTTGGGGTGGGGGCGGGTTTCTGCAAGATTTGAGTGCTAATAATAGTCAATCTATTTAATTGTTTTTACCAGTGTTTGGAGAATAAGGAATTGCAAGAGAAGACCAATCTTCTGGAGCAGCGGTTGGCATCGCTATCCAGTGACAAGTCATTACTTACTTCTGGGCAATTGGTGCCTGAAGAATTTGTTGACGAATTGAAGAAGAAAGTTCAGTCACAGGTAATTTAAATCACAAATTAATTATCGAATGTGTTGTTTTTACGAGTGCAGTTATGCAAATGGCATCTTGTTTACTGTGGCATTATGTCCTGGAAATTGGTTATGGGCAATATACAAGGCTTAGTGATAATTGCTTATTTATAAAACCTTGCTGGTTTGAGTAGGAGATTGCAAATGAAAAGTTGAAGAGAGAGCATGTTCAGCTTTCAGAGGAGAACAGTGGACTACGTGTTCAAAATCAGAAGCTGGCTGAAGAAGCTTCGTATGCAAAGGAACTGGCATCTGCTGCTGCAGTTGAGCTAAAAAATTTGGCTGGTGAAGTCACTAAGTTATCGTTGCAGAATACGAAGTTAGAAAAAGAAGTGTTGGCTGGTCGTGAGTCATTGCATTCTAGAGCTGCTGTTGCACAGAATGGTAACAGCCGCAAGAATAATGATGGATTAAGATCTGGGAGGAAAGGGCGGTTCTCTGGCAAAGCAAACGAAATGCTAATGCAGTCAGATGAGTTTGAGTCATGGGATCTTGATCCTAATGATATGAAGATGGAATTGCAGGCAAGGAAACAGAGAGAAGCAGCTCTTGAGGCTGCCTTAGCTGAAAAGGAACTCATAGAAGACGAGTACAGGAAGAGGTCTGAAGAAGCGAAGCGAAGGGAAGAATCGTTGGAAAATGACTTGGCAAACATGTGGGTGCTTGTTGCTAAGTTGAAGAAGGAAGGAGGAAGTATCCCGGAGTTTAACAATGATGAGAGGAGCAGTGGAGGTGGGAATCATATGAGTGAACAAGAATCAAATGGGTTTGAGCATGGTTCTGTGTTGAGAGAAAGACAAGTCAGCGATGAAATGCAAAAGGAGGAGCCGTTGGTTGTTCGTTTGAAGGTAAACAAGAATTGTCGTTTGTTGGGTTTTCAGTTTCTGTCAACAACATTTCTATTGCCCGAGTATTGGATCGGAGGTTAAGGTTCCTTAACGCAGAAAGATTGTTTGGGATTTGCTTGTTCCCACTTCAGGCACGGATGCAAGAGATGAAGGAAAAAGAAGCCAAACACTCTGGAAACGGAGAAGCCAATTCTCACATCTGTAAAGTATGTTTTGAATCAGCAACAGCAGCAATTCTCCTTCCGTGCCGGCATTTTTGTTGTAAGTAGTAAAGTAAAATATTTGGTTTTTTCCCATTTGTCCGGAAAGGTTCAATTCAATTCAATTAATTGATGGCATTTTGCAGTGTGTAAATCTTGTTCCCTTGCCTGTTCCGAGTGTCCAATATGCCGGACCAAGATAGGAGATAGGCTTTTTGCTTTCACTTCCTGACATAACGAACGGTGAGACCCGGAAAATGAATCACTTGTATCCAGATTCCAGATTCCAGATGTTGTCTTTTGCATTTCTCATTGTTCATACTCTTTGTGTGTCTGTGACTTGATAGTAACAGGGAAGGGAGGTGGGATTTAATGCTCTACTTGCCACTATTAATGAAAGCGAAGAATTGTAGCTGGAATATAATTGTGGTCTGTGGATTCATTCATTAGTCATCACTTTTGGCTTTTGGTGTATATGCAACTGTCTAAAAAGGTATATGTAGTGAATTGATGATTCAATATTGGATTCTTTCTTTCAACCAACTATAAGATTATTGTTTTTGATACAGGAGAAAATGTCGGAATAATTTAACCAACCAGTTTTGTATAAATTTATGGACTACATTTGGTATCATGTCATCTTCTTCAAGTCTAAGCTGTCACTCTGTCCTTATGCGATAGGATTCGTGCAATATCTATAAATACATTAAAGGGAATTTCCCTTTTTCCAGTTGACACGTCAGTTTTTTTAAGAATTTTAGAGTTTCTCCTTCATTCTCGGAATGAGGGTATTTTGGATCAAAATTGATTCTGATAAACAAAATATTTTAATTCTTTCTCATGAACAAGAATCGAACTCTCAACCTTATGGTTAAGAGGCAAAGTGAACCACCAACAATGCCACACCTAATGATTAGAATACTTTGTTTTTTAACAGAAGAAAAGTGGCAGTGTTTTTAACGTAACAACAAAGAAAGCATAACTATAATGTTTTTCTTTATTATATCCCAACAATTGATAGCAAATTTATAATTTTTTACAAAGATATGAATTAAATTTTTATATATGAAAGAGTAGAAATAAAAAAATAGAAAAAAATTCAACGACACATCTAAGTAATCTTAAAAAAAAAAAACAATTTCCCACTAAAATATTAATACAAAAAATCGGCCAATGGGTCGATGATAGTCTAGTTTATACTCGGTTGTGATGGTCTGGACGATCCCCATCGTTAATGGGAGGTGGATCGCTTATATCTTGTCACGTAGCCTTGGAGTATTGGGTGAAACCATAGCCACTTAGAGTTTTGCATGGGCCTTGTTCAGCCTAGGCGACTGGGCCAAAGGTTATTGTTTATGGATTTTTGGCGAGTTGGAGAACCTATGCGATCCAAGTGAATTGCCTGACCCGGATCCGGAGCAGTTACCCTAGTGTTCCCAATTGCCACCAAACATGTTCTCTTGTCTTGATAAGGGGTCGGTTACCAAAATGATCACTAGACTTTGACCCAATTAACCCGACAGTCACTAGATTCAAAAAAATTCTTTAAACGTCACCAGACTTCGGCCTCATTATCCAAGCAGTCATTCCGTCAACGAACATCCATTTTGCCGTCAAATAGCCTATGTGGACACGTCAGATAGGACCATTTAGTGTCAGCCACGTCACCCAAGCTCCCTCTAGCTGGAATATTTTATTATTCCCGACCGACTCAGACAACCAAACCATTCTACCCAAGCCGATTTCCAACCCAATCCCACAATTTCGGCGACCGAATGACCGAATTCAGGAATTTCGGTTGATGATCGAGTTGATCGAATTGATCGAATTGGGGGTAACTCTGCCGATTCTGCTCCTCATTCTTCCTCTTCCTCTTCCTTTTCTTCTTCTTCTCCTTCTCCTTCTCCAAATATGAATTTCTTTTTGTTCTTCCTCTTCTCCAGATCCGAATATCTTCTTGTTCTTCCTCTTCTTCTTTTTCTTCTTCTTCTCCAGATTTCTTCTTCCTCTCCAGATCTGGATCTTCCTCTTCTCTAGATTTATCCTCCTCCTCCTCCTCCTCCTTCTTCTTCTCCCTCTCTAGAAATTGCCTCCCTTTCTAGAAATCGCTTCGTCGCCGCCATGGTCCGCAACGAGTTGGATATGCAAACGCTTCTCCTCCAGACCCCTTGTCCAATCTCGTTTTTCTTCTTTAGATTGAAACCGTTGAAGTCGATAGAAGAAGAAGACTACAAAGCAATAACATCTCGTTCTTCTTGAGATGGTGACGACATCTCCAGCTTCGACCAGATCTCGTTCTTCTTCTTCAGACGGCGACGACATCTCTAACTTACAAGCCGACGACATCTCCGACTTCCAAGCCGACGACATCTCCGACTTCCAAGCCGAAGCCGATGCCTTCTTCGTCGGCCAATCAACCAATTTTTCGGTTGATCGTGACCGATTTGAATTCGAACTCGATTTGACCGAATTCAAATCGGTCCGATCACGATATCAGTTTTTCATCCAAATTGAAAATGGTGACCGACCCAAATCTGTTTGGTTTGACCGAAACCGACCAATTCCCAAGCCTAGTCTCTAGTAACCCTGAAACTTATGAGCAAGCTGTTAAGGGTCCTAACTCAAATGAATGGCTTCATGCTATGCATGAAGAAATTTAGTCAATGCACTTAAACCAAACATGGACTCTTGTCCCTGCTCCCAACAAAATCCATCTTATAGACAGTAAGTGGATTTTTAGGGTTAAGGATGGATCCAGTTCACTGGGATCCTCCCAGGTACAAAGCCAGGCTAGTTGCCATGGGTTTTACACAGAAGGAAGGCATTGATTACAATGAAATCTTTGCTCCTATTGTGAAGTACAAGTCCTTAAGACTTCTACTTGTCATGACAGCTGTGTATAATTGGGAACTAGAACAAATGGATGTCAAGACTGCCTTCGTACAAGGTGATCCCATGGAAACCATATACATGACGCAGCCTAGGCTTTGAGGACAAAACTAAACCTAATCACGTATGTCTTCTTAAAAAGTCTATTTATGGCCTTAAACAGTCTCCTAGGCAGTGGAACATCAAGTTTGATGCTTGTATGAGGTCTCTGAAGTTCACTCGAAGCAAGTATGATACTTGTATCTACTTAAAGCACGTGAACTCTAGATCCCCTCTATATATACTATTGTATGTGGATGACATCCTGCTTATTTGTGATAATAAAACTACTATAACTAATGTTAAAACTGAGCTTAAAAGGCACTTCGAAATGAAGGACCTTGGTCCAGCCCAGAAAATTCTCAGGATGAGGATCATTCGTGATCGTAACCGGAATTCTATCCATGAGATCGATGATGATGTGAGCAGCCTCAAGCTGACTGTCCCTAAGTTTGCTGGCAAGGCGAATGCTGATGAGTACATTGATTGGGAGAGAAGCATGGAGGATTTCTTGGACTTCCATAACTATTGCGAAAGGAAAACGGTAACCATTGACACTATTGAGTTTACTGACTACGCTTCCCTATGGTGGAGTCAACTCAGGCGACAGGTCCAAAGAGACGAGGAGGATCCAATCATGACATGGATGGATATGAAGAGGAGGATGAGGAAGAGGTTTAATTTTTACCGGCTTCCTAGACACGAGACTTGCACACCAAGCTTCAATCCTTGAAGCAAGGTAACATATCCGTGGAAGAGTACAACAAGGAGATAGAGATGCTGGTGACCAGGCTGGATCTAAGGAAGGATGAAGAAGCAAGAGTAGCCAGGTTCACAAGCGGATTGCAAAGGGACATACTACACCAAGTCAACATAACCAACTACATTGATTATGATGACCTAGTAACCCTAACCATCCGTGTGGAGAGGGAGTTGAAGAATGGCATGGGAAGGCGACCCACAAACATGCCACCCACAACTAGCCCTTGGAGAGGAAGTTCTAGTGCTGGAAACACACCATGGAGGCCGAATACCAATTGATGACACTCGATTTGTCGTGATTATCAGCCTCATTTAAGCGACATTTCCTTGCTTAAGACATAGTTTTTAGGGTAGAATAGCGAATATTCACTCAACTACTCTATCTCGTGCCATTTGTGTTACTTTGGCCCGTTTTGGGACTATTTGATGGTTTTCTAGTGTTTTCATGTTAGCACAGGTTTTTGCCGTCAAATAAAGTAGCCTAGGACGTGTCTAAGGCGTTGTAACCTCGAGGAATCACACCGGAATTGATCCAAGGAGTCAATCAAGTCGAACCAAATCCTGCTCCCATTTACAAAGAAGTTTTCGGCGAAAATCCCTTGGAGTTTCGGCGAAAACTCATGAAGAAATCGGCAGAGCTTGCAAGAAGAAGTTTTCGGCGAAAACACTAAGTTTTCGCCGAGAACCGGCGGTCCGAAAATCATAGGAGAATTCAGCCGAGCAGTCATCCCATTTACAAAGAAATTTTTGACGAAAACTCCCTAGGTTTTCGGCGAAAATTCCAGGCAAAATCCGACGGTATTAGGGTTAAGTATAAATACTTAACCGGCGGCCCTAAATCTGAGGATATCTCAGAATACCAACTAATACCAAATACTTCAAGGATTCTCAAGAGTTATGGAGGAGAGTTTAGAGTTCGAAGAGCCAGGAAGAGATTGTGACGCCATCCCTTTCATCTCGGAGACTCGGAGCTAGGATTGCAGATTACCAGAGATCGAAGTTCTGCCGGAGTCGTCTTAATTAGGTTTTTCAGATCCTTTTCTGTTCTTCCTCTGTTCAAGATGAACTCTATCTTTGTCTTTGATTCTTTTGTGAAAAACATGAGTAGCTAAACTCGTAGAGCTTAGATTAGATGAACCCTAAGTGTCCCAGGGCTTTAAAGCGGTCACAGATCGGCGGTGATTAGATTCAAAGTTCAATCAGTTTCTCTTTCATGTTTGATTTGTTCTTCATTGTTCACGTTTCTTGTCTGGATTGATCACCTAGATTAGATTCTTGTTAAGCTAAGGATAGAAGCGAACGCTCGCCGTACTTTAAAACATCAAATCGAACAATTAACCTAATCATTGGAGTGTGCCTTTCGTAGGAACCAGTTAGGGTTAATCCACTGCAAGAGTAACTCATAAATCGTTAGTAATTGCACCAGTTAGTTAAGTCGTTGCGAGAGGCGACCGTACTCGGGCGGCTAATTAATCTTGGTAGCTAGATCGGATAGAGCGAACATTCGCCAGTCTTAAACCTAAGGGTAAGGAGTTATGGTGGTGTCTTAGAATTGATTGAACGAGAATCGAAATCCGCTGATCTGTTGATTGCCAATGCTCTCGTGAACGAAGGAGGATTCAAAGTCTAAGCTTGTCTGTCATCTTTGTTTAATCAACCAATCTTTCAATCTGTTTTCAGTTTTAATTTTTATTTTCCGTGCATTTCTTAGAATTAGAAGTCGTGGAACTCACACCACGCACAAAGTGTTAAATCTGAGTAATTTGCCTTTATATTTGAGTAATCAATCATTAGAATACCCGTGGAATACGATATACCCTAGCTTCCAGCTTGGTAGTTATTTGATCACTGTTCTACAGCTCATCAAATTGGCGCCGTTGCCGGGGACTTCTTTTGATTGTTCGAAAGAAGAACTAGCATCTTATTCTTCTACTTTCCATCTTTCACCTTTCCATCCACTTTGATTTTACACTGGTTTTGTTTGTTTTTGTTATTTGTAGGTTGTTCACAGGTGTATGCACCGCCGCCCGCTCACGCGGTCTCAAACTGCCAAGGACGACAAGGCTAAGAGTGTAGAGAGACCAGGCAGTTCTGCTCCGCCAAGACAATCACAGATTCCGAAGAGAGGCAGAACCAATCCACTTCCATCCGTCACTCCGATCAAGATCGAGGAACTGAAGGAGAGTTCCTCATCTCCATCTTCACCGTCATCTTCATCCGCTTCATACACCGAGTCACTTTCACCTCCCCCATATCCTACAATGGATGATCAGTTACCACCAGCACCACCACCAGTTGCACCGAAGAGTCTAGCTGACTACAACAAGCCGAGCGCGACTAGCGTTCGATCCTCTATCGCTGTGCCGCGCATTGAAGGAGATCCTGACTATGAGATCAAGATTCCATTCTTGACTATGATCTCTAGGGATCTACAGTTTGAAGGCAGGCCACTAGACTATCCGTGCACTCATATGGCGGACTTCCTTGATCTCTGCAACACTTTCAAGAACGGAAATCTCGACAAGAACACTCTTTGCTTTAGAGCTTTCCCGTTCTCTCTGAAAGGCGCTGCTAAGAGGTGGCTTACTGGCAAACCACCTGGCTACTACACCGACTGGGAGACTCTTGCTCAAGACTTCGTCGAAGAGTACTTCCCTCCTACTAGAACAACAGCCTTCAAGGACAGCATCACCAGATTCTCTCAGAAGGAAGGAGTGAGCTTATATGATACTTGGAATCAATTCCAAGAACTTCTCTACAACTGTCCTCATCACGGTTTCGAACAGAGGCAGTTAGCTGAAATCTTTGCTCGAGGAAAACTTCGAGAAGAATATGCCAAATGGGTCAATTCTCTAGCTGAAGGGGATTGCACTACACTTACATCGGAAGCTGCTCTCCTTCATTTCGCGAACTGTGCTTCCAAGTCGAGGAACTGGGAACGACAATTTGAAGGATCAAAAAGCAAGCTCGATCTCGAAGCTACTATCAAGGCAGAAGTAGAGAAGCATCTAAAGAAGTCTTCTACACCCATCAAGCCGCCGGCAGCCGCTGTCTACGTTGCCGATTGCGAGTGGTGTGGAGCTTGTGCGCATAATGGAGGCCGATGCCAGAATTTTGGTAAAACAGAAGTCTGGTCTGCCGAATTAGTCAATTTCATTCAACAGGGCTTCAGCAACAATCAGAATGATTATGCTGGCTACCGCAATTTCAGGCAACAGGGAAATTATCAAGACAGACCTCCTTACAATGCCGGTGCCAACCAGAACCAGAACAACCGACCAGCTGGTCCAGCTCAGGATCAGAAGCCGAATCATCCACCGGCAGGTGTCTACCAGCCACCGCACCGCAATCCGGGTAACTATGGAACTGCTCCTGGCAATCGCCAGAATCAATACCTGAACAATACTTATACAGGGCAGCAACATCAGAGGGAAAACAACGTCAGTGAACTGGACAAGAAGCTTAGTCAGATCATCACCAGGCTTGACGATCATGACAGTCAGTTCAAGGCCCAAGCTCTTCTCAACCAAGAACAGATCGCATCCGGTCAAAGAATTGAGCAGGCTGTGAACCAGATTTCTAGCATGCTAGCATCTGGTCGACCATTTGGCCAACTTCCAAGCCAAACCGAGCCAAATCCGAGAAAGGAGCAAGCTAAGATGGTATCTGTTCAAGAACCATCATACTCATCTACTAATGCTTCTTCTAATTTATGCAGGACCAATAAAGCTCCAGAGAAGAAGGCAACACCGAAGGAAGCGCCTAAGGAGTATGATCCTCCTCTTGCTCCATACTACGTGAAACCTCCTTTTCCAAGAGCATTGCTACCGAACGCGAGGATCGAGAGTGGCATGTGGGGAGGTAAAGAAGGATATCATGCCGCTCGTAGCAAGAAGCCTTCATCGCCATACCCAGCTAAGTGTTCTGATCCTAGTTCTTTCACGCTCCCTCTAGTTATTAATGATGTTGAGATAGAACGTAGTTTGGTTGACCTAGGCGCGTCTGTCAATGTTATGCCTATGAGTTTATTTGAAAAATTGAACCTAGGAGAACTTGAACCAACTAGCATACAACTTGTCTTTGCTGATAGATCACTGAAAACTCCGAGAGGAGAGATAAAAGACGTTGTTACTAAATGTGGTCCTTTCACGTTTTTAGCTGACTATGTGATCATAGATACTAGTAAGGATGATTCTACCATTCTCATAGGACGACCCTTCATGGCTTCAACTGGAATGCAAATTAGCGTTCCAAATGGTTCCTTGACTTTGAGGGTTGGTAAGGACACAATAACGTTCCGCCTTAAGGACGGAATGAAATATACTCCTTTGAATGAAGAATCTCATTGCCTAGCTGTTGAAACTGTGGAGTTGACTCCGGTCAACTCCGATACTGACATCTCTTCTAGTGTTCCTAGATCAATTGCTGTTGCAGGTGTTGAACAGATTACCAAGCAGAAGCCAAAATCTGCTGTTCAGAAGCCGCCAAAGAAGAAGGAACTGAAAGCCTCTTCTTCACCGCCGAGCAAGGAACCTGGCAGGTCGCGGAGAAGGAATCAGAAAAAGATGAAAACTCAAATGGTCTGGAGACCAGTTGTTCCACCACCTTCTACCGAGCCAGCTGCACCACCAATTCGTTCCGAGCTATCGGCGCCGGAGCAAGTATTGAAGGAGAAGCCAAAAGCATCTCCTAAGGAAATACCGACGATCACCGATCCTGGTGATACAAAGCCGGAGGTTAAAAAGAAGACGAAGCCGATCGTTCTCATTCCGTCCACCATCTTCCTTGTAGGGAATGATCCCTAAGAACTTTTTGGTCCGTTCAAGATCACTGATCACCTTCCCGATGGACGTACCAAGCTCATACATGCTAACGGGAAGAAATTTATGCTTGACGGAGATGCCCCGAAGCTCTACTTCATGAACTCCGATGCTAGCGTTAAGGAGATCCTGAGTTGGGATGTCTCCTAATACCGTCCAGGTATCGTCCAACTCAAGGACGTTAATAAAAGAGCGCTTCGTGGGAGGCAACCCACGGCTGGAGTCAGTTTTTCAATTGTGTCAACCTTAGTGTTTTAGAGTCGGTTCGGGGGAGCCAAAAGTGTCAGTTTGCATGATTTCTTATTTTTCGTGTGTAGTCTGTGTGTCTTCGTTTCAATCGCAAGCTGTTTGAGGTTGTTCCGATTTTTTGGATTTAATTGTGATTTTCTGAAGTTTGCCGGGATTACGAAAATATTTTCAATCGCACAGGTCAAAATTTTTCGGCGAAAACTGACCCATTTTTCGGCGAAAACTTGTTTGTAAATCCCACTGTGTTTTCTGGTCGATTTTAACTAAAATTTTCGGCGAAAACTCTATGTGTTTTCGGTGAAAACTCCTTTGAAAACCGGCAGATGTTTTTTCACTTGTGTTTTCGGCGAAAAATTGCACACATTTTCGCCAAAAACTTGAGACAAAATCAAACAATTTTTTCCCCTATTTCCCGGTCTCTTTTCTCTCTCTCCCCTCACTTCTTCATTTTCAAAAATAACCAAAACCTCCCCCTGTTTTAAAACCCAGTCGCCGCCGCCATACTTTCACCGTGGCCATCACCGTCGCCATCGCTGCCGCCGCCATCGCCGCCATCACCGTCGCTGACGCCGCACCTCTCCCCTCCCTTTTCCGATCAGTTTGAGCCGTAGATCAGTCGAATCGGAGCTCTAGAGCTCCCGTTCAGCCAAACCCTAAATTTTTCGATTTTTCACCGATTTCTCTCTCTCCGTTCATTTTCAGCACCCATGGCTTCAAGGTAAGTTGTAGAACTTTTCATTCAAATCTTTTGACATGTTGAATGCTGAATTTTGTTGGGGTTGACTTTTCGGTTTACCTCGATTTGCGTGCTGACTGATTTTGTGTGAACTAGGTTAGTTGAATGCTTTGGACTGATCTAGCATGCTTAGGGAGAATTGTGCTGAAATATAATACCATTTGATCGTGTGTTGATATACTTAAGGATCGATTCTTTGCGGTGTTGACTTTTATGAAATGTCGGTTTGACCATGAATTGTCTATGCTTGTTTGGCTGCCATGTGTGTTCATTCACATTCATATTACTGTGCTTGCCATCTAAGTTACTAATTATGCCGTCATTTCTCGCTTTGAGCTAGTAATTGCCATGATTAGGGTTCAATGTGCTATGATGTTGACTTTTTGAATGTCGATTTGACTTCTGATCCCTAATTATGTTATGAACATTCCGGCTAGACATATGCATGATTTGTGATTTATCGTGATTACCAGTTACTTAATTTGCTTACCCCCACTTGGTTTTCCTCATTTCTTTGTGAAATTGAGTTTTTCTACTAAGTGTGGGGTGGGTTATTAGTTAAAATCTGGTTTCGTTTCTGGTTTTAGGAATGTCATTCATGAGCGCAGGACTAAGGTGCGACTTGACACCGGCTCTAGCTCCCGAGTCCCCGCTCCCGTCACACCCGCCGTCCAGGGCCCCCCACCAGCTTTCCCTGGCCGTGTCGGGTACCACTCTACTGTTGCCCGCCTGCCCCAGTACTACTTCGAGTGCTACCAGAGGCTCGAGCATGTTCCTGGAGCTGATGTTCGCCCATTATCTATGGAGTCACTGTTCGAGCACGATGAGGACTGGCACCAGAATGTGCTCGACGCATTGATACCTGCAGGACTGCTGGAGCTGACCACCATAGCTGCTGACTTCCTAGACGTCGCTCTCCAGGAGTTCTGGGCGACATTCGATCTGGACGAGCACAAGAAGAGGCAGCACAAGAAGGTCGTCTCCTTCTATCTTGGCGGAGTGTACAAGGACTTCACCTACGATGAGTTTGCAGCTCATCTTGGGATCCCCCGCGAGCACTACGAGGGACATCACCTAGGCTGGGAGAGCAACTCCGGCAGCGGAGACGAGTATGCCGCGCTCTGGAGCCACATGACTGGAGTGCCTGATGCTCGGACCACGAAGCACAACTCAGTTAAGTCCCTCTCTCACCCTCTCTATCGATTCATTCATATGGTTTGGCGTAGATCACTACTGTTTGCTCCAGAGAAGGACCGCCACCATATCAGTAGAGAGGAGCTTCTCTTCCATCGCGCCATCTGGGAGAGTTATCCTCTTCATCCCAGATGGGTGCTTGCACGCTTATTCTGCCAGAAGACTCAGAAGACGAGGCCACCTCGCTCACTCTTGGGAAGCAACTTTGTCGGCCGACTCATCATCTCCCTCGGTCTCAGCCATGAATATGGCCCGGACATCCCACGCCGCAGAGTGTACACCGTCGGTTGAGATTTAGCGGTCGAGTACGCCCTTGAGCTGGACCTCAGTCCACAGGTGGCGGCGCCTCCTCCTCTCCATCATGAGGCCAAGTCGGAGGAAGAAGATGATTCTGGGGAGCCGCAGCCCCAGTTAGAGCCGGTGTTTCATGATCATACACCCTCGCCACATCATCAGACAGGGTATGAGTACCAGTCGCCACCGCCCATTCCAGAGCCGTACCAGGCACCTCACCCGCAGCACCGACCGCATCCCGCGGATGTTGGAGAGCTGTACGAGTGACTCCAGGAGTGGCGGATCCAAGATACCGCCACTGAGGATGCCAGATGGATTATTATGCAGCAGCACATGCTTCGCATTGACGAGAGGTATGAGGCACAGCTGGCATGGCAGCGACAGATAGGCGACGCCCTCCACATTCCCCCTCTCGATGCACCTGACCAGCAGTGATCGGGTTGTATTCCTTTTCTGGTCCTTTCTTTTTATTTCTTCTTTTTGGATTTCGATCCAACTTTTTTCTGTGTGGATCCGGGGCACTTGTCCCGGTTTCTTTTTTATCTTTCATTTGTTTTTGTTTTGCAGGAAGTTGGGATATTCCCTTTGCTTCGCTTTGGTAGATTGCCTCTGCTCCGAGGATCCGTGCTCATCCCCTACGCCAACCTTCTCGGTCCAGGTTCTTCTACTTCACTCTGAACTCTAGATTTAGTCCTGTGAGGACACAGTACGATTTAAGCGTGGGGTTGGATGCTAGAGAACCTTGCATGAACTTGATTGCCCTTGATTGTGTTTTTGTGCGCCTCGTGATTCCTGTCCAGTCTCTCTAGCATTAGAATGGCTCAGTTCTTGATTTTTGATGTTAAGTTGTTGTTCAATCTTTCATAATGATGCTTAGACTGCTTAACCTAGAACTTGAGAACCAACGTGTTTACTTTGATGCTAAATTGCCTGGTCAGAACAGATTTTTAAAATCACACTTGTAGTTTGTAGCCTTGATTGCATGAAAATGACCGAATCCGACTAGCAAATCAACTGTGAGCTTTTGATCCATTGCACGTAACTTGCAATTTCAATTCTTTTTGAGTGATTTTCTGTTTGCTTGAATGAGTTAGAATTTGCATGAGACCTACTCGAGACCACACGACGACACGAGTTCTAGAATGATAGGGGCACCTAGATTCAGCTACTAAGCCAGATAGCCTACCAAACGATAAATCCATTAGGTTTAAACCCTTGAGCTTGGCCTGTTCTTTCGGTTCGATAATACATTAAATCCATTTCCCATTCTTTCATTCCCCGTTGATCCCCTGTGGTTGTAGTTCTAGATTGACCTACCGGAAGTTGGTTTGTGGTAACCTGATTATGGCCATTAAACAGGTGGTCTTAGCTATTATGTCCAAACGTGTAAACCCCTCTAGCAATTAAAAGAAAGAATCGGCACAAAAAAAAGAGACAAAGAAAAACAAAAGAAATGTCGAAAAAGAAAAGCAGAAAAAATCAGAAAAGTTTCAAAGTTTTAGTCAATAAATATTCTTCTCCCTACAAATGGAAGAACGAAGTCAAAAGAAAAGTCAAAAGAAAAAAATGTGTAAAGAAAATAAAGTGCTAGGTTGTTTGAGGGTATCATAGGACGGCGTACACTATTCCACCCGTGTCTGGTTAGACGGTAGGAAGCCATAGGCTAGATTCGAGGGAAGTTAGTCGAAAGCTACACCGCACCAAAGCCATCATCATACACTCCCATCATCCATCTCATCATAAACCCTTGTAGTGTAGAATTCATTACAGTCCTAGCAGGGAAGTCCTTCTTGTCTAGTTACTCGTGTTGTCACAGTGGTGGAGATGTGGTCGAATTGCAAACTTATGATAGAATTCCGTAACAGAAAATGATTGAGAGCATAAACACGTCCTTAAACACAGAGAGTGAGAGTTCCCCGTTTACTAAATAGTTCCCGTGTGAGGAGTCTGGTCGTTCAGGTCAAATTCGTGCATAATTGGTTGCTATTACTTGCCGTGTGCAGTTTTTAGTGAGACCAGGTTGTTTGGCTGATCAGTATGCATGTTAGGTTTCTTGTTCTAGGAATTATCTGTCTAATAATTCATTGTGTTTGATTGAACTCCAATTTAATAAATCTTATCATTTGTGAACATGAGCGTTTCTATTCAGTTTGCTTGAGGACAAGCAAAAGCTTAAGTGTGGGGTATTTTGATGACACTCGATTTGACGTGATTATCAGCCTCATTTAAGCAACATTTCCTTGCTTAAGACATAGTTTTTAGGGTAGAATAGCGAATATTCACTCAACTACTCTATCTCGTGCCATTTGTGTTACTTTGTCTCGTTTCGGGTCTATTTGATGGTTTTCTAGTGTTTTCATGTTAGCACAGGTTTTTGCCGTCAAATAAAGTAGCCTAGGACGTGTTTAAGGCGTTGGAACCTCGAGGAATCGCACCGGAATCGATCCAAGGAGTCAATCAAGTCGAACCAAATCCTGCTCCCATTTACAAAGAAGTTTTCGGCGAAAATCCCTTGGAGTTTCGGCGAAAACTCATGAAGAAATCGGCAGAGCTTGCAAGAAGAAGTTTTCGGTGAAAACACTAAGTTTTCGCCGAGAACCGGCGGTCCGAAAATCATAGGAGAATTCAGCCGAGCAGTCATCCCATTTACAAAGAAATTTTTGACGAAAACTCCCTAGGTTTTCGGCGAAAATTCCAGGCAAAATCCGACGGTATTAGGGTTAAGTATAAATACTTAACCGGCGGCCCTAAATCGAATGATATCTCAGAATACCAACTAATACCAAATACTTCAAGGATTCTGAAGAGTTCTGGAGGAGAGTTTAGAGTTCGAAGAGCCAGGAAGAGATCGTGTCGCCATCCCTTTCATCTCGGAGACTTCGAGCTAGGATTGCAGATTACCGGAGATCGAAGTTCTGCCGGAGTCGTCTTAATTAGGTTTTTCAGATCCTTTTCTGTTCTTCCTCTGTTCAAGATGAACTCTATCTTTGTCTTTGATTCTTTTGTGAAAAACATGAGTAGCTAAACTCGTAGAGCTTAGACTAGATGAACCCTAAGTAACCCAGGGCTTTAAAGCAGTCACGGATCGGCGGTGATTAGATTCAAAGTTCAATCAGTTTCTCTTTCATGTTTGATTTGTTCTTCATTGTTCATGTTTCTTGTCTGGATTGATCACCTAGATTAGATTCTTGTTAAGCTAAGGATAGAAGCGAACGCTCGCCTTACTTTAAAACATCAAATCGAACAATTAACCTGATCATTGGAGTGTGCCTTTCGTAGGAACCAGTTAGGGTTAATCCACTGCAAGAGTAACTCATAAATCGTTAGTAATTGCACTAGTTAGTTAAGTCGTTGCGAGATGTGACCGTACCCGGGCGGCTAATTAATCTTGGTAGCTAGATCGTATAGAGCGAACGTTCACAGTCTTAAACCTAAGGGTAAGGAGTTATGGTGGTGTCTTAGAATTGATTGAACGAGAATCGAAATCCGCTGATCTGTTGATTGACAATGCTCTGGTGAACGAAGGAGGATTCAAAGTCTAAGCTTGTCTGTCATCTTTGTTTAATCAACCAATCTTTTAATCTGTTTTCAGTTTTAATTTTTAATTTTCGTGCATTTCTTAGAATTAGAAGTCGTGGAACTCACACCACGCACAAAGTGTTAAATCTGAGTAATTTGCCTTTATATTTGAGTAATCAATCATTAGAAGACCCATGGAATACGATCTACCCTAGCTTCCAGCTTGGTAGTTATTTGATCACTGTTCTACAGCTCATCACCAATAGGAGTGGAGCCCCACAACTAAACCCTAATATCCAAGGGTCGACACCTAGGGTAAACCCTAAACCTACTGTTCAAATTTCTAACCCATGATCCATTGGAATCGTGTGTTTCAAATGCCAAGGGAGAGGACACATGGCCAAAGACTGTCCAAACCAAAGAGCCATGGTGGTCAGAGAAGGTGAGGTGGTCACAGATGATGAGGACGAGGCAATTGAAGAAGAGGTGGACACGGGATCAAAAGATGGAGAAGAAGTCTCCCTTGAAGGCCTGGAGAAGTTCTCAGCCATGTACATCCGAGCCCCTAGCCTGGGTGTTGCAGCCGACGTGACACAGATGTCCGTCGCGGACACACTGTCCAGCGTGGACACCCTAGACACGGACACCGATCCGGACATCCTGTCCGAGATGGATATCGTGCCCCACATGGTGGCCATCCCGTAATGAGTTACTAATCTTGGAGAGGCAGCAGAGAGGAGTGCAAGAGCATTGGAGGAAGCTGACCAGAAGACTGGAGCCGACGCGGTTTGTGCTCACGGCGTGGACACCCTGTCCGCGACGCGTGCCACGGACACGGACACCATCTTGGACACCCTTTTCATCATGGATACCATGCCCCTTTTGGAGCTGGAGTCAAAGGAAGAAGATGGAGCAGGAAAGCCAGCCCCGGAGCAAGCCCCAGGCCCGCGCCCCGGCGTCGGATCACTGGCAGATCACACCAGGCGCTTCTCAGCCGTGTCACGAAAAATTTTGAGTGCCAAAATTGTAGAGGATGGATGGGAGCAGAGGGATAACCTATTCCATACAAGGTGTGTGATCAAAGACAAGATATGTACCATGGTGATCGATGGAGGAATTTGCACCAACGCGGTCAACCTAGGATTGGTGGAAGGCTTAGGACTTCCCACACAGAAGCACCCCAATCCCTACAAGCTACATTGGACCATCAACTGTGTAGAACTTAGGGTGACACGACAAGCTCATGTTCCCTTTAGCATTGGAAGGTACACAAATGTGATTCTTTGAAATATTGTGCCTATGGAAGCTGCCCATATACTATTTGGTTGACCTTGGCAATTTGATAGGTACTCTAAGCATGATGGGAGGACCAAAAAATACCTCCTAACTCATGGAGATACGGTGTACAGGCTCAAGACCTTATCCCCAACTGAATTCCTAAAGGATCAATTAGATAGGAAGGTGTGTCGAGAGAAAAGAGAGAGAGAGAGCTCAAGAAAAGAGAGAAGAGAGAAGAAAAGAGTGAGCCCTTGAGTGCAAAAAAAGAATTCATAGATCCACGAGATCAAAAATCTCAAAAGAGTAAGGTAGAGAGGAGATAAAACCTGTTAGCCACAGATAGTGAGATCAAACAAACCCTAGTCACTAGAAAATCTCTCGTGGTCATTTTCTACATGGAATGTTTGATTTCTAACCCTACCACTTCTTTTCCTAGTGTTGTTGTTTCTCTCTTACAAGAATTCAATGATGTCTTTCCAGAAGAAATACCTAGTGGACTGCCACCAATCAGAGGAATTGAACGTCAAATCGACTTGGTGCCTGGATCATCCTTGCCAAACAAGGAATCCTATAGGATGAACCGTGAAGAAAATAAGGAGATCCAGAAGCAAGTGGAGGAGTTGATGGACAAAGGATACGTAAGGGAGAGCACGAGCCCTTGTGCCGTGCCTGTCATCCTTGTCCCAAAGAAGGAAGGAGCTTGGAGGATGTGTGTCGACTGCCGTGCCATCAATAACATCACAGTTAAGAATCGACACCCTATCCCAAGATTGATGAATTACATGGCTCTACTATCTTTTCTAAGATTGATTTAAAGTCAGGCTATCACCAAATCCGAATAAAGGTGATGAATGGAAAACTTCTTTTAATACCAAGCTAGAGTTAAATGAATGGATGGTCATGCCTTTTGGCCTTACTAATGCACCTAGCACCTTCATGAGGTCAATGAACAAAGTCCTTAGGTAAATTTGTTGTTGTTTATTTTGATGATATCCTGATTTACTGAAAAAACCTAGATGAGCACCTTGGACACCTAAAATTTGTCCTAGAAACCTTAAGGAAGGAATAGTTATATGCTAACATCGCCAAGTGCACCTTTTGCACTGATGTGAACCACGACCGAATATGCTCCGTGACCCTAACCACCGCTAGTTGATGCTCCTAGAAATGAGAGAACCTATGGAACCGGGGCGGAATCGGACTTTGACCCACTAGCTTTAGTTGAGCTAGGAACTAGAAGTATCAAGTCGAGGGCGCCACGCCAAGAGATGTATGCTCTTGATGATAAGCCAAACCTTTAGTAATGCATCAAGAAAATACTCGAGGGATTTAGAAAAAAGTTCTGAAGGGGGTTTATTATTCAAAAAGTCGTGAGTTCAAGGGGTGGCCGGCGACTTTATTATATAGGGAGGGAACAAGCTCTCCTCCCTATTAGCTACTTCCTAAACTAGGAATAAAATAATCTAAATACTAATTAGGACATTTAAAATGACTTAAAAATCCAACCTAAAAATGGAAAACTAGAAATGAAAGATAAAAGTGTCTTGGAATGCAAGGAAAAGACTAAATAGGCAAAAACCGGCAATCCGGGTAGCATCCGTGGCGGTCGGGAATGTCTTGGGCTGGCTGGGCAAGGATTCTGACTCAGATTAGGCCTTCTCTTCGTGTCCTAGTCCTAGAAGGACTTAGGCCCAGGGTCTTATGGAAGTGGCAACAAGTATTCCTGGCCAGGAGGGAAGTCTTGGCTCGGTAGGATTGCATGTATGGACCTGGATCGTGTATGGGCACTTCCCTACGTGGCTCCTCCTTAATTTCTCCTCCAAATGCAACGCCGTTCATTGGAGCGTGTTCCTGAGGCTTCAAGATATCCAGGGCAACTGGAATTTCCCAAAAGGCTCGAGCCAATTGTTGGCTTGGCCCTAAGTGCTCCTCTGTGGCGCCCGGCGCCAGGCCCGGCGCTCGGGGCTGGCTCATGACTCGGTCTTCTCCATTTCTGGCCATGCCTTTTGCATTATGCTTCGGCCACTTCTTCAGGAATGTCCTCAAAGGGTCTTCAAGGGCTGGGGCTGGTCCAGGGCTCGTGGCACTTGGCCTAGGGCCTAGTGCTTGTATTTGGCCCGGTCCGGGGCTCGCTCCGGGGTCTGTCTTCGGGTGCCATCCTCTGCTGGCCAGGTATTCATGTGTCCTTTGTTTCCTGTACTCTAGGAATGCTTACAGAGAATCCTAGGGGTGGTCAGTTCCTCCGGGGCTCGTGGGGATCGGTCCATGGCCTATTAGGGCCCTTAGGCTCGACCCTCGGTCCGGCTCGGGGCTCCGATCGGGTGCCTTTGCCAGCAATATGGCCTGGTGATGTGCTCTAGAACAGTGATCAAATACTACTAAGCTAGAAGCTAAGCAGATCGTATTCCACGGGTCTTCTAATAATTTTTTACTCAAATATGAAGGCAATTTATTCAGGTTTAAACACGTTGTGCGTGGTGTGAGTTCCACGACTTCTAGACTAAGATGCAGGAAAATTAAAATGAAATTAAAAGACAGAATGATTGGTTGGTTTAGACAGACGACAGACAAGCTTAGATTTCGAATCCCCCTTTGATCACCAAGGCAACAACAATCACAAGACCAACGGTTTTCTATTCTCATTCAATCAATTTCTATACACCACCATAACTCCTTACCCTTAGGTTTAAGACCGGCGAACGTTCGCTCTATCCGTTCTAACTACCAAAAGCCGCCGGAGTACGGTCGCTTCTTGCGACGACAAAACTAACTGGTGTAATTACTAATGATTAATGAGTTACTCTTGAAGCGGATTAACCCTAACTGGTTCCTATGAAAGGCACACTCCAATGAATAGGTCAACTGGTTGAATTGATGTTCTAAGGTGAGGCAAACATTTGCCACTATCCCTAGCTTAACAAGAATCTAATCTAGGTGATCAAGAAAGACAAGCTTTAATGTTTTAAAGCAAGGAAGCTGTCTGGTGACAAACCCTAACTCAACACAAACCTAATCTAGGTGATCAACCAGAAAAGAAACATAAACAATCCAGAACAAAACAACCATGCAAAGAGAAACTGATTGAACTTTGAATCTAATTACCGCCGATCCGTGACCGCTTTAAAGCCCTGGGTCACTTAGGGTTCATCTAATCTAATCTCTACAAATTTAGCTACTCATATCTAACAAACAAGAATCAAAGACGACAGAAGGATTCATCTTATACAAAGGAAGAACAGAAAAGGATCTAAAAAACCTAATTTCAGATGATCCATGAAGCTTCGATCTTGAGAATCTTCAATTCCTAGCTCCGAGCGTCTTCCAGGATGGATTGATGGCGTCACGATCTCCCTGATAGCTCCGGAATACTCTCTCAACTCTTCTCAAGTCGTGGCAGATCTCTCTAAATTGAATGTTAACAAATCTGGTTTCGAAAAGTTTATTAATACCCCCAAAAACCCTTTCCTTGTTGGAAAAGAAGGGAATTTTCCGTCTAGGGAGCTTACACGGCGTGTAAGCTCATAGTGCATTTAACTTACACGGTGTGTAAGCTCCAAAACGCAGCACTTTGAGATGGACAGAATTCCAACTTGTTTCGATCATTCTCGCTCTGTTTGAATTCCGATTTGGTCCCCGTTTGAAGCGCTGGACTCGTGAGAGAGTCATCTATAATGTGGCAACTTGGGGGTTCAACATAAAAGCTCACAATAAGGGTAAAAATAGCCAAGAAATGGACAATGTAGGCACTAGGAGCCGATAATCACAAAGTTAAGACATTTGCACCAAATACTCATCAAAATGGCATCAAAGGGTATGAAATGTCGCTTAAATCAAGTGTCATCAAATACCCCACACTTAAGCTTTTGCTTGTCCTCAAGCAAACTGAATTAGAACTTACTCATGTTCACAAATGACACGATTGATCAAGTTAAGGTTCAAGCAATCACAATGAATCATTAAACTGCTACTTCTAGAACAAGTGACAACATGCTTACACGTCAACCAAACAACCTGCTCTCACTAATTATCTGCACACAACAAGTAGCAAACACAAATCATGCACGAATCTGGCCTAACTGACCAGACTGCTCACACAGGTAATATTTGGTACACGGGAACTCTCACACTCTGTGTTTAGGGACGTGTTTATGCTCTCAATCCTTTTCTGTCACTGAATTCTGTCATAGGTTTGCAATTCGACCACATCTCCACCACTATGACAACACGAGTAACTAGTCAAGAAGGATTTCCCTACTTTGGACTGTAACGAATTCTACACTACAAGGGTTTATAATGAGATGGATGATGGGAATGTATGATGATGGCTTTGGTGCAGCATAGCTTTCGACTAACTTCCCTCGAATCTAGCCTATGGCTTCCTACCGTCGAACCAGACATGGGTGGAATATTGTATACTCGTCCTATGATACCCTCAAGCAACCTAGCACTTTATTTTGCATATTTTCTTTTTATTTATTTATTTTTTCTTTGCATTTTGTTTTGACTTCGTTCTTCCATATGTAGGGAGAAGAACGTTATTGAACTATACTACAAACTTTGAAACTTTGAAACTTTTCTATTTTTTTTCGAATTTTCTTCTTTTTTTCTTTCTCTTTTTTTTTTCTTTGTGCCGATTTTCTTTTAGTTGCTGGAGGGGTTTACACGTCTGGACATAATAGCTAAGACCACCTGTTTAATGGCTAATAGGCAAGTTACCACAGACCGACTTCCGGTAGGCTAATCTAGAATTACTACCACAAGGGATCAACGGGGAATGAAAGAATGGGGATTGGCTGTAATGTAAAGCGAACCGAAAGAAAGGCCAAGCTCAAGGGTTTAAACCTAGAGGATTTAACGTTAGGTAGGCTATCTGATGTGAACCGCTGCAACCGTGGGCAGACGACCCTTAAACACCGCAAGTTGGAACGTGCAACGAGATAGAAACCTTCGGGAACCGGGGGCGGAAAAGTACTTTGACCCATCGGCTATATAACAGCCGGGAACCAGAAGTGTCCAGTCGAAGATGCCACGCCAAGAGATGGATGCTCTTGATGATAAGTCGATCCTTCAGTATCGCGTCGTGCAGATACAATAAGGGTTTCAGAACAGAGTTCTTTCAAAGGGGGTTTATTTCATAAAAGTCTGAGTACAAAGGGAGGCCGGCGGCCTCTATATATAGGTGAGGGAACAAGCTCTCCTCCCTAAACACTACTTCTAAATAATAATAAAAAAAGAGTCCTATTCCTAAATAGTCTCATAAATCCCCTAAATAATCCTACTAAAAAGGAATAAACATAAAATAATAGTTGTAGTCTTTAAAGAAAAGACCTAAATTAGGTCAAAAACCCTAATCCGGCCGTGTGTGGCTGCTCGGGCCGGTTGGGCGCGTGTGGCGGCCCGGTGGGCTTGACCGGCCAAACGCCGAGCTGGACTCAGGTGGCGGACACGGGCTTCGGCTTCGGGTGGGCTCAGTGGCCGGACTTCTTGTCCAAAAGATATGTTCTTCATGCTCGGTTCCGTAAAGCTCCTTTGATTGGCCCTGTTGCTGGTTGATGGTTGGTGGCTGTTCTCTCCTTGGGCCTTCTTTCTTTTCGTTCGGGCCTTCTCTTTTAAGCTTCAGATAAGCCGGCAAGTAGCTTTGGACGTAGCTCTCCGTGGTCAGCCCAAGTGTCATGCTTCGGGGCCAAGGACTCCAAGTCTTCTCATGCCTCGGCTCAGGTTCGGTCTTTGACAACTCTCCTCTTCTGGCCAAGGGTTCTTGGGCTCTCTTCCTTCGGTACTCCATAAATGCTTCTAGAGGGTCACTCAAAGAACCGGCTTCTTCTTCAGGGCTCCTAGAGGTCAGGCTAGGGGCAGGCTGAAGCTTCTCTTCGGTGCTAGGGCTTATACCCTCGGTCAACAGCATGGCTTGGGACATCATTCCATTCCTTGGAGTCTTTCTACCTGCAAGTGATGGATTTAGTCGATATTTCTTGGCATACCTTGGTTTTAGGGCTCGTGGACGGCCTGTCCTTTAATTCATGCGCTTCTTAAGAGGCCATAGGGTCTTGTATCGGCCCGTTGACCCTAGTGGTGTGTAGGAGTACCGATTGGCATCGGGGCAGCATTGTTGGATCATATCATCCCCCTCTTCTTGCCTTGGATTTGTCCCCAAATCAAATCCATCTCGGGTCCTTTCCTAACACTCATCATCCTCTTCCAATCTTCAGCACCATCATCCTTAGACCGAGGAGTCTCACTTGAGTCAGTAACGGACCAAGGCTCGGGTCCGTCAGTCTCCATAGCTTCTTCCCCTAAAAAACTATCAATAATAATGTTAAGGCTCGGGGAGGTAGCGGGTGAGAGCTCCTTACTCATTTCCACAACCGGGTCAGCATCCGGGTCTTCTTTGCTTGGGGCAGCTCTCAAAACTCGTCGGGAGGTGATCTCCCTTTGATCCTGGGGTGCACATGGTACCGGCGGTGAAGCGTCGAACCGAAGCACGGGGGTGCCGGGGGTGCCGGAGGTAAACCAGGGCACGTCGGCCAGGGTGGCGGTGTCGGGCAGTGGGGGCGCGGCGGCGGGCAGTGTTGAGCCAACGGCGGCGGGCAGGAAGTAGGCGGCTGCGGACAGTGGAAAGTCAGCGGCGGCGGGCAGTGGGGAGTCGGCGGCGGCGGGCAGTGGGGAGCCGATGGCGGCGGGCAGTGGGGATCCGGCGGCGGCGGGCAGTGGGGATCCGGCGGCGGCGGCCAGTGGGGGGCCGTCGGGCATCCTGGTGTCGGGGCAGTCGGGGTCGGGCAGGACCGGGGCTGAGCGTCGGGCAGGGACGCGCCAGACTCGTGGTCGGGGGCCACGTCGGGTGGTGATGCGCCGGGGGGCCTTGGGCAGCGACAGGTCGGGGCCGAGTGCTAGATCGGCCGGGGCCTGGTCGGGCAGGGTAGCGCCGGGGTTGGGGCCGAGTGCTGGGGCACTGGGGCTTGGGGCAGTGCCGAGGCCGGGGCCGAGCGCTGGGGCGCTAGGGCCTGGGGCAGTGCCGAGCGCTGGGGCACTAGGGCCTGGGACAGTGCTGATGCTGGGGCCGAGCACTGGGGTGCTGGGGCCTGGTTGGGCAGTGCCGGGGCTGGGTACTGGGGCCGGGGCTGGGGCCAGGGCTGGTGCCGGGGCTAAGGCCGGGGCAGGGGCCGGGGCTGAGGTCGGGGTTGGTGCTGGGGCTGAGGCCGGGGCGCCGGGTGCTAGGGTTTTAGAGAAGAACCCTGCAAACTTCTTAAGCCTTCTCGGCTTAACTTGCTCTCCTTCATCTGATTCTTCTTCTCCTTTCCTCTCATCCTCCTCATCGCCTGTCTCGATTTCTCTTTCTCTTATCACCATCGTTTGTTGATTAGGGCAGTCCCTTGAGACATGTCCCCTTCCTTGACATTTGACACATACAATTCCACTGGGACGTGGGTTAGAGCCTTGAAACTTATAAGTAGATGGTGCAAGTGTTACCGGAGGTGCCAAATCCCTAGGGTTAGGGTTTGGCCGTGGGCTGAGGGCTCGGGTCTGTTCAGGCTTCCATGGAGCTTGGCTTGTACTCGGATCTTCTCTCCATGAGTCATGGGCGGGTCTCCTGGTGTAGCCGTCTCGGCCTCGTCCTCTTCCACACTGGGTCAGGGCTCCGTGTATGTGGGCCAGGGTAACTTTAAGACTCTAAAGGGTGTCTTCTATTTTGGCTAACCTCTCGTCTGCCATGGTTAGTACTAGCAAACGGAAGCAATTTTCTATCCCCTCTTCTTAGAAACAAACTTACAATGAAAGGAAATAACGTGGCAAGGTGACCTTGCTTTCTTTTCTTTTTCTTAACTCGAAACTAAAACAAGAATTGAAATAGAAGGGAATTTTCGAATCAATTTTCTAAGAAAGCAGTAAAAGGATATGAATCCAGGAGAACCTGGAGACTGGGATAGATGTGGTCCTTGTGTTTGAACCGTGCTCTGATACCAACTGATGTGAACCGCTGCAACCGTGGGCAGACGACCCTTAAACACCGCAAGTTGGAACGTGCAATGAGGTAGAAACCTTCGGGAACCGGGGGCGGAAAAGTACTTTGACCCGTCGGCTATATAACAGCCGGGAACCAGAAGTGTCCAGTCGAAGATGCCATGCCAAGAGATGGATGCTCTTGATGATAAGTCGATCCTTCAGTATCGCGTCATGCAGATACAATAAGGGTTTCAGAACAGAGTTCTTTCAAAGGGGGTTTATTTCATAAAAGTCTGAGTACAAAGGGAGGCCGGCGGCCTCTATATATAGGTGAGGGAACAAGCTCTCCTCCCTAAACACTACTTCTAAATAATAATAAAATAAAGAGTCCTATTCCTAAATAGTCTCATAAACCCCCTAAATAATCCTACTAAAAAGGAATAAACATAAAATAATAGTTGTAGTCTTTAAAGCAGAATAAAAGACCTAAATTAGGTCAAAAACCCTAATCCGGCCGTGTGTGGCTGCTCGGGCCGGTTGGGCGCGTGTGGCGGCCCGGTGGGCTTGACCGGCCGAACGTCGGGCTGGACTCAGGTGGCGGACGCGGGCTTCGGCTTCGGGCGGGCTCAGTGGCCGGACTTCTTGTCCAAAAGATATGTTCTTCATGCTCGGTTCCGTAAAGCTCCTTTGATTGGCCCGATTGCTGGTTGATGGTTGGTGGCTGTTCTCTCCTTGGGCCTTCTTTCTTTTCGTTCGGCGCCTTCTCTTTTAAGCTTCAGATAAGCCGCCAAGTAGCTTTGGACGTAGCTCTCCGTGGTCAGCCCAAGTGTCATGCTTCGGGGCGAAGGACTCCAAGTCTTCTCATGCCTCGGCTCAGGTTCGGTCTTTGACAACTCTCCTCTTCGGGCCAAGGGTTCTTGGGTTCTCTTCCTTCGGTACTCCAGAAATGCTTCTAGAGGGTCACTCAAAGAACCGGCTTCTTCTTCAGGGCTCCTAGAGGTCAGGCTAGGGGCAGGCTGAAGCTTCTCTTTGGTGCTAGGGCTTATACCCTCGGTCAACAGCATGGCTTGGGACAACATTCCATTCCTTGGAGTCTTTCTACCTGCAAGTGAAGGATTTAGTCGATATTTCTTGGCATACCTTGGTTTTAGGGCTCGTGGACGGCCTGTC
The DNA here is from genome assembly GCA_034768395.1 of Linum lewisii. NCBI lineage: Eukaryota > Viridiplantae > Streptophyta > Magnoliopsida > Malpighiales > Linaceae > Linum > Linum lewisii. The sequence continues at coordinate 25,419,210 of CM068304.1, forward strand.
CTTGAATTCATGCGCTTCTTAAGAAGCCATAGGGTCTTGTCTCGGCCAGGTGACCCTAGTGGTGTGTAGGAGTACCGATTGGCACCGGGGCAGCATTGTTGGATCATATCACTATCTGGCTTAGTAGCTTAATTCTAGGTACCCCTATCATTCTAGAACTCGTGTCATCGTGTGGTCTCGAATAGGTCTCATGCAAATTCTAACTCATTCAAGAAAACAGAAAACCACTCAAAAAAAATTGAAATTGCAAGTTATGTGCAATGGATCAAAAGCTCACAGTTGGTTTGATAGTCGGATTCAGTCATTATCATGTAATCAAAGTGAAAACTACAAGAGTGATAAGCTTTTCTGTTCTAACTAGGAAATCTAGCATCGAAGCAAGCAGGTTGATTTCAGGTTCTAGGTTAAGCAGTCTAAGCATCATTATGAAAAATTGAAAACTAACTTAACATCACGAGTAAAAAATTGAGCAATTCTATGCTAGAGAAATCTCACAAATACCATAGACAAATAGCATCCATCAGAAATATAATCCCCACCCCACACTTAAATCGGACATTGCCCTCAATGGACCAAACAAAAAGAAAAGAAAAGTGTATAGGGGTACCGTAAAATGAGCGTGAGGGCGCCGGAGATGGCGCTGGCGAGACACCGGAGGTATAGACGTGCATAGAACCATAGAGAATTCTGAGTTCATAACCTGAAAACATAATAAGAGAGGATCCATCACACGATTAGAACAGTTGGAGTACAAAAGACTCGACCGACCACAAAGGTTTGTCAATGACCTAAAATAACATAACACGACACGAACAAAAATAAAAAGTACAAAGTTCTAGATGATAAGAAAAATAAAGAAAAATCCAGAAATCACTGGGGCGGAGGGTGCTAGCGATCAACTGGAGCCTGGAACTGCCTAAAGAACTGGAGCTGGGACTGGTACATCTGCTGCTGCAATGTCTGGAAGCTGGTAAAATGCTCGTCGGACTACTGTTGCCACTTCTAAGTAGCCTCCCAACGCGAGTCGGAATCTGCTCTCATCTCCCTAAAATCACGCTTAAGTCCACTAAAGTCATATGCTGGGGTCGCTTCTAGCTCTGGCTCTGGTGCTGGTGTCGGTCTTCCACGTCGCTCAATGAAAGGATCGCAGTGGGGAGCGAGGATGTCAGGAACCTTCTTGGACCGAGGAAGGTCGCCGATGATCCAGAGCCGAGGAATACGATGATGGAGGCAGATAGCGCCATATGAAGTGAGCACGTCGTACCTGTGAACCAGACGGGTGACATAGGAGCCACCCAAAAGAAGTCTCGTGCCGCGCTCGCGCTGAAGCTGAAATAACTTGGCCAGCAAAGAGCCAAGATGGACCTTCCGTCCCTCCTCGATGCACTGCAACATGAAAAGGTCTCTGGTATTACAGACACCGGCAGAGTTCAACCTGTGAGTAATAGACTCCCGGAAGACCAACTGTAAGAATCGGTAGATTGGCCTCTCCATCATACTAGCCTTGGATGCACTAGAGTCATACTTGGCCGGGTCCGACGGAGCTATGGTGCGCCATAACATCTCACACTCCTCAGTACTCTCGGTGTTGCGGAAGACAACAGTCGGTGGAGCTAAGCTAGCTCTTCCGCAGTGTAGAAACCGAGGTCGATGGCAAACTCATCAAGAGTGAGAGACCTCTCGATCCCTCCTAGGCGGAAGTAGATGCACTTGGTCGTGGTGACGGAATGAATTCTCTCATTCACTCTCTCCATAAAGAAGGTGGAGAGGAGCTCCTTGGTTGGCCACTCGTACGCCGGCTCGGTGACCTGGAATAGTGGGAGCAAACCGGCTTGGTTAAGTGTTGCACAGATACCATCAGCCCAATCTTCCTCCTCCATGGCCTCCCAATCAATCTTCCTCCTTCTTATGACCATCCATGTTGCCCGATGGTGAACGTGTCATTGTGATGCGTTCAAACAAATAACTAACAAAGCTAACAAAAGCTAGGGTAGATCGTATTCCAGGGGTTTCCTCTACTTCCTTACTCAAAGATGTTGGCAATTTAATTCAAGTTTAAACACAAGTTGTGCGTGGTGTGAGTTCCACGACTTCTATACTAAAATGCAAAGATAATTTGAAATGAGAATTAAAGCGAAGAAAGATTGAAGATTGATTGATTGACTAGAAAGATGACAGACAAGCTTAGACTTCGAATCCCCCTTAGATTACCAGAGCAGCAGCAGTCAATAGACCAGCGATTTTCGATTCTAGTTCATTCAGTTCACAGACACCATCATAACTCCTAACCCTTAGGTTTAATACTGGCAAACATTCGCTCTATCCGATCTAGTTACCACGATTAATTAGCCACCCGGGTACGGTCGCCTCTCGCAACGACTTAACTTAACTGGTGCAAATTCTAATGATTAATGAGTTACTCTAACAATGGATCAACCCTAATCGGTTCCTACGAAAGGCACACTCCAATTATAAGATTGATTGTTCGATTTGGTGTTTTAAAGTAAGGCAAGCGTTCGCTTCTATCCTTAGCTTAACAAGAATCTAATCTAGGTGGCCAAACCAGAAAAGAAACACAGATAACGAAGAACAAATCAAACATGAAAGATGAAACTGAATGAATTTCGAATCTAATCACCACCGATCCGTGACCGCTTTAAGCCCTGGGTAACTTAGGGTTCATCTAATCTAAGCTACACGAGTTTAGCTACTCATATTCAATACAGAAGAATCGAAGACAGACAAAGAATACATCTCAGGTAGGAAGACAGAGAAGAACTGTAAAACCTAATTTTGATGTTTCCTGGCAGCTTCAATCTGCTGGATCTACAACTCCTAGCAATGGCTCTCCGAGATGGATGGATGGCGTCACGATCCGTTCTCTGGCTCCTCGAACTCTATCTACTCATTTTTCCTCTCTCCCCTCTAGCTGTGTGTTGTCAGTTGTAAAAATTGTAAGTCCCCTCCATTAGCCGCCGATTTATGTATTTTAACCTACCCGAGATTTTCTGATTTCCCTTGATATTTTCGCCGAAAATAATAGAGGAATTTCGGCAAAAACTTCTTCTTAATCGGGGCAGTGGATTCCTTCTTCCGTTTTCGGCGAAAACCCAAGGGTATTTTCGTCGAAAATATATGTATAAATGGAGCAGGAGTTTCTTTGACTTGAGTGATCTCTCCGTTTGATTTATGTGTGATTCTTCGGGTTCCAACGTCTAAGACACGTCCTCGACTACCGTATTCGATGGCAAAAACCTGTGCTATCATAAAAAGAACACTAGAAAACCATCAAATAAACCCGAAACGGGCCAAGGTAACACAAATGGCACGAGATAGGGCAATCGATTGAATATTCGTTATTCTACCCTAAAAACCATGTCTTAAGCAAAGAAATGTCGCTTAAATGAGGCTGATAATCACGTCAAATCGAGTGTCATCAAATACCCCACACTTAAGCTTTTGCTTGTCCTCAAGCAAACTGAATAGAAACGCTCATGTTCACAAATGATAAGATCAGTTAAATTGGAGCTCAATCAAACACAATGAATTATTAGACAGCTAATTCCTAGAACAAGAAACCTAACATGCATACAGATCAGCCAAACTACCTGGTCTCACTAATAAACTGCACACGACAAGTAGTTAGCAACCAATTATGCACGAATTTTACCTGACCGACCAGACTCCTCACACAGGATAAATTTAGTACAATGGGAACTCTCACTCTCTGTGTTTAAGGACGTGTTTCTGCTCTCAATCATTTTCTGTTACCGAATTCTATCATAGGTTTGCATTTCGACCACATCTCCACCACTGTGACAACACGAGTATCTAGTCAAGAAGGACTTCCTTGCTAGGACCGTAATAAATTCTACACTACTCGGGTTTATAATGAGGTGGATGATGGGAATGTATGATGATGGCTTTGTGTGGTGCAGATTTCGACTAACTTCCCTCGAATCTAATCTGCGGCTTCCTACCGTCTAACCAAACACGAGTGGAATAATGAATGCTCGTCCTATGATACCCTCAAGCAACCTAGCACTTATTCTTTTTCTTTACACGATTTTTTTTCTTTTCAACTTTTCTTTTGACTTCGTTCTTCCATTTGTAGGGAGAAGAACGTTTTATTTAACTAAAACTTTGAAACTTTTCTGAATTTTTTTCTTTTCTTCACTTTTTCAAAATTTTCTTTCTTTTCTTACTTTTACTTTTTTTTTCTTTTGTGCCGATCTTCTTTTAGTTGCTAGAGGGATTTACACGTCTGGACATATTAGCTAAGACCACATGTTTAATGGCTATAGGCAGGTTACCACAAACCGACTTCCGGTAGGTCAATCTAGAACTACAACCATAGGGGTTCAACGGGGAATGAAAGAACTGGGAAATGGCTGTAATGTATTATCGAACCGAAAGAACATGCCAAGCTCAAGGGTCTAAACCTAATGGATTTATCGTTTGGTAGGCTATCTGGCTAAGTAGTTGAATCTAGGTGCCCCTATCCTTCTAGAACTCGTGTCATCGTGTGGTCTCGAGTAGGTCTCATGCAAATTCTAACTCATCCAAGCAAACAGAAAACCACTCAGAAAGAATTGAAATTGCAAGTTAAGTGCAATGGATCAAAAGCTCGCAGTTGGTTTGCTAGTCGGATTCGGTCATTTTCATGCAATCAAGGCTACAAACTACAAGTGTGATTTAAAAATTCTGTTCCGACCTGGAAATTTAGCATCGAAGTATACAAGTTGGTTCTCAAGTTCTAGGTTAAGCAGTCTAAGCATCATTATGAAGGTTTGAACAACAACTTAGCCTCAAAAATCAAAAACTGAGCCATTCTATTGCTAGAGAGACTGGACAGGAATCACGAGGCACACAAGGACATAGGCAATCAAGATCATGCATGGTTCTCTAACACCCTACCCCACACTTAGACTGTTCTGTGTCCTCACAGGACCAAACTAAAGTAGAGAGAAATGAAGAACCTGCAGGGTGAAGGGCGGTGTAGTGGATGAACGCGGAGAGTCCGGAACGGAGCGGAGTAGCTACTCAAGATCCTACAAAAACAAAAACAATAAAAAGATCAAAATGATGCTAGGATAAGTGTCCTAGATCCACACAGAATAAAGTTGGGGCGAACCCTGAAAAGAAGAAAGAAAAGAAATGGAAAAGGGTAGAAACAACCTGATCACTGTTCCGCGGGAGGGGGTGGAGGTGGGGTGGGAATGGGAGGAAATGGCAAAACGCTGCTCCAACTGCTGTCGCCATGCGACATCATCCGTGTGTCTTGCAAGCTGGTCGGCCATGAACTGCTGGAAGCTCGGAAAGAAGCTTTTTGGCGGTCGTACGCTTGTGAAAGAATCGTGCAAGCCACCATCCGGGATGCAGGTTGGCATCCGCCTCTACAGCGCGGAATAATACGAGCTCCTCCAAAGAAACATGGTGACGGCTCGATTTACTGCAATAACACAGAGATTGCACCCAAACATAATGCAAGAATTTAAGAATAGGGTGAAAGATGTCACCGACCGTGGGGTTGACGATAGGTGAGATCTCATCTTCGCAGCAGGCCCATCTCCATACGTCTGGGTAAGGAGCACTCATGATGGAGTATGTGTCCTCGAAGCCAGCTAATGTTGTGTCGAGGTTGACGTGCGGATCCAGCAGGCGGCTGAGCTCGCGAAGGGACTTCTCATGAAGAACACCACCGAGGCGAAAGGCAATGAATTTCTGCTCACGTACGGGCTTCGGGGTGAGGCGCCGGAACGAACTCCAGAACTCTTGGAGGGTGACAAGCGGGTAGGGGGAACCATGAGCGGTCAGCACTCGTAAACCGGCTTTATGAAGGGCGGTGTCAATGGTGGAGTGCCAAGCCGGATTGTGCGCCTTGAGACTGTCTAGAGAAAGAACTGCCACCTTGGCCGGAGGAATGTCTTTGATCTTCTGAAAGATCTCTAGTTGGTGCGGTTCCAGAGCTGCAATGAAAGGATGTAGGGCCCCATTGGCAGGTGCAGGAATAGATGAGATAGGAGTCACAGGGGCTGGTGTATCCTCGGGGATGATGGCTACTGCCCTCGATGTTTGTGCAGCTGGTGCGGGTCATCGAGAGGGTGGTGTCTTGCTCTGGCGAGCTGATGATCGCTGCGCTCTATCTGCACTGGTAGTCTTAAAACATTTGGGAGCCCTGTAAAAACACAGCTCAAGAAAGACCAGCATCAGAAAACAAGAATCCTACCCCACACTTAGGTTAACAAGCGGGGGTAAGCTAATAAAATCGAGAGATCATCGAATCGAGATATGGCAGAAAAGAGCTGTCGATCAATTAAGCAGGCATGAGGAATGCAATGATTCATGAACACGAACGCACAGAAAATAAGTTACGAGCCTAAGAAGGTCACAAGGGAATGCCAAAACCTAGCCAATTGACACCGACAAAGCAATCATGAAGAATGAGGGAGAACCAAAAGGTCAACCAAAGTCAACCATGCCGAAAACCGAAAGCCAAAAAGCCAAAAGATTCACAATCCAGGGCTGAACAACTAACCATGAAGACATGACTCGAGAAAACGATTGGAAATCCGAGGAAACGATGAAGAACTTGAAAACTAGGTCGGCCGAAACCGGAGCTGAAAGGCTCCAATTCTAGGGTTTCGAAACAGGGGCTAGTGAAGGGAGAAGGTCGGCGGCGGCTGAGTCGGCGGTCAAAAGGCGGCGGCGGAACTCAACACCGGAGAGAGAGAGAGAGTCGGTTGAAGTATTTGGGTGGGGGGGTTTATGAACTTCGCGAAAACAAAAACCCAAGGGGGCCTTATATACCGGTGAAAAGGGGAAAAAAAATTTCGGCGAAAAAGGGGATAGATTTTCGGCGAAAATCCTAGTTTAAATGAAGAAAAGTTTTCGCCGAAAAGATGAGGGTCTCGGTTTGAAAAGTCGGAACAGGAGAAACAGGTCGATTTTAAACACATGTTTTCGGCAAAATTAATGGCACATTTTCGCCGAAAATTTATTTGAAAATGGCGGCTGTGTGTTTTTTTTGAAAAGGGGTTTAAAACAAAAACGACTCAAAACGAAAAGTTACTGACTCCAGTCGTGGGTTGCCTCCCACGAAGCGCTCTTGTTTAACGTCCGTGAGCCAGACGATACCTGGAATCGTGTCACGGTTCCGTCGTGAAGTAGTGCACGTCGATGGAAGAGACAGCTAACCCTTGCAGATACTTCTTAAGCCTATGCACATTGACCACAAACGGCTCTTGATCGTGCAATTTAATGTAGACGCTGCCTAAGGGTGTCTGTCGGACCACGGTATAAGGGCCAGACCATCGGGATTTCAACTTACTCGGAAAGAGCTTCAATCGAGAGTTATATAAGAGTACTTCTTCTCCGGGATAAAACTGCTTGATCGTCTTCAATTGAGAGTCATGAATTTTCTTTGTGCGCTCTTTGTATAACTTCGTGCTCTCATATGCGTTGAGTCGGTGTTCCTCAAGCTCCACGATCTGGTTGTGGCGGTTATTACCTGCTACTGCATAGCTCATGTTGAACTCTTTGTTAGCCCAAAATGCCTTATGCTCAAGCTCAACTGGCAAATGACATGACTTGCCATTGACCAGCTGATACGGTGAGGTACCGATGGGGGTCTTGTAGGCAGTTCGATATGCCCATAAGGCATCATTGAGCTTAGATGACCAGTTGGTGAACCTAAGATCGTTGTTCGGGTTCGACCAAATAACTACTAATGCTAAGAAAAAACTATAGCAGATCGTATTCCAAGGGTCTCTTCTGATGGGTTACTTCAGAACTAGCAAAGTACTCGAAGGCAAACATGTTGTGCGTGGTGTGAGTTCCACGACTTCTATTTCTAAGGAAAACAAGGAAATTAAAACAAATTAAACTAAAACAGTTTGGAAATTAGGGTTTGAAAACAAAGATGACAGACGAACTTAGACTTTGAATCCCCCTTCGTTCCCCAGAGCATTGGCAATCAACAGATCAGCGGATTTCGATTCTCATTTAATCAATTACTAAGACACCACCATAACTCCTTACCCTTAGGTTTAAGACCGGCGAACGTTCGCTCTATCCGTTCTAACTACCAAGATTAACTAGCCGCCCGGGTACGGTCGCCTCTCGCAACGACTTAATTAATTGGTGCAATTACTAATGATTTATGAGTTACTCTTGCAGTGAATTAACCCTAACCGGTTCCTACGAAAGGCACACTCCAATTATAAGGTTAATTGTTCAATTTGATGTTCTAAAGTAAGGCGAGCGTTCGCTTCTATCCTTAGCTTAACAAGAATCTAATCTAGGCGATCAATCCAGACAAGAAACGTGAACAATGAAGAACAAATCAAACATGAATGAGAAACTGATTGAATTTCGAATCTAATCACCGCCGATCTGTGACCGCTTTAAATCCCTGGGTCACTTAGGGTTCATCTAGTCTAAGCTCTAACGAGTTTAGCTACTCATGATCATTACAGAAGAAACAAAGACAAAGAAAGAGTTCATCATTCAGAGGAAGAACATAAAAGAATCTGAAAAACCTAATTCAGACGACTCTGACAGACTCCGATCTTCGGTAATCTACACTCCTAGCTCCGATTCTCCGAGATGGAAAGGATGGCGTCACGATCTCTATCCGGCTCTTCGAATCCGAACTCTTTGCTCCAGAACTTGAGAGGATTCTGATCTCCAAAAGTTGTTTTTTTCAAATTATGATTGTATCTCTGTTTGGCCCCGCCGGGTTAAGTATTTATACTTAACCCTAACTTGACCCGGAATAGTGTATTATTTTCGCCAAAAAATCCTTAAGAATTTTGGCGAAAATTCCTTTGTGTTCGGGAGTGCTTTCTCTGCCTTGTATTTTCAGTCCGAAGAGTACAATGTTTTTGCCGAAGATGTCCTTTGACTCGGCACCAGTTGAATGCACTAATATTTTCGCCGAATATGCAAGCTCAATTTCGGCGAAAATCTCTTTGTACTCGGGCAGGATTTTGTTTGACTCTGACTGGCTCCTTGGATCGATTCCGGTTTGATTCCTCGAGGTTCCTACGCCTTAGACACGTCCATGGCTACTTTATTTGACGGCAAAAACCTGTGCTAACACAAAAACACTAGAAAACCATCAAATAGACCCGAAACGGGCCAAGGTAACACAAATGGCACGAGATAGGGCAATCGATTGAATATTCGTTATTCTACCCTAAAAACCATGTCTTAAGCAAAGAAATGTCGCTTAAATGAGGCTGATAATCACGTCAAATCGAGTGTCATCAAATACCCCACACTTAAGCTTTTGCTTGTCCTCAAGCAAACTGAATAGAAACGCTCATGTTCACAAATGATAAGATCGATTAAATTGGAGCTCAATCAAACACAATGAATTATTAGACAGCTCGATCCTAGAACAAGAAACCTAACATGCATACGAATCAGCCAAACTATCTGGTCTCACTAATAAACTGCACACGACAAGTAATTAGCAATCAATCATGCACGAATTTGACCTGACCGACCAGACTCCTCACACAGGATAAATTTAGTACAATGGGAACTCTCACTCTCTGTGTTTAAGGACGTGTTTTCTGCTCTCGATCATTTTCTGTTACCGAATTCTGTCATAGGTTTGCATTTCGACCACATCTCCACCACTGTGACAACACGAGTATCTAGTCAAGAAGGACTTCCCTGCTAGGATCGTAATGAAATCTACACTACTCGGGTTTATAATGAGATGGGTGATGGGATGAATGATGATGGCTTTGGTGCGGTGTAGCTTTTGACTAACTTCCCTCGAATCTAATCTATGGCTTCCTACCGTCTAACCAAACACGGGTGGAATAATGAACGCTCGTCCTATGATACCCTCAAGCAACCTAGCACTTATTCTTTTCTTTACACGATTTTTTTCTTTACTTTCTTTTGAACTTCGTCCTTCCATTTGTAGGGAAAGAACGTTTTATTGAACTACACTTTGAACTTTTTCTGATTTTCTTTTTTTTTTCTTTTCTTTTGTGCCGATTTTTCTTTTAGTTGCTAGAGGGGTTTACACGTCTGGACATATTAGCTAAGACCACCTGTTTAATGGCTATAGGCAGGTTACCACAAACCGACTTCTGGTAGGTCAACCTAGAACTACAACCACAGGGGATCAACGGGGAATGAAAGGAATGGGAAATGGTTGTAATGTATTATCGAACCGAAAGAACAGGCCAAGCTCAAGGGTCTAAACCTAGTGGATTTTATCGTTTGGTAGGCTATTTGGCTTAGTAGCTGAATCTAGGTGCCCCTATCCTTCTAGAACTCGTGTCATCGTGTGGTCTCGAGTAGGTCTCATGCAAATTCTAACTCATTCAGGCAAACAGAAAACCACTCAGAAAGAATTAAAATTGCAAGTTACGTGCAATGGGTCAAAAGCTCACAGTTGGTTTGCTAGTCGGATTCGGTCATTTTCATGCAATCAAGGCTACAAACTACAAGTGTGATTTTAAAAATTCTGTTCTGACCAGGCAATTTAGCATCAAAGTATACAAGTTGGTTCTCAAGTTCTAGGTTAAGCAGTCTAAGCATCATTATGAAAGTTTGAATAACAACTTAACATAAAAAATCAAGAACTGAGCCATTCTAATGCTAGAGAAACTGGAATGGAATCACGAGGCACACATAAAACACAATCAAGGGCAATCAAGTTCATGCAAAGTTCTCTAGCATCCTACCCCACACTTAAATCAGACTGTGTCCTCACAGGACTAATTTAGAGTTCAGAATGGAATGTAAGAACCTGGATGAGGACGGTTGATTTCAGAGGGTGAGCACGGATCCTCAGAGCAGAGGGAAGTGTAGCAGAACCTGAAGCAAAGGGAGTCTCCCTACTGCCTACAAAACAAAAACAAATGAAACATAAAATGGAAACCGGGACAAGTGTCCCGGATCCACATAGAAAAAAGTTGGACCAAAATCCGAAAAGAATAAATAAAAAGAAGACACCAGAAAAGGAATACAACCCGATCACTGCTGGTCCGGTGAGCCGGGAGGTGGAAAGTGGAGAAATTCGCCGAGTTGGCGTTGCCACGCCATCTATGCCTCATATCGCCGGTTGGCGCGGCGCATATGTTGCTGCATAATAGTCCACCGCGCCTCTTGAGTGGCGTTGTCGGTGATGCGCCACTCCTGAAGTCGCTCGTATAACTCACCAACATCCGCAGGGTGATGTCGGGGCTGCTGGGGAGGCGCCTGGTATGGATCTGGAATGTGCGGCGGCGACTGGTGAGCATACCCTGCCTGATGGTGTGGCGAGGGTATATAATCTTGGAATTCTGGTGGCGGCTGCGGCTGCTGCTCCTCAGCATCATCTTCTTCCTCTGACTCGACCACAGGCTGGAGTGGAGGATCAGCTGCTACATGGGGACTGAGGTCGAGTTCTAAGTCGTACTCAACCGCCAAGTCTCCTCCAACGGTCCGAACTGGATGTCGTGGAATGTGCGGGCCATACTCGTGGCTGATGCCGAAGGAGGGGATGAGCTATCCTATGAAGTTGCCTCTCTAGAGTTTGCGGGGTGGCGTCTTCCTCTTGGTCTTCTGGCGAAAGATGCGAGCTAGTACCCAGCCGGGGTTCAGAGGATAGCTCTCTCGGATGGCTCGGAGAAGCATGAGCTCCTCCTTGAGGATATGGTGGCGATCCTTGTCTCGAACATATAAAAGTGACCTCCGCCAAACCATATGAATAAATTTATAGAGCGGGTGAGAGAGAGACTTAACTGAGTTGCTCACCCCGAGGCGATCGCCTGGTACGCCTGTCATGTGGCTCCAGAGCGCGTGGTACTCCTCGTCGTTATCATCCTCTCCCCAGCCCAGGTGATGGTCGTGATAGTGCTCGTAGGGGATGCCGAGATGAGCGACAAACTCATCGTAGGTGACCTGTCGGTACACCCCACCAAGATAGAAGGTGATAACCTTCTGGCGCTGCTTCCTCTTGTGCTCATCCAGATCAAAGGTTGCCCAGAACTCCTGGAGGGCAATGTCTGGGAACTCGGCAGCGATGGTGGTTAGCTCGAGGAGACCAGCCGGTGCTAAGGCGTCATGCACATTCCGGTGGTAGTCCTCGTCATGCTCCTGGAGTGACTTCATGGAAAGGGGGCGCACGTCAGCTCCTCGGACGTGCTCGAGCTTCTGGAAGCACTCAAAATAGAAGTCCGGTAGACGGGCTATGGTGCGGTGGTATCCAGCCTGGCGGGGTAGTGCAGGTGGTGGACCCAGAACAGTAGGTGTGACGGGAGCTGCAGCTCCTGAGCTCGAGGCGCCACACAGTCGTGCCTTAGTCCTGCGCTCATAAGTGGTGTCCCTAAAACCAGAATGAAACCAGATTAGTCAACCAAAACCTTACCCCACACTTAGTAGAAAAACTCAATTTCACAAAGAAATGAGGGAAAACTAAGTGGGGGTAAGTAAAGCGGAGTAACCGGTAATCATGGACATGAAAATACATACTTCGGAACAACCAGAATCGGATAAGCACAATCAGAGTTCAAAAAGTCAAACCGACATTTAGAAAGTTAACATTTAGGCATATTGAACCCTAATCATGGCAAGACTATCATAACTTGGAGAATGATGGTAAAATATGATTTCAAATGGCAGCACGATAATATGAACAAGAATGAACACTTATGACAGCCAAACGATCAACAATAGTTCAAAGTCAAACCTACATTTCTCACAAAAGTCAACATAACAAGAAATTAATCGTATGCATAGCAACACATGACCAAATGATATGGAAATTAAGCACGGAACTCCCTAAGCATGCTAGAACAGTTCTATAAGTTCAGTTAATCCTAGTTCACACGAAACAGTCAGCACGCAAAACGAGGCAAACCGAAAAGTCAACTGAAAGTCAACCCCGACGAAATTTAGCAATCCATATGTCAAAAGATTCGTATTGAAAATCTCTACAACTTACCTTGAAGCCATGGATGCAAAAAAGTGAACGAGTTGAGAGGAATCGGTGAAAATGTTGAAAACGAGGGTTTTGGAGAACTGGAGCTGCAAAGCTCCGATTCGAACGTTCTAGGGCTCGTTGGGATCGGACAAGGAAGGGGAACGAGCAGCGGCGGTCGGCGACGGTCGTGGCGAGTGGAACGGCGGTGGTAGCGGTTGTGAAAGTAGGGCGGTCGACTGCGTTTTGAAAACAAAGGGGAGGGGGTTTTCGGGTGTTTGAACGAAAATGAAAGAAGGGATGAGAGAGGATAAGTCCGAAAATCGGGATTTTAAATGAGAAGGTTGGGTGATCTTCAAAAAGTTTTCGGCGAAATTGAAAGGAAATTTTCCGAAAATTTTAGTTCAGATAAACTGTCGGACTTTCAAGAGAGTTTCGCCGAAAATATCCATCTGTTTTCGCCGCAAATTTTAATTTAAATGGCTGTTGGTTTTCAAAAAAAATTTCGCCGAAAACAAACAACTCTTCGAACCGAAAGGTTGGAACAGGAGGCCGGGTTCGAAAACCAAAAGAAATTTTTCGTCGAAAAAAATGGGTGGTTTCGCCAAAAATTTTGAACTGTTCGGGTTTTAAATATTTTTGCAAATTCGGCCAACTTCAGAAAATCACAATTAAATCCACAAAAATCGGAACGACCTCAATCAACTTGCAACTGACTCTATGACATGCAGACTCTACACGAAAAATAATAAATCAAACAAACTGACACTTTTGGCTCCCCGGAACCGACTCTAAAACACTAAGGTTGAAACAAAGCAAAAACTGACTCCAGCCGTGGGTTGCCTCCCACGAAGTGCTCTTTTATTAACGTCCTTGAGCTGGATGATACCTGGATGGTATTAGGAGACATCCCAACTCAGATTCTCCTTCACGCTCGCGTCGGAGTTCATGAAGTACAGCTTCGGGACTTCTCCGGTAAACGTGAATTTCTTCCCGTTCGCATGCAAAAGCTTGGTACGTCCGTCGGGAAGATGATCAACGAACTTGAACGGTCCGAACAGCTCTCTGGAGAGATCATCCTTCTTGAGTGTGACGATGGAAGGAATGAGGACTGTCGGTTTCTCCTTTTCTTTAATCTTTGGCTTGGTATCACCAGGATCGGTGATCGTTAGTACTTCCTTAGGAGAGGCTTTAGGCTTCTCCCTCCATACTCGTTCCGGCGCCGGTTTCTCGGAACGATTTGGTGGTGCAGCTGGCTCGGTGGAAGACGGTGGAGCTTTTGGTCTCCAGACCATTTGGGTCTTCGTCTTCTTGTTCTTTCCTCGAGGTCTGCTCGGTGGTTTAGAAGAGGCTTGCAGTTCCTTCTTCTTCTTAGGTGGCTTCTGAACCGATATTTCTGGCTTCTTCTTCATAACCTTGTTAATACCTGTAGCAACAACTGATCTAGAGACACTGGAAAAAGCGTTAGTAACGGAGTTGACCGGAGTCAACCCCACAGTTTTGATAGCTAGGCAGTGAGATTCTTCATTCCTAGAGTCATATTTCATACCATCTTTAAGACGGAAAGTTTTCGTTTCTTTACCGACTCTAAGAGTTAATGAACCATTTGGAACGTTAATATTCATTCCAGTAGTAGCCATGAAAGGTCAACCTATGAGAATGGTAGCATCATCTGTACTAGTATCCATAATCACATAGTCAGCTAAGAACGTGAACGGACCACATTTAGTGACAACGTCTTTAATCTCTCCCTTAGGGGTTTTAAGTGATCTGTCAGCAAAGACAAGTTGCATACTAGGCGGTTCAAGTTCTCCTAGGTTTAACTTTTCGTATAGACTCACAGGCATAACATTAACAGATGCTCCTAGATCAACTAAGCAACGTTCAATCTCAACATCATTAATGACCAAAGGCAAAGTAAAAGAACCAGGATTAGATAACTTAGCTAGATATGGAGAAACAGGTTTCTTAGCATGAATGTCAGGATATCCTTCCTTGTTCCCCTTCATGCCAGTCTCGATCCTTGCGTTTGGCAGCAATGCTCTAGGAAAAGGAGGCTTTACGATGTATGGTGCAAGAGGAGGATCAACCTCCTTCGGCGCCGGTTCCTGTTCTTCTTCTTCCTCTGGAGTCTCAGCGATCCTGCGTAAAACAGAAAAGCATCAGCAATTAAGTTTGGAAGTTTTCGAGCAGTTACCATTTTAGCCTGTTCTTTTCTCGGGTTTGGCTCTGTCTGGCTTGGAAGCTGGCCAAATGGTCGACCAGATGCTAGCATGCTCGAGATGTTGTTCACGGCTTGCTCAATTCTTTGTCCAGATGCTATTTGTTCTTGATTGAGAAGAGCTTGAGCCTTGAACTGACTGTCATGATCATCGAGTCTTGTGATGATCTGGCTGAGCTTCTTATCCAGGTCACTGACATTATTATCTCTTTGATGCTGCTGACCTGGATATGTATTGTTAAGATATTGATTCTGGCGATTGCCAGGAGCAGTTCCATAATTACCCGGATTGCGATGCGGCGGCTGGTAGACACCTGTCGACGGATGGTTAGGCTTCTGATCCTGAGCTGGACCAGCCGGGCGGTTATTTTGGTTCTGGTTATGATTGGCGCCAGCATTGTAGGGGGGTCTGTCTTGATAGTTCCCTTGCTGTCTAAAGTTACGGTAACCAGCATAACCATTCTGATTATTGATGAAGCCTTGTTGTATGAAATTTACCTCTTCGGCAGACCAGACTTCTGCCTTACCAAAGTTCTGACAATGGCCTCCGTTATGTGCGCAAGCTCCTCACCACTCGCAATCGGCAACATAGACAGAAGCTGCCGGTGGCTTGATCGGTGTGGTAGACTTCTTCAAATGCTTCTCTACCTCTGCCTTGATAGCTGCTTCGAGATCTAGCTTGCTCCTTGATCCTTCAGATTGTCGCTCCCAGTTCCTTGACTTGGAGGCACAATTTGCGAAGTGAAGAAGAGCAGCTTCAGGAGTGAGTGTAGTGCAATCCCCTTCAGCTAGAGAATTGACCCACTTGGCGGATTCTTCTCGAAGTCCACGAGCAAAGATCTCAGCTAACTGCCTCTGCTCGAATCCATGGTGAGGGCAGGTGTAGAGAAGTTCTTGGAATCGATTCCAAGTATCATACAAGCTTTCTCCTTCTTTTTGGGAGAATCTGGCGATGTTGTCCTTGATGGCAGTTGTTCTGGCCGGAGGGAAGTATTCTTCAACAAAGTCCTGAGCCAGAGTATCCCAGTTAGTGTAGTAGCCAGGTGGTTTGCCAGTAAGCCACCTCTTAGCAGCGCCTTTTAGAGAGAACGGAAAAGCTCTCAGACAAAGAGTGTTTTTGTCGAGGTTTCCGCTCTTAAAAGTACTGCAGAGATCAAGGAAGTCTGCAAGATGAGTGCACGGATTGTCTAGGGGCCTGCCTTCAAACTGTAAATCCCTAGAGATCATAGTCAAGAATGGAATCTTGATCTCATAGTCAGGATCTCCTTCTATGTGTGGAACGGCAATGGCAGATCGAACGCTAGTCGCGCTCGGCTTGTTATAGTCTGCTAGACTCTTCTGTGCAGGTGGTGGTGGCGGCGGTGGTTGATCGCCGTTTGGTGGTGGTATGTGTACTCGATCGTCCATGGTAGGAGATGGAGGTGGTGAAAGTGATGCGGTGTATGAAGCGGATGAAGAGTGCGGTGAAGACGGAGATGAGGAACTCTCCTTCGGTTCCTCGATCTTGATCGGAGTGATGAATGGATTGGATCTGCCTTCCTTCAGAATCTGTGATCGTAGAGGTGTAGCAGAACTGCCTGGATTCCCTGCAATCTTAGCCTGTTCGGTTTGAGAGCGAGTCCAAGGACGGTGAGGCATACACCTGTAAACCTACAGATAACAAAGACAAACAAAACCAGTGTAAAATCGAAGTGGATGGAAAGGTGAAGGATGGAAGATAGAAGAATAAATTGCCAGTTCTTCTTTCAACAATCAAAAGAAGGTCCCCGGCAACGGCGCCAATTTGGTGAACCTAAGCTCGTTGTTCGGGTTCGACCAAATAACTACTAATGCTAAGAAAAAACTATAGCAGATCGTATTCCAAGGGTCTCTTCTGATGGGTTACTTCAGAACTAGCAAAGTACTCGAAGGCAAACACGTTGTGCGTGGTGTGAGTTCCACGACTTCTAATTCTAAGGAAAACAGGGAAATTAAAACAAATTAAACTAAAACAGATTGGAAATTAGGGTTTGAAAACAAAGATGACAGACAAACTTAGACTTTGAATCCCCCTTCGTTCCCCAGAGCATTGGCAATCAACAGATCAGCGGATTTCGATTCTCATTCAATCAATTACTAAGACACCACCATAACTCCTTACCCTTAGGTTTAAGACCGGCGAACGTTTGCCCTATCCGTTCTAACTACCAAGATTAACTAGCCGCCCGGGTACGGTCGCCTCTCGCAACGACTTAATTAATTGGTGCAATTACTAATGATTTATGAGTTACTCTTGCAGTGAATTAACCCTAACTGGTTCCTACGAAAGGCACACTCCAATTATAAGGTTAATTGTTCAATTTGATGTTCTAAAGTAAGGCGAGCGTTCGCTTCTATCCTTAGCTTAACAAGAATCTAATCTAGGCGATCAATCCAGACAAGAAACGTGAACAATGAAGAACAAATCAAACATGAATGAGAAACTGATTGAATTTCAAATCTAATCACCGCCGATCCGTGACCGCTTTAAAGCCCTGGGTCACTTAGGGTTCATCTAGTCTAAGCTCTAACGAGTTTAGCTACTCATGATCATTACAGAAGAAACAAAGACAAAGAAAGAGTTCATCATTCAGAGGAAGAACAGAAAAGAATCTGAAAAACTTAATTCAGACGACTCTGACAGACTCCGATCTTCGGTAATCTACACTCCTAGCTCCGGTTCTCCGAGATGGAAAGGATGGCGTCACGATCTCTATCCGGCTCTTCGAATCCGAACTCTTCGCTCCAGAACTTGAGAGGATTCTGATCTCCAAAAGTTGTGTTTTTCAAATTATGATTGTATCTCTGTTTGGCCTCGCCGGGTTAAGTATTTATACTTAACCCTAACTTGAACCGGAATAGTGTATTATTTTCGCCGAAAAATCCTTAAGAATTTCGGCAAAAATTCCTTTGTGTTCGGGAGTGCTTTCTCTGCCTTGTATTTTCGGTCCGAAGAGTACAATGTTTTCGCCGAAGATGTCCTTTGACTCGGCACCAGTTGAATGCACTAATATTTTCGCCGAATATGCAAGCTCAATTTCGGCGAAAATCTCTTTGTACTCGGGCAGGATTTTGTTTGACTTTGACTGGCTCCTTGGATCGATTCCGGTTTGATTCCTCGAGGTTCCTACGCCTTAGACACGTCCATGGCTACTTTATTTGACGGCAAAAACCTGTGCTAACACAAAAACACTAGAAAACCATCAAATAGACCCGAAACGGGCCAAGGTAACACAAATGGCATGAGATAGGGCAATCGATTGAATATTCGTTATTCTACCCTAAAAACCATGTCTTAAGCAAAGAAATGTCGCTTAAATGAGGCTGATAATCACGTCAAATCGAGTGTCATCACCAGTCCTTGCGAGACTGGCCAACTGTCCTATCAAGAATCCGCTTGAGCTCACGGTTCGTCACTTCCGCCTGACCATTCGCTTGAGGGTGGTAAGCCGTGGACATTCGGTGGGTGACGCCAAAACGTTTGCACACCCGGTCGAATTGTCCGTGGAAGTGGGTACCCCTATCGCTTATGATGAAGCGCGATGAACCAAAACGCGTGAAAAGACGGGTAAGGAACTGACCCACCACTCTAGAATCATTAGTGGGTAGGCTTCAGCTTCAGCCCACTTAGAAACATAATCAACGGCTACAAGAATGTACTTGTTTCCGTTGGAGGGTGTGAACGGGCCCATAAAATCAATTCCCCAAACATCGAAGATTTCAACAGTTAAAGAGACAATTTGGGGCATCTCATTACGGTTAGAGATGTTACCTGATCACTGGCACGCATCACAATGTCGAGCAAAAACATCGCAATCACTAAAGATGGAAGGCCAGTAGAAACCTGTTTCGAGTACCTTTCTCGCAGTGCGGTTGCCTCCGAAGTGTCCTCCAAACTGTCCTTCATGGAACTTACGCATGATGTCAGCTTCTTCAGTGTAAGAGACACATCTCCAGATCATCCCGTCAAGACTAATGCGGTATAAGAAAGGCTCATCCCAGAAGTATGACTTGGCTTCTTTAAAGAGCTTCTTGCGTGCATTGAAATCTAGCTCAGGAGGTACAATGCCGTGTGAGAGATAGTTAGCCAGAGTTGCATACCAAGGCTCCTCTGAATCGGCGGCATTACTCAGATCTTGAGTGTGAGGAATTGCCCAGGGCTCGATAGCTATGCTGTTTACCTGTTCATATGTTTCAACACGCAACAACTCGTCAGGGAAAGAATCATTGATAGGGGTAGTAGACTTACCTGTTTGCGATTCCTCCAGTCGGGAAAGATGATCCGCTGCTAGATTCTCTGCTCCCTTCTTATCTTAAATTTCAATGTCAAACTCTTGGAGGAGAAGGATCCATCGGATGAGACGTGGCTTCGAGTCCTGCTTGGCTAATAAATGGCGCAGGGCAGCATGATCTGTGTAGACGATGGTATGTGAAAGAACCAGATACTGTCTAAACTTATCAAAGGAGAAAACGATAGCCAGGAGCTCTTTCTCCGTAGTAGTGTAGTTTCTCTGAGCATCATTGAGTGTCTTGCTCGCAAAGTAGATAGGATGAAATCTCTTCTCCTTCCTCTGACCAAGAACCGCGCCAACGGCGAAGTCACTAGCGTCGCACATAATCTCGAATGGAAGATTCCAATCCGGTGCTGTAAGAATTGGTGCGGTGGTGAGTTGAGTCTTCAAGGTTTCAAAGGCTTCAAGACAGGCTTTATCAAAGACGAAAGGAACATCTTTCTCAAGAAGCTTCGTCATTGGTAGAGTGATCTTGGAGAAATCTCTGATGAATCTTCGGTAAAATCCAGCATGACCCAGGAAACTTCGAACCGTCTTAACTGAGGTCGGCGGGGTAAGCTGGCAATGGTCTCAAGCTTGGCACGATCGACTTCTATACCTGTCTTAGATATTCTATGGCCAAGAACAATACCTTCTGTAACCATGAAGTGACATTTCTCCCAACTAAGAGCTAGGTTGGTCTCCTCACAACGAGCTAGCACCTTATCCAAATTAGCCAGACATTTTGAAAATGAATCTCCATAGACGGAGAAGTCATCCATGAACACCTCTACCACATTCTCTACCAGATCTCCGAATATAGCAAGCATGCATCTCTGAAAGGTAGCGGGAGCATTACATAAACCAAAAGGAATACGCCGATAAGCAAACGTACCAAACGGGCATGTGAAGGTCGTCTTCTCTTGATCATCAAGCTCAATGGGGATCTGGAAGTAGCCGGAATCCCGTCTAAGAAGCAGTAGTATTCATGACCAGCTAATCGTTCAAGCATCTGATCAATGAATGGTAGTGGGAAGTGATCCTTCTTGGTGGCATCATTTAGTCGTCGATAATCGATACAGACTCTCCATCCGGTAACTGTTCGGGTAGGAATGAGTTCACCCTTTGGATTAGGGATGACTGTGATTCCTCCTTTCTTTGGAACGACTTGGGTCGGACTGACCCAAGGACTGTCGGCAATAGGATAGATGATACCGGCATCTAGAAGCTTGAGTACTTCTTTCTTTACAACTTCCTGCATCAGAGGATTAAGTCGGCGTTGCGGTTGTCTGACTGGTTTGAATTCTTCATCAATGACTATCCGATGCTTGTAGAAGGTTTCAAAGATGCCTCTGATGTCTGCTAACTGCCAGGAAATAGCTCGGACATGCTTCTTGAGTAGCCCGATCAGTTGCTATTTCTGCTCGGGAGACAGGTTCGAATTGATGATGACAGGTAACTGGCAGTCCTTCCCCAGGAATGCGTATTCTAGGTGGTCAGGCAGCTCCTTCAGAGTAAGTTCTGGCGGATTCTCATATGAAGTGGTAACCCGACTCGAAGCTTGCTCAATATGTGTGGGCGCAGTGATGGGTGTGAATGTCGCCTTCTGTTCGTCTAGTTCATCTTGCCATAAGCACTGCTCTGGATCGTCTAACGCATTATCAATCCCTGAAATCAAACACAACTCTAGCGGATCACTAGATAAAGCATTAGTAAAGGAGTTGGCCGAGGCCAACTCTAGGGGATCAACAGCATAACATTTGTCATCTTGAGCAACAGAATATCTCATGCTATCTTTAATGCAGAATGCAACACTCTCTTGACCTACGCTTAAAGTTAACAGGCCTTGTTTGTAGTTTATATTCACACCAGCAGTTGCTAAGAAAGGTCGACCTAGGATAAGCGTTCCGTTTAACTCACGAGTATCTAAAACAACAAAATCCGCAATTATAGTAAACGGACCGCAGCAAACAGCTACATCTTCTATTATACCTCTAGATAGTTTGACAGACCTATTGGCTAAAACGAGATGCAGAGTAATCGGTTTTAATTGCCCTAGATTCAGCTTTTCATATAGATAAACAGACATAACATTAATAGAAGCACCAGAATCAACCAGACTGCGATCAATTTTAATGCCATTAATAATGCACGGTAATGTAAAAGAACCGGGATCAGGACACTTAGCTGGAGGTGGTGGCGGCTGTCGAATGGGAGATGGTGCACCGAGAATAGATGCGCATTCATTAGTAAGCGTGACAGAGTACACCTATCCGTTCTTCACTTTCTTCACTAGGTCTTTAAAGAACTTCCCAAGTGGTGGTATAATCTCTACAGCTTCTGTCACTGGTATCTTGATTTCTGCCGTCTTAAGAACATTGTACCACTTCTTAGTGTCGTGATCCTTAGCCTTGCTCCTTGCAGCTTTTGGAAAGGGAATCCGAGGAACATATGGCGCCAAAACAGGCTCAGGAGCTGTCTTGGGCGACGGAGGGGGAGGAGCAGGTGCTTCTTCTTCCTCTTCTGTGATATCTTCTATTTCTGGCATATCCATGGCAGCACTAGTATCTGGTGACATGTCAGGTTCCGGAGCCTTTGGATCAGTTGTTTGCTTGCCGCTCCTAGTGGTAATGGCTTGAGCGTGTTCGCTCTTTGTACCGGAGTCTACTTGAAATGCTGCTGGATTAAGGAGAGGATTGCTAGTAAAGAGTTTAGTCATATTGCTTATAGAATCCTCTATCCTCTGGCTCTAAGCTCTCTGTCCTTGGTTGAGTGCAGCTTGAGCTTTTAATTGAATGTCGTGGTCGTCAAGTCTGCTCATGATCTGATCAAACTTCTTCTCATAGTCCATGTCTCTATTGTAGTACGACTTTGCTTGAAACTGGTGTTGTCCTCCAACGAATCCCGGAGGTCTATAATAAGGATCTACTAACCGGTTGCTCTGGTTCCGCGGCACATAGTTTCTGTAACCGGCGTAGCCTTTCTGATTGTTGGCGAAGCCTTGATCAATGAAGCTTATCTCTTTCGTAGACCAGATTTCTGTTGTACCGAAATTGAGGCAGCTTCCACCGTTATGAGCACATGATCCACACCATCCACAGTCAACCAAAAAGATGGTAGCTGACGGGGGATCGAGGGGAATACCAGCTGCTTGTAGGTGTTTCTGAACTTCTGCTTTGATCTGCTCTGCAACACTTATCTGACTCTGACTCGTGGTTCCTTCTCTTTGCCTCTCCCAGTTTCTAGATTTTGAAGCACAGCTAGCAAAATGCAGAAGAGCATCCTGAGGAGTAAGGGCGATGCAGTCTCTGCCAGCTAGGGAGTTGACCCACTTTGAAGATTCTTCGCGCATACCACGAGCGAAGAATTCAGCCAGTTGTCTTTGTTCATACCCATGGTGAGGACATTTGAAGAGAAGAGATTGGAATTCATTCCAAGTGTCATATAGGCTTGCATCCTCTCTCTGAGTGAACCTGGAGATGCGATCTTTATAAGCAGTTTTTCTTGCGGGAGGAAAGTATTCCTCAACAAAATCTTGGGCCAATGTCTCCCAGTCAGTGTAGTGGCCTGGCGGCTTGCTTCCAAGCCACTGTTTAGCTGCACCTTTGAGAGAAAATGGGAAAACTCGGAGATATAAGGCGTTCTTGTTGAGGTTCCCAGACTTGAAGGTGCCACAGACAGCCAAAAAGTCATCTAGATGGGTGCAGGGGTTATCATCTGGTCTCCCTTCGAATTGTACGTCCTTAGAGATTAGTTCTAGGAGAGGAATCTTAATCTCATAGTCAGGATCATCGTCATTAGTAAGCACGGTGATGGGGGATCGAAAGTTGGATGCACACAGCTTACTGTAGTTCGCAACACTCTTAAAAGTGGACATTGCGGTAAAGGAAGATGGAACGGAAGTGATGGGAAAAATCGAAAGATGGAAAGGTAGAAGAATAAAAACACAAGACAAAAACAACTCTTCTTTACGAGACAAAAACAAACACAACCGGTGTAAAATCGAAGTGTGATGGGAAATGAAAGATGGAAAGGTAGAAGAATAAAAATGCCAACTCTTCTTTCAACGAAATAGAAGAGTTCCCCGGCAACGGCGCCAATTTGGTGAACGTTTCGTTGTGATGCGTTCAAACAAATAACTAACAAAGCTAACAAAAGCTAGGGTAGATCGTATTCCAGGGGTTTCCTCTACTTCCTTACTCAAAGATGTTGGCAATTTAATTCAAGTTTAAACACAAGTTCTGCGTGGTGTGAGTTCCACGACTTCTATACTAAAATGCAAAGATAATTTGAAATGAGAATTAAAGCGAAGAAAGATTGAAGATTGATTGATTGACTAGAAAGATGACAGACAAGCTTAGACTTCGAATCCCCCTTAGATTACCAGAGCAGCAGCAGTCAACAGACCAGCGATTTTCGATTCTAGTTCATTCAGTTCACAGACACCATCATAACTCCTGACCCTTAGGTTTAAGATAGGCGAACGTTCGCTCTATCCGATCTAGCTACCATGATTAATTAGCCGCCCGGGTACAGTCGCCTCTCGCAACGACTTAACTTAACTCGTGCAAATTCTAATCATTAATGAGTTACTCTAGCAATGGATCAACCCTAATCGGTTCCTACGAAAGGCACACTCCAATTATAAGATTGATTGTTCGATTTGGTGTTTTAAAGTAAGGCGAGCGTTCGCTTCTATCCTTAGCTTAACAAGAATCTAATCTAGGTGGCCAAACCAGACAAGAAACACAGATAACGAAGAACAAATCAAACATGAAAGATGAAACTGAATGAATTTCGAATCTAATCACCACCGATCCGTGACCGCTTTAAGCTCTGGGTCACTTAGGGTTCATCTAATCTAAGCTACACGAGTTTAGCTACTCATATTCAATACAGAAGAATCGAAGACAGACAAAGAATACATCTCAGGTAGGAAGACAGAGAAGAACTGTAAAACCTAATTTTGATGTTTCCTGGCAGCTTCAATCCTGCTGGATCTTCAACTCCTAGCAATGGCTCTCCGAGATGGATGGATGGCGTCACGATCCGTTCCTGGCTCCTCGAACTCTATCTACTCATTTTTCCTCTCTCCCCTCTAGCTGTGTGTTGTCAGTCGTAAAAATTGTAAGTCCCCTCCATTAGCCGCCGATTTATGTATTTAAACCTACCTGAGATTTTCTGATTTCCCTTGATATTTTCGCCGAAAATAATAGAGGAATTTCGGCGAAAACTTCTTCCTAATTGGGGCAGTGGATTCCTTCTTCCATTTTCGGCGAAAACCCAAGGGTATTTTCACCGAAAATATATGTGTAAATGGAGCAGGAGTTTCTTTGACTTGAGTGATCTCTCCATTTGATTTATGTGTGATTCTTCGGGTTCCAACGTCTAAGACACGTCCTCGGCTACCGTATTCGATGGCAAAAACCTGTGCTATCATAAAAAGAACACTAGAAAACCATCAAATAGACCCGAAAACGGGCCAAGGTAACACAAATGGCACGAGATAGGGCAATTGATTGAATATTCGTTATTCTACCCTAAAAACCATGTCTTAAGCAAAGAAATGTCGCTTAAATGAGGCTGATAATCACGTCAAATCGAGTGTCATCACCCGATCATGCTCCCTCGGGAAGTTGAAGATAGTGGTGGAGACGTTATCCGGTGGGAAGCCACCTGGAGGATGTCGCGCCTCGCGGTTCCTTTCAGTTTCTTCGCCGAAGGTGGGGCGGAAGAAGACAAAGCTACTCCTTTTCCTTTGGATTTTCCCATCCTGAAAAGCATTCACAAACCAAAATGCCAAGTTTAGCATATAACAAGTGGGATTGGTGCATATAAAATTAGCAAATGGAATAAGGTACGAGACACACGAGATCAAGGTATTGAACCTATGAATCAACCGAGCAACGACAACCACAACAAACATCAAAGATATCAAGATCAAAGAATGCAAGTAGGATGTCAACAAGTGAAGGCACAATCACATAAGCACATATCTAGGTCTTACACACACTTAGCAAGATCAAAATTTAGGCATTTAACAAACTTGGCAAAGATCATCATGGAAGCAAATAGCCAATTGCAATTCAAACTTAAGTCACAATCAAGTAATAAGCAAGTCCAAATCAGCCATATAAGTCACACAAGCTAAGATCACAACTCATGAAATCGATATGCCAAAAGTGTACCTTAATCCGTCATACGAGCTAATTAAGGTATAGATATTCGGGAACAAGCATGCATACATGTCTATAATCATCATAACCTCAATCTGAAAGCAACAATTCATCCAATTTCGTCCATAAGCAAAAATCCCCAATTTCGATAAAAATCGGTATGAAAAGTTTAAGGAATTTCACAATTGGATAGGCAAACGAACTCGAAATGACCCCCGATTCAAACTACAAGCTCATTATATCACCAATTCCATGAATATCAACTCAATTTAACAAAACCCCAAAATTGAAAAATTAGGGTTCTTGAGCTCAAGAACTCAAATACGATTCAGCTCCTGCAAATTCGATTTCCATGGTGCAAATCATAGGGGAAATGTTCAAGGAGCTAGGGAGAAGGGTCACATACCTGAGAATTGAATTAAAACCCGAAAATCAAGCGGAAAAAAACAAGAAAAAGGGCTGGTTCGAGTTGCTGCTCCGTTTGGGGTCTGGTGCGTCGGGCGGCGTCGGGACTCGAGGTGGCGGTGGTCGAAGGCAGTGCTCGGTGAGAGGGGGGTGAGAAAGGTGATGGGCTGCTGGGTTGGGTGAGCGGCGGCGAAAAGAAGCGTCAGGGGCGGCAGACGTTCAGGGGTGGCGGAAGGTTGAAGGCGGCAGCGTTCGTCGGATAGCCGACGGTCGACGGGAGAGGAAGGTCCGGCCGGCGGTCCAAGCTCCGCCGGCGATGGTGGGTTTGTGTGGTGGTTGGGTGAGAGGAGGAGTTGAGAATGAAAGGGAGAAGGGGTCTTACCCGTGAGTTTTGGGGCTTACACGGCGTGTAAGCCCTTACACGGGTGGGTACACAGCTGTGTAAACCCACTGTGTTTTTGAGCTCTCATTGGGTTCTCTATTCCAGATTTTGGCCAATTTCTTGCAAATTGGTCACTCCTCTTCCTGCAAACAATAAATTCAACCCAAATAATACCCAAGAAATAATTTTTTGACTATTTTCTATCATCTAGACTCACCTGATTCGACACAAAATTCAAAAAATGACTCAAAATAAATAAAAACTGACTCGATAAACTTAAAATGACTCCAGCCGTGGGTTGCCTCCCAGGAAGCGCTCTTGCTTAATGTCCTTGAGCTGGACGATACCTGGATGGCGATCAAGAGACATCCCAACTCAGGATTTCTTTTAAGCTCGAGTCGGAGTTCATGAAATACAGCTTTGGGGATCCTCCGGTAAGTGTGAACTTCTTCCCGTTTGCGCGAATTAGCTTGGTTCGTCCATCGGGAAGATGACCAGAAATTTCAAATGGCCCGAACAGTTCTTTCGAAGGAGCGTCCTTCTCTTTATTCTCCTTCTTTCTCGGCTTTTGTGCCGGCAGCTCATTCTCCGGATTAGGGACCTGTCTGACACCTGGCAAGCAAATTTCTAAAGAAACTCTAGATTTTTCATTAGTAACAGAGTTGACCGAAGCCAACTCCACAACTTCAACCGATAAGCAATGCACCTCTTCTTTGATAGGGACTTGCATACCGTCCTTGAGACGGAATGTCATGGTATCCTTGCCGACCCTTAATGTCAACAAGCCATTCGGGACATTATTGGTAATGCCGGCTGTTGCCATTGATTAAAGAAGGGGCTACTAGCTAGCATGCTAGCCATGCTATTCACCGCGCTCTCTACTCGCCCACCTCGAGCTTCATGATCTTGATTTAAGATGGCTTGAAGCTTGAATTTCTCCTCGTGGTCATCGAGTCTTTCCAAGATCAAGTCGAGCTTCTTGTCTATCTCGATTTCCCAAGTATTCTCAAACATATAATTCTGAGGCTTTCTGTCCTCCGGTGAATCCAGGAGGATCTTGATAACTATTGCTCAAGTACTGATTCTGACTCTGGTTGAATCCGAAGTTGTAAGGAGGACGGTCTTGGAAGCTTCCTTATTGTTGAGGAGGTTGTCTGAACTAACGGTAATCGGGGTAGCCTCTTTGATTGTTGGTGAAGTCTTGATCAATAAAATTCACTTCCTCTATAGACCAGACATCTGCTGTACCAAAATTCTTCTTTATTTGTTTATGTACTTCGCTCTTGATCTGATCTTCAATGCTTGGTTGGCTCTTAGCTGCTCCAAACTGTCTCTCCCAATTCCTGGACTTAGATGCGCAGTTTGCAAAGTGAAGAAGAGCAGCTTCTGGTGCGAGTGCGGTGTAGTCACCATCAGCAAAGGAGTTAACCCATTTAGCCGATTCTTCGTTCATCCCTCGGGCAAAGATCTCAGCTAGCTGTCTCTGCTCCAATCCATGATGAGGGCAGTCGTAGAGAAGCTCTTGGAATTCATTTCAAGCATCATATAAGCTTACTCCTCTCTTCTGAACAAATCTGGCAATGCTGTCCTTGTAAGCTGTAGTTCTTGAAGGAGGAAAGTATTCCTCTATGAAGTCTTGAGCTAGACTATCTCAATCGGTGTAGTGGCCAGGTGGCTTGCTACTAAGCCATCTCTTGGCGACGCCTCTAAGGGAGAATGGGAAGACTCATAAGCATAATGTGTTCTTATCGAGGTTCCCACTCTTGAACGTCTCGCATATGGCTAGGAAGTCCGCCAAATGTGTACATGGGTTATCTTGCGGCTTTCCTTCGAACTGAACATCCCTAGAGATCATTTCCAGGAAGGGAATCTTGATCTCATAGTTAGGATCGTCATCGTTGCACGGCACAACAATGCTAGACCAACATTAGTCGCGCTCGGTTTATTGTAATCCGCCATAGTGCGTTGAGCAGCCATTACGGAAGGAGAAGGTGGCAATTGATTCAAATATGAAGGCAATTTATTCAGGTTTAAACACGTTGTGCGTGGTGTGAGTTCCACGACTTCTAGTTTAAGATGCAGGAAAATTAAAATGAAATTAAAAGACAGAATGATTGGTTGGTTTAGACAGACGACAGACAAGCTTAGATTTCGAATCCCCCTTAGATCACCAAGGCAACAACAATCACAAGACCAACGGTTTTCTATTCTCATTCAATCAATTTCTATACACCACCATAACTCCTTACCCTTAGGTTTAAGACCGGCGAACGTTCGCTCTATCCGTTCTAACTACCAAGATTAATTAGCCGCCCGAGTGTAACTTCCCTCCCGGATCAACCCGGTGAAACCCATGGTCGAACCGTTCTTGAGTGTTACTATGCATGAAAATCAACATAAAACATAATTGAAATCAAACTTTGATTAAAACCAACAATGAGGCCTCTAATAATCCGTAAAAACCACAAAGAAATCGTGTACTGTCTCATTCCAACATAAAACCATAAAAACCAACATAAACTCAAAAGTTACATAAATCCATAGAAAATCCCCCAAAATATCCAAAGTCAACTGAAATATGAAACAGGTCAACTCCAAGTAGGCTCCAGTCTTCACCTCATAGCTTCAGTCCAGAACTTCTTGAAATCCACCCTCAACTCTGAACACCGACACCACTCTCACTAGCCACGAGATCCTGAAAAGGAGAAAGGGGATCAATTTCCTATTGAAATTGAGTGAACCCACCGAGCCTACCTACACGTTGGCCTATTCTAAGGAGCGGTTCCAACTCCGCACAAGACATACAACAATGGAACCAACCCAACTCCTTTCCATATTTTATTTCCCTAAAAACAGTCTAGGTGATCACGTTGATCAATTCTCGTTCACATGCACAATTCTAGCAATAGCGTAATATTGAATAATACACCAATCCACAGCACTCACACACAACATCAATATATCACATCCATCAACCAAGGCACAACCACAAACACAATCACACGAGCAATCACATTCATATTATCTAGGTGAGTTATTAGGCGCCAAGGAGTTGTCCACACCACCACCGCCGGCCATCACATCAACCAGACGCATCCACTAGGGATCCTTCCACGAAGGAGAACACCATCCGACGCATCCTCAAGGGACCCTTCCACGAAGGAGAACAACAACCATCCTTGGTATCCAACCAAGGGATTCACCCCAGTGAATCAGACTCAATCCATCGGTATTACGGGTGGGGCAGTGTGGGCTCCTTCAGGTTCTACTTTCACATACAAGTTCCAACGTCTTATCTCCAACTCATCACATCACATTTACAACAAGGGCACATTTCACATCATCCACAACCACATCACAATACATAGTTTACTGCACATCCCATACGCTCATGTTATAGCCACAACTTACATATCACAATCAATCAAAAGGTAACCGACTAGCTCACCGGCCACCCCCACCTGCAAGTACAGGGGAGGCCATGTCGTGAGTCTAAGGGTCACCCACCTGTTCCTCATGTTCAGAGCGACCCCACATTGGCAGGGCCACTCTCCTGCATACACAACTAACAATTCATAACATCATAGCACCTGCACTCATTTCCCAATCATCCTAACTCTCACTTCTATGTCAATCCATTAATCAATTCATTTTAGCCCACACTCGACCCACATCACAGCAATCACAACACAATCAACCACGACAATCATCAATAGCAATCAAGCACATTCGCAATTTAGTTTATCCCCCTTTTACACTCATCATTTTCATGCATCACCTAGGTTTAATCTAGTTGAAATTGGAACTCCTCACACTGTCCAGACTACCTACACAACGCTAAGCCCTCACCTGGAGTAGAAGACGAGGCTCTAATCGTCTTCTAGTTCCCCAGAAACCTGATTTCCCAACCACCAAACTCGTAGCTCTACCCTTCCTCACTGTTCACGACCTACACCCAGAAAAGAAACATAAACAATCTAGAACAAAACAACCATGCAAAGAGAAACTGATTGAACTTTGAATCTAATTACCATTGATCCGTGACCGCTTTAAAGCCCTGGGTCACTTAGGGTTCATCTAATATAAGCTCTACAAGTTTAGCTACTCATATCTAACAAACAAGAATCAAAGATGACAGAAGGATTCATCTTATACAAAGGAAGAACAGAAAAGGATCTGAAAAACCTAATTTCGGATGATCCGTGAAGCTTCGATCTTGAGAATCTTCAATTCCTAGCTCCGAGCGTCTTTCGGGATGGATTGATGGCATCACGATCTCTCCAATAGTTCCGGAATACTCTCTCAACTCTCCTCAAGGCGTGGCTGATCTCTCTAAATTGAATGTTAACAAATCTGGCTTCGAAAAGTCTATTAATACCCCCAAAAACCCTTTCCTCGTTGGAAAAGAAGGGAATTTTCAACTTGTTTTGATCATTCCCGCTCCGTTTGAACTCCGATTTGGTCCCCGTTTGAAGCGATGGACTCGTTAGAGATTCCTCTATAATGTGGTAACCCGGGGGCTCAACATAAAAGCTCAAAAAAGGGTAAAAATTGCCCAGAAATTGACAATGTACGCACTAGGAGTCGATAAGCACAAAGTTAAGACATTTGCACCAAATACTCATCAAAATGGCATTAAAGGGTATGAAATATCACTTAAATGGGGCTGATAATCCTAGCCTGCTTGGCTACTAGTGGGGGCCTGAGCCTGTATTTGGTCACGTACCTAGGCCTTATGATGTATTAGTGATGTGAACCGCTGCAACCGTGGGCAGACGACCCTTGAACACCGCAAGTTGAGATCGTGCAACGAGGTAGAACCGTCGGGAACCGGGGGTGGATGAGGACTTTGACCCGCTAGCTATATAACAGCTAGGAACCAGAAGTATCAAGTCGTAGACGCCACACCAAGAGATGGATGCTCTTGATGATAAGTCAATCCTTCAGTATCGCAACATGCAGATACAATAAGGGTTTCAAGAACAAAGTTCTATCAAGGAGGTTGTTTATTTCATAAAAGTCTGAAGTACAAGAGAGGCCGGCGGCCTCTACATATAGGTGAGGGAACAAGCTCTCCTCCCTAAACACTACTTCCTAAATAGGAATAAAATATAGAGTCCTATTCCTAAATAGAATCCTAAACCCCTAAACAATCCTACTAAAAAGGGAAAAACAATTAAATAGTCTTTAAAAACCGAAAATACAACTCAAATAGGACTAAAAATCATAAAACCCTAATCCGGCAGTTTAGGGTTTCCTAGTCTGGGTGGGACTAGGATTCGGCGGTCGGCCGGTCTCGGGCCGGGCCTTTGCTCGACTCCGGGCTTCTTCTTCTTCAAACGGCGGTCCTCCGTCGGGCCTTGGGCCTGATGCTCCGGGCTTGTCCAAGGGCTAGGGCCTTGCCAAAAGGCTTGGGCCATATGGCGACTAGCCTCATAAATTAGGCCCGATTGGCCCGGCTCTCGGTCTAGGGCTCGGGGCGGGGCCGGTTTGGGGACTTCTTCATTTATGCTTGAGGCTTCCTCTCCTAGCTTCGGGCATCTCCTTAGGTAGCTCCATATGTGGCTCTCATGGACTAGGGTCGGGCCAGACGTGTTGCCTTGGAACTAGGGGCTCTTATTCTTCTTAGGACTTGGCTCCAGGTCAGTCGTGGGTGGCCATCCCTTCTTGGTTAGGTACTCTTGAGCCCTCCTGTTCCTGTACTCCAGGAATGCCTCTAGAGGGTCTCTGGAGTGTGCCTCATCTTCAGGGCCCTTGGGAATTAGGCCATGATCCGACTGAGGCTTGTCCTCAGCCCTAGGGTTTCTACACTCGGCCAACAGCATGGCCTGGAGTGGCATTTCTTCCTTCTGAGTCTTCCTACCTGCAGGAGGAGGCCTTAGTCTATATTTCATCTCATACCTTGGCTTGGGGGCTTGTAGGTGGCTTGCTCTTGGTTCTACATGCTTCTTATAAGGCTCTAGGGTTCTACCTCGGACAGGTGACCCTGGTGGGGTGTAGGTGTACCGGCGGGTACTAGGGCAACTGGGCCGGGTCATATCATCCCCCTCTTCTTGCCTTGGATTTGTCCCCAAATCCATCTCGGGGTCTCTTCTAGCACTCATCACCCTCTTCCAAACTTCAGCAATTTTATTGGCCACGGTCGGGGATGATTCAGCTTCATCTTTAGACCTAGGAGTGTCACTTGAGTCAGTAACAGACCAAGGCTCGGGTCCTTCAGTGCTTTCTCCATCGGTCTCCATAGCTCCTTCTCCTGAAAAACTATCAATAATAATGTTAAGGCTTGGAGAAGTGTCTGGTGAGAGTTCCTCACTCATTTCCACATCCGGGTCAGCATTTGGATCTTCTTCACTCGGGGCAGCCCTTAAAATCCGCCGGGAGGTGATCTCCCATTGAATCTTGGGAGCACAGGGGACCGTCGGTGAAGCGTCGGGTCGGGGCACTGGGGTGCCGGGGACGCCGGGGGTAGGCCAGGGCACGTCGGGCCGGGTGGCAGCGTCGGGCAGTGGGAACTCAGCAGCGGCGGGCAGTGGGTAGGCGGCGGCGGGCAGTGGGGAGGCGGCGGCAGCGGGCAGTGGGGAGGGCGGCGGCGGTGGCGGTGGGCAGTGGGGAGCTGGCGGCGGCGACCAGTGGGGAGGCGGCGTCGGTCATCATCGCTTCGGGGCAGTCGGGTTTGGGTAGGACCGGGACGTAGCGGCAGGCAGGGACGCGCCGGACTCGTTGGGTAGTGATCCGCTGGGGGCCACGTCGGGTGGTGATGCGCCGCGGGGCGTTGGGCAGTGACAGGTCGGGGCCGGGTGATGGGGCGGCCGGGGCCTGGTCGGGCATAGCGGTGCCGGGTGCTGGGGCGTTTGGACTGGTCGGGGCGGGCCAGTCGGCATCGGGGCCGAATGCTGGGGCGCCGGGGCCTGGTCGGGCAGCACCGGGGTCGGGGCTGAGCGCTGGGGCCCCAGGGCTGGTCAAGCCTGGTCGGGTAGCGCCGGGGCTGGTCAGGCTCGGTCGGGCAGCGCCAGGGCTGGGCGTCGGGGCGCCGGGTGCTAGGGTCTTAGAGATTAACCCTGCAAACTTCTCAAGCCCTTCGGGCTTTAACTTCTTCTCCTTCATCAGATTCCTCTTCTTCTTCCTTCTTCTCCTTTTCTTCATCATCTGTCTCGATTCCTCCCTCTCTTACCACCATCGTCCGTTGGTTAGGGCAGTCCCTTGAGATGTGTCCTCTACCTTGACACTTAAAGCATACAACTCCACTGGGACGTGGGTTAGAATTTTGAACCTTAGAAGTAGGTGGGGTAGGTGTTACTGGTGGTGCCTAATCCCTAGGGTTAGAATTTGGCCATGAGCTTGAGCCTCGGGGCTGTTTGGGCTTCCATAGGGCATTGACTGATCTTCTCGTGTAGCCCCTCTTTATCTCTCTTTCCACACGGTTAGCTAGGGCCTTGAGATCCTCGTAGTCAACATAGTTAAGTATGTTGACTTGATGCATGATCTCGGGGTGTAGCCCACCCACAAACCGGACTATCTTTGCTTCGGGTTCTTTTCGGAGGTCGAGTCTAGCTACCAACATCTCTATCTCCTTGGTGTATTGCTCCACAGACATGGTGCCTTGCTTTAAGTTCCGGAGGGAGGTGTGTAGGTCTCGAATGTAGGTTCCAGGAACGAACTTCTTCCTCATGACTCTCTTGAGATCTCGCCACGACTCGATGGGGTCTTCCTCATCTCTTTGAACCCTACTCTTGAATTGGCTCCATCATAGAGCAGCATAGTCAGTGAATTCAAGGGTGGCGAGGATTACCTTCTTTCGCTCAGAATAGTGATGGCACTCGAGGAAGTCCTCCATACTTCTCTCCCAATCGAAGTACTCGTCGGCATTGTACTTGCCGGCAAATTTAGGCACGGTGAGCTTGAGGTTGCTCAAATCATCATCAATCTCCTGAGCTAGCCTTCGGGCTTGTCGGTTCAGGCCTTCAGGGCTGTCCTCTCGGCGCTCATCTCGTCCTCTCCCGACTTGAAGCCTGGCTAGGGTTTCTTGGACGGCGGCTAGGGTAGCTCCAAGATTCTGAAGGTGGCCTTCCATGTTGGCTAATCTCTCGTCTGCCATGGTTAGTACTAGCAAACGGAAGCAATTTTCTATCCCCTCTTCTTAGAAATAAACTTACAACGAAAGAAAATAACGTGGCAAGGGTGGCCTTGCTTTCTTTTCTTTTTCTTAACCTCGATTTTGTTGATGATATGACGACCACCAATTTTCTCTTGCCTTACAACTCGTAATTAAAAACAAGAACTGAAATAGAAGGGAATTTTCGAAGCTATTTTCTAAGAAAGTAATAAAAAGGATATGAATCCAGGTAAACCTGGAGACTGGGATAGATTGTGGTCCGTGAGCTGAACCATGCTCTGATACCAACTGATGTGAACCGCTGCAACCGTGGGCAGACGACCCTTGAACACCACAAGTTGAGATTGTGCAACGAGGTAGAACCGTCGGGAACCGGGGGCGGATGAGGACTTTGACCTGCCAGCTATATAACAGCTAGGAACCAGAAGTATCAAGTAGTAGACGCCACACCAGGAGATGGATGCTCTTGATGATAAGTCGATCCTTCAGTATTGCAACATGCAGATACAATAAGGGTTTCAAGAACAAAGTTCTATCAAGGGGGTTGTTTATTTCATAAAAGTGTGAAGTACAAGAGAGGCCGGCGGCCTATATATATAGGTGAGGGAACAAGCTCTCCTCCCTAAACACTACTTCCTAAATAGGAATAAAATATAGAGTCCTATTCCTAAATAGAATCCTAAACCCCTAAACAATCCTACTAAAAAGGGAAAAACAATTAAATAGTCTTTAAAAACCGAAAATACAACTTAAATAGGACTAAAACTCATAAAACCCTAATCCGGCGGTTTAGGGTTTCCTAGTCCGGGTGGGACTAGGATTCGGCGGACGGCCGGTCTCGGGCCGGGCCTTTGCTCGGCTCTGGGCTTCTTCTTCTTCAAACGGCGGTCCTTCGTCTGGCCTTGGGGCCTGATGCTCCGGGCTTGTCCAAGGGCTAGGGCCTTGCCAAAAGGCTTGGGCCACATGGTGGCTAGCCTCATAAATTAGGCCCGATCGGCCCGGCTCTCGGTCTAGGGCTCGGGGCGGGGCCGGTTTGGGGACTTCTTCATTTCAGCTCGGGGCTTCCTCTCCTAGCTTCGGGCATCTCCTTAGGTAGCTCCATATGTGGCTCTCATGGACTAGGGTCGGGCCAGATGATGCTGCAGTTTTAGCGGTATCAAATAAGTAATCTACCAAGGTAGACTAGATCGTATTCTACTCGAGGTCTCTTCTTTTTGTCTACTCAAATATGTTGGCAAATTACTCGATTTAAACAAGTTGTGCGTGGTGTGAGTTCCACGACTTCTATCCTAGAAAAGCAGGAAAATAAAAGACAAAAAAGTAAAAGGTTGACTAACGAGAAGATAGACGAGCTTAGATTTCGAATCCCCCTTTAGATCACCAAAGCAACAGCAATCACAAGACCAACGGTTTTCAAGTCTAATTCAATCAATTTCTATACACCACCATAACTCCTTACCCTTAGGTTTAAGACCGGCGAACGTTCGCTCTATCCGTTCTAACTACCAAGATTAATTAGTCACCCGGGTACGGTCGCCTCTCGTAACGACTTAACTTAACTGGTGCAATTACTAATGATTTATGAGTTACTCTTGAAGCGGATTAACCCTAACTGGTTCCTACGAAAGGCACACTCCAATTATAAGGTTAACTAGTTGAATTGATGTTTTAAAGAGAGGTGAGTGTTCGCTTCTATCCTCAGCTTAACAAGAATCTAAACTAGGTGATCAAGGAAGACAAGTTTAAGCTCCAAAGCAGGGAACTGTCTAACGACTACGTCTAGTGACTACGTCTGGCGACTAACCCTAGCTTGCAAAAACCTAATCTAGGCGATCAACCAGAAAAGAAACATAAACAATCAAGAACAAAACAACCATGCAAAGAGAAACTGATTGAACATCGAATCTAATTACCGCCAATCCGTGACCGCTTTAAAGCCCTGGGTCACTTAGGGTTCATATAATCTAAGCTCTACAAGTTTAGCTACTCATAACGATAACAGAAGAATCAAAGGCAACAAAGAAGATCATCATACAGAGGAAGAACAGATAAGAACTGAAAAACCTAATTCTGACGACTCCCGCGAAGCTTCAATCTCCTGGATCTTCAACTTTAAGCTCTGAGTTCTCCGAGGTGGAAGGATGGCGTCACGATCTGTCCACGGATCTTCGAACTCTCTAAACTCTATCTATCGACCCTAGAGTCGGCTGACTCTCAAAAGTCTGATTTGTGAATAGTTATTGGAATTCCCCGGCTGGCTGCCGACTGGTTCTTTAAATAGGTAAGATTAGGGTTTTCCAATTCTGCCGCGGAAAAGGAAGGAGTTTTCGGCAAAAAACTTAAGAAGTTTTCGCCGAAAACTTCTGTTAAAATCCTCTGTTTCCTTCGTTGATTTCTTCATAAATTTTCGGCGAAAACTTTATAGTATTTTCGCCGAAAACTTCAGTGTAATTCAGCTCACTCCGCCTGTGGGTTTCTGAAGGTATTTTCGCCGAAAACTGTGTAGTATTTTCGGTGAAAACTTTGTGCTGGGCAGTTGGATCTTCGGTTCTGACTCCGGTTTGATTTCTGGTTCGATTTCGGTTCACTCCTTGAGGTCTGGAACACGTTTGTGGCTACGTAAATGATGGCAAAAACCTGTGCTATCTATAAAACACTAGAAAACCATCAAATAGACCCAAAAAGGGCCAAAGTAACCAAATTGGTAGGAATTAGGGTAGTTGAGTGAATATTCGCTATTTTACCCCTAAAACCACATTTCAAGCAAGGAAATATCGCTTAAATGAGGCTGATAATCACGTCAAATCGAGTGTCATCACCAGACGTGGTGCCTTGGAACTAGGGGCTCTTATTCTTTTCAAGACTTGGCTCCAGGTCAGTCGTGGGTGGCCAGTCCTTCTTGGTCAGGTACTCTTGAGCCCTCCTGTTACTGTACTCCAGGAATGCCTCCAGAGGGTCTCTAGAGTGTGCCTGATCTTCAGGGCCCTTGGGAATTAGGCCAGGATCCAACTGAGGCTTGTCCTCAGCCCTAGGGTTTCTACACTCGGCCAACTGCATGGCTTGGAGTGGCATTTCTTCCTTCTGAGTCTTCCTACCTGCAGGAGGAGGCCTTAGTCTATATTTCATCTCATACCTTGGCTTGAGGGCTTGTAGGTGGCCTTCTCTTGGTTCTACACGCTTCTTGTAAGGCCCTAGGGTTCTGCCTCAGACAGGTGACCCTAGTGGGGTGTAGGTGTACCGGCGAGTACTAGGGCAGCTGGGCTAGGTCATATCAATTAGAGAGCTTTCCTTGGCCTCACACGCTTCTTGTAAGGTCCTAGGGTTCTTCCCTTTACTGTAGACCTTGGTGGGGTGTATGAGTACCTGTTGGCGTTGGGGCAGATGTGGAGGATCACATCATCCCCCTCTTTTTGCCTTGGATTCATCCTCGAATCCATCGTGGGTTCTCGTTGTGCACTCAGCAAGCCTCTCCAAACTTTGGTGACTTGTGTGGCCATGTCTGGGGGAGACTCAGCCTCATCTCCTGGTCTTGGAGTGTCACTAGAATCGGTGAAAGACCAAGGTTCTGGTCCTTTGGAGCTTGGGCTATTGGTGTCCATGTTCTCTTCCTCGGAGGGGCTGTCCACGAGGATGTCTAGGCTTGGGGAGGTCACGGGTGAGGATGTTTCCTCAATTCCCAAGCCAGATTCTCCTTCTCCTTTGATCTGGTCACTTATTTCTTCGTCCAGCTCCATATTTTCTGCTTCCTCGATCGGGGAAACCCTTAAAATTCGATGGGAAACAACTTCCCATTGAATACCGGTGTTTCCTAGTGCACCGGGGTGGAGCCGGGGTGTATCGAGTCTGGGCAGGGGCGTACCGGGGCCGGGGCTGGCCAGGGGGCCTGTATCGGGGCTGATCGGGAGTGTACCAGGGCAGATATGGGGGCCGGTGCCGTCTTGAGTTGTACCGGGGCCAATCGGGAGAGTGTCAGGGCTGGCTAGGGGGCCTGTATCGTGGCCGGTCTGGGCAGCTGATGGCACTAGATTTGACGTGATTATTAGCCTCATTTAAGCGACATTTCCTTGCTTGAAACACGATCTTAGGGGTAGATTGATGTGTATTCACTCAAATGCTCTATTTCCTACCGATTTGGTTACTTTGGCCCTTTTCGGGTCTATTTGATGTGTTTTTCTAGTGTCTCCATGAGCACACAAGTTTTTGGCATCAAATATGTGGCCTTGGACATGTTCCGGAAGCAATGGAGTCTCGAGGAATGCCCCAAAATTGATCCAAAACTCAACCAGATCAAACTCAGAACAACCGCCTGCCCAGCACCAAGTTCTCGGTGATAACTCTCATTGTTCTCGCCGAGAATCCATTCAATAACATAGGAAGTGCTCGTTGAGAAGTCAACTTCCATTTACACTGAAGTTCTCGAGTTCTTGCCGAGAAGTTATGAAGAGATCCAAGTAGAATACTCGTCGAGAATCCAGAGGCCATTTGTACTGAAGTTTTCAGCGAAGACTTTCAGAGTTCTCGCTGAGAACTACCTCCTTTTCCAGCGAGGGTTTGGAAACTCACCTATATAAGTAGCATCGGCAGGAGACGGGAGGGATCATCAAAATCATTCACATCAATTAGTCGCCAGACGAAAAAATATACAATTAGACTTTAGAGTCGATAGATAGAGTTGAGAGCATCCTCGAAGTTCTTCGAGAGATCGTGACGCCATCCTTCCACCTCGGAGTGCTCAGAGCTAGGAGTTGAAGATCGCTGGATATCGAAGCCCTTCTTTTCTTCCCGCAAAACTTACTTTTTCTTTGCTTTGGTCGTACTTTGAAATGCGACTTCGAAAGAATGAGTTTGCTAGACTCTTTTGTCTTACCAATAGGGGTTCATGGTCTAGACCCTGTAAAATACGGAGCACCCCCTTATTGGATACCATGTTATCCTAAACCTCGCCCGCGCTGGGATGGGTTGTGAAGAAGAATGTCACACCGAAACTTCCCTTTCGGACTAAGCGGAAGACGGGAACATATGAAAGCTCGCAGTAGGCCCCAACAAATCACCACCTACGCATGTATACCACTAACTTTTAGACTCAAAAGGCCTTTTGAAACATGCATTTGAAACCCTGATCCTTGACTCAGTCTTTGCATCTAATAGGGAGGTCAGGAAAGATAAGACAAACCACATTTTTTTCAAAATTTTTGGGTAAAAATTTGAGAAAAACCTAGCAAGTTCAGTGTCCTAAAATCATACAAGAGCTGGTTTCTTGAAATACTAGAAAGTAAGAGACGCATTGGTAGAATCAAACAAAGGAATTCCAACAATCTCATTTCAGGACCCAACTACCATATCATACTCACCAAGAGATCAATAAGTAGACTTGCTCAAATAGAATTTAAAACAGGTCAAAGAGTTTAAGAGCAACAAGGATACAAGTGCATATTATGCACAAACAACACTATCATGCATACTAAAGCGGGAAGCCGTGAAAGAACGATAAAATGACTCATAATCACCACCCAACTTCGAGCAACACAAACACAAAAAAGAAGGGTAAATAATTTCAAAATACCTAAACTTTGGCAATATATAATGAAAAAGCTCTAAGTTTAAAAAACCCCAAATCTATTATGTAGTTAACCCCAAATCTAAGTCCTTGTTTGTAAAGTTTTAAATATTTTTAACCAAGTTGCTAACAAAATTAATTTTGAAGTTTTTTTGTCTTCTAGAATTAGTAACCCACGTTTGCCCAAATAGCATTTTGACCTTTCTCAATTTCATCCCTTACAAATCCTCCCAAGCTAACCTTCTCCGTTCATCTCTTCTCTCAACCTCACCTCACCACCGCCTCCATGTCAACTCCGCCCTTCTCATAGCAAATTGGAGAAATCAGGAGAGTGCTGAACAATGACTTGCTGCAAATCCAGCCTCACCTTCGTCATCTTCGTCAATGACTTGCTGCAAATCAATTCCAACCCACCCAATTTCAACAAAACAGAAGAAGAAGAAGCCCTATCACCATGATCAAAGAATTGGAAGGGAGGAGAAGAAGAACAAACCATTTTGTGTAGAACTTGGACTTGGTCAAGGTATCGAACATGGTTTCTTTCTTAATAACCCTGATCTGCAGAGACCCTTGTAATTGAAGGGATCTGCATGCAAAAGAAGCAGATAAGAAGAGAATGGAATTGGGGGGTATTTAATTAGATGAGAAGGGGATTCCGTGAGGAATAAAGCTGGCAAAATGCTGGCAAACCTTTAAGGAAGAAGGAACAAATGAGCTAATGAATGAATGGAAAGAAAAGGGGAAATCAGTGAATCAGAGAAACAGAGATTGTTTCCCCTTATTGATTTTTGGCTCCAAGTGGAGAAGACGGAGAGACTTTGGGATTTCTTTTTCACGGAAACTCAGCACTCTCTGCTCTTACTCACATGGACATTTACGAAATTTACCCAGGAGGTGGAGTCAAGAGAGTAGAGAGCAGCGGCGGGCTCCATCAACACGATGACCCGACCCGAATCGGCTAAACCAGCGCCGTGGCGGGACCAAGCGGAGCCGAGGTAAGGGAGGATGCGGTAGTGGTGAGTCAACGGATTGCAAGCGGCGAGGGACTTGGTGGTTCACTCCGATGAGGATGAGGAGGATGTGAGTAAGGGATCGGAGGCCCAGAGGTAGATTAAGCTGGAGGATGAGGCGACAGGGAGGAGGTCGCGGAAGGGGAGGAAGGAGAGGGGGAAGCGAAGCCAGAGGCGGGGGTCGAAGGCGGGGAAGGAAGGCGGTGGAGAGGGGCTGAGGTGGTGAGTTGGAGGAGGTCGGAGCGCGAGGAGGGAGAGAGGCGGCTAAGAGGTGAGGAGGAGGGAGAGGAAGGAGGAGGAAGTTAGGGTTTGGTGGAGGAATCTGCAGACGGATCGGGAAGCGGCGATTTGCCGGAGTGGGAGAGTGGAGAAGATCTGGTGGAGCATGT
This sequence comes from Linum lewisii, assembly GCA_034768395.1. Lineage (NCBI taxonomy): Eukaryota > Viridiplantae > Streptophyta > Magnoliopsida > Malpighiales > Linaceae > Linum > Linum lewisii. The sequence goes on from CM068304.1 coordinate 25,460,683, forward strand.
CGTGTGGGAGATGGTTAATCGGAGATTCGTCCATGGTGGAATCGACGGCTGGAGATCAGAGGCGTGGGAATTGAGATCGGAGGTGGGAGATCGTCGGTGATTCCTCCGATTTTCTATGAGAAGGGCGGAGTTGACATGGTGGCGGCCGCGGTGAGGTGAGGTTGAGAGAAGAGATGAATGGAGAAGGTTAGCTTGGGAGGATTTGTAAGGGATGAAATTGAGAAAGGTCAAAATGCTACTTGGGCAAACCTCGGTTACTAATTTTAGGTAACAAAAAACTTCAAAATTAATTCTGTTAGCAACTTCGTTCAAAATATATAAAACTTTACAAACAAGGACTAACGGTGTTAACTACGGGATAGATTTGGGGTTTTTTAAGCTTAGAGCTTTTTCATTATATATTGCCAAAGTTTAGGTATTTTGAAATTATTTACCCAAAAAAGGATGAACATCGGACAACCCCCCAAGTTTACACTATAAACCCACCCTAGACTTGATCGTTGCAATGTCCACATGGCACAGAAATGATTAAAGTGTAAGCATACAAAGATGTTACCGTGGGGTAAGAGGAAGCAGAGAAAAGACTCTGGTCAAGTAGCCTGTTCAGGAAAAGGACTTGAATTAGGGGTACCTGCGCTCAAATCCTGTCAATCTATAAGAAAAAAGAAAGGTAACGAGAAGGCACAAACTACAATACGATCATGGAAACAAAAAAATATACAAGCACAAGAAACGAGATAAAAAAGTTCACACACGAGAAGGAAAACAACCTAGAGCAAAGCCTAGGAGAATGCTGAAAGTAGAAATAAGCTAAGCATCCGAGAGTAGCATGCAGGCAAATTAATTAGCAATCTACCAAACTAGGAAGCTAAAAATGGAATGCCACTCGAATTCTGAAAGAAAAAAAATGAAAGAAAGCAGGAAATTTAACTTTGTCCACAATCTAGAACTATGAAGCTGAAAAAGTCATAAAAATAAAGAAAATGGGAAAAGTCTAGGGTGCGTCACCCCTGAGGTCCACTACTAGATGGCCCTGCACGACCACCTCGACGAGCATATTGGATGGTGGTGTTACTCTGCAGGAAATGGAGGATCAGGTATTTATGTTCCCTGATAGCTTTGACATTGCTCCCGAGCCTAATAACATCCAACTGTAGAGCTCCCAAAGTATCCTCAATTTGGTTGCGCGACCTGCCTTGAACTTATCGCCTCCGAAACCGCCCCAAAGGGTGATGCCAATCGTATGAACCATTCTTATTCATAGTCGCATCATCCATAACATTCTCCTTCATGCTTGTATCTCTGACATCCTCTGTTGTCGTCCTCGTATCACCACCAGCCTCATCCTCATCAGCATCTGAATCCTCCTTAACGTCTGGAGGAGGGAGTATGTACTCTTCCTCTTTCCATTGCGAATGATAAATCTCCTAACTGAGAAGAGTGTGGAGATGATGGTGGGCCAAACCAAAGGCAGTAATTAGCCTTGGACGCAGGTTCGACTCAACATCTGTAACTGGCCAACTCTGCCCATGCTCTGCCGGCATCCCCGAAAAGTTGGCCAGAGTAAAGATCCTGTCCACAATACCTTCTCCCACCAGATAACTCCTCGCATGAGGAATGCTGTTCTCGAACAATGAAATAATCACCAAAGTGGGGTGTAACCGAACTCCATGATATACAACTCGCGTATCGTCAAATCCCAGAGTGTTGAGGTGATGTCTGATGACACTCGATTTGACGTGATTATCAGCCTCATTTAAGCGACATTTCCTTGCTTAAGACATGGTTTTTAGGGTAGAATAGCGAATATTCACTCAACTACTCTATCTCGTGCCATTTGTGTTACTTTGGCCCGTTTTGGGTCTATTTGATGGTTTTCTAGTGTTTTCATGTTAGCACAGGTTTTTTCCGTCAAATAAAGTAGCCAAAGACGTGTCTAAGGTGTTGGAACCTCAAGGAATCGCACTGGAATCGATCCAAAGAGTCAATCAAGTTGAACCAAATCCTGTTCCCATTTACACTGAAGTTTTCGGCGAAAATCCCTTAGGTTTTCGGCGAAAACTCAAGAAGGAATCGACTGAGTTCAACAAAAGAGTTTTCGGCGAGAACTCCAAGTTTTCGCCGAGAACCCGGCGGTCCAAAAATCACAGGAGAAAATAGCCGAGCATTCAAGTCATTTACAAAGGAATTTTCGGCGAAAACTCAAGCAACTTTTTGGCGAAAATTCCAGGTAAATCCGGCGGTATTAGGGTTAAGTATAAATACTTAACCGACGGCCCAATTAAAAGAAGAGACCTGATAATACCAAATAATACGAATTACCTCGAGAATTCTCAGGAGTTCTAGAGCAGAGTTTAGAGTCTGAAGAGCCAGGAAGAGATCGTGACGCCATCCCTTCATCTCGGAGACTCGGAGCTAGGATTGCAGATTACCGGAGATCGAAGTTTCTGCCCGAGTCATCTTAATTAGGTTTTTCAGATCCTTTTCTGTTCTTCCTCTGTTCAAGATGAACTCTATCTTTGTCTTTGATTCTTTTATTATGAACATGAGTAGCTAAACTCGTAGAGCTTAGGCTAGATGAACCCTAAGTGACCCAGGGCTTTAAAGCGATCACGGATCAGCGATGATTAGATTCAAAGTTCAATCAGTTTCTCTTTCATGTTTGATTTGTTCTTCGTTGTTCATGTTTCTTGTATGGATTGATCACCTAGATTAGATTCTTGTTAAGCTAAGGATAGAAGCGAACGCTCGCCTTACTTTAAAACATTAAATCAAACAATTAACCTAATCATTGGAGTGTGCCTTTCGTTGGAACCAGTTAGGGTTAATCCACTGCAAGAGTAACTCATAAATCGTTAGTAATTGCACCAGTTAATTAAGTCGTTGCAAGAGGCGACCGTACCCGGGCGGCTAGTTAATCTTGGTAGCTAGATCGGATAGAGCGAACGTTCGCCAGTCTTAAACCTAAGGGTAAGGAGTTATGGTGGTGTCTTAGAATTGATTGAACGAGAATCGAAATCCGTTGATCTGTTGATTGCCAATGCTCTGGTGAACGAAGGGGGATTCAAAGTCTAAGCTTGTCTGTCATCTTTGTTTAACCAACCAATCTTTCGATCTGTTTTCAGTTTTAATTTTTAATTTCCGTGCATTTCTTAGAATTAGAAGTCATGGAACTCACACCACGCACAAAGTGTTAAACCTGAGTAAATTGCCAGCTTCTTTGAGTAGTCAATTGTTAGAAGACCCGGGAATACGATCTACCCTAGCTTTCCAGCTTGGTAGTTTATTTGATCAAACCGCTCTAAAATTGCATTCATCAAATTGGCGCCGTTGCCGGGGACTTCTTTTAATTGTTTGAAAGAAGAACTGGCATCTTATTCTTCTACTTTCCATCTTCCACTTTTTTATCCACTTTGATTTTACACTGGTTTTTGTTTGTTTTTGTCATTTGTAGGTTGTTCACAGGTTTATGCAACACCGTCCTCTCACGCGCTCCCAAACTGACAAGGCTAAGAGTGTAGAGAGACCAGGCAGTTCTGCTCCACCAAGACAATCACAGATTCCAAAGAGAGGCAGAACCAACCCACCTCCATCCGTCACTCCGATCAAGATCGAGGAACTGAAAGAGAGTTCCTCATCTCCATCTTCACCGTCATCTTCATTCGCTTCATACACTGAATCACTTTCACCTCCTCCATCCCCCAGGATGAATGATCAGTTACCACCACCAGGCGGTCATCAACCACCACCACCAACAGGTGGTGCACAGAAGAGTCTAGCTGACTACAACAAGCCGAGCGTGACTAGCGTTCGATCTTCCATTGCCGTGCCGCGCATTGAAGGAGATCCTGACTATGAGATCAAGATTCCATTCTTGACTATGATCTTTAGGGATCTACAGTTTGAAGGCAGGTCACTAGACAATCCGTGCACGCATCTGGCGGATTTCCTTGATCTCTGCAGCACTTTCAAGAGCGGGAATCTCGACAAGAATACTCTTTGCTTGAGAGCTTTCCCGTTCTCTTTGAAAGTCGCAGCTAAGAGGTGGCTTACTGGCAAACCACCGTGCTACTACACTGACTGGGAGACTCTTGCTCAAGACTTTGTCGAAGAGTACTTCCCTCCTTCCAGAACCACAGCCTTCAAGGACAGCATCGCCAGATTCTCTCAGAAGGAAGGAGCGAGCTTATATGATACTTGGAATGAATTCCAAGAACTTCTCTACAACTGTCCTCACCACGGTTTCGAGCAGAGGCAGTTAGCTGAAATTTTTGCTCGAGGTCTTCGTGAAGAATCTGCCAAATGGGTCAATTCCCTAGCTGAAGGGGATTGCACTACACTTACACCTGAAGCTGCTCTTCTTCATTTCGTGAACTGTGCTTCAAAGTCAAGAAACTGGGAGCGACAATCTGAAGGATCAAGAAGCAAGCTCGATCTCGAAGCGACCATTATGACAGAAGTAGAGAAGCATCTGAAGAAGTCTTCTACACCCATCAAGCCGCCAGCAACCGCTGTCTACATTGCCAATTGCGAGTGGTGTGGAGCTTGTGCGCATAATGGAGGCCGATGCCAGAATTTTGGTAAAACAGAAGTCTGGTCTGTCAAAGAAGTTAATTTCGTTCAACAAGGCTTCAGCAACAATCAGAACAGGTATGTTGGCTACCGCAGTTTCAGGCAACAGGGGAATTATCAAGATAGACCTCCCTACAATGCCGGTGCCAACCAAAGCCACGACCAGAACCAGAACAGCCGACCAAATGGTCCAGCACAGGATCAGAAGCCGAACCATCCACCGGCAGGTGTCTACCAGCCACCGCACCGAAATCCGGGTAACTATGGAACTGCTCCTGGCAATCGCCAGAATCAATATCTGAATAATACCTATACAGGGCAGCAACATTAGAGGGACAACAACGTCAGTGAACTAGACAAGAAGCTCAGTCAGATCATCACCAGACTTGACGATCATGACAGTCAGTTCAAAGCTCAAGCTCTTCTCAACCAAGAACATATTGCATCCGATCAAAGAATTGAGCAGGCTGTGAACCAGATCTCTAGCATGCTAGCATCTGGTCGACCATTTGTCCAACTACCAAGCCAAACCGAGCCAAATCCAAGAAAGGAGCAAGCTAAGATGGTATCCGTTCAAGAACCGACAAACTCATCTACTAATGCTTCTTCTAATTTATGCAGAACTGATGAAGCTCTAGAGAAAAAGGAAGCACTGACGGAGGCGCCTAAGGAGTATGATCCTCCTCTTGCTCCGTACTACGTGAAGCCTCCCTTTCCAAGAGCACTGCTACCGAACGCTAGGATCGAGACTGGCATGTGGGGAGGTAAAGAAGGATATCCTGCCGCTCGTATCAAGAAACCTTCATCGCCATATCCAACTAAGTGTTCTGATCCTGGTTCTTTCACGCTTCCTCTAGTTATTAATGATGTTGAGATAGAACGTAGTTTGGTTGATCTAGGCGCGACTGTCAATGTTATGCCTATGAGTTTATTTGAAAAATTGAACCTAGGAGAACTTGAACCTAGGAGAACTTGAACCAACTAGCATACAACTTGTCTTTGCTGATTGATGACACTCAATTTGACGTGATTATCAGCCTCATTTAAGCGACATTTCTTTGCTTAAGACATGGTTTTTAGGGTAGAATAACGAATATTCAATCGATTGCCCTATCTCGTGCCATTTGTGTTACCTTGGCCTGTTTCGGGTCTATTTGATGGTTTTTTAGTGTTTTTATGTTAGCACAGGTTTTTGCCATCGAATAAGTAACCAAGGACGTGTCTAAGGCGTAGGAACCTCGAGGAATCAAACCAGAATCGATCCAAGGAGCCGATCAAGTCAAACCAAAAGTCTGCCCGTTCACACTTACATTTTCGGCGAAAATGGCCTATGGTTTACGGCAAAAATGCAAGAACAATTCACTGATGCTCAGCCAAAGAAGTTTTCGGCGAAACCATTGGGTCTTCGGACCAAAACAAAAATCACAGGAGAATCAGCCGGCGGGACTTCCATTCACAAGCATATTTTCGGCAAAAATAATTCACTATTTTCGGCGAAAATACTAGAAGAAATCCGGCTGGGCTAGGTTAAGTATAAATACTTAACCGACGGCCCATTAAGAGAGGATAGACATCATATCATAATTTTACATCAGAATACTTTTCGAATCAGAATCCTACGATTTTCTCTGAAGTTCTTGAGCGAAGAGTTAGAGTTTGAAGAGCCGAAAAGAGATCGTGATGCCATCCCTTTCATCTCGGAGAACCGGAGCTAGGAGTGTAGTTTACCGAAGATCGATGTCTGTCAGAGTCGTCTAAATTAGGTTTCTCAGATTCTTTTTTGTTCTTCCTCTGAATGATGAACTCTTTCTTTGTCTTTGTTTCTTTTGTGATAAACATGAGTAGCTAAACTCGTTAGAGCTTAGACTAGATGAACCCTAAGTGACCCAGGGCTTTAAAGCGGTCACGGATCGGCGGTGATTAGATTCAAAATTCAATCAGTTTCTCATTCATGTTTGATTTGTTCTTCATTGTTCATGTTTCTTGTCTGGATTGATCACCTAGATTAGATTCTTGTTAAGCTAAGGATAGAAGCGAACGCTCGCCTTACTTTAGAATATCGAATTGAACAATTAACCTTACAATTGGAGCGTGCCTTTCGTAGGAACCGGTTATGGTTAATTCACTGCAAGAGTAACTCATTAATCATTAGTAATTGCACCAGTTAATTAAGTCGTTGCGAGAGGCGACCGTACCCGGGCGGCTAGTTAATCTTGGTAGTTAGAACGGATAGAGCAAACGTTCGCCGGTCTTAAACCTAAGGGTAAGGAGTCATGGTGGTGTCTTAGTAATTGACTGAATGAGAATCGAAATCCGCTGATCTGTTGATTGCCAATGCTCTAGGGAACGAAGGGGGATTCAAAGTCTAAGTTCGTTTGTCATCTCTGTTTTCAAACCCTAATCTCCAATCTGCTTTAGTTTAATTTGTTTTAATTTTCTCCGCATTTCTTAGAGTTAGAAGTCGTGGAACTCACACCACGCACGAAGTGTTTACATTCGAGTATTTTGCCAGTTTTGAAGTAGTCAATCTTAGAAGGCCCGTGGAATACGATCTACCCTAGCTTTTGTAGCTTTGTTAGTTATTTGTTTGAATCGTCAACGACAGGTTCACCAAATTGGCGCCGTTGCCGGAGAACTTCTTTTGATTGTTCGAAAGAAGAACTGGCAATTTATTCTTCTACTTTCCATCTTTCACCCTACCATCCACTTCGATTTTACACTGGTTTTGTTTGTCTTTGTTATCTGTAGGTTTACAGGTGTATGCCTCACCGTTCTTGGACTCGCTCTCAAACCGAACAGGCTAAGAGTGCAGAGAGACCAGGCAGTTCTGCTCCACCTCTACGATCACAGATTCTGAAGAAAGGCAGATCCAATCCATTCATCACTCCGATCAAGATCGAGGAACTGAAAGAGAGTTCCTCATCTCCATCTTCACCTGTACCGTCATCTTCATCCGCTTCATACACCGAGTCACTTTCACCTCCTCCATCTCCCGCCATGGACGATAGATTACCACCACCACCACCGAATGGCGATCAACCGCCGCCGCCACCACCTGCACAGAAGAGTCTAGCAGACTATAACAAGCCGAGCGCGACTAGCGTTCGATCTGCCATTGCCGTTCCGCGCATTGAAGGAGATCCTAACTATGAGATCAAGATTCCATTCTTGACTATGATCTCTAGGGATTTACAGTTTGAAGGCAGGCCCCTAGACAATCCGTGCACTCATCTTGCAGACTTCCTTGATCTCTGCAGCACTTTCAAGAGCGTAAACCTCGACAAAAACACTCTTTGTCTGAGAGCTTTCCCGTTCTCTCTGAAAGGCCCTGCTAAGAGGTGGCTTACTGGCAAACCACCTGGCTATTACACTGATTGGGATACTCTGGCTCAGGACTTCGTTGAAGAATACTTCCCTCTGGCCAGAACAACCGCCATCAAGGACAGCATTGCCAGATTCTCCCAGAAAGAAGGAGAAAGCTTATATGATACTTGGAATCGATTCCAAGAACTTCTCTACAACTGCCCGCATCATGGATTCGAGAGAGACAGTTAGCTGAGATCTTTGCTCGAGGACTTCGAGAAGAATTCGCCAAGTGGGTCAATTCTCTAGTTGAAGGGGATTGTACAACACTAACACCTGAAGCTGCTCTTCTTCACTTCGCAAACTGAGCTTCCAAGTCAAGGAACTGGGAACGACAATCTGAAGGATCAAGGAGCAAGCTAGATCTCGAAGCTACAATCAAAGCAGAGGTAGAGAAGCATTTGAAGAAGTCTACCACACCGATCAAGCCGCCGGCAGCCTCTGTCTACATTGCCAATTGCGAGTGGTGTGGAGCTTGCGCACATAACGGAGGCCGTTGTCAGAATTTTGGTAAGGCAGAAGTCTGGTCTGCCGAAGAGGTAAATTTCATTCAACAGGGCTTCGTCAATAATCAAAATGGTTATGCTGGTTACCGTAACTTCAGACAGCAAGTGAACTATCAAGTCAGACCTCCCTACAATGCTGGCGCCAACCATAACCAGAACCAGAATAACCGCCCGGCTGGTCCAGCTCAGGATCAGAAGCCTAACCATCCGCCGGCAGGTGTCTACCAGCCGCCGCATCACAATCCGGGTAATTATGGAACTGCTCCTGGCAATCGCCAGAATCAATATCTTAATAATACCTATCCAGGGCAGTAGCATCAAAGAGAGAACAATGTCAGTGACCTGGATAAGAAGCTCAGCCATATCATCACCAGACTCGATGATCATGACAGTCAGTTCAAGGCTCAAGCTCTTCTCAATCAAGAACAGATAGCATATGGACAAAGAATTGAGCAAGCCGTGAATAACATCTCATGCTAGCATCTGGTCGACCATTTAGCCAACTTCCAAGCCAGGCAGAGCCGAATTCGAGAAAGGAGCAAGCCAAGATGGTAACCGCTCGAAAACTCCCAAACTTAATTGCTGATGCTTGTTTTGTCTTACGCAGGATCGCTGAAACTCCGGAGGAAGAAGAAGAACAGGAACCGGCGCCTAAGGAGGATGATCCTTCTCTTGCACCGTACGTCGTGAAGCCTCCTTTTCCAAGAGCATTGCTGCCAAATGCAAGGATCGAGACTGGCATGAAGGGGAGCAAGGAAGGATATCCTGACATTCGTATTAAGAAACCTGCCTCTCCATATCCAGCTAAGTTATCTGATCCTGGTTCTTTTACTTTGCCTTTGGTAATTAATGATGTTGAGATTGAACGTTGTTTAGTTGATCTAGGAGCATCTGTTAATGTCATGCCTATGAGCCTGTTTGAAAAATTGAACCTAGGAGAACTTGAACCGCCTAGTATGCAACTTGTCTTTGCTGATAGATCACTTAAAACCCCTAAGGGAGAGATTAAAGACGTTGTTACTAAATGTGGTCCGTTCACGTTCTTAGCCGACTATGTGATTATGGATACTAGTACAGATGATTCTACCATTCTCATAGGTCGACCTTTTATGGATACTATTGGAATGAATATTAACGTTCCAAATGGTTCTTTAACTCTAAGGGTCGGTAAAGAAACGAAAACGTTCCGTCTTAAAGATGGCATGAAATATGACTCTAAGAATGAAGTATCTCACTGCCTAGCTGTTGAAACTGTGGAGTTGACTCTGGTCAACTCCGTTACTAATGCTTCTTCATGTGTCTCTAGATCAGTTGTTGCTGCAGATATTAAACAGGTTATTAAGAAGAAGCCAGAAACTTTGGTTCAGAAGCTGCCCAATAAGAAGAAGGAACTGCAAGCCTCTTCTAAGCCACCGAGCACAAAACCGAGCAGACCTCGGGGAAAGAACAAGAAGACGAAGACCCAAATGGTCTGGAGGCCAAAAATTCTGCCATCTTCCACCGAGCCAGCCGCACAACCAATTAGTTCTGAGAAACCGGCGCCGGAACAAGTATGGAAGGAGAAGCCGAAAGCATCTCCTAAGGAAGTACTGACGATCACCGATCCTGGTGATACCAAGCAGGAGATAAAAGAAAAGAAGAAGCCGACAGTCCTCATTCCCTCCATCGTAACAATCAAGAAGGATGACCTCTCCAGAGAGCTGTTCGGACCGTTCAAGATCATTGATCATCTTCCCGATGGACGTACCAAGCTTTTGCATGCAAACGGGAAGAGATTCACGCTTACCGGAGAAGTCCCTAAGCTGTACTTCATGAACTCCGACGCGAGCGTTAAGGAGAATCTGAGTTGGGATGTCTCCTAATACCGTCCAGGTATCGTCCAGCTCAAGGACGTTAATAAAAGAGCGCTTCGTGGGAGGCAACCCACGGCTGGAGTCTGTTTTTAATTTTTGTCGAACTTAGTGTTTTAGAGTCAGTTCGGGGGAGCCAAAAGTGTCAGTTTGTTTGATCTATTATTTTTCATGCGTAGTCTGCATGTCGTAGTGTCAGTCGCAAGTTGATTGAGGTCATTCCGATTTTTTTGGATTTAACTGTGATTTTCTGAAGTTTGCTGGATTTGCGAAAATATTTTCACCCGAGTAGTTCAAAATTTTCGGCGAAATCACCCCAAATTTTCGGCGAAATCGCCCTTTGAACTTTCGAACCCGGTCTCCTGTTTCATATTTTCGGCGAAATCGCCCTTTGAACTTTCAAACCCGGTCTCCTGTTTCATATTTTCGGTTCGAAAATGTTTTCGGCGAAAACCTATTTGAAAACCGGCCTTGATTTTAACTCATATTTTCGGCGAAAACATTTCGGGATTTTCGGCGAAATAATCTTTGAAAACTGGCAGCCATTTTAACTCCCATTTTTGGCAAAAACAACCTATTGGTTTCGCCAAAAATTCCTTTGAAAATCAGAAAATCCTCCACTTTAAAATCCGGTATTATCCCCTCTCTCTTTCACTTGCCATTTTCGTTTTAAACACCGAAAACCCTCCCCCCTTTTGTTCTTTCAAATCGCCGACCACACCCATTTTTCTCACCGCCGCCGCCATCGTTTCCTTCGCCACCGCCGTCGCCGACCACCGCCGCTCAACTCCCCTCTCCATTCCGATCTTTTCAAGCCCTAGAACGTTCAAATCGGAGCTCTACAGCTCCAGTTCACCGAAACCCTTGTTTTCAGAGTTTTTCACCGATTCCTCCCAAACCGTTCATTTTTAGCACCCATGGCTTCAAGGTAAGTTGTAGAGATTTTCAATATGAATCTTTTGACATATGGATTGCTGAATTTCGTCGGGGTTGACTTTCGGTTGACTTTTCGGTTTGCCTCGATTTGCGTGCCGACTGTTTTCATGTGAACTAGGTTAGCTGAACTTATAGAACTGTTCTAGCATGCTTAGGGAGTTCCGTGCTTAATTTCCATATCATTTGATTATGTGTTGCTTGCATAGGATTGATTCCTTGTTATGTTGACTTGTGAGAAATGTCGATTTGACCATGAACTGTTTTTGATCATTTGGCTGCCGTACGTGTTCATTCTCGTTCAGATTATCGTGCTTGCCATTTGAGATCATATTTTACCGTCATTCTCCAAGTTGTGATAGTCTTGCCATGATTAGGGTTCAGTATACTATAATGTTGACTTTCTGAATGTCGGTTTGACTTTTTGAACTCTGATTGTGCTTATCCGATTCTGGCTGTTCCTAAGTATGTATTTTACTTTCTATGATTACCGGTTACTCCGATTTGCTTACCCCCACTCGGTTTTCCTCATTTCTGCTTTTTGAAATTGAGTTTTTCTACTAAGTGTGGGGTGAGGTTTAAGTTTGACTAATCTGGTTTCATTCTGGTTTTAGGAACACCACTTATGAGCGCAGGACTAAGGCGCGACTTGATGGCGCCTCGAGCTCCGGAGCTGCCGCCCCCGTCACACCCGCCGTTCTGGGTCCTCCACCCGCACTACCTCGCCGGGCTGGATACCATCGCACTATAGCTCGTCTACCAGACCTCTACTTTGAGTGCTTCCAGAAGATCCAGCACATTTGTGGAGCTGACGTGCGTCCTCTTTCCATGGAGTCGCTCCATGATCATGATGAGGACTACCACCGGAATGTGCATGACGCCCTAGCACCGGCAGGTCTCCTCGAGCTGACCACCATAGCTGCCGAGTTCCCAGACATTGCTCTCCAGGAGTTCTGGGCGACCTTTGATCTCGATGAGCACAAGAGGAAGCAGCACCAGAAGGTTGTCACCTTTTATCTTGGTGGGGTGTACAGGCAGCTCACCTACGATGAGTTTGCTGCTCATCTAGACATCCCCTACGAGCATTATCACGATCATCACCTAGGCTGGGGCAACGGTGATGACGAGGAGGAGTACCACGCGCTCTGGAGCCACATGACAGGCGTACCTGGTGATCGCCTCGAGGCGAACAACTCAGTTAAGTCGCTCTCTCACCCACTCTTTAAATTTATTCATATGGTTTGGCGTAGGTCGCTTTTATATGTTCCAGATAAGGATCGCCACCATATCCTCAAGGAGGAGCTCATGCTTCTTCGAGCCATCCGAGAGAGCTACCCTCTCCACCCCGGCTGGGTGCTGGCACGCATCTTCCGCCAGAAGACCAGGAGGAAGACGCCACCTCGTAGACTTCTGGGGGGTAACTTCATAGGTCAGCTCATCCTCTCCTTCGGCATCAGCCATGAATATGGCCCGAACATTCCACGACACCGAGTTAGGACTGTTGGAGGAGACTTGGCGGTTGAGTACGACTTAGAACTCGACCTCAGTCCCCATGTAGCAGCAGATCCTCCACTCCAGCCTGTGGTCGAGTCGGAGGAAGAAGATGATGCTGAGGAGCAGCAGCCCTAGCCGCCGCCAGAATTCCAAGACTATATACCCTCGCCACATCACCAGGCAGGGTATGCTCACCAGTCGCCGCCGCACATTCCCGATCCATACCAGGCGCGCCCCCAGCAGCCCCGACACCACCCGCTGATGTTGGAGAGTTTGTACGAGCGACTGCAGGAGTGGCGCATCACAGACAACGCCACTCAAGAGGCGCGATGGACTATTATGCAGCAACATATGCGCTGCGCCGATAGGCGGTATGAGGCACAGCTGGCGTGGCAACGCCAGCTCGGCGAGCACCTCCACTTTCCACCTCCCGGCTCACTTGACCAGCAGTGATCGGGTTGTATTCCTTTTCTGGTCCTTTCTTTTTATTTATCCTTTTCGGATTTCGATCCAACTTTTTTCTGTGTGGATCCGGGACACTTGTCCCGGTTTCCTTTTTATGTTTCATTTGTTTTTGTTTTGTAGGCAGTAGGGAGATTCCCTTTGCTTCGTTTGGGTAGATTCCCTCCGCTCCGAGGACCCGTGCTCATCGCCTACACCAATCATCTTGGTCCAGGTTCTTCTACTTCATTCTGAACTCTAGAATTAGTCCTGTGAGGACACAGTCCGATTAAAGTGTGGGGTAGGATGCTAGAGAACCTTGCATGAACTTGATTGCCCTTGATTGTGTTTTATGTGTGCCTCGTGATTCCATTCCAGTCTCTCTAGCATTAGAATGGCTCAGTTCTTGATTTTTGATGTTAAGTTGTTGTTCAAACCTTCATAATGATGCTTAGACTGCTTAACCTAGAACTTGAGAACCAACTTGTATACTTTGATGCTAAATTGCCTGGTCAGAACAGAATTTTAAAATCACACTTGTAGTTTGTAGCCTTGATTGCATGAAAATGACCGAATCCGACTAGCAAACCAACTGTGAGCTTTTGATCCATTGCACGTAACTTGCAATTTTAATTCTTTCTGAGTGGTTTTCTGTTTGCTTGAATGAGTTAGAATTTGCATGAGACCTACTCGAGACCACACGATGACACGAGTTCTAGAAGGATAGGGGCACCTAGATTCAGCTACTAAGCCAGATAGCCTACCAAACGATAAATCCACTAGGTTTAGACCCTTGAGCTTGGCCTATTCTTTCGGTTCGATAATACATTACAACCATTTCCCATTTCTTTCATTCCCCGTTGATCCCCTGTGGTTGTAGTTCTAGATTGACCTACCGGAAGTCGGTTTGTGGTAACTTTCCTATAGCCATTAAACAGGTGGTCTTAGCTAATATGTCCAGACGTGTAAATCCCTCTAGCAACTAAAAGAAAATCGGCACAAAAGAAAAAAAAAGTAAAGTAAGAAAAGAAAGAAAATTTCGAAAAAAAAGTGAAGAAAAGAAAAATCAGAAAAAGTTCAAAGTTTTAGTTCAATAAAACGTTCTTCTCCCTACAAATGGAAGAACGAAGTCAAAAGAAAAGTTGAAAAGAAAAGAAAAAAATCGTGTAAAGAAAAAGAATAAGTGCTAGTTTGCTTGAGGGTATCATAGGACGAGCATTCATTATTCCACCCGTGTTTGGTTAGACGGTAGGAAGCCATAGATTAGATTCGAGGGAAGTTAGTCGAAAGCTACACCGCACCAAGCCATCATCATACATTCCCATCATCCATCTCATTATAAACCCGAGTAGTGTAGATTTCATTACAGTCCTAACAGGGAAGTCCTTCTTGACTAGATATTCGTGTTATCACAGTGGTGGAGATGTGGTCGAATTGCAAACCTATGATAGAATTTGGTGACAGAAAATGATCGAGAGCAGAAACACGTCCTTAAACACAAAGAGTGAGAGTCCCCATTGTACTATATATGTCCTGTGTAAGGAGTCTGGTCGGTCAGGTCAAATTCGTGCATAATTGGTTGCTAATTACTTGTCGTGTGCAGTTTATTAGTGAGACCAGGTAGTTTGGCTGATCGGTATGCATGTTAGGTTTCTTGTTCTAGGAATTAGCTGTCTAATAATTCATTGTGTTTGATTGAGCTCCAATTAAATCGATCTTATCATTTGTGAACATGAGCGTCTCTATTCAGTTTGCTTGAGGAGAAGCAAAAGCTTAAGTGTGGGGCATTTGATGACACTCGATTTGACGTGATTATCAGCCTCATTTAAGCGACATTTTCTTTGCTTAAGACATGGTTTTTAGGGTAGAATAACGAATATTCAATCGATTGCCCTATCTCGTGCCATTTGTGTTACCTTGGCCCGTTTCGAGTCTATTTGATGGTTTTTTAGTGTTTTTATGTTAGCATAGGTTTTTGCCATTGAATAAGTAACCAAGGACGTGTCTAAGGCGTTGGAACCTCGAGGAATCAAACCGGAATCGATCCAAGGAGCCGATCAAGTCAAACCAAAAGTCTGCCCGTTCACACTTACATTTTCGGCGAAAATGGCCTATGGTTTTCGGCGAAAATGCAAGAACAATTCACTGATGCTCAGCCAAAGAAGTTTTCGGCGAAACTGTTGGGTCTTCGGACCGAAACGAAAATCACAGGAGAATTAGCCGGCGGGACTTCCATTCACAAGCATATTTTCGGCGAAAATAATTCACTATTTTTGGCGAAAATACTAGAAGAAATCCGGCTGGGCTAGGTTAAGTATAAATACTTAACCGGCGGCCCATTAAGAGAGGAGAGACATCATATCATAATTTTACATCAGAATACTTTTCGAATCAGAATCCTACGATTTTCTCTGAAGTTCTGGAGCGAAGAGTTAGAGTTCGAAGAGCTGGAAAGAGATCGTGACGCCATCCCTTTCATCTTGGAGAACCGGAGCTAGGAGTGTAGTTTACCGAAGATCGAAGTCTGTCAGAGTCGTCTAAATTAGGGTTTTCAGATTATTTTCTGTTCTTCCTCTGAATGATGAACTCTTTCTTTGTCTTTGTTTCTTTTGTGATAAACATGAGTAGCTAAACTCGTTAGAGCTTAGACTAGACGAACCCTAAGTGACCCAGGGCTTTAAAGCGGTCACGGATCGGCGGTGATTAGATTCAAAATTCAATTAGTTTCTCATTCATGTTTGATTTGTTCTTCATTGTTCATGTTTCTTGTCTGGATTGATCACCTAGATTAGATTCTTGTTAAGCTAAGGATAGAAGCGAACGCTCGCCTTACTTTAGAACATCGAATTGAACAATTAACCTTATAATTGGAGCGTGCCTTTCGTAGGAACCGGTTAGGGTTAATTCACTGCAAGAGTAACTCGTTAATCATTAGTAATTGCACCAGTTAATTAAGTCGTTGCGAGAGGCGACCGTACCCGGGCGGCTAGTTAATCTTGGTAGTTAGAACGGATAGAGCGAACGTTCGCCGGTCTTAAACCTAAGGGTAAGGAGTCATGGTGGTGTCTTAGTAATTGACTGAATGAGAATCGAAATCCGATGATCTGTTGATTGCCAATGCTCTGGGGAACGAAGGGGGATTCAAAGTCTAAGTTCGTTTGTCATCTCTGTTTTCAAACCCTAATCTCCAATCTGCTTTAGTTTAATTTGTTTTAATTTTCTCCGCATTTCTTAGAGTTAGAAGTCGTGGAACTCACACCACGCACGAAGTGTTTACATTCGAGTATTTTGCCAGTTTTGAAGTAGTCAATCTTAGAAGGCCCGTGGAATACGATCTACCCTAGCTTTTGTAGCTTTGTTAGTTATTTGTTTGAATCGTCAACGACAGGTTCACCACTGATAGATCACTGAACACTCCGAAAGGAGAAATAAAAGACGTTGTTACTAAATGTGGACCTTTCACGTTCTTAGCTGACTATGTGATCATAGATACTAGTAAGGATGATTCTACCATTCTCATAGGACGACCCTTCATGGCAACAACCGGAATGCAAATTAACGTTCCAAATGGTTCCTTGACTTTGAGGGTTGGTAAAGACACGATAACGTTCCGCCTTAAAGACGGAATGAAATATACTCCTTTGAATGAAGAATCTCATTGTCTAGCTGTTGAAACTTGACTCCGGTCAACTCCGTTACTGATGTCTCTTCTAGTGTTCCTAGATCAGTTGTTGTTGCAGATGTTGGACAGATTACCAAACATAAACAAAAATCTTCTGCTCAAAATCCGCCAAAGAAGAAGGAACAGAAAGCCTCTTCTTCACCACCAAACAAGGAACCTGGCAGGTCACGGAGAAAGAATCAGAAGAAGAAGACTCAAATGGTGTAGAGACCCGTTGTTCCGCCACCATCTTCCGAGCCAGCTGCACCACCAATTCTTTCCGAGCTACCAGCGCCGGAGCAAGTATTGAAGGAGAAGCCAAATGCACCTCCTAAGGAAATACCGACGATCACCGATCCTGGTGATACAAAGCCGGAGTTTAAAGAGAAGACGAAGCTGATCATTCTCATTCCTACCACCGTCTTCCTTGCAGAGGATGAGCCCTCGAGAGAACTTTTTGGTCCATTCAAGATCACTGATCACCTTCCCGATGGACGTACCAAGCTCATACACGCTAACAGGAAGAAATTATGCTCGCCGGAGATGCCCGAAGCTCTACTTCATGAATTACGATGCTAGCGTTAAGGAGATCTTGAGTTGGGATGTCTCCTAATACCGTCCAGGTATCGTCCAGCTCAAGGACGTTAATCGAGAGCGCTTCGTGGGAGGCAACCCACGGCTGGAGTCAGTTTTAAATTTGTGTCAAACTCCTTGTTTTAGAGTCGGTTCAGGGGAGCCAAAAGTGTCAGTTTGCATGATTTCGTGTGTAGTATGTGTGTCATCGTTACAATCACAAGTTGTTTGAGGTTGTTCTGATTTTTGTCGATTTAATTGTGATTTTCTGAAGTTTGCCAGGATTGCGAAAATATTTTCAATCGTACAGGTCAAACTTTTCGGCGAAAACTGTCCCATTTTTTGGCGAAAACTTCCTTGTAAAACTCTTTTGAAAACCGGTAGACTATTTTAACTTGAGTTTTCGGCGAAAAATTGCACACATTTTCACCGAAAACCTGAGACAAAATTCACAAATTTTTCCCTTATTTTCCCAGTCACACCCTCTCTCCCCTCACTTTGCATTTTCGAACATAATAAAAAAACCCTCCCCTGTTTTAAAACCCCTTCGCCGCCACCGCCACCGGTTTCCCACCACCGCCGCCGCCGCACCTCTCCCCTCCCTTTTCCGATTGTTTCGAGCCGTAGATGATTCGAATCGGAGCTCTAGAGCTCCCGTTCTGCCAAACCCTAGTTTTTTTTGATTTTTCACCGATTCCTCTATTCTCGTTCGTTTTCAGCACTCATGGCTTCAAGGTAAGTTGTAGAACTTTTCATTCCGAATCTTTTGACATGTTGAATGCTGAATTTCGTCAGGGTTGACTTCAGTTGACTTTTTCGGTCTACCTCAATTTGCGTGCCGACTGTTTCGTGTGAACTAGGTTAGCTGAATTGCTTTGGCCTGATCTAGCATGCTTAGGAAGGATTGTGCTGAATTATAATACCATTTGATCGTGTGTTGATGTGCTTAATGATTGATTCTTTGCGGTGTTGACTTTTGAGAATTGTCGGTTTGACCATGAACTGTTTATGCTTGTTTGGCTGCCATGTGTGTTCATTCACGTTCATATTACTGTGCTTGCCATCTGAGTTTACAATTATGCTGTCATTTCCCGCTTTGAGATAGTATTGCCATGATTAGGGTTCAATGTCCTATGATATTGACTTTCTGAATGTCGGTTTGACTTCTGATCTCTAATTATGATATGAACATTCCGGCTAGGCATATGCATGCTTTGTGATCTATTGTGATTACCAGTTACTTAATTTGCTTACCCCCCACTCGGTTTTCCTCATTTCTTTGTGAAATTGAGTTTTTCTACTAAGTGTGGGGTGGGTTATTAGTTAATTAATCTGGTTTCGTTTCTGGCTATAGGAATTTCACTCATGAGCGCAGGATTAAGGCGCGACTTGACACCGCCTCCAGCTCCCGTCACACCGGCTGCCCACGACCCTCCACCAGCATTCCCTGGCCGTGTCGGGTACCACTCTACCGTCGCCCGCCTACCGGTGTACTACTTCGAGTGCTACCAGCGGCTCGAGCATGTTCCTGAAGCCGACGTGCGCCCACTTTCTTTGGATTCCCTCCTCGAGCACAACAAGGACTTGCACCAGAATGTGCTCGACTCACTGATACCTTCCGAACTTCTGGAGCTGACCACCATAGCTGCTAACTTCCCAGACGTCGCTCTCCAGGAGTTCTGGGTGACATTCGAGCTGGATGAGCATAAGAGAAGGCAGCGCCAGAAGGTCGTCTCCTTCTATCTTGGCGGGGTGTACAAGTCGTTCACCTACGATGAGTTTGCCGCCCACCTTGGCATCCCCCAAGAGCATTACAAGGATCATCACCTCGGCTGGGGGACAACTCCGACAACGGAGAGGAGTACGATGCGCTATGGAGCGACATGACTGGAGTGCCAGGCGATCGGACCACGCTCCATAACTCAATTAAGTCCCTCTCTCACCCTCTTTATCGCTTTATACATATGGTTTGGCTTCGTTCTCTTTTGTTTGCTCCAGATAAGAGCCGCCACCACATCAGCAGAGAGGAGCTCATTCTTCTTCGCGCCATATGGGAGAGTTATCCTCTTCATCCCGGATGGGTGCTTGCCCGCATATTCCGCCAGAAGACTCAGAAGCCGAATCCGCCTAGCTCACTCCTGGGAGGCAACTTTGTCGGCCAGCTCATCATCTCCCTTGGTCTCAGCCACGAATATGGCCCGGACGTCCCACGACGCAGAGTATACACCATCGAAGGTGATTTGGCGGTCGAGTACGCCCTCGAGTTAGACCTTAGCCCCCAGGTAGCGGCAAATCCTCCCCTCCAGCACGAGGAAGAATCAGAGGAAGAAGATGAGTGTGAGGAGCCACAGCCTTAGCCGGGGCCAGAGTTTGATGATTATATACCCTCGCCACACCATCAGGCAGGGTATGCATACCAGCCCCAGGTGCCCATTCCAGATCCATAACAGGCACCTCACCCTCAGCACCGACCGTATCCAGCTGATGTCAGAGAGCTGTACGAGCGACTCCAGGAGTGGCGCATCACTGATAACGCCGCTCAGGACGCCAGATGGACTATTATGCAGCAGCACATGTGCCGCACTGACGAGAGGTATGATGCGCAGTTGGCGTGGCAGAGGCAGGTTGGCGACGCCCTCCACATTCCCCCTCCCGATGCGCATGACAAGTAGTGATCGGGTTGTATTCCTTTTCTGGTCCTTTATTTTTATTTCTTCTTTTCGGATTTTGATCCAACTTTTTTCTGTGTGGATCCAGGACACTTGTCACGGTTTACTTTTTTATCTTTCATTTGTTTTTGTTTTGCAGACAGTTGGGAAATTCCATTTGCTTCGCTTTGGTAGATTGCCTCTACTCCGAGGATCCAAGTTCATCCCCTACACCAACCATCTCGGTCCAGGTCCTTCTACTTCACTCTAAACTCTAGTTTTAGTCCTGTGAGGACACAGTACAATTTAAGTGTGGGGTAGGATGCTAGAGAACCTTGCATGAACTTGATTGCCCTTGATTGTGTTTTTGTGTGCCTCGTGGTCCCTTTCTAGTTTCTCTAGCATTAGAATGGCTCAGTTCTTGATTTTTGATGTTAAGTTTTTGTTCAATCTTTCATAATGATGCTTAGACTGCTTAACCTAGAACCTGAGAACCAACGTGTATATTTTGATGCTAAATTGCCTAGTCAGAACAGATTTTTAAAATCGCACTTGTAGTTTGTAGCCTTGATTACATGAAAATGACCTAATCCGACTAGCAAACCAAATGTGAGCTTTTGATCCATTGCACGTAACTTGCAATTTCAATCCTTTTTGAGTGGTTTTATGTTTGCTTGAATGAGTTAGAATTTGCATGAGACCTACTCGAGACCACACGATGACACGAGTTCTAGAATGATAGGGGCACCTAGATTCAGCTACTAAGCCAGATAGCCTACCTAACGTTAAATCCATTAGGTGTAAACCCTTGAGCTTGGCCTGTTCTTTCGGTTCGATATACATTACAGCGATTTCCCATTCTTTCATTCCCCGTTGATCCCCTGTGGTTGTAGTTCTAGATTGACCTACCAGAAGTCGGTTTGTGGTAACCTGCCTATAGCCATTAAACAGGTGGTCTTAGCTATTATGTCCAAACGTGTAAACCCCTCTAGCAACTAAAAGAAAAAATAAAAGAAAAGAAGAAAAATAAGAAAAATTTCGAAAAAAAACAAAGTAAGAAAAATTCAGAAAAGTTTCAAGTTCTTAGTTCAATAAACGTTCTTCTCCCTACATATGGAAGAACGAAATCAAAAGAAAATTCAAAAGAAAAAATATGTAAAGAAAATAAAGTGCTAGGTTGCTTGAGGGTATCATAGGACGAGCGTTCACTATTCCACCAGTGTCTGGTTAGACGGTAGGAAGCCATAGGCTAGATTCGAGGGAAGTTAGTCGAAAGCTACACCGCACCAAAGCCATCATCATACATTCCCATCATCCATCTCATCATAAACCCTTGTAGTGTAGAATTCGTTACGGTCCTAGCAGGGAAGTCCTTCTTGACTAGTTACTCGTGTTGTCACAGTGGTTGAGATGTGGTCGAATTGCAAACTTATGACATAATTCAGTAACAAAAAATGATTGAGAGCAGAAACACGTCCTTAAACACAGAGAGTGAGAGCTTCCCGTTTACTAAATATTTCCTGTGTGAGGAGTCTGGTCGGTCAGGTCAAATTCATGCATAATTGGTTGCTATTACTCGTCGTGTGCAGTTTTTAGTGAGACCAGGTTGTTTGGCTGATCAGTATGCATGTTAGGTTTCTTGTTCTAGGAATTATCTGTCTAATAATTCATTGTGTTTGATTGAACTTCAATTTAATAAATCTTATCATTTGTGAACATGAGCGTTTCTATTCAGTTTGCTTGAGGACAAGCAAAAGCTTAAGTGTGGGGTATTTTGATGACACTCAATTTGACGTGATTATCAGCCTCATTTAAGCGCCATTTCCTTGCTTAAGACATGGTTTTTAGGGTAGAATAGCGAATATTCACTCAACTACTCTATCTCGTGCCATTTGTGTTACTTTGGCCCGTTTCGGGTCCGTTTGATGGTTTTCTAGTGTTTTCATGTTAGCACAGGTTTTTGCCGTCAAATAAAGTAGCCAAGGATGTGTCTAAGGCATTGGAACCTCGAGGAATCACACCAGAATCGATCCAAAGAATTAATCAAGTCGAACCAAATCCTGCTCCCATTTACACTGAAGTTTTCGGCGAAAATCCCCTAGGTTTTCGGTGAAAACTCAAGAAGGAATCGACTGAGTTCAACAAGAAGAGTTTTTGGCGAAAACTCCAAGTTTTCGCCGAGAACCCGGCGGTCTGAAAATCACAGGAGAAAACAGCCGAGCATTCAAGTCATTTACAAACGAATTTTCGGCGAAAACTCAAGCAACTTTTCGGCGAAAATTCTAGGAAAATCAGGCGGTATTAGGGTTAAGTATAAATACTTAACCGGCGGCCCAATTAAAAGAAGAGACCTGATAATACCAAATAATACGAATTACCTCGAGAATTCTCACGAGTTTTGGAGCAGAGTTTAGAGTCTGAAGAGCCAGGAAGAGATCATGACGCCATCCCTTCATCTCGGAGACTCGGAGCTAGGATTGCATATTACCGGAGATCGAAGTTTTTGCCTGAGTCATCTTAATTAGGTTTTTCAGATCCTTTTCTGTTCTTCCTCTGTTCAAGATGAACTCTATCTTTGTCTTTGATTCTTTTGTTATGAACATGAGTAGCTAAACTCGTAGAGCTTAGGCTAGATGAACCCTAAGTGACTCAGGGCTTTAAAGCGGTCACGGATCGGCAGTGATTAGATTCAAAGTTCAATCAGTTTCTCTTTCATGTTTGATTTGTTCTTCGTTGTTCATGTTTCTTGTCTGGATTGATCACCTAGATTAGATTATTGCTAAGCTAAGGATAGAAGCGAACACTCGCCTTACTTTAAAACATCAAATCGAACAATTAACCTAATCATTGGAGTGTGCCTTTTGTAGGAACCAGTTAGGGTTAATCCACTGCAAGAGTAACTCATAAATCGTTAGTAATTGCACCAGTTAATTAAGTCGTTGCGAGAGGCGACCGTACTCGGGCGGCTAGTTAATCTTGGTAGCTAGATCGGATAGAGCGAACGTTCGCTAGTCTTAAACCTAAGGGTAAGGAGTTATGGTGGTGTCTTAGAATTGATTGAATGAGAATCGAAATCCGCTGATCTGTTGATTGCCAATGCTCTGGTGAACGAAGGGGGATTCAAAGTCTAAGCTTGTCTGTCATCTTTGTTTAACCAACCAATCTTTCGATCTGTTTTCAGTTTTAATTTTTAATTTCCGTGCATTTCTTAGAATTAGAAGTCGTGGAACTCACACCTCGCACAAAGTGTTAAACCTGAGTAAATTTCCAGCTTCTTTGAGTAGTCAATTGTTAGAAGACCCATGGAATACGATCTACCCTAGCTTTCCAACTTGGTAGTTTATTTGATCAAACCGCTCTAAAACTGCATTCATCAATGTCCATTATGTAACATCCATCCCAAATTAACTCGGGTAAACCCGTGATTGAACCGGTAATGAGCATTACTCGTTGGACAGTTTAAATGAAAAGTACAAAACAACAAAATGAAAGGAGTGAAATTCTTATAAAAGACAGAAAATCACAAAGGGGGCCTCCGAAATGTAAAACCGAGTACAACCAATAAATCAAATCCAAAATCCAATCCTCAAGAATGCTTACAAAAGTTCCCCAAAATAAAAGTAAAGAAGGTCAACTAGTATGTAAAACAGAAGTAAGTCAACTCCAAGTAGGTCGCCAATCTTCACCTCAACCTTCCCAAACTCAACTAGCAACCGCGAGCTCCAACCTAGCTCTAGCCACAAGAACCTGAAAGGGGAAAAGGGGGGGGGGGATCAATTTCCTAATGAAATTGAGTGAACCCACTAGGTTTAACAATCCGTCGAACCTAACCTAACAGAGCAGTTCCAAACTCCGCATACACATCACAATGTGACCGGACACAACCATACCACATTTTAATTCCATAAACAGTTTAGGTGATCACATAGGTGCAGTTCTCAGTAAAACATTCACCATTCACGAAATCACCAATACAACAGAGATCAACATGCATAATGTGCAACATTACATAACATAAACATAAAGTGTTCAACATCACATACATACAGTTCAACATCTCATCACATCTCGCCACGCATTCACCTTCCATACTCACACACATACATACGTTCACACACATTCACACACAATCACATACATTCACAATTCTCATTTCAATTATCTAGGTGAGTTCATTAGGCGCCTAGGTGTTGGTCCATACCACCACTGCCGGCCAACAATCTCTGGTAATACAACCCAAGGTGATCTACTCAATGTAGAACGATACCACCAATAATCCCTGGTACTTGACCAAGGTGATCCACTCAACGTATACCGACTCAACATAAATCCCTAGTAGCTAACCAGAGTGATTCACTCAACGTGAACCAGACACAACTCAACACATCTCAAGGTGGGCAGTGTGGACTCCTACCGGTTCTATCATTTATTATTCACAATCAGACATTCATCACTTAAGTTCACCGATCAAAGCCATCCATCAAATCCATCCAATTCCCAACATCAAGTCCGTCAACAATTCTGATGGGCCTAGCCCAACGAAGTCCAAAGGCCCACACGACGGCCCACGAGGCGACCCACATGGCAGCCCAAACACAGCGGCTAGGGCAGGGGCCCCGACTCAGGCGGTAAAGCAGATGGGCCGAACAGGCAGGCCCAGGAGGTGGAGTGAGGCCCAAAGCGACGGCCCAGCTCGGCGGCCTCCTAGGGTTACTCGGTGACACTTAGGTTTCCAAGACAGAACGGACACATGTCAACATCCTACGGGAGCTACAAACGAGTGGCTAAGATTCAGCCTTGGCAACCATGGCAGGGGTACTATAAATACCCCGTACACCCTAATAACCAGGGGACAACACTTTTACCCAGCGGACAAACGCTCCGCGGTACGTTACTCGCCTCCCTCTCCCATTCCTTAAACTGATCGCCTCCCCATTTCCTTGAACTAACTACCCTCCTTTATCACCTACGAGGTAACCACCCCCGAAAGTCCAACAGACTTGGGCTTCCATTATTGGGCCAGGCGACAAGGCTGGAACAATTGGCGCGCCAGATAGGGGGCGATCAGGCGACCTTTCAAGGCAAATGGCTTCATCAGCGATTCCCACTCTGATGGGCGAGGATGGCGAAAGAGGAGATGGAGTAACACCTGTCAAGCATGTCAACCCAGGTTCTCGAGCAGACCCAAACCTCACTAGAAACATGGAGCGCGAATTCGAAGGCGACTCGGAGTCCCAGAGTACTATTCCGGCTGGCGATGCCTATGAGCTGTTGGAGCAGCGATTTCGGTCCCTTGAGCAGCAGAATGCTAAGCTCACGCAGATGTTGAAAACGGTGATCGCCCAGCAGGCTCAAGCTCTCAGGGCCAACACTCAGGACAGGCAATCGCCACAGGACTCCCATTTGGAAGTGTTACAGCAATTCCTTCCTGCTACTCAAATCTCCCCCGCACAGATGGCGGTTCGTCAACCTCTGTCCAGGGCGATACTCGCCGAGCCACTACCTAAGGGGTTGGTTCCGCCCAACCTAGATAGGTATGTAGGTACTGGCGACCCGGAGGAGCACTTGCAAGCCTTCCAGATCGCCATGCAAATGCAGCAGGCTGGCAACACCGCATATTGCAGAGCTTTTCCGGCGACACTAGGAGGGCGAGCCAGGGAGTGGTACATGAATCTACCGGAGGGCATCATAACATCGTGGGAAGGCTTTGCGAGGATCTTCTCACAGAAGTATGAGTGCAAGAAAACAAGGACGGTCCCGTTGCAAGCGCTGGTGAGCCTGAGGCAAAAGCCGAACCAGTCGCTGAAGGAGTTCTTCGATGAATGGACTGGGGTCGTCCAATCCATCAAAAGGGTAGATCATGAAATCGCTGCGGCAAGTTTATTCCAGTCGACTCATAACGGCAGGCTGCGAGAGTCGCTGCTACAGGAGGCTCCGAAGTCGCTGTCCGACTTGGAAACCAGAGTACACAAAATTATTTTGATCGAGGAGCAGTTAGCAGAACCTTTACGTGGAGCGGCGAAGATGGAAGAAAAGCCCGTTACAGGGAACAAGCAGGCCAAAGGGCAGCCCTCCAAGACACGACCATACGGGAAATATCGCCCAGGGGAGCAAAGGCGTTACCAAGAGAGAGGATACCCTGGAGAGCAAAGGGGTTATCAGGAGAGAGGATACCAAGAGGAGAGGGCAGATTATACACCCCTCTCAGAATCGCGAAGAAAAATTCTGCTGTATATGCAGCATAAGGGACATCCCATCAACTGGCCAGGGCCAATGTTCACCCCGTCGGATCAGCGAAGTCGCCAAAAGTTTTGCGATTTCCATGACTCTCATGGGCATACCACCGAAGACTGCAGGGAATTGAAAAATGAAATCGAAAGGTGGATAAACAAAGGACATCTCAGGGATTTCATTGTCAGCTCAAAGCGAAAAACCAAGCCGCAAGAAGATGATCGCCGTAGACAAGAAGAATCACAAGACAAGAAGGGTGATGTTTTCACCCGACTTAAGGAGCCTATGGACAATGAAGATAGCAAGAAAAAGCCTGGACCTGAGGTAAACCACGTTTATCAAACCATTTTCGGTGGAGAAAATTGCCCGACAAAGAAAGTCAGAAAGGAGGAAACAAAGGAGGTGATGATGATAGACCAAGTCAGTCGCCCAACGTTGGGATTCTCGGAAGAAGACATGGCCAGGGTAGGAGGCCCAAGTTTGGAAGCGATGGTGATTCAAGTAATCACACACAATAGCCGAGTGGAGCGAGTAATGATTGACGAAGGGAGCTCTGCGGACATTATTTTCTGGGAGCTGTACAAAAAGATGAACCTGCCAGCTAGCTTGCTCAGGCAGACAAAAACTACCATCTCAGGATTTTCAGGCCACACAGTTCCCATCAAGGGGATACCACGATGGCAATAACCATTGGGGATGGAGACTTGCAGGTCACCCGATCCATCGACTTCCATGTCATGGATTGTCAATCCACGTACAACATGATCCTGGGGCGACCTGCACTCGCCGCCTTCCAAGCAATCTCCTCCCCAGTGCACCAAATACTGAAGTTCGCTACTAATGAAGGGATAGGTTTCGCCTGGGGACACCCGGACATCGCCAGAAGGTGTTACAGGGCAGCGACTAAAAGCACGTGCCTCACCATAAGCTTGGAGGCGGAGAATGAAGGAGAAAGAGTCGTTCCAGCTGAATCGGACGTCCCAATACCGCTGTTCGAAGAAGATGAAAGTAAGACAGTTCGAGTTTCGTCCTACCTGAGCGATAACAAGAAACAGGAGTTGGTCAAGTTGCTCCAAGAATTCTCGCACCTGTTCGCATGGTCACCAAGTGACATGCCAGGAATTGCTCCAGACATCATCATACACTCTCTAGCGATCGAGCCCGGGAGTCGCCCAGTCCAGCAAAAGCGGCGGAACATCTGCAGAGAAAGGCAGCAAGCGGTGGCAAATGAAGTGGACAAACTTTTAAAAGCAGGGTTTATCAAAGAGGTACAATATCCTGAGTGGTTGGCTAATGTAGTTCTCGTCAAGAAATCGTCAGGAGCATGGCGAATGTGTGTCGACTTCACCAACCTTAACGATGCTTGCCCCAAGGATCCGTACCCCTTGCCCAACATAGAGCAGCTGGTAGACGCGACGGCGAACAATGAAATGCTGTCCTTTTTGGACATGTTCTCAGGATATCATCAAATACCTTTAAGCAAGCAAGATCAAGAGAAAACGGCTTTGATGACGCCCACGGCGAACTACTGCTATCGAGTGATGCCATTCGGGCTCAAGAATGCTGGCGCGACTTACCAGAGAATGATTGACAAAGTCTTTGTCAAGCAGCTCGGCCGAAACTTGGAGGCGTATGTGGATGACCTGCTGGTCAAAAGTAAGAGATCTAATGACCATCTTGGCGACTTAAGGGAAACCTTCAATACACTGCAGGAGTATTCGCTCAGGTTGAACCCTTTGAAGTGTGTGTTCGGGGCAACATTAGGAAAGTTCCTGGGATACCTCATAACCAGGAGAGTAATTGAAGCTAATCCAGCGCAGATCGCGGCGATTACAGCGATGGCCCCCCCAAAGACTGTGAAGGAGGTTCAGGTTCTATCTGGAAGACTGACGACAATCAATCGATTCATTCCCAGGATCGCCGACCGATGCACTCCGTTCTTTGCGACTTTAAAGAATGCATCAAAGTTTTCATGGAATGACAAATGTAACAAGGCTTTTGAAGAGCTGAAGCAATTTTTAATTACCCCTCCTGTACTTGCATCTCCAAAGTCAAATGAAGATTTATTTCTCTATATTGCGATCTCTCCAAAGGCAGTTAGTGTGGTCTTAGTTCGAAGAGAGGACAAAACCGAACACCCTGTTTTTTATACAAGCAAAACCTTAGTCGATGCTGAAACAAGGTACCCGGCAATAGAAAAAATGGCATACGCTGTGGTCTGCGCGGCCAGAAAGTTGCGACCATATTTTCAGGCACACATAATACATGTGCTCACGAATCTTCCGATTAAGAATGCGTTAAGATCTATGAGCATAGCAGGGCGATTAGCTAAATGGGCGATCGAGCTAAGTGAGTATGACATTCGATACCAACCGCGAACGGCGATCAAGGCCCAAGTCCTTGCGGACTTTGTCGTCGAAGGCGCAGTACAAGAAGACTCCAAGGAAGGCGAGGAATGGACGTTATTTACAGACAGGCGCCTCGAGTAAAGGAGGGTCAGGCGCAGGGATAGTCCTAAGGTCTCCTGGGGGGATCCTCCACGAGGTCGCATTGCGATTTGCAACTAATCGAACCAACAATGCAGCTGAGTACGGGGCATTGGAGGCTGGCTTGCGCATCGCTAAGAGTATGGGAGTTACTAACATCAAAGTTTTCTCAGACTCGGCGATAGTAGTCAACCAAGTTAATGGGAGCTTTGAGGTAAAGGAGGAGTCGCTCCTCCCTTATTTTGATGAGGTAAAACTGCTTATATCGGAATTCAAGAAGATGGTTATATCCCAGATTGCTAGGGAGGAGAATTGCCACGCGGACGCATTATCGAAACTAGCAACGGCGACAGATTTTGAAGAAGGGCGAATGGTCACAGTGGAAAAAGAAACAAAGAGGAAGCAGTGTTTTCACGTGATTAACGGAATTGGGAAAAGCGACTGGCGAACGCCTATTATTCAATACTTGGATAACGACACTGTACCAAGTGACCCGTTAGAAGCGACCAAGCTCCGGCGAAAAGCAGGGAGGTGTACTATAATAGGGGGAGAGCTGTATCGAAAATCAGCTATGGGTCCATACTTGCGATGCCTGGGAGAGGAGGATGCAGCTTGGGCCCTAAGGAAGTACACTCAGGAGTATGTGGTACTCACTTGGGAACAAGAAGTTTGGAAAGAAACTTAATATACCAGGGCTTCTATTGGCCAACAATGAGAAAGGAGGCTGGCGACCTGGTGAAGAAATGCCACAAATGTCAAGAATTTGCAAGTTATCACAAGTTGCCAGCAACAGCGCTCCAGGCGAATGTCAGCCCGTGGCCATTCGCGAGGTGGGGGATGGATATCCTAGGCCCATTTCCGGAAGCCTCGGGGAAAAGGAAATTCCTCATCGTGGCAGTTGATTATTTCACCAAGTGGGTCGAGGCAGAAGCGGTGGCAAGTATCACCGCCAAGCAGATACAGAAGTTTGCATTTAAAAGTATCGTCACCAGATTTGGTATACCAGAAAGTATTATATGTGACCATGGAACTCAGTTTGACTCACAGGTCTTTAAAGAATTTTGTGATGACCTGAGGATAAATCTGAGATTCGCTTCGGTCGCCTACCCGCAAGCTAATGGACAAGCAGAGGCGGCTAATAAGCTTATTCTACAAGGATTAAAGAAAAGAGTGGATGGCTGTAAGGGCGTATGGGTCGAGGAGCTTGATCATGTACTATGAGCTCACCGTACGGCTTATAAAACGGCGACAGGGGAGACTCCCTACACATTGACGTACGGGACTGAGGCGGTCCTTCCGGTAGAGATCTCAATCCCATCTATCCGAATACAGGAATACAGGGATGAGGTTAACGAACAAGAATTGATGCTTAACGTAGATATGATTGAGGAAAAAAGAGAAAAGGCACAGATGCGGCTGATCGCTGAAAAGGAGCAGTTAGCCAGGCGGTACAATTTAAAACTCCGACCACATCACATCGCGCTCAATGACTTAGTACTGCGAAAGATCTTCAGGCCGGCGGTCGGGGCGGCCAAGCTCAACCCCGGATGGGAAGGCCCATACAGAGTACGACGAGTGGTAGGGGCCAACACCTTCAAACTAGCAGAGTTAGATGGAGCAAAGATCCCCAAAACTTGGAACTCCATACATCTCAGGCGATATTATGATTAAAAAGACGCGTGTAGCCGAGGCTAGTTTTTAAGGCAACTAAGGGCCCTAACGATTGAATCTAATATATGTCTTCGCGCCATCAAATTTATCATGTAAGACATAAGGGCATTGGGATCGCTATGTAAGACCTACGGGCATTAACAAATCGCTGTGTAAGACCTAAGGGCATCAAATTTATCATGTAAGACCTAAGGGCATTGGGATCGCTATGTAAGACCTACGGGCATTAACAAATCACTATGTAAGACCTACGGGCATTAACAAATAGCTGTGTAAGACCTAAGGGCATCAAATTTATCATGTAAGACCTAAGGGCATTGGGATCGTTACGTAAGGCCTAAGGACATCAAAGTTATCAGTATAACATCTAGTTAATGACGAAAAGAAGCAAAGCGATCAAGAGAGGTGTAATAAGATAAAAAACCAAAGATTGAAAACTCGCGAGGAAGAGTTTAATAAAGCAGTTTTTACAAAAAAAAGAAAAGGAGAAAGAGCGGAAAATAGCAACAACACGTAGAAACATGAGGATTGTCTGAACAGATAGCAACAGTAGCAACAGGTCGAAAGCGAGATCATGGGTCTTTAGCGCCGGAGCTCTTCTCGCCAGCCTTGGAAGGGGAAGCGGCGGAATTGAAGTCCCTGCCGCTGGTCGAGGGGGCTTGATCGGATGATGGCGGCTGAACCTCTGATCCATCGAGATTCAGATCAGGCAGGCCACGGCTGCGGCGAGTGGCCGCCACATATTCAGCATCTGCCGCCACTATCTCCCGCTCCAAGCGAGCAGCATCCCGAAAGTAAGTCTCCTCCTCGGCATCAGGAAGGTCGGCAACCCCAAAGTTATAGCGGTTGAGACCTCGGAGGACGGCTCGAACCATTTTTCGCCCCGGCCAGCCCTTGTTGGGAAATAGCTCGTAGAACTCGTTACGACAGCTGCGCATTACTACACGCATACTCTCGCCGAGAGCATGAGTGTAATAAGCCACAATCTCATCGTACTGAGCTTTGGCAGCGGCAAGATCACGATCCGCCGCCGATTCAGCCGCCAGTGAGTCATTAAGCAGCTCCTTAGCTCTGTCCCTTTCGGCGGCTATCTCTTCCACCTGAGCAACCTTGACACGAGCCTCATCCAACTCGGCTTCAAGGGCGACAATGTGCTTATTAGCAGATTGCAAGTCCTCCTGAACGCCCTCCATCTGGGAGATCCGCCCAGTCGCCTCAGCCAGGCTTTCTTTCAGAGACTCAGCAGCAGAGGTCGCTGCATCTGCCCGTCGCTAAGATAAAGAAAAAACAAACAACAACATGCGGGTTTAACAAGGATCGTAAAGTGACAAGCCGGGAAATAGTGTATATAAAAGGGGAAAAAGTAGAGGAAGGAGAGTAAATACCTTCTCCTCGTTATGATACCGAGTGAGATCCATGCGCAAAGAGCGCAGATTCTCAACATCCTCCTTCAGCTTCCGATTCTCCTCCTGCATGTGTTTACATGCAAAAGAAAGATCGCCGAGCTCAGCCACGACCTAGGCAGCAAAACAAATGTAAGGGGTAAGAAGCAGCGAGCAGAGCTAAGGTAACAGGACAAAGCAAATAAAAGACGCATTCCATAAGTACCTGAAGTAGGCGGCAGGAAGTTGCCCCGTGCAGGTCCGAAATCTCCGAGCCCTCACCAGGAGCGGTCACCCCCTCGTAGACACCTCGAGAGAACTCCTCCGTGATATCACTCGCCATCCGGGGCGATATGTGGGATGCCACCGGATGAACGACGGCGAAGTAGGGAAGGCGAAAGGGACCCTCGCCCTCGCGACCAGCAGGAGCAGGGCGATTGAAGAGAGTGTTAGCTCGCTCTGTCCAGCTGGCCCGGCGGGCACGGTCGGTGTTGACAGGAGGCGGGCGAGAGTGGTCGCGAGCAGGCTCGGTGGGACGAAGATCAAGCTCCGCAGCCGGCGCAGACTCGGGATGCTCCGGATCCCGGGGAAGAGGGATAGGTTCGTCAGGAAGATAGGAGTCGTCATACGAGATGACGTTCTCGTCAGCAGGATGCTCTAAGGGCTCCCTTGCAGAAGGATTGTCATTTGTCAGAGGCGACTGGCGACGAGAGCGGCGGAGGGGAGTTTCAGTCTCAGCATCGACATCCTCCACCTCTATCACTGGTGGGGGCGGCGGCGGAGGATTGCTGGAGCTCTCACCTGCCTTTCTCCTCGGCTTGGAAACCCCAGCTTTTTTCTTCCTCTTTGAAGAAAGGAGGCTTTCATCCGTCTCAGCCGCCTTCCTCTTCCCCTTAGATTTCTCGGGCGAAGGTTGGGCAGAAGCAGGGGCGACGGGGGCAGCCTCAGAGCGGCTGGGACGAGTCTCGGCGACAGGACCGCGCGCGGTGGTGCTAAGGAGGCACCCAGCGAGGCTTACGACACCTAGGAAAACTACATCCAAAGATTAGTATAAAAAAAAAGGAAAGAAAAGAGAGCACAACAAGGCGATAATATAAAGGTTATACATTCCTAAGGGTTTTGCTACGACGACTCAATTACGCAAGATGAACGGCGACAGCTAGGAAGGGAGGAAAACAATCAGCGCCGCCAAAGACATAAGGTATACCTCCTCGTATTCCCGCCTGGGCAGTCCGCAGGCCAGAAGTGGTCGATAAATGATGGCAATCAAGAAGGATCTGGCGACGAAGGAGTATTTCATCGGGAGTAGGATCAAGCTCGGCGTTGAAAGAACTCACGTCACCAGAAGACCAGGAGGAGGGGAGCAGCGAAGCCCAATGATGATCCGTGTTGCGGGGGCGGAAGTAGAAAAACGAATGGTACCATGTAGGGCGAGGTTTCGGGGATGAGTAAGTGCCCTTTTGGGTAAGATCAGCTCGGCGAACGAAACTGATGCCATTGGAGGTGTGTTTGGCATAATGAATTAATTGAAACAACCGCAGAGTGGGGGCGATCTTCTTAGTTGCGCAGCTGCATTCAAAAGCAGAGGCTGTAGCCCAACACCCGACGTTAAAGGCGCCAAGAGAAGCGCCAAAGCACTCAGCAGGGCGACCGTGAACGGGGAGGGCGGAAGGCGAAGGCCATTGGTGAAGGCCTCGGTCCAGACGCCGTGCCACCCTGGCGGGCAATTGCCGATAGTGGAAAGCCGAGAGGCCACGACGAATTCCCAGGAAGACGGCAGCATGGCGAATGGAAGAACGCGGGTGATCTTCTCCACCGACCCCGAAGGAAAGTAGCCCGGGCCAATGACCGCGCGCTCGTCACAAGTAGCTCTTCCCCACATAGACCGCCAGTTGCCAATGGAGTAGGAGCCGGTGACTCTAGTCGCCTCAGGATCAATCTCGACCCCATGACGGGCCCGCTCGAATCCTTTTTGGTGGGGACCCCAAAAAGGCAGGGCAGGAGATTCATCAAAATTCTCCTCTGCTACGTCAGAAATTTGGGCAGACGAGGTTTCAGCCATAGATGGAGGATTTAAGGACGTTGGTTCAGGAGACTGGCTGGAAGACGAAGGAGAGGATGAAGGAGAAGGTGAAGAGTCGGTACCCGCGGAGTAGGAATAACTTTGGTTTTGGCTATCGGAATCGGAATCCATGGTTCAAGACTAATATCAAGAAGCAGAAAGGAGAAGGAAACACACGGCAGGACGGCAATGAGAGTGAGAAAGAAGGGAGGAGTCACGTACCAGGATGGCGTCGGGGGGGCTCCAGACATCTGAAAAATGGCAGGAAGAGATGAACGTTTTCTGGTGATCGGAAGAAGGAGAAACGAACTTTTTCCGATCGACGGGGAAGGAGAAGATAGTGGGAGGCTCACCGGAAGGAATAAGAAAGCAGTGAAGGCAAGAAGACTGTAAAAACAGGGAGTCAAGGTGGCAGAGAAGGAGTAAAAAAAGGAGGAAGACGGTAAGAAGGGGGTTTATATAGGAGTGCGATGAGCGGGAATGGAACCGTCGCGGTGAACGGGTGAGTCACACGCGCGGTTAAAAGGACGTGTTGGCGGGAAGTTGAGCCGTCGCGACGTTTCATTGGGGGCACGCGCGGCTGAAATGACGTCTGAGGGGATAAGGTAATGATGGCTTTCTGGGCAATTACTGAAATACCCCGATTTCCCCAACTTCTCCAGCAAGGTAGGGAGTAAAAGACCATGATACCCTGAGCGGTAGAGAGGTGCATGAAAAACTGGAAAGAAGGGGCGCGATAGAAAGCAGCGACAAAAGAGATAAGGCGATAAGAACCAAGACACCAAAGCGACAAAATAACAAAGCAACAAGGCGATAGGACAGCAAAGCGATAAAGCGACACAACATAAGCGATCCGAGTTATAAGTAGGCCCTCAGCCAAGCAAAGCTCGAATTAAGGGCTCAGGGGCAATTGATGGGTCCTCCTACGGCGATCACGAGACGAGCGATCCGAGTTATAAGTAAGCCCTCAGCCAAGCAAAGCTCGACTAAGGGCTTGGGGGCAATTGATGGGCCTAGCCCAACGAAGTCCAAAGGCCCACACGACGGCCCACGAGGCGACCCACATGGCAGCCCAAACACAGCGGCTAGGGCAGGGGGCCCGGACTCAGGCGGTAAAGCAGATGGGCCGAACAGGCAGGCCCAGGAGGTGGAGTGAGGCCCAAAGCGACGGCCCAGCTCGGCGGCCTCCTAGGGTTACTCGACGACACTTAGGTTTCCAAGACAGAACGGACACATGTCAACATCCTACGGGAGCTACAAATGAGTGGCTAAGATTCAGCCTTGGCAACCAAGGCAGGGGTACTATAAATACCCCGTACACCCTAATAACCAGGGGACAACACTTTTACCCAGCGGACAAACGCTCCGCGGTACGTTACTCGCCTCCCTCTCCCATTCCTTAAACTGATCGCCTCCCCATTTCCTTGAACTAACTACCCCCCTTTATCACCTACGAGGTAACCACCCCCGAAAGACCAACAGACTTGGGCTTCCATTATTGGGCCAGGCGACAAGGCTAGAACAAATTCCATCATTAACTCCATTATTAATCCAATTCCAATGCACCTTCCCTAGATCACAACCAATCAATTACACACACATCCATGCAATTCCTTCTGATCAATTCTAATTCACAATTCCATGTTCTAATTCAATTACCCAAATCCATGTACCAATTCTATTCCATAAATTCTACACCACAAATCACCTTATCAACTACTATCACGCATA
The DNA here is from genome assembly GCA_034768395.1 of Linum lewisii. NCBI lineage: Eukaryota > Viridiplantae > Streptophyta > Magnoliopsida > Malpighiales > Linaceae > Linum > Linum lewisii. The sequence goes on from CM068304.1 coordinate 25,496,287, forward strand.
ACACCCATTTCACTCGAATCAACATGTAGCTTCAATTCATGTAATCTCACACGTTCCTACTCAATTAAGCTACACATTCAATTCATGATTCAAAACACAACAAAGGTAAACGGCTGGCTCACCGACTACCCCCACCTGCAAGTACAGGGGAAGCCATGTCGTGAGTCTTAGGGCTACCCTCCTGTTCATCCTTCATATGACGACCCCACATTGGCAGGGCCATCCTCTTGTTTATCATAAATAGGGCGACCCCACATTGGCAGGACCACCCTCTTGCAACCACAACTGACAACAATAGGGGATATGTATAAATTCACAAGATCACCCGAACCTGTCGTTCCTAGCACTCACTTCTAATTCTGATCCATTAATCATGCACATTAATCGTTTAACCAAACCCATCAACAAGCATTACATTAAACAATCATCAATCAACAATCAATTCAAGAACCAATTCCTCAATCAATAATCATCAACAATCAATCACAGAACAGTTGTCATCTTTTACTCTCTTCCAATTTCATGCAATCCCTTATTCGTCTAGGTCATAATTTCAACTCCTCACATCGACCATCACTACCTATCGTACGCTAAACCCTCACCTAACAAGAAGACCAGGCTCTAAACAACTTCTAGAAACTCAAACAGCCAAGCTCTACAACTCCAAAAACGTAGCTTCTTCCTTCTTTCGCTGACAGCATCTAACTCTGAAATATCCAGAACCGAGATATGGGATCTCTTCCTCTTGTCTCCATGAATGCGTATCAAGAAACAGATCGCCAATGGGACCTTTGTAGTTCCCGAAATCAAGGTTTGAAGCTTGGGGGTTTTTGCTTCGTCAAAGGGGTTTTTGGGAGGAAAGACAGAGAGAGAAGTTGGGGATTTCCGTCAAAAATCTATCTTTCATAGTCAGTTCATGTTACACGGTGTGTATTACAGATACACAGCATGTATTGCTGATACACGGCCGTGTATCATAGTCTACCCACCTTGACGAATTTTCGCGTACTCACTTGTAACTTCAACGCGACTCAATTATGAACGTCCCGGACTTCGATGGGGCCTCAAGAACACTGTTTCCAATGTCTCATTCACCCAAACTCGAGTTCCAAATCATTCGGTTGGGCGGGGATTTTACACATTAGCTACTAGTGTGATGGAGTCTCTTGTGAAAATGTGGAGGAAGCGATACAACTTCCTCTTAATCTTGGAGACAGGTGCCCACTTAACCTGGAACCACATATGCTCACCCTTAGTCAGCCACCTCTAAAAAGCATTATTGTGCCTTCTCAGCAATCCATCCTCAATGTAGGGAGAAATGTTAGGCCAATGACTCTCACTGACTCGAGCCTCTTCCTTAGTGCACAACCCCAAACAGACTACAAACTCGCCCCAACTAGAATCTCTATGGAATCCTAAGAACAAGATGGAGATCTTGTCGCTCGTACCCCTTAGAGTGCAAATGAACCGCTGCAAGTCCACGAGCGGAAATAGACCATCCAACTCGAAGAAATTCCAAAGCCCAACAGCTTGGAGTGGTTCCTTTACCAAAGGACTCTCCACAGACTCATCTTCTAGATCAATTGCCGAGTGCGTCATTGCCTCAAACCTGATCATCTTCTAGTACTGATGATGAGACTCATTTTCGTCATAAGCAAACGGGGCAGGAGGCAAAGGTGGAGCACGGGGAGCAGGTGGTGGTGGTGGAACTCCATGGTGTGGCATCCTGCAAGGGAAAACAACCAAAAGAATGAACTTCACACTTAAACCTGCAACAAATTCAGTGTGGTGTCCATCATGGAGCAACAGTTACCTTAATCATTTGGTCAACCCGAATAAGAACAACACTTCACCAGTTCAATGCATGTCTCGAACAAGTCGATCAAAAGGAGAAATTGAAATGACCAAATCCAGAATCATAGAGCATTAACAAGACACATAAATCAAGAGCGCAAGACGGGCAAAATCAGAAAATTTCAACTAATACAATTTCATAGAATAAGCATATATGAGCAGCAGAATCACAAATTGAAATGAGCAATTAGCACCAAAATCAAAAGCAATTGAAACATGGGCACACTTAGATGAGCAATAAAAATTGGTCACCTCTACTACCTTAACAACCAAAATGAAATCTCAACAAAACTAGGACCATCCAAAAACGAAAAAAATCAAGACCTACCAATCCACCAAATTCCACTAAAGCACATTGAAAATCGATGCAAGAAACCACCACACGGATCAATGAAAATGAGGGAAAACTTGAAAACATGAAAAATCAAAGAGGAAGGGTTTGGTTGGAACTGGTGCGCCGGTCGAAAGCTCGAGTGTCAGACGGTGGAACAAGGAACAAGGGGTCCTAATCAACTTTTACGGATGGTAGGGGCGGCAAGTTCTAGGTCGAGCGATGGGATGTAGAGGGTGGTGTTTGGGGTTTTTTTTTTTTTGATGAATTAGTTGGGATTTTATTTCATCAAAAAGGCATGGAATAGCAATACAATGAGAAACAAATGACCAAAAGAGAGAGCTATAATACTACCACAACACTATATAGCTAACAAAATTTCACTCCTATATTTACTCCCCCCGACATAGGCTATGATCTCTTCTGTAATGCTGTCCATCAACTGAGATTCAGTACTTCTCGTTTGCGTAAAGACTCGTCTACATCTTTCTTCCCATATGAAGGTTAAGATACTTCTCCATATGAGCTTCTTAACTCTTATACGAGTACCCCCAGCAGTCCAGCCTACTGCACAATCAATAGCTTCAGTCCAGGATTTGCCACTCACCTCTGGCAGCAGCATTCTGAGAATCAGTTTGGCATACTCACATTCTGCAAACAGATGCTCCCTGGATTCCTCTGCATTTCCACACAGCACACAATCAATATCAATATCAGAACTCCACACTTTAATCTTATCCTTTGTAGCTACCCTGTTGATAACAATGAGCCACGTTATGAAAGATCTCCTGGGAATAACAAAGTCCTTCCAAACAGCTGCACACCATCTAACAGTAGGGGCAGTTGGCCTTATATCATTCCAGATTTTTCTAATTATGTACCTAGGCATATAGGCCCCTTTCCATAGAACATCACCATCAGAATCAACGTCAATAAATTGTCTTACTTTTGATCGAAGCTTCAGAAGTTTTGTCCAATGCCAAGAACCAACTGTCGACTTCACTTCCCATAAATCTCTGCCCTTCAGCCTGTACTTTCCAATCCAAGCAACCCATAGGGACCCTGCTTTCATTAACAGACTCCATATATGTCTGATTACATTAGCATAATTCCAACTTCTCATGTCTCGAAGCCCTACTCCTCCTTCTTCCTTAGGCAAAGCTACCAAGCACCATGCGACCTTAGCTCTTCCCTCTCCAATGGCCTTGCCCCATAAGAAAGCACTACAAACCTTCTCAATTTCCTTATTGACACCAGATGGCAAAACAAAGTGTGTCATCCAGTACTTAAGCTTTCCCCCAATAACAGAGTCTATTAGCTGACATTTACCAGCATAGAAGAGTTTTCTAGCACGCCAGTCAGTCACTCTTGCTGTTATACTGTCAATAAGGGCCTTGCAATCACACGTCCTTAGTTTACCAGATGTTAGGGGGACTCCAAGGTATCGAAAGGGGAGGGTACCTTTCAAGAACCCTGAAGATCTAATAAGCTCATCTTCTACTTCACTTGTAACCCCTACAATATAAATGTTGCTTTTCTCTGGATTGAATCTCAGACCAGAGCACTTGTGAAACTTATCTAACACCACCTTAACCTCTTCAATGGCTTCTTTATTGGCTTTGGTGAACACTAACAAGTCATCAGCAAAACTCAAATGAGTTACCTGAACTCCCTTGCATTGAGGATGGAATTGCAGCTTCTTTTCAGCACTTGCTTTCTCAAATAAACAACCAAGTACTTCCATAGAGATTACAAAGAGGTACGGGGATATTGGATCACCCTGCCTCAGTCCTCTTTGAGCTGGGAAATAACCTCTTGATGTACCATTTATATTGACAGAGAGCATGGTAGAGGTAAAACAAGCAACAATCCAGCCAATGTAAACCTTAGGGAATTGCATAGCTTCAAGTGTAGCTTCAATAAATTTCCACTCTACAGAGTCAAAGGCCTTCATTAGGTCAATTTTCATTGCACACCTAGGAGAAATCTCTGACTTGTTATAAGTCCTAAGGAGCTCATGAGCAAGTAGGATCCCATCTCCAATTGATCTCCCTTTTATGAATGCAGTTTGAGCTGAATTAATCAGTGAAGGAAGAACTGCTTGCAGCCTATTAGCTAACACTTTAGACATTATCTTATACACAACATTGCAACAGGAGATAGGTCTATAGTCCTTCATGTTTGCAGCATTGAATTTCTTAGGAATCAAAGCTAGAAGGATAGAGTTCACATATCCTGGCATCTTGCTTTTACTAAAGAAGCTTCTGACTGCTGCAAACAAATCTTCCTTAACAATGTCCCAACTGTGCTTGAAGAAGTAAGCATTATAACCATCTGGTCCAGGAGCTTTTCCACCAGCTATGCTGATTAAAGCCTTTCTAATTTCCTCCTCACTCACATCTCTGATCAGGCTATCACTCTGTTCAGGAGTCAAAGTCCTCTTGATAATACTTGGAATAACTTCCACATTCACAGTGGTACTCTGACCTAGAAGCTTCTTATAAAAATTCACTGCTATTTCAGCTATGTCATCAAAGCCATCCTTCATAACTCCATTATCATCACATAATTGTCTGATAGTGTTTGTCACTTGTCTAGACTTAGCATATTTGAAGAAGAAACTCGTATTATTATCCCCAAGAGTAATCCAATTCACTTTAGCTTTCTGCTGGTAAATGCTTTCCTCATCCAACCTTAACCTCTGCAATTCCTCTGAACATTCCTTCATCCTTACAAGAGTAATAGAGGATGGATGATTATATATGTCCTCATTCAGCAAAAACAACTCCTTTTCTTTGTCCCTGACTCTTTCATGAATGTTAGAATAACATCTTTCATTCAACTTTTTAAGTTCCAATTTAAGATCCCTCATCTTCTTATACAAGCAGTAGAAGCTATTTCCTGCACCTCTTCTTCTCCACACATCCTGAACAATTTGTTCATAGCTTTCATGTTTAGTCCAGCAGGCAAAGAATTTGAACCCTTTAGGGTGAGAACCTTCCTCAAACTTAGTATCCACATACACTGCACAATGATCAGAATCACTAGTAGGGATAATCTGCACTTTGCTTCCAGAAATACTAGCTTGCCAAGCAATATTAATAAGGGCTCTATCCAGCTTTCTAGCAACCAACCCCTCCTCTCGATTGTTCATCCATGTAAATTTAGGGCCATGAGAGACATGATCCAAAAGCTCACAGTCTCTAATACAATCACGAAAATCCTCCATACTCTCAAAAGAAGAAGGAGCAGTAGAAGCTTCATCGAGACTAAGAAAAGCATTGAAGTCACCAGTAACCAACCAGGGCTCATTTACCTATAAATCCCTCATCTTGTCATACAACCTTCTTCTCCCACCCACATCATTAGCTGCATGCACAAATGTGCAGTAGAAAACTCTTGGCAAGTCCACCTTAATATGCACGTACTGATCTCCAACATCCAGGACACATACAAGAATATCTTTTTTCCAAATCAACCAAACCTTCCCAAGATCACCACCAAAAGCAAAGACACCAAGCCAGCCGGGGAACCTCTCAGCCAACATATCTAACTCTAGGCTCTAATATAACAATCATATCTATATTATACTGTTTAATGTAACTAAGGACAACATTATACTTACTTTTTTTGTTAAACCCTCTTGTATTCCAGGTCCAAATCTTCATCTCTGAGTTGTTTTATGCCTAGTTTTCACACCAGAAAACACATACTTCTGATTATGAGGAATTCCACCTTTATTAAAAGGGAAATAATCCTTTAGCTGCGCCTTCCTACCACTTGGTCCAGGTTGAACATATTCCTCTTCTACCTCATACACTTCATCACCCTCCTGTACCTGACTCTGAGCATCAGTAGGGCTCTAGATAACTTCCTTTTGTGCATTATCCTTCCCCCAGTCCCCTGTTTAGGGACATTGTCAACTGGTGCCTCAGTCCCTTCCGGAGAAGATGCTGAGCCATTGCCAGAGCCAATGCCCGAAACAGGTATAGAGTTGGACACCTGATGACCTTCAACACTACTAGCACCACCTTCAACTGCTACCTTCCTCTTTGCCTTCTTCTTTTTCTTACTTTTAGACCCTCCTACTTCAGTAGCAACTGTAGTAGGAGCTTTATCCTCACTTACAATAATCTGGAGACCAATCGGGGTAGTAAGGATTACCTCTTGTGCCTTAGGCATCTCACTTTCTTCATTATGTTTCTCTGACTCATTCACCTTTGGAGTAGACTTAACTCTCCATAATTTCATTCCGGTTTTCCCATATTCCCTTGCCTTAGGCTGGATAACCATCACTTCAAACCTATCAGTCTTAGAAATCTCAATCACAAGCTTCTCAGGACATGGAATCGCCCTGTCTCTGAGCACACAAACCCTGATATTAACACCATCCCTAACAAATTTGTTAAAGGGCTTCCCAATCTTACTTGCTAGCCAGCTGACCCCCTCATTCGTGATAGCCTCAGGAGGGACCCCCTGAAATTCAATCCAAACAGGAGTTGCTGCGGGAGTGAAATCAACAGGACGAATCCCCCTTTCCCACTTCCTCAATATCATAGCAGTGTTATGAATATGCCATGAACGACCTAATACCCAGCTGCAAAGTTTCTCAGAAGCAAATTCAAGCAGGTAAAAATTGGGCACCAAGCTAGAGACAATAACTGCACCTTCATAACCCCAGAGTCTGTTAGCCATGCTATTAAAAACACGCATCAGGGGTGGAGTTCCCAGAAACTGCGCCACCGCAGCCGAATGAAGCCTCAGCACGCCTTTTTCAATGACCTCATCCGGGATCCGTAACACATCTCCCACCATCGCAGAAGCTGGGATGTCAATGAACTTTAGATCCATATTCGTACCCGAGACCATATCCGCCCATGTCTTAGTTTGACCTGGAGCAAACAAACTAGAACCCGCCATGGCAGAGTACCAAGCAGGGAAAAGAAGAGAAGTGAAAAATCCGGCGCCCCAAAAGGCCTACCGGGGATTAAGCTCGATCGGGAGAGCCCCTAGGAGCGCACCCACCAGAGGTAAACTCTCACCAAACAAGCCAATCCAAGAGAAGTAGATTTACGGAAAGAAGCAAAATCAAAGAAAGCTAGAAAAAACTCTTGAAAAGAACAATCGCAAAGAATGCTCAGGTACTAGGTACCCTTGCCGAAGAATCACAACCGATGTATCCCGACCGGAGCGCACCCACAGCCGGATCAACGCCGGCCAGATCTTGCTTTACGAAGACCTCCAATGGAACAGTTCAAAGAACCGAGAGAGGGTTCATTTTCATGTTTGGGGGTTTGGTTAGTGGGTTTGATGGTCGAAAATAGGAAGGGGAAGGGGTGTGATGATCAACTTTGTTGGAGTTGGGGGGTAGTTGCAGTCGAGAGGAGGGAAAGGAGGGGGAGAATGAAGGTTGTAGTTTGGAAGAAGAATGATGTGATCCTACCTGCCTGCCCCAATGCCAACCGTTATTCTTACACCCCACCAGGGTTCCCTACGAAGGGCCTGACCCTAGGGCCGTACAAAAAGTGCTTAGGGCCAAAGAAAGTGATGAACTTTGTAAACAGGTTTATCAAAGAACTAATCTACAGAAGTAGACTAGATCGAATCTCTTGAGGTTTCTTCAAATCGACTACTCAAACAAGCTGCCAATTTATTCAGGTTTAAACAAGTTGCGTGGTGTGAGTTCCATGACTTCTAAACTAATAAACAAATGAAACTGAAAAGGAAAATAAAGATAGAAAGATTAAAGAAGGTTGACTAATGAGATGATTGACAAGCTTAGACTTGAATCCCCCTAAGAGCACTAGAGCATTGGCAATCAAAACACCAGAGGTTTTCAATCCTAATTCATTCAGTTCTTAGACTCCACCATAACTCCTTACCCTTAGGTCTAAGTCCACAAACGTTCATTCTATCAGATCTAACTAACACGATTAATTAACCGTCCATGCATTCACTTCTGCAATAGAAAACTAACTGGTGAAATTGATTAAGAACAGTGAGTTACTCTAGCAGCGGATCAACCCTAAATGGTTCCTACAAAAGGCACACTCCATTGAATAGGTTAATTGATTGATTTGAAGTTCTAAAGTAAGGTGGAAGTCTGGCGACTAATGTCTAGCGATTAACCTTAGCTTAACACGAATCTAATCTAGGTGTCAAGTTAGACAAGAAACGCAGGAAACGAAGAACAAACAATCACGCAAGAGAAACAGTCTGAATTTGAATCTAATTACCGCCGATTCGTGACCGCTTTAAAGCCTCAGGTCACTTAGGGTTCATCTAATATAAGCTCTACTAGTTTAGCTACTCATATTCGATACAAGAGAATCAAAGACAATCATAGAATTCATCTCAGACAGGAAGAACATAGAAGAACTGTAAAACCTAATTCTGACGACTCTAGCGAAGCTTCAATCTCTTGCAATCTTCAACTCCTAGCTCCGAGCACTCTGAGGATGCTCTCAACTCTATCTATATCTTTAGTCTAGACTGTTAAAAGTCTAATTCAATGGTGTTTGCTTCGTCTGGCGAGTCCTCCCTTGTTCAATGTAGCGTCTGTCTCTTATATAGATAGGTTTCCAAACCTCTGCTGGAAAAGAAGAGAGTTCTTAGTGAGAAAATTCAAAGTTCTCACCGAGAAGTGCATGTAAATCCATATGTTCCCTCGGTGAGAATTTCCCATTGGATTCTTCATAAGTTCTTTGTGAGAACTTTCAATGTTCTTGTTGAGAAGTGCAGTATAAATCCATCTGTTCCCTCGGCGAGAATTTCCCATAGGATTCTTCACAAGTTCTCGGCTATAACTTTGAATGTTCTCGCCGAGAATATCTTCAAAAACAGTACGACAGTCTTCGATGAGAATTTTGATGATTTCTTAGACACATTCTCGTCGAGAACATTAGATATTCTCGGCGAGAACTATAGTGCTAGGCAGGAGATTTTTCTGTCTTGATCGGTTTGACTTCTGGTTCGATTTTGGACATTCCTCGAGGCTCCATTGCTTCCCGAACACGTCCGAGGCTACATAATCGATGGAAAAACCTGTGTACTCATGGAGACACTAGAAAACACATCAAAATAGACCCGAAACGGGCCAAAGTAACCAAATCTTTAGGAAATAGTTCAACTGAGTGAAAACACCCTAAACTACCCCTAAAATCGTGTTTCAAGCAAGGAAATGTCGTTTAGATGGGGCTCATAATCACGTTAATTCTAGTGTCATCAAAATACCCCACACTTAAGCTTTTGCTTGTCCTCAAGCAAACTGAATTAGAACACACTCAAGTTCACAAATGACAAGATAGATTAAATTGAGATTCAAGTTAACAATTTGGTTTAAACTGTTCCACGTAGAAAAAGTAGCCTACACATGCAAGAACATCAACCAAACAAGTTTAGATCTCACTGTTTTCTGCACACTTAAAGTAATAGTTTTATCAAACCACGTTTCTTGCCAAAAATAATTAATCATAATTACCCGGCTACGACAACACCAATTCTAATCAAAAGGTCTTAAGCTCTGGCCATGAAGCGAATTAGGTGGAGGTAGGAAATATTTGGGGAAAAGTGAGCGGACGTGACGTGGCTATTGACTCAACTTCATCCGCTTTTAGATCTGTATGTTACATGTTTTAGCTAGGACAGATTTAACAATATTGATTTCAAGATTACAACTTCTTCTATTTATTTACTGCATACTAGTGCTCGATCCGAACACTTCACTTAGGTGTTGGACCTGCCTAGCTCACAGTATTTGTCACCATGCTAGTGCTCAACCCGAACACTTCACTTAGGTGTCGGGCTTGCCTAGCTTTGTTTTCAGCACTTAATATGAACTTAAAATTAATTTGAACATTGAACTTTTCGGATTTCACAACTCAATTACTTGCACATTATCAATTTAGCCACTTGATCCTAGCTAGTTATAACTTTTTACATAAGATTTTGAATTGGATTTTTTTCTAATCTCAAGCCACAATCACTGGTGATCAAATAGTGAGTGAAAAACATGGAGGAGAGCTGGCAGTTGTCATCTTAGAATGGTGTTATCGAGCAGTTTTAAACAAGTATTAAGTCAATCAATCAATCAATTCAAATTACAAGAGTGATTCAATCTCTGTTCTGACCTAGACTCATTTAATATCAGTGCCGACACGCTGGTTTCAGGTTCTAAGTGGAACAGTCTAAATGTCATTGTGAAAAATTGAAGTCAATTTAACATCAAAAGTTAAGAACTCAGTAATTCTATGCTAGAGGAATTCAAAATGAACCACAAAATCACAGAAATCACCCAAAATCATGCAAAGGTTTTATAACGTCCTACCCCACACTTAAATGGTTCTGTGTCCTCACAGGACTAAATTAGAGTTGAGAGATACAGAGAACCTGGAATGGATGGTCAAAGTCGAGGATGAAACGAAATGCCTGGAGCGGAGTGAAGCAACTACAAAAAAGTCCTACAAAACAAAACAACAAAAAAATCAAAAGGAAACCGGGACAAGTGCCCTGGATCCACACAGAAGAAAGTTGAAACGACGAAAAACTGACTCAATAATTCAAAACAGACTCCAACCGTGGGTTGCCTCCCACGAAGTGCTCTCGTTTAACGTCCTTGAGCTGGACGATACCTAGTTTATGGACCCCAACTCAAGAGTTCCTTGAAGTCACTAAACTTCTGCAAGGATAGCGGTTGAGTGCCAAATAGCACTCCAAAAGGATGAAAATGCAGCCGGTGATGTTCAAGTAGATCGTGGTTCTACTTGACTGACCTTTTCTTCTGGAATTCTCCTACTGGAGGAGGAAAGAGATAATATGGTGTGTCGTGGCCAGTGAGCTTAGTCTTCTCCACCCGATGGTTATCAAGGATGCTCTCAGAGGTGAGCACATATGCGTCCAAATCTATGACCTCCTCGATTTCCACGTGCTCGTCTTTAGCTTGAACTACAAGCGGGTTCGACGAAAGCTTAAATGAAGATGATTCCTCAATCTCCACATGCTCCTCTTCATCTTCAACTTCAAGATGGATGAGCTCCACGCCATCAAGATGGATGAACTCAATGTCGTCATCAGCCACCACTGCCAAGGATTCTTCATCAGATGCCTATAGCTCATAATAGTCATGGACGAGATTATCATGTTCTTCTTCGAACAGCTCTTGAGCATCTTCTTCCATTAATTGATTTGGTTGCTCGAGCTCGACGTCCACAACATTAGGAGCTTGTAGCATTGAAGTGAGCTTCTCCAAGAGGGATTCTATTCTCGATGCCTGTTTTTGAAACTGATGGACCTGTAGATATCCAACTTTGTGATCCTGGTGGTGGTGTGTAGCTTCTGGCTCTTGCCATGACGACAAGGGTGAAGGTTCCACATACTAGCTTGTCATAGGTGGTTGTTCTGGTGTATACCATCCTTGGTTGACCTCAGCATATGTTATTTCATTGGTGTACCATCCTTCATACTGGTCATCCCACCTGTTATCCTGCATCTCAAAACTCAAGAGCACTACCCTGTTGAATCATGAAAAGGATGGGGAAAAGAAACAAATGATAAGATGGAAAGGTAGAAGAATAAAATGCCAACTCTTCTTTCAACAATATAGAAGAGTCCCCGGAAACGAAGCCAATTTGATGAACGTTGTAAACAGGTTTGTCAAATAACTAATCTACAGAATTAGACTACATCGAATCTCTCGATGTTCTTCAAATCGACTACTCAAACAAGCTGGCAATCTATTCAGGTTTAAACGAGTTGCGTGGTGTGAGTTCCACGACATCTAAACTAATAAACAAAGGAAATTAAAGACAGAAAGATTAAAGAAGGTTGACTAACGAGATGATAAACAAGCTTAGACTCGAATCCCCCTAAGATCACTAGAGCATTGGCAATCACAAGACCAGAGGTTTTCAATCCTAATTCGTTCAATTCTTAGACTCCACCATAACTCCTTACCCTTAGGTCTAAGTTCCACGAACATTCATTCTATCGGATCTAACTACCACGATTAATTAACCGTCTGTGCATTCACTTCTGCAACAGAAAACTAACTGGTGAAATTGATTAAGAACAGTGAGTTACTCTAGCAGCGGATCAACCCTAAATGGTTCATACGAAAGGCACACTCCATTGAATAGGTTAATTGATTGATTTGAAGTTCTAAAGTAAGGCGAAAGTCTGGCGACTAATGTCTAGCGATTAACCTTAGCTTAACATGAATCTAATCTAGGTGTCAAGTTAGACAAGAAATGCAGGAAACGAAGAAAAAACAATCACGCAAGAGAAACTGTCTGAATTTGAATCTAATTACTGCCGATCCATGACCGCTTTAAAGCCTCGGGTCACTTAGGGTTCATCTAATATAAGCTCTAATAGTTTAGCTACTCATATTCGATATAAGAGAATCAAAGACAATCATAGAATTCATCTCAGACAGGAAGAACATAGAAGAACTGTAAAACCTAATTCTGACGACTCTAGCGAAGCTTCAATCTCTGGCAATCTTCAACTCCTAGCTCCGAGCACTCCGAGGATGCTCTCAACTCTATCTATCTCTCTAGTCTAGACTGTTAAAAGTCTAATTGAATGGTGTTTGTTTTGTCTGGCGAGTCCCCCTTGTTCGATGTAGCGTCTGTCTCTTATATAGATAGGTTTCCAAACCTCTGCTGGAAAAGAAGAGAGTTCTTAGTGAGAAATTTGAAAGTTCTCACCGAGAAGTGCATGTAAATCCATATGTTCCCTCAGTGAGAATTTCCCATTGGATTCTTCATAAGTTATTGGCGAGAACTTTCAATGTTCTCGCCGAGAAGTGCAGTATAAATCCATCTGTTCCCTCGGTGAGAATTTCCCATAGGATTCTTCATAAGTTCTCGGCTATAACTTTGAATGTTCTCGCCAAGAATATCTTCAAAAACAGTATGGCGGTCTTCGATGAGAATTTTTGTCATTTCTTAGACACATTCTCGCCGAGAACATTAGATATTCTCGGCGAGAACTATAGTGCTAGGCAGGAGATTTTTCTGTCTTGATCGGTTTGTCTTCTGGTTTGATTCTGGACATTCCTCGAGGCTCCATTACTTCCCAAACACGTCCGAGGCTACATAATCGATGGAAAAACCTGTTTACTCACGGAGACACTAGAAAACACATCAAATAGACCTGAAACGGGCCAAAGTAACCAAATCGGTAGGAAATAGTTCAATTGAGTGAAAACACCCTAAACTACCCCTAAAACCGTGTTTCAAGCAAGGAAATGTCATTTAGATGGGGCTCATAATCACGTTAATTCTAGTGTCATCAAAATACCCCACACTTAAGCTTTTGCTTGTCCTCAAGCAAACTGGATTAGAACACACTCAAGTTCACAAATGACAAGATAGATTAAATTGAGATTCAAGTTAACAATTTGGTTTAAACTATTCCACGTAGAAAAAGTAGCCTACACATGCAAGAACATCAACCAAACAAGTTTAGATCTCACTGTTTTCTGCACACTTAAAGTAATAGTTTTATCAAACCACGTTTCTTGCCAAAAATAATTAATCATAATTATCCGGCTACGACAACACCAATTCTAATCAAAAGGTCTTAAGCTCTGGCCATGAAGCGAATTAGGTGGAGGTAGGAAATATTTGGGGAAAAGTGAGCGGACGTGACGTGGTTATTGACTCAACTTCATCCGCTTTTAGATCTGTATGTTACATGTTTTCGCTAGGACAGATTTAACAATATTGATTTTGAAGATTCAAACTTCTTCTATTTATTTACTGCATACTAGTGCTCGATCCGAACACTTCACTTAGGTGTTGGACCTGCCAAGCTCACAGTATTTGTCCCCATGCTAGTGCTCAACCCGAACACTTCACTTAGGTGTCGAGCTTGCCTAGCTTTGTTTTCAGCACTTAATGAACTTAAAATTAATTTGAACATTGAACTTTTCGGATTTCACAACTCAATTACTTGCACATTATCAATTTAGCCACTCGATCCTAGCTAGTTATAACTTTTTACATAAGATTTCGAATTGGATTTCCGTCTAATCTGAAGCCACAATCACAGGTGATCAAATAGTGAGTGAAAAAGATGGAGGAGAGCTGGCATTTGTCATCTTAGAATGGTGTTATCGAGCAATTTTAAACAAGTATTAAGTCAATCAATCAATCAATTCAAATTACAAGAGTGATTCAATATCTGTTCTGACCTAGACTCATTTAATATCAGTGCCGACACGCTGGTTTCAGGTTCTGAGTGGAACAGTCTAAACGTCATTGTGAAAAATTGAAGTCAATTTAACATCAAAAGTTAAGAACTCAGTAATTCTATGCTAGAGGAATTCAAAAAATGAACCACAAAATCACAGAAATCAACCAAGATCATGCAAAGGTTTTATAACATCTTACCCCACACTTAAACGGTTCTGTGTCCTCACAGGACTAAATTAGAGTAGAGAGATACAGAGAACTTGGAATGGATGGTCGATGTCGAGGATGAAACGAAATGTCTGGAGCGGAGTGAAGCAACTACAAAAAAGTCCTACAAAACAAAAACAACGAAAAGATCAAAAGGAAACCGGACAAGTGTCCTGGATCCACATAGAAGAAAGTTGAAAAGACGAAAAACTGACTCAATAATTCAAAACAAACTCCAACCGTGGGTTGCCTCCCACGAAGTGCTCTCGTTTAACGTCATTGAGCTGGACGATACCTAGTTTATGGACCCCAACTCAAGAGTTCCTTGAAGTCACTAAACTTCTGCAAGGATAGCGGTTGAGTGCCAAATAGCACTCCAAAAGGATGAAAATGCAGCTGGTGATGTTCAAGTAGATTGGGGTTCTACTTGACTGACCTTTTCATCTGGAATTCTCCTACTGGAGGAGGAAAGAGATAATACGGTGTGTCGTGGCCAGTGAGCTTAGTCTTCTCCACCCGATGGTTATCAAGGATGCTCTCAGAGGTGAGCACATATGCGTCGAAATGTATGACCTCCTCAATTTCCACGTGGTCATTTTTAGCTTGAACTGCAAGCGGGTTCAGCGAAAGCTTAAATGAAGATGATTTCTCAATCTCCACATGCTCCTCTTCATCTTCAGCTTCAAGATGGATGAGCTCCACTCCGTCAAGATGGATGAACTCAATGCCGTCATCAGCCACCACTGGCGAGGATTTTTCATCAGATGCTCTAGCTCATAATAGTCATGGACGAGATTATCATGTTCTTCTTCGAACAGCTCTTGAGCATCTTCTTCCATTAATTGATTTGGTTGCTCGAGCTAGACGTCCACAACATCAGGAGCTTGTAGCATTGAAGTGAGCTTCTCCAAGAGGGATTCTATTCTCGACGCCTGTTGTTGAAACTGATGGACCTGTAGATATCCAACTTTGTGATCCTGGTGGTGGTGTGTAGCTTCTGGCTCTTGCCAGGACGGCAAGGGTGAAGGTTCCTCATACCAGCTTGTCATAGGTGGTTGTTCTGGTGTATACCATCCTTGGTTGACCTCAGCATATGTTATTTCATTGGTGTACCATCCTTCGTACTGGTCATCCCACCTGTTATCTTGCATCTCAAAACTCAAGAGCACTACCCTGGTGAATCATGAAAAGGATAGGGAAAAGAAACAAATGATAAGATGGAAAGGTAGAAGAATAAAATGCCAACTCTTCTTTCAACAACATAGAAGTGTCCCCGGAAATGACGCCAATTTGATGAACATTGAAAACAGGTTTATCAAATAACTAATCTACAGAATTAGACTACATCAAATCTCTCGAGGTTCTTCAAATCGACTACTCGAACAAGCTGGCAATCTATTCAGGTTTAAACAAGTTGCGTGGTGTGAGTTCCACGACTTCTAAACTAATAAACAAAGGAAATTAAAGACAGAAAGATTAAAGAAGGTTGACTAACGAGATGATAGACAAGCTTAGACTAGAATCCCCCTAAGATCACTAGAGCATTAGCAATCACAAGACCAGCGGTTTTCAATCCTAATTCATCTAGTTCTCAGACTCCACGATAACTCCTTACCCTTAGGTCTAAGTTCCGCGAACGTTCACTCTATCAGATCTAACTACCACGTTTAAATAATCATCCGTGCGTTCACTTCTGCAACGGAAAACTAACTGGTGAAATTGATTAAGAACAGTGTGTTACTCTAGTAGCGGATCAACCCTAAATGGTTCCTACGAAAGGCACACTCCATTGAATAGGTTAATTGATTGATTTGAAGTTCCAAAGTAAGGCGGACGTCTGGTGACTAACCTTAGCTTAACACAAATCTAATCTAGGTGTCAAGTTGGACAAGAAACGCGGGAAATGAAGAACAAACAATCACTCAAGAGAAATTGTCTGAATTTGAATCTAATTACCGCCGATCCGTGACCGCTTTAAAGCCTCGGGTCACTTAGGGTTCATCTAATCTAAACTCTACGAATTTATATACTCATATACGATACAAGAGAATCAAAGACAATCATAGAATTCATCTCAGACAGGAAGAATAGAGAAGAACTGTAAAACCTAATTCTGATGACTCCAATGAAGTTTCAATCAATTGCAATCTTCAACTCCTAGCTCCGAGCACTCCGAGGATGCTCTCAACTCTATCTATCTCTCTAGTCTAGACTGTGAAAAGTCTAACTGAATGGTGTTTGTTTTGTCTGGCGACTCCCCCTTGTTGCTGTAGCGGTTGTCTCTTATATAGATTAGCTTTCCAAACCTTTGCCGAAAAAGAAAAGAGTTCTCAGCGAGAACTTTGAAAGTTCTCGCCGAGAAGTGCAGTGTAAAACCATATGTTCTCTCGTCGAGAATTTCCCATTGGATTCTTCTTAAGTTCTCTGGGAAAACTTTGAATGTTTTCGTCGAGAATATCTTAACAAAGAGTACTACAGTCTTCGACGAGAATTTTGGTGATTTCTTAGACACATTCTCCCCGAGAACATTAGATATTCTCGGCGAGAACTATAGTGCTGGGCAGGAGATTTTTCTGTCTTGATCGGTTTGACTTCCAGTTCGATTCCAAACATTCCTCGAGGCTCCATTGCTCCCCGAACACGTCTGAGGCTACATAATCGATGGCAAAAACCTGTGTGCTCATGGAGACACTAGAAAACGCATCAAATAGACCTGAAACGGGCCAAAGTAACCAAATCGGTAGGAAATAGTGCAATTGAGTGAAAACACCCTAAACTACCCCTAAACCCGTGTTTCAAGCAAGGAAATGTCGCTTAAATGGGGCTGATAATCATGTTAATTCTAGTGTCATCATTAAGCTCACAACCGGACCCTACAAAGGTTCCTCATGCCAAGATACGTGACTAAATTCATACTCAGCCTCCCCTAGCAGTTAGGCAAGCCAGAATATCAGTAAGGCCACCCCAAGCATTGATGCCAGCCAGGCCCGGAGCCGAGCATAGGGCCGAGGCTAGGGCCACCCATAGGCCCTAGATCGAAGGGCACGAGCCAGGAATCCAAGGACAAGCCAAGGGATCCCCTTGAAGCATTTCTGGAGGAACGTCGGAGGAAGAGGGAGGAAAGCTTGGCCAGAAAGACCAGGAGACCGGAGCCAAGCCCCACCACGGGCCTCGGAGGAGCCCTAGCACCAGGGCTAGGCCCCAGGATAAATCCCCGAGCCCCAAGCCTGCACCAGCATTTGAAGATCGCCTGGAAGCATTCCTGAAGGACTGGACGAGGCAAAGTTCGAAGGCCTGGCAAGATTTGCCAAAGGTCGAGAGACCAGCCTGCCCTGAGTGTCGGGCCCGAGTCTAGGCACAATGGGATCAGGGCCTAGCCAACGTTTGGCTCAGGGCTTTAGGAAATTCCAAGTGTCATGGATACCTTGAAGTCCCAGGATCCACCTCCAACAAACAAGCTGCATTTGGAGGAGATTTGAGGGCAGAGCCACGTGAAGATCAGCTCGTACACGATCCGGGCCCAAGGATGCAAGCGCACCGGGCTCAGGATTCCTCTCCAGACAAGGAATACCTGATGCCAGGTGCTGAAGATCGTGTCTCCAAGTACTCCTAGGACTAAGACACGTGGAGGAACACAATCCGGGTCAGAATCCGGCCTACACGCACATAGCCACTACAAATCCGAGCCGGATTCAGATTCGGATTCCTGCCCGGCCTAGGGTTTATCTGGTTTTTTGTCAGTTTACTATTTGGGGTTTATTAATTGTTTTCCAAGGCTCTTAATGTTTTTTTTAGTTATGTTTCCCTTCTAGTTTTAAATAAGTAGGAATAATTTAGTCCTTTTTAGGCTTTAGTTTATTTTAATACTAATTTAGGAAGTAGTTTTTGAGGAGGATTAAGAGAGCTTGTTCCCTAACTCCTCCCTATAAATTAAGGCCGCCGACCACTCTTGTACTCACAACTTGAATTAATAAACCCCCTTTTCATAACTTTGTTCTATTCCCTTCAGGCCTTTGCTCGTTGTTACATCGATTAAGGTTGGATTATCATCAATAGCATCCATCTCTTGACGTGGCGTCCTCGACTTTATACTTGTGGTTCCTAGACCCCCTTATAGATAGAGGGTCAAAGTCCTAATCCGGCCCGGTTCCAAAGGTTTTAGCTCGTTTCTAGGAGATCAACTTGTGGTGTTCAAGGGTCATCTGCCTACGATTGCAGTGGCTCACATCAGTTGGTATCAGAGCACGGTTCAACACGAGGACCAATTCTATCCCAGTTTCCAGGTTCACTCTTAGATCCATATCTTTACTTTTCCTTGTCTTAGAAAATTGTTTCAAAAATCCCCATCTCTTTGAATTTCTTGTATTGAGTTTTCGTTGTAAAGCAAAGAAAAGTTGGTGGCCATCAAAAGCCATCAAGAAAATATCAATTGCCTAAGAAACAGTAAAGAAAGCAAGGCCACCCTTGCCAAGTTATTTCCTTTCGTTGTAAGTTTGATTTTAAGAAGAGGGGATAGAAAATAGCTTCTTCTTCTGTATACTAACCATGGCAGATGAAAGAATCAACATTTGGAAGGCCGCATGAACAACCTAGGCAGAGTCCTACACTGAATTCAAGAAACCCTAGCTAGGCTTCAAGGAAGAGACGACCGTGATGAGTATGAAGAAGGCCCCCATGATGAGCTTAACCAAAGGGCTAAAAGGTTAGTTCAGGAGATTGATGACAATCTTAGCAGCCTCAAGCTCACCATTCCCAAGTTTGCCAGCAAGGCAAATGTCGACGAGTACATAGATTGGGAAACAAGCATGGAGGACTTCCTAGAATGCCACAACTACTCAGAGAGAAAGAAGGTAATCTTGGCTACTCTTGAGTTTACTGACTATGCTGCTCTATGGTGGAGTCAGGTTGGAAGACATGTTCTGAGAGATAAGGAGGAACTTATTGTTACATGGAGAGACCTCAAGAGAAGGATGAGGAAGCGGTTTGTACCGGTAGCCTACACCCAAGACTTGCATACCACGCTTCAAACTTTGAAGCAAGGTACCATGTCGGTGGACGAATCCAGCAAAGAAATTGAGATGCTCGTGATAAGACTTCATTTGTAGGAAGAGGAGGAGGCCCAGATAGCAAGGTTTATAGGAGGCCTACACACGGACATCATGCACCAAGTCAACATACTCAACTATGTTGACTATGGAGACTTGATAGCTGTGGCCCTCTGAGTAGAGAGAGAACGAAGCGAGGCTATGGGAGAAGGCCTAAGCCACCTCTCAGCAGCACGTGGAGAGGGAGTTCGAGTGCTAGCAACCCTCCATGGAAGCTAGGACAGGCCCGGAGCACCGGGCCCCAACCGAACCCTAACCCTAAAGATTCGGCGCCCTGGGTAACCTCTACTCAAAATAATCCTTCTGTTCAGAATTCTAACCCACATCCTAGTGGAATTATATGTTTTAAATGCCAAGGGAGAGGCCACGTCTCTAGGTACTACCCCAATCAAAGGACCATGGTGCTTAGAGAAGGAGAGATCGAGACGGATGATGAAAAAGATGAAAAGATGGAGGAAGAAGAAGCTGAGTCTGAGGAGGGGGAAGAAGTACAACAAGCTGGGCTGGAGAAGTTATCTGGCATGTTCTTACATGCCCTAGATACGGAGCCAAGGAGTCTGCCAAGCCCTGAAACTGGCGCTCTGCCCAGCCCCGGAGCCAGCACTGCCAAGCCCCGGCACGAGCGCCCTGCCCAGCCCCGGCGCCAGCACCCTGCCTAGCCCCGGTGCCAACGCTCTGCCAAACCCCGACGCCATCGCTCTGCGCATCCCCAACGCAAGCACTCTACCCAGCCTCGGAGCCAGCGCCCAGCCCAACCCCAGCGCCAGCTTCCGGCCCAGCCCCGACGCCCAGGCCTAGGCCAACCCCAACCCACATTGGAACGATGGAGTACACGCCAGACTACAACATGAGACTATTCCCCACCACCTATTGAGGGCTGCCCCGATTGAGAGAAACGAGCACATTGCTATGAAAGAAGAAGAGGATGCCTAGATCAAAGAAGAGGAAGAGGCTTGCTTGGGGATAGATGAAATCTTCTCACACATGTCTTCCCCAAGCCTTGATATCCTCGTAGACAGCCCATCCGAAGCAGAAGGCATGGAGGCCAACGAACGAAGCTTAGAAGACCCTGAGCCTTGGTCTTACACAGATTCTAATGATGCCCCAAGTCCAGGAGACCACACCGAGTCTCCCTCGGCTATGACCACACAAGTAACGGAGATCTGGAGAGGATTGCTGAGTGCACGACGTGGGTAGGAGCTGGATTCGAGGGCAATTCCAAAGCAAGAAGAGGGGGATGATGTGATCCTACCTGGCTTCCCCAATGCCAACCGTTATTCTTACACCCCATCAGGGTCCCCTACCAAGGGACGGACCCTAGGGCCATACAAAAAGAACTTAGGGCCAAGACAAGCTCACAACCGGACCCTGCAAAGGTTCCTCAAGCCAAGGTACGTGACTAAATTTAGACTCAGGCCCCCCCAGCAGCTAAGCAAGCCAGAATATCAGTCAGGCCACGCCAAGCATTGATGCCGGCCAAGGCCCCAAAGCTAATCCTGGAGCCGAGCCTAGGGCCACCCATAGGCCCTAGATCGAAGGGCATGAGCCAGGAAGCCAAGGACAAGCCAAGGGATCCCCTTGAAGCATTTCTGGAGGAACGGTAGAGGAAGAGGGAGGAAAGCTTGGCCAGAAAGACCAGGAGCCCGGAGCCAAGCCCCGCCACGGGCCCCGGAGGAGCCCTAGCACCAGGGCTAGGCCTTAGGACAAATCCCTCGAGCCCCAAGCCTGCATCAGTGTTTGAATATCCCCTAGAAGCATTTCTGAAGGATTGGTCAAGGAAGAGGTTCAAAGGCCTAACCAGATTTGCCAAAGGCCGAGAGACCAGCCTGCCCCGAGCGCCGGGCCGGAGTCTGGGCACGATGCCGAAGCGATCAGGGCCGAGTCGACATTTGGCTTAAGCGTTTTGGGAAATTCAAAGTGCCATGGATACCTTAAAGTCCCAGGAGCCACCTCCAACAAACGGAGCTGCATTTGGAGGAGATTTGATGGAGGAGTCACGTGAAGATCAGCTCGTACATGATCCGGGCCCAAGGATGCAAGCCCACCGGGCTCAGGATTCCTCTCTGGACAAGGAATATCTGATTACAGGTACTGAAGACTATGTCTCCAAGTCCTCCTAGGACTAGGACACGCGGAGTAACATAATCTGGGTCAGAATCCTGCCTACACACACACAGCCACTACAAATCCATGCTAGATTCAGATTCCTGTCCGGCCTAGGGTTTCTCCAATTTTTTGTAGGTTTACTATTTAGGGTTTATTACTTGTTTTCCAAGGCTCTTAAGGATTTTTAGTTATGTTTCCCTTGTAGTTTAGAATAAGTAGGAATAATTTAGTCCATTTTAGGCTTTAGTTTATTTTAATACTTATTTAGGAAGTACTTTTTAAGGAGGATTAGGAGAGCTTGTTCCGTAACTCCCCTATAAATTAAGGCCGCCGGCCACTCTTGTACTCACAACTTGAATTAATAAACCCCCTTTTTCATAACTTTGTTCTATTCCCTTCAGGTGCCGCCGGCCACTCTTGTACTCACAACTTGAATTAATAAACCCCCTTTTCATAACTTTGTTCTATTCCCTTCAGGCCTTCGCTCGTTGTTGCATCGCTTAAGGTTGGCTTATCATCAAAAGCATCCATCTCTTGACGTATCTCCCTCGACTTGATACTTGTGGTTCCTAGATCCCCTAATAGCTAGAGGGTGAAATTCCTAATCCGCCCTGGTTCCAAAGGTTTCAGCTCATTGCTAGGAGATCAGCTTGTGGTGTTCAAGTTTCGTCTTCCCATGATTGCAGCGGTTCACATCAAAGAAGTGTGGTTTAGGAGGATTGGCGACGGGAGACAGGAGAGGGGAGTAGAGGAAAAGGGGTGGCCGACGGTTGTGGTTTGTGGTGGTTGATAGGAGAGGGGAATTCATCTCGTATGGATAAGGTAGGGGGGAAGAGAAGAGGAATAAGGAAAGAAAAGGAAGGGGAGAAAGAAAAGAAAAGGAAGGGAAGAAAGAAAAGAAAAAGGGGTGCGTGTCACAGGAAGGGATGCAAGCGCGCTTCATTAGGTGATGCGTTCGCGCTCTGTTGACCCGACGCGGGCGCGCAATGTGTACTGACATGGGCGCACCTCCCCTACATCTGTTAATAAATCAAAAAGCCACTGAAACAACTTGAAAACTCAAAAAATAAAACCTAGAAAAGTGAAAATCAAAGAAAAATTAAATTCTAAGACTTCAAAATCGAACACGAACACGAACACTCAGAAACAACAAAAAGGGAAAAAATACTACTAGGGAATGACAAACAAGAACGAGTCACAACAATCACTCAAACGCTTGTCCATGATCTCAACTAGGCAAGAGGAAACACAAAACCACTAAAAGAAAGCAAGCGACAACGAAATAATTAGAAAGAAACTAAGGGAATGCTCTCTAAACTAATCAAGACTCGGGATGCCTCCCGAGAGAGTTTTGTTTTACGTTGCTAAGCTCGACGGAAACTTAATTGGATAGGTCTTGTTTGAGCATCCCAACCAAGGGACCCCTTGAAATTCCATGCATTGTTCAAAGTTGGGTGGAGATGATCCCTGAACTCGTGAGTAGAAGAAGTGAGGCTTGGGTAGTCATCCTTGCAAATGTCAACAGAGACCACTTCTTCCTTCTCAAAAGTCTACACCATTTCCAATCTCCTCTTGCGTCACTCTTATTCCTTCTTGCTTGGTCACTTTCTAGGCACTTCGGGAGGATGAAGATTGGCCTTGGATGATTAGTCACCAACATGGGATGCTCAACATGCTTGGTATTGATGGTGACCAAGGCTATGGCACTCCAATTTTCTTGGTGTGGAAGAAGATTGCTCACTCATCATAGGAGGGATGGGGGTATTGATCATCTCCTTTGGTACCACACTCTCTCCCCAAAAGTCCTCATCATCGGAGCTCTCTTCTCCATTAGTAGTGTGCTCAAGGGGCTTACATTTTACCCCTAAATTAGTAACTATTTAACCACGACTCTGACTAATGCAAGGTCGAGGTTGGAAAGATAATTTAATTACCTTTCCATCCATATATTATGGTCTGTCAGATTCGAAGGGATCAGAGAGATTTTTTTGAAAAAGTGGTCGGACTGAATATTAGAAACAACTTTTTTAGTAGTTCTAACATCCATCTCGAACCGACCTGGGTTGAACCCGTGGTCTAACCCACATGAACATCACTCGGAGATACAACAATAAAAAAGGAGAAACAACTTTGAAATCGAATTAAAACTTAAAACAAGCGAAAGTCGGAAGCGCCTCCATTATTCAAAATCCAAAACTTATTACAAAGATACAATCCAAACCAAGATTCCTTTACAATCCCAAAGTCCAAATCAATCGATACAAAACAACCCAACCCAAAATAGTCAACATAAATCCAAAAGATGGTCAACTCCTGGTCCAAGCCTCCGAAGATCATCTCCACACCAACAACACATCAACTCTCGACACACAAAGAAGCTCCTGAACTTCAACTCACTCACTCTAACCACATGAACCTGAAAAGAGGAACGAAGGGGGGGGGGGGATCAATTTCCTATTGAAATTGAGTGAACCCACTGAGTTTAACTATGTGCCGAACCTAACAAAAAGGAGTGATTCCCCCATAAATAACAAAGGATCATCATTCGTACAGTTCAACTTTACATCACAATACAACTCACAATCAAAGCAGCACTTCCACACAAAACAGTCACACGCATTCACATTTCACACACTTGAGTTATTCGACATCCTTAAGCAGTCTAAGCTATCATCCAAGAGTAATTCTCCACACTAACAATTCACAATTCATGACTTCAACATAATCACAGAACATTCGTTATCCTATCCCACAACTCAGCACAACAACACAATTCAGTTCACAGATCAATCCAACACAGTCCACATCACATCACATATTAGTTCACAGACAAGTCCAACACAACATGCACACACACATCACATCACACTACATTTTTCTAGGTGAGTTAATTAGGCGTCATAAGGAGTTGTTCCCCTGCTACCCCGCCGGCCTGACGCACCTCCCTCCCGCATGGGACATCCTCGTGCTCCCCTACCACATGGGGAACACGTCACAATATCCACAATTCCACTGCCCGTTGGGAGGCTAATCTACTAGTCCGTTGGTAGGCCTTAACCACTAGTCCGTTGGTGGGTGAAAGACAATCTCATGGGGTAACGTTGGCTCCTTCCGATTCTATCATTTTAATCCCATTTAACACAATCACACAATTACATACCAACCAAACAATTCCATTTCCATTCAATCAATTCCACTTCCTAATTCCATGTACCAATTCCATACACCAATTCCACTTCACAAATCTCTTCAACCAATTCCATGTTACGAATCTACAGCAAACCACAACCAACAACGATTGGTACAATTACAGAAATTCAACTCATCCCATCCCATCTTATCTCACATTTCTAGTTCAAATTCATTAGCCATCATCTTTCATCCCAATCCCCACATCACACATCAATCAGCACAATCACCACACAGCAACCACAAGACAATTATTCAGTTTTACCCTCATAGGTTCATGCAAGACCTAATTCCATTCTAAGTCGAGTTTCAGCTCCTCACTCTACTCATGGTGTCCTAACCACGCTAAGCTAAGATACAATCACATAACTAAGAACACTTAGGAATGAATTCCCAATTCTATCCCCTAGTCAACCATATATTCACACAAGTCCTCCATACATTCACACAAGTCGATTATCCATTCAGACAAGTCAACTCAACACCACATATTAACAACAATCACAAAACATCAATTTACCGATTCGACTCTCCAGTTCATGCAATCCTATATTTAACTACATAATCCATCTATTTCACATATTTCATTTAACTCGATTCCTAGCCACAATCCATCCAATTCCGAGATCCTCATTCCCCTCAATCATTTCCCAATTCACATTCAAGACTCCAACCTTATTACAATAACCACATGACATACTATCAATCACCATCACACACATCATCAATTTCACTCGTATCAACCACACAACACTAACTCATCATAACATCAATTTCACTCAACCTAACACATAGCATCAATTCATCCAATATCAGGTTTACAATTACAACACGTTTCAATCAACATCCCACAGATCACAAACAATTTAAGGGTAAACAACTAGCTCACCGGCTACCCCCACCTACAAGTATAGGGATAGCCATGTCGTTAGTCATAGGGTTACCCTCCTGTTCTTCCTTCAAAGGACGACCCCACATTGGCAGGGCCATCCACCTGTTCATCATTAATAGGGCGACCCCACATTGGCAGGACCACCCTCCTGCAACCACAATTGACACAATCGAGACATACATACATACATACATATATATATATATATAATATATATATTATATATATAAATAATATTAACCAGATCATAAACCCGTCCCCCCCTATCGCTCATTGCTAATGCCAAACCATTTATCATCATCATTAATTAATCACCCCAATCCCAACACATATAATTCAGCAAACAATCATCCATCAACTCATCAATTCGCAAGCACTCAACAATCGACAATCACCAATAATCAACCAACAATCAATTACAGAGCAGTTAACCCCTTTTACTCTCTTCTGATTTCATGCAAATCCTAAATTCAACTAGGTCAGAATTACAACTTTTGACATCGACCTTCACTACCTATCATACGTCAAACCCTCACCTGACAAGAAGACGAGGCTCTAAAACAATTTCTAGAACACGAACAACCAAGCTCTCCTTCTCCAAAAATGTAGCTTCTTCCTTCTTCCACTGAAAGCACCTCACTCTGAAATATCCAGAACCGAGATGTGCAATCTCTTCCTCTCATCGCCAAGAACACGTAGCAAGAAACAGATCATCAATCAGACATCTACAGCTCCCGGAATCAAGGTTTGAAGTTGGGGGAAGTTTGGTTCGTCAAAGGGGTTTTCGGGAGGAAAGAGAGAGAGAGAAGTTGAGGATTTCCGTCAAAAATCCATTTTTTTATATTCAGACCCTGATACACGGTGTGTATCATGATACATGGCCAAGTATCATGATCTGCCAACTTTGACGAATTTTCACGTACTCGATTGTAGCTTCAACCCGACTCAATTATGAACGTCGCAGACTTCGATGAGGCCCTCAAGAACATTGTTTCCAATGTCTCAACCATCCAAACTCGAGTTCCAAATCATTCGGTTGGGCGGGGATGTTACAGTAGTTGTCTTTGATTAGGATTAGTTCATTAAATATTAGTTTTTATTACCTTTCCATGTAGGAATATATTAGTTTTTTCCTTTTTATTAAACCATTTTAATTCTTGTCTAAAGCCTATATAAAGGCTTCCCCACCCGTTGTTTCTAGATAGTTTATTGATAAGAAAGTTCAAGCTTTTAGCTTGTTGAGTTTTTTTAACTTGTTAGGGTTCTTTGAGAGTGTAAGGATTCATACTCGAGAGAGCGACAATCGTATTGGGGAGATATTCACCCTCGTTCTTGGCCGGCATCTATCTTGCTTCCGATCCTTGTCGAACATTTTGAGTTCATTGGTGTCGGGTTTTGTCCCAATCGCTGGCATGGTTCACATCACTAGGCATTCCCGATTTTTCTTTTCCCAAGTCGTGAGATAGATAATTCATGATGCATCCTTTCACATTCCTCCACCGAGATGCCATACACCTTCTCAAGGTTGGGCTCTCGTCCATACCTCCAAAATGAGAATACAACCATTCGACTTCGTGGTACAGGATGTTTTCTTCTCCTCCTTCACTACAACAAAATAGAGGAAAAATGACGGTTTTATTCCACAATTGTGGAGGTTATAACCGCCACAGTTGTTTTAACAGTGGCAGTTGTACAACCGCCACAATTGGGAAGGAAAACCGCCACTTTATCGTCTGACACAAGCAACTAATAGTGGTAGTCAAGAACCACCACTAATACCTAATTGTGGCGGTTAAAACCCTAGTTATTCTAGCGGTTCTAGGTGGCTGAAAGTGTTGCTGGTTTATTTGCAAAGTGGCAGTTATGGGTAGCAATATTGGGGGTTATAACCGCCAATATTGTTATTAATTTTCCAGATCATAGTTGCCTACTTAGCTCACCAATTCGTCCATTAAATGGCACCTACAATTCACACTAGCTCATTAACAAATGCACTAATGCAATTAAACTACTACTAACACCACATATACAATTAAACTACTAACACCACCACCAATGCAATTAATGAACTTCAATCTTAAACAACCATCATTCAAAAACAGAATGCAAGTACAATACACAATACTAGACAGTATAGTGAGATACAAACATCAATCTGAAACCATAAATTACTACACACTAGCACACACCACTAATCACCACTTAGCTAGCATCATCATCCAAAGATGGATTGTTGTAGTAGGGGATCAATCCATCATCTGATGATGGATTGTACCACCGTCTATATCCTTCCCAACTTCTTCACCCTCCTCACCTTCAGCATCCTCCTCGTCATCATCATTATCGTCATCTTCAAGCTCTCATCACCATCATCATCTGTAGCCTCCTCAATCACAACACCTTTACCAGCAACTGTAGAGCTACCTCCATGATGACACTCGAATTAACGTGATTATGAGCCTCATTTAAGCGACATTTCCTTGCTTAAGACATGGTTTTTAGGGTAGAATAACGAATATTCAATCAATTGCCCTATCTCATGCCATTTGTGTTACCTTGGCCCATTTCGGCTCTATTTGATGGTTTTCTAGTGTTTTTATGTTAGCACAGGTTTTTGCCGTCAAATAAAGTAGCCAAGGACGTGTCTAAGGCGTTGGAACCTCGAGGAATCGCACCGGAATCGATCCAAGAAGCCAATCAAGTCAAACCAATTTCCGCCCCAGTTTACACTAAAGTTTTCGCCAAAAATCCCTTAGTGTTTTTGGCGAAAACCCAAGCACAAATCCACTGATGTCAGCCGAAGGATGTTTTCGGCGAAAACACTAAGTTTTCGCCGAGAACTGTTGGACCGAAAACCACAGAAGAAAAGCAGCCGGCGTTCAGTCATTTTACAAAGAGATTTTCGCCGAAAATCTCTTCACATTTTCGGCGAAAATATCAGTTAAAAACCGGCGATATTAGGGTTAAGTATAAATACTTAACCGGCGGCCCAAATCAAGATATACTTTTTTTCAGAATCATAATTACCAACTAATACCGAAATTCTCAGAATTCTCAAGAGTTCTGAAGGAGAGTTAGAGTTCGAAGAGCCCGAAAGAGATCGTGACGCCATCCCTTCCATCTCAAGGACTCGGAGCTAGGATTGCAGCTTACCGAAGATCGAAGTTCTGCTAGAGCCATCTTAATTAGGTTTTTCATATCCTTTTCTGTTCTTCCTCTGAAAGATGAACTCTATCTTTCTCTTTGATTCTTTTGTGATAAACATGAGTAGCTAAACTCTTAGAGCTTAGACTAGATGAACCCTAAGTGACCTAGGGCTTTAAAGCGGTCACGGATCGGCGGTGATTAGATTCAAAGTTCAATCAGTTCTCTTATATGTTTGATTTGTTCTTCATTGTTCATGTTTCTTGTCTGGATTGATCACCTAGATTAGACTCTTGTTAAGCTAAGGATAGAAGCGAACGCTCGCCTCTCTTTAAAACATCAAATTGAACAATTAACCTTATAATTGGAGTGTGCCTTTCGTAGGAACCGATTAGGGTTAATCCACTGCAAGAGTAACTCATAAATCATTTGTAATTCCACCAGTTAAGTTAAGTCGTTGCGAGAGGTGACCGTACCCGGGCGGCTAATTAATCTTGGTAGCTAGAACGGATAGAGAGAACGTTCGCCGGTCTTAAACCTAAGGGTCAGGAGTTATGGTGGTGTCTTAGAAATTGATTGAATGAGAATTGAAATCCGCTGATCTGTTGGTTGCCTATGCTTTGGTGAACGAATGGGATTCGAAGTCTAAGTTCGTCTGTCATCTCTGTTTTCAACCCTAATTTCCAATCTGTTTTCAGTTTTAATTTTTAATTTCTCTGGATTTCTTAGAATTAGAAGTCGTGGAACTCACACCACGCACGAAGTGTTTAACCTGGGTAATTTGCCAGCATATTTGAGTAGACAAGAAGAAGAAACCTCGAGTAGAATACAATCTAGTCTACCTTGGTAGATTAGTTATTTGAAGCACGCCAAAAGCGTGTCATCAAATTGGCGCCGTTGCCGGGGATTTCTTTTGATTGTTCTAAAGAAGAACTGGCATTTTATTCTTCTACCTTCCATCTTTCATTTTTTTTTCCATCCACTCCGATTTTACACTGGTTTTGCTTGTTTTTAATATTTGTAGGTTGCTCACATGTGTATGCATCGCCGCCCTTGGACTCGCTCTCAAACCGACAAGGCTAAGAGCATAGAGAGACCAGGCAGTTCTGCTCCACTTCGACAATCACAGATTCCAACGAGAAGCAGAACCAATCCACCTCCATCCGTCACTCCGATCAAGATCGAGGAACTGAAGGAGAGCTCCTCATCTTCATCTCCACCGTCATCTTCATCCGCTTCATCCACTACTTCAGATTCACCACCACCTTCTCCTTCCGTAATGGTTGCTCAACGCACCGTGGCGGTTTACTATAAACCAAGTGTGGTCAGCTTTCGATCTAGCATCACTGTGCCGCACAACGATGACGATCCTGACTATGAGATCACAGTTCCCTTCCTGGAAAAGGTCTCTAGGGATCTACAATTCGAAGGGAAGCCGCAGGATAATCCATGCACACATTTGGTGAACTTCCTAGCCATGTGCGAGACGTTTAAGAGTGGGAACCTCAGTAAGAACAATCTGTGCTTACGAGTCTTCCCATTCTCTCTTAAAGGCACCGCCAAGATATGGCTCAGTAGGAAACCACCTGGCCACTACACCGACTGGGATGATCTAGCCGAAGACTTCATAGAGGAATACTTTCCTCCTTCAAGAATGACATTTTACAAGGACAGCATCGCCAGATTCTCTCAGGAAGAAGGAGTAAGCTTATACGATGCTTGGAAAGAATTCCAAGAGCTCCTCTATGACTGCCCTCATCATGGATTCAAAGAGGAGCAGCTAGTTGAGATCTTTGCCATAGGAATGAATGAAGAAACAGCTGAATGGGTCAACACCTTAGCTAATGGCGACTACACAGCACTCGAACCAGAAGCTGCTCTTCTTCACTTTGTGAACTGCGCATCTAAGTCCAGGAATTTGGAGCGACAGTTTGGAGCAGCCAAGAGTGAACCAAGTCATGAAGATCAGATTAAGATTGAAGTACAGAAACATATGAAGGAGATCTTCGGAACAGTTAATAACTGGTCTAAAGAGGAAGTGAATTTCATCGATCAAGGCTTCACCAAGGATCAAAGAGGCTACCCCAACTACCGTCAGTTCAGAACACCTCCTCAACAACAGGGAAGCTTCTTTGAGCATCCTTCTCACAACTTCGGATTCAACCAGAGTCAGAATCAATGCTGGGACAATAGTTATCAAGATCCTCTCAGATTCACCGGAGCACAGCAACCTCAGAATTTTACGTTTGAGAACATTTGGGAGAGGAAAATAGCCAAGAAGTTTGACCTGATTGCGGCACGGCTCAATGATCATGAAGAAAGGTTTAAAGCCCAAGATGCTTTTAACCAAGGACAGATCGCACAAGGACAGAGAATAGAGAGCATGGTAAACAAAGTTGCTAGCATGTTGGCTAACCTTCCTCTCTTCAATCAGGCGCCATCTCAAAACAACTCCACCATGAAGAACAAGCATGTTAAAGTCATCACATCCAGGAGCATTGAGCAGAACAGCTTGGAAAAGAAGAAGGAAGCACTTTCTACTCCCTCTACGGGAGAATGCTCAGCTATCGTATCTCAATCACCGCCCATACCTATCCCAGCTAAGTGCTCTGATCCTGGCCCTTTTTACGTTACCTTTAATCATTAATGGCATCGTAATTGAGCGTAGTTTGGTTGATCTAGGTGCATCTATAAATGTCATGCCTATGTGTTTATATAAGAAATTAAACCTAGGTGAACTACAACCTGCTAGCATGCATTAAGTGTTCGCTGACAAAACTCTAAAAGAACCTAGAGGAATAATCAAGGATGTAATCACTTGTTGTGGCCCTTTCCGGTTTTTCACTGATTATGTAGTAATGGATACTCAAGGGACATATTCTACCCTTCTCCTAGGCTGGTCGTTTATGGCGACAGCCGGCATTAACATTAATGTCCCAAATGGCTCGTTAACATTAAGGGTTGGGAAGGATACTGCGACATTCCATCTCAAGGACGGTATGAAATACATTCCTAAGGGAGAATCACATTGTTTATCCGTAGAAACTGTGGAGTTGGCCTCAGTCAACTTCATTACTGATGTCTGTTCTAGTGTTCCTAGATCAAATATTGTTGCAGGTGCTGGACAGATTACGAAGCAGAAGCCAAAATCTGCTGTTCAGAAGCCGCCAAAGAAGAAGGAACTGAAAGCCTCTTCTTCACCGCCAAGCAAGAAACCTAGCAGACCCCAGGGGAAGAACAAGAAGACGAAGACTCAAATGGTCTGGAGAACAGTTGTGCCGCCACCTTCAGCCGAGCCAGCTGCACCGCCAATTCGTTCCAAGCTACCGGCGCCGGAACAAGTATTGAAGGAGAAGCCAAAAGCATCTCCTGAGGAAATACCCACGATCACCGATCCTGGTGATACAAAGCCGGAGGTTAAAGAGAAGATGAAGCCAATCATTCTCATCCCTTCCACCGTCTTCCTCATAGAATATGATCCCTTGATAGAGCTCTTTGGTCCATTCAAGATCACTGAGCACCTTCCCGACGGACGTACCAAGCTCATACACGCTAACGGGAAGAAATTTATGCTTAACGGAGATACCCCGAAGCTCTACTTCATGAACTCCGATGCTAGCATTAAGGAGAACCTGAGTTGAGATGTCTCCTAATACTGTCCAGGTATCGTCCAGCTCAAGGACGTTAATCTAGAGCACTTCGTGGGAGGCAACCCACGGCTGGAGTCAGTTTTTCATTTGTGTCAACCTTAGTGTTTTAGAGTCGGTTCGGGGGAGCCAAAAGTGTCATTTTGTTTGATTTCTTATTTTTCGTGTGTAGTATGTGTGTCGTAGTGTCAATCACAAGTCGTTTGAGGTTGTTCCGATTTTTGTGGATTTAACTGTGATTTTCTGAAGTTTGCCGGGTTCGCGAAAATATTTTCAATCGTACAGGGCAAAATTTTTGGCAAAAATATACCATATTTTCGGCGAAAACTCCCTTTAAAATCTCACTGAGTTTTCCAGACGTTATCAACAAAACTTTTCGGCGAAAATTCAATACACTTTTTGGCGAAAATCCTTTTGAAAAACCGGCAGTACTTTTTAACTAACATTTTCGGCGAAAATGTTCACCTGTTTTTGCCGAAAATATGAGTGAAAATCAACCAATTTTTCATTTTAAAATCCGGTCACTTCTTCCCTCTCTCCTCACTTCTTATTTTCGAAAAAAAAATTTGCAAACCCTCCCCTGTTTCCAAAACCAAACCGCCGCTGCCTTCGCCGACCACCGCCGCCCTACTCCCCTTCCTTTTCTGATCGGTTTGAGACGTAGATCATCCGAATCAGAGCTCTAGAGCTCCCGTTCAGCCAAAACCTAAAATTTTTAGTTTTTCTCTGATTTCTCTTTCTCCGTTCGTTTTCAGCACCCATGGCTTCAAGGTAAGTTGTAGAAATTTTCATTACGAATCTTTTGACATGTTGAATGCTGAATTTCATCGGGGTTGACTTTTGGTTGACTTTTCGGTTTACCTCGATTTGCGTGCCGACTGATTTCGTGTGAACTAGGTTAGTTGAACTCTTTGGACTGATCTAGCATGATTAGGGAGTATTGTGCTTAATTTTAATATCGTTTGATCATGTGTTGCTATAAATAAGATTGATTCTTTGTGGTGTTGACTTTTGAGAAATGTCGGTTTGACCAAGAACTGTTTATGATCATTTAGCTACCTTATGTGCTCATTTACGTTCATATTATTGTGCTTTCCATCTGAGATCATATTATGCCATCATTTCCCGCTTTGTGATAGTCTTGCCATGATTAGGGTTCAATGTTCTATTATGTTGACTTTTTGAATGTCGATTTGACTTCAGCATCCTCCTCGTCATCATCATTATCGTCATCTTCAAGCTCTCATCACCGTCATCATCTGTAGCCTCCTCAATCACAACACCTTTACCAGCAACTGTAGAGCTACCTCCATGATGACACTCGAATTAACGTGATTATCAGCCTCATTTAAGCGACATTTCCTTGCTTAAGACATGGTTTTAGGGTAGAATAAGGAATATTCAATCAATTGCCCTATCTCGTGCCATTTGTGTTACCTTGGCCCGTTTCGGGTCTATTTGATGGTTTTCTAGTGTTTTTATGTTAGCACAGGTTTTTGCCGTCAAATAAAGTAGCCAAGGACGTGTCTAAGACGTTGGAACCTCGAGGAATCGCACCGGAATCGATCCAAGGAGCCAATCAAGTCAAACCAATTTCCGCCCCGGTTTACACTAAAGTTTTCGCCGAAAATCCCTTAGCGTTTTCGGCCAAAACCCAAGCACAAATCCACTGATGTCAACCGAAGGATGTTTTCGGCGAAAACACTAAGTTTTCGCTGAGAACTGTTGGACCGAAAAACACAGAAGAAAAAGCAGCTGGCGTTCAGTCATTTTACAAAGAGATTTTCGCCGAAAATCTCTTCACATTTTCGGCGAAAATATCAGTTAAAAACCGGCGGTATTAGGGTTAAGTATAAATACTTAACCGGCGGCCCAAATCAAGATATACTTTTTTCAGAATCATAATTACCAACTAATACTGAAATTCTCAGAATTCTCAAGAGTTCTGAAGGAGAGTTAGAGTTCGAAGAGCCGGAAAGAGATCGTGACGCCATCCCTTCCATCTCGAGGACTCGGAGCTAGAATTGCAGCTTACCGAAGATCAAAGTTCTGCTAGAGCCGTCTTAATTAGGTTTTTCAGATCCTTTTCTGTTCTTCCTCTGAAAGATGATCTCTATCTTTGTCTTTGATTCTTTTGTGATAAACATGAGTAGCTAAACTCTTAGAGCTTAGACTAGATGAACCCTAAGTGACCCAGGGCTTTAAAGCGGTCACGGATCGGAGGTGATTAGATTCAAAGTTCAATCAATTCTCTTTCATGTTTGATTTGTTCTTCATTGTTCATGTTTCTTGTCTGAATTGATCACCTAGATTAGACTCTTGTTAAGCTAGGATAGAAGCGAACGCTCGCCTTACTTTAAAACAACAAATTGAACAATTAAACTTATAATTGGAGTGTGCCTTTCGTAGGAACCGATTAGGGTTAATCCACTGCAAGAGTAACTCATAAATCGTTAGTAATTCCACCAGTTAAGTTAAGTCGTTGCGAGAGGCGACCGTACCCGGGCGGCTAATTAATCTTGGTAGCTAGAACGAATAAAGCGAACGTTCGCCGGTCTTAAACCTAAGGGTCAGGAGTTATGGTGGTGTCTTAGAAATTGATTGAATGAGAATTGAAATCCGCTGATCTGTTGATTGCCTATGCTCTGGTGAACGAAGGGGGATTCGAAGTCTAAGTTCGTCTGTCATCTCTGTTTTCAACCCTAATTTCCAATCTGTTTTCAGTTTTAATTTTTAATTTCTCTACATTTCTTAGAATTAGAAGTCGTGGAACTCACACCACGCACGAAGTGTTTAACCTAAGTAATTTGACATCTTATTTGAGTAATCGATCATTAGAAGACCCGTGGAATACGATCTACCCTAGCTTCCTAGATTAGTAGTATTTGATTGAACCTACACAACGACAGGTTCATCACTCCACCTGAATGGCCGTGAGATTGGTTCCTCCTCGCAAACCTCCAACACCACAACCTCCACCCCCGAAACCTCCAGCTGCAAATCCTACAACTCCTCCCTGAAGTGTGACTGGGTTGTAACCTGCTTCCGAGCCTCCTGGAAATCTAGCAACAGCTCCAAATGGGTACATAGCTGGTGGCGCAAATTCCATTTTTCTTCCACTTGCACCACTGCTAATATGAACCGATCCGCAACTGTGGGTGACGACCCTATACCAATAAGCCAATAAACAAAACTAACAAGTATAACCTTAGTAACCGGGGGTGGATAGGACTTGGACCCGCTAGCTATAAAGAGCAGGAACCCTAAGTATCAAGTCGAAGGTGCCACACCGTGGGATGGATGCCCAGGATGATAAACCGAACCTTAAGCAATGCAACAACGAGCAAAGACTTGAAGGAAAAAGAACAAAAGTTCAGAAATTTCTTTGTATAATATTCAAGGAGTTGTGTCTTACATCGTGGCTGAAGGCATTTTTTATAGCTCAAGGATCGGCCTAGGGCTTCTCTTATTCCTATTCGAACTCTAACTCTATAATAATATTGAAACATAAAAGTGTCCTAAACAGTGTTCCAAAACGCGTTATTAAGCGCCCGCCTAAGCATTATTAAGCGCTAGGCGTCCACCTAGCGCTTCGATTATGGGGAAAACACTGTTAAAAGTGGCAGAGAGCACTTAAGAGGCTATTTTCCCGCTCAATGACCGATTTTCAAGCTAAATTGTCACCTAGCTGACTTGAATAAAAAATAATAAACCCTTTTGTTTAATTAAAACTATGCTGTTCCATTGGGATAAGGACAAAAGTCCACAACCCTAATTTTATACAGCCTCTTCCTTCTCCTTCTCTGCTTCTTTCTTCTTTAGTCCGACATCTTTCTTCTTCCACCACCGGCAACTGCTTCTTTCTTCTTCCACCGGCCGCTGCTCCTTTCTTCTTCCATCGGCCGCTTATTATTAAGTATTACGTACACTATTCAAAACTGTTTCTTACAATTTTTGTAGTAACGCTTAATCTTAAAAAGCTCTAGTCGGAACCTCACTGTTCGCCTAGCGCTTAATGCTTACTTGAACATTGGTCCTAAACAAACTACTAAAAAGGAAGAAAATCCGAACTAAAAGGAATAAAAACTCCTAAAATAGCTAAGTCCTAACCAGCAAGGAAACTCTAAGGTGGTTGTGTCCATGCTTGGAAAGGATTAGGGTTTCCGTGTCCGTGTCCAAGTAGGAATATGTGTCCGTGGTGGCGTCTGTGTCCTCCAAGGAATAGGTATCCTCTGTGTTTCCTACTCCTAAAAGGATTTGGAATAGCGGGGTTTATCTTGATGGGATAAAGAATCCTTGTGGTTTATGGATTTCTGAAAGGCACACATAATTTGTGGGTCGGTGATGTGATGCCAGCCACCAAGCTCGGCGTGGACAGGACATCACGGGCACCAGGCCTGAACCTCCCCATGCCAACATAGGATGGCGGAACAGGTAAAGAGAATCGGAGAGGATTTCCCTAGCTGGATAGGAAGTACCCCACATCCGGAGCCCAAAAAAACAAGCCTTGAGGATGATGCCGAGCTGGCCCCAGCACTGATGCCGGGCCGAGAGTACACCGGCCCCAGGCCTACACCAGCACCACCCCCGGAGCTCAGAAGAGCCCAATCCCCGGAGCTAGAAGACACCCCTGGGAGGATGCTGATCCTGGGCCAGGCACTAATGCCAGCGCCTATGCCCGCCAGAGTTAGATTGATGACCCTCCAGGAGCTGATGTTGATACCAAGCCCCGAGCTGGACCCCAAGCCGAGCCTAGGCCCCAGACCGACTCCTACGAGATCCAAAGCCCAACCGGCCAAGCCAGAACTTAAAAGGCACAGATAATTTGAAGAAGGTCCCAAGCTAAGCCTGCCACAGGCATAGGGTCCATGCCAGCGCCTGTACGAGGAGCTATTTTGGCCCAGCCAAGAATTGGCCTGTGCCTTTTGGGATTTTCCAAAGGAACTGGAATCCTTATGGCCCCAGGATGACTCTCCAACAAATGGCACTGAATTTGGAGGATAATTGAAGGAGATACAGGTGGATGAAGTCCTAGTTATACATGGCCTAAGCATCAAGGAGTGGAACTCGGATGTTGATCCGAGGAAGCCAATGATCGGAGTGAAGATCAGGCCACCACCTAAGCCTTATCCAAGAGGATAGAAAGGAGGAGATTCCATCCTTGGAGAAGAGCCAAGAGGCCAGCCCACGACCAAGCAGCTACGGAATAAACTAAAGTAATAAAAGGCCAAATCTGGATTTCTGGACAGATTCGTACCCCGACAAAGATTGAAGAATATGGGCGACCTGGAGATAGAATTTGGGCTGATGTCCAACATGAAAGTTATAGCCCATGGAGTCTACTAGTGATCTGCAAAATGGATTAATTTTATGAATTTTTTTTATGTTTATTTGGCTAATATTTCCAGAACCCGTTTCAGCTGTTTTGGGGAAACTTGGCTCCCAAGTTGGAGTTCTTGTTTAGGAAGTATACTTTCCTTTGTAGTATTGTAAGTCCGAATTTTTCTTCCCTTTTAGGATAGATTAGGATTAGTTTAAGTCCTCTTTAGTATTCTAATTAGGACTCTTTTTATTATTTCTTTATTAGTTTAGGAAGTAGCTATTTAAGAGGAATAGGAGAGCTTGTTCCCTACTCCTCCACCTATAAAGAGAGGCCTTCGCCTCTTTTGTAAATCACACCTTGAATCAAATAAACTCTTTAAAACTTCAGTTTTCTTCTTGCATTATATGCAATTCTCTGTTCGACCTTCATGGAATTGATCATCGTCTAGACCAGCTTATCGTCTAGAGTATTCATCTCTTGAAGTGGCGCCCTGGACTTGATACTTCTGGTTCCTACCTCACCTGAAGCTAGTGGGTCAAAGTAAGATTCCATCCCGGTTTCCATAGGTTCTTTCGTTAATAGGAGCATCAACTTGCGGTGGTTAGGGTCATGGAGCATAGACGGTCGTGGTTCACATCAGTTGGTATCAGAGTCTGGTTCAACACTATTGCCAACCCCTATCCCAATCTCCAGGTTCACTCTTGAAACGAGCAGGATATGATCAAAACACCAAACCGCAACTTCAAGAACTTCCTAGTGACCAGCTCTGACATTTTACCCAAATTCCAATAGCAGTCCCTCAACTTCCTCAGTTAGGCAACAGTGCCCAGCACTTCAGGAAGTTAGTAAAATCCACCCAAGTCCTCATCTGTCACATTTCCAAAGTTAGAGGCTTATCCAACAAATTACTCCAAAGTCCCCAAAGAGCCCACAAGTTTCATAAAACGCAGAACCAACACTTAACTTTCTGATCTAACGAATTGATGGTTAGGCTTTGCTCAATTCACTATTTTGTCACCTTCTTCCTTGACGGCCGCCACCGACCCAAAATACCCTTTATCTCTGGCCACCATTGACTTCCCCGACGATCGAGAACTTGAACCCCTCTTCATCGATGACCCGCAACCATCTTTCCGCCGGTCGGAGCCACTCTTTCCTTTCTTCCTTGTCGTCATGAGTCAATGCCATCCTCACGATTGCTTCCTCCCACACTCACCGATGCTCCTATCGATGCCGCCTCCTATTTCTCTCTCTCGGGTCGACAACGCCGTAACTCATCTCTCTCTTTTCCTCTCAGTTTCAGTGCCCCACCGCCAGTCCCCTATGTTTCCTCTCTCACTCGTTCCTTATTTTTTGTGTGCAGCCCCCTCCTCTAACACCGTTAACTCCTTTCTTCTAAAGCATTACTTGTGACAAATCCTAATGGGTAAAAGCCCTAATCGCCTTCTTCTATTCATGGCCGAATGTCACCCCAAATGGGCCTCGGGGCCGTTCCTCTTTTTCCTCAGCTCTTGACTGGATAAGAACCCACTAGCAACTGATGGGCCTTCAGCCCCTCACCCTTCTATTCTCTTCCGCCTCCCCACAAGCTAAACCCGGCCCTCCCTTCTGTTGTAACCAGTATGTCCAAAGTCATGAGGGTTCGACCAATTGATTCGGCCCATCGGTGTAGAACTCGAACCCACCAATTAACCCGAAATAAGATTCATTCTGTAACAAAATAAATTATACTCACAATTAATTAATTAATTAATTATGAATTAAAATCCTCAAAGTTTTAACCAACGAGGCCAGGGATGGGATGTTACAGAAAGAAAGGTTTTCAAGGAGAGGTTGTGGTTGAAGTTCCTGTAACATCCCCGCCCAACCGAACGGGTTGGAACTCGAGTTTGGATGGTTTATACATTGGAAACAATGTTCTTGAGGCCCCATCGAAGTCCGGGATGTTCATAGTTGAGTTGGGTAGAAGATACAAATGAGTACGCGAAAATTTGTCAAGGTGGACAGACCATGATACATGGCCGTGTATCACAAATACATGCCGTGTATCATGGCCTGACTATTAAATGTTGATTTTCACGGAAACTCACAATTTTCCCCTCTTTCTCTTTCCCCGAAAATGCTTTTGACGAACCAAAAACCCCCTTAGCTTCAATCCTTGATTTCGGGAGTTGTAGAGCTTCGATTGATAATCCATTTGTTGCTACGCGTTCGTAGGGATGAGAGGAAGAGATCACGCATTGTGGTTCTAGGTATTTAGGAGTAGGATGCTGTCGGTGAAGAGGAGAAGAGCTACGTTTTTTGTGTCTGAGAGCTTTCCTGTTCGGGTTTCTAGAAGAGTTTTATAGCCTCGTCTTCTTGTCAGGTGAGGGTCTAGCGTACGGCAGGTAGTATGGTTGGAGTGAGGAGTTTCAATTCAGACTTAGAAGTATGTAGGGATTTGCATGAAATTGAAAGAGAGTAAAAGGGGAAAATTGTCCTGCATTTGACTGTTCTGTGAAATATGTTGTTTGATGATTGTTGGATGTTTGTTAATTGATGAATTGGTTGATGATGTTTGGCTAATTTGGTTATGTGTTGAGATTGAGGAAACGATTAACATTGTTGATTAATGGATCGGACTTAGTAATGAGTGTAGGAGGGTCAGGATGTGATTTTGTAAACTGGATATATATCTTGCACTGTCAGTTGTGGTTGCAGGAGGGTGGTCCTGCCAATGTGGGGTCTCCCTAATCAATGATGAACAGGTGTATGGCCCTGCCAATGTGGAGTCGTCCTATGAAGGATGTACAGGAGGGTAACCCTAAGGCTCACAACATGGCTATCCCTGTACTTACAGGTGGGGGTGGCCGGTGAGCTAGCCGTTTACCCTTAAACTGTTTGTGTTATATGTGGATAGTTGAATGAAATGGATTGTGTTTGTAAGTGCGATACCCGATTAAATGATGCCATATGTAGTTGGATAACTTGATGTTATGTGTTGTTGGATGACTTGATGTTATGTGCTGTTTGGGTGGAAGTGGTGCTAGGTCGAATGGGGGTTGATAATTTGATAGCGATATAAAATTATGATATAGAGTTATGTTATAGAGTTGGATAATACAATAGGGTGATGTGATCACATGAATTGGTTGAGTTGATATTGTGTGACTGGTTGAGTGCAATGGGTGTTATGTGTATGATGGTGGTTGATAGCATAATATATGACTAGTGTATTAAGGCTGGTGTCTTTGATGTGAATTGAGAAATGGTTGAGAAGTAAGAGGATGTCGGAATTGGACGAATTGTGGCTAGGAATCGTGGTAGATGAATTATGTGAACAGGATAGATTATGTGGTGTAATCTAGGAATGCTCGAACTGGTGAGTTGAGTGGTAAATTATTGTTGTGGCGATTGTTGTCGTTATGTGTTGTTGAGTTGAATTGTTTGAGTGAATGGACTTATCTATTTGTGTGGTTGACTTATGTGAATGTATGGTTAACTAGGTGGCTAGGAATGGGAGTGAGGAGTTAAAACTGAAGTTAGAATGGAAGTAGGTCTTGCATGAACCCTTGAGAGTAAAAATGGATAACTGTCTTGTGATTACTGTTTGATGAGTGTGCTGATTGATATGTGATATGGGGATTGGGATGGAAGATGAACTACAAATGTGAGATAGGATGGGATGGGATGAACTGAATATCTGTATTTGTACCTATCATTGTCGGTTGTGTTTTAGGGTAGAGTTGTAACATGAATTGGATACGTGGAATTGGTTGAGTGGAATTATGTTGTGTTACTGTGTTGTGGAATTGTGGAGTGGAATTGGTGTATGGAATTGGTACATGGAATTGGCTAGAGGAATTGGAACCTGGTTTGATTGATTGAAATTGCATTGTTGATTTGTGTAATTGATGTGGATTTTGATATGTGAATTGAGGTTTGGAATTGGATTAATGTTGAAATTGATGGTGGAACTGTTGATGGTCTTGATGATGTGAATTGGATGGAATTGAGGAGAAATTGATGAATGGAATTAGTAGATGTATTTAAGGGATGAATTGATTGATGTGATTGAATGAAATGTTAGTATCTGAAGGAGCCCTTACTGCCCCCTAAATCTGCACTGTGGGTGCTAAGTGCCTCTTCGAGGGAAAGAGGTGCGGTCACGTCTTCAAGGGAAAGGCGTGATTTGTTTGGTTGAGTCAAGTTTACGATTCTTTTGAGGGAAAGGTCTCGTGGTATCCTCCAAGGGAGAGGATGCGTCTTGGACCTCTCCAGGGGAGAGAGGTGCGTCAGGCCGGCAGGGGTGGTATGAGATAACTCCTTATGGCGCCTAATGAATTCATCTAGATAATCACTTGAGATATGTGTGTGTGTGTGTGTGTGTGTGGACTGGTGTATGTTGTGTGTATTGGATTGTGCTTATGTGATGCTTCTGATGATCTGTGGTCGGTGTTGGATTGTATGTGAATGGATTGTGTGGTTGAGCTGAGCTGTAACTTTGATGTTGAACGCTTCATGTTTTTGATGATGTTAGGAATGTTGAACTGTTAATATGGAGAGATGCCTAATAACTCACCTAGAATGTAATGAGTCGAGTCGTGTCATGACTATGTGATGTGTTGAGTCTGTGGAACAGAGTTTGGGTTGGATTGTGCTTGGTTGATGTCGGTAACTGTGAAACTGTGAATTGTGAGTTGCGGGGTTGATGGATGAATGTGGGTGCTATTTGTGTTGGAAGATCTACTGTGGCTAAGTTTTGTATCGTGTGTCTGATGACTCTGTTGATGATGTTGTATTAAGGATTGATGACTTGAGTACATTGCTGAACTTTATTAATTGTATATACACTGGTGGAGGTAAGTTCTTGTGTGATCACTTGGTGGCATGTTAGGAATTAAAAAGAGAATGGCTGTGTTTGATCCCGTTGATTGTTTGTGTACGGATTTGAGATCGCTCTTCGCCTAGGTTCGGCGCATAGTTAAACCCAGTGGGTTCACTCAGTTTCATTAGGAAGCTGATCCCCCCCCCCCAGTTTCTCTTTTCAGGTGTTCAGTTGAGTTCGAAGGAGTTGCAGCTTGGAGTTGTGAAGTGAAGATTAGGAAGCTACCTTGAAGTGACCATTGTTTGAGTTTTGTATTTTCAGTTGACACCTTTGGTTGGGAACTTTGTAAAATGATTTGAGCTTTGGTTTCGGATTTCGGATTTTATGTAATGAAGGCCTTCGGTTGTTTTTGAGCTTTTTAACGAAGAGTTGTTCCTATTTCCGCTCCGTTTTACCCCTTTATTTAAATGTTGTATCTTCGAGTAGCACTCAAACCAGTTCGACCACGGGTAAACCCGGGTCAGTTTGGGACGGGTGTTGCAGATGATATCAGAGCCTGGTTAGTTGCTACTGTGTTGGTGATTCGTCTATTCTTCTAGAGAAGTAATTAACCTGTTAGGGAGAAGGGATGGAGCATCGACACAGGACCAACTTTCCAGGGATTTTCAAACCGTTTTAAATGGGTGGGAAGTTTGAAAGGAAAAGTGTTCGATCTTGAAAGGAAAATGATTTGAAATGCAATGTTGGTTTTGAAAATGGTCAACTGAAATGTTTTTGGTCTTCCTGTGGTGAAGAGGGTGTCGAAGTAGTGTGAGAATGGAAATAGTAGTAGGTTGGAAGTTGGTTGGAAGAGTAGAGCCCTTGTAGAATTTGGTTGAGTTAAGTGGAGTGCTCGAGGAGTGTGAAGTTCAGGTCGGAGATGTTAGTTGGTAGTTTTCTTGCTTTGCTCGAGTTGTGCTTTGTTGTGCTCTTGTGTTGTGGTGGGACTCTTGAGTGAGTTGTGTGAGGTTGTGCTGTAGAGTTCGGTTGTGCGTGTTTGTTAGGTGGAAGTTCAGGTTAGTGTGGGAGTAGTTTCCTTAGAAGGTGTGTGTTGCTAGAGCCGTTAAGAGGGAGTTTCGGGAGGTAATGTGATCCCTGTGTTGCTGCATTTGTTGCTGTGATTTGTAGTTGCGTTGCTAGAGCGAGTTGGGTTGTGATTTCGAGGATGAAATCCTTTGAAGTTGTGGAGACTTGTAACATCCCCGCCCAACCGAATGGGTTGGAACTCGAGTTTGGATGGTTTAGACATTGTAAACAATGTTATTGAGGCCCCACCGAAGTCCGGGACGTTCATAGTTGAGTCGGGTCGAAGATACAAGCGAGTACGCGAAAATTTGTCAAGGTGGGCAGACCATGATACATGGCCGTGTATCATGATACACGCCGTGTATCATGGCTTGATTTTTAAATGTTGATTTTCACGGAAACTCACAATTTTCCCCTCTTTCTCTTTCCCCGAAAATGTTTTTCACGAATAAAAAACCCCTTAGCTTCAATCCTTGATTCCGGGAGTTGTAGAGCTCCGATTGATGATCTGTTTGTTGCTATGCGTTCGTGGCAATGAGTGAAAGAGATCGAACATCGTGGTTCTGGGTATTTCGGAGTAGGCTGCTGCCGGTGAAGAGGAGAAG
Organism: Linum lewisii; assembly: GCA_034768395.1. Taxonomy (NCBI): domain Eukaryota; kingdom Viridiplantae; phylum Streptophyta; class Magnoliopsida; order Malpighiales; family Linaceae; genus Linum; species Linum lewisii. The sequence continues at coordinate 25,540,759 of CM068304.1, forward strand.
AGCTACGTTTTTGGTGTCTGAGAGCTTTGCTGTTCGGGTTTCTAGAAGAGTTTTAGAGCCTCGTCTTCTTGTCAGGTGAGGGTTTAGCGTATGATAGGTAGTATGGTCGGAGTGAGGAGTTGCAATTCAGACTTAGAAGTATGTAGGGATTTGCATGAAATTGAAAGAGAGTAAACGGGGAAAACTGTCCTGCATTTGACTGTTCTGTGAAATATGTTGTTTGATGATTGTTGGATGTTTGTTGATTGATGAATTGGTTGATGATTGTTGGCTGATTTGGTTATGTGTTGAGATTGAGGAAACGATTAACATTGTTGATTAATGGATCAGACTTAGTAATGACTGTGATGGGGACATCCTTGGGTCATCAACTGGTCCAATCACTAGGAGTCAAACCAAGGCCTTAAGGAACAAGGTGGCAACATTCATGGAGGCTTGGAGTATGCCAAAGCATGAAGAATTGGAGCAAGGATGCTGGACATTACTTAGGATGGTTGGCGAGACTCAATGATGATTCAACGGCAAGATTCAAACGTTTTGTGATCTTCAGTGACCATTCTGCCATATCAGAAAGTTGAGGGGTCTCATGAACGAAATTCATCTTCATTCATGCACTTGTTTTCATGTTCATTCACTTCCACATTGGAACCATGCACTTGCATTAATGTTCATTCACTTCCACTTTGGAACAAGGGGATGTACTTAGTTAAGTGTGAACAATTAATTGTGTAGTTTTTCTAGAGGACTAGATTCATCGAATCTGGTGTAGGACACATTTTCTCCTACCCTATTTAAAGGGTTCTTTGTAGTTTGTTTCAAATCAGCTTGTTTGCTCACAATTAAAGAAATTCAGACTTCGGTTTACAGTATTTGTTCCTTTAAGCTTTTGCTCGTTGTTGCTTGGCTTAGGAAGTTTGGTTTATCGAGATAAGGGTATTCACCCCTTAGTTCGTGGTACCGCACACACTTGATACCTCGAGTTCTTAGCTCTATAGCTAAGGGTTCTGGTCCGATTTCCATCTTCTATCTTGATTGTGTTTTCGTTTGCAAATTGTTCAAACCGAGTTGTGTGGATCGAGCCAACCTTGGCTTTGGTTCATATCAGTTTGGTATCAGAGCTCGGTTCAACTCTTGGATCAAAGCTTCTGTTGTTTTTCTTTCGATTATAAAAAAAAACCTAAAAAAAAAAAATAGTAGCATTTTTTGCTGAATCGTGATTTGTGTGATTTCAGATTTATAGTTTTGTACTAACCATTTCTTGGTGGTAAAAGCTGGTGTGCAGGTTAAGAAGAAACAAAGTTTAAAAATCAAGAGGTCCAAAAGAATAATTTCGACCCAATCAAAGCAAAGCCACCTCACCGAGATTGTGTCTAGAAGTTATAGCGGAAATCTAAGAAAGGGGGGTAAACAATTTCTGTTCTTTCAAAGTCAAATTCGTTTTGTATAATTTGTTTTTCGAAAACCCAGCAAAGAAATCTGACTAGGGCTTAGAGTGAACTCAACTAGGGTTGTGTTTACTTGAATTTCGAATTACTTGACTTCTAAAGCTTTGAAGAAACTTGCAACTGCTCATAACGAACTTGCTTATTGCCGATTTCTGTTTCATCCTTTTCTCACCAAAAACTTGTGTGAAACACGAGAGGCAAAAGAAAGAGTGTGTGAGGTTCATTAGAGAGAGTTGGTGAGGCCATTGTGACTAATCATTGTTCAAGATGACAGATCCAGCAGGGTTCGAAGCAGCAATGAATGTGATGAGGACGGAGTTCCATGAAGCACTCAACACTATGGCTCAAACCCTCACCGCGGCCATCCAGAATAATCAGCCAAGGGTAGATGATTCTGATGTGGAGGATGACGCACCTCCACGAGGTGGAGCAAGGCCACATAGAGAAGCTTTAAGAGGAGTAATGTTGGACGATGATATCCGAGGAGTAAAAATTTCGGTGCCCAAATTCCAAGGGAAATCAGACCCGGATGCATATCTTGATTGGGAGAGGGCGATGGAATTCTTCTTCCAATGCCATCAATTTTCTGATCGCAAGAAGGTAACCCTTGCTGTTGTAGAATTTACTGACTACGCTTCTGTTTGGTGGAGTCAGCAAGTTAGACAAAGGGAGCGCGAAGGGAAGAGGCCTATTGGAACATGGGAGGATGTGAAACGTGTCATGAGAAGGAAGTATGTTCCAGCTTCCTATTGCCGAGATTTACACACTAAGTTACAAGCTTTAAAGCAAGGTGGTATGACTGTTGAAGACTACCATAAGGAGATCGAGATGATAGTGTCTCGATTGGATCTAATTGAAGATGAGGATGCAAAGATTGCACGTTTCCTAGGAGGCTTACAGAGGGAAATTGCCTATCAAGTCAACTTGCAGAATTTCATCGACTATGATGAATTGGTGCGACTAGCAATACGAGTGGAGAAGCAACTCAAACTTGGCACTGGACGGAGATTCAATGCGCCAACCACTACCACACCATCATGGAAGACGAATACCATGAAGAAAGAGGAAGGCACCTCGGGAGGCTTTAACAAACCTAAAACCACTCAAGGTACCTCAAATCCTAAATCTGGTTCTTCAAATACTACTAATCGGCCGAGTGGAATTCTTTGTTTCAAATGTCAAGGGCGTGGACATATGGCTAGGGACTGCCCTAATAAAGCCACTATGGTGATCCGAAATGGAGAGGTGTTCACGGATGATGAGGATGACAAGGAGGAGTTCCAAGGAGGTGAAATCAAAGAGGAGGAATCGGAGGAAGAGGAAGAAAAGGTTCCAGAAGGTTTGGTCAAGTTCAATAGAGTGGCCATTCGAGCATTGAGCACTCTAGTTAAAGACGAGTTGGATCAGCGGGAGAACCTATTCCATGTTCGTTGTGTCATCCACAACAAACTTTGTAATCTGGTTATCGATGGAGGAAGTTGTACGAATGTAGCAAGTCAAGATCTTGTGGAAGGCATGAAGCTCACCACCATTCGACATCCTAAGCCATATAGACTTCAATGGCTTAGCAAAGCAGGAGAGCTAAAAGTGACAAGGCAGGTATACGTCCCTTTCAGTATTGGTCGATATACTGACGAAATTCTTTGTGACGTAGTACCTATGGAGGCTGCTCATATTCTGCTTGGGAGGCCATGGCAATTTGATCGATTTTCTCTTCATGATGGGAGGGCTAATCGATATTCCTTAACCCATAAGGGGAAAACCTACAAGCTCAAGCCTTTGTCACCAACCGAATTGTACCAAGATCAATTAGAGAAGCAACAACTTCGTGAGGCTAGAGAGAAGAAAGAGATGGAGCTCAAAATAAGAGAGAAGAGTGAAAAGAAACCGAGTGACACCCATTCGAGTGCAAAAACAGAAATGGTATGTCATAAAGCTCAAAAAAGTGAGACCGAGAGGAGAGAAAACCTTTTAGCTACACGGGTGAGATCAAACAAACCTTAACTTCTAGGATGCCACTCGTGGTTATCGTATACAAGGAGTGTTTGAATTCTGATTATGCTAATGTAACCGATTCTCTTCCTAGTGTTATCTCTTCATTATTACAGGAATTTGAAGATGTCTTTCCGGAGGAGACTCCTAAAGGACTACCACCTATTAGAGGAATTGAGCATCAAATCGACTTTGTTCCAGGAGCATCCATCCCTAACAAGGCCGCATATAGAACCAATCCGGAAGAGACCAAAGAGCTTCAGAGACAAGTGGATGAGTTAATGGACAAAGGGCACGTTCGAGAAAGCATGAGCCCTTGTGCCGTACCGGTTATCCTCGTGCCAAAGAAGGATAAATCATGGAGGATGTGCGTAGACTGTCGAGCGATCAATAACATCACGGTAAAGTATCGTCATCCTATTCCTAGACTTGATGATATGCTAGATGAGTTACATGGTGCTTCTATCTTTTCAAAGATTGATTTAAAATCTGGATATCACCAATTTAATGGAAACCCGCATTTAAAACTAAACATGGTTTATATGAGTGGATGGTTATGCCATTTGGTTTGACAAATGCACCTAGTACATTCATGAGATTGATGAACCACGTGCTTAGGGCTTTCATAGGCAGATTTGTAGTCGTTTACTTTGATGATATTCTGGTTTACTCATCTAATTTAGAGGATCATGGTGGACACTTAAAATTGGTGTTAGAAACCCTTAGAAAGGAAAGACTGTTTGCCAACATGAAAAAGTGCGTCTTTTGCACCGATCACCTTGTGTTTCTTGGCTTTGTTGTTAGTTCTACAGGAATCAGGGTTGATGAGGAGAAAATAGAGGCAATCAAGTCTTGGCCAATTCCCAGAAACATATCTGATGTTAGGAGCTTTCATGGTTTGGCTAGTTTCTATAGAAGATTTGTGAGGGATTTCAGTACTATTGCTGCACCACTCACGGCCGTAGTGAAAAAGGATGTACCCTTTCATTGGGGAACACCTCAACAAGAGGCATTTGAGCTATTGAAGGAGAGACTCACCAATGCACCAGTTCTGATGCTGCCCGATTTCAGCAAGGCATTTGAGATCGAGTGTGATGCTTCAGGAATTGGAATAGGAGCTGTGCTCATGCAAGAAAAGAAACCGATTGCATACTTCAGTGAAAAGTTGCATGGAGCTACTCTGAATTACCCAACTTACGATAAGGAATTATATGCACTTGTTCGAGCATTAGAGACTTGGCAACACTACCTATGGCCAAAGGAGTTTGTCATCCATTCTAATCACGAGTCATTGAAATATCTCAAAGCTCAACACGGGTTATACACTCCTCTCCCTATTCCTACTGCACCTTGGATTGATATATCTATGGACTTTGTGTTAGGCTTGCCTAGGACTAGGGGTGGTAGAGATTCAATTTTTGTGGTGGTCGATAGATTCTCAAAAATGGCACACTTCATTCCATGTCATAAAACTGATGATGCATCTCACATTGCTAATTTGTTTTTTAAGGAAGTTGTTAGATTGCATGGACTGCCTCGTACTATTGTGTCGGATCGTGACTCTAAGTTTCTTAGCTATTTCTGGAAAACTCTTTGGGGTAAACTAGGAACGAAGCTACTATTCTCTACTACTTGTCATCCACAAACTGATGGTCAAACTGAAGTAGTCAATAGGTCGTTATCACAATTGCTTAGAGCCATAATCAAGTCCAACATTAAAACTTGGGAAGAGTGTTTGCCACATGTTGAGTTTGCATATAATAGGGTTGTGCATTCGGCTACTAAGTACACACCCTTCGAACTTGTGTATGGATTTAATCCATTGACTCCTTTAGACCTATCACCTTTGCCTTTGCATGAGTTATCTAATACAGATGGGGAAGCAAAAGCAAAGTATGTTAAAGAGATGCATGAGAAAGCTAGACTCAACATTGAGCGTAGGACAAAGCAATACGTTCAAAATCCAACAAAGGACGCAAGGAAAAGGTGTATGAACCAGGAGATCTCGTTTGGATACATTTTAGAAAGGAGCGGTTTCCAGAAAAGAGAAAGTCAAAGCTGCTACCTAGAGGGGAGAATCCTTTTAAAGTCTTGCAGCGCTTAAATAACAATGCGTATCGTATAGACTTACCAGGAGACTATGGCGTTAGTGCTACTTTCAATGTTGCCGACTTAACCCCTTTTTATGATGATTTTGCAGATTTAGATTCGAGGACGAATCCTTTTCAAGATGGGAGGAATGATGGGGACATCCTTGGGTCATCAACTGGTCCAATCACTAGGAGTCAAACCAAGGCCTTAAGGAACAAGGTGGCAACATTCATGGAGGCTTGGAGTATGCCAAAGCATGAAGAATTGGAGCAAGGATGCTGGACATTACTTAGGATGGTTGGCGAGACTCAATGATGATTCAACGGCAAGATTCAAACGTTTTGTGATCTTCAGTGACCATTCTGCCATATCGGAAAGTTGAGGGGTCTCATGAACGAAATTCATCTTCATTCATGCACTTGTTTTCATGTTCATTCACTTCCACATTGGAACCATGCACTTGCATTAATGTTCATTCACTTCCACTTTGGAACAAGGGGATGTACTTAGTTAAGTGTGAACAATTAATTGTGTAGTTTTTCTAGAGGACTAGATTCATCGAATCTGGTGTAGGACACATTTTCTCCTACCCTATTTAAAGGGTTCTTTGTAGTTTGTTTCAAATCAGCTTGTTTGCTCACAATTAAAGAAATTCAGACTTGGTTTACAGTATTTGTTCCTTTAAGCTTTTGCTCGTTGTTGCTTGGCTTAGGAAGTTTGGTTTATCGAGATAAGGGTATTCACCCCTTAGTTCGTGGTACCGCACACACTTGATACCTCGAGTTCTTAGCTCTATAGCTAAGGGTTCTGGTCCGATTTCCATCTTCTATCTTGATTGTGTTTTCGTTTGCAAATTGTTCAAACCGAGTTGTGTGGATCGAGCCAACCTTGGCTTTGGTTCATATCAGACTGTAGGAGGGTCAGGATGTGATTTTGTAAATTGTATCTATATCTTGCACTGTCAGTTGTGGTTGCAGGAGGGTGGTCCTGCCAATGTGGGGTCGCCCTAATCAATGATGATTAGGTGGAAGGCCCTGCCAATGTGGGGTCTTCCTATGAAGGATGTACAGGAGGGTAACCCTAAGACTCAAGACATGGCTATCCCTGTACTTGCAGGTGGGGGTGGCCGGTGAGCTAGCCGTTTACCCTTAAATTGTTTGTGTTATATGTGGATTGTTGAATGAAATGGATTGTGTTTGTAAGTGCGATACCCGATGAAATGATGCCATATGTAGTTGGATAACTTGATGTTATGTGTTGTTGGATGACTTGATGTTATGTGTTGTTTGGGTGGAAGTGGTGCTAGGTCGAATGGGGGTTGATAATTTGACAGCGATATAGAATTATGATATAGAGTTATGTTATAGAGTTGGATACTAGAATAGGGCGATGTGATCACATGAATCGGTTGAGTTGATATTGTGTGACTGGTTGAGTGCAATGGGTGTTATGTGTATGATGGTGGTTGATAGCGTAATATATGACTAGTGTATTAAGGTTGGAGTCTTGGATGTGAATTGAGAAATGGTTGAGAAGTAAGAGGATGTCGGAATTGGACGAATTGTGGCTAGGAATCGTTGTAGATGAAATATGTGAACTGGATAGATTATGTGGTGTAATCTAGGAATGCTCGAACTAGTGAGTAGAGTGGTAAATTAGTGTTGTGGCGATTGTTGTCGTTATGTGGTGTTGAGTTGACTTGTTCGAGTGAATGGACTTATCTATTTGTGTGGTTGACTTATGTGAATGTATGGTTAACTAGGTGGCTAGGAATGGGAGTGAGGAGTTCAAACTGAAGTTAGAATGGAAGTAGGTCTTGCATGAACCCTTGAGAGTAAAAATGGATAACTGTCTTGCGATTACTGTTTGATGAGTGTGCTGACTGATGTGTGATGTGGGGATTGGGATGGAAGATGATGACTAATGACTTTGAACTAGAAATGTGAGATAAGATGGGATGGGATGAACTGAATTTCTGTATTTGTACCTATCGTTGTCGGTTGTGGTTTAGTGTAGAGTTGTAACATGAATTGGATACATGGAATTGGTTGAGTGGAATTGTGCTGCGTAATTTTGTTGTGTAACTGTGTTGTGGAATTGTGTAGTGGAATTGGTGTATGGAATTAGACAATGGAATTGGTACATGGAATTGGCTAGAGGAATTGGGACCTGGTTTGATTGATTGAAATTGCATTGTTGATTTGTGTAATTGATGTGGATTGTGATATGTGAATTGAGGTTTGGAATTGGATTAATGTTGAAATTGATGGTGGAACTGTTGATGGTCTTGATGATCTGAATTGGATGGAATTGAGGAGAAATTGATGAATGAAATTGGTAGATGAATTTAAGGGATGAATTGATTGATGTGATTGAATGAAATGTTAGAATCTGAAGGAGCCTGCACTGCCCCCTAAATCTGCACTGCGTCTTCAAGGGAAATTTGTTTGGTTGAGTGAAGTTTACGATTCCTTCGAGGGAAAGGTCTCGTGGTATCCTCCAAGCGAGAGGATGCATCTTGGACCTCTCTAGGGGAGAGAGGTGCGTCAGGCCGGCAGGGGTGGTGCGGGATAACTCCTTATGGCGCCTAATGAACTCATCTAGATAATCACTTGAGATATATGTGTGTGTGTGTGTGTGACTGGTGTATGTTGTGTGTATTGGATTGTGCTTGTGTGATGCTTCTGATGAGCTATGATCGATGTTGGATTGTATGTGAATGGATTGTGTGGTTGAGTTGAGCTGTAACTTTGATGTTGAACGCTTCATGTTTTTTATGATGTTAGGAATGTTGAACTGTTAATATGGAGAGATGCCTAATAACTCACCTAAAATGTAATGAGTCGAGTCGTGTCATGACTATGTGATGTGTTGAGTCTGTGGAACAGAGTTTGGGTTGGGTTGTGCTTGGTTGATGTTGGTAACTGTGAAACTGTGAATTGTGAGTTGTGGGGTTGATGGATGAATGTGGGTGCTAATCGTGTTGGAAGATGTACTGTGGCTAAGTGTTGTATCGTGTGTCTGATGACTCTGTCGATGATGTTGTATTGAGGATTGATGACTTGAGTACATTGATGAACTTTATTAATTGTATATACACTGGTGGAGGTAAGTTCTTGTGTGATCACCTGGTGGCATGTTAGGAATTAAAAAGATAATGGTTGTGTTAGATCCCGTTGATTGTTTGCGTGCGGAGTTGGGATCGCTCTTAGGCTAGGTTCGGCGCATAGTTAAACCCAGTGGGTTCACTCAGTTTCATTGGGAAGCTGATCCCCCCCAGTTTCTCTTTTCAGGTGTTTGATTAGGTTCGGAGGAGTTGCAGCTTGGAGTTGTGAAGTGAAGATTAGGAAGCTACCTTGGAGTGACCATTGTTTGAGTTTTGTATTTTCAGTTGACACCTTTGGTTGGGAACTTTGTAATCGATTTGAGCTTTGGTTTCGGGTTTCAGATTTTATGTAATGAAGGCCTTTGGTTGTTTTTTAGCTTTTTAACGAAGAGTTGTTCCTATTTCCGCTGCGTTTTATCCCTTTATTTAAATGGTATATCTTCGAGTAGCACTCAAACCAGTTCGACCACGGGTAAACTCGGGTCGGTTTGGGACGGGTGTTACAGTTCCATAGTAGGTCAAGTTCAATGCAAGATCGACAATCATCAAGAACAAAGGTCAACAAAAAAGTCAACTTTGGCTCTAGGAGTGGAGAAAGGTTGGACTACGAAATGAAACACTCAAACAAAGAAAAATCAACGATTCAAGAAGAATCAAGGAGAGAAAAGGGTGGGTTAAGGTCTTCCTACGGGTCCAAACTATCTAAAGGGAAAATCAGGTAACTTGAATTATGGTAAACAAGTAATGCACCACTCTATCAACCAAATGCAACTCATCTTACAGGCTCTAAGGTCTCTAAGGAGCTAGGATCAAGACAAGTGATCGTTCGACCTAATGAACCTCAACACCCAAGCACGCCAAGTGTTCGATGAAATTCCCAAGAGAAAATTCTCTTGAAATGGGCTTGAAACACATCCCTCCGCTGAGTGCTAGCACGTAAACAAGTTATCAATCAGTAAACCAAAGATCCTAACATACTTTCAAGCATTCAAGGCTCAAATCAACCATTCAATTAGATCAAACAAGGGTCAAGTCTCACATCAACACCATCAACCAACAATCTTAGGTCAATTACAAGATAAATATGAAAGAACTCAATAGGAAAGGTGCATATACTAGAAACCAATCGTCAATTACACCCAGGTAAACCCATTACAATCCAGCATTATTCCTAGGGTTCTCCCAACCCGACCCTAGGGATTTAGTGTGCCATGGAAGAAGAAAGGAAACAATCACCCAAATACAAGAAAATAGATGAGGAGAGCATCCTTAGCCTCTTAGATGGACTTGGAATGGTTGGGGTGGAGTTGAGACCCTTGGGAATGACTTCCTCGGAGGTAAAGTGAGCTTCCCTTCGTCAAAATTGCCTCTAGAGCTGAACCAAAATGAGTCTCCTTTTTAAAATCTTGAAATTTGGTATTTATACCCCGTTGATCTGGGAGACGCCACTGCGCCATTTGAGGGGACACGGGTTGTGTTTGGAGACGCAAGAGTGTTCCTTTGTGGTCGACGCGGGTCGGGAAAGTTGTGGCGCATGCGCGGGCTTCTCTAACTCTTAATTTGGCCAAAAATCCTGGAGAAGGTCGCGCTAAATAGCCCAAAACGTTGTCGACGAGCCCAAATGCGGGTTGGATAATGACGCAGGGGCATTATGTACCTAGGACACGGGGTTGTAGTGTTGGCCGCACCCTGACAGACTACTTCCAATTCTGGCCTTTGATCGAGCACATCGGAAGCCTGGACCCCTCGATCAGAGAACAACTTCTCCTAGTAGCTTCCTTGTTCAACGCTCTATAGCATTTCATTCCTGCGTCTCATCAAAACCAACTAAAAATCCATGTAAATGGACCATAAAGGTCTCATTGTTCACGCAAATGGAAAATTTGCTAAAATAATAAGAGAGACCACTAAAAGAGCAAGGAATGGAGGCAATCATTCACAAATAAATGCTACCTGTGGGGGAAAAGTGTTATATAAAATCCACGCATCAAATATGAATGATGTCGCTTTTATGAAATGATGCAACTACATTCACATCGCGCTTCAGATGCCGATCCCGCTCCTGAAGGCCACTAGGGGAAATTGATAGGTCCCATGTACAAGGATCCGACGATGGGACACTTCCATAAACCCATACCACGCCTCAGGTTCCGGTCACCCGCTTGAGGCACGGTAGGGGGGAATTGATGGGCACTGAATTGATGGGTCCTGAGAATGAGAATCCGAAAATGGGAAACCTCCACAAACCCATATCGTGCCTCAGGCTCCAGTCACCAGTTTGAGGCATGCTAGGTGGCAATTTATGGGCCCTGGGCCCTAGGCCTCGAGACGTCTGCCCTCGCCTCCATCATCCGCTCGTTGCCGCCCACATGACTTGTCGCACCAAAACCTTAAAAAGGGTAGGTAAGGCCATGGGCACTCAGATGTCACCTCAGTGGTAGGAAATCCTCCCTATTACTCAGTCACCAACTCCCATGCGCCAGCAGGAAGATCCGTCACCATCAAGTCAGAGACATCCCTTCTAACCACCTCTAACGACGGGCCATACTCCTACTATACTAGAGTTCCATCGGAGGGTCCAGATGACACCTCACCATTGGTCCACTAGGGAGAGGACACGTGGACGGACTACCATGCCATGAAGGCCTCATAAATAGCAGATCATCCATTCAATGAAGGACACAATACATATTGGGACAACACGCCCTCACACTACAAGCTAAAGGCTGTGGACTTCCACCATCACTAAAGGGCTTACCCCCCATATATTCGATTGACTTGGATTTGTCATTTTTTTTATGTATTATATGATTTCTATCATTGCTAATTTATATTATGTGCAGCATACGTGTCAATAATATTACCTTCTTACAATTAAGATAAAATATGGAGAGTCCTGCATGGCAAGGCTAAAAAAATTTAAAACCATATTTATCTATTAGTCTAAAATAATATGAAGACGGAGTCAAATACTTAATACATCCTGAAACTTTGGGTTGGGTTACAGAGTGGTCCTGAAATTTTGAATTATGTTACGATCTAGTCCTGCAGTCGCCGACGACAACATATTCTGATTATTTTGCCATATCACCTCTGACACGTCATTAACAAATTTATATTTTGATGACGTATCAGGCGTAACGTGACAAAATGACTAGAATATGTTGTCGTCAGCGATTACATGACTGAATCATAACAAAATTTAAAATTTTTACACCAGTTTGAAACATTTTGAAGTTTCAACATGACTTTGTAATCCGTCCCAAAATTTGAAGATGGATTAAGTATTTGAAAAACAAAACGCCTGAGAAGCTTCATCCTCCATCCTCCATCCTTAATGAGAGACCTAGTTTATGATTAAATAAAGACTTAAAAAAGCATGGGATTCGCTTTCTTTGTCTATTACTTAATATTTGGGATCTGCATCTGTTGATAAATTTAATGCTCTTGCTGCCTCTAAAATGAAACCCCTGTAACGTTTGACATCGAAAACAGCAAAGGGGATATTATGGATTTAGCTCAGCAGCAGCTCTGCCTCTACGACTTGGAAACTGTATGTTGTAGTAATAAAGTGATCATAGCCCTTACTCGAACCGGTTTCAAAGAATCAGTTTAACTGCCTGGTGGTACAACTGATCAGGAAGTGGACAAGAATGATGAAGAGGAGATTGGGTTGGATCCTTGTCAAGTTGATGTTATAACCGTCATAGAACCCTTCTCATGCAAGGTATATATATGGTAACATTTTGGTACCTGGGATATCGGTACCCTAGCAATAAAATTTTGTCGTATTTGTGATTAAACTTTGGAGTTTGAGAACTTTAGTATAATGTTCAGGTGTTAGAATATAGTGTTCGGGGTTTGAAGTTTATTTTTTTGGTTTATGATCTTTTAATTTGGACTTATCGTCAAATGTTAGAGTTGGGAATACGATTTAGAGTTTTGAGTTTGTAATGTAGTGTTTGAGAGTTAAGAAGAGTTAGTGTTTAGGAGATTAGCATTATTTAAGTTTTAAAGTATAGAAATGTGAATTTTTAAGCTAGCTAGGGTACCGATACCCACGGGTACCAAAGTGTTCACCGTATATATAATAACTCAGTCATGCCACAGCTCTATGTCAGATGTTAGTAATCTTCGAATTATATGATTATGCATGAGAAAATTGGGAAAGAGATATAGTTAATTTGCTTCTTGTTGGTGGTAATTTGAATTGCAGCATCTCCTGATGGTGATCTCAGAATGAAAAAAGAAGCATTGTAGAGAGAGTATGGATGGGGGAGAAATATTTGTTACCTTGTTTCGACTATGAAAGTATACAATATGGGGATTAACGGCTGCGATTCCAATCAAAGTTGCATCAATAGTCTATCAATCATCTTCACCATTTTTGGATCACAACACTAAATTCATTTTTCCACGTCTCTAAAACAATTCACATTCTCATGTATCCGCAGTTTAATATCTACAATATTGTTATTTCCTTATTTTCCCTAATTACCACAATTATCCTAATAGGTGACGCCGCCACGTAGCAGCGCATCATTGGTCCACTTAATATTAATAGTTTCAGTTCATGTTTAGTGTTTTAACTTTTCTTGATGTATTAAAAGGTCACTCAATTCAATAAAATAAACAATCTATTTTTCCATCCAGTATTCCATCTGTTAAGTCAAGGACATGTTTGAACCACACAATTTATCTACCTTATCTCACAAACACCATTTACCAACAGCCTCCCTATTTCTTTCTGATCTCTAAATTCTATCCCTAACAGCGATCACCCTCGTTGAACACGACGGGAAGCTCCGATCTTTGATGCTCTCGTCTCATCGTCGAACCCTAATCAATTATCTTAACTTCTATTTCTGTGACAATGGCGGCCCGATTTCTGTTAGGGTCCGAGATCGGAGTGAACACGGCGTCGTGTTCACCGAGGGTGATCGCTGTTAGGGATAGAATTAGAAAGAAATAGGGAGGCTGTTGGTAAATGGTGTCTGTGAGATAAGGTAGATAAATTGTGTGGTTCAAACATGTCGTCCTTGACTTAACAGATGGAATACTGTATGGAAAAATAGATTGTTGATTTTATTGAACTGGGTGACCTTTTAATACATCCAGAAAAGTTAGAACACTAAACATGAACTGAAACTATTAATATTAAGTGGACCAATGACGCGCTGCCACGTAGCGGCGTAACCGGTGACGCGCGTCACCGAAGTGTTCACCTATCTTAATAATAAATGCCTTTATTAAAATAATATCTACAAACATATATAAGCATTTTAGACTTTTTCTAATTGCCACCTAGGATTCTCCATGCTTCTCCTTAATTGTAGGAAGGTAGCCAATCAATGAATTTTAATTTAATTTATTTTGAATAAAATGTTTTATTTATCATAAAAAGTGATAAATTTTAACCAAATATGAGACTCGAACCCACAACCTCAAAGATCAAAGTATTGTGATTTACCAGCTAAGCTACACAAACTAATTTATAATTATATTGAAACATTAAAGAATATTGCTCCGTGACATTTTGTTGTACAAATTGAAGCTCATTTCACCCTTAATGATTTGCAAATTCATTGATTTTATGATAACCAACAATTTATTATAGAAATACACTAACAAGTTAAATAAAGAGTATAATGAAAAAATTGGTAATAATAATTCATTCATATAGTTTATTGACAGCTGATGATGCTTTTGTTTAAATCGGGCTTTGTGTTGATATTTAATTAAGTGGGAACTAAAATGAAATAATTTATTTTTTTGCCACATATAATATCTTAAATTATATTTTCAAACACTTTACTTACCACTCTATGTATGCATATATAGCACTAACATGTTTACACAGATGACGATAATTGTGAGAATGAGACATATAAACTTGATATTGATCGAATCATTCATATATGTTTGTAAATGTATTTGCTCACATGAATTCTTGAAAGACATTCAAGGTAACTGCGAGTCGTAGATTACTTAAAAAATTAAAGCACATCATATATATATGTGTGTTAAAGACATTCAAACTAAGTTATTGATTAATTTGGTCAAGCATCAAGTTGTATAAATTAATTTTTTTGAATATTTAGGAGAAATATTTATCAGATAAAATATCTATTGAGCTAGAGAAAATTGGAGAAATAAGGTTGTACCTTAGTAAGGGTAATGGTAACTAAGGTCAAGAGTGTGTAATAATCTGAGTCATGAGATCTTAACTAAAGGAGGTTATAAGTCATTTACTATTGACAAATTCAGAGTGTTAATCGAGTTGAGTCAGTTTGAATTGAGCATATTTGTCAAACCTAAATATATTTATAAAATGATTTTTACCATAGTCAACTAAGTTTTAACAAACCAATTTTAAGGTTTCATTTCTCAAAATTATTATTTTTGGATACTGTTGGTTTTTTGCAGTCTCGACTTTATTTGTTTGCAAATATTTCAAGAGAATTATGATTTCCATTTTCTATTTTTCTAACATTATGAATATTTAAAAGAAGTATTTTTCAATTAATATATCTATTGAGCTAGAGAAAATTGGAGAAATAAGATTGTATCTTAATAAGAGCAATGACCAGTGAGGTCACGAGTGTGTAATAGTATTAGTTATGGAAAGTACTTATTTTAAGGTTTAAAGGGTCAATTGAGGTTTCATTTCTCAAAATAATTTTTATATACAGTGTTGGGTTTTTAGTCTCCATTTTATTTGTTTGCAAATGTTTTGAGCAAGTTGCAATTTCATTTTTTTTATCTCAAACTTACTTTTGTTGGTAAATCAAATATTTTGTTATAATTTTTTGAAGTTGTATTGGTTAAGGAGACATCATTAATTTAAAATATTTGTTTAAAAGAAGTATAAACTAAAACAAAATTGAGTTGCATAAATTTAAAAAATTATGAATATTTAAGAGAAGTATTTGTCAATTAATATATCTATTGAGCTAGAGAAAATTGGAGAAATAAGATTGTACTTTAATAAGAGCAATGACCAGTGAGGTCACGAGTGTGTAATAGTAATATTAGTCGTGGAAAAGTGGGTTACAAGTCATTTACTATTAACAAATTCATAGTATTTATCGATTCGAGGTAGGTTGGATAAGGCATATTTCATCAAACATAATATTCATGTAACATGATCCTTATTTTCATATTCTTCTATGTTTTAACGGGTCAATTGAGGTTTCATTTCTCAAAATGATTTTTATATACAGTTTTGGTTTTTAGTCTCCACTTTATCTGTTTGCAAATGTTTTGATAGAGTTGCAATTTCATTTTCTTTTTGTCTCGAGGTTACTTTTGTTGGTAAATCAAATATTTTGTTATAGTTTTTTGAAGTTATATTGTTTAAGAAGACATCATTAATTTAAAAAGTTTGTTTAAAAGAAGTATGAACTACAAAAATTGAGTTGCATAAATTAAAAAAATTATGAATATTTAAGAGAAGTATTTGTCAATTAATATCTATTGAGCTAGAGAAAATTGGAGAAATAAGATTATACGTCAATAAGAGCAATGACCCGTGAGGTCACGAGTGTGTAATAGTATTAGTCATAGGAAAGTGGGTTACAAGTCAATTACTATTAACAAATTCATAGTATTGATCGGGTTGAGTAAGGTTGAATTGAGCATATTTCATCAAACCTAAATATATTCATGTAACATTATTCTTATTTTCATATTATTTTCAGTTTTAACGGGTCAGTTGATGTTTCATTACTCGAAATGATTTGTTTATACAATGTTGGGTTTTTAGTCTCCTCCACTTTATTTGTTTGCAAATGTTTTAAGAGAGTTGCAATTTCTGTTTGTCTCGAACTTACTTTTGTTGGTAAATCAAATATTTTCTTAATTTTTAAGTTATATTCATTTTGAAGACATCATTAATTTGAAAAGTTTGTTTAAAAGAAGTATAAATTGAAAAAAATTAGTTGCATAAATTTCAAAAATTATGAATATTTAAGAGAGCTATTTGCCAATTAATATATGATATATCTATTGAGCTAGATATTTTTTTATGAATTATTGAGCTAGAGAAAATTAGAGAACTGAGATTGTACTTTAGTAAGAGCAGACCAGTGAGGTCATGAGTGTGTGATCGTAAGTAAAGTGTGAGTTACAAATCATTTACTATTTAATAATTTAGAGTCAAATTGAGTGAAATTTAATTAGGCATATTTCATCAAACCTAAATATATTAAAAATGATCCTTATTTTCATATTATTCTAAGTTTTAATGGGCCAATTGAGTTTCCATTCCTCAAAATATTTTTTTATTGACGGTATTGTGTTTTTTAGTCTCTACTTTATTTGTTTGCAAATGCTTCGAGGGAGATGCAATTACATTTTCTATTTGTCTCAAACTTACTTTTGTTGGTAAATCAAATATTTTGAACTCATATTGGTTTATAAGACATTATTCATTTGAAAAGTTTGTTATAATTGTTTATATTTTTTTCTCCTTTGCAATGATCATAAATGGACGTACTTCATTTTAGTATGTAATTTAACTTCATTAATTTTAAAATATTTTAAAATTAATCACAATATTATATTTAAATATTATGTGTATTTTGGTACTATATAAAACATTATCTAGATATTTTTTTATTTTTTACTTTAAACTATTTAACTTCTCAATTAAGTAAAACGTTAATTATTTTGATTCATTGAGTTTTAGTTTAATTTTAATCCCGATATTTCAAAAAATTTCTAAACATAATTTTAAATCTCTCAATATACAAGATTGTTCCTCATTTACTAATTATATTAAATAAACAACTGAAATATTACATATCGACCAACGGGCCGAAAAAATTCTAGTATCTATTTAAAATTGATGATAAGTCTACTGATTCATAAAGATTGGGAGAAAATATAAATCCTAACTAATGATTTATTTATAATAAATTAGCATTTACAAGATAAGGATTATGAAAATAAATCCTAACTACAAAATAGGAAGATACCGAGATTTGCTAATCCTAACATATTCGGTGATCAGCCTAAAATCATGAACAATAATATATCGACAGTTATACATGATCATCAAGGAATTAAAGATAATTAAATATTAATTATGTTACGTTATCACCCTCCCGTAAGCCAATGGTTGGATGTAGTTTGAGTTTGTACCGAATGTATTCATACAAGGTGGTGGCTAATGGTTTGGTAAGCGCATCCGCTAGCAGGTCTAGAGTGGAAATGTAGTTGACGAGGTGCTTGCGGCCCGCCACCTATCTCGAACAAAATGAAAGTCGATTTCGAGGTGTTTGCTTTGTGAGCGGAAAACAAGATTCGTCGTTCAGTAAGTTGCTGACAACTTATCACACCATAGAGAAGGAGCGGATGCAGCAAGAAAATAGATCTCTACAAGTAAGGATTGCAACCAAAGAACCTCAAATGAGATTGTAGTCAATGCCCTATACTCAACTTCGGTGGAGAAGCAATAGACAGTCTGTTGCTTGCGACTGGACCAGGAAATGAGAATCCTGCCCAGATAAACCATATAGCTGGTTATGGAGCGACGATCAACCGGGTCACCTCCCCAAGCTGCACCTGCAAAATCGTTGAGAGAGAGGTTTGTGGATGGGGAAATAAATATTCCAAGATGAGACACGTTTTAAATGTTGCCAGTGTCCATTAGTAGGTGCAAGCATGAATTGGGATAAATGTGTCGTGATGTAAACCATTTCCGGACGAGTCATTTCGAGGTACTGCAAGCCACCGACCAATTGTCGATACAAAGTTGGGTCACGAAAAAAAATAGTTATCGTCACACGAAGCTTTACTGGGTAATGGTGTTGCCGCAGCTCTACAAGTTTCCATGTCATGGCTCAGTGCACTAAGTCAGTAATGTACTTTGACTGATTTAGATGTGGATTGATGGAGGTGCTTGTCACTTGAATGTCAAGAAAGTAAGAGAGGGTCCCCAAATCTTTTACTGAGAACTTTTTTGCAAGATACCGTATTAATGAGTCAACAGCCTTCCAGTTGGATCAAGTAACTATTAAGTCGTCAACATATACAAGAACAAAAATAGCTTCATCTATATGGTAGCGGTAGAAGAGAGAATGATCTGTTTTGGATCCTGAAAAACCATAGTCATAAAGAGCATCACGTAGACAAGAAAACCAAGCACGTGGTGCTTGCTTGAGACCATATAACGTACGATTTCTTGAGTAGACAAACATGATTGGGGTAATCAGGATGAACTAACATGGTGGTTGTTTCATGTAAATCGTTTCTTCGATAGTTCCATGGAGAAATGAAATGAAGACATCGAGTTGGCGTAGCGTCCATCCTCAGGATACTGATAGCGTGAGGATGAGACGTACACATGCCAGTTTGATGACCGGGGAGAAAGTTTCATGATAATCGATGCCCTCGGTTTGATAGAATTTTCTGGCCACCAATTGAGCCTTGTGTCTTGATATCGAGCCATCTGGGTTGTGTTAATGCAAAAACCCACTTGTTGCCAACTATCCTATGTGTGTCTGAGGGAGGATTTACAAGTTCCCACGTATTTTTTTTTTGTAAAATGCGACAAACTTGTCATGCATGGCTGCTTGCCACTGAAGCATAGTATTAGCCTATGAAAAAAAAGAAGGCTCGACGTCGTTAGATAAAGAAGCCTAGAAAGTTTTGGGTTTGGAGTTACCCATTTTCTGCCTAGTTTGGGATGAGTGTTGGACGTGGATGTCGTGCATGGTGGGAGGTTTGGTGCAACATATGGAGTTCGGATAGGTATAGTTGGTTTCTCTTCACTAGGATGTGGTAATCCCGTGCCATCGGTGGTCGTTGTTGGTGGGCTAGCTACAGAGATGGGGTCGGAGTTAGACGTCGTAGCCTCGGTCGTAGATGAGGATGATGATGGTCCAGGTATGGTGGAGGCGGGTGTGGGTGGTAGAGGTGTCACTAGAAGTTTTTTTCGAGGGAAGAGAGTGGTTGACGAAGGACTCAGAGCACGTGGCAATAAGGCAATAATAACCCTTATGTTGACGAGATATTTGAATTTTGTTGGTATGAAGTTTAAGGCAATAATAACCCTTATGTTGAGTGCTATAACCAAGAAACACCTAAGGAGTAGATTTAACATCTAATTTGTGTTTGGCATAGGGTTTCAACCACGGAAAACAAAGACAGCCAAAAACATGAAGAGCATGGTAATCAAGGAGAGCACCAAAATGTTGATAATTCGAAGTTTCAAAATTAAACGAAGAAGATGGAAGAAGATTAATAATGCAAGCGACTATCTCAAAGGCATAAGTCCAATACTCTAGAGGAACTTTGGCATGATGTATATAGCTCGACCCGTTTCAGTCATATGTCTATGTTTGCGCTCGGCACAACAACTCTGCTCAGGGGTGTGAGGACAAGATGTATGTTTAACAATGTCATGCTCGGCTAGATAGGTTGATAGCTTTTGATATTCACCTCCCCAATCTGCACGAAAAGCATGAATAAGATGACCAAAATATTTTCCACAAGACAATGTAACTGAATACAAATGGTTAGGAGCTCAGATCGTAGAGTGGCAAAATAATCCCAAAATTTTTTGTTGTAGTTGATGCGAGAATTAACGCATACCTAGTTTTACTCAATGAATTTCTCCAGAGAGATCGTATTTCCCTAGTGTTTCTGTTCTATTACTCAACATTTTTTGACAAATTATTACTCTACAAAGTGAATTAAGCTAATCGGGGGTTTCCTTGTTTGGTTTTGAGTTGGTTGTGAACTAATAAAACTAAAAATGAAAAAGGTAGAAAGTAAACAAGTAAGTAGATATGGGTTTTCAAGAATGGCTAAGCCGTTTCTTCAAACTCAAATCCTCCCTCGCTCGGTTGAGATGACTCGCAAATTGTCAAGAACGCAAGCAAGGTGTTTCGATGAAGTATCACAGAGATAATGCAAGGAGATTGAGTTTACCGATCCGATGGTCAATATACGGACAAAACTCAACGACTTCCTAAACTCTAGAATTACTCATGTTCTTGGTTAGAACCACAAAATCAAAGAGAAACAAGAACATGACAATAGGTCAATAAATCATATTCAAAACGTTTAAATTAGGGGTTAGGAAAATTACATCAATAGTTTGAATAAACCTCAATTAACATCAAAGGGTTAAAAACCCAACATCATCCATACAAAAACATAACTAGAGTTTCATCTAATCTGAACAAACCTGAGAGTTTAGCTGCTCATGGTTTCGAAGGAAATCACAGACAAAAAAGATAGAAAAATCAGACAGAAGGTCATCTTGCTCTGAAAGAAACTAATCTCACCTATCTGATCGATCCTCTATCCAATCTTTGTTTCGCTCTTGCTCAATCATGCCTTCAAAACTCCAAAACTCCTCCCAAGAGTGTCTGGTTAGTCGAGAAACAAATTAAGAATGAATTATTCCCCAAGTCTTCTTCAAGTATAGGGGTTAAAAACCCCCCCTTTTCCTAAAAGAAATCCGGATTTCTACCAAAAGTGCGCTAGAGTGCACCGGAATTGCGCCAGAGCACTTTTTTCCTAAAAGAATGGCACTTTCGGGTCTATATGGAAATATGGACGAATGCTATTACCAAAAGTGCGCTAGGGCACTTTTGGTGCATTTTTTGGCAGTTCTCGTCAATATGAATATTTTTGTGATTCCCGCTCTGTTTGAACTTCGAATTAGTCCCCGTTTGAAGCATTGTGCTTCAGACAAGGTCCTCCACAACCAGGTAAGCTGAAATCTCATAAAAACAACTCGAACTAACATCAAACGGCCCAAAATATGGATAAGGGCAACAAACATGCATTTTGCACGAAAGTTCATAAAATCATCACAAAACGGTGTAAACGAGGGATATGCGCTCAAATGCAGTGAGATAAACGCGATAAATATAGCGTCATCAAATCACCCCACACTTAAGGTTTTGCTTGTCCTCGAGCAAAGTAAACTCAGAAATACACTCAAATTCACTGGTGATACGATTAGTCAAACCGAAGTTCAATCTCTACCAACTCAGTTTACACTATCCAACCGAGAAAACGTAACCCACACATGCAAGAATATCAACCAAACAAATCCAGATCTCACTGCTTTATGCACACATCAAGTAGTAATCACCTATCATGCACAGTGTCAACCGAGCTGACTAGACTTCCTCACACAGACATATTTAGTACAAGGGGGAACTCTCACTCTCTCTGTTTAGGGACGTGTTTATGCGCTCATTAATTTTTAGAGACAAGTACTTACCATAAGCTTGCACGTTAACCTCAATCTCCCACTACAAAAAAATTTGTATTTAGCGTCGGTCATACATATTTAATTTCATCGGTCGTTAACCGACGCCAAAACTGGTGACGCTAAAAAATTGTGTCGGTATAATGACTGACCGACGCTATATTTTTCCTGACCTACCCACTAACCAGCTGGTTTGGTTTTGATTTAGCGTCGGTCGCCTGACCAACAGACGCTAAACTTGAAACTGATGACAAAAATTTTTTGGTCAACTCTGTGTTGACTATTATAGCTTTGGTCAGGACCGATGCCATTTACAGGTTAGAGGGAATATTTTTTCTGCAATTTCTCCTATTCTCATAATCTTATAGTGTCAACAACTGCATAAATTTTCCTGCATACATCAAATTCACATTTGAGACTTTCGATTTATGAAATAGTCAATGGCATGACATAAAATATATTATATACAAATGTGAAGCTGAATGCACAAAAAAACATCCACTAAATGCACATGTTTAACCCTATCTACTCCTATCTACTTATTATCCTCGTCATCATCGTCATCCCCCGAGTTCATCTCCTCGGAGTCATAATCGACCGACATCTTGTCTTTTCCCTTAGAGGATGCGACAGGCGTGGAAGATGACTCCCCCACCAACTGGTTGAGGCGCTAACCTGCGACTCCAGCTAGCTCTGGCGCTGGACCTCTGCCTCTAGCTGTCTCATGCGATCCTAGGCGGGACAATGACCAAAGATGTGAGTGGTAGTAGTTGAACTGCTACTCTGGCTGGCTCCACCCCGCCTCCTACTCTTATTGACCTGCATATTCAAGGAAAATAAACAATTAGGAAAATTGACTGAGCTAACTTAAAACTCAAAATATCATATACTACAATACATACCTAAGACGGGGTCACACCAAATCCCAGTCCGTGAACCCTACCTCTATGCTCCTTTGGATAGATACGTCTGAATGCATCATCCACAGAATGAAATGTCGAGACTGTGGGATCACGAGTCAGCCCCAGAAACTTAGGCTGCACATTGATGAAATCAAAGTTTTCAAAACCTAAGTTAATTACATTCGCACTATTTCTTATTGTTTTGTTAGATTGAAACATGTACAAAATACTTACCACATTAGGATCGGTGTAAGTCTGATCCTTGTTTGTGTGAGTGATAGCATACAACTCACCTCTAGTGGGCACATTCCCTCCCCTTTCAGCTGCCTACATGTGGACGAACTAAACAAGTTCAGTACATTTTCTATAATCATAAAACATAAAGAACTAGCAATTTAAACTGAGTTATTACCAGCTCAAATCCTCTAACTCGCAACTTCTTTGCCCCTCCAGTGTGGGGTGACTTATAATTCTTCCGAGCGGCAGAGTTCTTGCAAGAGAGCTCCTACATTTTGATACTCATTCAATATCAATATTAACTAGATTCAATGCCAAATAATACATTAAAATAAGATCTAGTTTGAACTCGACTTACCACCATTTCGGGTCTCAGTCTGAGATCCACGAACTGTGCCCACAAAAGCGCAAAGATCGTGATCGGCTTGTGATACGAACCGATCCGCAACCGTGGGCGGCGACCCTATACTAATATGCTCAATAACGAAAGCAATCAAGTCAATCTCAAAAACCAGATGGACAGGACTTAACCCACTAGCTATAATGAGCTAGGTACCCTAAGTATCAAGAGTCGAATGGTACCACGTAGTTAAGGGGGAAAACCTTGAGTGAAGATGAACCAACCTTAAGCAATGCAACAACGTGCAAAACCTTGAAGGAATAAGAACAAAAGTTCTGAATCGAATTTATTAATCAAAGTCTGAATAATCAGTGCTACGGAGGGTCCTATTTAAAGGATAGGGGTCAACCAAAAAGCTCTCTGACTCCTTGTTCTATTCTAACTCTAAATAAATAAAATACTCCAAAAAACTATCTAAAAAGGAATTAAATTCCAATCCTAACAAGGAAAACTACTAAAAGGGCATAAACCCGAAACTAGGTAAAGTACTCATAATCCGGCAAGGATCATGTATCACTCGACATTCCTACTCTAAAAAGGACTTGGAATCCGAGTTTCTCAGGTGCGGTATCAACATTTGATGACACTCGATTTGACGTGATTATCAGCCTCATTTAAGCGACATTTCCTTGCTTAAGAACACGGTTTTTAGGGTAGAATAACGAATATTCAATCAATTGCCCTATCTCGTGCCATTTGTGTTACTTTGGCCCGTTTCGGGTCTATTTGATGGTTTTCTAGTATTTTTATGTTAGCACAGGTTTTTGCCGTCAAATAAAGTAGTCAAGGACGTGTCTAAGGCGTTGGAACCTCGAGGAATCACACTGGAATTGATCCAAGGAGCCAATCGAGTCGAACCAAGTCTGCCCCATTTTACACTGAAGTTTTCGCCGAAAATCCCTTAGGGTGTGTTTGGATACATGGATTTAAGTTTGGCATTTGAATTTGGTATTTCAAATTCTAAATTTTCTTGTTTGGTTAGAAACTAACTTGTGTATTTGAATTTGAATGAAATCCACTCTTATAGTTTTTAGTTGTATTTCAAATCCCCTCTTACAAGTAGTGATTTCAAATTCACATATTTTAAATACCAAATCCAAATACCAAATACCAAATGCAAATCACTCTATCCAAACACACCCTTAGTGTTTTCGGCGAAAATACATGCACAAATCCACTGATGTCAACCGAAGGATGTTTTTGGCGAAAACACTAAGTTTTCGCCGAGAACTGTTGGACCGAAAATCACAGAAGAAATCAACCGGCGGGCTTCCCATTTACACTAAGATTTTTGGCGAAAATTCCGTATGATTTTCGGCGAAAATCTTAGAGAAAATCCGGCGGTATTAGGGTTAAGTATAAATACTTAACCGGCGGCCCTAAAATAGATATACCTAATAACACATCAGAATTACCAACTAATACCGAACTTCAAAATTCTCTCAAGTTCTGGAGCAGAGAGTTTAGAGTTTGAAGAGCCGGAAAGAGATCGTGACGCCATCCCTTCCATCTCAAAGACTCAGAGCTAGGATTGCAGTTTACCGAAGATCGAAGTCTGCCAGAGTCGTCTTAATTAGGTTTTTCAGATTCTTTTCTGTTCTTCCTCTGGATGATGAACTCTTTCTTTGTCTTTGATTCTTTTGTGATAAACATGAGTAGCTAAACTCTTAGAGCTTAGACTAGATGAACCCTAAGTGACCCAGGGCTTTAAAGCGGTCACGGATCGGCGGTGATTAGATTCGAAGTTCAATCAGTTTCTCTTTCATGTTTGATTTGTTCTTCATTGTTCATGTTTCTTGTCTGGATTGATCACCTAGATTAGATTCTGGTTAAGCTAAGGATAGAAGCGAACGCTCGCCTTACTTTAAAACATCAAATTGAACAATTAACCATATAATTGGAGCATGCCTTTCGTAGGAACCAGTTAGGGTTAATCCACTGCAAGAGTAACTCATGAATCGTTAGTAATTCCACGAGTTAAGTTAAGTCGTTGCGAGAGGCGACCATACCCGGGCGACTAATTAATCTTGGTAGCTAGAACGGATAGAGCGAACGTTCGCCGGTCTTAAACCTAAGGGTAAGGAGTTATGGTGGTCTATTAGAATTGATTGAATGAGAATCGAAATCCACTGATCTGTTGATTGCCAATGCTCTGGGAACGAAGGGGGATTCAAAGTCTAAATTCGTCTGTCATCTTTGTTTTAATCAACCAATTTCCAATCTGTTTTTAGTTTCAATTTTTAATTTCTCTGCATTTCTTAGAATTAGAAGTCGTGGAACTCACACCATGCACGAAGTGTGTAACCTGAGTAATTTTCCAGATTATTTGAGTAGTCAATCATAGAAGGCCCGTGGAATACGATCTACCCTAGCTTGTCAGCTTTGTTAGTTATTTGTTTGAACCCGCACAACGATCTTAGGTTCATCAAATTGGCGCCGTTGCCGGGGACCTTCTTTTGATTGTTTGAAAGAAGAACTGGCATTTTATTCTTCTATTTTCCATCTTTCATTTTCCACCCACTTCGATTTTACACTGGTTTTTTTGTTTGTTTCTATTATTTGTAGGTTGTTCACAGGTGTATGCATCGCCGCCCTTGGACTCGCTCTCAAACCGACAAGGCTAAGAGTATAGAGAGACCAGGCAGTTCTGCTCCACCTCGACAATCACAGATTCCAAGGAGAGGCAGAACCAATCCACATCCATCCATCACTCTGATTAAGATCGAGGAACTGAGGGAGAGTTCCTCATCTCCATCTTCACTGTCATCTTCATCCGTTTCATACACCAAGTCACTTTCACCGCCTCCATCTCCTACCATGACTGATCAATTACCACCACCACCACCACCAAACGGAAATCCACCACCACCACCTACACAGAAAAGTCTCGCTAACTACAACAAGCCGAGCGCGACTAGCGTTCGATCTGCCATTGCCGTACCGCGCGTTGAAGGAGATCCTGACTATGAGATCAAGATTCCATTCTTGACTATGATCTCTAGGGATCTACATTTTGAAGGCAGGCCCCTAGACAATCCGTGCACTCATCTTGCAGACTTCCTTGATCTCTGCAGCACTTTCAAGAGCGTAAAATTGTTTGAGAGCTTTCCCGTTCTCTCTAAAAGGCGCTGCTAAGAGGTGGCTTACTGGCAAACCACCTGGATATTACACTGATTGGGATACTCTGGCTCAAGACTTCGTTGAAGAATACTTTCCTCCTGCCAGAATAACAGCCATCAAGGACAGCATCGCCAGATTCTCCCAGAAAGTAGGAGAAAGCTTATATGATACTTGGAATCGATTCCAAGAACTTCTCTACAACTGCCCTCATCATGGATTCAAGCAGAGGCAGTTAGCTGAAATCTTTGCTCGAGGCCTTCGAGAAGAATCTGCCAAGTGGGTCAATTCCCTAGCTGAAGGGGATTGCACTACACTCACACCTGAAGCTCTCTTCTTCACTTCACAAACTGTGCTTCCAAGTCAAGGAACTGGGAACGACAATCCGAAGGATCTAGAGGCAAGGTCGATCTCGAAGCAGCTATCAAGGCAGAAGTAGAGAAGCATCTGAAGAAGTCTTCTACACCCATCAAACCGCCGGCAACCTCTGTCTACGTTGCCGATTGCGAGTGGTGTTGAGCTTGCGCACATAATGGAGGCCGTTGCCAGAATTTTGGTAAGACAAAAGTCTGGTCTGCAGAAGAGGTAAATTTCGTTCAACAAGGCTTCGTTAACAATCAGAATGGTTATGCTGGCTACCGCAACTTCAGGCAGCGAGGGAACTATCAAGACAGACCTCCCTACAATGCTAGCGCCAACCATAATCAGAACCAGAATAACCTCCCAGCTGGTCCAAATCAGGATCAGAAGACTAATCATCCGCCGGCAGGTGTCTACCAGCCGCCGCATCGCAATCCGGGTAATTATGGAACTGCTCCTGGCAATCGCCAGAATCAATACCTGAACAATACCTATCCAGGGCAGCAACATCAGAGAGAAAACAACGTCAGTGACCTGGACAAGAAGCTTAGTCAGATCATCACCAGACTTGATGATCATGACAGTCAGTTCAAAGCTCAAGCTCTTCTCAATTAAGAACAGATCGCATCCGGTCAGAGAATTGAGCAAGCTGTCAACCACATCTCGAGCATGGTAGCGTCTGGACGACCATTTGGCCAACTTCCAAGCCAGACAGAGCCGAATCCGAGAAAGGAGCAGGCCAAAATGGTAACTGCTCAAAAGTTTACAAGCTTATCTGCTGATGCTTCTTTTGTTTTACGCAGGATCACTGAAACTCCAGAGAAGAAGGAAGCACTGAAAGTGGCGCCTAAGGAGGATGATCCTCCTCTTGCACCGTACGTCGTAAAACCTTCTTTTCCAAGAGCATTGCTGCCGAATGCAAGGATCGAGACTGGCATGAAGGGGAATAAAGAAGGATATCCTGATGCTCGTAGCAAGAAACCTTCCTCTCCATATCCAGCTAAGTGCTCTGATCCTGGTTCTTTCACTCTACCTCTTGTCATTAATGATGTTGAGATAGAACGTTGTTTGGTTGATCTTGGCACGTCTGTTAATGTTATGCCTATGAGCCTATTTGAAAAACTGAATCTAGGAGAACTTGAACCGCCTAGTATGCAACTTGTCTTTGCTGATAGATCACTTAAAACTCCTAGAGGAGAAATAAAAGACGTTGTTACTAAATGTGGTCCTTTCACGTTCTTAGCTGACTATGTGATCATTGACACTAGTAAGGATGATTCTACCATTTTCATAGGATGACCTTTCATGGCTACTACTGGAATGCAAATTAACGTTCCAAATGGTTCTTTAACTTTGAGGGTTGGTAAAGACACGATAACGTTCCGCCTTAAAGACGGAATGAAATATA
Source organism: Linum lewisii (assembly GCA_034768395.1). Lineage (NCBI taxonomy): Eukaryota > Viridiplantae > Streptophyta > Magnoliopsida > Malpighiales > Linaceae > Linum > Linum lewisii. The sequence goes on from CM068304.1 coordinate 25,569,051, forward strand.
ATCCTTTGAATGAAGAATTTCATTGTCTAGCTGTTGAAACTGTGGAGTTGACTCTGGTCAACTCCGTTACTGATGTCTCTTCTAGTGTGCCTAGATCAATTGCTGCGGTAGGTGCTAGACAGGTTATCAAGCAGAAACAAAAATCTGTTCCCCAAAAGCCGTCAAAGAAGAAGGAACTGCAAGCCTCTTCTAAACCACCGAGCACAAAACCTAGCAGACCTCGGGGAAAGAACAAGAAGACAAAAACTCACATGGTCTGGAGACCAGTTGTTCCACCACCAATTCGTTCCGAGCAACCGGCGCCGGAACAAGTATGGAAGGAGAAGTCGAAAACATCTCCTAAGGAAATACTGATGATCACCGATCCTGGTGATATCAAGCCGGAGGTTAAAGAAAAGAAGGAGCTGATCGTTCTCATTCCATCCACTGTCCACCTTGTGGAAGATGATCCCTTGACAGAACTGTTCGGACCATTCAAGATCACTGACCACCTTCCCGACGGACGTACCAAACTATTACACGCTAACGGGAAGATCTACTTTATGAACTCCGATGCTAGCATTACGGAGAATCTGAGTTGGGATGTCTCCTAATACTGTCCAGGTAACGTCCAGCTCAAGGACGTTAATCTAGAGCGCTTCGTGGGAGGCAACCCACGGCTGGAGTCATTCATTTGTGTCAACCTTAGTCTTTTAGAGTCGGTTCGGGGGAGCCAAAAGTGTCAGTTTGTTTGATTTCTTATTTTTCGTGTGTAGTCTGTGTGTCATAGTGTCGTTCGCAAGTTGATTGAGGTTGTTCCGATTTTTGTGGATTTAATTGTGATTTTCTGAAGTTTGTCGGATTTGCGAAAATATTTTCAATCGTGCAGTTCAAAATTTTCGGCGAAAATGCACCCTATTTTCGGCGAAAACGCCCTTTGAAATCCCACTGTGTTTCTGGTCGATTTTAACTCCAATTTTCGGCGAAAACTACTTGTAATTTTCGGCGAAAATACTTTTGAAAACCGGCAGTACTTTTTAACTGATATTTTCGGCGAAAACGTGCACTTATTTTCGCCGAAAATGCAAGGCAAATTTCGGACCTTATCCCTTTTAATTCTCGGTCACTCACCCTCTCTCTCCTCATTTCCATTTCAAAAATTTCAGAAGAAAAGAAAACCTTCCCCCAGTTTTTTTCCCGAAAACCAAATCGCCGCCACCCACTTTTCACCGTCGCCGCCCTACTCCCCTTCCATTTCCGATCAACCCAAGCCCTAGAACGTTCGAATCGGAGCTCTAGAGCTCCCGTTCAGCCAAACCCTAAAATTTTCGATTTTTCTCTGATTTCTCTTTCTCCGTTCGTTTTTAGCATCCATGGCTTCAAGGTAAGTTGTAGAACTTTTCATTGCGAATCTTTTGACATATTGAATGCTGAATTTCATCAGGGTTGACTTTCGGTTGACTTTTCGGTTTACCTCGATTTGCGTGCTGACTGATTTCATGTGAACTAGATTAGCTGAACTCTTTGGACTGTTCTAGTATGCTTAGGGAGTGTTGTGTTTAATTTTCATATCGTTTAATCATGTGTTGCTATGCCTAAGACCGATTCTGTGTAATGTTGACTTGTGAGAAATGTCGGTTTGAACATGAATTGTTTATGATCATTTGGCTGCCTTATGTGCTCATTCTCGTTCATATTATTGTGTTTGCCATGTGAGATCATATTATACCGTCATTTTCTGCTTTGTGATAGTCTTGCCATGATTAGGGTTCAATATGCTATGATGTTGACTTTCCGAATGTCGGTTTTACTTCTGAACTCTGATTGTGATAATTCCATTCTGGCTGTTCCTAAGCATGTATTTTATTGTTTGTGATTACCGGTTAATCTGCTTTGCTTACCCCCACTCGGTTTTCCTCATTTCTTTGTGAAATTGAGTTTTTCTACTAAGTGTGGGGTAGGGTTTTAGTTTGACTAATCTGGTTTCGTTCTTGTTTTAGGAACACCACTTATGAGCGCAGGACCAAGCAGAGACTGACATCGCCTCGAGCTCCAGAGCCCCCGCTCCCGTCACACCCGCCATCCAGGGCCCTCCACCAGCACTCCCTGGCCGTGCTGGGTACCATCACACTGTTGCTCGTCTACCCGACTACTACTTTGAGTGCTATCAGAGGCTCGAGCACGTTCCTGGAGCTAATGTTCGCCCACTTTCCATAGAGTCCCTTTTCGATCACGATGAGGACTACCACCGGAACGTGCATGACGCCCTGGCACCAGCCGGCCTCCTAGAGCTGACCACCATAGCTTCCGACTTCCCAGACGTCGCTCTCCAGGAGTTCTGGGCGACTTTTGATCTGGACGAGCACAAGAGGAGGCAGGGCAAGAAGGTTGTCACCTTCTACCTGGGTGGGGTGTACAGGACACTCACCTATGATGAGTTTGCTGCTCATCTAGGTATACCCCGTGAGCACTACGTGGGTCATCACCTCGGATGGGGGAACGACGAGGACAACGAGGAGGAGTACCATGCACTAGAGTGCCCGGCGATCGCCTCACGGGCCATAATTCAGTTAAGTCTCTCTCTCACCCTCTATATAGATACATTCATATGGTTTGGCGTAGATCACTATTATATGCTCCAGAGAAGGACCGCCACCATATCAGCAAGGATGAACTTCTGCTTCTTTGCGCCATCCGGACGAGCTACCCTCTTCACCCCGGATGGGTGCTTCCGCCAGAAGACCAAGAGGCGGGCGCTCCCTCGCTCACCACTGGGAGGAATCTTCATAGGGCCTCAGCCAAGAATATGGCCCGAACATCCCACGACGCAGAGTACGGACCGTGGGAGGAGATTTGGCGGTCGAGTACGACCTAGAGCTGGACCTCAGTGCTCATGTAGCAGCAGATCCTCCCTCCAAGCCAAGGATGAGTCGGAGGAAGAAGATGATTCTGAGGATCCTTAGCCTCAGTACGAGCCAGAGTTCCGTGATCCTACACCCTCGCCACACCATCAGGCAGGGTATGTGCACCAGTCGCCACCGGCCATCCCAGATCCATACCAGGCCCCTCACCCGCAGCACCACCCGCATCCCGCGGACATTGGTGAGCTGTATGAGCGACTGCAGGAGTGGCGCATCACCGACAATGCCACCCAAGAGGCGAGATGGACCATTATGCAACAACATATGCACCGCGCTGACGAGCGGTATGAGGCACAGATGGCGTGGCAACGTCAGCTCGACGATTTCCTTCACTTTCCACCTCCCGACGCACCTGACGAGCAGTGATCGGGTTGTATCCTCTTTCTTGTCCCTTCTTTTATTTTCTTCTTTTCAGATTTCGATCCAACTTTTTTCTGTGTGGATCCGGGACACTTGTCCCGGTTTCCTTTTTATGTTTCATTTGTTTATGTTTTGTAGGCAGTAGGGAGATTCCCTTTGCTTCGCTTGGGTAGATTCCCTCTGCTCCGAGGAACCGTGCTCATCCCCTACACCAACCATCTCGGTTCAGGTTCTTCTACTTCACTCTAAACTCTAATTTTAGTCCTGTGAGGACACAGTCCGATTTAAGTGTGGGGTAGGATGCTAGAGAACCTTGCATGAACTTGATTGCCCTTGATTGTGTTTTTGTGTGCCTCGTGATTCCATTCCAGTCTCTCAAGCATTAGAATGGCTCAGTTCTTGATTTTTGATGTTAAGTTGCTGTTCAAACTTTCATAATGATGCTTAGACTGCTTCACCTAGAACTTGAGAACCAACTTGTATACTTTGATGCTAAATTGCCTGGTCAGAACAGAATTTTAAAATCACACTTGTAGTTTGTAGCCTTGATTGCATGAAAATGACCGAATCCGACTAGCAAACCAACTGTGAGCTTTTGATCCATTGCACGTAACTTGCAATTTAAATTCTTTCTGAGTGGTTTTCTGTTTACTTGAATGAGTTAGAATTTGCATGAGACCTACTCGAGACCACACGATGACACGAGTTCTAGAATGATAGGGGCACCTAGATTCAGCTACTAAGCCAGATAGCCTACCTAACGATCAAATCCATTAGGTGTAGACCCTTGAGCTTGGCCTGTTCTTTCGGTTCGATAATACATTACAGCCACTTCACATTCTTTCATTTCCCCGTTGATCCCCTGTGTTGTAGTTCTAGATTGATCTACCGGAAGTCGGTTTGTGGTAACCTGCCTATAGCCATTAAACAGGTGGTCTTAGCTATTATGTCCAGACGTGTAAACCCCTCTAGCAACTAAAAGAAAAATCGGCACAAAGAAAAAAATAAAGAAAAGAAGAATAAAATAAGAAAAATTCGAAAAAGCAGAAAAAGAGAAAAGTTTCAAGTTTCTAGTTCAATAAAACGTTCTTCTCCCTACAAATGGAAGAATGAAGTCAATAGATAAGCAGAAAAAAAAATGTGTAAAGAAAAATAATAAAGTGCTAGTTTGCTTGAGGGTATCATAGGACGAGCGTTCATTATTCCACCCGTGTCTGGTTAGACGGTAGGAAGCCATAGGCTAGATTCGAGGGAAGTTAGTCGAAAGCTACACCGCACAAAGCCATCATCATACATTCCCATCATCCATCTCATTATAAACCCATGTAGTGTAGAATTCGTTACAGTCCTTCTTGACTAGTTACTCGTGTTGTCACAGTGGTGGAGATGTGGTTGAATTACAAACTTATGACAGAATTCAGGGACAGAAAATGATTGAGAGCATAAACACGTCCGTAAACACAGAGAGTGAGAGTTCCCATTGTACTATATATATCCTGTGTGAGGAGTCTGGTCGGTCAGGTCAAATTCGTGCATAATTGGTTACAATTACTCGTCGTGTTCAGTTTATTAGTGAGACCAGGTAGTTTGGCTGATCAGTGTGCATGTTAGGTTTCTTGTTCTAGGATCTATCTGTCTAATAATTCATTGTGTCTGATTGAGCTCCAATTTAATCGATCTTATCATCTGTGAACATGAGCGTTTCTATTCAGTTTGCTTGAGGACAAGCAAAAGCTTAAGTGTGGGGTATTTTGATGACACTTGATTTGACGTGATTATCAGCCTCATTTAAACGACATTTCCTTGCTTAAGACATGGTTTTTAGGGTACAATAACGAATATTCAATCAATTTCCCTATCTCGTGCCATTTGTGTTACTTTGGCCCGTTTCTGGTCTATTTGATTGTTTTCTAGTGTTTTTATGTTAGCACAGGTTTTTGCCGTCAAATAAAGTAGCCAAGGACGTGTCTAAGGCGTTGGAACCTCGAGGAATCACACTGGAATCGATCCAAGGAGCCAATCGAGTCGAACCAAGTCTGCCCTGTTTCACACTGAAGTTTTCGCCGAAAATCCCTTAGGGTGTGTTTGGATAGATGGATTTAAGTTTGGCATTTGAATTTGGTATTTCAAATTCTAAATTTTCTTGTTTGGTTAGAAACTAACTTGTGTATTTGAATTTGAATGAAATCCACTCTTATAGTTTTTAGTTGTATTTCAAATCCCCTCTTACAAGTAGTGATTTCAAATTCACAAATTTTAAATACCAAATCCAAATACCAAATACCAAATGCAAATCACTCTATCCAAACACACCCTTAGTGTTTTCGACGAAAATACATGCACAAATCCACTGATGTCAACTGAAGGATGTTTTCGGCGAAAACACTAAGTTTTCGCCGAGAACTGTTGGACCGAAAATCACAGAAGAAATCAACCGGCGGGCTTCCCATTTACACTAAGATTTTCGGCGAAAATTCCTTATGATTTTCGGCGAAAATCTTAGAGAAAATCCGGCGGTATTAGGGTTAAGTATAAATACTTAACCGGCGGCCCTAAAATAGATATACCTAATAACACATCAGAATTACCAACTAATACCGAACTTCAAAATTCTCTCAAGTTCTGGAGCAGAGAGTTTAGAGTTCGAAGAGTCGGAAAGAGATCGTGACGCCATCCCTTCCATCTCGAAGACTCGGAGCTAGGATTGCAGTTTACCGAAGATCGAAGTCTGCCAGACTCGTCTTAATTAGGTTTTTCAGATTCTTTTCTGTTCTACCTCTGGATGATGAACTCTTTCTTTGTCTTTGATTCTTTTGTGATAAACATGAGTAGCTAAACTCTTAGAGCTTATACTAGATGAACCCTAAGTGACCCAGGGCTTTAAACCGGTCACGGATCGGCGATGATTAGATTCGAAGTTCAATCAGTTTCTCTTTCATGTTTGATTTGTTCTTCATTGTTCATGTTTCTTGTTTGGATTGATCACCTAGATTAGATTCTGGTTAAGCTAAGGATAGAAGCGAACGCTCGCCTTACTTTAAAACATCAAATTGAACAATTAACCTTATAATTGGAGCGTGCCTTTTGTAGGAACCAGTTAGGGTTAATCCACTGCAAGAGTAACTCATGAATCGTTAGTAATTCCACCAGTTAAGTTAAGTTGATGCTGCAGTTTTAGCGGTATCAAATACTACCAAGCTGTGAAGCTAGGGTAGATCGTATTCCACAGGGTTCCTTCTAATTGACTACTCAAAGAAGCTGACAATTTATCCAAGTTTAAACACGTTGTGCGTGGTGTGAGTTCCACGACTTCTAGACTAAGATGCAGGAAAATTAAAAAAGAAATTAAAAGACAGAATGATTGGTTGGTTTAGACAGACGACATACAAGCTTAGATTTCGAATCCCCCTTAGATCACCAAGGCAACAGCAATCACAAGACAAGCGGTTTTCAATTCTCGTTCAATCAATTTCTATACACCACCATAACTCCTGACCCTTAGGTTTAAGACCGGCGAACGTTCGCTCTATCCGTTCTAACTACCAAGATTAATTAGTCGCCCGGGTACGGTCACCTCTCGCAATGACTTAACTTAACTGGTGCAATTACTAATGATTTATGAGTTACTCTTGCAGTGGATTAACCCTAACCGGTTCCTATGAAAGGCACACTCCAATTATAAGGTTAACTGGATGAATTGATGTTTTAAAGAGAGGCGAGCGTTCGCTTCTATCCTCAGCTTAATCTAAACTAGGTGATCAGGAAAGACAAGTTTTAATGTTTTAAAGTAGGGAAGCTGTCTGGCGACAAACCCTAACTCAACACAAACCTAATCTAGGCGATCAACCAGAAAAGAAACATAAACAATGAAGAACAAAACAACCATGCAAAGAGAAACTGATTGAACTTTGAATCTAATCACCGCCGATCCGTGACCGCTTAAAGCCCTGGGTCACTTAGGGTTCATCTAATCTAAGCTCTACAAGTTTAGCTACTCATATCTGACAAACAAGAATCAAAGACGACAGAAGGATTCATCTTATACAAAGGAAGAACAGAAAAGGATCTGAAAAACCTAATTCCGGATGATCCGTGAAGCTTCGATCTTGAGAATCTTCAATTCCTAGCTCCGAGCGTCTTCCGGGATGGATTGATGGCGTCACGATCTCTTCGATAGCTCCAGAATACTCTCTCAACCCTCCTCAAGTCGTGGCTGATCTCTCTAGGTTGTATGTTAACAAATCTGGCTTCGAAAAGTCTATTAATACCCCCAAAAACCCTTTCCTTGTTGGAAAAGTTGAGAATTTCCCATCTGGGGAGCTTACACGGCGTGTAAGCTCACAGTGTATTTAGCTTACACGGTGTGTAAGCTCCAAAACGCAGCGTTTTGAGCTGGGCAGACTTCCAACTTGTTTCGATCATTCCCGCTCCGTTTGAACTCCGATTTGGTCTCCGTTTGAAGCGTTGGACTCGTGAGAGAGTCCTCTATAATGTGGTAACCTGGGGCTCAACATAAAAGCTCACAAAAAGGGTGAAAATAGCCGAGAAATAGACAATGTACGCACTAGGAGCCGATAATCACAAAGTTATGACAAATGCACCAAATACTCATCAAAATGGCATCAAAGGGTATGAAATGTTGCTTAAATGGGGTTGATAATCACGTCAAATCGAGTGTCATCAAAATACCCCACACTTAAGCTTTTGCTTGTCCTCAAGCAAACTGAATTAGAATGCACTCAGATTCACAAATGACACGATTGATCAAGTTAAGGTTCAAGCAATCACAATGAATTATTAAACTGCTACTTCAAGAACAAGTGACCTAACATGCTTACACGTCAACCAAACAACCTGGTCTCACTAATTATCTGCACACAACAAGTAGCAAACACAAATCATGCACGACTCTAACCTAACCGGCCAGACTTCTCACACAGGTAATATTTGGTACACGGGAACTCTCGCACTCTGTGTTTAGGGACGTGTTTATGCTCTCAATCATTTTCTGTCACTGAATTCTGTCATAGGTTTGCAATTCGACCACATCTCCACCACTGTGACAACACGAGTAACTAGTCAAGAAGGACTTCCTTGCTAGGACTGTAACGATTTCTACACTACAAGGGTTTATAATGAGATGGATGATGGGAATGTATGATGATGGCTTTGGTGCGGTGTAGCTTTCGACTAACTTCCCTCGAATCTAGCCTATGGCTTCCTACCGTCTAACCAAACAAGGGTGGAATAGTGTACGCTCGTCCTATGATACCCTCAACAACCTAGCACTTTATTTTGCATATTTTCTTTTGACTTCGTTCTTCCATATGCAGGGAGAAGAACGTTATTGAACTATACTATAGACTTTCAAACTTTGAACTTTTTCTGTTATTTCAAATTTTTCTCTTTTCTTCTTCTTTTTTTTATTTTCTATTTTTTTTCTTTTGTGCCGATTCTTTCTTTTAGTTGCTAGAGGGGTTTACACGTTTGGACATAATAGCTAAGACCACCTGTTTAATGGCTATAGGCAAGTTACCACAAACCGATTTCCGGTAGGCTAATCTAGAACTACAACCACAAGGGATCAACGGGGAATGAAAGAATGGGGAATTGCTGTAATGTATATCGAACCGAAAGAAAGGCCAAACTCAAGGGTTTAAAACTAGAGGATTTAACGTTAGGCAGGCTATTTGGCTTAGTAGCTGAATCTAGGTGCCCCTATCATTCTAGAACTCGTGTCATCGTGTGGTCTCGAGGGCGCCGGAGATGGCGCTGGTGAGACACCGGGGGTATAGACGTGCATAGAACCATAGAGAATTCTGAGTTCATAGCCTGATAACATAATAAGAGAGGATCCATCACACGATTAGAACAACTGGAGTACAAAAGACTTGACCGACCACAAAGGTTCAACAAAGACCCAAAACAACATAAACTGACACGAACAAAAACAAAAAGTACAGAGTCTGGATGATAAGAAAAATAAAGAAAAATCCTGAAATCACTAGGGCGGAGGGTGCTGGCGATCATCTGGAGCCTGGAACTGTCGAAAGAACTGAAGCTGTGACTGGTACATCTGCTGCTGCAACTCATGGAGGCTGGTGAAACGCTCGTCGGACTCCTGTTGCCACTTCTGAGTAGCCTCCCAACGCGCGTCGGAATCTGCTCTCATCTCCCTAAGCTCGCGCTCCAGTCCACTGAAGTCGTATGCTGGGGATGTTATCCGGTGGGGAAGCCACCTGGAGGGTGTCGCACCTTGCGGTTCCTCTCAGTTTCTTTGCCGGAGGTGGGGCGGAAGAAGAAGAAGCAACACCTTTGCCTTTGGATTTTCCCATCCTGAAAATAAATAACAACAAATAATGCCAAGTTTAGAGGTCTAACAATTTAACATAATCCTATGAATCAACTCGAGCAAAGAGAGGACTATTGAACAATGACAACCACACAACCATCAAAGAAGCTAAGTGCAAAGATTGCAAGTGAATATGTCAACAAGTATTGCACAATCACCTAGGCACATTTTTAGCTCCAAAACACTTAGCAAGATCAACATTTAGGCATTTTAGCAAACTTGGCAAAGATCATCATGGAAGCAAATAGCCAATTGCAATTCAAACTGAAGTCATAATCAAGTAATAAGCAAGTCCAAATCAGCCATATAAGTCACACAAGCCAAGATCACAACTCATGAAATCGATATGCAAAAAGGGTACCTTAATCCGTCATACGAGCTAATTAAGGTATAGATATTCGAGAACAAGCATGCATACATGTCTATAATCATCACAAGATCAATCACACAGCAAAAATTCATCCAATTTCGTCCATAAGCAAAAAATCCCCAATTTTTGATAAAAATCGGTATGGAAGTCTATGAAATTTCACAATTGGATAGGCAAACGAAGTCGAAATGACCACCGATTCAAACTACAAGCTCATTATATCACCAATTTCATGAATATCAAGTCAATTTCACAAAACCCCAAAATTGAAAAATTAGGGTTCTTGAGCTCAAGAACTCAAATTTGATTCAGCCCCTGAAAATCGAAATCAAGGTTGGAAATCACTGATATAGGCATCATAGGAGGTAGGGGAGTCGATTTACATACCTGGAATCGAGTTAAACTCAAGAAATCGAAGAAAAATGAGAAGAATGGGGGCTGGTTCGAGTGCTGCGGCTGCTGTCGTCGGGCGGCTTCGAGCGCAGCTGCTGCTGTGGCGACGAAGGGCGGCGGGTCCGGCGCTGACGACGACCGAAGCCGGGACGAGATGAGGGGGAGGGCTGTTGCGTCGGGTGGTCGCGGACGGCAGGAGGGCGCGCGGGTTGCTGCTGCTTGGTCAGGGGGGTGGCTGGCGCGAGGGGCGTCGGGCGGCGACGAGTGGGGTGTGGGAACGTTCGACGCCGGCGGTCCAAGCTCCGCCGGCGGTAGGTGATGGTGGTGGGGATGGGTGGTGTGGGTGTTTGGGGTTTTGGTTTAAGGAGGAAGATGGAAGGGGAAGTTGAGAGCTTTTGGGAGAGAGGAACGAAGAGAGAGAAGGGAAAATCCGAAAATGAGAAGGGAAAAAGGGACTTACCTCTGATTTTTCGAGCTTACACGGCGTGTAAGCTCCTTAGTGCAATAGCTTACACGGCGTGTAAGCTCTTACACGGGTCTTTACACAGCTGTGTAAACCCACTGTGTTTTTCAGCTCTCCTTGGGTTCTCTATTCCGAATTTTGGCCAATTTCTTGCAAATTGGTCACTCCTCTTCCTGCAAACAATATATTCAACCCAAATAATACCCAATATATATTTTTTCGACTATTTTCTATCATCCGGACTCAACCGACTCGACACAAAATTCTCAAAATGACTCAAAATAAATAAAAACTGACTCGATAAATTTAAAATGACTCCAGCCGTGGGTTGCCTCCCACGAAGCGCTCTTGCTTAACATCTTTGAGCCGGATGATACCTGGATGGCGATCAAGAGACATCCCAACTCAGGATTTCTCTTAGGCCCGAGTCGGAGTTCATGAAATATAGCATCGGGGATCCTCCGGCAAGTGTGAACTTCTTCCCATTTGCGTGAAGTATCTTGGTTCGTTCTGGTGGCTCGGTAGACAGGGGCTGAGCAATCGGCTTCCAAACCGCCCTCGTCTTCTCTTTATTCTCCTCCTTTATCTTGCCAGGATATTTAACGTTTGGTGATTCATGAGGGGACGCCGTCAGATCCTCGTTCTTTCTCGGCCTTTGTGCCGGCAGCTCATTCTTCACATTAGGGACCTGTCCAACACTTGACAAGACAATTTCTGTAGAAACTCTAGATTTTTCATTAGAACTAGAGTTGATCGAAGCCAAATCCACAGCTTCAACAGATAAACAATGCATCTCTTCTTTAACTGGGACTTGCATACCGTCCTTGAGGTGGAATATCATGGTGTTCTTGCCGACCCTTAATGTCAACGAGCCATTCGGGACATTAATGTTAATGCCGGCTGTTGCCATAAACAATCGGCCTAGGAGAAGAGTGGCATCTTCCCCTCGGGTATCCATAATAATAAAATCAGCCAGAATAGTAAAGGGACCACAATTGACAACCACATCTTCTATCAATCCCCTAGGTAATTTCACAGATCTGTCGGCAAACACTAAATGCATGCTAATCGGTTTCAATTCTCCTAGGTTCAATTTCTCATACAAGCAGGTAGGCATGACATTAATGGAAGAACCTAGATCAATTAAACTATGATCAATTTTCACATTATTAATAGTGCAAGGCAAAGTGAAAGCACCGGGATCTCGACACTTAGCTGGGGGTGGTATGGGTGTCGCATGGCCCTGGATAGCAGAGCATTCTTCCTCGAGGGGGACGGGAGACAACTCTTTCTTCTTCTTGTTCTTCGCAGGATCCCTTACGATTTTGTCAGCCTCCGGTATCACTTGGATAGCATCAGTAACTGGTGTATTCATATTCGTGTTCTTCACGTATCCATGCCACTTTCTGTACCGGGTATCATGATCTTTCTCCTTTGATTGTGCGGCCTTAGGAAACGGAATCCGAGGCTGATATGGAGGGAGAGGTGGCGCAGGTGCTATCTTTGTCAGGGAAGGCGGGGCAGTCACCTCTTCTTCTTCTTCTCTATTCTCCTCCTCGATCTTTGGCTTGTCAATGGTTATAGCTTTGGGGATTATGGCTGGTTCAGGAGCTACAGTATCAGCTGATTGCTTGTCGCTTCTTGTGGAGACGGCCTTGACGTGCTCCCTCCTAATGGTAGAGTCGACTTGAACCGAGGATTGATTAAGGAGGGGGCTACTAGTTATCAAGCTGACCATGTTATTTATCATGCTCTCCATTCGTTGACCTCGAGCTTCATGTTTTTGATTTATGGCGGCTTGAAGCTTGACTTTTTCTTCATATTTATCGAGCCTTTCCATGATCAGGTCGAGCGTCTTGGCTACCTCGATATCCCTTGTGTTCCTTGATGTAGATCTCTGAGGTTGATTTTGATAACTATTGCCCAAGTACTGATTCTGACTCTGGTTGTATCCGAGGTTGTAAGGAGGACGCTCTTGGAAGCTTCCTTGTTGTTGAGGAGGTTGTCTGAACTGGCGATAGTCGGGATGGCCCTGTTGACTGTTGGTGAAGCCTTCATCAATAAAGTTCACTTCCTCTGAAGACCAGTTACCGAAAATCTTCTTCATTTCTTTCTGCACTTCAATCTTGATCTGATCTTCACGGCTTGGTCGGCTCTTAGCTGCTCCAAACTGTCTCTCCCAGCTTCTCGACTTAGATGCGCATTTTGCAAAGTGAAGAAGAGCAGCTTCCGGTGTAAGTGCGGTGTAATCTCCATCAGCTAAGGAGTTAACCCATTCAGATGACTCTTCGTTCATACCCCAAGCAAATATCTCTGCTAGCTGCCTCTGAGTGAAGCCATGATGAGGGCAGTTATGGAGGAGTTCTTGGAATTCGTTCCAAGCATCATGTAAACTTACTCCTTCTCTCTGTTTGAACCTTGAGATATTTTTCTTATAAGCAGTTGTTCTAGAAGGAGGGAAATATTCCTCTACGAATTCTTGAGCCAAAGTCTCCCAGTCAGTGTAGTAGCCAGGTGGTTTGCCAGTGAGCCACCTCTTAGCTGCACCTTTCAGAGAGAACGGGAAAGCTCTCAAGCAAAGAGTGTTCTTGTCGAGATTCCCATTCTTCAAAGTGTTGTAGAGATCAAGGAAATCCGCCAGATGCGTGCACGGATTGTCTAAAGGCCTGCCTTCAAATTGTAAATCCCTAGAGATCATTTCCAGGAAGGGGATCTTGATCTCATAGTCAGGGCCGTCTTCATCGCGCGGTACAAAGATGGAAGAACGAACACTAGCAGCACTTGGCTTATTGTAATCCATAAGACTCTTTTGAGCAACCATTGCGGTAGGGGAAGGTGGATCGGAAGTGATTTGCTTCTGAATTTCTTATCCTGCAAAGGACAAAAACAAACACAACCGGTGTAAAATCGAAGTGTGATGGAAAATGAAAGATGGAAAGTAGAAGAATAAAATGCCAACTCTTCTTTCTAACAATATAGAAGATTCCCCGGCAACGGCGCCAATTTGATGCTGCAGTTTTAGCGGTATCAAATACTACCAAGCTGTGAAGCTAGGGTAGATCGTATTCCACATGGTTTCTTCTAATTGACTACTCAAAGAAGCTGACAATTTATCCAAGTTTAAACACGTTGTGCGTGGTGTGAGTTCCACGACTTCTAGACTAAGATGCAGGAAAATTAAAAAAGAAATTAAAAGACAGAATGATTGGTTGGTTTAGACAGACGACAGACAAGCTTAGATTTTGAATCCCCCTTAGATCACCAAGGCAACAACAATCACAAGACCAGCGGTTTTCAATTCTCGTTCAATCAATTTCTATACACCACCATAACTCCTGACCCTTAGGTTTAAGACCGGCGAACGTTCGCTCTATCCGTTCTAACTACCAAGATTAATTAGTCGCCCGGGTACGGTCGCCTCTCGCAATGACTTAACTTAACTGGTGCAATTACTAATGATTTATGAGTTACTCTTGCAGTGGATTAACCCTAACCGGTTCCCACGAAAGGCACACTCCAATTATAAGGTTAACTTGTTGAATTGATGTTTTAAAGAGAGGCGAGCGTTCGCTTCTATCCTCAGCTTAACAAGAATCTAAACTAGGTGATCAGGAAAGACAAGTTTTAATGTTTTAAAGCAGGGAAGCTGTCTGGCGACAAACCCTAACTCAACACAAACCTAATCTAGGCGATCAACCAGAAAAGAAACATAAACAATGAAGAACAAAACAACCATGCAAAGAGAAACTAATTGAACTTTGAATCTAATCACCGCCGATCTGTGACCGCTTAAAGCCCTGGGTCACTTAGGGTTCATCTAATCTAAGCTCTACAAGTTTAGCTACTCATATCTGACAAACAAGAATCAAAGACGACAGAAGGATTCATCTTATACAAAGGAAGAACAGAAAAGGATCTGAAAAACCTAATTCCGGATGATCCATGAAGCTTCGATCTTGAGAATCTTCAATTCCTAGCTCCGAGCGTCTTCCGGGATGGATTGACGGCTTCACGATCTCTCTGATAGCTCCGGAATACTCTCTCAACCCTCCTCAAGTCGTGGCTGATCTCTCTAGGTTGTATGTTAACAAATCTGGCTTCGAAAAGTCTATTAATACCCCCGAAAACCCTTTCCTTGTTGGAAAAGTTGAGAATTTCCCATCTGGGGAGCTTACACGGCGTGTAAGCTCACAGTGTATTTAGCTTACACGGTGTGTAAGCTCCAAAACGCAGCGTTTTGAGCTGGGCAGACTTCCAACTTGTTTCGATCATTCCTGCTCCGTTTGAACTCCGATTTGGTCTCCGTTTGAAGCGTTGGACTCGTGAGAGAGTCCTATATAATGTGGTAACCTGGGGGCTCAACATAAAAGCTCAAAAAAAGGATAAAAATAGCCAAGAAATGGATAATGTACGCACTAGGAGTCGATAATCACAAAGTTACGACAAATGCACCAAATACTCATCAAAATGGCATCAAAGGGTATGAAATGTTGCTTAAATGGGGTTGATAATCACGTCAAATCGAGTGTCATCTTAAGTCGTTCCGAGAGGCGACCGTACCCGGGCGACTAATTAATCTTGGTAGCTAGAACGGATAGAGCGAACGTTCGCCGGTCTTAAACCTAAGGGTTAGGAGTTATGGTGGTGTATTAGAATTGATTGAATGAGAATCGAAATCCGCTGATCTGTTGATTGCCAATGCTCTGGGGAACGAAGGGGGATTCAAAGTCTAAGTTCGTCTGTCATCTTTGTTTTAATCAACCAACTTCCAATCTGTTTTTAGTTTCAATTTTTGATTTCTATGCATTTCTTAGAATTAGAAGTAGTGGAACTCACACCACGCACGAAGTGTGTAACCTGAGTAATTTGCCAGCTTATTTGAGTGGTCAATCATAGAAGGCCCGTGGAATACGATCTACCCTAGCTTGTTAGCTTTGTTAGTTATTTGTTTGAATCCGCACAACGATCTTAGGTTCATCAGCATTCCTTGCGCATCGCGGAATTTTTTATGCGGGCAGATTCACGGTCTTCCAGATAATCAGTGTCGTGGGTGGATTTACAGTAAGCCAGATGTGTCATGGATTCTGTGTATAGATCCATTGTCCGGCTCTATGATACGGATTCTAGGGGCATAGCCTCTCTGTGTATAGCTCTATCCACATTCCTCGGTCCAGCTCCACTTGGTCAAATATTTGCGGCCAGCTCATCTTCAGTGCTCGGCTGTGGTGCGACATCAAATTTTGTCTCCAGTTCGGCGTGTATTGGTACACGCATCAGCAGCCCCAGTCTGCGGTCCGGCCTTGGTACGATTCAGCCCTCATCATCACTCAGCTTGGTACTCGATATGAACCTCTCCAGCACAAAGCATCCATTCTGTAGCATCCGACGGTCATCCTCATCGTGCTCAGCCAAGCTCGATGCTTCCACGTACGCAGTCACCTTGATCTTGAATCTTTTCTCCTGGCTTCTTGTCCATGGTTTCTTCAAGCGTGTCCACGGCATGGGGCGTGTATCGGCCGACGGATCATGTATCGTGGTGGTGCACGTACTATCCCCCTCTTCTTGTGAAGGATTCGACCTCGAATCTGGATCTGCAAAGTCATCATAGAAAGGAGTCAAGTTAGCAACATTAAAGGTGGCACTCACACCATATGAATCCGTTAAATAAACAATATAAGCATTATTGTTGATCCGTTATAGCACGGTGAATGGTCCTTCTCCTTGGGGCAGCAACTTAGACTTCCTTTGTTCAGGGGACCTCTTCTTCCTGAAGTGGATCCATACTTGGTCGACGGGTGGAACACCTTCTCTTTTCTGTTCTTGTTGGCATTCTTGATGTATTGGGCGGTCCGACGCTCAATGTTTGCCCTAGCTTTCTCATGTAACTTCTTCACATACTCAGCTTCTTCTTGTTGTCTGCATCTAGAAACTCATGAACAGGCAATGGTGAAAGATCCAATGGGGTTAAAGTGTAAAACCCATAAACAAGCTCAAAAGGTGAGTACTTAGTGGCAGAATGCACATCACGATTGTAAGCAAACTCAACATGGGGCAAACAATCTTCCCAACTTTTAATGTGAGATATGGATCTATTTACCACTTCAGTTTGACCATCTGTTTGGGGTGGCACGTTGTAGAAAACATCAATTTGGTTCCTAGTTTACCCCTATAGGGTTTTCCAAAAGCAACTAAGGAATTTTGAGTCTCTATCCAACACTATGGTTTTGGGCATACCATGTAACCTAACAACTTCCCTAACGAACAGGCTAGCAACATACGAAGCATCATTAGTTTTATGGCATGGTATGAAGTGAGACATCTTAGAGAATCCATCCACAACCACAAATATTGAATCTCTACCCTTCCTAGTATTGGGCAACCCTAACACAAAATCCATAGAAATAACAATCCAAGGATGAGTAGGAATAGGTAAAGGAATGTATAACCCATGTCATTGGACATGGACTTGGCTCTTTGGCAGGTGGCACATTGAGCCAAGCACTTCTCCACGTCATGGCGCATGCATGGCCAGTAGAAGTGCTCCTTCAAGCACGCCAAGGTCTTGGAGACTCCAAAGTGTCACATCAAGCCTCCTTCGTGGGCTTCTCGCACTAAAATAGTCCTACAAGATGAGTTAGGCAAGCACAGCTTATTCTCAAGAAATAAGTATCCATCCTGTTTGTAGAACCGGTTGAATCCTCCCTTGTCACATATCTCATACACATCTCCAAAGTCATCATCATTAGTGTATAAGTCCTTAATGTACTCAAATTCGATGAATTTAGTACTATGAGTAGAAATCAGTGCGTACCTTCGAGATAGGGCATATGCCACTATGTTCTCCTTACCTTTCTTGTATTGGATGATAAAGGGGACGGATTCTATGAACTTGACCCACCTTGCATGCCTCTTGTTCAGCTTGTGCCGAGCCTTAAAAAACTTGAGCGACTTGTGGTCCGTGTGGATGACAAACTCCTTTGGCCACAGGTAGTGTTGCCATGTCTCCAAAGCTTGAATTAGGGCATATAGCTCTTTGTCATATGTATGGTAGTTTAGGGTAGCTCCATTGAGCTTCTCACTGAAGTAGGCGATCAGCCTCTTTTCTTGCATTAGCACGACTCCAATCCCTACGCCCGACGCATCACACTCGATCTCTAAGTTCTTGGTGAAATCTGGTAGCATCAGTAGTGGGGCTTAGGTCAGCTTGTCCTTCAAAGCTTCAAATGCCTTCTGTTGAGGCTCTGCCCAGTGGAATGACACATTCTTTTTTATCACTATCGTGAGTGGGGCAGCAATGGTGCTAAAGTCTCAGATGAACCGTTATAGAAGCTTGCAAGGCCATGGATGCTTCGAACGTTTGTGATGCTACTAGGGATGGGCCACGACTTGATGGCTTTAATATTCTCCTCATCCACCCGTATCCCTGTAGAGCTTGCAACAGAACCAAGAAAGACAAGGTAATCCGTGCAAAAAGTGCACTTGGACATGTTAACATACAAATGTTCCTTCCTTAGGGTTTCTAAAATAGTTTTTAGGTGACCTAGGTGGTGTTCTAAACTAGGTGTATAAATCAGGATATCATCGAAGTACACCACGCAAATTTACCTATGAAAGCCCTAAGAACATGGTTCATCAATCTCATGAAGGTGATTGGTGCATTAGTTAAACCAAAGGGCATGACCATCCACTCATACAAACTGTGTTTAGTTTTGAAAGCAGTTTTCCATTCATCACCTTCTTTCATCCTAATCTGGTGGTAGCCTAATTTTAAGTCTATCTTAGAAAATATTGATGCTCCATGGAGCTCATCCAACATATCATCAAGTCTAGGTATAGGGTGTGAATACTTTATAGTGATGTTGTTGATGGCTCGGCAGTCCACGCACATCCGCCACGTAACATCCTTCTTGGGCACCAGGATGATCGGTACGGCGCATGGTCTCATGCTCTCCCTCACGTAGCCTTTGGTCATCACCTCATAGACTTTTCTCTAGAGATCCTTGGTCTCATCCGGGTTGGTCCGGTAGGCAGCTTTGTTCGGTAGTGAGGTACCCAACACCAACTCGATTTGATGCTCGATGTCACGGATTGGCGGCAATCCACTCGTGGTTTCTTGAGGGAACACGTCCCAAAAATCCTTCAATAAAGGGGAAACAACACAAAGAATCGAAGGAGTGATATTAGCATTGAGGAATTCCTTGTAAAGGATCACCACCAAAGATTTTTTTGACAGTAGGGCTTGTTTAATCTCGCTTGGTCTCACTAGAAAGTTTTCTCTCTTCTCCATCTCATTTTTTCGAGCTCTTTCATCATGTACTTATGTTTTTCAGAGTGTGACATCGGCATACTGTCCAATGTTGAATGGTACGTGGTCTTGCCTGGTCACCTTCAGCTCACCGTAATTATTCAGCCACTGTAACCTGTAGGGCTTCAGGTGTTTCATGGTTTGAAGCCCCATTCCATCCACCAATGCTTGGCTCACCTCATTTGTGAAACTCCTTTCATCGATCACCATGTTGCACAGTTTATTCTAGATGGCGCACTAGGTGTGGAACAGGTTTTCTCGTTGCTCCCAGCCGTCCTCGGATGGTTGAGCACTCAGCAATCTTCGTGATACGATCGAGAATTTTCTTGTCCGATTTGGCAGCGATCCGGCTTCTAGGGCCAAACCACCATCTGTATCTGCTCTGGCTCTAGCTCCATGTTCTAATCCAGGCTCTAGGTCGGGTGACATGAACCCCTGAGTCGATTGTTTGAGACCTATCACCTCTTGGTGGGAACCATGGCTAAAGTCGCTACGAGACCCGAGCACCTTCTGTTGGACGTCAGTCTTCAAGCTGAACCTTTGAAACCTTGGCGGATGCGTACTGAGACCCACTAGCACACGTAGTCTAGGAACCTTAGTTTCCAGTCGAGGACGCCACGACAAAAGGGTGGAACTTCTGTGATAAGCCTAACCTAAGCAATGCAACAACGGGCAAAGACTTGAGGAATGAACATAAAGTTCTAAATTTTATTAATCAAATGGGTTATGCCTTACAAAGAGAGCCTACGGCTCTTATTTATACTACAGGATCCGTGAATAGGATCACGGTTTTCTACTTAGACTCAAATTCAAAAAATATTAAATAAATAACTAGAGTCCTATTTAGACTACTAAAAAGACTTAAAAACGCCTGAATTAATGTTCAACTAAAAGAGATATCCGACTTGAACAAGTAAAAGGGAAAATAAACAGAAAACGTGGGAAAACCCTAAATCGACGAATCCGATCGGATAAGGCCTAAATAGGGCGGTCTGGTTTAGGAAAGCCGGCGCCGTCTTTGTGTCGGGCATGGTATTTGCGGCGGCTCCGGGTGCTGATGTTGGGGTTGCTTTGGCGCCGGATGATGGGGTTCACAGGGTGCTGATGCTGAGCATGATCGGGCTCTAGGGTTCTCAGTCGATCGGCCTCCGGTGCTCTCTCCTGCCACATCCTTCATTTCCTCATGCTTCGTCTCGGATGGCCTTAGTTGGAGGATGCTCCTAGGGCCAGTGGAAAACCTCCAAAGGCCTGAGCCATCTGTTGGCTCAGCCCTAAGAGCTGCTCGGGGCTCTCGGTGCCCGTAGCTAGCTCCACTTCAAGCCTTCTCCAAACTCCGTCGGGCCATTTGAGTTCTGCTTGGCCCAGTCCTCGAGGAAGGTTCTCAGAGGTTCTCCAAGTGCTGCTACACGCTCCAGGCTCGCGATGCTCCTCTGGGGGCGTAGTCTTGGTGCTACGCCCGGCGTGGGCAGGACCTGTCTTCCGACTCCCCACCATTTCAGCCACGACTTCCTGCTTCCTTATTTGGTGCTCCTCTAAGAAGGCTTCCAAGGGGTCCTAATAACGAAAGAAATCGAGTTAATCTAAAAAACCGGATGGAAAGGACTTGGACCCACTAGCTATAATGAGCTAGGAACCCTAAGTATCAAAAGTTGAATGGTACCACGCAGTCAAGCTGGGGAACCTTGAGTCACGATAAACCAACTTTAAGCAATGCAATAACGAGCAAAAGCCTGAAGGAACAAGAACAAAAGTTCTAAATCACATTTATTAATCAAAGTTTCAAGAATCTGTGGTACAGAGGGTCTTATTTTAAGGATAGGGGTCATCCAAAAGCCTCTCTGATTCCTTGTTCTATTCTAACTCTAAATAAATAAAATACTTCGAAAAACTATCTAAAAAGGAATTAAATTCCAATCCTAACAAGGAAAACTACTAAAAAGGAATAAACCCTAAACCAGGTATAATACTCCTAATCCGGCAAGTACCGTGTATCGCTCGACATTCCTACTCCAAAAAGGACTTGGAATCCGAGGTTCTCAGGCGCTGTCTCAGCATTCCTTAGGCGTCATGGAATCCTTGATGCGGGCGGATTCGTGGTCTTCGAGGTAATCCGTGACTCTGGCGGATTCACGGTAATCCGGTTGTGATGCGGATTTTGTGTATCGGTCCACTGCTCATCTCTATAATACGGATTCCAGCGGACCAACCCCGTTGTGTATAGCTCCAACCACATTCCTCGGTCCAGCTCTACTTGGTCGAATATTTGCAGCCAGCTGATCTTCAGTGCTCGGTTGTGGTGCGAAATTAGTCTTGGTCTCGAGTTCGGCGTGTATCGGTACACGCATCAGCATCCCCACTCCGCGATTCGGCCTCGGTTGGGTTCGCCATCGACGTTAGTTGGCGCGGTACTCGGTATGAACATCTCCAGCACCAAGCATCTAGTCTGAAGCATCCGGCGATCATCCTCCTCCTGCTTAGCCAAGCTCCATGCTTCCACGTATGCAGTCACCTTGGACTTGAAGCTTTTCTCCTAGCTTCTTGTCCATGGTTTCTCCGGGCGTGGCGCATGTATCAGCGGGCGGATCGTGTATCATTGATATGACCCGGCCCAGCTGCCCTAGTACCCGCCGGTACTCCTACACCCCACTAGGGTCACCTGTCCTAGGCAGAACCCTAGGGCCATACAAGAAGCGTGTAGAATCAAGGGCAGGCCACCTACAAGCCCTCAAGCCAAGGTATGAGATGAAATATAGGCTAAGGCCTCCCCCTGCAGGTAGGAAAGCTCAGAAGGAAGAAATACCACTCCAGGCCATGCTGCTGGTCGAGTGTAGAAACCCTAGGGTTAAGGATAAGCCCCAGCCGAATCCTGGCCTAATCTCCAACGGCCCTGAAGATGAAGCACACTCTAGAGACCCTCTGGAGGCATTCCTAGAGTACTGGAACAGGAGGGCTCAAGAGTACCTGACCAAGAAGGGATGGCCACCCAAGACTGACCTGGAGCCAAGTCCTGAGAAGAATAAGAGCCCCTGGTTCCAAGGCACCACGTCTGGCCCGACCCTAGTCCATTGGAGCCACATAGGGAGCTACCTAAGGAGATGCCCGAAGCTAGGAGAGGAAGCCCCGAGCAGAAATGAAGAAGTTCCCAAATCGGCCCCGCCCCAAGCCCAAGACCGAGAGCCGGGCCGATCAGGCCTAATTTATGAGGCTAGCCACCATGTGGCCCGAGCCTTTTGGCAAGCCCCTAGCCCCTGGACCAGCCCGGAGCATCAGGCCCCAAGGCCCGACGAAGGCCCACCGTTTGAAGAAGAAGAAACCCGGAGCCGAGCAAAGGCCCAGCCCGAGACCGGCGGACCGCCGAGTTCTAGTCCTACCCGGACTAGGAAACCCTAAAACCGCCGGATTAGGGTTTTAGGAATTTTAGTCCTATTTGAGTTGTATTTTTTCGGATTTAAGACTATTTAATTATTTTTCCCTTTTTAGTAGGATTATTTAGGGGTTTAGGATTCTATTTAGGAATAGGACTCTTTATTCTGTTCTTATTTAGGAAGTAGACTTTAGGGAGGAGAGCTTGTTCCCTCGCCTATATATAGAGGCTGCCGGCCACCCTTGTACTCACAACTTTTATGAAATAAACAACCCCTTTTGATAGAACTTTGTTCTTGAAACCCTTATTGTATCTGCATGTTGCGATACTGAAGGCTCGACTTATCATCAAGATCATCCATCTCTTGGCGTGGCGTCTACGACTTGATACTTCTGGTTCCTAGCTGTTATATAGCTAGCGGGTCAAAGTCCTCTCCATCCCCGGTTCCCGACGGTTCTACCTTGTTGCACGATAATCAACTTGCGGTGTTCAAGGGTCGTCTGCCCACGGTTGCAGCGGTTCACATTAGTTGGTATCAGAGCTCGGTTCAGCTCACGGACCACAATCTATCCCAGTCTCTAGATTTACCTGGATTCATATGCTTTACTGCTTTTTAGAAAAATAGCTTCAAAAATTCCCTTCTGTTTCAATTCTTGTTTCAGTTTTGAGTTGTAAGAAAAAGAAAAGAAAGCAAGTTCACCTTGCCACGTTATTTTCTTTCGTTGTAAGTTTATTTCTAAGAAGAGGGGATAGAAATTGCTTCCGTTTGCTAGTACTAACCATGGCAGACGAGAGATTAGCCAACATGGAAGGCCACCTTCAGAATCTTGGAGCTACCCTAGCCGCTGTCCAAGAAACCCTAGCCAGGCTTCAAGCCGGGAGAGGACGAGATGAGCGCCGAGAGGACAGCCCTGAAGGCCTGAACCGATGAGCCCGAAGGCTAGCTCAGGAGATTGACGATGACTTGAGCAACCTCAAGCTCACCATGCCCAAGTTTGCCGGCAAGTACAATGCCAACGAATACTTGGATTGGGGGAGAAGTATGGAGGACTTCCTCAAGTGCCATCACTATTCTGAACGAAAAAAGGTAATCCTCGCCACCCTTGAATTCACTGACTATGCTGCTCTATGGTGGTGCCAGTTCAAGAGCAGAGTTCAAAGAGATGAGGAAGACCTCATCGAGTCGTGGCGAGATCTCAAGAGAGTCATGAGGAAGAAGTTCGTTCCTGGAACTTACATCTGAGACCTACACACCTCCCTCCGGAACTTAAAGCAAGGCACCATGTCTGTGGAGCAATACACCAAGGAGATAGAGATGTTGGTAGCTAGACTTGACCTCCGAGAAGAACCCGAAGCAAAGATAGCCCGGTTTGTGGGTGGGCTACACCCCGAGATCATGCATCAAGTCAACATACTTAACTATGTTGACTACGAGGATCTCAAGGCCCTAGCTAACCGTGTGGAGAGAGAGATGAGGAAGGGCTACACGAGAAGATCACCTACTGCCCCATGGAGAGGAGGCCCGAATGCAAGTCAAGCCCCATGGAAGCCCAAACAGCCCTGAGGCTCAAGCTCACCACCAAACCCTAACCCTAGGGATTCTGCACCACCGGTAACACCTACCCCACCACTTCTTAGGTTCAAAATTCTAACCCACGTCCCAGTGGAATTGTATGCTTTAAGTGTCAAGGTAGAGGACACATCTCAAGGGACTGCCCTAACCAACAGACGATGGTGGTAAGAGAAGGAGGAATGGAGACCGATGATGAAGAAGAGGAGAAGAAAGAAGAAGAAGAAGAATCTGATGAAGGAGAAGAAGTTAAGCCCGAAGGGCTTAAGAAGTTTGCAGGGTTAATCTCTAAAACCCTAGCACCCGGCGCCCCAACGCCCAGCCCCGGCGCTGCCCGACCGGGCCTGACCAGCCCCGGCGCCCCGACGCTGCCCGACCAAGCTTGACCAGCCCTGGCGCCCCAGCGCTCGGCCCCGACCCTGGTGCTGCCCGACCAGGCCCCGACGCCCCAACATTCGGCCCTGATGCCGACTGGCCCGCCCCGACCAGTCAAAGCGCCCCAGCACCCGGCACCACTCTGCCCGACCAGGCCCCGGCCGCCCCAACACCCGGCCCCGACCTGTCGCTGCCCGATGCCCTGCGGCGCATCACCACCCGACGCGGCCCCCAGCGGGTCACTACCCAACGAGTCTGGCGCGTCCCTGCCCACCGCTCCGTCCCAATCCTACCCGACCCCGACTGCCCCGACGCGATGATGACCGACGCCGGCTCCCCACTACCCGCCGCCGCCGACACCCCACTACCCGCCGCCGCCGACACCCCACTACCCATCACCGCCGGCTCTCCACTGCCCGCCGCCACCGCCTCCCCACTGGCCGTCGCCGCCGGCTCCCCACTGCCCGCCGCCTCTGGCTCCCCACTGCCCGCCATCGTCGACTCCCCACTGCCCGCCGCCGCCACCTCCCCACTGCCCGCCGCCGCCGCCTCCCCACTTCCCGTCGCCGCCTCCCCACTGCCTGCCGCCACCGGCTTCCCAAGGCCCGCCGCCACCAGCTCCCTACTGCTCGCCGCCGCTGGCTCCCCACTAGCCGCCGCTGCAGCCTTCCCACTGGCCGCCGCCGACTTCCCACTGCCCGACGCCGCCACCCGGCCCGACGTGCCCTGGCCTACCCCCGGCACCTCCGGCACCCCAGTGCCCCGACCCGACGCTTCACCGACAGTCCCCTGTGCACCCAAGATTCAATGGGAAATCACCTCCCGACGAATTTTGAGGGCTGCCCTGAGCGAAGAAGATCCGGATGCTGACCCGGATGTGGAAATGAGTGAGGAACCCTCACCGGACACTTCTCCAAGCCTTAATATTATTGTTGATAGCTTTTAAGGACAAGGAGCTATGGAGACCGATGGAGAAAGCACTGAAAGACCCGAGCCTTGGTCCGTTACTGACTCAAGCGACACTCCTAGGTCCAAAGATGATGCTGAGTCTTCCCCGACCGTGGCCAACAAAATTGCTGAAGTTTGGAAGAGGGTGATGAGAGCTAGAAGAGACCTCGAGATGGATTTGGGGACAAATCCAAGGCAAGAAGAGGGGGATGATATGACCCGGCCCAGCTGCCCTAGTACCTGCCGGTACTCCTACACCCCACCAGGGTCACCTGTCCGAGGCAGAACCCTAGGGCCATACAAGAAGCATGTACAATCAAGGGCAGGCCACCTACAAGCCCTAAAGCCAAGGTATGAGATGAAATATAGGCTAAGGCCTCCCCCTGCAGGAAGGAAAGCTCAGATGGAAGAAATACCACTCTAGACCATGCTACTGGCCGAGTGTAGAAACCCTAGGGTTGAGGATAAGCCCCAGCCGGATCCTGGCCTAATCTCCAAGGGCCCTGAAGATGAAGCACACTCTAGAGACCCTTTGGAGGCATTCCTGGAGTACAGGAACAAGAGGGCTCAAGAGTACCTGACCAAGAAGGGATGGCCACCCAAGACTGACCTGGAGCCAAGTCCTGAGAAGAATAAGAGCCCCTGGTTCCAAGGCACCACGTCTGGCCCGGCCCTAGTCCATGAGAGCCACATAGGGAGCTACCTAAGGAGATGCTCGAAGCTAGGAGAGGAAGCCCCGAGCAGAAATGAAGAAGTTCCCAAACCGGCCCCGCCCCGAGCCCTAGACCGAGAGCCGGGCCGATCAGGCCTAATTTATGAGGCTAGCCACCATGTGGCCCGAGCCTTTTGGCAAGCCCCTAGCCCCTGGACCAGCCCGGAGCATCAGGCCCCAAGGCCCGACAAAGGCCCGCCGTTTGAAGAAGAAGAAACCCGGAGCCGAGCAAAGGCCCAGCCCGAGACCGGCGGACCGCCGAGTTCTAGTCCTACCCGGACTAGGAAACCCTAAAACCGCCGGATTAGGGTTTTAGGAGTTTTAGTCCTATTTGAGTTGTATTTTTTCGGATTTAAGACTATTTAATTATTTTTCCCTTTTTAGTAGGATTATTTAGGGGTTTAGGATTCTATTTAGGAATAGGACTCTTTATTCTGTTCTTATTTAGGAAGTAGACTTTAGGGAGGAGAGCTTGTTCCCTCGCCTATATATAGAGGCTGCCGGCCACCCTTGTACTCACAACTTTTATGAAATAAACAACCCCTTTTGATAGAACTTTGTTCTTGAAACCCTTATTGTATCTGCATGTTGCGATACTGAAGGCTCGACTTATCATCAAGATCATCCATCTCTTGGCGTGGCGTCTACGACTTGATACTTCTGGTTCCTAGCTGTTATATAGCTAGTGGGTCAAAGTCCTCTCCATCCCCGGTTCCCGACGGTTCTACCTTGTTGCACGATAATCAACTTGCGGTGTTCAAGGGTCGTCTGCCCACGGTTGCAGCGGTTCACATTAGTTGGTATCAGAGCTCGGTTCAGCTCACGGACCACAATCTATCCCAGTCTCTAGATTTACCTGGATTCATATGCTTTACTGCTTTTTAGAAAAATAGCTTCAAAAATTCCCTTCTGTTTCAATTCTTGTTTCAGTTTTGAGTTATAAGAAAAAGAAAAGAAAGCAAGTTCACCTTGCCACGTTATTTTCTTTCGTTGTAAGTTTATTTCTAAGAAGAGGGGATAGAAAATTGCTTCCGTTTGCTAGTACTAACCATGGCAGACGAGAGATTAGCCAACATGGAAGGCCACCTTCAGAATCTTGGAGCTACCCTAGCCGCTGTCCAAGAAACCCTAGCCAGGCTTCAAGCCGGGAGAGGACGAGATGAGCGCCGAGAGGACAGCCCTGAAGGCCTGAACCGATGAGCCCGAAGGCTAGCTCAGGAGATTGACGATGACTTGAGCAACCTCAAGCTCACCATGCCCAAGTTTGCCGGCAAGTACAATGCCAACGAATACTTGGATTGGGAGAGAAGTATGGAGGACTTCCTCAAGTGCCATCACTATTCTGAACGAAAAAAGGTAATCCTCGCCACCCTTGAATTCACTGACTATGCTGCTCTATGGTGGTGCCAGTTCAAGAGCAGAGTTCAAAGAGATGAGGAAGACCTCATCGAGTCGTGGCGAGATCTCAAGAGAGTCATGAGGAAGAAGTTCGTTCCTGGAACTTACATCTGAGACCTACACACCTCCCTCCGGAACTTAAAGCAAGGCACCATGTCTGTGGAGCAATACACCAAGGAGATAGAGATGTTGGTAGCTAGACTTGACCTCCGAGAAGAACCCGAAGCAAAGATAGCCCGGTTTGTGGGTGGGCTACACCCCGAGATCATGCATCAAGTCAACATACTTAACTATGTTGACTACGAGGATCTCAAGGCCCTAGCTAACCGTGTGGAGAGAGAGATGAGGAAGGGCTACACGAGAAGATCACCTACTGCCCCATGGAGAGGAGGCCCGAATGCAAGTCAAGCCCCATGGAAGCCCAAACAGCCCTGAGGCTCAAGCTCACCACCAAACCCTAACCCTAGGGATTCTGCACCACCGGTAACACCTACCCCACCACTTCTTAGGTTCAAAATTCTAACCCACGTCCCAGTGGAATTGTATGCTTTAAGTGTCAAGGTAGAGGACACATCTCAAGGGACTGCCCTAACCAACGGACGATGGTGGTAAGAGAAGGAGGAATGGAGACGATGATGAAGAAGAGGAGAAGAAAGAAGAAGAAGAAGAATCTGATGAAGGAGAAGAAGTTAAGCCCGAAGGGCTTAAGAAGTTTGCAGGGTTAATCTCTAAAACCCTAGCACCCGGCGCCCCAACGCCCAGCCCCGGCGCTGCCCGACCGGGCCTGACCAGCCCCGGCGCCCCGACGCTGCCTGACCAAGCTTGACCAGCCCTGGCGCCCCAGCGCTCGGCCCCGACCCTGGTGCTGCCCGACCAGGCCCCGACGCCCCAACATTCGGCCCTGATGCCGACTGGCCCGCCCCGACCAGTCAAAGCGCCCCAGCACCCGGCACCACTCTGCCCGACCAGGCCCCGGCCGCCCCAACACCCGGCCCCGACCTGTCGCTGCCCGATGCCCTGCGGCGCATCACCACCCGACGCGGCCCCCAGCGGGTCACTACCCAACGAGTCTGGCGCGTCCCTGCCCACCGCTCCGTCCCAATCCTACCCGACCCCGACTGCCCCGACGCGATGATGACCGACGCCGGCTCCCCACTACCCGCCGCCGCCGACACCCCACTACCCGCCGCCGCCGACACCCCACTACCCATCGCCGCCGGCTCTCCACTGCCCGCCGCCACCGCCTCCCCACTGGCCGTCGCCACCGGCTCCCCACTGCCCGCCGCCTCTGGCTCCCCACTGCCCGCCATCGTCGACTCCCCAGTGCCCGCCGCCGCCACCTCCCCACTGCCCGCCGCCGCCGCCTCCCCACTTCCCGTCGCCGCCTCCCCACTGCCTGCCGCCACCGGCTTCCCAAGGCCCGCCGCCACCAGCTCCCCACTGCTCGCCGCCGCTGGCTCCCCACTAGCCGCCGCTGCAGCCTTCCCACTGGCCGCCGCCGACTTCCCACTGCCCGACGCCGCCACCCGGCCCGACGTGCCCTGGCCTACCCCCGGCACCTCCGGCACCCCAGTGCCCCGACCCGACGCTTCACCGACAGTCCCCTGTGCACCCAAGATTCAATGGGAAATCACCTCCCGACGAATTTTGAGGGCTGCCCTGAGCGAAGAAGATCCGGATGCTGACCCGGATGTGGAAATGAGTGAGGAACCCTCACCGGACACTTCTCCAAGCCTTAATATTATTGTTGATAGCTTTTAAGGACAAGGAGCTATGGAGACCGATGGAGAAAGCACTGAAAGACCCGAGCCTTGGTCCGTTACTGACTCAAGCGACACTCCTAGGTCCAAAGATGATGCTGAGTCTTCCCCGACCGTGGCCAACAAAATTGCTGAAGTTTGGAAGAGGGTGATGAGAGCTAGAAGAGACCTCGAGATGGATTTGGGGACAAATCCAAGGCAAGAAGAGGGGGATGATATGACCCGGCCCAGCTGCCCTAGTACCTGCCGGTACTCCTACACCCCACCAGGGTCACCTGTCCGAGGCAGAACCCTAGGGCCATACAAGAAGCATGTACAATCAAGGGCAGGCCACCTACAAGCCCTAAAGCCAAGGTATGAGATGAAATATAGGCTAAGGCCTCCCCCTGCAGGAAGGAAAGCTCAGATGGAAGAAATACCACTCTAGACCATGCTACTGGCCGAGTGTAGAAACCCTAGGGTTGAGGATAAGCCCCAGCCGGATCCTGGCCTAATCTCCAAGGGCCCTGAAGATGAAGCACACTCTAGAGACCCTCTGGAGGCATTCCTGGAGTACAGGAACAAGAGGGCTCAAGAGTACCTGACCAAGAAGGGATGGCCACCCAAGACTGACCTGGAGCCAAGTCCTGAGAAGAATAAGAGCCCCTGGTTCCAAGGCACCACGTCTGGCCCGGCCCTAGTCCATGAGAGCCACATAGGGAGCTACCTAAGGAGATGCTCGAAGCTAGGAGAGGAAGCCCCGAGCAGAAATGAAGAAGTTCCCAAACCGGCCCCGCCCCGAGCCCTAGACCGAGAGCCGGGCCGATCAGGCCTAATTTATGAGGCTAGCCACCATGTGGCCCGAGCCTTTTGGCAAGCCCCTAGCCCCTGGACCACCCGGAGCATCAGGCCCCAAGGCCCGACAAAGGCCCGCCGTTTGAAGAAGAAGAAGCCCGGAGCCGAGCAAAGGCCCGGCCCGAGACCGGCGGACCACCGAGTCCTAGTCCCACCCGGACTAGGAAACCCTAAAACCGCCATATTAGGGTTTTATGAGTTTTAGTCCTATTTGAGTTGTATTTTTTCAGATTTAAGACTATTTAATTGTTTTTCCCTTTTTAGTAGGATTATTTAGGGGTTTAGGATTCTATTTAGGAATAGGACTCTTTATTCTATTCTTATTTAGGAAGTAGACTTTAGGGATGAGAGCTTGTTCCCTCACCTATATATAGAGGCCGCCGGCCACCCTTGTACTCACAATTTTTATGAAATAAACAACCCCTTTTAATAGAACTTTGTTCTTGAAACCCTTATTGTATCTGCATGTTGCGATACTAAAGGCTCGACTTATCATCAAGAGCATCCATCTCTTGGCGTGGCATCTACGACTTGATACTTCTAGTTCCTAGCTGTTATATAGCTAGCGGGTCAAAGTCCTCTCCATCCCCGGTTCCTGATGGTTCTACCTCGTTGCACGATAATCAACTTGCGGTGTTCAAGGGTCGTCTGCCCATGGTTGCAGTGGTTCACATCAATCATGGTGGCACACGCATCAGCTTGTGTTGTATTGCCCACGCGTTCGGGTGCACCACGAACTCACCCTTGTCGTACTCTTGGCCGGCTTCTTGAGCTGCCTTACGCCTATCTACCCGATACGTGTTAACTGCATACCTGCTCCACATTCAGGTTTTATAGTCCCGCAACTTCTTGCCAATATCTCATGATGTACTTAGTCGCCTGGTCTTTCATCTTTGGCTGCTCCATCACGATACAATGTTGCACCTAATGCAATTTTTATATTATTAACCTACTTAAACTAACTAATCAAGGGAAATAATATCATATTTGAATACTTACCCACACAATATCTAGCAAATCCTTCTTCTCATCATCCATCAAGTTTCCCCATTCATCGTATTTTAGCGAGAGGTAGTTCTGGTCATTAGCCAATAAGCCCGTGAACTGGCCCATAAGAGAGGTTGGGCCAACACCCTCAGGCCCTAGGGGACCCCAAGGTATGATCACCTTCTTGCCATCGCGAAGGCTCATGATTTGGCTAGTGGCCACAGATCTAGGAGTCCTAACTCTAGTTTGATCAATGAGCTCTACTAACCACGCGTTTGTACGAGGAGGCATGTCTGCATAACAAAAATAAAATAGTTATGTCAAACATCCAAGCATTTGATATAGATCAATAACACTAAGCTCAAAATGGTTTTACCAAACCCTAATTAATCATCAAACTCTGCAATTCCAGGCCTGGCTAGGGGTAGATAAGTGGAATTATCAAAATCCGACAACTCTGGATTTCCAAGCATCTCACTCACATGAACTAGGCTCCCTTCTTGATCGCCCATGTCATACACATCTCTTGGTTTGATATGTATTAGGAATACACCATCCCTTGTCCACCTTATCTTTCAAATAATAAACCATTCGAGCCACCTTTGCTTCAATATATGGCTCGTGGTCTAAGCAACTTCCTGTATATATCAAGTGTGAGAAATTAAGTAGTGTGAACCCCAACCCATATTTCTTCACATATATAGGATTGTGTGTATTAGCCCATTTGCACTTGAAAAATACCACACAGAAATCTCCATAGTAATTCAGCTCAATTATGTCTTCAAATTTTCTATAGTACGTTGTCCACTGAACTTGCGAACTATGAGTTTCATAGTTGTCGTATACACCACTATTCTAAGTATTGAGGCCCTTGTCATGACTAATTGTATGAAAATAATAACCATTAATGTTATACCTAGTAAATTTGATTGCTTGGCGATGAGGTCCTCGCGCTAACAATCTTAGATCCTTCGAATGTCCTACTTGGGTATCATCTAGTATATGTTGAAATGACATTAATCATAATAGTATATCATAAACTAAATAAGTGACATTAGTCAAGATCCAAAGGTAAATGAAGCGAATAGTATACTTACTCAACTCCTAAACCATTGCACAAAGTCCCTATGTACAGCTTTTTCAACTTAGCTGCCAATCTTCCTCGAACTCGTTGTTTTGTGATTGCTTTGAACTCCCTAGTAAATCCCCATTAACACAAAGGAGGGGAATTAAAATAGAATACTAGTCACACCATAAGTTCGATTCAGTAATGTACTTACTGTAGAAAAGGACCGACTTCGTTGGCGCCTATAAGGACATGTTGGTGTGTTTGTAACCACTCCATATCTATTAACTTGAAGTGTTGTTCACCACCAACATGATGTCCAATTGAAGGGAACATGGACATGTCACGTGATTCATCTCCCACCTGATCATGTAGTCGAGATCCACATTTGAATCAAGTTTTAGCTCCATATTCATAATATAAGGAGGCAAAACTAATAATCTCCTAAGAAATCCAAACTTCTGCAATTGAACCTTCTGGCTGGACCAATTATGTACAAAATATTTCAACTTTCCAAGAAATCTAATTATGTCAAAGAATTCAACATTAGTAAAAAAAATTCAACGCATAACAAAGGAATGAAACTGACTATTATCGTACCTTTTTATAAGGTACATCCAACGGTAATAGACTGGTCTCCCTAGTCTAAGTTCTTCAACTAAATGAACCACTAGATGAACCATTACAGTGAAAAAGGACGGGGGTAATAACATCTCCAAACGACACAGAGCTACAACAATTCGTTGTTGTAGCGTATCAAATACATCAACATGGACCACTTTCGAGCATAATTGCTTCAAGCATGAACAGAATTCCACTAAGATCGAGGAGACTTGTGTCGGCAACACATTCTGAATGGACAAGGGAAGAAGTTCATGCATTCACATATCACAATCATGAGTTTTCAACCATTATATCTCTTAGTTCTCCACATCAACACACCGAGATATATTGCTCGAGTATCCATCTAGTACAGTAAGGTCCTTCAAGGTCTCAAGCATTGTTTGGATTTCTCGCTTACCCATTGTATGTAGCCGCTAGACAAGTTTTCTCATCTGGTCTTGGCCAAAGCTCCCTTCTGATTTTCATCTTTTCAAATCCATCCTTGCTTTTAGATTATTACTTCGATCCTTCTCGTTAATCAAAGTGTACAGGATATTATTACACACATCCTACTCTATGTGCATAACATCTAGATTGTGTCGCAACTTATTGAACTCCTAATAAGGTAACTAAAAGAAACAACTCTTCTTCTTCCACTATTATACTTTTTTTTTGTTTCCTTCATCACCTTTTGCCTTCTTCTTAGGCAGCCCTCCTTTGTCACTCTCCTTCATCTTCCAAAAAGTGACATTGATGTTCTCAACTTGTTGGAAAATTTCAGAGACAGATAAGAGTTTTGTTGGCTCCCTTAAATCAACATCACCGTTGAATTTGGATTTTTGAAATAACAATTGATGTTCTGCAGGCTAGAAGCGTTGACTTCCTATGAAACAATTATTCCCACTCATCGCCAAACACAATGGTTCCTGGTCAAGATTACAAGTGAGCAAGCCCGTCCTGTATAAGTGTTTGATGACACTAGAATTATCAGCCCCGATTAAGCGATATTCCATTGCTTGTAGCACGTTTTAGGGGTACTTTAGTGGATTTCAATTCATTAACTCTATTTCTTACCGATTTGGCTACCTTGCACCATTTCAATGTCTAAGCTATCGTCTCATTAATTGAATAAACCAATCAATCAACTTGTTAATCTTAGTTTTCATTTCCCTTGCATGTTAGCTTAGAAATTCGTGGAACTCTGGTGAACCGCCCCGCCCGGTCGTTGTTCGGACGTTTCAACCAAATAAAAACTACTAATGCTAAAAAGCGTATAGTAGATCGTATTCCGAGGGCTTTCTATGATTGGTTACTTCAGAACTAGCAAAATACTCAAAGGTGAACACGTTGTGCGTGGTGTGAGTTCCACGACTTCTACTTCTAAGGAATGCAGAAAAATTAAAAAGATTAAACTAAAGCAGATTGAGAATTAGGGTTTGAAAACAAGAATGACAGACGAACTTAGACTTTGAATCCCCCTTTGTTCCCCAGAGCATGGGCAATCAACAGATCAGCGGATTTCGATTCTCATTCAATCAATTACTAATACACCACCATAACTCCTTACCCTTAGGTTTAAGACCGACGAACGTTCACTCTATCCGTTCTAACTACCAAGATTAACTAGCCGCCCGGGTACGGTCGCCTCTCGCAACGACTTAATTAATTGGTGTGATTACTAGTGATTAATGAGTTACTCTTGTAGTGAATTAACCCTAACCGGTTCCTACGAAAGGCACACTCCAATTATAAGGTTAATTGTTCAATTCGATGTTCTAAAGTAAGGCGAGCGTTCGCTTCTATCCTTAGCTTAACTAGAATCTAATCTAGGTGATCAATCCAGACAAGAAACATGAACAAAGAAGAACAAATCAAACATGAAAAAGAACTGATTGAATTTCGAATCTAATCACCGCCGATCCGTGACCGCTTTAAAGCCCTGGGTCACTTAGGGTTCATCTAGTCTAATCTCTAAAGGGTTTAGCTACTCATGATTATTACAAAAGAAACAAAGACAAGGAAAGAGTTCATCATTCAGAGGAAGAACAGAAAAGAATCTGAAAAACCTAATTTAGATGACTCTGGCAGACTTCGATCTTCGGTAAGTTACACTCCTAGCTCCGGTTCGTCGAGGTGGAAGGGATGGCGTCACGATCTCTATCCGGCTCTTCGAACTCCAGCTCTTCGCTCCAGAACTTCAGAGAATTCTGATCTCGAAAAGTTGTATTATGATTAATTATGATTGTCCTCCCTTTGGGCCGCCGGGTTAAGTATAAATACTTAACCCTAAATTAGCCGAGTCAGCCTAATATTTTCGCCGAATATTCCTTAAGGATTTCGGCAAAAATTCCTTTGAGTTCAGGGCTGATTTCTCTGGTCTTGAATTTCGGTCCGAAGAGTTGATTGATTTCGCCGAAGACATGCTTTGACTCAGCACCAGTTGATTTGCACTATTGATTTTGCCGAAGATGCAAGCCTGTTTTCGCCGAAAATGCAAGTGTGAATGGGCAGATTTCGGCTTGAACTTGATCGACTCCTTTGATCGATTCCGGTTTGATACCTCGAGGTTCCTACGCCTTAGACACGTCCATGGCTACGTCATTTGACGGCAAAAACCTGTGCTAACACAAAAACACTAGAAAACCATCAAATAGACCCGAAACGGGCCAAGGTAACACAAATGGCACGAGATAGGGCAATCAATTGAATATTCGTTATTCTACCCTAAAAACCATGTCTTAAGCAAAGAAATGTCACTTAAATGAGGCTGATAATCACGTCAAATCGAGTGTCATCAAATACCCCACACTTAAGCTTTTGCTTGTCCTCAAGCAAACTGAATAGAAATGCTCATGTTCATAAATGATAAGATCGATTAAATTGGAGTTCAACCAAACACAATGAATTATTAGACAGATCGATCCTAGAACAAGAAACCTAACATGCATACAGATCAGCCAAACTACCTGGTCTCACTAATAAACTGCATACGACAACTAATTAGCAACCAATTATGCACGAATTTGACCTGACCGACCAGACTCCTCACACAGGATGTATATAGTACAATGGGAACTCTCACTCTCTGTGTTTAGGGACGTGTTTCTGCTCTCGATCATTTTCTGTTACCGAATTCTATCATAGGTTTGCATTTTGACCACATCTCCACCACTGTGACAACACGAGTATCTAGTCAAGAAGGACTTCCCTGCTAGGACCGTAATGAATTCTACACTACTCGGGTTTATAATGAGATGGATGATGGGAATGAATGGTGATGGCTTTGTGCGGTGTAGCTTTCGACTAACTTCCCTCGAATCTAATCTATGGCTTTCTACCGTCTAACCAAACACGGGTGGAATGATGAACGCTCGTCCTATGATACCCTCAAGCAACCTAGCACTTATTCTTTTTCTTTACACGATTTTTCTCTCTCTTTTGCTTTCTTTTGAACTTTTCTTTTGACTTCGTTCTTCCATTTGTAGGGAGAAGAACGTTTTATTGAACAATACTTTGAAACTTTTCTTATTTTCTGATTTTTCTGCTTCTCTTTTTTTTTAGTTGCTAGAGGGGTTTACACGTCTGGACATATTAGCTAAGACCACCTGTTTAATGGCTATAGGCAGGTTACCACAAACCGACTTCCGGTAGGTCAATCTAGAACTACAACCACAGGGGATCAACGGGGAATGAAAGAAATGGGAAATGGCTGTAATGTATTATCGAACCGAAAGAACAGGCCAAGCTCAAGGGTCTAAACCTAGTGGATTTTATCGTTTGGTAGGCTATCTGGCTTAGTAGCTGAATCTAGGTGCCCCTATCCTTCTAGAACTCGTGTCATCGTGTGGTCTCGAGTAGGTCTCATGCAAATTCTAACTCATTCAAGTAAACAGAAAACCACTCAGAAAGAATTAAAATTGCAAGTTACGTGCAATGGATCAAAAGCTCACAGTTGGTTTGCTAGTCGGATTCGGTCATTTTCATGCAATCAAGGCTACAAACTACAAGTGTGATTTTTAATATTCTGTTCTGACCAGGCAATTTAGCATCAAAGCATACAAGTTGGTTCTCAAGTTCTAGGTTAAGCAGTCTAAGCATCATTATGGAAGTTTGAACAACAACTTAACATCAAAAATTAAGAACTGAGCCATTCTAATGCTAGAGAGACTGGAATGGAATCACGAGGCACACATAAAACATAATCAAGGGCAATCAAGTTCATGCAAGGTTCTCTAGCATCCTACCCCACACTTAAATCGGACTGTGTCCTCACAGGACTAATTCTAGAGTTTAGAGTGGAATGGAAGAACCTGGAAGAGGATGGTTGATTTCAGAGGGTAAGCACGGATCCTGAGAGTGGAGGGAAGTGTAACAGAACCTGAAGCAAAGGGAGTCCACCGATTGCCTACAAAACAAAAACAATTGAAACATAAAAAGGAAACCGGGACAAGTGTCCCGGATCCACACAGAAAAAAGTTGGACCGAAATCCGAAAATAATAAATAAAAAGAAGACACCAGAAAAGGAATATAACCCGATCACTGCTGGTCCGGTGAGCCGGGAGGTGGAAAGTGGAGAAATTCGCCGAGCTGGCGTTGCCACGCCATCTGTGCCTCATATCGCCGGTCGGCGCGGCGCATATGTTGCTGCATAATAGTCCATCGTGCCTCTTGGTGGCGTTGTCGGTGATGCGCCACTCCTGCAGTCGCTCGTATAACTCACCCATGTCCGCTGGGTGCGGTTGGTGTTGTTGAGTATGCGCCGGATATGGCTCGGGGATGTGCGGCGGCGACTGGTGGATGTACCCTGCCTGATGGTGTGGCGAGGGTATATAATCATGAAACTCAAGCGACGGCTGCGGCTGCTGCTCCTCAGCAACATCTTCTTCCTCTGACTCGACCACAGGCTGGAGTGGAGGATCAGCTGCTACATGGGGACTGAGGTCGAGTTCTAAGTCGTACTCAACCGCCAAGTCTCCACCAACAGTCCTAACTTGGTGGCGTGGAATGTGTGGGCCATACTCATGGCTGATGCCGAAGGAGATGATGAGCTGTCCTATGAAGTTGCCCCCCAAGAGTTTGCGAGGTGGCGTCTTCCTCTTGGTCTTCTGGCTGAAGATGCGAGCTAGTACCCAGCCGGGGTGGAGAGGGTAGCTTTCTCGGATGGCTCGGTGAAGCATGAGCTCCTCCTTGAGGATATGGTGGCGATCCTTGTCTCGAACATATAAAAGCGACCTCCGCCAAACCATATGAATAAATTTATAGAGCGGGTGAGAGAGAGACTTAACTGAGTTGCTCGTCCCGAGGCGATCGCCAGGTACGCCTGTCATGTGGCTCCAGAGCGCGTGGTACTCCTCGTCATCATCATCCTCGCCCCAGCCTAGGTGATGATCGTGATAGTGCTCGTAGGGGATGCCCAGATGAGCGGCAAACTCATCGTAGGTGAGCTGTCGGTACACCCCACCAAGAAAGAAGGTGACAACCTTCTGGCGCTGCTTCCTCTTGTGCTCCTCCAGGTTAAAGGTCGCCCAGAACTCCTGGAGGGCAATGTCTGGGTAATCAGCAGCTATGGTGGTCAACTCCAGGAGACCAGCCGGTGCTAAGGCATCATGCACGTTCCGGTAATAATCCTCGTCATGCTCCTGGAGTGACTCCATGTACAGAGGGCGCACGTCAGCTCCACGGATGTGCTAAATCTTCTGGAAGCACTCAAAGTAGTAATCTGGTAGACGGGCGATGGTGGGATGGTATCCAGCCCGGTGAGGGAGTGCAGGTGGTGGACCCAGAATAGCCGTGTGTGATGGGTGCGGCAGCTCCTGAGCTCGAGGCGCCATCAAGTCGCGCCTTAGTCCTGCGCTCAAAGGTGTTCCTAAACCAAGAACGAAACCAGATTAGTCAACCAAAACCTTACCCCACACTTACTAGAAAAACTCGATTTCACAAAGAAATGAGGGAAACTAAGTAGGGTAAGCAAAGCGGAGTAGCCGACAATCATAGACAGTGAAACACACACCTAGGAACAGCTAGAATCGGATAAGCACAATCAGAGTTCAAAAACCGACATTTAGAAAGTCAACATTTAGGCAAATTGAACCCGAATCATGGCAAGACTATCATAACTTGGAGAATGACGGTAAAATACGATTTCAAATGGCAGCACGATAATATGATCAAGAATGAACACTTATGACAGCCACACGATCAACAACAGTTCAAAGTCAACCCGACATTTCTCACAAAAGTCAACATAACAAGAAATTAATCGTATGCATAGCAACACATGACCAACTGATATGAAAATTAAGCACGGGACTCCCTAAGCCATCCAAGAACAGTTCTATAAGTTCAGTTAATCCTAGTTCACACGAAACAGTCGGCACGCAAAACGAGGCAAACCGAAAAGTCAACCAAAAGTCAACCCCGACGAAATTCAGCAATCCATATGTCAAAAGATTCGTATTGAAAAGCTCTACAACTTACCTTGAAGCCATGGATGCAAAAAGTGAATGAGTTGAGAGGAATCGGTGAAAAACGTTAAAAATTAGGTTTCGGAGAACTGGAGCTGCAAAGCTCCGATTCGAACGTTCTAGGGCTTGAATCGATCGGAAAATGGAGGGGAAGGCAACGGCGGCGGTCGGCGACGGTGGCGGCGGCGGGTTACGGCGGCGACGGCGGGTTGAAAGAAGTGGTGGTCGGCGGCGATTTTAAATAGATAGGGGGTGTTTTCGTTGGGTTTGAACGAAAATGAAAGAAGGGAAGGAAGGAGAGAGAGGGAGACCGGATTTTTAAAGTGGGAATTTTCTGATTTTTGAAATTATTTTCGGCGAAAAGAAAAGGGTGTTTTCGCCAAAAATTTCAGTTAAAATGGACTGCCGGATTTTTCGAAGGCGGTTTCGCCGAAAATGATAGTACGGTTTCGCCGAAAATTTTAGTTAAAATGGTTTCGCCGAAAACAAAAACTTTTTTCGAACCGAAAACAATGAACAGGAAGAACGGGTTCGAAATTCAAAAATCAGTTTCGCCGAAAACAGGGGTGGTTTCGCCGAAAATTTTGAACTGTTCGGGTTTTAAATATTTTCATAAATCAGCTAACTTCAGAAAATCACAGTTAAATCCATAAAAATCGGAACGACCTCAATCAACTTGCGACTGACTCTATGACACACAGACTCTACACGAAAAATAATAAATCAAACAAACTGACACTTTTGGCTCTCCCGAACCGACTCTAAAATACCAAGTTCAACAAGAATTAAAACAGACTCCAGCCGTGGGTTGCCTCCCACGAAGCGCTCTTTTATTAACGTCCTTGAGCTGGACGATACCTGGACGGTATTAGGAGACATCCCAACTCAGATTCTCCTTCACGCTCGCGTCGGAGTTCATGAAGTACAGCTTCAGGACTTCTCCGGTAAGCGTGAATCTCTTCCCGTTTGCATGTAGTAGCTTGGTACGTCCGTCGGGAAGATGATCAACGAACTTGAATGGTCCGAACAGCTCTCTAGAGAGATCATCCTTCTTTAGTGTGACGATGGAAGGAATGAGGACTGTCGGTTTCTCTTTTTCTTTCTTCTTCGGCTTGTTATCACCAGGATCGGTGATCGTTAGTACTTCCTTAGGAGACGCTTTCGGCTTCTCCTTCCATACTTGTTCCGGCGCCGGTTTCTCGGAACAAAATGGCGGTGCAGCTGGCTCGGTGGAAGACGGTGGAATTTTTGGTCTCCAGACCATTTGGGTCATCGTCTTCTTGTTCTTTCCTTGAGGTCTGCTCGGTGGTTTAGAAGAGGCTTGCAGTTCCTTCTTCTTCTTCTTAAGCGGCTTCTGAACCGAAATTTCTGGCTTCTTCGTAATGACCTGTTTAATATCTGTAGCAACAGCTGATCTAGAGACACTGGGAGAAGCATTAGTAACGGAGCTGACCGGAGTCAACCCCACCGTTTCAACAGCTAGGCAGTGAGATTCTTCATTCTAGAGTCATATTTCATGCCATCTTTAAGACGGAACGTTTTCGTTTCTTTACCGACTCTTAAAGTTAATGAACCATTTGGAATGTTGATATTCATTCCCGTAGTAGCCATGAAAGGTCGACCTATGAGAATGGTAGCATCATCTGTACTAGTATCCATAATCACATAATCAGCTAAGAACGTGAACGGACCACATTTAGTGACAACGTCTTTAATCTCTCCCTTAGGGGTTTTAAGCGATCTATCAGCAAAGACGAGTTGCATACTAGGTGGTTCAAGTTCTCCTAGATTTAACTTTTCATATAGACTCACAGGCTTAACATTAACAGATGCTCCTAGATCGACTAAGCAACGTTCAATCTCAACATCATTAATGACCAAAGGCAAAGTAAATGAACCAGGATCAGATAACTTAGCTGGATATGGAGAAACAAGTTTCTTAATACGAATGTCAGGATATCCTTCCTTGTTCCCCTTCATGCCAGTCTCGATCCTTGTGTTTGGCAGCAATGCTCTAGGAAAAGGAGGCTTTATGACGTATGGTGCAAGAGGAGGATCAACCTCCTTCGACGCCGGTTCCTGTTCTTCTTCTTCCTCTGGAGTCTCAGCGATCCTGCGTAAAACAGAAAAAGCATCAGCAATTAAGTTTGGAAGTTTTCGAGCAGTTACCATTTTAGCCTGTTTTTTTCTCGGGTTTGGCTCTATCTGGCTTGGAAGCTGGCCAAATGGTCGACCAGATGCTAGCATGCTCGAGATGTTGTTCACGACTTGCTCAATTCTTTGTCCAGATGCTATCTGTTCTTGATTGAGAAGAGCTTGAGCCTTGAACTGACTGTCATGATCGTCGAGTCTTGTGATGATCTGGCTGAGCTTCTTATCCAGGTCACTGACATTATTATCTCTTTGATGCTGCTGACCTGGATAGGTATTGTTAAGATATTGGTTCTGGCGATTGCCAGGAGCAGTTCCATAGTTACCCGAATTGCGATGCGGAGGTTGGTAGACACCTGCCGGCAGATGATTAGGCTTCTGATCCTGAGTTGGACCAGCCGGGCGATTATTCTGGTTCTGGTTATGATTGGTGCCAGCATTGTAGGGGGGTCAATCTTGATAGTTCCCTTGCTATCTGAAGTTACGGTAACCAGCATAACCATTCTGATTATTGACGAAGCCTTGTTGTATGAAATTTACCTCTTCGGCAGACCAGACTTCTGCCTTACCAAAATTCTGACAACGGCCTCCATTATGTGAGCAAGCTCCACACCACTCGCAATCAGCAACATAGACAGAAGCTGCCGGTGGCTTGATCGGTGTGGTAGACTTCTTCAAATGCTTCTCTACCTCTGCCTTGATAGTAGCTTCGAGATCTAGCTTGCTCCTTGATCCTTCAGATTGTCGCTCCCAGTTCCTTGACTTGGAGGCACAGTTTGCGAAGTGAAAAAGAGCAGCTTCAGGAGTGAGTGTAGTGCAATCCCCTTCAGCTAGAGAATTGACCCACTTGGCAGATTCTTCTCGAAGTCCACGAGCGAAGATTTCAGCTAACTGCCTCTGCTCGAATCCATGATGAGGGCAGGTGTAGAGAAGTTCTTGGAATCGATTCCAAGTATCATATAAGCTTTCTCCTTCTTTCTGGGAGAATCTGGCGATGCTGTCCTTGATGGCGGTTATTCTGGCTGGAGGGAAGTATTCTTCAACAAAGTCCTGAGCCAGAGTATCCCAGTTAGTGTAGTAGCCAGGTGGTTTGCCAGTAAGCCACCTCTTAGCAGCGCCTTTTAGAGAGAACGGGAAAGCTCTCAGACAAAGGGTGTTTTTGTCGAGGTTTCCGCTCTTAAAAGTACTGCAGAGATCAAGGAAGTCTGCAAGATGAGTGCACGGATTGTCTAGGGGTCTGCCTTCAAACTGTAAATCCCTAGAGATCATGGTCAAGAATGGAATCTTGATCTCATAGTCAGGATCTCCTTCAATGCGCGGAACGGCAATGGCAGATCGAACGCTAGTCGCGCTCGGCTTGTTATAGTCTGCTAGACTCTTCTGTGCAGGTGGTGGTGGCGGTGGTTGATCGTCGTTTGGTGGTAATCTATCGGTCATGGTAGGAGATGGAGGAGGTGAAAGTGACTCGGTGTATGAAGCGAATGAAGATGACGGCACAGGTGAAGATGGAGACGAGGAACTCTCCTTCGGTTCCTAGATCTTGATCGGAGTGATGAATGGATTGGATCTGCCTTTCTTCAGAATCTGTGATCGTAGAGGTGTAGCAGAGCTGCCTGGATTCCCTGCAATCTTAGCCTGTTCGGTTTGAGAGCGAGTCCAAGGACGGTGAGGCATACACCTGTAAACCTACAGATAACAAAGACAAACAAAACCAGTGTAAAATCGAAGTGGGTGGAAAAATGAAAGATGGAAAGTAGAAGAATAAATTGCCAATTCTTCTTTCGAACAATCAAAAGAAGTCCCCGGCAACGGCGCCAATTTGGTGAACCGCCCAGCCCGGTCGTTGTTCGGACGTTTCAACCAAATAAAAACTACTAATGCTAAAAAGCGTATAGCAGATCGTATTCCGAGGGCTTTCTATGATTGGTTACTTCAGAACTAGCAAAATACTCAAAGGTGAACACGTTGTGCATGGTGTGAGTTCCACGACTTCTACTTCTAAGGAATGCAAAAAAATTAAAAAGATTAAACTAAAGCAGATTGAGAATTAGGGTTTGAAAACAAGAATGACAGACGAACTTAGACTTTGAATCCCCCTTCGTTCCCCAGAGCATGGGCAATCAACAGATCAGCGGATTTCGATTCTCATTCAATCAATTACTAATACACCACCATAACTCCTTACCCTTAGGTTTAAGACCGGCGAACGTTCGCTCTATCCGTTCTAACTACCAATATTAACTAGCCGCCCGGGTACGGTCGCCTCTCGCAACGACTTAATTAATTGGTGTGATTACTAGAGATTAATGAGTTACTCTTGCAGTGAATTAACCCTAACCGGTTCCTACGAAAGGCACACTCCAATTATAAGGTTAATTGTTCAATTCGATGTTCTAAAGTAAGGCGAGCGTTCGCTTCTATCCTTAGCTTAACCAGAATCTAATCTAGGTGATCAATCCAGACAAGAAACATGAACAAAGAAGAACAAATCAAACATGAAAAAGAACTGATTGAATTTCGAATCTAATCACCGCCGATCCGTGACCGCTTTAAAGCCCTGGGTCACTTAGGGTTCATCTAGTCTAAGCTCTAAAGGGTTTAGCTACTCATGATTATTACAAAAGAAACAAAGACAAGGAAAGAGTTCATCATTCAAAGGAAGAACAGAAAAGAATCTGAAAAAACCTAATTTAGACGACTCTGACAGACTTCGATCTTCGGTAAGTTACACTCCTAGCTCCGGTTCGTCGAGGTGGAAGGGATGGCGTCACGATCTCTATCCGGCTCTTCGAACTCCAGCTCTTCGCTCCAGAACTTCAGAGAATTCTGATCTCAAAAAGTTGTATTATGATTAATTATGATTGTCCTCCCTTTGGGCCGCCGGGTTAAGTATAAATACTTAACCCTAAATTAGCCGAGTCAGCCTAATATTTTCG
Organism: Linum lewisii; assembly: GCA_034768395.1. NCBI lineage: Eukaryota > Viridiplantae > Streptophyta > Magnoliopsida > Malpighiales > Linaceae > Linum > Linum lewisii. Next base: position 25,613,363 of record CM068304.1, read on the forward strand.
CCGAACATTCCTTAAGGATTTCGGCGAAAATTCCTTTGAGTTCAGGGCTGATTTCTCTGGTCTTGAATTTCGGTCCGAAGAGTTGATTGATTTCGCCGAAGACATGCTTTGACTCGGCACCAGTTGATTTGCACTATTGATTTCGCCGAAGATGCAAGCCTGTTTTCGCCGAAAATGCAAGTGTGAATGGGCAGATTTCGGCTTGAACTTGATCGACTCCTTTGATCGATTCCGGTTTGATTCCTCGAGGTTCCTACACCTTAGACACGTCCATGGCTACGTCATTTGACGGCAAAAACCTGTGCTAACACAAAAACACTAGAAAACCATCAAATAGACCCGAAACGGGCCAAGGTAACACAAATGGCACGAGATAGGGCAATCGATTGAATATTCGTTATTCTACCCTAAAAACCATGTCTTAAGCAAAGAAATGTCGCTTAAATGAGGCTGATAATCACGTCAAATCGAGTGTCATCAAACTCACACCACACAACCTGATTAAACCCAAATAATTGTTAATTTCCTGAGTAAACGTAGAGAAGAACCCTGTGGAATACGATCTATCCTACTTTCATGGGTTAGTTATTTGACCATTGTTTTTTACAACTATCAAATTGGCACCGTTGTTGTGGACTCTTCTTATACGCTTGAAAGAAAAGTTGGCAATTATTCTTCTACCTTCCATCTTTTCATTTTCCATCACACTTTCATTTTACACCGGTTGTTCTTGTTTTTGTTAATTGCAAGTTGAATGCAGGTATATGAACCGTCCACCTACTCGTTCTCACCTCAAGCCAATCAAGAGTAAGAGCATAGACGTTCCTAGCAATTCTCTACATGCAAAGCAAAAGCAAGGAAAGAAGCAAGTGATAACCGACCCACTTTCCCCATCAAAATTGAGGAGAGTAAGGGAGAATCACCCTCATCTCCTAAGTCGTCTAGTTCTTAACAACCTATTCGTCACACCGCTCCACCACCATCTCCCGGAATGGATGCTCCATGCACCATGGCGGACTACAACAAACCGAGTGCGTTTAGCATCCGATCAAGCATCTCTGTTTCGGCCAATGAAGTAGATTCTGACTATGAGATCAAAATCCCATTCCTGGGTATGATTTCTAGGGATATTTAGTTTGAAGGGAAGCCACATGAAAATCCTTGCACTCATCTGACAGACTTCCTTGCTATGTGCGTCACCTTCAATAGTGGAAGTCTGGACAAGAACACTCTCTGCTTGCGAGCATTCCTATTCTCACTCGGGGTGCCGCCAAGAGATGGCTCAGCAGCAAGCCACCTGGCCACTACACACTATGGGATACTCTCACCCAAGATTTTATGGAGGAATACTTCCCTCCATCCCGAACCAAGGCATACAAGGACATCATTGCCAGGTTTAGACGAAAGGAGGGAGTCAGTCTTTATGATGCTTGGAACAAATTCCTAGAGCTCCTCTACAACTGCCCTCACCATGGTTTGGAGCAAAGAAAATTGGCAAAAATATTTGCTAGAGGTATGAATGTTGAATCTGCTAAATGGGTCAACTCTTTGGCTGAAGGACACTGCACCGCCCTCACTCCAAAAGCTGATTTCCTTCACTCTGCAAGATGTGGCTTGAAACCTATAAACTGGGAGAGGCAATCTAAAGGTACTAACAGTCAGTTAGACCTCGAAGAACAGATCAAGGACGAAGTTCAGAAGCATCTCAATAAAGTCGGACCCCCCATCAATCCTCCATCAGCTTCTATCTTCGTCGCCGACTGTGAGTGGTGTTGCGCATGTGCACACAATGGAGGAAAGTGCCATATTTTGGAAAAGCAAGTGTTTGGTCTATCGAGGAGCTAAATGTTGTTGGACAGGGCTTCCCCAACAACCAATAGGGATACTTTGGCTACCGCCAGTACAAACAGCCTCAGCAGCAGCAACAACAAGGAAGCTTCCAAGAGCATCCACCATACATATCCAACATGAATCAAAACCAAAACAACCGACCATCTGGGTCATTTCAAGAGCAGAAGCCAGGAAATAAACCAAGTGGAGTTTACCAGCCACCACACCGGAACTAGGGTAACTATGGTACAAACACCTGGAACCGCCAAGAATCAATACTTCAATAACAGTTATCAAGGACCATTTAGGTTCACCGAAGGTCAACAACCCTAAAAGACGATCCAAGGAGAGCGAGATAGACAAGAAGCTCAATCTAATCATGGCCAGACTCCACGACCATGACGCACAATTCAAGGCTTAAGCAGCCTTGAATCAAGGCCAGATAGCTCAAGGACAGAGAATGGAGAGCCAGCTAAGCAACATCATCAGCCTCCTCTCTAGTGGTCGCCCTATGGGTCAATTGCCGAGCTAAACAGACCCAAACCCCAGGAATGAGCATGTCAAGGCCATCTCGACAGGAAGTGGAAAGCAACTAACTGGTCCTACAGCTCCTGATTCCACTCCGGTTATGGTTCCTGATGATGTCGATATTGACATGCCAGAGATCAAGGACATCACGACCCAGGAAGAAGAGAAGGATGAAAAAGATGAGGATATTGCCTCGACTCCTCCACCATCAGTCCCTGCGCCACCCCTCCGTCTATATCTTCCTAGGATCTCATTTCCTAAGGCCTTGCTGAATAAATCAAAGGACCATGACACCCAATACAAGAAGTGGTACTCAGTCTTGAAGAACACGGAGCTCAAGATACCATTCACCGATGCTGTAGAGACAATGCCACCACTCGATAAATTCTTGAAGAACTACATGAAGAACACAAAGAAGGGAGAGGTATCTTCTATCTCCCTCAACGAGGAGTGCTCTACCATCCTCTGCCGCTCACCATCCATTCCCGCTCTAGCTAAGTGTCGCGATCCTGGTTCTTTTACTTTACCATGCACTATTAATGGTATTACGGTTGATCGTAGCTGATTTAGGTGCTTCTATTAATGTGATGTCTACATGCTTATATGAAAAGCTGAATCTAGGAGAATGGAAGCCTATTAGCTTTCATCTCATGTTAGCTGATAGATCTGTAAAGACACCTAGGGGGATGATAGAGGATGTGCCTGTTTGTAGTGGCCCGTTGACCATTTTGGCTAATTTTGTTTTGCTAGATACCCGAGAGGTAGACATGATTCTTCTCCTAGGTCGTCCCTTTCTAGCAACAGCTGACGTGACCATCAATGTCAAGCATGGCTCGTTGACTTTGAGGGTCAGAAAGGATAGTGTTACATTCTGCCTCAAGGACAGTATGCAATATTCTGCTACTCAAGAGGCGCATTGTTTATCTATTGATTTTGTGGAGTTGGTCTCGGCCAAATCTAGTACTAATGAAAAGTCAAGAGTTTCTTCGAAGATTTGTATGACAGGAATTGAGCAGGCTAACCATCCGAAGAACACGCCTCTAGCGTAGAAGACAAAGGAGAAAGAGGTATAGAATGCCCCACTGGTGGAACTCGACGAGTTAGAGATCATGGAGACGCGAAGGAGGCGTGCAAAGCGAAAAAGAAAGTAACTTGGAATCCAATTAACCCTCCATCATCCGCCAAGCCACTGGACAAAAACATGCACTTGAATGATTTGTTTGGGCCATTCAAGGTCACCGACAAACTCCCTAACAGTAGAACCCAACTGACTCACGCCGATGGGAGGCGATTTCTCTTAATTGCAGGTACACCCAAGCTATACTTCAAGGATGCCGATGCTAGCATAAAGGAAATCCTGAGTTGGGACGCCTCTTGATTTGTATCCAGGTATCGTCCGACTCACGGACGTTAAACAAGAGCGCTTCGTGGGAGGCAACCCACGGCTGGAGTTAGTTTTGAGTTTTTTAGTCAGTTTTGTGTGTTTTTGGTTATTGGAGTCGGGTTCGGGGGGAAGCCAAATTTTCCTTTCCGTGGTTTTTATTTTTTTGATGTGCGTCTTGAGTCCTCTCTTGTTTTACAATTTATTTGGGATTTTTTTGATTTTTTTGCGCCTGTTTGAAGTTCTGGTCGTCGGTTTATTTTAAAATTGCGTGCCAGGTCCAATGTTCTCGCTGAAAACCCTGGAATTCTCGACAAGAACGTGTCCACTTTTGAACCGATTGTGAATCGTCGAGTTTTCAAATTTATTTTCAAAGGAGTTCTCGCCGAGAACTTGGGAACTGTAAAAAAAGGAAAATTGTGAAAATTTCCCCTAACCCTCTTCGTTTTGACTTTATTTTGTGTCGATCCGGGACACTTGTCCTCGTTTTCTTTTGATCTTTCTGTTGTTTGTGTTTCTATAGGATGTTGTAGTTGTTTCACTCCACTCCGAGCTCTCCGACCCCATCACCCTCCAGGTATTCCTGATTACTCTGATCATTCTTTTAGTCCTGTGAGGACAAAGTCTAGTTTAAGTGTTGGGTAGGATCTTTGAATTTGTTGGTTACTTTGTTTGCTCTTTGTGGTTCATTGGTTCATTGTGTTTCTTCAAGTAGAATAGACTCAATTCTTCACATGAAATGTAAGTTGACTTCAATGCTTCACAATGACATTTAGATTGTTTAACTTAGAACCTGTAACCAACATGCTTGCATTGATGCTAAATAATAATAGAATCACGCTTATAGTGTCACTTTTGAATTGCACATCCTGACTTGAGTTCGACTACTAGCCATTTGTGAGCTTTTGATCCGTTGCACATTAATAGCAACTTGTTTTGTAGGGCCCGTTTAGTATCAATTTTGGCTTGATTCGAAAACATAGACAATTTATCAACTTTTTTTGATGAACGTGTTGGTGATTTCATTCATCAAAGTATCGCTCTCAAAAAACGAGAGAAGCGAAGCAGTTTAAGTACAACTTAGAGAAGAAAACTAGAAAAACCTAGCAACTAGGGGAATACATCCAGGACCTTTGAAACTACAAATCTCACGCCTTAAACCTGTAATAACCACATCCGGAGGAAGCTTCGCCTTATCTCCATAGATTCTTCCACATCTCTCAAGCCAAATGTGATAGACATATCCTGTCCACTTCAACCAGTTTGCCTTTCTCTCACAAATTGTCATTTGCAGTCTGCTCAAAACATCCACAGCATCACTCCAATTGCTACAGGTAATAACATCCATATGAAATCCACACCTAGTTCTCACACTTTTCCCAAACACACATTCACTAAATAAGTGATCCCTTGTTTCCATAATCCTCTGATCACATAGCACACAACTCAACCTAACTGTTTTCCCCCAATCATGAAGTTTCTGCAATGTAACCAATCTATCTAACTATGCAAGCCAGCAAATAAAAGAGTGCCTTGGGATGCAAGGAGCTCCCCATATCATCTCATACCATCCTACCTTTTCTGCAGATGGTTTGAACACTTCCCAAATATCAGCCGCTTTAAAGTTGCTCCAATTCCTTCCATTCCAAAGAATTTCACCATTCAGATTATAAGTAATAAAAGGAATTACTAATAGTCTCACCTTGAGGATCCTCTTCCAAATCCACGAGCTGTTTGTTAATGGTTCACAAGTCCAGAAATCAGCTCGTCTGGTCCTGTAATAGCTAACCCACGCAACCCACAAAGATCCTGCCTGCATAAGTAGCTCTCTAATGTGTCTCATAATGCATGATATATTCCAAGACCCCAAATCTCTGATCCCCAACCCCCCTTCCTGCTTCGGGAGAGTAACTGAGTTCCAGGAAACCTTTGCTTTAGCATATCCTCTCTCATCAGTCCCGCACAAGAACCAATTGCAAATCTGCTCTACAGCCTTAATTACATTCTTAGGCAGGTAGAATACATTCATCCAGTAATTGCACATTGCTGAAATTACTGAGTTAATTAATTGCAACCTCCCTGCGTAACTGAGAGCCTTAGCTCGCCAAGTAGTTATCTTGGAAGTAATTTTCTCAATGAGCTTGTCACAATCCTCCTTCCGCAACTTACCCGAGATTAAAGGGATCCCCAAATATCGAACAGGCAACACCCCAATAGAGAATCCTGTCACCCTTTTCATCTCTTCTCTAGTACCTCCTCGAACACTAGCTGAGCAGAATATTTCTGACTTTGAGGGGTTCACTTTCAATCCTGAAATACAATAAAAGGAATGCAGGACATCCACCACAGCAGCTAGACTTGAGACAGAGCCATTTGTAAACAATAACAAATCATCCGCAAAACAAAGATGATGGATATTAAATCTCTTGCATCTAGGATGGTAACAGATCATGCCAGCTTCAAAATAACCCTCCGGACTACCATTTATCATCACACTAAACATCGTAGTTTTAAGGCAGATTGCAACCCAATTGATAAATGTCCCAGGAATATTCATCGCTGCCATTACCTTTAAAAGAGTATCCCAGCAAATTGAATCAAAGGCTTTAGAAAGATCTACCTTTAAAACACAACGAGGAGAAACCACCTTCTTGTGATAGGAGCTCACCAACTCATGCGCCATTAGTATATTATCACTAATCAACCGACCCTTGACAAAAGCCGATTGACTTGGAGTAATTAAGCTTGGTAAAACAATACTTAATCTTTTCGCCAAAATCTTTGTAATGCACTTGTAAAGTACATTACAACAAGAAATTGGTCTAAAGTTTGTCATAGCATCTGCATTTTGAACTTTTGGGATTAGAGAGATATTCGTTGAATTCACCTGAAGAGGCATTTCACCTTTTTCAAAAAAATCCATAATAGCAGCAGTCACATCCTTCCCTACCACGTCCCAGGAGTGTTTATAGAAGTGAGCACTGAATCCATCTGGTCCCGGACTTTTGTCTGAATTCAAAGAGAACATAGCATCTCTCACCTCTCCAGGAGTAACACTATGAACCATCATTCTTGCATTTCTATCCGAGAGCTTCCTACTGATAAGATCATCAAAATAGGCCTGTGAATTAGAGACAACATTTGCATCCACCTCCCCAAGCATATTAGTATAGAACCGAACTGCTTCCTTTGCAATAGAATCTGAGCTTGTACAATGCGTGCCATCATCCCTTCGAAGACAAGAAATTTATCAACTTTCACTTTCAAAGTGAAAGTTGAAAGTGAAAACCTGTTTAGTTGGCACAACTAAGTTTTTGATTGAAAATAGAAACTTAAATTGTGTTTAAATAAAAATTACTAGAAGACTAATCTCATTACAAAAATAGCCTAGATAACAACTACTTGTTTTACGTATGATGAATTACCGAGTCAATCAAGTTTTTTTATGATTATTCTAAGTCAGAGCTTGCATTTGAATAGTGGATTGTTTTAATAGCTCCAAATTTTTTGTCTATCAAAATCGGAAAACGAAAACAAAAATTATTTTTTGAAATCATTTTTTTCCACTTTAAACAATGATGATGGTTTCCAAACCTGGTTTTCAAATCTATAAAAGCAAAGTGATACAAAATATGATTTATTTTAATTTTTGAAATCACAATAACTGAAAGTGAAAACAAAGTGATATTAAACGGGAAGTGGTTTTAAAAAAAAGTAAGCACGAAAAAAATGAGAATAAAGAAAAAAATTATGTGTTGAAAATTTAGAAAAAAAAATTAAATAGAGAAATTCAAACCTTCTATCCATTACAAAAGGAAGAAAAGAAAACAAAGAGTATCAAAGTTGTTCAAGAAATGAAAAAAATTATTCGAAAAAAAAGTGAAAGAAAGAAAAAAGTGCAAGTTGCTTGAGGATATCTTAGGATAAGCATTTATTATTTCATTTCGGGTCTGGTTAGATGGTAGGAATCCATAGGTCTACATTAGAGGGAGGTTAGTCGATAGATGCTACACCGCACTATACCCTTCATCATCATTCACCCCTTCATCCATTTATCATAAGCCCTGTAGTGTAGGATAGTTACAGTCCTTTACAAGTCCTCTTGACTAGTTTCTAGTGTCGTCAGCGTGGTGGAGATTGTGGTAAAATTGCAAACTTATGACAAAATTCGGTAAAGAAAGTGAATGAGAGCATAAACACGTCCCTAAACACAGAGTGTGAGAGTTCCCCATTGTACTAAATATTTTCTGTGTAAGGAAGTCTGGTCGGCTCGGTCGACATTGTGCATGATTGGTGATTGCTACAATGTTGTGTGTAGAGAATAGTGAGACCAGTTTGTTTGGTTGATTTGTATGCATGTGTAGGTTATTTGTTCTAAGTGTGACAGTGTGAATTTCATTGTTAGGGATTGAATCTCGATCTAACGGACCTCATCATTTATGGACTTGAGTGTGTTCTGAATTCAATTTACTTGAGGACCAGCAAAAGCTTAAGTGTGGGATGATTTCATGATACTAGAATTATCGTGATTATGGATTAAGCGACATTCCATTTCTTGTAGCATGTTTTAGGGGTAGTTTAGTGGATTTCTGTTCATTAACGCTATTTCTTACCGATTTGGTTACCTTAGCCCATTTTGGGTTTATTTGATGTGTTTTCTAGTGTCTCTTTGAGTACACAGGTTTTTGCCGTCAAATAAGTAGCCGTCGGACGTGCTCGGGATGCAATTGAACCTCAAGAAGTGATCTTGGATCATCAGAGAAGTCAAGCCGATCAAAGAAAAGCAAGGAAAATTGCCCAGGACTGAAGTTCTCGGCAAAAACTTGGAAGTTCACTCTGAGAATATGCTCATAATTCAGGGAAAACTCACGTCAAGAAGTCAGGAAAATAATTGAGGGAGTTCTCGGCGAGAACATTGTGAAGAAAAGTTGGAAAAATTGCGTCACTGAATCTGGAAATTATTTGAAGGAGTTCTCAGTGAGAACTTCAATGTTCTCACTAAGAACATTGTGAGGAAAAACAAGCGCCAGGATTTCTTAATATTTTGTGAAGGAGTTCTCGGCGAGAACTCCAATGTTCTCGCTGAGAACTTGGCCTAATCCAGGTCAAATTTGGATAAATCCCTATTTAAAGACTCCTTCAGCCCCAACTTCAAGACATTTGATTTTTAGAGATTTCCCACGACTTGGAGAGAGTTGAGATAGTATTTTGGAGCTATCGGAGAGATCCTGACACCATCAATCCATCCCAGAAAACGCTCAAAGCTAGGAGTTGAAAATTCTCGAGATCGAAGCTGCCATGAATCATCCGAAATTAGGTTTATCAGATTTCCACTGTTCTTCCTTTGTGTTAAGATAACTTCTTATGTAGTTTTCGAATTTTGTTCATTAGATATTAGTAGCTAAACTTTCATAGCTTAGATTAGATGAACCCTAAGTTACTCGGGGATTTAAAGCGGTCACAGATCGGCGGTATTTAGATTTCAATTCATACTTTCTCTTATTCATGTTTAATTCGTTCTTAAAATCCATTTCTTTTCTGGCCTGATCACCTAGATTAGATACTTGTTAGAATAAAGGATAGTTGTTGAACGTCTGCCTTGTTCTAGAACATCGAATTAAATAGTTAACCTATTCAATGGATTCACTCCACTAGTAGGAGCCGTTTAGGGTTAATCCGTTTCAACAGTAGCTCATTAATCAATTTAATTGCACCAATTAGTTATCCGTTGCAGAAGCGAACGCACGAACGGTTAATTAATCTTGGTAGCTAGTTCAATAATAGTGAATGTTCGTGAACTTAGACCTAAGGGTAAGGAGCTACGGCGGTGATTAAAAATTGTTTCAATTGAGTCTGATACCTGCTAGTCTTGTGATTGCCAATGCCTTGGTGATCTTAGGGGGATTTGAAGTCTAAGCTATCGTCTCCTTAATTGAATAAACAAATCAATCAACTTTTTAATCTTAGTTTTCATTTCAAATTCATTTCCCTTGCATGTTAGCATAGAAATTCGTGGAACTCACACTCAAGTCCATAAATGATGAGGTCCTGGTTCTTTTACTTTACCATGCACTATTAATGGTATTACGGTTGATCATAGCTAATTTAGGTGCTTCTATTAATGTGATGTCTACATGCTTATATGAAAAGCTGAATCTAGGAGAATTGAAGCCTATTAGCTTTCATCTCATGTTAGCTGATAGATCTGTAAAGACACCTAGGGGGATGATAGAGGATGTGCCTGTTTGTAGTGGCCCGTTGACCATTTTGGCTAATTTTGTTTTGCTAGATACCCGAGAGGTAGACGTGATTCTTCTCCTAGGTCGTCCCTTTCTAGAAACAGCCGACGTGACCATCAATGTCAAACATGGCTCGTTGACTTTGAGGGTCGGAAAGGATAGTGTTACATTCTGCCTCAAGGATAGTATGCAATATTCTGCTACTCAAGAAGCGCATTGTTTATCTATTGATTTTGTGGAGTTGGTCTCGGCCAAATCTAGTACTAATGAAAAGTCTAGCGTTTCTTCAAAGATTTGTATGACAGGAATTAAGCAGGCTAACCATCCGAAGAACACGCCTCTGGCGTAGAAGACAAAGGAGAAAGAGGAATAGAATGCACCCACTGGTGGAACTCAACGAGTTAGAGATCATGGGGACGCGAAGGAGGTGTGCAAAGCGAAAAGAAAGTGACTTGGAATCCAATTAACCCTCCATCATCCGCCAAGCCACTGGACAAAAACATGCACTTGAATGATTTGTTTGGGCCATTCAAGGTCACCGAAAACCTCCCTGAAGGTAGAACCCAACTGACTCACGCCGATGGGAGGCGATTTCTCTTAATTGCAGGTACACCCAAGCTATACTTCAAGGATGCCGATGCTAGCATAAAGGAAATCCTGAGTTGGGACGCCTCTTGATTCGTATCCAGGTATCGTCCGACTCACGTACGTTAAACAAGAGCGCTTCGTGGGAGGAAACCCACGGCTGGAGTTAGTTTTGAGTTTTTTAGTCAGTTTTGTGTGTTTTTGGTCGTTTGAGTCGGGTTCGGGGGAAGCCAAATTTTCCTTTCCGTTGTTTTTATTTTTCTGATGTGCGTCTTGAGTCCTCTCTTGTTTTCCAATTTATTTGGGATTTTTTTTATTTTTTTGCGCCCGTTTGAAGTTTCGGTCGTCGGTTTATTTTAAAATTGCGTGCCAGGTCCAATGTTCTTGCCGAAAACCCTGGAGTTCTCGACAAGAACTTGTCCACTTTTGAACCGATTGTGAATCATCGAGTTTTCAAATTTATTTTCAAAGGAGTTCTCGCCGAGAACTTGGGAACTGTAAAAAAAGGAAAATTGTGAAAATTTCCCCTAACCCTCTTCTTTTTTACATTATTTTGTGTCGATCCGGGACACTTGTCCTCGTTTTCTTTTGATCTTTCTGTTGTTTGTGTTTGTATAGGATGTTGTAGTTGTTTCACTCCACTCCGAGCTCTCCGACCCCATCACCCTCCAGGTATTCCTGATTACTCTGATCATTCTTTTAGTCCTGTGAGGACAAAGTCCAGTTTAAGTGTGGGGTAGGATCTTAGAATTTGTTGGTTACTTTGTTTGCTCTTTGTGGTTCATTGGTTCATTGTGTTTCTTCAAGTAGAATAGACTCAATTCTTCACATGAAATGTAAGTTGACTTCAATGCTTCACAATGACATTTAGATTGTTTAACTTAGAACCTGTAACCAACATGCTTGCATTGATGCTAAATGATAATAGAATCACGCTTGTAGTGTCACTTTTGAATTGCACATCCTGACTTGAGTTCGACTAGTAGCCATTTGTGAGCTTTTGATCCGTTGCACATTAATAGCAACTTGTTTTGTAGGGCCCGTTTAGTATCAATTTTGGCTTGATTCGAAAACATAGACAATTTATCAACTTTATTTTTTATGAACGTGTTGGTGATTTCATTCATCAAAGTATCGCTCTCAAAAAACGAGAGAAGCGAAGCAGTTTAAGTACAACTTAGACAAGAAAACTAGAAAAACCTAGCAACTAGGGGAATACATCCAGGAACTTTGAAACTACAAATCTCACGCCTTAAACCTGTAATAACCACATCCGGAGGAAGCTTCGCCTTATCTCCATAGATTCTTCCACATCTCTCAAGCCAAATGTGATAGACATATCCTGTCCACTTCAACCAGTTTGCCTTTCTCTCACAAATTGTCATTTGCAGTCTGCTTAAAACATCCACAGTATCACTCCAATTGCTACAGGTAATAACATCCATATGAAATCTACACCCAATTCTCACGCTTTTCCCAAACACACATTCACTAAATAAGTGATCCCTTGTTTCCATAATCCTCTGATCACATAGCACACAACTCAACCTAACTGTTTTCCCCCAATCATGAAGTTTCTGCATTGTAACCAATCTATCTAACTGTGCAAGCCAGCAAATAAAAGAGTGTCTTGGGATGCAAGGAGCTCCCCATATCATCTCATACCATCCTACCTTTTCTGCAGATGGTTTGAACACTTCCCAAATATCAGCCGCTTTATATTTACTCCAATTCCTTCCATTCCAAGGAATTTCACCATTCAGATTATAAGTAATAAAAGGAATTACTAATAGTCTCACCTTGAGGATCCTCTTCCAAATCCACGAGCTGTTTGTTAATGGTTCACAAGTCCAGAAATCAGCTCGTCTGGTCCTGTAATAGCTAACCCACGCAACCCACAAAGATCCTGCCTGCATAAGTAGCTCTCTAATGTGTCTCATAATGCATGATATATTCCAAGACCCCAAATCTCTGATCCCCAACCCCCCTTCCTGCTTCGGGAGAGTAACTGAGTTCCAGGAAACCTTTGCTTTAGCATATCCTCTCTCATCAGTCCCGCACAAGAACCGATTGCAAATCTGCTCTACAGCCTTAATTACATTCTTAGGCAGGTAGAATACATTCATCCAGAAGTAGTGAATTAGGTATGATGTAGCCATGAAAACAACTTTGTTAGACTTTTGACCTATGATTCTCCACTTCACCAGATAAGGCTAAACAGTTCCCTAAAAATGTCTTTTACTCCTAACTAACCAACTTCAATGCATGTACTATTGCTCAATCTGATACTTCACTAGGCCAACTATAAAGAAGTATTTGGCTGGGGCGGGATTTGTAGGGAGGTTTCTAAGTTCCCTTGACCTTTTTATGATTTTGGCGGTAGAGACGACCCTTCACACATCTTCCAGGAGGCGATTAACATAACGTTACTCAACAAGTTCAAAATCAAGCTACCCCTCAACACTGGAGGACCGATGGTGCATCCAGGAGCGCGCTAGAGGATGCTTGATCCTCCAAAGCTTCGGCTCAACTTGAGGAAGGGTTCGCACCCTCCTCCATCTATCCTTTACTTTTCTACTTTTATTTTTTTTCAAGACTATGTCTGTTTGTTTCTCTTTTTTTCCTGAACTTGGGATGAATGTACTTTGATGATTATTATGGATGCTTTGAGGTTTTGGTTTTATATGTTTGAACAAGGTATCAAGAATGGGAATGGCACTTCAAGAGCTTGTGGAAATCTTTTCTTTTTGAGCGGAATTCTAATCCTTCCAGATTACATCGTGAGAACCGCGTCATTTTCCCGGTATCCTTTTCTCCTCCTTCACCTTGAATTTGTGCTCGTCCAATGAGGACATTGACTTTTTTAAGTGTGGCACAACAAGAAAAAGGAACTTTAACAGCGGATTTTTATTCATTCTAACAGCGGACAGGCCGTTGTTAGAAATGCTAACAGTGGATGCGTGCCCGCTGTTAGTTTTACTAACGTAAGGAAAGCTAATGGGGAATAAGATTCTGCAGTTAACTTTCGCTATTACGGTTGCGTTCAGATTATAAAAAATATAGAAACCTGCTCCAGGCAGGTTTCTTTGTTCTTCCTCCTCCTTCTTGTTCTTCTTCTTCTGATCTCTCGTTGTGATCATTCTTTCTTTCTTCTTCTTCTTCTTATTTCTTCTCCTTCCATCTTCCTTCTTCTTCTCTTCTTGTTTTTCTTCTTCTTTCTCTATTCCAAATCTAGATTCTTCTTTCTTTCTTCTTCTTCTTTTTCTTCTTCTTCTTTGTTCTTCTTCTTCTTCAGCAAACTCTAAGAACAAACACTAAGCCACAAGAACAAACTCTAAAAACAAATAAGAGAAAGAGAAGAGAAAAATACAAAAGAGAAGATGACTGATTGGGGTTGGGCACATGGATTTCCACATCAGCAAAACCTACAACGAAAATCCTAACTGCGGTTTATATCCGCTGTTAGGTTTCCCCCAAAAATTTCGATTTCCCACCAAGGCAGGATATTTTGGCACCTCCCTACTTGAATTGCTAACAGTGGATATTTAACAGGGTTCGTTGTCCGCTGTTTGACTGTGATTCTAACAGCGGATTTTTATCCTCCGTTCAGAAATTGATGTTAAAATTCCATTTTCTTGTAGTGTGTGGTGGGATATGTATGCTTGGGATTGATTGGATTTTTTTTACCATGATTTTGACTGAAATGGGTGGTGATTGTGGCCAATTTTTGGCGAATTTTTTATATTCTATCACTGCTTTCCCATCCCCCCCCCCCTCGTGGTTTAGAATCTTTGCATTGCTTAAATCCTTTGTGAAGTGTCCAATTTCTTGAACTTTTTGATGAGAATGGTATGGTGTCTTGGCTTAGTGTTTTGTGTGAGAACTGCGGTATGACCATCACCCATTTTTTCGTCCTTGTAGTAGTCAAGGGACTTGCTCTAGTTGGTTTAACGAATGGTTCACTTAGATTTGTGGAAGACCTGGTCTAATTTCCTATCAAATTTGCTAGTTTGATGCCATCTCCAGTCTAGATAAGGGACTCCCAAAAAGTTGTTTTATGGCAAACTGTAATTGAGAAAGTTGTGCGATCAAAGTGAAAGTGTCGGTTGTGGGTCAATATACGAGCTGGCATACGTGCCCCCTATTGATGTAGTCCCAAAGGGAAGTCTCAGTATGACATTCTTCTTCTAACTTACTCCTGATCATCAGTAGGGTTTAGGATAACACGGGTCCAAAAGGATCTAGGCTGCTCCATACCTGGTAGTATCCACAACCGCACACTAAAAATTAATTAAATGAAAAGGCAAGAAAGAAGTGCTTAATTGAAAATGTTGTTTTTGTCCCTTGTCTAGCGAGTGTTGGGTGCATCCTAGAGTAAGTGCATGGGAGGTTGTATTGTCTTGTCATTCATTAGCTCAACTAGAACTAATCCGTCTACAACTACTAGGAAGGTGTTTGGTTTAAAGTGCGTGGTCGAGCTTGATAACCTGATTCTCTAAGATTTAAGGCACCGTTGACATCATTTTATGATTCATGATGTTCTTGACTTGTACATTCTTGCATAGATGCATTGTTGTTCTAAGTCAAGTGTGGGTTAATTTGATGACTCGGAATATGTCACTTTTAATTCCGCATGATTGATATATTCTTACATGGCATTCTAGTGTTTTTTTGAATGAGGTAAACATGGCATTCGAGTGTTATTGTTCTCCTGGGACTCTTGCGGTCCATTTTCACATTTCTTGGGGTTTTTTATGAGTTTTCAGGTCATGCCATGATATAGAGCACGAGAATACGAAGCCACGGGTTTGAACGGTGGTCAAATCAGAGTCCGGATGCTCAAGATATTAAAGATTGAAGAAAATTGGCGGTTCGATCTCAACGCACGCAAAAAGAATTGTGTAATGGGCTGCATCAGCAAGAGCCGGCGCACAACCGCCGCACACGGCAGAAACGTGCCACGAGCTGAGCGTTTAAATGCATGTTTTGGCAATTTTCAGGGGAGAGCCAATTCGTTCCCAATTCACGAACACCTCTGATCTCCAACACCTAGAAAACCTTCCCAAAGCCCAGAAATCAGTATCCTTTCATCATCCTTCATCCTTCAAGCGAAGATCGGAAATCCTTCCTGCTTGAAAAAATAGGCATTGAATCGGATTGTGGCGAATTTGAATCAGATTTGGTGAATAAAAGAAGTTATTGGAATCAAAGAAAGAATCCGTTTAAAATACTATCATAATATGATCAAGTAGGTAAATTGAACAAAACGATCAAAAAAATAGTTATTCTTCACAATTCTTTTTTTCCGCTTTATTCTTGTACATAGGAAATGAGTCTTAAGTTTTTTCAGTACAAATTTCAAAGTACTTGTTAGGAATAAGCGGGATCCGACTTACATTTTCTTTACTAGAGCTCAGAGGGCTATTAATGCAGCTAGGGATTTATCCGGATTTTTTTATGAATTAAAGGATTCATTTCATCAAAATTCGCATGAAGTTCATACACATATAAAAAAAAACTAACTGACTAACTATATACAGGTAACTAAATAACTCTCAAAATATCTGCTTCCTCCTTCCTCCCTTTAGCATTAGCCCGGAAGTCCAAATGAATCTGTGACACCCAATCCCTCGGAGGCCTTGAGTGACCACCAAAAATCCTAGAACATCGTTCTCTCCATACTGCATTATTCATCATAATCCATAACAGCCGTTTTGCTTTAGCTCTAACCGTTCTTCCCCTCCAAGATTCTGCTTTCGCCACCATTGCCCCCCAAGCTGTATGTTGAGCAAGCTCTGGCAATAAACCTTGCACCAGCTCAATAGTAAAATTACATTAAAAAAATAGATGTTCTCTTGACTCCACCGGAGCATCGCACAGTACACACTTAATATCAATACTAGGAGCCCAATTCTCTACTTTATCTCTAGTTGAGAGACGGTTTATCATAATCAACCAAGCCACCAAATTCATTCTGGTTATAACATACCCTGACCAGATAAGCTCCCCCCAACTTACCTTTGCCTGCTTAACCCGAATAGCTTCCCACACTTTTCAAGGTTTGAACTTAAGCATTGGTTGTCCTTCCCATAAAGGAGCACCTGCAGTAGACACTGTCATAAAAGGACAAAGAACCCTTTTCCAATTCCAGTACCCATAATCATCCTTTGCCTCCCAAATACTTTTTGCTTTGAGCATGTATTTGTAAATCCACGCCACCCAAATCGAGCCTCCCCTAGCAAACAAGTTCCAAATATGCCTTGCCCCATTTGCCCTATTCCAATAGTTCAAGTCTCGAAAACCTGCTCCTCATTCAGCTTTAGGGACTGCAATATACTTCCAAGCTATCTTAGACCTTCCTCAATCAACCTTACCCTAGAGGAACTTATTACACAACATCTTTGTCTCCTCTATTAGATTCTTAGGGAGGATAAATGATGACACGCTTTTGGCGTGCTTCAAATAACTAATCTACCAAGGTAGACTAGATCGTATTCTACTCGAGGTCTCTTCTTCTTATTTACTCAAATATGTTGGCAAATTACTCAAGTTTGAACAAGTTGTGCGTGGTGTGAGTTCCACGACTTCTAATCTAATAAAGCAGGAAAATAAAAGACAGAAAGATTAAAAGGTTGACTAACAGGAAGATAGACGAGCTAGACTTCGAATCCCCCTAAGATCACCAGAGCAATGACAATCACAAGACCAACGGTTTTCAATTCTAATTCAATCAATTTCTAAACACCACCATAACTCCTGACCCTTAGGTTTAAGACCGGAGAACGTTCGCTCTATCCGTTCTGACTACCAAGATTAATTAGCTGCCCAGGTACGGTCGCCTCTTGCAACGACTTAACTAACTGGTGCAATTACTAACGATTTATGAGTTACTCTTGCAGTGGATTAACCCTAACTTGTTCCTACGAAAGGCACACTCCAATGAATAGGTTAATTGGTTGAATTGATGTTTTAAAGAGAAGCGAGCGTTCGCTTCTATCCTCAACTTAACAAGAATCTAAACTAGGTGATCAAGGAAGACAAGTTTAAGCGCCAAAGTAGGGAACTGTCTAGCGACAACATCTGGCGACTAACCCTAACTTGCAAAAACCTAATCTAGGCGATCAACGAAGAAACATAAACAATGAAGGATAAACAACCATGCAAAGAGAAATTGATTGAATTTCGAATCTAATTACCGCCAATCCGTGACCGCTTTAATGCCCTGGGTCACTTAGGGTTCATCTAATCTAAGCTCTACAAGTTCAGCTACTCATAACGATAACAGCAAAATCAAAGGCAACAAAGGAAATCATCATACAGAGGAAGAACAGATAAGAACTGAAAAACCTAATTCTGACGACTCCGGTGAAGCTTCAATCTCCTGGATCTTCAACTTTAAGCTCCGAGCTCTCCGAGATGAAAGGATGGCATCAGGATCTCTTCACGGATCTTCGAACTCTCTAAACTCTATCTATCGACCCTAGAGTCGTGGCTAATCAGCCAAAATTCGTGTATATCCAATCTGGCTTAAAAAGTTTATATATAACCCTAGAAACCCTTTACAAGTTGGAAAAGGCTGAATTTTTCCGTCTGGGGAGCTTACATGGCGTGTAAGCTTACAGTGTATTTAGATTACACGGCATATAAGCTCCAAAACGCAGCGTTTTGAGCTGGGCACTCCAACTTGTTTCGATCATTCCCGCTCCGTTTGAACTCTGATTTGGTCTCCGTTTGAAGCGCTGGACTCGTGAGAGAGTCCTCTATAATGTGGTAACATGGGGGCTCAACATAAAAGCTCAAAAAAAGGATAAAAATAGCCAAGAAATGGATAATGTACGCACTAGGAGTCGATAATCACAAAGTTACGACAAATGCACCAAATACTCATCAAAATGGCATCAAAGGGTATGAAATGTTGCTTAAATAGGGCTGATAATCACATCAAATCGAGTGTCATCAATAAACACTGACATCCAATATTGCAAATCCCCCCAATAACCGACTCAATCATCTGAAGTCTACCTGCATATGAAAGGAAACGAGCTTTCCAATCTGTCACTCTTTTCATGATCCTATCAAGCATAGTTTTACATTCAGCCTTCTTAAGCTTACCTGAAGTCAAAGGTATCCCCAGGTACTTAAACGGCAACTACCCTCTGTTAAAACCACTCACTTCTACAATACTGTTTGCCAACACCTCATCCACCCCTGCAAAATAAAGTTCACTCTTATCCAGGTTATATCTCAATCCTGATAATTGATATAATCTTTCTAGAATAGCTTTAATACCAGAAACTAATGTCTCATTTCCTTTTGAGAAGATAAGTAGATCATCCGCAAAACAAAGGTGAGAAAGAATCCCTTTGCTTTGAGGATGATAATCAAAAACTCCTTTTGCTACTCCAGGTTCAAGTAAACAGCTCAAGACCTCCATAGTTATTACAGAAAGATACGGCAAAATTGGACCTCCTTGTCGAAGCCCCTTCTTCGCCTCAAAATATCCACAGAGGCTACCATTTAAGTTCACAGAGAGCATTGTGAAAGAAAGTCAGGTTTCAATCCAAGCTATACAGAGCGAAGGGAAATTCATGCATTCCAGAACATGTAATAAGAACTTCTAATCAACACTATCAAAAGCCTTCATAAGATCAACCTTTATGGCTATGTGGGGGGAGACATTTATTAAACCATAAGTCCTTAGGAGCTCATGAGTAATCATTATATTGTCACTAATCAGCCTTCCTTTGACAAAGGCAGTTTGAGCATTGCTGATTAAGGAAGAGAGGACCTTACTCATTCTGTTTGCCAAGATTTTTGAAATTATCTTATAGGCTACATTACAGCCCGAAATTGGCCTGAAATCCTTAACCTCACTAGCTTTCTTCTTCTTAGGAATAAGAGCCAAAATCACAGAATTGACAAACTTCGGAAGTGTACATGAGTGAAAGAAGTATAGGACAGCATTGGTAACATCTTACCCTACCACATCCCAGCACCTCTTGTAAAACGAAATAGGAAAGCCGTCAAGGCCGGGGGACTTATCATTGGGCATGCTCATTAATACTTTTGCTATCTCCTGAGGAGTTATAGGCTCTATAAGGCCTCAATCTGATCAATCGCAAGCTTCCTCACTATAACTTCACTAAGATCACCATTCGGTGTCCTCTCTTCTTGTCCCAACAACTTTTTATAAAAATTAACAGCCACAACAACCATGGCTTCATGCCCCTCAACCATCACCCCATCCGAATTCTTCAATTGTTTCACTGTGTTTCTAAAGCTCGTTGAATTCACAAAGTTAAAGAAGAACGAGGAGTTTTTATCACCGTCCTGAATCCATATTGCCCTAGATTTAAGCCTTAGGAAGCACTCCTCATCCTTAAGCAACTGATCCAAATCATTTTTACACATAGAAGCCTCCCTTATATTACTCTCAGAAGGGTTTAAAAGCTTGACCCCCTGCAACCTGATCAGCTCCGCTTTCTTTTGTTTCACCCTCTCTTGAATGCTAGAACAAGAACCATTATTAAGCTTCTTTAACTCCCCTTTAAGCCTCCTCAATTTGCCATATAGCCTATGAAAAGGCTTATCAATACACCTCCTGTTCCAAACAACATCCAATATCCTTTCAAAATCAGGGTGATCAGCCCAGAAACTAAAATATTTAAAAGGTTTTGGATTCGAAATCAGTTCCTACCCCACATTTATCAACAAAGCACAATGGTCCGAGACCAAACAAGGCAACACTTCAATAGTACTAAGAGGAAACTTTCCATTCCACATAGCATTTACCAGCACCCTGTCAAGTCTCCTGGAAATAGGGTCAGCTTCCCTATTATTGACCCAAGTAAAAAAAGGTCCTGAAGTACTATGATCATCAAGTTCACAATCTCTAATCATCTCATTAAACTCTTCCATAATAGTAAAACAACTCAACTCGTTCGAGGCCTCCTTAGTATTTCTGATAGCGTTGAAATCCCCCTCCCCCACAAACCAAGGAAGATTAACATGATCCAGCCGTCTCACTTCCTCATACATATCTTTCCTTCCAGGCAACTGACTGGGAGCATACAGAAACGTACAGTAAGAGCATTAGGGAGATCAATCCTTACATGAATCAAAAAGGGACTAACCTTCAAAACTACCAAGGGTATGTCAGGTTTCCATACCAACCAAATCTTACCCTACTCACCTTCATAACACATTTCCTTCTCCCATCCAGGGAACCTGCTACTGAAGATACTACTAGCTTTAGTCCTCTTAACTGGAGGTTCTAACAACGCAAAAACATCAATCTTATATTTATTTATGTACACTTTAAATGCATCAAACTTCTGAGGGTCATTGAAACCCCTAATGTTCCAGATCCAAAAGATCATTTACGACGCCGATTCTGCTGCTGCCGAGTCAGAACCCAACCTTTCACTGGCAAAACAAAGCTTCTCTTCATAAAGTCCCCCAGAACAATCTCCAATCTAGAGTTACCAGACGTACCCTCCTCCTCCACACTATCCTCCGAGCTAGGACCATCCTCTCTAGGGCTAAGAGTGCCACCCTCCGCTACAAAAGCTTTAGGCTCACTCCCTTGAGCAGGTGAAGCATCCACTATTAACAGAGTCTTTGCTTCATTGCCTGCCCCCCTCCAGCAGGTTGAGAATTAGTGGTACCAGCAGGTGCTCCCTTCCCTTGAAACGAAGGTTCAGGAACATTGCTTGAGATACCACCCATGTCAACAAAAGGAGTCTGTTGGGATACTAAATCCTCGTCCCCTACCTCATCCTTCCTTCACTCAGCATCAGGGATATCCTTTGAAATTTTCTCCAACCTCTTTTTCACTGGTCTATAGTTTCTTTCTGAGAGGACCTTAACTACAAGTTCTGCCACTTCCTCCTTACCAAGATCAACCCTCAAAATTCCACCATCAGCTGAATCATTCTTCTTCAGAACACAGACATTAATAGAAAGACCCGAAAGGACAAACTTGTTAACAGGCTTACCAAATTGCGTTGCCAACCAACTGATCCTCGTTGGAGTGATCAGTTCCGGGGGCACATTAGCAAAGTTTAGCCAGACTGGCTTCTTCTCCTAGGTAAGGTTCAGAGCCTTAATACCCGAGTACCGGCGATGGAGAATTAGTGGGGCTCTATGGATGTGCCAAGACCGACCCAAGACCCAATCTCTCAATTTCTCTGAAGCAAACTCGAACAAAAAGAAATTAGTCTCCAGCTCCGAGACAACCACTTGCACCCTCAAAACCCCATTATCTATTAGTCATTGATCGGATAACCTGAATGGGAGGAGAATTCCAGTGAACTGCCCCACTACCGCTCCTTTCAAATGATCAATTCCTAACTGCACCACCGCCTTTGGAATTCTTAGAACTCCATCAACCGATTCCTCAACAAACCCTAGGTCCGATTCAGGCTAGGCTACAACAGACGCCCAAGTCTTGGAAGAAGAGGGAACAGATGCCGACTCCATCAGCAAAAGAGAAGCGCTGATTGATGCCGACACTAGAAAAAACTCAGAATCGCTCGAAGGGTTTCCAGAGAAAACCACGCGCTAGCGCTATCCGGATTTCAATATGAACGATTAAAGAAAAAATGGGAAAAAATTGGCAGTTCTTTCTCCCACTTTCTTTCTAGTTGTATTTCTCTGATTCAAGTATGACTTGTTGTAACTAAAACCCTAGGGTTCAGTGAGTGAAACCTTATGGGTATTGATGATTGATTTACACTCTTAAACCCTTGGATGATTTCAGTTTAATTTCAAGTTCATGTGTGATTCAAATCCATCTTCATGCTCTTATTTCCTCTTCTTTGAATAATTGACCTAGATGCATGATTAGGTTGTTATTTTGTATGGATTGACTCAAATGAGCTTTCATATCATTGATTATTGTGGATTTGTTTTTAGTTTGCATTTTCGCTCAAAAGAGGGATGTTAGCTAAGTCGTTTTAGGTCAAAAAATCCATAAGCATTTCATCGAACACTTGTTGTGTATGTCTAATTGGTCAAGTTTGAGGCAAAACCCTGATTGATTGATGTCTGTACCTGGTTCTAATTGATTTGAAATGAGCTTTAGGATACGTTTTGGTGTAAGTGTTGAAAGATCCTATCTTTAGCTTGTTAGGACATGTTTTATCCAGGGTTGTGTATTTCATGATTCATGATCACGAAGGGGAAACTTGTTTGATCACATGGATTACATCCGTTGTTAGTCTATCCACTGTTAAAGATTGCTGATGTGGCAATCCGTGTGCCTAATACCAACCAATTTGTGTCTTGTTTTTTTTAAGACATCTCCATAACAGATATCGTAAACCATGAGCCAACCTAGGAGCTAAAAAAAGAAAAAGTGAAAACAACAGGGAAGGAGGAGGGGGTAGAGATTTATCCACCAGCTAAATACCTAACCCACAGGTCTTAAGTTGATCAAGCCCGAAGAGTATGATAAAAAGGCCAAAGCCGATTTGGCAAGACCATGAGCAACACTATTTTGACCCCTTGGAATAGTCTTATATTCAAGAAAAACAAGCTCATTAATCAACTGTCTAATTTCGTGAATAATTGCCCCAGATGAGGAATGTAAAACCTTACTTTGAGTTATTTTATTTTTAACTTGCCATGCATCGCCCTCTAACAATATGCTTTTTAAATCTGATTCCAAACACCAAAAGATGGCCTCTCTAGCAACGAGGCATTCAGTAGTAAAAGGATTAGTGATTCCATTAAAACACCTCCCCATGAAAAATATGCAACCCGTTCAAACTTCTAATGACAAAAACAAATTGCTCCACCGATATTTTGAGTAACAGCTCCATCTAATTGAACCCAAATAGTATTAACAGTCATAGTCCCTTTACAGAGGTTTATTTGTATGTTTTAAAGTAATGGATTTATCAACTTAGGTTTTTCTAGGAAGAAGGAAATTATCCAGCTGCTCCTGGAGTTGAAACAAGAACTGATCTGTTATTTTTTTAGGGAAATCCTGGGTAAATCTGAACAACATTAAATTTTTTGATTTCCATAGTCTCCACCAAAAGATTATCAAAGACACTCTTAAACTCATAGGTTCTTTAGAAATTTTCCTCCACGCATAAACAAAGGATGGACCTTTGAAATTATGTATTGGTAAATTGCAAAGCTTGGCCACCTTGATGGCAAGAATACAATCGAAAAAAAGATGTTCAATCGTTTCCTCACCATCCCAATAAATAGAGCAGAATGACGGCAATTCAAGCCCTCTATGATTAAGCTCAGTTTTCACAGGGAGAGATCACTTTAAAATTCTCCAAAGGAAGAAATGAAATTTAGGTTGAATTGAGATTTTCCAAACCATCCAATCAACCACATCAATTGGTTCCAATTGCAGAGAACCAACCTTAATTTTCTTTGCAACCTCATATCCAGATTGGACGAAATATTCACCAGAGGCGGTATATTGCCAAACCGTCATTTGTCTCCTTGGGATTGGGATTGGGATAGAGATAATTTGATTAACCACATCCTCTCTAAAAATAAATCTAATCTTGTTTTCATCCCAACAACCATTAGAAATGAGACCGGCTACTAAAAAGGGAATATCAACAATTGAATCCTTCAAGTTCAGAACTGGGGAGGAAGGTTGATTTGAGGGAATCCATTGGTCAAAAAAAGTATTAATATGTACTCCATTTCCAACTTGTCATCTATGTCCGAAGTTGATAATGTCCCTACCCTTAATAATGCCTCTCCACCCTAATAATTTGATTAACCGAATCCTCTCTAATAATTCGTGTCTTGTTTGTTTATTTTCTTTTTTCTTTTCCCTAAATTCAGTTAGGATTTGTGTTAATTCCTAACTTTTGGCAGAGAAATCAGTGGAAGGGGAAGGAAGAAGAAGGAGAAGAAAAAAGAACAATGAAGAAGAAAAAGGGAAAAAAAAGAGAAGGAAGAAGAAAGGTCTGAATTAAAAGAAGAAGAGGAAGATAGAAGATAGAAGGAAGAAGAAGAAGAAGAAGAAAGAAAGAAGGAGAAGAAGGGTCTAAATTATAAGAAGAGGAAGACAGAAGAATGAAGAAAAAAGAAGAAGAAGATAGAAAGAAAGAAAAAGAAAAGGAAGAAGAAGAAGGAAGAACATGATGCTGGAGCAGGTTTCTGCAATTTTTTAAAAATCGAATAGGAATTCTAACAACGAATTTTATCCACTATTAGAAGTTTTATCCGTTAATAGATATAACAGCGAACATGTAGTTGCTCGCTGTTAGGTTTAACGACGGTTGCTTATCCGTTGTAAGCTACTCTTATGTTAGTCAACCTAACAGCGGACATGCGTCCGTCATTAGGAATGCTAACAGCGGACTGTCCGTTGTTAGATTGAATAAAAAATCCATTGTTAAATTGTAATTTTCTTGTAGTGTATCAACCTAATCCGGAATTACATCTTAACATAATAACAACAAGCATAAAGATGGGTATGGATCATAGCAGTTAAACGTAATGTTTTAGTGAACAAAACCTGTCACAGTTTCCTTAGCTGATTCCTGAGCCGGACTGGCCAAGATAGCTTCCAACCTTGAGCAACTGCACCACAAACTTCCTACACAAGTTTCCCAACAACCACACACATAAGAACAAATATGATTAAAGAAGAACACCAAAACCCCCAAACTACAAAACCCTAACTGGCGGAGCTGAATCTACTTGAACTAGGAAGATTTACCTGAATTAGAGCCTAGACGATCAACCTAGATCAATCCCTTAACCTTTCCTCGTGTTTCCTCACTGATCCGACAACATAGGCTCTGAATCTTCCTCTCAAACTCTTGTTGTTTGTCAAAGTATTTGAGAGAGAAATTTGAATTATGGTTCTAATCGACCAAAACCTGCATGTACTGTTTTATACAAAATTGACATAACAGCCGTTACAGATCTTGTAATGCCCATTGTGTGACATCCTAGGCAAATCCCACATCAACAAAGCACGGGGAGATCCATGGGCTATGTGGAATAGTTCAACCTTAACTAACATGACGCGTTTTGGGGCATAGTGGTGGGGGTTTGATCTTGAGAGAAGAAGGTCATGGGTTCGAATCCCACCAACACCCAAAAATAAATCTGTGAGGGCTGGGCCCAAAGCGAACAATATCTTGTCATGAAAGGTTGGGGTGTTACAAGTGGTATCAGAGCCTCTCCCCGTCCCTCTTGAATGATGGTGGGGCAAACCTCATCGAGGGCGTTGAGTCCCTGAGGGGGGTGTATGTGACATCCTAGGCAAATCCCACATTGACAAAGCACGGGGGAGATCCATGGGCTATGTGGAATAGTTCAACCTTAACTGACATGACGCGTTTTGGGGCATAGTGGTGGGGGTTTGATCTTGAGAAATCATGGGTTCGAATCCCACCAATACCCAAAAACAAATTTGTGACGGCTGGGCCCAAAGAGGACAATATCTTGTTAGGAACATTCACTCAAAACCAATCCTTTATGAACCAAATCATGAAACAGACAGCTTAACCGATAACGAGACATTACAACCTAGGCGGGTGCTTAGCGTTGATAAGTAGCTAGTGTGAGGATTTACAATTATACTTAGGTAATTATATGAATGCACTAATCAGAGAGTTGAATGGTTAATTATGTGATAATGTGTTTGGTGTTGATATGAAGTGTTTGGTTGACTTCTTTGGATGCATGGTTGACTAGGTGGATAGACTGAGGGATGAAATTCTGCAATTATGTGTATGTTATGTGGCTGCGAATTTTTCATTGTGGTATGGTAGATGCAAAAGGATGATTCTAGTGAAGCATCGTCCTAAGAAGGACGAACAAGAATCACATAGAATTTTTTTTATGAATGTGAATATGTGTGTGTGTGTGTGCGTGTGTTGTATAATGTATGGTTATGTGGATGAAACATGTTGTTGATTAGTGACATTGTTTTTCTTGATATTGTGGCATGATCGTAATGATGATGTTTGGGGCATTGCATGATGGGAATAGGAGTAGAGGGAATTGATTGATCATCTAGAAATTTTGAGTTAGGATATTAAAATGGAATAGACGTAGGTATGATTCCCAATGTGCTTGACAATGTTAGAGTCTTGGATGCTCCCTAGGTAGATTCGACGCGTAGTTAAGCAAAGTGGGTTCACTCAATTTCAATAAGAAACTGATCCCCTCTCAGATCTTTGTGGTTAGGTGTTAGAGTTGATGGCTGAGTTGCAGTTGGTGTTCGTCGAGGTGTTGTAGGGATCATGAGGTAGAGCTTGGTTACTGGATAAGGAGTTAACTTCATTTGTGTTCCAATTGGCTATTTTGTTTTTTGAGGATATTTTGTAATTGCACTGATTTATGGATTTTGAAATTGTAAACGTTTGTTTCAGAATTTTATTTATTGAAATGGAGGCTCCGTTTGTGTTTTTATCTTTGATTTATGTACTTTACTGATTACTGATTTATTGAAAAACTAGTGGTCGGTGGATCAGTTGGGTGATCACCCGGTCGGGGAGGGTATGACGACACAACTGGAGTTTATTTGGGGTGTGTCCATGGCTGATCATGGGTGTCCATTGTTGGTGTAGTGGTGGAAGATCAACCATGGCGGCCGTGAGCGAAGGTGCGGTCTGGCTATGAGCGGATGGGCGCTAGGGAATGTTTCGAGGGTCAAATCGAGTGGAAGCAGTGTCCTTACCATAATTTGAGTTGGGCAGGGGTGTCTGAGGCTGGGAGAGTGGTAGCTAGCCTCGTGGCCATGAATAGAAGGATCGAACCGGTCATGGCCACTTATGGTGTGGCTGTCAGCATCAGCGTGAGCGCGGTCCTGGTCACGATTGCGTGATTGGCTCCGGATGGCATGGATGACCGTACCTTGATCTTATTCTTCCTTCAGGATCTTCATAGCTTCTCATAAGTGCATCGATGGGACTCCAATGAGTGTGGCACAAGCAGGATGAAGGTGGCCACCCATGAGTAACTTTCCTCCGAGGGCTAGGGTTGACCTGTGTGAGTAATTCATCGGGTGTCTAAGAGTGGTTTCATCACCCATTTTCCAATTATCTCACCCATTTAGTTTCCCTCCAATAAGAGTATATTGAGCATATACAGATCATATAATTCCTTTTGTCTATTACCTGAAAATCAGATAAAAATGAATTAATTATAAATTTTAGAAAAAAGTTATAGTCGGCTGAAATTTCATCCCTTCCATTGATTCACGCGAAGAAAATCCAACCGTCTGATTAAGTATTTTGTCGCGGCGAACAAAAGTATGAGTCAACACACAAACCAAACTGGACACAGAGTGCAACTCAGACTAGGCTTGGCAGGTCTGACTAATTTTTTGGTTAACCGCCCGAAACTAACCTGAAAATTACAATGAGAAAATAGGCATGACCGGGTTTCGGGTCGGGGACGGTTAAACCCGGCGGCGTCAGTTAACAATGACGGGTGGGGACGGATTTAGAGGTATTTGTACCATCCTCGAATCCAAACCTAGCCCAACAGGTATTGTATCCTTGAATGAAATGCCAACCAAGCCTATGCATGCACCATTCATTCATTTTTTTGACATTCAGTTGCCAAATCTCTCTCTCTTTACTCTCTTGCCATAATTTGAGTTGGGCAGGGGACACAGATAACCCCTCCTCAATTTTGAGAAGGTTGCCCAATTAGACGGCCAAGTGCCGCTAGAATTCATTCGAGAAATCATTACTCCTTCACCCAATACAACCCTAGAAACCCTTTGATTTCTCTGCTACTTTCCTTTGTCGGTGAATTTCTTTGATGCAATTATGGTCTTGTTCTTCACTAACCCTTTTTGGATTCATATCTGCGGGTTTGAGGCTATAAATATCGCTTCTCTATTCTTCAATATTCACATGTTTTTCCATCAATCAAGGTTAGTATTCGAAAAATTAGGGTTTTCCTAGTGAGCCTTGTTGTTTCGGCATTCGATTCGATTATGAATCCTGATTTTGGAGTGTGGAGTTGGTCTAGACTTTGTTTATGAGTTTTTTTAGGTATATTGACTATCGAGTGAGCGATTTCAGACATTTAGGCAGCAACAGTTGAAGGTGAGAGTCATTTTTTTAGGTTATTCTTGAATGATTGAATCTTAATGTCTTTTACTTATTACATATCTAAGTATCTTTCAATTTTGGTACTTGGTAGGCAACATGAATGGGGTGAGGTTGATATGCATGATAATCACATGCCTGTTGTTGAACCTAACAACATTGGAAACCAAGTACATCCCCCGGAGGAGATCGTTGTTGGTAATGATAACCAGCAACCACCTGTTGAAGAAGAAGCAATGACACGTCCATGTCAGGGTAAGCGTAAATGTCCGATTTGGCATCATTTTGAGAGAGTTATGTCAATGATATTTGGAAGTCTAAGTGTAACTATTGTAGGAAGTTATTGGTTGGCGATTCCAGTAATGGTACCTCCCACCTCAGGAGTCATGTCAAGTCATTTTTGCAGAAGAGAATACATGATGGATCACAGAAAGTTTTTTGTCCCAATTTATTATTCAAAGGAAAAACTGAGTTGGTTGCTACTGCTTACAATGCTGAAGTGTCTAGGAAAGAACTTGCTACTGATGTGCTGATGCATGAGTACCCTCTGTCTATAGTCGAACATTTGCATTTTAAGAGGTTTCGTTACTCTCTTCAGCCTCTTTTCAGTCTTCCTTCAAGGAACACATTGAAAAGAGATGTGATGAGATTGTATTTTGATGAAAGGGTTAAGATTCTGAGGTTAATTAACTCTAGTAAGGGCATAGTAGCAATAACGACTAACATGTGGACAGCTAGTAACCAAAGGAAAGGTTACATGGTTGTCACTGCACATTGTATTAATAATGGATGGTGTTTGAGGAGTCAACTTCTTAGGTAATATATGTAACCTTAAACCCTATAATTATAAGTGACTAATTGCCTAACTCAACAACTGTTTGTTTAATGAATGTTGTTTAATTGACTTGGTGCATGTTCATCTATGTCCCAGCTCCTTATACAGCGGATAGGCTTGCAAGGTTTCTTATTGACTACTTGATGGAATGGAACGTTGACACTAAGGTATCAACCATAACCTTAGATAATTGTAGAACAAACGATAGGATGCTTGAAAATGTTAAGAAGAAGTAAGCACTGCCTCTTTTGATCAAAGATGGCGCTTTACTTCACATGAGATGCTCTTCCCATATTCTGAATTTAGTTGTTAAATATGGCCTAGATGTTGTGAAAGATGGGATTGAGAAAATTTGTGAGTTTGTGTCTTATTGGATGGCTACTCCTAAAGGATTGGAATTTTTCCAAGAAACTGCCTAACAATTGAAACTTAGACATGATAAAGGCTTGTTTTGGACTGCCCTACTCATTGGAATTCTACATATGCAATGTTAAGCAGTTGCATGCCTTATAAAGATGTGTTCAATAGACTGAAGCTTAGGGATTCTCAATACAATTGCTTGCCATCTACTGCTCATTGGCAATTTGTTGCCATTGTTTGTGAGAAGCTTGAGGTTTTCAGTTTGATAACTGAATGTTTTCTAGATCTAAGTACCCCACCTCTAATTTGCTTTTTCCGTCGTGTATGTGACTTGGCGGTAAAAATAATTGAATGGCTTTGTGATCCAAATGTTGTGATATCTAATATGGCTCAGTCTATGTGGTCTAAGTTCAGTAAGTATTGAAAGGTGATTCACCAAATATTGGCAGTTGTTGTCCTGGATCCTAGACACAAGCTTGAGATTGTAGAGTTTTATGCTGAAAAAATTGGACATGATGAATGTGGCTTCAGTGTTAGTTTTGTGAAGCAAATTCTGTGTGATCTAATACTGGATATCAATCGAGGCATGCTAAAAACCAATCCTCTTGTGGGTCTGATCTCGAGAATAGTAATGCAACCTCCAATGATCTTGACTTTGAGTTGTTCCTTAATCAAAGGAAAAGGCTCGAACAACTGCTATTATTACTGAGCTAGACAATTATTTGAACGAGGATGTTCTTCCCTCGTTCTTCTGAGTTTGATATCTTGATGTGGTGGAAACTTAGTCGACTGAAATACCCTATCTTGCAAGCAATATCATTAGATGTTCTTGCTATCCCTGTTACCTTTGTTGCATCTGAGTCGGCCTTCAGTTCAGAAGGTCGAATTCTAGACCCCCATCACAGCAAGTGATTAATATCCCACGGAAGTAGGATAGATCGTAGTCTAGGGGGTTCTTCTCTACTTTTACTCACGGGAATTTAACAATTACTCAGGTTTTAAACAGGTTGTGTGGTGTGAGTTCCACGAATTTCTACTACTTAACATGTAAGGAAAGGAAAAACTAATTAAGATTGACAGATTGATTGATTGGTTTATTCAATTAATGAGACGATACCTTAGATTTTGAATCCCCCTAAGATTACCAAAGCATTCACAGTCACAAGATCGAAAAGTTTCAGACTCAATTTAAACAATTCTTAATCACCGTCGTACCCCTTACCCTTAGGTCTAAATTAATGAACATTCACTACTATTGAACTAGCTACCAAGATTAATTAACCATTCTTGCGTTCACTTCTGCAACGGATAACTAATTGATGCAATTGAATTGATTAATGAGCTACTCTTGAAATGGATTAACCCTAAACTGCTCCTAATAGAGGAGTGATTCCATTGAATAGGTTAACTATTTAATTCGATGTTCTAGAACAAGGAGGACGTTAGCCAACTATCCTTTATTCTAACGAGAATCTAATCTAGGTGATCAGGCCAGAAAAGAAACAAATTTTAAGAACAAATTAAACATGAATAAGAGAACGTCTGAATTGAAATCTAATTACTGCCGATCCGTGACCACTTTAAAGTCTTGGGTCACTTAGGGTTCATCTAATTTAAGCTATGAGAGTTTAGCTACTCATATCTAATAAACAACATTCAAAAACTACAGAAGAATTCATCTCAAAACGAAGGAAGAACATAGGAAATCTGAAAACCCTAATTCCATATGAGTCCTCGTAGCTTCGATCTCGAGAATCTTCAATTCCTAGCTCCGAGTGTCTTCCGGGAGGGATTGATGGTGTCAAGATCTCTCTGATTGCTGTGAAATACTCTCTCAACTCTCTCCGGGTCGTGGAAAATATCTAAAAATCAAATGTCTTTGAGTTGTGGCTGAATCAGTCCTTATATAGGGTTTTATCCAAAACTGACCCAGAAAGACCAAGTTCTCCGCGAGAACATTAGAGGTCTCGTCGAGAACTCCTTCAGAAAATATTCAGAATGTGCGACACGATTTTTCTAGCTTTTCTTCACAATGTTCTTGGCAAGAACATTGAAGTTCTCGCCGAGAACTCCTTCAATTATTTCCTAGAATTGTTGATGCGATTTTCAGCTGGATTATGAGCACATTCTCGACGAGAACTTGGAAGTTCTTGCTGAGAACTTCAGTCCTGGGTGGATTTCCTCACTTCCTTAATTTGTTTGACTTCTCTGATGGTCCCGGATCACTACTTGAGGTTCCATTGCATCCCGAACACGTGCGACTACTTATTTGACATAAAAAACTTGTGTACTCAAAGAGACACTAGAAAACACATCAAATAGACCCGAAACGGGCCAAGGTAGCCAAATCTGTAAGAATAACATAAATGAATAGAAATCCACTAAACTATCCCTAAAACGTGCTACAAGCAATGAAATGTCGCTTAATTGGGGCTGATAATCACGATAATTCTAGTGTCATCAAGTCACCCCACACTTAAGCTTTTTCTTGTCCTCAAGCAAATTGAATTCAGAACACACTCAAGTCCACAAATGACGAGGTCAGTTAAATCAAGATTCAATCCCCAACAATGAAATTTAAACGGTTACACTTAGAACAATTAACCTACACATGCATACACATCAACCAAACAAACCAGTCTCACTAATCTCTGCACACAACAAATAGTAATCACCAATCATGCGCAATGCCGACTGAGCCGACCAGACTTCCTTACACAGAAAATATTTAGTACAATGGGGAACTCCCACACTCTGTGTTTAGGGACGTGTTTATGCTCTCATTCACTTTCTCGGCCGAATTTTGTCATAAGTTTGCAATTAGACTACAATCTCCACCATGGTGAAAACACTGGAAACTAGTCAAGAGGACTTGTAAAGGACTGTAACGATCATACACTACAGGGCTTATGATAAATGGATGAAGGGATGAATGATGATGAAGGGTATGGTGCGGTGTAGTAACTGACTAACCTCCCTCGAATCTAGACCTATGGATTTCTACCGTCCAACCAGACCTGGAATGGAATAATGAATGCTCGTCCTAAGATACCCTCAACCAAGTTGCACTTTTTCTTTCACTTTTTTTTTCGAATCATCTTTTCTTCTCTGGAACAACTTTGATACTTTTTTTTTCTTCTCTTCCTTTTGTAATGAGAAGAAGGCTTGTATTTCTCTACTTATTAATTTTTTTCTAAAATTTTCAACACACCAATTTTTTCTTCTTTATTCTTTTTTTCGTGCTTATTCTTTTTCATTGCTGGAGGGGTTTATTCATACGAACTTATTAGCTAAGACCACCAGATTCTAGCTATCGGGTAAGTCACCACAGATTTCGACTTCTGGTTGGCTAATCTTAGGCTACTACCACAAGGGATCAACGTGGTGAATAACAACATGGGAAAAGGCTATAATGTATTATCGAACCGAAATAACAGGCCAAGCAGAAGGGTTTACACCTAGGGAGAATGATGTTGGGATGGCTTATGGCTTAAGTAGCGATTCTAGGTGCCTCTATCATCCTAGTCCTAGTGTTATCGTGTGGTCTCGAATCGGTCTCAAAGAAAATTCTTACTCATTCAAAGTACGAGAAAGCCACTAAAAATAAACAAGTTGCTATTAATGGGGAACGGATCAAAAGCTCACAGTTGGCTGCTAGTCGGACTCAAATCATGATGTGCAATTCAAGAGTGACACTACAAGCGTGATTCTATAATTTGTCCTGACCAGGTTCATTTAGCATCAATGCAAGCATGTTGGTTATAGGTTCTATGTTAAACAGTCTAAATATCATTGTGAAGCATTGAAGTCAACTTACATTTTAAGTCAAGAACTGAGTCTATTCTAACAGAGGGAAACACAATGAACCTATGAACAACAGAGAGCAAACAAAGTATCCAACACATTTCTAAAATCCTACCCCACACTTAAATTGGCTTGTGTTCTCACAGGACTAAAAAATGATTAGAGCAATCCGAAGTACCTGGAGGGTGATGGTTGGAGAGCTCGAAGTGTAGTGAAGCGGCTACAAGATCCAACAGAAACAAAAATAACAGAAAGATCAAAAGGAAACTGGGAGTAGTGTCCCGGATCCACACATAATAAATTGGACCGAAGTTCGAAAAGAAGAAATAAAAAGAAAGGGAAACGGGTACTACCAGTTCACAGGTCTGGTCCAGGTGGTGGGGGTGGCGGTGGCATGCCTAAATGGTTCCTCAGCTCCTGGCACCAAGCTAGCTCCTGCTCGTGCCAAGCCCGCTGCTGCTTGTGGTGGCGTTGCGTGATGATCCACCTGGCGTCCTGGTTAGCCTGCCAGCTGTCGAGGGAGTCTCAACGGCTGTCTTGCTCGCCCCTCCAGGAAGTGAGATAAGCGTCGTAGGTCACCCGATACCTCTGCCACTGGTGACTACCCTGGGAGAAATCTGTCTTCCACTGTTGGATCTCTGTGAGCATCTAACCGTATTGGTCATCATAATGAGGTGGCAGCGGCAGCATCTGATGCTCCTCATCCTAACGCTCTAGCTCCTGGTAGACAAACTCTGGCTGATGTTGAGGCTCGTCGTCCTGATGTTTTGGCTCCTCTGGAACAGCCGGGGAAGAGGCGGCCACGTATATTGTGGGTGCGACGGCCAAGTTCAGGTTGAACTCATGAGCGAGCTCAACACCAAGGGGTTTAAGCCTAAGTCGTGGGATTGTGGGACCCCGTTTAATGTCAAGGTGGAGGCGAACTATGAGTCGTCATATAAATTTGCCGCTAGGTAGAGCGGCAGGTAGCTTGGAGGCCCTGGTCCTCTTGTGGAAGAACCTGGCGAGCACCCAGCTGGGGTGAAGACGATAACCCTCACAGATGGCTTGGAAAAGTAGCAACTCCTCGAAAGACATGTGGTGTCGTCCATGCTCGACTACAAAAATAAAGAGCGACGCCACACATAATGAAGAAGGCGAAAGAAGGGATGAGTGATCTGACCGATGGTGATCTTGGGGCTGAGAACGGCCTCGGGTCGGCCTGTGATGTGGTGCCAGAGCTCCTGATATGGTGGCTCGTTCTGGGAGCTGTTGTTCTCCCATCCTGAATTTTCGTACGAGTTATGGTTGGGGTGTATGGTGAGCAAGTCCGCGAGCTCGTCGTAGGACACCTCATGGTATAAGCCGCCGAGATGGAAGGAGACGCATTTCCCAACTTTCTTGGAGCGTCAGGTGTCAAGTGTGAAGGAGCTGCAGAACTCCTGAAGGTGGAAAATGGGTATAAGGAGCCCAACTTCGTCAAGTCGAGCAATCCCATTCAACGTCGTGCTCAAGCAAGGAGTCCAACTAGATGACCCAATGGAGGCCGGAGGGACGTTTCTGATCCTCCAGTACTACTCAAAGTGGTATTGAGGGAGTTTGACGAGGCATGGGTGCAGACCCTCGACGTCTCAGGGGTTCGGAATGGTGGGTGAGGGCTCGGTCCCCGTGATAAGAGCAACACCTGTGTCGGGGTTCTAGGGCGAGATATGGAACCTAGACCACTCTCCTGGCATGTCGTCTTCCTCCTTTCTCGGTCAGCAGCTGTTGTCTTGAAATTACATGGGTTCTTTGAAGACATGACTCTGAAAAATCAACGGAAAGGCCCGAAATTGGGAAAAAACTTGAAAAGGGTGTTTCGGGTGAAATTGGAGCTAGAGAGCTCCGATTTGGATGATTTAAATAGCGTTGAGCTCGAAATTGGAGTGGGAGCAGTGCGGTGGCGGTGGAAATGATGGAGACAAGGTTGAAAGTGAGAGAAGGGGGGTTGTTGCTTGTGTTCGATGAGAATGTTGAGGGGTTTTTTTATGTTTTCTAGATAAGGGGCACGTGGCGACTTTAAATTTTTTTTAAGTTCTCGCCGAGAACTCCTTTGAAGCATTTTTAAAAAGGGCAACGCGGAAGAAATTTAACCAAAGGTTCATGTTCTTGTCGAAAACTTGGAAGTTCTTAGCTAGAACTTCGTCACAAATAATTCAAAAGTTGGGACGTTGGATTTTCAAAAGAAAAATGCCAAGTTCTCACCGACAACTTGAGACTTGGGCACTCGAAATTTTAAATAAAACAAAACTGACGACCAAAACTTCAAAAGACCGAAACAAAATCAACAAAAATAGGAAAAATCCCAAATAAATTGGAAAATCACCGAGAGCTCAAGACTCATACCATAAAAATAAAATAAAAATCCACGAATTTGACATTTTTTGGCTCCCCCGAAACCGACAAAAATGACTCAAAATACAAAGAACTAACTCAAAACTGACTCCAGTCATGGGTTACCTCCCACAGAGCGCTCTTGCGTAACGTCCTTGAGCCCGACAGTACCTGTTGGAGACCAGAGGGGTGGCGTGAACAGATGTACGTCAGCCTAGGCAAGGCTAGACCTTGGAGGTACTTCTTGAGGAAATGACCGTTCACCGTGAATGGTTCTTGATTGGGGCATTTAATTTTCACAGCTCCAAGTGGTGTCTGCTTAACCATCGTGAATGGACCGGACCACAAAACTTCAACTTTCTCGAGAAGAGATTAAAGTGTGAGTTATAGAGTACGACTTCATCACCGGGATAGAATTGTTTGTGTTCCGTCAGGTTGGAGTCATGAATATGCTTGGTCCATTCTTTGTAAAGTTTCAAGCTTTCATAAGAATGAAGGCGATGTTCTTCGAGCTCATGAATCTGCATAACTCTTTCATCTCCTGGAATCTCATGGCGCATGTTTAGATCTTTAATAGCGCAAAACGCCTTGTGCTCAAGCTCAACCGGTAGATGACATGCCTTACCATAAACTAGTCGATATGGTGTGGTGACTATATGAGTCTTGAATGCAGTTCGGTACGCCCATAAGGCCTCATCGAGCTTAGATGACCAGTCCTTGAGAGACCAACCAACTATTCTATCAAGAATCTGCTTAAGCTCATGGTTTGTCACTTCCACTTGATCGTTTACCCGAGGGTGGTAAGCGGTGGACATTCTATGGGTGATGCCGAAGCGTTTGCACACCCGATCGAAATGTCTATGGAAGTGGTTACCCCTATCGCTAATGATGAAGCGTGGTGTACCAAATTGCATGAATAGCTATTGGAGAAACTTCCACACCGCTCTCGAATAATTCATGGGTAAGGCTTGTGCTTCTTCCCAGTTATACACATAATCAACGGCTACAAGAATGTACTTATTTCCGTTGGTGGGTGTGAAAGGTCCGATCAAATCAATCCCCCACACATCAAATATTTCAAAGTCAACGATATAGCATTTCATGATCGTTAGAGATGTTACCTGATCTATGGCATACGTCACAATGGTGGACGAAGACGTCGCAGTCACTAAATATGGATGGCCAAAAGAATCCAGTTTTGAGTACCTTTCGCGTGGTTCGGTTTCCACCAAAGTGTCCACTAAATTGGCCTTGATGGGAGTGGCGCATGATTTCGGTCGCCTCGACGTAGGAGAATTCTTCTTCAGATCATCCTGTTGGCTTCGATTCTGTATAGGAATGGGTCATCCCAGAAGTAGCATTCGGATGCCTTGGTTAGCTTCTTGCGTGCATTGTAGTCGAGCTCTGATGGGATGGTGTCGCAAGCCAGATAGTTGGCGATGTTGGCATACCATGGCTCTTCATATGTTGAAGCATTGCTCAGAGTTTGAGCATCGTGGCTCGCCCATGGATCGATGGTGATGTTATGTACCTGTTCTTGTAACTCAAGATGCAACAACTCATCTGGGAAAGAATCATCAATGGGAGAGATGAGGGACTTACCTGGTTGTGATTCCTCAAGGTGAGAGAGGTGGTCTGCCGCTACGTACGTTTTCTGCTCCCTTCTTATTCTTGAGCTCGATGTCGAAATCTTGTAGCAAAAGAACCCATTGGATTAGTCGTGGCTTAGAATCTTGCTTTGCGAGGAGGTGGTGTAGAGAAGCACGATCGGTGTACACTATGGTATGAGAGAGCACAAGGTATTGTCTGAACCTGCCAAATGAGAAAACAATGTCAAGAAGCTCCTTCTCTGTTGTAGTGTAACTCCGTTGAGCATCATTGAGAATCTTGTTGGCAAAGTAGATGGGGTGGAACCTCTTCTCCTTTCTTTGCCCCAACACAGCACCAACAACAAAATTGCGAGCATCACACATGATCTCAAATGGTAAGTTCCAATCCGGGGCCGTCATAATAGGCACGGTAGTGAGCTTAATCTTCATAAGTTCGAAGGCTTCAAGGCAAGCCTTATCAAACACAAATGGCACATCCTTCTCCAAAAGCTTTGTCACTGGTAAGGTGATTTTGGTGAAGTCCTTGATGAATCTTTCGTAGAATCCTGCATGGCTAAGGAAACTACGAACTGTCTTCACAAAAGAAGGTGGTGGAAGGCTGGTAATGGTCTCGAGTTTGGTGGTGATCGACCTCGATCCCAAGCTTGGACACCTTGTGTCCTAGAACAATGCCTTTGGTTACCATTAAGTGGAACTTTTCCCAACTCAGAGCTAGATTTGTCTCTTTGCACCGACCTAGCATCTTATCCAAGATGGCTAGACATTGGGAGAATGAGTCGCCATATACGGAGAAGTGATCCATGAACACCTCTACGACATTATCTACCAAGTACTCTCCAAAGATTGCAAGCATGCATCTCTGAAAAGTAGCTGGAGCATTGCACAAACCAAAATGAATTTGACAGTAGGAAAAGGTACCCACCGGACGTGTGAAAGTCGTATTCTCTTGGTCGTTAAGCTTAATTGGGATCTGGAAGTAACCAGACATTCCATCCAAGAAGTAGTAGAACTCGCGACCAGCTAAACTTTCAAGCATTTGATCAATAAAAGGCAATGGGAAGTGATCTTTTTTTGTGGTGTCATTGAGGCATCGGTACTCAATGCAGACTCGCCATCCTGTGACCGTACGAGTAGGATTGAGCTCACCCTTGAGGTTGGGAATGACTGTGATCCATCCTTTCTTCGGAACAACTTGGGTAGGGCTCACCTAAGGGTTGTCAAGGAGTTTGAGGACCTCCTTCTTCACAATTTCTTGCATCATGGGGTTGAACGTCCACTGTGGCTGTCTAACCGGCTTGAACTCTTCATCTAGCACGATCCGCTGCTTGCAGAAAGCTTCTGAAATCCTTCTAATGTCAGCTAACTGCCAGGATATAAAACATATGTGTTTCTTTAATAGCTTGACCAATTGTTTCTTCTATCCAGATGACAGAACAGAGCTGATGATGACCGGTAATTGCGAATCCTCAGCCAGGAATACATACTCTAGATGATCTGGTAGCTCCTTCAAGGTCAATGTGGGTGGCTTCTCATATGAAGTAGTGATTCCACTTGGTGTGTGCTCAATGATGGGTGGCGCAAGAGTGGATGTCGGAATAAGCTTCTGTCTAGCTAATTCTTCATGTCATTGAAGTTGTTCAGGATCTTCCAATGCGTCTTCTAGTCCTGAAACCAAACACAACTCTAGCGGGTCACTAGATAAGGCATGAGTAACGAATTCGGCAGAGGCCAACTGATGACACTCGATTTGACGTGATTATCAGCCTCATTTAAGCAACATTTCTTTGCTTAAGACATGGTTTTTAGGGTAGAATAACGAATATTCAATCGATTGCCCTATCTCGTGCCATTTGTGTTACCTTGGCCCGTTTTGGGTCTATTTGATGGTTTTCTAGTGTTTTTATGTTAGCACAGGTTTTTGCCGTCAAATAAAGTAGCCAAGGTCATGTCTAAGGCGTTGGAACCTCGAGGGATTGCATCGGAATCGATCAAAGGAGCCAATCAAGTTCAGAAAATTCCTGCCCGATTTACAAAGGAATTTTCGCCGAAAATACCCTAGGATTTTCGGCGAAAATATCAGCACAAATCAACTGATGTCCGGCTGAAGGAGTTTTCGGCGAAACCGTTGAGTTTTCGAACCGAAACGAAAATCACAGGAGGATGCAACCGAAGGGCCATCCATTTACACTAGGATTTTCGGTGAAAATACCTTGTTATTTTCGGCGAAAATATCAGGCAAATCCGGCCAATCTAGGGTTAAGTATAAATACTTAACCGGCGGCCCAAACAACATAAGAGACACACAAGACATCATAATATACTTTTCGAAATCAGAATTCAAAGGATTCTCTGAAGTTCTGGAGCAAGGAGTGAGAGTTCGAAGAGCCGAAAAGAGATCGTGACGCCATCCCTTCCACCTCGGAGAATCGGAGCTAGGAGTGCAGTTTATGGAAGATCGAAGTCTGTCAGAGTCGTCTAAATTAGGTTTTTCAGATTCTTTTCTGTTCTTCCTCTGGATGATGAACTCTTTCTTTGTTTTTGATTCTTTTGTGATAAACATGAGTAGCTAGACTCGTTAGAGCTTAGACTAGATGAACCCTAAGTGACCCAGGGCTTTAAAGCGGTCACGGATTGACGGTGATTAGATTCGAAATTCAACCAGTTTCTCTTTCATGTTTGATTTGTTCTTCATTGTTCATGTTTCTTGTCTGGATTGATCACCTAGATTAGATTATTGTTAAGCTAAGGATAGAAGTGAACGCTCGCCTTACTTTAGAACATCAAATTGAACAATTAACCTTATAATTGGAGCGTGCCTTTCGTAGGAACCGGTTAGGGTTAATCCACTGCAAGAGTAACTCATAAATCTTTAGTAATTGCACCAATTAAGTTAAGTCGTTGTGAGAGGCGACCGTACCCGGGCGACTAATTAGTCTTGGTAGTTAGAACGGATAGAGCGAACGTTCGCCGGTCTTAAACCTAAGGGTAAGGAGTTATGGTGGTGTCTTAGTGATTGATTGA
Source organism: Linum lewisii (assembly GCA_034768395.1). NCBI lineage: Eukaryota > Viridiplantae > Streptophyta > Magnoliopsida > Malpighiales > Linaceae > Linum > Linum lewisii. The sequence goes on from CM068304.1 coordinate 25,653,970, forward strand.
ATGAGAATCGAAATCCGCTGATCTGTTGATTGCCAATGCTCTGGGGAACGAAGGAGGATTCAAAGTCTAAGTTTGTCTGTCATCTTTGTTTTCAACCCTAATTTCCAATCTGCTTTAGTTTAATTTTTTTTAATTTCTCTGCATTTCTTAGAATTAGAAGTCGTGGAACTCACACCACGCACGAAGTGTTTACATTCGAGTATTTTGCTAGTTTTTGGAGTAGTCAATCATAGAAGGCCCGTGGAATACGATCTACCCTAGCTTTTGTAGCTTTGTTAGTTTATTTGTGTGAACCCTCAACGACAGGTTCACCAAATTGGCGCCGTTGCCGGGGACTTCTTTGATTGTTTGAAAGAAGAACTGGCAATTTATTCTTCTACTTTCCATCTTTCATTTTTCCACCCACTTCGATTTTACGCCGGTATGTTTGCTTTTGTTGCTTGTAGGTTGTTCTACAGGTTTATGAACCGCTCGATCGCTCATTCTCAGTTTAAGCCGGGTAATTCTACTCCGCCGAAGAAACCGCGAGCTCAGAAGCAAGTCATAATCATTCCGCCTACACCACCTATCCCTAATAAGATTGAGGAGTTGAAGGAGAACTCCTCATCTTCATCCACCCCATCCACTACTTCAGATTCACCACCACCTTCTCCTCCCGTACTAGCTGCTCAACGCACCATGGCGGATTACTGTAGACCAATTGCGACTAACTTTCGAGCTAGCGTCGTCGTGCCGCACAACGATGACAACCCTGACTATGAGATCACAATTTCCTTCCTGAACATGGTCTCTAAGGATCTTCATTTCGAAGGGAAGCTGCAGGAAAACCCCTGCACACATTTGGCGAACTTCCTAGACATGTGCGAGACGTTTAAGAGTAGGAATCTCGATAAGAACAATCTTTGCTTGCGAGTATTCCCTTTCTCTCTTAAAGGGAACGCCAAGGTATGGCTCGGCTCGAAACCACCTGGCTACTACACTGACTGGGATAATCTAGCTCAGGACTTCATAGAGGAATACTATCCCCTTTCAAGAACGACATTTTATAAGGATAGCATCGCTAGATTCTCTCAGAAGGAAGGAGTAAGCTTATACGATGCTTGGAACGAATTCCAAGAGCTTCTCTCTGAATGCCCTCATCATGGATTCAACCAGAGTCAGCTAGCCGAAATCTTTGCCCAAGGTATGAATGAGGAAACGGCTGAATGGGTCAACATTTTAGCTAAGGGCAACTGCACAGCACTTGAACTAGAAGCTGCTCTACTTCACTTTGCGGACTGCGCATCTAAGTCCAGAAATAGGGAGAGACAGTTGGGAGCAGTCAAGAGCCAACCGAGCTGTGAAGAGCAGATCAAGATCGAAGTGCAGAAACACATGGAAGAGATCTTTGGAACAGCTAATAACTGGTCTAGAGAGGAAGTTAATTTCATTGATCAAGGCTTCACCAAGGATCAAAGAGGCTACCCCGACTACCATCAGTTCAGGACACCTCCTCAACAATAGGGAAGCTTCCTTGAGCGTTCTCCTCACAACTTTGGGCTCTACCAGAGTCAGAATCAACGCTGGGACAATAGTTATCAAGATCCTCCCAGATTCACCAGTGCGCAACATCCTCAGAATTTTACGTCTGAAGACATGTGGGAGAGGAAACTAGCCCAGAAGTTTGATCTGATTGCAGCACGGCTTAATGATCACGAAGAAAAGTTTAAAGCCCAAGAAGCTTTTAACCAAGGACAGATCGCACAAGGACAGAGAATAGAGAGCATGATAAATAAAGTTGCTAGCTTGTTAGCCAACCTTCCTCTCTTCAATCAAGCGCCGTCTCAAAACAACTCTTCCATGAAGAACGAGCATGCTAAAGTCATCACAACCAGGAGCAATGAGCAGAACAGCCTAGAGAAGAAGAAGGGAGCACTATCCGTTCTCTCTACGGGAGAGTGTTCGACAATCGTCTCTCAATCACCACCCATACCTATCCCAGCTAAGTGCTCTGATCCTGGTCCTTTTACATTACCTTTAATCATTAATGGCATTGAAATTGAGCGTAGTTTGGTTGATCTAGGTGCGTCTATAAATATCATGCCTATGTGTTTATATAAGAAACTGAACCTAGGTGAATTACAACCTGCTAGCATGCATGTAGTGTTCGCCGACAGAACTCTAAAAGAACCTAGAGGAATAATCAAGGATGTAATCACTTGGTGTGGCCCTTTCCGATTTTTCACTGACTATGTAGTAATGTATACTCAAGAGACATATTCTACCCTTCTCTTAGGCCGGCCATTTATGGCGACAGCCGGCATTAACTTTAATGTTCCAAATGGTTCGTTAACATTAAGGGTTGGGAAGGATACTGCAACATTCTGTCTCAAGGATGGTATGAAATACACTCCTAAGGGAGAATCACATTGTTTATCCGTAGAAACTGTGGAGTTGGCCTCGGTCAACTTCATTACTAATATCTCTTCTAGTGTGCCTAGATCTGTCGTTACTGCAGGTGCTGGACAGGTTATCATGCAGAAACAAAAACCTGTTCCTCAAAAGCCGTCAAAGAAGAAGGAAATGCAAGCCTCTTCTAAACCGCTAGGCAAGGAGTCTGGCAAGTCAAGGAGGAAGAATCATAAGAAGAAGCAAACTCAAATGGTTTGGAGACCAAAAGCTCTGCCGTCTTCTTCCGAGCCAGCTGCACCACCAATTCGTTCCGAGAAACCGGCGCCGGAACAAGTATGGAGGGAGAAGCCAAAAGCATCTCCTAAGGAAATACAAACGATCACCGATCCTGGTGATATCAAGCCGGAGATTAAAGTAAAGAAGGAGCCGATCATTCTCGTTCCATCCACTGTCTTCCTTGTGGAAGACGATCCTTTGACAGAACTGTTCGGACCATTCAAGATCACTGGCCACCTTCCCGACGGACGAACCAAGCTCTTACACGCGAACGGGAAGAAATTCATGCTCACCGGAGAAACCCCGAAGCTCTACTTCATGAACTTCGATGCTAGCATTAAGGAGAATCTGAGTTGGGATGTCTCCTAATACCGTCCAGGTATCGTCCAGCTCCAGGACGTTAATAAAAGAGCGCTTCGTGGGAGGCAACCCACGGCTGGAGTCCGTTTTTGTTTTGTGTCAACCTTAGTGTTTTAGAGTCGGTTCGGGGGAGCCAAAAGTGTCAGTTTGTTTGTTTTCTTATTTTTCGTGTGTAGTCTGCCTGTCGTAGTGTCAGTCGCAAGTTGATTGAGGTCGTTCTGATTTTTGTCGATTTAACTGTGATTTTCTGAAGTTTGCCGGATTTGTGAAAATATTTTCACCCGAGCAGTTCAAAATTTTCGAAGAAACACACCCCTATTTTCGGTGAAATCGCCTTTTCGATTTTCACTGAATTCCCCTGTTTCATATTTTCGGCCGAAAATTCAATGTGTTTTCGACGAAAATCCATTTGAAAACCGGCGGTGATTTTAACTAATATTTTCGGCGAAAATTTGCACTTATTTTCGCCGAAAATACAAGGCAATTTCGGACCCTATCCCTTTAAAATCCGGAATTTTGGTTTCTCTCTCTCTCCACTTGCCATTTTCGAACCAAAACCAAAAAAATCCCCTATCCCCTCTGTTTTCGAAACCGTCGCCGCCTCCCATTTTCTCTTCGCCACCGCCGCTGTTTCCCGCAGCAGCCACCATCACCGACCGCCACCGCTCCCTTCCCCGTCCTTTTCCGATCATTTTGAGCCCTAGAACGTTCGAATCGGAGCTCTACAGCTCTAGTTCACCCAAACCCTTGTTTTCAGAGTTTTTCACCGATTTCTCTCAAACCGTTCGTTTTTAGCATCCATGGCTTCAAGGTAAGTTGTAGAACTTTTCATTACGAATCTTTTGACATATTGATTGCTGAATTTCGTCAGGGTTGACTTTCGGTTGACTTTTCAGTTTGCCTTGATTTGCGTGCCGACTGATTTCGTGTGAACTAGGTTAGCTGAACTTGTTGAACTGTTCTAGCATGCTTAGGGAGTTTCGTGCTTAATTTCCATATCATTTGATCATGTGTTGCTATGCATACGATTGATTCTTTGTGATGTTGACTTGTGAGAAATGTCGGTTTAACCATGAACTATCTTTGATCATTTGGCTGCCGTTTGTGTTCATTCTCGTTCAGATTATTGTGTTTGCCATCTGAGATCATATTTTACCATCGTTCTCCGCTTTGTGATAGTCTTGCCATGATTAGGGTTCATTATGCTATAGTGTTGACTTTCTGAATGTCGGTTTGACTCTTTGAACTCTGATTGTGCTTATCCAATTCTGGCTGTTCCTAAGCATGTATTTTACTAATCTATGATTACCCGGTTACTCTGCTTTGCTTACCCCCACTCGGTTTTCCTCATTTCTTTGTGAAATTGAGTTTTTCTACTAAGTGTGGGGTAGGGTTTTAAGTTTGACTGATCTGGTTTCATTCTGATTTTAGGAACACCACTTATGAGTGCAGGACTAAGGCGCGACTTGATGCCGCCTCGAGCTGTAGAGCCCCCGCTCCCGTCACACCCGCCGTTCATGGCCCTCCTCTAGCACTACCTCGTCGGGCTGGGTACCATCGCACTATCGCTCGTCTACCTGACTTCTACTTCGAGTGCTTCCAGAAGATCGAGCATGTTCGGGGAGCTAAGGTACGCCCTCTTCCATGGAGTCCCTCAGTGAGCACGACGAGGACTACCACCGGAACGTGCATGACGCCCTAGCACCGGCCGGCCTCCTAGAGCTGACCACCATAGCTGCCGACTTCCCAGACATCGCCCTTCAGGAGTTCTGGGCGACCTTTGATCTGGATGAGCACAAGAGGAGGCAAGGCCAGAAGGTTGTTACCTTCTATCTAGGTGGAGTATACATGACGCTCACCTATGATGAGTTTGATGCTCATCTAGGCATCCCCTACGAGCACTATCATGGCCATCACCTTGGCTGGGGCGAGGATGATGACGACGAGGCATACCATGCACTCTGGAGCCACATGACTGGAGTGCCTGGCGATCGCCTTGGGGAGCACAACTCAGTTAAGTCGCTCTCTCACCCTCTCTTTAAATTTATTCATATGGTTTGGTGTAGATCACTTTTGTATGTTCCAGATAAGGATCGCCACCATATCCTCAAGGAGGAGCTTATGCTTCTCCGAGCCATCCGAGAGAGCTACCCTCTTCACCCCGGATGGGTGCTTGCTCGCATCTTCCGCCAGAAGACCAAGAGGCGGACGCCACCTCGTGCACTCCTGGGAGGTAACTTCATAGGTCAGCTCATTATCTCCTTCGGCATCAGCCATAAATATGGCCCGAACATTCCACGACACCAAGTTAGGACCGTTGGAGGAGACTTAGCAGTCGAATACGACCTAGAGCTGGACCTCAGTCCCCAGGTGGCAGCAGATCCTCCCCTCCAGCATGTAGCCGAGTCGGAGGAAGAAGATGATACTGAGCAGCAGCAGCACCAACCGCAGCCAGAATTCCATGATTATATACCCTCGCCATATCATCAGGCAGGGTATGCACACCAGTCGCCGCCGCACATTCCAGATCCATACCAAGCGCCTCACCCTCAGCACCGACCGCACCCCGCGGACATTGGTGAGCTGTATGAGCGACTGTAGGAGTGGCGCATCACCGACAACGCCACTCAAGAGGCGAGATGGACTATTATGCAGCAACATATGCGCCGTGCTAACAGACGGTATGAGGCACAGCTGGCGTGGCAACGCCAGCTCGGCGAGCACCTCCACTTTCCACCCCCCGACACCCCTGACCAGCCATGATCAGATGGTGTCCTTTTCCTTTTCCCTTCTTTTTATTTATTCTTTTCGGATTTCGGTCCAATTTTTTTTCTGTGTGGATCCGGGACACTTGTCCCGGTTTCCTTTTTATGTTTCATTTGTTTTTGTTTTGTAGGTAGTAGGGAGATTCCCTTTGCTTCGCTTTGGTAGATCGCCTCCGCTCCGAGGACCCATGCTCATCCCCTACGCCAATCATCTCGGTCCAGGTTCTTCTACTTCACTCTGAACTCTAGAATTAGTCATGTGAGGACACAGTCCGATTTAAGTTTGGGGTAGGATGCTAGAGAACCTTGCATGAACTTGATTGCCCTTGATTGTGTTTTATGTGTGCCTCGTGATTCCATTCCAGTCTCTCTCTAGCATTAGAATGGCTCAGTTCTTGATTTTTGATGTTAAGTTGTTGTTCAACCCTTCATAATGATGCTTAGACTGCTTAACCTAGAACTTGAGAACCAACTTGTATACTTTGATGCTAAATTGCCTGGTCAGAACAGAATTTTTAAATCACACTTGTAGTTTGTAGCCTTGATTGCATAAAAATGACCGAATCCGACTAGCAAACCAACTGTGAGCTTTTGATCCATTGCACGTAACTTGCAATTTTAATTCTTTCTGAGTGGTTTTCTGTTTACTTGAATGAGTTAGAATTTGCATGAGACCTACTTGAGACCACACGATGACACGAGTTCTAGAAGGATAGGGGCACCTAGATTCAGCTACTTAGCCAGATAGCCTACCAAACGATAAATCCATTAGGTTTAGACTCTTGAGCTTGGCCTGTTCTTTCGGTTCGATAATACATTACAGCCATTTCCCATTTCTTTCATTCCTCGTTGATCCCATGTGGTTGTAGTTCTAGATTGACCTACCGGAAGTCGGTTTGTGGTAACCTGCCTATAGCCATTAAACAGGTGGTCTTAGCTAATATGTCCAGACGTGTAAATCCCTCTAGCAACTAAAAGAAAGAATCGGCACAAAAGAAAAAAAAAAGTCAAGTAAGAAAAGAAAGAAAATTTCGAAAAAAATGAAGAAAAGAAAAATAAGAAAAGTTTCAAAGTTTTAGTTCAATAAACGTTCTTCTCCCTACAAATGGAAGAACGAAGTCAAAAGAAAAGTTGAAAAGAAAATAAAAAAATCGTGTAAAGAAAAAGAATAAGTGCTAGGTTGCTTGAGGGTATCATAGGAAGAGCGTTCATTATTCCACCCGTGTCTGGTTAGACGGTAGGAAGCCATAGATTAGATTCGAGGGAAGTTAGTCGAAAGCTACACCGCACAAAGCCATCATCATACATTCCCATCATCCATCGCATCATAAACCCAAGTAGTGTAGAATTCATTACGATCCTAGCAAGGAAGTCCTTCTTGACTAGATACTCGTGTTGTCACAGTGGTGGAGATGTGGTCGAATTGCAAACCTATGACAGAATTCAGAAACAGAAAATGATCGAGAGCAGAAACACGTCCTTAAACACAGAGAGTGAGAGTTCCCATTGTACTAAATATTTCCTGTGTGAGGAGTCTGGTCGGTCAGGTCAAATTCGTGCATAATTGGTTGCTAATTACTTGTCGTGTGCAGTTTATTAGTGAGACCAGGTTGTTTGGATGATCTGTATGCATGTCAGGTTTCTTGTTCTAGGAATTAGCTGTCTAATAATTCATTGTGTTTGATTGAGCTCTAATTTAATCGATCTTATCATTTATGAACATGAGCGTTTCTATTCAGTTTGCTTGAGGACAAGCAAAAGCTTAAGTGTGGGGTATTTGATGACACTCGATTTGACGTGATTATCAGCCTCATTTAAGCGACATTTCTTTGCTTAAGACATGGTTTTTAGGGTAGAATAACGAATATTCAATCGATTGCCCTATCTCGTGCCATTTGTGTTACCTTGGCCCGTTTCGGGTCTATTTGATGGTTTTCTAGTGTTTTTATGTTAGCACAGGTTTTTGCCGTCAAATAAAGTAGCCAAGGTCATGTCTAAGGCATTGGAACCTCGAGGGATTGCACCGGAATCGATCAAAGGAGCCAATCAAGTTCAAAAAATTCCTGCCCGATTTACAAAGGAATTTTCGCCGAAAATACCCTAGGATTTTCGGTGAAAATATCAGCACAAATCAACTGATGTCCGGCTGAAGGAGTTTTCGGCGAAACTGTTGAGTTTTCGAACCGAAACGAAAATCACAGGAGGATGCAACCGAAGGGCCATCCATTTACACTAGGATTTTCGGCGAAAATATCAGGCAAATCCGGCCAATCTATGGTTAAGTATAAATACTTAACCGGCGGCCCAAACAACATAAGAGACACACAAGACATCATAGTATACTTTTCGAAATCAGAATTCAAAGGATTCTCTGAAATTCTGGAGTGAGGAGTGAGAGTTCGAAGAGCCGGAAAGAGATCGTGACGCCATCCCTTCCACCTCGGAGAATCGGAGCTAGGAGTGCAGTTTACGGAAGATCGAAGTCTGTCAGAGTCGTCTAAATTAGGTTTTTCAGATTCTTTTCTGTTCTTCCTCTGGATGATGAACTCTTTCTTTGTTTTTGATTCTTTTGTGATAAACATGAGTAGCTAAACTCGTTAGAGCTTAGACTAGATGAACCCTAAGTGACCCAGGGCTTTAAAGCAGTCACGGATCGGCGGTGATTAGATTCGAAATTCAACCAGTTTCTCTTTCATGTTTGATTTGTTCTTTATTGTTCATGTTTCTTGTCTGGATTGATCACCTAGATTAGATTCTTGTTAAGCTAAGGATATAAGCGAACGCTCGCCTTACTTTAGAACATCAAATTGAACAATTAACCTTATAATTGGAGCGTGCCTTTCGTAGGAACCGGTTAGGGTTAATCCACTGCAAGAGTAACTCATAAATCGTTAGTAATTGCACCAATTAAGTTAAGTCGTTGCAAGAGGCGACCGTACCCGGGCGACTAATTAATCTTGGTAGTTAGAATGGATAGAGCGAACGTTCGCCGTTCTTAAACCTAAGGGTAAGGAGTTATGGTGGTGTCTTAGTGATTGATTGAATGAGAATCGAAATCCGCTGATCTGTTGATTGCCAATGCTCTGGGGAACGAAGGGGGATTCAAAGTCTAAGTTCGTCTGTCATCTTTGTTTTCAACCCTAATTTCCAATCTGTTTTAGTTTAATTTTTTAAATTTCTCTGCATTTCTTAGAATTAGAAGTCGTGGAACTCACACCACACACGAAGTGTTTACATTCGAGTATTTTGCTAATTTTTGGAGTAGTCAATCATAGAAGGCCCGTGGAATACGATCTACCCTAGCTTTTGTAGCTTTGTTAGTTTATTTGTGTGAACCCTCAACGACAGGTTCACCACCAACTCAAGAGAATCAACAGATAAACAAGTATCATCTTCAGCAGCAGAATATTTCATACCATCCTCGAGGCGGAATGTCACACTATCCTCTCCGACCTTTAAAGTCAACGAGCCATGCTTGACATCAATCATCGTGCCAGCTGTTTCCAGAAAGGGTCGGCCCAAGATAAGTGTTACATCTACCTCTCGGGTGTCTAAAACAACAAAATTAGCTAGAATAGTAAATGGACCACATCAGACAGCCACATCCTCTACCATTCCCCTGGGTATTTTCACAGACCTATCAGCTAAAACAAGATGTAAACTAATAGGTTTTAATTCTCATAGCTTTAGTTTTTCATATAAGTGAGTAGGCATCACATTAATAGAGGCACCTAGATCAGCTAAACTATGTTCAGTCTTATTACCATTATAATGCATGGTAAAGTAAAAGAGCCAGGATCGCGACACTTAGCTGGGGGTGGTCGAGATGGCGAGCTATAGAGGACGGCAGAGCACTCGTCATTGAGGGTGATGGAAGACACATTTATTTTCTTCACGTTCTTTGCAAGATCATTTAAGAGTATTGATTCTGGCGATTGCCAAGTGTTGTACCGTAGTTGCCTTGGTTTCGGTGTGGTGGCTGGTAGACTCCACCTGACTGATTAGCTGGTTTATTCTCGTGGAATGACACAGATGGTCGACAACTCTGATTCTGATTTGCTCCGTAATTGTAAGGAGGACGTACTTGGAAGCTTCCTTGTTGTTGTTGTTGTTCTTGAGGTTGTCGGTATTGTCGGTAGCCGGAGTAGCCTTGTTGATTGTTGGTGAAGCCTTAACAAACAAAATATACTTCTTCTACAGACTAAACACCTACTTTTCCAAAATCCTGACTGCTTCCCCCATTGTGCGCATGATGTGAACCGTCGCAACCGTGGGAAGACGACCCTTAAACACCACAAGCTGATGATCCTAGTAACGAGAAGAAACCGTCGGAACCGGGGATGGAAGAGGACTTTGACCCACTAGCTATAAACGAGCTAGGAACCAAAAGTATCAAGTCGAAGGCGCCACTTCAAGGGGTGAATACCCTAGACGATAAGCCGGTCTAGACGACGATCAATTCCATGATGGTCGAACAGAGAATTGCATAATAATTGATGCTGCAGTTTTAGCGGTATCAAATACTACCAAGCTGTGAAGCTAGGGTAGATCGTATTCCACAGGGTTTCTACTAATCGACTACTCAAAGAAGCTGGCAAATTACTCAGGTTTGAACACTTAGTGCGTGGTGTGAGTTCCACGACTTCTAAACTAATAAGCAAAGGAAAATAAAAGACAGAAAGATTAAAACGATTGACTAACAGGAAGATAGACAAACTTAGATTTCGAATCCCCCTTCGTTCACCAAAGCATTGGCAATCAACAGATCAGCGGTTTTCAATTCTAATTCAATCAATTTCTATACACCACCATAACTCCTTACCCTTAGGTTTAAGACCGGCAAACGTTCGCTCTATCTGTTCTAACTACCAAGATTAACTAGCCGCCCGGGTACGGTCGCCTCTCGTAACGACTTAATTAACTGGTGTAATTACTAATGATTTATGAGTTACTCTTGTAGTGGATTAACCCTAACCGGTTCCTACGAAAGGCACGCTCCAATTATAAGGTTAATTGTTCAATTCGATGTTCTAAAGTAAGGCGAGCGTTCGCTTCTATCCTTAGCTTAACAAGAATCTAATCTAGGGGATCAATCCAGACAAGAAACATGAACAATAAAGAACGAATCAAACATGAAAAGAGAAACTGATTGAACTTCGAATCTAATTACCGCCAATCCGTGACCGCTTTAAAGCCCTGGATCACTTAGGGTTCATCTAGTCTAAGCTCTAACGAGTTCAGTTACTCATATCAGAAACAAGAGAATCAAAGGCAACAATGAAGATCATCATACAGAGGAAGAACAGATAAGAACTGAAAAACCTAATTCTGACGACTCCCGCGAAGCTTCAATCTCCTGGATCTTCAACTTTAAGCTCCGAGTTCTCCGAGGTGGAAGGATGGCGTCACGATCTCTCCACTGATCTTCGAACTCTCTAAACTCTATCTATCGACCCTAGAGTCGGCTGACTCTCAAAAGTCTGATTTGTGAAAATATGAAGAATGATTGATGTGTCCTTTTGGGCCGCCGGGTTAAGTATTTATACTTAAACCCTAAGTCGCCAGATTCGTTCTGTTATTTTCTTCGAAAATAATGAAGTATTTTCGCCGAAATTATTCTTGCAATTGAAGACACCGCCGGCTGATTTCTCTGTACTCTATTTTCGGATCGAAGAGTTAATCAATTTCGCCGAAAATACCTTTGACTCGGCATCAGTTGGTTTGTACTATTATTTTCGCCGAAATCAATAGGGTATTTTCGGTGAAAATATCTTTGTAGTCGGGTAGGGATTTGCTTTGACTTTGATTAGCTCCTTTGATCGATTCCGGTTTGGTTCCTCGAGGTTCCAATGCCTTAGACACGTCCATGGCTACTTTATTTGACGGCGAAAACCTGTGCTAACACAAAAACACTAGAAAACCATCAAATAGACCCGAAACGGGCCAAGGTAACACAATTGGTACGAGATAGGGCAATCGATTGAATATTCGTTATTCTACCCTGAAAACAATGTCTTAAGCAAAGAAATGTCGCTTAAATGAGGCTGATAATCACGTCAAATCGAGTGTCATCAAATACCCCACACTTAAGCTTTTGTTTGTCCTCAAGCAAATTGAACTAGAACACACTCAAATTCACAAATGACACGAGATTAAATCGAGATTCAATTCTAACAATTTGGTTTAGACTGTTCCACGTAGAAAGAGTGACCTACACAAGTTTTTGATCTCACTAATTTATGCACACTTCAAGTAGTAGTTTTAACAAAGCTCGTTTCTTGGCAAAACAATTAATCATAATTAACTGACTACGATAACACCAATTCTAATGAGAAAAGACTTTAAGCTCTAGCCATGATGTGGACGCGGAGGTAGGAAAAGTGACGTGGCTATCGATTCGACTTCATCCGTTTCTAGATCTGTACGTTACATGTTCTAGCTAGGACTGATTTAAACAACAATTCATTTCAAGTTTCAACTTCTTCGTTCAATTTATTTACTGCATACTAGTGCTCGATACCAAACACTTCACTTAGGTGTTGGACCTGCCTAGCTCACAGTATTTGTGCTTATGCTAGTGCTCAACCCGAACACTTCTCTTAGGTGTCGGGCTTGCCTAGCTTTATTTTCAGCACTTTAAAGAACTTAGCATTGATTTGCACAACTCGAATCTCACCACTCAAACACTTGATTTATTGATTTAACCATTTGATCCTAGCTAGTTATAACTTTTTACACGAGATTTCGAATTGGATTTCCATTTAATCTCAAGCCACAATCACAGGTAAACAAATATGAAGTGAAAAACATGGGAGAAGCTAGCATCTATCATCTTAGAACGGTGTTATCGAGCTTTGTTATTAACAAACCAATCAATTTAATTAATTCAAGTTTCAACTACTGAAGTGATTTATGATCTGTTCTGACCTAGACTCATTTAATATCAGTTCCAACACGTTGGTTACAGGTTCTAAGTGGAACAGTCTAGACGTCATTGTTCAAAATTGAAGTCAATTTAACATCAAAAGTCAAGAATTGAGCAATTCTATGCAAGAGAAATTTTAAAATTGAACCACGGAATCACAGAAAATCAAACAAGATCATGCATAATCCTAGAATCCTACCCCACACTTAAACGGTTATGTGTCCTCACGGGACTAAACTAGAGTAGAGATATACGAAGAACCTAGAAGGTGATGGTCGGTGTAGAGGATGAACACGGAGCGTCCGGAGCAGAGCGGAGTAGCTACTCAAGATCCTACAAAACAAAAACAACAAAAAGATCAAAAGGATACCGGGACAAGTGTCCCAGATCCACACAGAATAAAAGTCGAACAAAGAAGGTTAAGGGGAATTTTAAAAATATTTTGACGATTGAATGAGAAACTGAAAGAAGGAAGAGAGAGAGGGTGAATCCGGATTTTAAAGTGAATAGTTGGGGTGATTTTCAAAAGAGTTTTCGGCAAAAATAAGAGGGTGTTTTCGCCGAAAATTTTAGTTCAAATGCACTGCCGGTTTTTCAAGTGTGTTTTCGCCGAAAGTAACCATATATTTTCGCCGAAAAGAAGCGTTAAAATCATTGCCTGGTTTTCAAAAACTATTTCGCCGAAAACATTATAAATTTTGGTCCGAAAATGTTAAACAGGGAGACTCAGTTGAAAATCCAAAGGTGATTTCGCCGAAAATGGTATTGAAAATTCGCCGAAAATTTTGAACACTACGATTGAAAATATTTTCGCAAACCCGGTAGACTTCAGAAAATCACAGTTAAATCCACAAAAATCGGAAAGACCTCAATCAACTTGCGACTGACTCTATGACACACAGATTCTACACGAAAAATAATAAATCAGTCAAACTGACACTTTGGCTCCCCCGAACCTGACTCGAACGACGAAAAGACTGACTCAAAAATTCAAAAACGGACTCCAGCCGTGGGTTGCCTCCCACGAAGCGCTCTCTTTTAACGTCCTTGAGCCGGACGGCACCTGTTAGGGACCCCAACTCAGAAGTTCCTTGAAGTCAATCGTCTTCGTCAAGGTGTGCGGTTGAGTGCCATGTAGCACTCCAGAAGGGTGATGTAACCGGTAGTGTTCCAATAGATCGCGATCTTGGTTGGATGACCAGTTCTTCTTGAATTCTCCTACTTGAGGAGGAAAGAGGTAGTACCGCGCGACATGTTCAATGAGCTCCATCTTCTCTACAGGTTGACTCGGCGGAAGTGTAGATGAGGGTATCTCCTCAATCTCTATGTGCTCCTCTTCGGCTTCACCTTCAAGATGGATTGGCTCTTTGTCTTCATCAACCACCACCGCCAAGGATTCTTCAACAGATGCTTCTAGCTCGCAATAGTCATGGGTGAGGTTGTCATGTTCATCTTCGTACGGCTCTTGAGCATCTTCTTCCATTAGTGGATTTGGTTGCTTGAGCTCGACATCCATCACGTTATGAGCTTGTATAATCGAAAGGAGATCATCCAAGGCGGATTCTACTCTTGCCGTCTGTTGTCGATGCTGATGAGCCGGTATATACACCTCTTGATGAACTTGCTGGTCGTGTGTAGCTTCTGGCTCTTCTTCGAAATGCTCTTGAGCATCTTCTTCCATTAATTGCACTAGTCGCTTGAGCTCGGCGTTCCTTGTATCAGCAGCATCGTTCATTGATTGGAGGTTGTCGATCGCGGCTTGGGTGATTGCCATCCATTGTTGATGCTCATAAGTGTGTAAATCCATCTCTTGGGAGTCTTCAATATATGGTGCTTCATTGATGTACCACCCTTGGTACTGGTCATCCCACCTGTAATCCTGCATAATTAAAACTCAAAAACACTACCCAGGTAAATCATGAAAATATGGAGGAAAATAAATGGTAAGGCGGAAAGGTAGAAGAATAATTTGCCAACTCTTCTTTCAAACAATTAGAAGAGTCCCCGGCAACGGCGCCAATTTGATGCTACAGTTTTAGCGGTATCAAATACTACCAAGCTGTGAAGCTAGAGTAGATCGTATTCCACAGGGTTTCTACTAATCGACTACTCAAAGAAGCTGGCAAATTACTCAGGTTTGAACACTTAGTGCGTGGTGTGAGTTCCACGACTTCTAAACTAATAAGCAAAGGAAAATAAAAGACAGAAAGATTAAAACGATTGACTAACAGGAAGATAGACGAACTTAGATTTCGAATCCCCCTTCGTTCACCAGAGCATTGGCAATCAACAGATCAGCGGTTTTCAATTCTAATTCAATCAATTTCTATACACCACCATAACTCCTTACCCTTAGGTTTAAGACCGGCAAACGTTCGCTCTATCCGTTCTAACTACCAAGATTAACTAGCCGCCCGGGTACGGTCGCCTCTCGCAACGACTTAATTAACTGGTGTAATTACTAATGATTTATGAGTTACTCTTGCAGTGGATTAACCCTAACCGGTTCCTATGAAAGGCACGCTCCAATTATAAGGTTAATTGTTCAATTCGATGTTCTAAAGTAAGGCGAGCGTTCACTTCTATCCTTAGCTTAACAAGAATCTAATCTAGGTGATCAATCCATACAAGAAACATGAACAATGAAGAACGAATCAAACATGAAAAAGAACTGATTTAATTTCGAATCTAATCACCGCAAAAGTCTGATTTGTGAAAATATGAAGAATGATTGATGTGTCCTTTTGGGCCGCTGGGTTAAGTATTTATACTTAAACCCTAAGTCGCCGGATTCCTTCTGTTATTTTCGCCGAAAATAATGAAGTATTTTCGCCGAAAATATTCTTGCAATTGAAGACACCGCCGGCTGATTTCTCTGTACTCTATTTTCGGATCGAAGAGTTAATCAATTTCGCCGAAAATACCTTTGACTCGGCATCAGTTGGTTTGTACTATTATTTTTGCCGAAATCAATAGGGTATTTTCGGCGAAAATATCTTTGTAGTCGGGTAGGGATTTGCTTTGACTTTGATTGGCTCCTTTGATCGATTTCGGTTTGGCTCCTCGAGGTTCCAATGCCTTAGACAAGTCCATGGCTACTTTATTTGACGGCGAAAACTTGTGCTAACACAAAAACACTAGAAAACCATCAAATAGACCCGAAACGGGCCAAGGTAACACAATTGGCACGAGATAGGGCAATCGATTGAATATTCGTTATTCTACCCTAAAAACAATGTCTTAAGCAAAGAAATGTCGCTTAAATGAGGCTGATAATCACGTCAAATCGAGTGTCATCAATAATGCAAGAAGAAAACTGAAGTTTAAGAGTTTATTTGATTCAAATGTGTGTCTTACAAGAGAGGCGAAGGCCTCTATTTATAGGTGAGGGAACAAGCTCTCCTCCCTATTAGCTACTTCCTAAATAAGAATAAAATAAAGAAATAATAAAAGAGTCCTAATTAGAATACTAAAGAGGACTTAAACTAATCCTAATCTAGACTAAAAAGAAGGTAAATTCGGACTCCAATCCCACAAGGAATAAGAATCCTATTTAGAGAAGAACTCCTAACTTGGGAGCCAAGTTTCCCCAAAAACAGCCTAAACGGGTTCTGGAATTATTGGCCGAATAAATACCAAACAAATTCCTAAAATTCTGATCTTTTGCAGATCCTTAGTAGACTCCATGGGCTACAACTTTCATGTTGGACATCAGCCCAAATTCTATCTCCAAGTAGCCCATAATCGTCAATCCTTGTCGGACTAGGAATCTATCCAGAAATCCGGGTTTGGCCTTGTTCACTTTAGTTCTGGCCCGTAGCTTCTTAGTCGTGGGCTGAACTCTTGGCTCTCCTCCAAGGTTGGATTCTCCTTGATCCTCTCCTCTTGGATCAGGCTCAGGTGGTGGCCTGATCACAGCTCCTTGCTTGGCCTTCCTTGGATCAGCATTCGGGCTCCATTTAGTGATGCTTAGGCCATGCATCACTAGGACTTGCTTTAGCCCTATCTCCTTCGATTCTCCTCCAAATTCAGCTTCGTTTGTTGGAGGGTGCTCCTGAGGCTTCAAGCTATCCAAGGCACTTGATATTTCCCAAAAGTCCTGAGCCAATTGGGAGCTCGGTCTGGGGCCTAGACTTGGTCCTAGGCTCGGTCCGGGGTCCGGGTCGGGGCTCGGTGTCAGCATCAGCTCCTGGCGGGTCATTAGCCTGACTCTGGCTGGGGTAGGAGCTGGCCTTGGTTCCTGGCTGAGGATCAGCATCCTCCCAGGTACATCTTCTGGCTCCGGGGCTTGGGCTCTTCTAGGCTCCGGGGGTGGTGCTGGTGTAGGCCTGAGGCCGGTGTACTCTCGACCCGGCATCAGTGCTGGGGCCGGATCGGCATAAGTCGTGTCCAAGCCGGGCTTGGTGGCCAGGATCACATCAGCGCACATGAGCCACACTAGTCACAGTCAGTGACGAAGACAGAAGCTGATGGAGGATTAATGGGGGGCGCCAGCTTTCTTTAGGTGTTTCTGAACTTCGGCTTTGATCTGCTCTTCGAGGCCGAACTGACTGCTAGTACCTTCATATTGCCTCTCATAGTTTCTAGATTTAGAGGCACAACTTGCAAAATGTAGAAGAGCACCTTCTGGAGTGAAGGCAGTGCAATCTCCTTCAGCCAAAGAGTTGACCCATTTAGGAGATTCAACATTCATACCTCTAGCAAATATCTCTGCCAACTGTCTATGCTCAAAATCATGGTGAGGGAAGTTGTAGAGGAGCTCTTAGAATTCGTTCCAAGCATCATAAAGACTGATCCCCCTCCTTTTATCTGAACTGGGCAATGCTGTCCTTGTATGTTGTAGTTCTGGATGGAGGGAAGTATTCCTCCACAAAATCTTGGGCAAGAGCATCCCATTGTGTGTATTGGCCAGGTGGCTTGCTGTTTAGCCATCTCTTGGCGGCACCCCTGAGTGAGAATGGGAATTCTCGCAAGCAGAGAGTGTTCCTGTCCAGACTTTCACTCTTGAAGGTAGCACACATAGCAAGGAAGTCTACCAGATGAGTGCAAGGGTTATTGTGAGGCTTCCCTTCGAACCGGATTTCTCTAGAAAGCATACCTAGGAACGGGATCTTGATCTCATAATCTGGATCTTCTTTAGTTACTGGAATAGAGATAATTGATCGGATGCTAGTTGCGCTCGGTTTGTTGTAGTTCGCCATGGTGCGTTGAGCAGCCATTACGTGAGGTGGTGGTGGAGTGGTGTGAGGAGTAGGTGGTTGAGAACCGGAAGACTTATGAGATGAGGGTTATTCTCCTTTAGTCTTTTGTTGGGGAAAAGTGGATCGGTTATCACTTGCTTCTTTCCTTGTTGTTGCTTTGCCGATAAAGAACTTCTAGGAACGTCTATGCTCTTAGTCTTGATTGGCTTGAGCTGAGAACGAATAGGTGGAAGGTTCATATATCTGCATTCAACCTGCAATTTAACAAAAACAAGAGCAACCGGTGTAAAATCAAAGTGTGATGGAAAATGAAAAGATGGAAAGTAGAAGAATAATTGCCAACTCTTCTTTCAAACGTATAAGAAGAGTCCCTGACAACGACACCAATTTGATGACTGTAAAAATAGTGGTCAAATAACTATCCCACAGAAGTAGGATAGACCGTATTCCAAAGGGTTCTTCTCGATGTTTACTCAAAGGAATTTAACAATTATTTGGGTTTTAAACAGGTTGTGTGGTGTGAGTTCCACGAATTTCTTCTACTTAACATGCAAGGAAAGAAAAAAAAAACTAATTAGTGACAGATTGATTGATTGGTTTATTCAATTAATGAGACGATAGCTTAGATTTCGAATCCTCTAAGATTACCAAGGCATTGGCAGTCACAAGATCGACAAGTTTTAGACTCAATTTAAATAATTCTTAATCACCGTCGCAGTCCTTACCCTTAGGTCTAAGTTCACGAACATTCGCTGCTATTGAACTAGCTACCAAGATTAATTAACCGTTTGTGCGTTCACTTCTACAACGAATAACTAATTGGTGCAACTGAATTGCTTAATGAGCTACTCTTGAAACGGATTAACCCTAAACGGCTCCTACTAGAGGAGTGATTCCATTGAATAGGTTAACTATTTAATTCTATGTTCTAGAACAAGGCGGACGTTCGCCAACTATCATTTCTTCTAACGAGAATCTAATCTAGGTGATTAGGCTAGAAAATAAACAAATTTTTAAGAACGAATTAAACATGAATAAGAGAAAGTCTGAATTGAAATCTAATTACCGCCAATCTGTGACCGCTTTAAAGCTCCGGGTAACTTAGGGTTCATCTAATCTAAGCTATGAGAGTTTTGCTACTCATATCTAATAAACAAGATTCAAAAACTACAGAATCATTCATTTTAAAACAAAGGAAGAATAGAGGGAATCTGAAAAAACCTAATTCCGGATGATTCTTGGCAACTTCGATCTCGAGAATCTTCAATTCCTATCTCCAAACGTCTTTCGAGGGGGATTGATGGTGTCAGGATCTCTCTGATTGCTTCGAAATACTCTCTCAACTCTCTCTAGGTCGTGGAAAATCTCTAAAAATTGAATGCCTTTGAGTTGTGGCTGAAGGAGTCCTTATATAGGGTTTTATCCAAAACTGACCTGGAAAGGCCAAGTTCTCGGCGAGAACATTGGAGTTCTTGCTAAGAACTCCTTCGGAAAATATTCAAAATGTGCGACGCAATTTTCCAGCTTTTCCTCACAATGCTCTCGGCGAGAACATTGAAGTTCTCGCCGAGAACTCCTTCAATTATTTCCTGGAATTGTTGACGCCATTTTCAGCTGGATTATGAGAACATTCTCGGCGAGAACTTGGAAGTTCTCGCCGAGAACTTCAGCCATGGGTGGATTTCCTCACTTCTTTGATTAGTTTGACTTCTCTAATGGTCCCAAATCACTTCTTAAGGTTCCATTGCATCCCGAACATGTCCGACAACTACTTATTTGAAGGCAAAAACCTGTGTACTCAAAGAGACGCTAGAAAACACATTAAATAGACACGAAACGGGCCAATGTAACCAAATCGGTAAGAAATAGCGTAAATGAATAGAAATCCACTAAACTATCCCTAAAACGTGCTACAAGCAATGAAATGTCGCTTAATCAAGCTGCATTCTACCACTGTTGAGGCATTAATGTGTACAAGGAGTTGGTTTAAGGATGAATATGAAAGAGGTACATTACTGACTTGACTACTATGTTCTAACTTTTCAACTGTTCCTTAATTTGGTTCTAACTAATGTGCTAATGCAGATCATGCGGTTGACAACAACATTGTGGGGTTGGAGGGATGCTTCACAACTCTGGATATCGTTTCCAGGAGTGATGATGAACCAGTCGACATGGAGGACTAAGGTAACTTGCTAAAACCATAAACCATGTAACCTATTACCTGCTAGAAACTTAGAACACATATACGGATTAGTGAATATGTGTTATGTGGTGTAGGAGGATCTCAAGTGCCTACTAGATCAACTACGAACTACAATCTTGATGACATTGACTGATTTCAGTAAGAAAAGTATGCACAATTCACTAAAATACTGAACTCTATGTATTTTACCATGTCAAGCTAATTGAATTAGAGATCTAAAACTGAAAGGTATTTCAATTATATATTTCAGGCTTGCTACAATGAGAACTTGAACACTTGTTAGCTGATGCTTGAGGAATGAGATGACTTGATGAATGATGAGTTGAACTTGTTTTATGTTTACTTGCTTTCTTCGATCGATTAGTTCAGACTCTTAGTTTGGTGGTTGGTAGTAGTACAATAGTACTTTGGTTAATCTGCACTCTGCAATAGTCAGCAAATGCAAGTTTGAACTTTGAATCTTTTCTGTTTGAGAGTTGAGACTTATTAAGTTTGTTGAATACTTGGAGTTGAGACATTAGTTCAGAAAGAACTAGGAAGTAATGCTTGGCTTGTAGTACTTTGTTTTTGTATGTGAATTGGATCATAGATTTTGATGAAATGCAATGTAGTTTGAAATTTTTATGCATGATTTCTGCTCAAATTTTTTTTTTGGTCGAGCACACCCACGGAAGAGTGTACCAAGAACACCTAGACTAAGGAGAAGGGGGAGGGAGGGTTTGAGTGGGACACCCTTGGGGAGCGTGAGGGATGCCGGTGATATCAGCGAGAGATTTGGGGAAACTAATGTAGATTCGAGCAGGCGAAAAAGGTAAGGTTCAAAAGTTGAGATCTGAGCGAAAGCATTGTGAGGGCCTGTCGAGCAACATTGTGAGCACTTGTGTTAGCCTCTCTTTTAACCGAGAAGCATCTAATGGACGGATACCTTGCCAACAACAGTTTACATTCCTGGATGATCACGCCAGCCCACGGATGTAGGAGTTTCTTGTCTAGTAAATGGTTAGTTACCATCGCAACATCCCCTTCAATGTCCATATGGATCATTGATCGACAAATACACCATCTCAGAGCCTCTCGAACTGTGAGGGCCTCGACTGTAAAAACATCTGTGAAATGAGGTAAAGACCGGCCCCCAGCAAAAAGAACTGACCCAGATTCATCCTGAAGGATGAACCTGATAGCACCTCCTTGTGCCCTACGAATCGCACCATCAACATTAATTTTGAGTCTACCTCTAGACGGAGGCCTCCATCTGGTAGGGGGGAGAGCAACCTGTCTGGGGGGAGGGCGATGGGGGACATCATCTGGGTCCAAGACTAACTCTGACTTAGCAATATGGGCTTCCAATTGAGCTTTGAGCCCAGGTAAGAGGGTTAGTTTAGAGTGGAAAACCACCTGATTACGCGCTTTCCATATTCGCCACCAAAAGAAAACAATCCTCTTTCCCACCGGAGGGAGCAGCTGAGTTACTCTCCTCCAAACTATGCAAAAGTTACGGCTCAGGATAGGATGGAGAGGGATGTTCATCATGACCCCAAACCGAACCGCCAAAGGACAGTAAAGGAGTAAATGAGAGACCGTTTCCTCGGTACAGGCACATACTGGGCAAAGACAGATGATGTCCTTAATACGTGTGCTAAGTGCGACTCTAGTAGGCAAAATCCCTAATACGCATTTCCAGATGAAGAATTGGAGTTTGGGGGGAACAGGGAAAGACCAGATACTATTCCAAGCCCCAGCATCCATAGGGGAAATCGGGCCATACACCGGCACCCGAGGGGTGTTATGATGAACAAGGTCATAACCTGAGTGGACCGTGTAAGCACCTGAATCAGAAAACTGCCATACAAATTGGTCAGGGAGGTCTTCCAAGGGAGAGGGATTGAGTTGATGAGAGCTACGTCGACTGGAGAGAAAACTTGGTTGAGCAATAAACCATCCCACAACCCGTTGTCTATAAATGCCGAAACTGTTGTGGCTGGGTCCCAAGGGATTGCAGAGAGGATGCGGTTTGGAGGATGAGGAGGAATATCCGGAATCCAGTTGTCCCGGAAGGCAACAATCCGCGCCCCTGAGCCTACCTGGAGTCTCAAGCCACGAATGAGGAGGTCCCTACTAGCCAAGATGCTACTCCAACCCCAGGACGGCCGTGAGCCTTCGGCTGCCTGAAAGAAAGTGGAGTCATGAAAGTATCTACCTTTAAGGACCCGAGCCAGAAGCGAGTTAGGGTCAGATACTATTTTCCAGCCTTGTCTAGCTAGAAGGGCAAGGTTAAAATGATGTAGATCCCGAAAACCTAGACCTCCACATTTAGGGGTGCAAAGTTTGGACCAAGCAACCCATCTTATCTTTTTATTAATAAACGTATGACCCCACCAAAAATCCCTGATCAATGCTGTTAATCGTTTTATATTTCTCTTGGGGAGTAGAAAACAGGTCATCGTGTATACCGGTAGGGCTGAAAGGACTGATTTTATTAACACCTCCATACCTGCAGGGGACAGAAACTTGCCTTTCCAAGATTGAAGTTTGCTAAGCACCAAATCCTCGACATATTTAAACGTTTCAATTTTGGATCGTCGAATATTCGTTGGGAGTCCGAGGTATTCATCGATTTCAGAAGATTCACGCATCCCAAGAGCTCGGCAAAAGTCTGCTCGATCCGAATCCGAGGTAACTTTGCAGAAGGTAACAGTCGATTTTCGAAGGTTAACTTTTTGACCGCTTACATTCTGGTAACTAGCCAATAAGGCTAGGACATTCGAAATATCCTCTATTGAAGCTCGCAGAAAAAGGTATGTGTCATCCGCGAACATGAGATGGGTGAGAATAGGCGAGTATGCATTAAGGCGGACTCCTGCCAGGCTACCCAAAGCTTGAGCATGGACGAGCATCAGAGACAGGTGTTCGGAGCAGATGGCAAACAAAAGAGGGGAGAGTGGATCACCTTGCCTGAGCCCCCGAGAAGAACAAAAGGATCCTTTATTTTGTCCGTTGAAAAGAACTGCGAAGGACGTGGTAGTCACACATTTACGAATCCAGGCGACCCATAACTCAGAAAAAACCCATCATTCTCATCATAGTAAAAAGAAAAGGCCACTCAATTCTGTCATAAGCCTTCTCCATATCAAGCTTCAGGGCCATGAACTTAACTTGCCCGGAGGTCCGACACGCCATAAAATGCATAATTTCTTGTGCAATAAGGATGTTATCAGCGATGGCTCAACCCTGGACGAAGCCATTCTGGGTAGGGCTAATAATAAAGGGTAAGACTTGACCAAGTCGTTTTGTGAGGATTTTACTTATGATTTTGTATGAAACATTACAGAGACCAATTGGACGAATTTTCTTATAGTTCTAACTTCAGGGACTTTAGGCAACAACGCAATCCAGGTGTGATTAAGACCCGGGAGGAGATCCACAGATTCAAAGAAGTCTGTGATAGCTTTAGTTAAATCCAGAGCGATCAGGTCCCAGAATTCATGAAAGAAGGCTGCAGGAAAACCATCCGGGCCTGGGGCCTGGTGAGCGCCGATGGAAAAAAACTGCCTCTTTGATTTCTAAAGGAGAGACTGGAGAAGTAAGTCTCTCGTTCATTTCATCCGAGACACGAAAATTGACTGCAATAGGAGGTATTAATGACGTAAAATTGTTCGGGGGGTTATCCATAGAAAATAAATCCTCGTAGAAGGTTACTGCAATTAGACTCATATTGTCTAGATCTGTAAAGGCCCGTCCGTGGGAGTCCTCGAGGGACAGGATAGAATTTTTGCGACATTTTTGTTTGATAGCATTATGAAAGAATGATGAGTTTTGGTCGCCAAGCCTGGCCCACCGAACCGCCGCTTTATGTTTCTAGTAAAGTTCTTCTCTATAAGCTGCTTCCGCCAATTCTGACTGAAGGGAATGGACCAAGTTCCAGTCAATAGTCGGTTCTAATTTAGCCCTCTTAATTTCCTCTTCTAACTCCTTCATTTGTCTCGCAGAGTTAGAGGAGCCATTTCTGGCCCATTTAAACAGCACATGCCTTAACCTCTTAAGTTTGTCGTGTAGTTTAAATTGTGGTGATCCAGACATAGGCCGTTGTCAATTGCGATAGACCATCAGACGGACCTCTGGGCTTCGGGCCCACCATATATCAAACTTAAACTGACGCTTAAATGATGAAGAGGGGGGCTTGCCGAAGAACAATTGGCAGATGATCGGAGCCCAAGCAATCAACATGGGTGGCCACAATTGGAGCCAATCCAGGTTGATTAAAAATCTATCTAACCGTTGTTTAATGAAAGTATTTTCAATTCTATTATGCTTTGACCATGTGAATTCAGGACCCATGAAGCCTACATCAATTAATTGTAAATCATTTATAAACGCGGAAAAGTCAGCTAATGATCTCAGAATTGGGTCATTGCCGCCTTGCCTCTCGGTATTGAGAGCGATCGCATTAAAATCCCCGCCAATAGTGAATGGACCTGACAACCCAAGAATGGCGGATCGAATTTGAGTTAATTGAGTGGCATGAATCGAAACAATTGTCGATAAATAAACACCAATAAAAAAAATAGAAGTATTATTAAGAGGAGAACTCCATCTAATGCAAATGGCAAAGGAAAAAGCAAATACACGTTGACAAGATAGGTGGGGGAGCCAAGCAACAACCAAACCGCCCCCAGAACCTACCCCTGCCACATGTTCAAAATAAAAAAAAAAACCCAAAGGAGCAAGTTTTATTCTAAGTCTATCTGAATCCATGCGAGTTTCGCTTAAAATTAAAAATTGAGGACTAATTTGATGGACAAGTTCCAGCAGCTTTCGATTTGTCAAGGGAGTCCCCAACCCTCGACAATTCCATGAGAGGCAACTTATTTGGCAGTTGGGGGCCGATCTAGGTTGGCTACCTCCACCTCCTGATTAGTCTCATCTTTATCCGACTTAAGCTCCTCATCCTCCTCAGACCGAGAAACGAAAAGGGCATCTGTATCAAAAGTAGCTCCCTGACTTGGTGTAGAACCATCAGCTGATTGCTTAACCCCTAGAGCTGGAATATCTGAATAAATATTTGAAAAATCTGATACAATAATGGATTTTAATAATTTCGAACCATAAGGGCTGGGGGGGGGGAAGTGGGTTTTGGGCTGCCTCACCTTCTTCAAACTCAGCCTCTAATTTACGCTTAGTAGATCTAGAAAGGGGAGCATCCTCCAAAGGCTCAGGCCCAGGCGGAGGAGCAGCTACAGGCCCATTCGTAGCCTCCAGGCCGGGTGCAAGAAAGGGATCTACCCTTTGGTCCACTACGGACAGTCCAGGGCCCGCCAGTGGGGAGTCAGCGACAACCGAACGCGAGCAAGGGTCCTTTCTGATGCCGCTCGAGCCAGCCGAACCGGTTGGCTTCTTCGAGCTATTGGTCCGAGCCTCCGGGCCGATCCGAGATCCCTTCCCTGCTTCAGTGGTCAAGGCCTGTGCAAGAAACAATGCGCCAAAGTTAATAAGAATTGGGCCCAGGTCCATTACAAATGATAAATAGATTAAAATAGAATCAGAACAAACGGGCCTTAGGTGAGGAGTAACGAGCTGGACCTGAGAATCAAAAGTAGCGCCTGTGAGAGTTAGAGTAGGCCGCGGCCCTCAACCTCACGCCCTCCGACTCGAGCTTGACCCCCGATCTGACGCGTTTGGGCCCATTGATGCTGAAGGCTAGAAGATAACCCAGCCGCGACGGAAGGAGGAAGGCCTCCTCTACCCCTTCGGGCTTGGAGATGAACGGGAACAAATCATCGGAAGCACGGACCTTCAGTTTCCACCTCATCCGGGTCAGTAACTCCATAAATCCACGAGTCCCAGATGAGGGGATCAAAAGTCAAATCAGAATGAGTGCAATCTCCCATAACATGACCCAGATATCCACACAGATAGCAGATACACGGGACTCCTTCGTATTGGAAAAAGACTTAGAACGAGGATCCATCCTCTCCCTTGACCGGAGCCGTCCCTAAGAAAGGATTGAACAGGTCCATTCGGACTCGTCCTTTAACGTAACAACCTTCCGGTTTATGAGCATCAAAGTACCCCATGCGGACCACCTCCCCCATTGGCTCCAAAAGCTTTCGTCCGACAACAACAGTGCAGTATGCCAAAGGTAGCCCTATGATCTTCACCCAAATATGCATAACACGGAGAGCATCAAACAATTCTTTGGAGGGAGTCATATCATCAGTAAAATGAATAATAGCCTTCTGGTAATACCAAGGTTGCTTTGCCAGCACGAAGTTACGTTTTGACACACAGGGGAAAATAAATTGATATAATCCATACCCGACATCGAAGATACGAACCCGGTCACACTTCCAAACCGGGATGAACGAATTTTCCACATACCTAAGATCCTGGGATTCATCCCAAAAGATACGAGCAAGCAAGCTAAGCTCCGACCTTTCACGTGCATCTTTCAGATCAGCCTCGGTAAACTGGACGGACCAGGCTGGGTGACCAGAGGATGCCATCTTATCGAAGCGACAGAGGAACAAGGGAATATGCACGGGAAGGATACGGAGAAGAGAGAAATTAATATGCAAGGGAAATAGAAGATAGATTCTGTATTTAACAATCAAGGAATAACAGAAACTTAGGAGAAGAAGGAAGAGAGAGAGAAGGAGTCTAATAAAATAATATAATTCAGTTATCCCCCGGGTCCACGATCCCCATCTAGCACAACTTTCTCCGAAAAAATAGGTCACGATAACCATATCGGTTAAGCCAGGTGACCGAACCAAAAAATAGCCCAGCGGCCATCAGAGAAAAACGTGACACAGGAGACGATGTTCGTCGGAGTCTGTATCCCAATCGATTTGAGCCCACCTGTCGAAGCTTCGACGATACAAAGAGAAATTAATCGAACTAGAACTAAAAACACAATTAATTAACCCAACAACCCGCATCGCAACTCCCCAATTCGGTCTGTCGGGGGAGGCCGCCGCCCAGGAGCATAGACCAGAGAAGATGCCGAAGTGAGAGAGTATGAATTCAGATCGTGCGAGGACCCAAGGAGATGCAATATCAAACCTGAAAACAGAGAACGTTATTAAAAACACCACGAGGGCGTCGTCAGGCCTCCGAAAAGCCTGCAATACAGTAAATGGGAGACCCGCAACTGGCGTAAAGATCAAGATCCAAAGCAAGCCAAAGGAGAAAGCTTGGGGGGAGCCACCGATTCCTGCCGAACAAAACCAAACGGAGCGGCGGTGGCAACGGAAAACGATAACGGGACCAAGCCCAGCCCCTCAACAAGGGGGAAAGGGGGCAGAGGAACGCCGGTGCCGCCCGGAGAGGGGCTGCCGGCCACATGCAATCAGGGAAAAGCAGGACAGACCGGGGGGGGTTGGGAGCTTTTTTTTTTATATCGACCAATTCCTACCTTGCTTGCTCTTTCTGCTCAATTTTTTATTGTTATCTGCGACTTTACTCGGGTATAAATCACTGACGGTTAACAAAAAAAAACCGTTAGTAACGGGGATGGTTTGAAATTTGAATCTGGTGATTATTTTGGACCGGGGATTATCCGTATCCGATGCTTAATCGGCCGGCATTGGATACCATATACCGATCCTGATCTACTCGATACCATATACCCATCCTGATCCGCTCGATTGTCAAACCTATCTCGGACGTGAGACAACATCTACCGCTCTCCTTCTCACTCTGCATCCGCAAACACCCAATCAAAACCTTCTTGCTTACCGCATGGTGGCCCCACTCTCATAACAGTTTCTCAAACACGTTCCGCACGCACACTTTTTTTTAGTTTCTCAATTAAAAAAAGAAAACAGAAACTCTGCCAAATCCATCGCTGAGGTGGAGCATCTGCCATCCCTCGTTCCACACATTCTCCAAATATTTTTCGATCCTAATTCCTAACCCTCCTCGTCAACGAATTTCAACGGCTCCGATTAACTTTGTACGATTTCTCCCGTAGCTCCGCTCTCCTCTTGTAGCCGTCCATTCAATCGGCGTTATGATCCTGCGGTTCACCAAATTAAAAATTTTAATTTTATAAATATAATAAATTTTTATATCCGCTCCTCTCTCTCTCTCTCCCCGATTTCTGCGACTCTCTCTTCAGTTTTCCGAACACTCATCCGCCAGCTG
This sequence comes from Linum lewisii, assembly GCA_034768395.1. Classification (NCBI taxonomy): domain Eukaryota; kingdom Viridiplantae; phylum Streptophyta; class Magnoliopsida; order Malpighiales; family Linaceae; genus Linum; species Linum lewisii. Next base: position 25,682,236 of record CM068304.1, read on the forward strand.
CAGTACCACCACCGCCACCGCACCACCGTCTGTCCGTCTCCGTTACTTCCAACCGCAAGTTATCTTTTTTCATGGCCAAGCCCAAAACTCAGCGCCGAACTCTTGACTCCTACTCCGTCAAGCACATCAACAAAACTGTTAAACGTATGCCTCTCTAAAACCCTAATTATTCAATTTGCTTCTCTCTCTTTTCCCTCCTTAATTTATACTGATTTTTTTGCTCGCTGTTTCAGCTGGTGACTGCGTGTTAATGCGACCATCCGATCCCTCCAACTCGTCGTACGTGGCGAGGATCGAGCGGATCGAGTCCGACAGTCGAGGCGCCAACGTTAAGGTACACGTAAGGTGGTATTACCGGCCGGAGGAATCAATTGGTGGCCGACGGCAGTTCCATGGATCCAAGGAAGTATTCCTCTCTGACCACTGCGATATTCAGAGCGCGGATACAATCGAAGGGAAGTGTACGGTCCATAGTTTCAAGAGTTATACGAAGCTTGACGCTGTTGGGAATGAGGACTTCTTTTGCCGATTCGAGTATAATTCATCCACTGGTGCTTTCAATCCCGACAGAGTGGCCGTGTATGTCGACCTTTTTTTTGTCTTATCAAAACACCCAAGAAAAATGTTTGCTGCTATGTATCTCTGCAGATAGCCCGCCATTTGTTGCCAAGTTTGATTTAGTATGTTTGATGCTTCATAAAAACTTGTGTCTTTTTCCATTTTTTTCCTCCTTGTAATTTATTCATTCTACCTGCGGATTAAGTTACTGATTGTGGTGATATTTTGGTATAATGGCTGATCAGAAGTTTTTGATTGGGTCTTATAAATTGTATCATTGATGCATTTTGCTTGTTTTCCTTTTCCTGATCGTTTGACTTATTATCCAATTGTTGCAGGTATTGTAAATGCGAGATGCCTTATAACCCTGATGACCTAATGGTGCAGTGTGAAGGCTGCAGCGACTGGTAAGTTGCATCCTTTCGCATATTGCTTTTACCTCGTGTGTATAGCGTACCTTCACAAGTCTTGCACATTGTAACGGCTTGTATCTCTTTTAGCCTTTTTCCTTTAACCATTACTCATGTCATCAATTCCTGCAACCCTTTTTTGGAGCTGTTAAACGCATTTTTTTGTAACTATGTTACATGCATTTATTAGTGCATGTAATTTCAGACTCATTGTTTTAAGCTGTGGCTACTAGTTTCTACTTGCTGCGTGGTTTTGTTAGTTAGTAACTTGGTACAGACATCCCTGGGTTCTCCTCATCTCGTGCAATTTAATGCTTCTATGGAATATTCTTTAAAATCGTAGGGATTGGGCCTGGAAATCTGGCTGCTACGGCCAGAGTTATTATGTACAATTCATTTCGGAAGTATGTTGAAAGTATTATATTTCTTGTTGTAATCTGGACGGTAACAGGAAAATTACGTTCTACTCTAATGTATATTTCTTGTAGTTTTTAGAACTATATCCCAACATGGATAATTGAAGAACTATTCTTGGTGGCGAGTATCTGATTACAAAACACGCACAAGATGATGGATAATTTTTGAGATATGGATTTGGATGTCTCGGTTGATGGAGAAAGGTATTATCTTTATGATCATAGGGTAGGAACAGATAAAGTGCTTGTATTCCAGTAGTCTGTCTAGTTTATGTTTGAGTGGTCTGGAATTTACTGATTAAAACGTTCTTTAGAATGAGAGGGTAGGCTTCAATATTAAAATGCTACATCTTCTGTTTTACAGGAGTGCTCTTTTTTGGGCATTGCTTTGTCACTGGAATTCCAACCTGACTCGCTAGGATAAAATTTGTTCGGTTATAGCTTGATCTAAGTGAGAACCTATCTATATATACTGATTACAGAAATAATACCTGCTCTCAACTTTGGTCAATTTTCAATTGTTGATGCTGGAAAAATTATTGCTTTGAGTGAAGTCGATAGTTGTTGGCTTCGTGAAGTTATCTGATTGATATGCGTATATCCTCAGATATTGTAGCAGTAATTTGCCGGAAGTGGTATAAACTGACATCTTTCTCTGTTCCGTTGTAGACTTTTTGCCTTTTTGGCATTGCCTAAAAAAACTTAAGTAGATAGATATTAGACAGTGTATGGATCTGTGGTTGACAAGTAACAACTAGGGGACCTAGGTCAAATCCCCTGCTTGTAAGTGGTAATAAATAAGATGCAAGGTGTCTGATTTCCCTAAGACTCGGAAGATTCTAGATAATTTTCTGTATAACCAGCTGGATATTTTGTTCTTCACTTCTATATATACATGTGTCTTCCTTAGATCCTTTGCAATGGCTTTGGAGGTTAACTTGCAGAAAGAGAAAAAATGGTATCATCTAGTACATTTTTGTGGTAGTTACTTGCTTTGCCTTTGGGAATGAGTGACATAGTTTCTTCCATAACATGTCACCTGGCTACTCCAATTCGTTACCATGTGTTGGTTGATTGAATGTAATGTACACAGTTTCTGGTTTCTTACATTTTGATTCTAATAGTTTCTTGAAGTCGATGTATACTTCTCCATAACCTCCTGGGGGTCAAGGTTTGGCCAATGCCAATTGTTAAGTATGTAGCACACTTTCTTTGTCATATGACTTGTAATGATGAAGAGTATCATGCCGTAACGGACCTGGACTTCCAGGGCCATCATTGCTAGGATTAGGATTTGAGACTAGACATTTGGTTTCCTTCACAACAGAATCCGTTTGACATTGTTGATTGCATTTAACCGCATTTCATAATGACATAATGTGGTTGTCAACTTATTATAGAAGATATTTTGTCTCATTGGTAGTATGACTTTCTTATCTGAGATGATTTTGAGGGGTGCAGAATAATAACATTTTGTTCTTAAAAATATTGTGTATGCGAAACGTTCATTGATAGAGCCGATTGATTATGGGATGCTTTTACTTGATTCAGGTTTCATCCTGCTTGTATAGAAATGACGGTAGAGGAAGCTAAACGATTAGACCATTCTTCTGTGAGACATGCTCATCCCAAGTCCAAAAGAAGTTGCAGAATTCACATGCTACTACGGCTACCCCAAGTGAATCAGATGGCAAGGTAATTCAACTATATGAGAAAGTAATTAATGCTTACTGTAAATGCCTTTGATTGAGTGTTTCTCCCAGGTGGAAACAAAGAGGCGTCGTAGACGATAAAGAGGCGCACAGAAGTCGTTAAGAAGAGAAGCTTAGGATGAGAATTTGGTAATGTTCTCTGAGTCTTTGATAGTTTTTAAGTGTTGGAGAGAAGCTACAGAAGCGCTGCATGGCCTGAGGAAGGACCACTGTTAAGAACATTCCGTCCCACGGTTGTGTAATATGTTTATATGGTATGTATGATGTATCAATCACTCTTGAGTTGGTTACTGTTTAGGCTTTGTATAATATATAATATATAATATATAATAATAGATCTGTCTGTAATCTTAGTAGGGCTTTGTGAATAAAACTAGGCACCCTCTTTGCGAATTTGACTGACTGCTGAGGCCTGAGGGGTGGCTAATATATGGAAGTCATGAGTTGAGGTTCATTCTGATGAGCAACAACCGAGGTTGAACCTCCGGAAATGAATTGATTATAAAATTCAAATATTACGTATGTATTTTTTTTTGGAAAAATGGTATTTTGCATCTCTACCTTACCTGGATCTAATGATCTACTACCATTAGGACACCCCTTAGTGTCCTCATATTAGGACACCCCTTATAACCATAGGATTAGAAGGTAGATCTAATGGCCTAAATTAATCTGGACAAAATAGTAATTTGAAACTCCTATACATTCTAAATCATATTAGGGTTTCACAAACCCTAATTCTATTTTACATCTCTCCCTTCAAAGCTCCTGTCGTCATGCTCTCCTCCCGCCGCCGCTGCCAGCCACTCCACCGCCGCCAACCACTCCACCGCCGCCAACCACTCCGCCGCTGCCAGCCACTCCGCCGCTGCCAGCCACTCCGCCGCCGCCAACCACTTCACCGCCGCCAGCCACTCCGCCGCCGCCAGCCCCACACCAGATCTGCCGCCAGCCTCGCCACCATCATTAGATCTGCCGCCAACTTGTCGCCGCCAGCCCACACCAGATCTACCGCCAGTCTCGCCATCATTAGATCTTCTGCCAGCCTCGCCGCCGCCGTCAGCCCCACACCAGATCTGCCGCCAACCTCGGCATCATTAGATCTGCCGACGTCCTTGCCGCCGCCGCTAGCCCCACACCACACCAGATCTGCCGCTAGCCATCTACATCTCTACTGCCAGTTTGGCCATCATTAGATCTTCCGCCAGCCTCGCCGCCGCCGCCAGCCCCACACCAGATCTGCCGCCAGCCTCGACATCATTAGATCTGCCGACGTCCTTGCCGCCGCCGTCGCCGCCAGCCACACACCACACCAGATCTGCCGCCAGCCATCTACATCTCTGCCGCCTCAAACCCTCGCCAACTCTACTTTAATCGGTTTATAGATCTGGGCATCCTTTAATCCGTTCGGAGATCCGACCATCTAGATCCGACCATCTAGAACCAGCCATCTACGTTTTTGCTTCTTAGTTTCTGGTCATTGGTTATTTGTAGTGTTCCATATAGTTAATTATGGAACATGTTTGTAGTGTTCCATATAGTTCATTGTGGAACAGGTATTCAATATTATTGTTCCATTTTCAATTTGATTCAAGGTTTTATGATTTTCTGTGTTCCGATTTGGTAATAAGGAACAAAATCGATTTTCAACACGTTCCATCACTTTTGAAATGGATCACTGTTCCGGAACAATCAAATAGGAACTGTTCCGAAATGATAAAAGAGGAACAGTTAGAAACAATTTCCACAAAATAGGAACTTTTAAAAGTGTTAGAAACTAATCTAAAATAAAAACCACTGGAGATACACAACAAAAACTGGTGAGCATAGAGAAGAAGATGAAGAAGTAAATAAAAAAAGATAATTAATTTATCATAAATTAAATGGAGCAAAAAAAGGAGCAGAAAAAGGAATAAAAAATCATCAATGTAACTGCAAATCCGAAAATTAATAAACAATAATTATAAATCTGTAATAAATAAAATATTGAAATTACCCTTATGTCTAATTAATATAGGCCTTCCGATATTTAAGATTAAATCCTACGGCTCTAAGAGGTGTCCTAATATGAGGACACTTTGGGGTGTCCTAATGGTAGGATTTCCCTACTTTACCAAGTTAAGTGAAATGATCAGTTAATAAACAGCCTCACATACTATGAAATGTTCAGATTACCCTCTCTTATTATAGCCAACATAACAATAAAGCTCGTCTATCCAATTTTTCATCTTAGATTTGGTTAAGTGATGACTCATCAATATGACTAATCTATAATTAATGATAATACATTGCCACATCAGCGACTTTCATCCATACTTTTGGTTTACTCAACTAAAATAAAAATTAAAAAACAAAAGACACTGAATAAAAGTGATAATATTTTTAATTTTTTTTTTTGTCGATGCAACTTTCTGGTGGAGAACCTATAGATAATGAGCCAACTTAGGAGATACTAAAAAAGAAGAAAAAAATAAGAGGGGGAGAGGGAGAGGATGAGGAAAAGAGAAACAACCAACACGGTTTACGAGTAATCACAAAACCTTAAAAAAACTTCTCAACGAGATGTATTGAAGCAAAAAGAGTCAGATTCATTAGAGAAGAGGTTTTAGGTAAGAAACTTGGAACAAATTTTGCTACTATATGAGCTGAATTATTCTGGTTTCTTGGAATTGAAATGTAATTTAACCTTGTGAATTTTGGAAGCATCTTTCTAATTTCTTGTATAATTGCACCTGCTATTCGATGCAATGTTACAGATTCAACATCTCCTTTTAGTTGAAATTCAAAAATTACACCAAACAATCATGTTCAAAAACTTGAATATGACTTTGAAGATACTGTGCTAATTTGTGGGCTAGTATACATTTCATGAATAAATATTCCGAAGATTCTTCTTCTACTAGACAGACCTGACATTCATTAACTAAAGTAAATTTTTTATTAAGATTTGCTCTTGTTAGAAGAATACCTCTAATTATTTTTCAAAGAAAAATTTTAAGTTTTGGTTGAACAGATAATGCCCAAATGGCAAGAGAACTGAGATAACCTGATTAACATTTATAAAAAATTGAATTAAAAAAATCAATGTTTTCAAAACCGTACCGGATATCATACCGGATAGGTCAATGGTATAAGGTTTGATGGTTCAACCGCAATTCTATACCGGCTAAACCGTTTAGAACCGTTTGTAATATTAATTTAAAAATAAATATAAAATTTAGCAGTAAAATACCGGACCGGACAAATATTCACTAATTACCGGAGAATACCGGTAGTACAGAGTTCAAAAAACACAACAAATTTAGCAGTAACCATATTTTTAGCCATGAATCTTGAACATTATACTCAAAGTTCACAACCACAGACCAAACTTTCACATGGAAATTCAAAGTTCATTACAATACGAATGCAAACAACAACGTCCATAGTCCACAAAATCCAACAACTACTAAAAAGTTCTACACCGGCACATGATTAATATCATCGTGGAAGTACGAACATGATAGTGTCTTCTTGACTAGCTCCACCCAACCCAAGTTCGAATAAATAAGTGATGAATTTAAGAGTTATAAATAAAAATTTAAAAAATATACGAATTCATGTAGCATCAATTATAATATTTGTACTTATATAATTCATCTCTTGGTAAGGGTGGAACATATTATTTCAATCATTATATCAAATGACTGTAGTAATTACGTAGCACAATTTATTGTTATATAATGAATGTAGTATTTAAACAAACAAATTAAGCAGCCTGGTTAGTAGTTGTATGTCCCCAGGTTCAAACCTGGGTGCTGGTGTTTTAATTGAACAGAAACTATTTTTGCTGGGTGAGCCGCGGTTTGATTAAAACTAGCCGGCAAACCGCGGTTTGATGGTTTAACCTGTTATGCCGGCCGGTAAATTGAATGGGCCATCTTGTGAGGTATCAGATCGTCTGATTGACCGGTTCACGATCTAACCAGTTCAACTGGCCGGTCCGGTCCGGTTTTTTAACCATTGCAAAAAATCAATATCTCAACTTCCCCAAGAAATTAAATTTGTCACCGTCCCAGGTATAATAGAAATTGGACTATTCATCAAAATTGTTGGTCTTAAGTTAGGCAAATATGCGACCCAAGGGGTCAATAAGTTAGGAACCCGATCCAAGTTGCCAGATAAGACCAAGGCGCAATAAATCTCGACCATGCAAAATACTTCTTCATCCCTATGATGGTTTGGATCCTAACGAGGCTTCCATAAACGATTTTTAGGGAAATACCTTCCTTTTAAGAAGCGTGCAAATAGAGAATCAGGTTCCTCAAGAATTCTCCAAGCGTATCTTGTGAGCAATGCATTATTAAATGCTACAAAGTCTTTAAATCCGAGACCACCTTTATCTTTTGGAAGACACATTCTTTCCCAGGACAACTAGTATAATTTCTTAACATCATCAATTTTCCCCACAAAAAAATAGAGAGCAATTGAGTAAGCTTATATATTATTTTTGTATAATTTAAAACATCTCATAGTGTAAACTGGCATAGCCAAAAGAACAGATGAGACCAAAATTTTCATCCCGGCAGGGGACATGTCTTTACCTTTCCAACTATGAATCTTTTTTATGATGATATCTTCCAAAAATTAAAAGATAAATATCTTGAGTATTAGAGATCTCGACCCCTAATTTTAAACTTGATTCTTCTTTAGATTCATTTGATGTACCTGCACAGAAGGTAACGACAGATTTACCAAAATTAATTTTTTGTCCATTGAAAGTTTGATAAATTTTAAAAAGTTGAATCAATCACTACAAGAAAATTGTTGATTGGTCACGGGTAGGGCTGGCAGTCGGTTGCCGGTTTTTCGATTTTAACCGAAAATTGAGCCGAAACCGAGGTGACCGAACTGAGAAGAAACCGACACGGTTCAGTCGTCGGTCTGAACTTTTTGGATTTTTCAGGTTTTATCGGTTTTCGGTCAAAAACCGAAAAACTGAAATAAACCGAGTAGCGACCGAAATCCCTCTTCTCTTCCCACGCGAAGCATCTCGAGTCCTTCACAGACTTCAATCTCTCTCTCACAGTCTGCTCTCCTCTCCCGATCCGGCCGTCCCCCACCTCCAGTCTCGACGCTGACTCACACTCTCACACTCGTCCGTCGGCGGCTGCAGCAACACCGACGGCGACAAGCGTCAGTCGAATCTCGCCTCTCGCCGAATCTCTCACTGCCGCTGAAGCTCCTCGCCGATTGCCGAAGCTCCTCACCGACCTCTCTTCTCGCCGACGAATCCCAGACCCTATACTCGCCGCCGAAGTCATCTTCTTCCTCCACTCTCACCAGTCATCGCCGAAATCCCTAGTCTGAACTCTGAAATGTAAGTCATCTACCCAATGTTCAAATTAGGTTAGTTAGTCAGAACTTAGAAGCCTTGTTGATTGTTGTTAATTAGTTCGAAATTGTTGATTGTTGTCACTCAAAGTCTCTGATTCTGAAGGCCATAGACAGCCACAATTGTTGTTAATTAGTTAGAACTTAGAATCTACCGTTCATTCATGATTGTTGTTCATAATTTTGATTAAATTTGGTTGGTGTACTAGTTCTAACTTCTAATTGTGATTCTCTTGTATGCTAGCTGCTATAGCTCTTTGTTGATGTTCATGCTATAGCTGCTATAGCTCATGATATACATGCTGCCACAGTTGGATATGCTGAATTGTTGATGTTCAGTTGCTAACCTTCACAGACTTCAGCATATTCAGCATATCCAAATGTTGGTGATTTAGTTTGAGGAAGAACAATGGAACATGGATGGATGCTTGGTCACCGTTAGCTTGAAAGCTTGAGTCACAGTTGGTGATTTATGCTTGGACTCCTATGCTTGCTTGAAAAATGCTAGTTGAAGTAGATATGCGCCTAGAACGTCTTTGATTTGTGATAAGAAAAAAATAGAGAACCATATTCAGTCTATTCTTCATTCAGAATCTTGACTTGAGTCTTTTCCTTTGTAGGTATGAGAACTTGGACAAGCTCATAACTATGTTCAAATCAATTGAGCTTCTCAAGGGGAGAGGGGTTCATGGCGTATTATGATTTATGATGATGTGTAGAGGTTTTAAAGCTTGGTTTTAGAGCTTTTCCTGTTCTTTTTCTTCCTTTTCTTCCCCTTCTTTAGCGTATGTTCAATACCAACAGGCAACAGTAGGGCTGCCCAGCAGTACACATATATAAATATATATAATTAATAATTTTGGTTCAGCAACCAATTTGGTTTTGTGCCCAGAACAATTCGGTTTTCTGCCCAGAATTAGGTTTTGTTCCCCAAAACTCGGTTTAGGTTTCGGTTTCGGCTTGATTTATGTTTGTTTCTTCGGCTCGAAAGTGCTTTAATCGGTTCTTGGTTGCGGCTCGGTTCAAAATCGAAATTGACCGGTTCGGCTCGGTCAAAAAACTGACCAAATTCGGCTCGGTCACCGGTTCCTGAATTCCCCATAATTCGGTTTCGGTCACCCGACAATTCGGTTCGGTTTTTTACCGAACCGGGCCGACTGCCAGCCCTAGTCACGGGTTATTAGTCACGGGTTATTAGTCACGGTTTTGTGAACCGTGACCAATTAGTCACGATTTCTAAGAATTAGTCACAGTTTCTTAAGAACCGTCACTAATTTGGTCACGGTTCTTAAGGAACCGTGACTAATTTGGTCACGGTTCTTAAGGAACCGTGACTAATTGGTCACGGTTCCTTAAAAACCATGACTAATTTGTCACGGTTCCTTAAAAATCGTGACCAAATTAGTCACGGTTCATTAGAAGCCCTGACAAAATTGGTCATTGTTTTCAAAAACCGTGACAAAATTGGTCATGGTTTCTTATGAACCGTGACTAATTTTTTTGGCTCCCTCTCTCTCTTCCAGCTTGGCAATCCGTGCCAAAGCAATTTAGCCAATCATCCTTCTTCTTCTTCTTTCCTTTTCTTCTAACCAGCTCACTTCTTCTTCTTTCCTTCTCTTCCAATCACCTGACTTCTTTTTCTTTCCTTCTTCTTCTTCTTTCCTTCTCTTCCAATCAGTCGACGCCACGCCGGAGCTTCCCCCTTCTCTTCCAACTAGCCGACGCCGGAGCTACAACCTTGATTCCAACCAGCCGACGCCGACGCCCTAAACCCTAAAATCATATCCAAAACCCTCAAGATCCGACCGCCTCCTCCCATTCTTCATCCTCTTCCCTTCAAGATCCGACGGCCTCCTCCCTTTCATCATCCTCTTCCTCTTCCCCTCAGATCCGGCCACTTACACCCAGGAAACCCAGCTCCGGCGGCTTCCCCCCCCCAAACCTAGTCGATAGACGATTCCGATTTCGAAACCCCAAAACCCCCAAACCTCCACGATTCTGATTTCGATTAGCTCTGGTCGATTAGCTCCGACCGATTACCCCTAAAACCCAACTTCGATTAGCTCCACCGCTGTCATTCGGGAAACTCCCCTCCGACGGGAGATCGTGGGGATGAAGCAGAAAAAAACCACAAATTTAGTGATCAGTTTACAATAATCAGAAAGTTAAGTGACTAAAAACAAGGGGGATGACACAGAAAAAACAAAAAATTTAGTGACCTGACAAAAATAAGCAGAAAATTATATAAATCGAGAAAATTACATATTTGGTCACTGCAAATTTTTGCCCTTAACAATTTGATCACTAACTTTGTCACGGTTACAAAGTGAACCGTGACTAATATTGCAAAAAAATTGTGACTAATATGCCTTTTTCTTGTAGTGAGTCTCTCAATTTTAACTGCTGAAATCTTGAAAAAAATATATGTATCATCTGCAAACATGAGATAGGTAATGATTGGGTTATATCTATTGAGTTTTAAACCTTCCAACACTTCATCTTCAATTGCCTTTTGGAGGAGGAGTGACAACCCTTCTGAACAAATAGCAAAGAGCAATGGTGATAAGGGATCTCCTTGTCTCAAACCTCTAGACGGTTTGAAATACTCTTTAATATATTGGCTATTAAGAATCACTATCATACAGGATGTTGTAATACATTCTAAGTAAAAAAAAAAAATTAAAATTTATGAAATAATAAAACAAAATAAATATTATTTCTTAATTTTTTTTAAGGATTTTAAATTTTATAGTTTCAAAATTATATTTAATAAATAATTTTTATTTTTTTAATATTAAAATTTAAAAGGTGTTTTTGGAAATTTTATATTTATTTTATTAATATGAAAAAATTTTGAATTTAAATTGAAAAAAATATTTTATTTTTTCGTTTTTAATTAAAATTTAATTTAGTTTTTTTATGTTGTTGTATGTTATTCTTATTTTTATTTAGTTGAGTCAACAAAAAGTATGGATGAAAGTCGCTGATGTGGCAATGTACTATCATTAATTATGTATTAGTTGTATTAACGAGTTATCACTTAACAAAATATTGGATGGAAATTTGGATGGAAGGTCTTTATTGTTAGGTTGGTTATAGTAGGAGTATTGTTCAGAAAATGAAGCAAACTCAGCAAAAGTTTTATTGAATACTTAATGAAGTTTAAGTACAATGTGCTGCTGCAACACTGCAACAGACACCACTACTTCCACTATCTAACTTACTCCTTAATTTTAGCTAACTTACTCCTTGTTTAACTCAACTACTGAAACATACTAACAAACTAATTGACTTAATCAAAACAAGTTAACTGACTCTCCTTTATCAAACAACTAAACACTTGACTTATCCAACAATGCCTCCCCTAAACTGAACACTCCATCTTCAGTTTACTTCATGACTCCAGCAGCTGCATTAGCAAAGACTTCAGTAGCTGCAACCACTCCTAGACTGTTTCTCAGCTTTTCAAATGTTTCGAGCTTCACAGCCTTGGTCATTATATCTGCAATCTGATTTTGAGTTCCAACATACTCCATAAAGATTGTTCCTTCTTTAGCAAGATCTCTAAGAAAATGGTACTTCACATCTATATGCTTGCTCCTTCCATGAAGTACAGGATTCTTGGATAGCTTTATTGTTGAGCTGTTGTCACATAAGACTTTGGTACCTTGATTAATGACAGCCTTCCATCCCATTTGTTAATATATTCCTCAGCCAGATACATTGTGTAGCACAATATGCTGCTGCTGCCACGAATTCTGCTTCTGTAGTTGACAGAGTAACTATTGATTGCTTCTTTGAAGCCCATGATATTGCTCCCCCAGCAAGGAAGAACACATACCCACTCGTGCTCTTTCTATCATTAGCATCACCAGCATAATCACTGTCTGTATAGCCTATCAACTCCATTTCATAGCTTCCTGATTCATACCACAATCCATGACTCATTGTGCCTTTCAAATACCTGAATATCTTCTTAGCAGCTTGCATATGAGCATTCGTTGGACTAGCCATATATCGACTAAGCATACATACAGAGTACATTAGATCTGGTCTTGTAGCAGTTATATACAACAAGCTTCCCACTAGTTGTTTATATCTGGTTGCATCCACCTTTACTCCATCTCCTTCTAAAGTAAGCTTAAACCCTGTATTAATTGCATTGCTTTCTAGCAGCTGAAACCTTTCTAAAAGATCCCTTGCATACTTCTTTTGACAGAGAAAAATACCTTGATCAGTTTGAGTGACTTCTACTCCCAGGAAATACCTCATTTTCCCCAAATCTGTCATGTCAAAACCTGATTGCATTGACAGTTTAAACTCTTCAACCAAGCTTGCACTGCTCCCTGTGTACATTAGATCATCCACGTATAAGCTCACAATAACAATATGCTCTCCATGCTGCTTGATAAATAAAGTATGCTCATAAGCACATCTCTCGAAACCAGTTTGCAGAAAATATTTCTCAATTTTGCTATGCCAAGCTCTCGGTGCCTGTTTTAGACCATACAAAGCCTTCTTGAGCTTATAGACCTTGTCTTCCTCCCCTACAACCACAAATCCTTGTGGTTGCTCAACATATACAGTTTCATCAAGCTCACCATGAAGGAACGCACTTTTAACATCGAGTTGAAACACCGGCCAGCGATGATGAGCAGCAATGGCTAAAAGTGTTCTAATAGTATCCCATCTGGCAACTGGAGCAAATACTTCATTATAGTCAATGCCATACTGTTGAGCGTATCCTTTGGCCACCAAACGAGCCTTGTACTTGTCGACTGTTCCATGTTCAGTAAGCTTGGTTTTATAAACCCATTTTACTCCAATCTTCTTCGCATCAGGAGGCAAATGTACAAATTCCCATGTATCATTCTTTTCAATAGCTAGAATTTCCAATTGCATAGCATGTCTCCACTTCTCCTCCTTTACTGCTTCCTCAAAGTATTGTGGATCTGCGATATCCACTAACATGGAAAAGTTGTCAGTCATGACATTTGAGACCTCATAATCCTGTAGATATGTTGGTCTCCTTCTGAGACGTGGGCCTAGGTCAGATTGAGGAAGAACACCATTTGAATCATTAAGCTCATCATCCTCAGTATCAGCATCATTACTAGGATTGATTTGGTCAGCAACATTATCATCATTCAATGTGGTTGTTGCTGCTGTCGGAGAAACTGCAATAGTCTCATCTTCTGTTTCATGATCAGGTTCAACTATCTCATCTTCTGATCCCTCCCAAGTCAGTATAGTAGAGATTTGTGATGCTTCTTTATGCCAAGACCATCCATGTGACTCATCAAAAACAACATCCCTGCTGGTTGTCACCTGTTTACTCTTTGGATTGTAAACTCTGTATCCTTTAGATTCTGCAGAAACCCCCAAGAAGACACATGGTGTACTTTCATCAAGTTTCTTTCTTTTCTGATCTGGAACATGAACATACACAAGACAGCCAAAAACTCTAAAATGGTCCACTTTCGGAGAAGAGCCAATCCAAAGCTCATGTGGTGTTTTATTATGATTAACAGAAGTAGGGCTACGATTAATGACATATGCAGCCCAATTGACTGCCTCTGCCCAAAAATAACTTGGCACACCACTATCATGCAACATACATCTAACCATGTTCATGATAGTTCTATTCTTCCTCTCTGCTACTCCATTCTGTTGAGGGGTGAATGCTGTAGTAAGCTGCCTTTTAATACCAGCATCATCACAAAACTGTTTGAACTCATTAGATAGAAACTCTCCTCCTCTATCTGTTCTAAGGCATAGAAGAGAACTAGTAGATTCCTTCTCCACAAGTAGTTTATATTGTGTGAACTTTGCAAATGTTTCTGATTTTGCAGCTAGAAAATATACCCACAATTTTCTGCTAAAATCATCAATGAGGGTGAAGATATACCTCTTGCTGCTATTTGAGATCGGGGTGATTAGACCACAAAGATCAGCATGTACCAACTCCAATTTTTGTGTAGCTCTCCACTGAGTTTTCTTTGGAAACTTTCTTCTATGTTGCTTGCCAATTTGACAAGTTGAACATATGTCCAAAGTTCCCTTTAATTCTGGCAGCCCTTGTACCATGTCTTTGTTATGCAGTTGCAATAAACTCTGATGATTTAAATGCCCAAACCTGCGATGCCATAATGTCAAGGAAGTGTTTGATTCAGTTGTTTGTAAGCACTGATCTTCTGAAATCAAGTTACCCTTCGCTGGCAGTTTCGAATATAACACAAACATTCTATTATTCTGCATTTGTGTTTGTAGCAGCAACCCTTTTTCTTCACGAAATATCTTGCACTCTCCATTCTTAAACAAAAACACCAAACCCTTCTCTTGCATTTGCCCAATGCTTAACAGATTTGTCTGCAGGCCTGGTACATAAAAGACATCTTGAACTGTCAATGATAACTGATTGACTTTCAATCTAATAGCTCCCTTCCCAATAACTTTCAGCTTTGTACCATTTCCCAACTTGACAGTTCGAGTAAAAGACTGGTCGATATTAACAAACCAGCTACTATTTCCAGTCATGTGATTGTTGCAGCCTGAATCAAGGAACCACATCGTCTCCTTTTCATTTGACAGCTGATCAGTATTTGTGTTTGTCATCAAAACTGGATCACAGCCTTCTTCATACTTAAACTGATCTGCATCATCAACCCAAGCCATAAGTAACATGTCTTCTTCTTCTGTATTTGCATAATGTGCTTGTTGACTCCATTCTGGGCACTCTCGTATGAAATGTCCTAACTTGTGACATTTATAACACTCAACAGTCTCCTTCCAATTTCTGCTTGGACCTCCTCTTCCTCTACCTCGATAACCACGGCCATGACCCCTTCCACCTCTCTCTCGATCTGGTCATAACCCACCTTCAAGGCTTTTCCTCATAACCTCTTGAACTTTTATTGAACTTCTGCTCATGTACTAGTAGTGAACTTTGGAGTGCATCGACAGACAAAGTATCAATGTCCTTAGATTCTTCAATAGAGCAGACAATATAATTGAACCGCTCAGTCAAAGTTCTTAGAATCTTTTCAACAATCTTAACATCAGGCATACTTTCTCCACAATTTCTCAGATCATTAGCAACAATCAGGACTCTACCAAAATAATCACTTATCGTTTCTCCTTCCTTCATCTCCAGCACTTCAAAGTTACGCCTAAGAGACTGTAACTGAGCACGCTGTACCCTAGCATTACCTTGGTATTTGATTTTCATCGAGTCCCAGAGTTGTTTAGCTGTAGCCTTTTGAGTGATAGTTTTCAAGATAGTCTTGTCTATTGAGCTAAACAAGTAGTTCTTAGCTTTGAGGTCTTTCAGTATCAAAGCATCTAACTCTTTTGTTTGATCAGCAGAAAATATCTCTCCTGTTGCAGGTTCTTTGTATCCATCGCACACCACATTCCAGTACTCTTTTGAACGCAGCAGATTCTCCATCAACAAGCTCCAATGATCGTAGTCTCCATCAAATTTGGGAATGCCAACTTGAGCAAAACTTGATTCACTCATGATTGCTGCAATTTCCTCACAATCTCTCGTGTTTGTCACTCACCAAAGATTATAAATCTCACCAACGCTCGTGTTTCCCAATCAATCCCGCTGTTTTGCAATAGGCTCTGATACAAATATTGTTCAGAAAATGAAGCAAACTCAGCAAAAGTTTTATTGAATACTCAATGAAGTTTAAGTACAATGTGCTGCTGCAACACTAACTTACTCCTTAATTTTAGCTAACTTACTCCTTGTTTAACTCAACTACTGAAACATACTAACAAACTAATTGACTCAATCAAAACAAGTTAACTGACTCTCCTTTATTAAACAACTAAACACTTGACTTATCCAACAAGGAGGGAGTAAATTGATCATTTCATAGTATAGAGGATGTTTATTAACTTGGCAAAGTAATGGGGGGCAAAACACCATTTCCTTTTTTATGAATAAATGGTTCTTGGCGCAAAGAGCATGTAACAATTAGTTGAACCTCGGTTATCAAAACATGAAGTTCTTCCATATGTCGGCAATGCAAAGGAGAAGAAGAAATACAATCATAGCTCTCAAAACAAACAGACAGATGGGATTGGATTAATGAGCCGTCTGATATCAAAGACCATGTTCTGACCTTCTTGAAAGAGTTGTTCACGGCTCCAAACACTGCCCCATGATTTGTCCCCTAGGTTGATTACTGAGAACATGAATTAGGGGTGGGCACTCATCCGCCTCGCACCGCACCGAGCCGCATTTTTTTTTATCCGCACCGCACCGAACCGCATTACGAATAATACGCGGTGCGGTTTTATTTTATGCTAGTAGTTTGCGGTTCGGTTTAGTCGCAACCGTGATTTAACGGTTCAAACCGCAAACCGCAAATCATGATTAAAACCATTTTTTCTGGTTCATAATCATTCTGGACACTCCATGGCAAACAAGATGTTTGTGGTTCAATTAGTTCTTGGGTAAAGTATCGTTGATCCTGATCGTTCTTGAATTAGACTTTGATGGGTTCCAATTTTGGTGGATTTGCTTCAGACCTGCAAGCTTTTGAATATCACCGATATCTATACACATACCTTCACCGTAATCGCCGATTTCACCGACGAGACCAAAAGTATGGCTGGCGGGAGCAGCAGCGGTGGAGATTCGAGATGGTCGCTTCAGGGAAGGACTGCACTCGTCACCGGCGGAACCAAAGGAATAGGGTTTCTTTCCAGCTTCCCTTGCATTCAATCGCGTTACTTCTTCAGTCTTCCATCTCTTTGGTTGTGTTGTGTGTGTAATTAACTACTGTTTTCTATGCACGCCACCTGTTTGATAATATGCCTCAACCAGATATGCTATCGTGGAAGAATTGGCTGGGCTTGGTGCAACAATGCACACTTGTTCACGGGATGGAGCTTGCCTTCAAGAATGCTTACACGAATGGAAAACGAAAGGTTTTCAAGTTACTGGTTCAGTCTGCGATGTATCCTCCCGAGCTGAAAGGGAAAGCCTCGTAAAGAAAGTTTCGTCCCTGTTCAATGGGAAACTGAACATTCTCGTAAGCTAGCTGTTCTTTCATCCAATTCTGACTTATTAGCAACTTTACATAGACGAGAGAAAAGGGTATGGTCGGATTGTGATCATTACATATCATCCAGGTTAACAACGTTGGAACCAACGTGAGGAAGCCAACCGTGGATTACACAGCTGAGGATTACTCATCTCTAATGGGTACGAATTTCGATTCGAGTTACAACTTCTGCCAACTAACCCACCCTCTCCTGAAAGCTTCAGGGGATGGAAGCATTGTGTTCATTTCCTCTGTTGGTGGGGTGGTTTCGTTAAGCACCGGATCCATATATGGTGCAACCAAAGGTAATGGTCTGTTGTAAGAATGGTCTGGTTTTTCATCCAGACCCAGGTGGTGGAATATGGTTGATTGGTTTCTTCCTTTGTTTGTGGCAGGAGCCATGAACCAGCTCACCAGGAACTTAGCCTGTGAGTGGGCGAAGGATAACATAAGGACCAACTGTGTTGCTGCTTGGTATATCAGAACCCCACTTGCCAACGAAGAATCAAAAGCTTTGTTTTTGTTTTGTTTTTGCGGTTTGTGGTTTAAACTGCACCGAAACCGCGAATATTGCAGTGCGGTTTAAACCGAACCGGATATGAATGCGGTGCGGTTTGAACCGCAATGTATGCGGTGCGGTTTCTTGCGGATTTCCATGAATGAGGTGCGGTGCGGTTCAAACCGCACCGTTGCCCACCCCTAACATGAATACTGCCATCTCACGTGTGGTGTCTGATAATGAAATTAGAGATCTAGTGTTCCGGCTTGGACCTATGAAAGCTCAATGCTACTTCACTCTCCCAGCTCGTAATCACTTTGTACTCTTTGAACACCTGATTTTTAATCCAACAAGCATACTAACAGGTTCCAATAACATGGTCTCTACTATCCTTACCATGCTGATAGAAATAACAGTCAGCTGTAACTGAGATCCCCCAAGCAATAAGGAATTTGTTAGACGGTAAGGCCTAATACCCTCAGATAGCACCAACTATTGCGAAATCCCTAAAACATAAACAACGTTTTTTTGAAATACTCAATTAGCTCGACGTATCGTGGATGAAGTTTTATCCTAGAACATCGTGAAGATCCATACGAAAACTTGCCACGTAGGATGACGGTGTTAACTGATTGTGTTCTTGTGCTGATGCGGGAAGGCAAGTGGCGTCCACGTCATTTCGGGCTTTAGACTTTGATGACGTGTATATTGAGTTAAATTTTGAAATTTCGGATTTATTGTTTAAATATCATTTGAAGGGGCAGTCTTCCCCCTTATAATTTCATAAACCTCCTCTCTTGAACCCTAATTTTCTCCTTTGCACTCTCTCTCACCGGCTTCTCCCAACTCTCCGTCGTCGGCTTGGTTCGAAGGCGTACCCACTTCTTCCTCTTCCAACTTTTCTAACTCGAGTCCTCCAAATCTACCCTCTATCCTCAGTCGTGACTTGCTGAAAGCTGCCGATAATCTCCACCGACCACACCACAACCGGATCTTCTACGACGTTGAATACAACTATTATTTCATCAGCAGGTGGGTTCGTATGCCGACATAAGCGAGAGACTATTTTGAAAATAGCAGGAACTCCCAACAATTTCGGGCAATTGTTCTTTCGATGTCCGTACTAGAAGCAAAAGAGGGCAGACTACAGGTTTTTCAAGTGGGCAGAGGATCAGGTCAAGGTATCTCAGGCAGCCATTGGGGATCAGCTTACGAATAGTAATGAGGAGCTCACTGCCAAACAACACGATTTTGAAATGGCTCTAAGTAAGGCCAATGAGATGATGCAAAGCTTGAGTAGTAAGGATATGGTGGAACAAGCAGTTGGGCAGCACGATGCGAATCTTATTTGTGAGTTATCAAGAACTGCAAAGAAGCTGGAGATTCTAGATAGTCAAATTAGTTATGTCATTATTGTCTTAGTAGGTTTCCTTGCTGTTGTTGTAAAGAACCATAACATGTTGTAATTTGATCAAGTTTTTAGATGCACGTGATTTCACAATTGAAGGCATAGGGACCTAACTCCACATACATAGTTACACAACTGGATTCGACGAGGCATAATCCAACTAGTGGTTTGTACGATTACAAAATAAGGTAGTTTGTTCCCAATCCTTTAAAGCATATACACAACAAATAGTACATGTTTCAAACAGGCAACATTGTTTAGTTCATTGAAGTGCTGGCAGTTGCACACAACAACACAAAATAGCCCTAGCAATCTAGTTGGACCTGCTGCTAATCATAATAAGCTTCCCGGTAAGCTATTCCGCCTAGCTAGGTTGTGTAGCTAGTGATGGGTGTAACATCCCCGCCCAACCGAACGGTTTGAAACTCGAGTTTAGATGATTGAGACATTGGAAACAATGTTCTTGAGCCCCCATCGAGGTCCGGGATGTTCAAAATTGAGTCGGGTTGAAGTTATTACAAGCTAGTATGTTGAAAATCCGTTGAGGGTGGCAGACCATAACACGCGGCCGTGTGTTATAGACACACGTCGTGTGTCTTTTTTTGACTATAAAAGATGGGTTTTGACGGAATTCTTCAACTTCTCACTCTCTCATTCCTCCCGAAAACCCCTTTGACGAACCAAAAACCCTCAAACTTCAAACTTTGATTCCGGGAGCTATAGAGGTTCGATTTTTGATCCGTTTCTTGCTACGCGTTCCTGGCGACGAGAGGAAGAGATCGCAATTCTTGGTTTCTGGTATTTCGGAGTGAGGTGCTGTCAGTGGCAGAAGGAAGAAGCTACGTTTTTGGAGCTGTAGAGCTTTGTTGTTTGAGTTCTAGAAGTTGTTTTAGAGCCTCGTCTTCTTGTCAGGAGAGGGTTTGGCGTACGATAAATAGTGATGGTCGATGTGAGGAGTTGAAATTATGACCTATATGAATTAGGGATTGCATGAAACTGGAAGAGAGTAAAAGATGATAATTGTTCTATGATTGATTGTTGGTTGATGGTTGATGATTGTTGATTGAGGAATTGATTGTTGATTGGTGATTGTTTAATGTAATGCTTGCTGATGGGATTGGGATAAATAATTAATGTGCATGATTAACGGATCATAATTAGAAGTGATTGCTAGGAACGACGGGTTTGGGTGATCATGTGAATTTTTACATATTCCCTACTATTGTCAGTTGTGGTTGTAGAAGGGTGGTCCTGCCAATTACTACAAGAAAATATCTCATTAGTCACGGTTTTTTAGCACTATTAGTCACGATAAAAACCGTGACTAAAAAAATTAGTCACGGTTTTGAAAACCGTGACCATATTGACCCATTTTTGTCATGGTTTTATTGATAAACCATGACATAATTAAGTCACGGTTTCTATAAAAAACCTAGTCATGGTTTCGTTAAAAACCGTGGCTAAACCAAGTGACCAAAGTGTTCTAATGAAATTTCCAGTGAGCCATTAGTTAATTTCTCGAATTATAAGACTAAACCCTCAATATCTTCCGTTATGCAAAATGATCCATAAAATTAAAATGTTAACAAAATGTCCCAATTAAACTAATTCCATTATTTCAAATCAGTCACTCCATTTTTTAATGTCCAATTATAATAGTTAATTTCCAGTTATGCAACTTGGTCACTTAAATTTATTAGGTCACCCTTTTGGTCATGTCGCCTGGATTTAGATGGGGAGTGACGGCGGCAGCGACGGCGGAAGAGGGAAGAAGAGGAAGAGGATGTGAAATCGAAGAGGGGCTGGTATCTGGAGAAGGAAGAACAGGAAGAAGGAAGAAGAATCGAAGGGAAGAGGAAGAATCGAAGGGAAGAGGAAGAATCGAAGGGAAGAGGAAGAATCGAATGGATTTGGAGATCTGGAGAAGGAAGAAGAGGGAAGAAGAAGAGGAAGAAGATGAAGGTTGGTTGGGGAGAAGAAGAGAAGAGGCAGAATAAAAGGGATTTGGAGAAGAATCAGAGTGACGATGGCGGTGGCAGCGGCGGGTGACTAGAGACGGCGGATGAATGGAGAAGGAAGAAGAGGAAGAGGAAAGAGGAAGAAGAGGAAGATGGAAGAAGAGGAATGATGTGACCCTACACAGCTGCCCCAATGCCAACAGGTACTCATACACCCCACCAGGGTCTCCAGCCAAGGGAAGGACCCTCGGGCCATACAAGAAGCGTGTGAGGCCAATGAAAGCACTCCAACACATCATGAAGCCAAGGTATGTGACCAAGTATAGGCTCAGGCCCCCACCAACAGCCAAGCAAACCAGGATGAGAGTGAAGCCACCCCAGGCCATGTTGATGGCAAGGCATCCGATCCAAGCCCTGAGCCGGACCAAGGGCCGAGCCTAAGGGCTCTAATAGGACCTGGACCAATCCCCACGAGCCTTGGAAGAACTGACCACTCCTAGGATCCTTTCACTACAAAAAACGGAAGATTTAACAGCGGCAAAATAAGCATTTAGCGGCGGCCATAGCCGCTGTTAAAACAATTTAACAGCGGCCGCTGGCCGCTGCTAAACTGGCCAATGCTAAACCAGTTTAACAACGGCATAAAGTGGCTGCGGTTAAACCTAAAAAATTAACAGCGGCCATTGGCCGCTGTTAAATTGTTTTTTACTGGACAGAAAATTCTGTCCAGCTATATAATTTTTCTTCATTTATTTTTTTTAATCCCCGCACGTTTCTACATTTGACAAACATTGAAAATTTAGAATTGAGAACAATTTTAAACAAAAGAAACAACTTCTTCATTGCACACAACTAAACATCATTGTTTAATACATAACACATTGTTCAAAGTTACTAAACACATTATACCCTAACATGTTATACCTAATTGTCACCAATTTGATCTTCATCATCCGCATCTTCATCATCCGGACGTACGACATCATCGATAGCAGGGGGGTAGGAGTGCTTCCACTGCATCCTCCTTGACTTGCAAACATTCTTCGCATTTCCTCCAAGTCCGGAGATAAGCCAATAGATTTGTCCAAGTGCTCCAAGACCTTCGCGCCAAATGTCGCCCAACCGGGGAGGGTTGGGTTGAATGATTCCTGGGACCCAGAAGAAGAAGAGGACCCACGATACACCTGCAACAAACAATTCGATATGAATTCAGGAAAAAAAATCACCATGACCTATTCGTATCTAATACTAATCTCATACTCTTCAACCTACAAAATGAACAAACACTACTTGGGATTCACAAACTTTGAGAAACTAACGTACTTACTAATTCACAAGTACACAAACTAACTTATTATCTAATCCACATCTTCACAAACCAACTCCTAACAAACTAACGAGTTCACATTACACACAAATTAATTAATCATCTAACCAATTCATATCAATATTAACTACTACTCACCCGTTTGGCCTTCGCCCCAAAGCCAAGATGACGTACTCGTCCTGATTTTTCCTTCTTCTCGCGTGCTCGATACGCCCTCGACACAGCATCATTTCGGCTAGTCCCCGAGTCAGTGGTAGGATCAGCCTGGAAGCCTCTAACAGAATCCTGCATTCAGTTTTATACATGTATCAGTAAATAAAAATAACTTGCATAATTAAGTTTAATGCATGGTAATAAACTACAACACGTACAACAAACGCTTCTGTGGCAGCGTTAGCAAACCGTCCGGGTTCTTTCTCATAGCATCTAATAAAGAGTTCAGTTCTACTAACTTCCCTCCCCTTCTCTTTTTCCTACAAAATAAAGAAACGGTGTTTTGTAAAGATTTAATTGCAAACAAAAACACTTAAAATTCTATAGATGAGTTGGTTTACTTACCATTACTTCACGCTACACATTGAATGGCCTTGATCCCTTCGTATGATAGATGTTTTGATTTGCTCGGTTGGCTTTGTTCCTTGCACATGCTAGCTGTAAACAAAATGTAAACAAAAGATGCCAATAAACATGCATTTTGATTAGTGAGATTTAAAGTATGTATTATTGATCATTGTCCTTACCAAGGTTTCAGTCTTCAACCTGTACCTACAAAACATATCCCAGTCTCGTTCATCAAGTCCCTGTGGCCTAAGGGACAAGTTATGATCCACGCCTTGAGAAGCATCACACCCTGTTTTTTCCATATTCGACCCCTTCGTTCCCTCCACTTGACGCCAAGGTTCTCCATGATAAAAGTCTCCATTTTCTTATCATCAGCGTCATCCCAAGTGAATGTGCGCTGTCACGACATAATATAACAAACAATTAATGCAATGAAATGATCCTCAAATTTAACAAGATTTTAGAAATACTTACCCGGATGTAGGTACCCCATAAATGACTCTTGTCACACTCTGGGACTGTTGTCCAATAATCAACAACAATAGGAACAATGTTGGGTTGTCCAATAATTTTGCCAAGATATTGGTGCAAGTACCTCCCCTCATCACCACATGGCACACCATCTCTATCCAACTTAACCTCGATGTACACCCCCTCCTCTACTACAGTAGCCCAATCTTTTATCTTCGCCTTCTCCACCCAACGTCGACCACTATTAAACTCTACATTGAATTAAAAAAGAAATAATGTGAGAGTATTAAATAATAGTTACAATCCTAAATGTCTAAATTTTTTTAATCTTATTGAAACTCACCAATCATATGGAGTTTGTAATCCTCCGGCGGGGGCTTCTTTGGGCGACGATTTTCATCACCGCCATCTCCACCAGTGCCACCACCCATCACACCAGCTCCACCAGTCATCACATCTGCCATCTATCATCACACCAACAAAATTACACACCAAAACAACCCTAATTTCGTATAAGCGAAAGAAATTCAAAACCCCCAAAACATCATTTCAAATTAAAACCTCAACATTAACTCTAAGTAAGGCCTAATAGGAAATCTGTGAATATATGTTCAATTAAACAGCCTAAGACCCTGAAATATATGTTCAATTAAGAGGATTTCATGACTATAACATAAGCAAATTAGGGTTCTATGTCCAACTTGAGAACAACACAGTGACAAAAATGTATTTATTTTATTCATTAACAATGAAACTAACAAAGCTTTCGATGCCATCTGCACAACTCAATGAGGAGGAATATCCAAAGAAGCTGAAATACCAAATTAGCTCTAAAACATCCAATAAAGCTCAAAACATCTCCCTAATAAGCTGAAATACCGTCTGGAAATTGGAAAGAACTCACAACTCGTGAGAGGCGACCGTACCCGGGCGACTGATTAATCTTGGTATCTAGATCGGATAGAGCGAACGTTCACCAGTCTTAAACCTAAGGGTCAGGAGTTATGGTGGTGTATAAAAACCGATTGAATTAGAATTGAAAACCACTGGTCTTGTGATTGCCGTTGCCTTGGTGATCTAAGGGGGATTCGAAATCTAAGCTCGTCTATCTTCTTGTTAGTCAACCTTCTTACTTTTCTGTCTTTTATTTTCCTGCTTTATTAGATTAGAAGTCGTGGAACTCACACCACACACAACTTGTGTTTAAACCTGAGTAATTTGCCAACATATTTGAGTAGACAAAAAGAAGAGACCTCGAGTAGAATACGATCTAGTCTACCTTGGTAGATTAGTTATTTGAAGCACGCCAAAAGCGTGTCATCAAACTGGCGCCGTTGCCAGGGACTCTTCTAATTGTTTGAAAGAAGAGTTGGCAAATTATTCTTCTACCTTTCCGCTCTACCATAATTTTTTCCTCCATATTTCCATGATTTACCTGGGTAGTGCTTCTTAGTTTTGATTATGCAGGATAATAGGTGGGATGACCAGTACCAAGAGTGGTACATCAATGATGCACCATATCTCGAAGATTATCGAGAAATGCTACATCAACAACAACAACAGACAGAGAGATTTGACTCCCTCTTTGATAAGATCTCTTCAATGCTACAAGGTTACCAAGAGATACACCAACAAGAGCATCAAAGTGGCGCTAGAGATAACCAAGAGATCCTTCTACAAGCTCATGAACATCAACAATGCTCGTCGAGAACCTAATTTGCCTTGGATAACATCTCTTCAATGCTACAGCTCAAAGCAGTTAATGACATCAAGCTCATCTCGCGAAGGACATCAAGCTCGAGCAACCAAAGCAGTTAATGACAGAAGATGCTCAGGAGATGTTCGAAGAAGAAGATGAGCCCGTCCATGACTATTATGAGCTAGAAGCATGTGATGAAGAATCCTTGGTGGTGGTGGTTGATGAAGACATGGAGCCAATCCATCCTGATGTTGAAGCCGAAAAGGAGCACGTAGAGATTGAGGAGATACCCTCACCTACACTTCCGTCGAGTCAACCTGTAGATCAAGCCAGAGACGAGCACGTGGAAAGCAACAAGGTCATGGATTTAGAAGTTTACATACTCAATCCCGAGAGACCTCTAGATTTTCATCAGGTGGAGAAGATGGAGCTCATTGACCATGCCACGCCGTACTACCTCTTTCCTCCTCCGGGTGGAGAATTCGAGAAGAACTGGTCATCCAAACAGAACCGCGATCTACTGGAGCACTACCGTCTGCATCACCCGTCTAGAGTGCTACATGGCACTCAACCGCTGGCCTTGAAGAAGACGATTGACTTCAATTAGCTTCTGAGTTGGGGTCCCTAACAGGTACCGTCCGGCTCAGGGACATTAAAAGAGAGTGCTTCGTGGGAGGCAACCCACGGCTGGAGTCCGTTTTTGAATTATTGAGTCAGTCTTTTTCGTCGTTCGCGTCGGTTTCGGGGAGCCAAAGTGTCAGTTCAATTTCCTTTCGTTTTGATTTGTTTTCGGTTAGGTTTTTGAAAAAAAAAGATTTTTTAAATAAATTTTCGGCGAGAACCAAAAGTTCTCGCCGAAAACTATTCTCAAATTACAAACAGTGAGCTTCTTTTTATTTTTGTCCGTTTTTGAAGAATTTTTCGGCGAAAACTTCTTAAGTTTTCATCGAAAACTTATGTCTGTTTTGAAAATCAGTTTCCTTTTTTCGGTCCGATTCCAACGCATACTTGATCATCCAAATCGGAGCTCTGTAGCTCCGGTTATCCCCGAAACAAGCTTTTCACGTTTTTGCCCAACTTCGTCGCTTTCCGTCCATTTTCTTGAGTCATGTCTTAAAGGTTAGTTGTTGGGTTCTCAATTTCAAATCTTTTGGCATGTTGATTGTTGAATTTCGACGAGTTTAAATTTGGTCTACCTCGTTTTGCGTGCCTGCTGTTTTGGTGTGATTTTTTCTGAACTGCTTGAGGTTAGATGATCTAGATTGCTCTAGGAGTGTCATGCTGTGAATTTGAAAAAAAAGAGTCAAAATATTTTTAAAAAATTCCCCCTAAACCTTCTTTGTGTCGACTTTTATTCTGTGTGGATCCGGGACACTTGTCCCGGTATCCTTTTGATCTTTTTGTTGTTTTTGTTTTTTAGGAACTTGGGTAGCTACTCCGCTCTACTCCGGACTCTCCGTGTTCATCCCCTACACCGACCATCTCGTCACAGGTTCTTCTTATCTCTCTACTCTAGTTTAGTCCTCTGAGGACACAGAACCGTTTAAGTGTGGGGTAGGAGTCTAGGATTATGCATGATTTTGCTTGATTTTCTGTGATTCTGTGGTTCAATTTTGAATTTCTCTAGCATAGAATTGCTCAATTCTTGACTTGTGATGTTAAATTGACTTCAATTTTTCACAATGACGTCTAGACTGTTCCACTTAGAACCTGTAACCAACGTGTCGGAACTGATATTAAATGAGTCTAGGTCAGAACAGATCACAAACTACTCTAGTAGTTGAACTTGAATCAATTGAATCAATTGACTTGTTAATAACAAAGCTCGACAACACCATTCTAAGATGATAAATGCTAGCTTCTTCCATGTTTTCACTCCATATTTGATCACCTGTGATTGTGGCTAGAGATTAGACGGAAATCCAATTCAAAATCTTGTGTAAAATCAACTAGCTAGGATCAAATGGCTAAATGGTTAAATCAAGTAATTAAGTTGTGCAAATCAATGTTAAGTTCTTTAAAGTGCTGAAAATAAAGCTAGGCAAGCCCGACACCTAAGTGAAGTGTTCGGGTTGAGCACTAGCATAGGCACAAATACTGTGAGTTAGGCAGGTCTAACACCTAAGTGAAGTGTTTGGTATCGAGCACTAGTATGCAGTAATAAATTAAAGGAAGAAGTTGAAACTTGAAATAAATCATTGTTTAAATCGGTCCTAGCTAGAACATGTAACCTACAGATCTAGAGGCGGATGAAGTCGAGTCGATAGCCACATCATTTTTCCTACCTCCGCACCCACATCATGGCTAGAGGTTAAAGTCTTTTTTATTAGAATTGGTGTTATCGTAGTCGGTTAACTATGATTAATTGTTTTGCCAAGAAGCGAGCTTTGTTAAAACTACTACTTGAAGTGTGCATAAATTAGTGAGATCGAAAACTTGTTTGGTTGATGTTCTTGCATGTGTAGGTCACTCTTTCTACGTGGAATAGTCTAAACCAAATCCTTAGAATTGAATCTCAGTTTAATCTCGTGTCATTTGTGAATTTGAGTGTGTTCTACTTCAGTTTGCTTGAGGACAAGCAAAAGCTTAAGTGTGGGGTATTGATGACACTCGATTTGACGTGATTTTCATCCCCATTTAAGCGACATTTCATGCCCCTTTGATGCCATTTTGATGAGTATTTGGTGAAAATGTGTTTATTATGTAATTTTAGGCTCCTAGTGCATACATTGTCCATTTCTTGGATATTTTTACCCTTTTGTGAGCTTTTATGTTGAGCCTCCAGGTTACCACATTATAGAGGACTCTCTCACGAGTCCAGCGCTTCAAACGGGGACCAAATCGGAGTTCAAACGGAGCGGGAATCATCAAAACAAGTTGGAGCTCTACCCAGGGGTTTTTAACTAAAGTTTTCGGCGAAAACTCCTTTGAAAATCGCGGCAGAAACCCTAATTTTCAGCCTTTTCCAACTTGTAAAGGGTTTCTGGGGTTATATATAGACTTTTTTAAGCCAGATTGAATATACACGAATTTTGGCTGATTAGCCACGACCTTAGGGTCGATAGATAGAGTTTAGAGAGTTCGAAGATCCGTGAAGAGATCATGACGCCATCCTTCCACCTCGGAGAGCTCGGAGCTTAAAGTTGAAGATCCAGGAGATCGAAGCTTCGCCAGAGTCGTCAAAATTAGGTTTTTTCCAATTCTCATCTGTTCTTCCTCTGTATGTTGATTTCCTTTGTTGCCTTTGATTCTTCTGTTATCGTTATGAGTAGCTGAACTTGTAGAGCTTAGATTAGATGAACCATAAGTGACCCAGGGCTTTAAAGCGGTCACGAATTGGCGGTAATTAGATTCGAAGTTCAATCAGTTTCTCTTTGCATGGTTGTTTTGTTCTTGACTGTTTATGTTTCTTCTCTGGTTGATCACCTAGATTAGGTTTATGCAAGTTAGGGTTAGTCGCTAGACGTAGTTGCTAGACAGTTCCCTGCTTTGGCGCATAAACTTGTCTTCCTTGATCGCCTAGTTTAGATTCTTGTTAAGCTGATGATAGAAGCGAACGCTCGCCTCTCTTTAAAACATCAATTCAACCAATTAACCTATTCATTGGAGTGTGCCTTTCGTAGGAACCAGTTAGGGTTAATCCATTGCAAGAGTAACTCATAAATCGTTAGTAATTCCACCAGTTAGTTTAGTCGTCGCGAGAGGCGACCGTACCCGGGCGACTGATTAATCTTGGTAGCTAGATCGGAAAGAGCGAACGTTTGCCAGTCTTAAACCTAAGGGTCAGGAGTTCTGGTGGTGTATAGAAACCGATTGAATTAGAATTGAAAACCACTGGTCTTGTGATTACCGTTGCCTTGGTGATCTAAGGGGGATTCGAAATCTAAGCTCATCTATCTTCTCGTTAGTCAACCTTTTACTTTTCTGTCTTTTATTTTTCTGCTTTATTAGATTAGAAGTCGTGGAACTCACACCACGCACAACTTGTTTAAACCTAAGTAATTTGCCAACATATTTGAGTAGACAAGAAGAAGAGACCTCGAGTAGAATAAGATCTAGTCTACCTTGGTAGATTAGTTATTTGAAGCACGCCAAAAGCGTGTCATCAATGGCACTTGAAGACAAGCCCCAAAACGAGCCCCAGACCGGGCCAAATGCAAGCACTAGGCCCTTGAAGATCCTCTGAGGACATTTCTAAAGACTTGGCCGAAGCAGAATGCAAAAGGCCAGGCCAGAAATGAAGAAGGCCGAGACATGAGCCAGCCCCGAGCATAGCGCCAGGCGCTATAGAGGAGCACTTTGGGCCGAGCCGCCAAATGGCTCGGTCCTTTTCGGAAATTCTAGTTGCTCTGGATAGCTGGAGACTTCAGGAACATGGCCCAACATACGGCGTTGCAATTGGAGGAGGAATGAAGGAGGAGCCACGTAGGGAAGTGCTCATAC
This sequence comes from Linum lewisii, assembly GCA_034768395.1. Lineage (NCBI taxonomy): Eukaryota > Viridiplantae > Streptophyta > Magnoliopsida > Malpighiales > Linaceae > Linum > Linum lewisii. Next base: position 25,712,130 of record CM068304.1, read on the forward strand.
ACAATCCGGGTCCATGCATGCAATCCCACCGAGACAAGGATTCCCATCTGGGCCAGGAGAACAGTCTGCCACGACCAGAAGACCCCGAACCTAAGTACTTCTAGGACTAGGACACGAGAAGGAGGCCTAATCCGAGTTAGAATTCCTGCTCGCCGGCCCAAGACCTGCCCGACCGCCACGGATGCTGCCCGGATTGCCGGATTTTGCCTATTTAGTATTTTCCTTACATACCAAGACACTATTATCTTTCCTTTCTAGTTTTTCCCTTTTAGGATAGATTGTTAAGGCATTTTAAATGTCCTAAATTAGTTTTAGATTATTTTTATTCCTAGTTAGGAAGTAGCTAAATAGGTGAGGAGAGCTTGTTCCCTCCATATAAATAGAGGCCATCGGCCACCCTTGTTATTCAGACTTTTATCAATTAATAAACCCCCTTCAGAACTTTGTTCTAAACCCCTTTGAGTATGTGCGAGAGCATCCATCTCTTGGTGTTGCGCCCTCGACTTGATACTTCTGGTTCCTAGCTCTTTATAGCTAGTGGGTCAAAGTCATTATCCGCCCCAGTTCCATAGATTCTTCACGTTGCTAGGATCATCAGCTTGTGGTGTTCAAGGGTCGTCTGCCCATGGTTGCAGCGGTTCACATCATATGGTATCAGAGCACGGTTCAACACTAGGACCACACTCTATCCCAGTCTCCAGGTTCATTCTTGGATTCATATTCTCTACTTTCCTTGCGTTTCAGAAAATTAGCTTTGAAAACCCCCACCTATTTCAATTCCTTCAATCGGTTTGATATTGTAAGGCAAAGAAAATAAGGTGGCTATAAGAAAAAGAAAAGAAAAGCAAGGCCACCCTTGCCAAGTTTGTTCCCTTTCGTTGTAAGCTTAATTCTAAGAAGAGGGATAGAAAGTTGCTTCTGCTTGCTTGTAACTAACCATGGCAGACGAAAGAATGGAGAATTTGGAAGGCCAGATCCATGGCCTTGGAGGAATCTTGGCTAGAATACAAGAATCCCTAGCCAGACTTGAGAGAGACAACCGAGGCAACTATGAGAGAAGAGATGACCGAGGAGAATAGGATGAAGAACCCCATGGAGCTCTTAACCGAAGGGCTAGAAGGTTAGTCCAAGAGATTGATGATGATGTGAGCAATCTCAAGCTCACCATCACTAAGTTTGCTGGCAAGAATGATGCGGAGGGGTGGGAAATGGGTTGGGTATGGGTACCCATACCCATATATCGTGGGTACCCATACCCATAATTCCAAAAAAACCATCCCAAACCCCATACCCATATGGGTAGTGGATACCCATTACCCATATGAACTGGGTAGTGGGTAACCCACACTACCCATAATAAAAAATATATGATGAAAACTAATATTTCAATCAACTTCAAACCCGTCTAATCTTCGTAGCTGATAGTCCCGTACAAGCTTTATCACATAACCACATCCATTGAACCATTACATGAATCAACAATTCCACTTCAAATATCAATTTCAAACTAGAAAAAGCTCTCCCGACTTCCTTCCTTTCCATGCTCATGATTTGAGTGGTATTAACCAATAACCAAAGGAAATTGAAGGAAGAAATAGAAATTACGAAATGGGAGAGCGGGGGTCGGGAGGGAGAGGAGACTGCAGAGAGTGGATGTGGCCTGTGGGTGTGGCTATACTGCTGAGGAGTGAGGAGCGAGGAGGAGTCAAGACTGAATTAATTAAGAATTAGTCAGGACTTAGGTTAGGAGATTGGTCTAGGAGGGGATGTGAGTTGTTACTGCCTAAATGCTAATGGGTAATGACTAATGAAAACTAAATTATTGTGGGTATTATGGGTACCCATGGGTAAACCCATATGGGTAGTGGGTACCCACTACCCAAAAAATGAATAAAATTAATCCCAAACCCCAACCCGTAGTGGGTTATGGGTACCCATTACCCACAAAATTTCGGGTTGGGTATGCGGGTACCCACTACCCCAACCCCAAGTTCCCACACTTGGATTGGGAGAGAAGTATGGAGGACTTCCTCGAGTGCCATCACTATTCGGAGAGAAAGAAGGTAATTGTGGCTACCGTTGAATTTACTGACTATGCTGCTCTTTGGTGGAGCCAATTCAAAAGACAGGTTCAGAGAGATGAGGAGGTACCCATCGAGTCATGGAGAGACCTCAAGAGGAAGATGAGGAAGAGGTTTGTCCCGGTTTCCTATATCCGAGACCTACACACCTCACTCCAAACTTTGAAGCAAGGGACCTTGTCTGTGGAGCAGTATACCAAGGAGATAGAGATGCTAGTGGCGAGGATAGACCTCAAGGAGGAACAGGAGGCCAGGATAGCCCGTTTTGTAGGAGGGCTACACCCGGACATCATGTATCAAGTCAATATACTCAACTATGTTGACTATGAAAACTTGAAAGCCCTAACCATACGAGTGGAGAGGGAGGTGAGAAAAGGCTATACAAGAAGACCAGCCCCACCAGCCAGTAGCCAATGGAGAGGAGGCTCCAGTACCAGCCAGCCCCCATGGAAGCCCGGCCAGTACCGAAGCACCGGGCCCCGATCAAACCCTAACCCTAGGGAACCGGCACCACGGGTAACACCTACTCAATCTACTCCTAATGTTTAGAATTCTAACCCACGTCCTAGTGGAATTGTGTGCTTTAAATGTCAAGGCAGAGGACACGTCTCAAGAGACTGCCCCAACCAAAGGGTCATGATGATGAGAGAAGGAGAGATCGAGACAGATGATGAGGAGGAGGATGAGAAGAAGAAGGAAGAAGAAGAGTATGAAGAAGGAGAGAAAGTGAACCCAGAAGGGCTTGAGAAGTTTACTGGGATGTTTGGTGAACCACGCCCGGTCGTTGTTATGCGGACGGGTTCAGCCAAATAAAAAACTACTAATGCTAAGAAAAAGCGTATAGCAGATCGTATTCCAAGGGCTTTCTATGATTGGTTACTTCAGAACTAGCAAAATACTCGAAGGAAAACACGTTGTGCGTGGTGTGAGTTCCACGACTTCTATTTCTAAGAAATGCAAAAAAATTAAAACAAATTAAACTAAAGCAGATTGGGAATTAGGGTTTGAAAACAAGGATGACAGACGAACTTAGACTTTGAATCCCCCTTCGTTCCCCAGAGCATTGGCAATCCACTGATCAGCGGATTTCGATTCTCATTCAATCAATTACTAAGACACCACCATAACTCCTTACCCTTAGGTTTAAGACCGGCGAACGTTCGCTCTATCCGTTCTAACTACCAAGATTAACTAGCCGCCCGGGTACGGTCGCCTCTCACAACGACTTAATTAATTGGTGTAATTACTAATGATTAATGAGTTACTCTTGCAGTGAATTAACCCTAACCGGTTCCTACGAAAGGCACACTCCAATTATAAGGTTAATTGTTCAATTCGATGTTCTAAAGTAAGGCGAGCATTCGCTTCTATCCTTAGCTTAACAAGAATCTAATCTAGGTGATCAATCCAGACAAGAAACATGAACAATGAAGAACGAATCAAACATGAAAAAGAACTGATTGAATTTTGAATCTAATCACCGCTGATCCGTGACCGCTTTAAAGCCCTGGGTCACTTAGGGTTCATCTAGTCTAAGCTCTAAAGGGTTTAGCTACTCATGATTATTACAAAAGAAACAAAGACAAAGAGAGAGTTCATCATTCAAAGGAAGAACAGAAAAGAATCTGAAAAACCTAATTTAGACGACTCTGACAGACTTCGATCTTCGGTAGATAACACTCCTAGCTCCAGTTCTCCGAGATGGAAGGGATGGCGTCACGATCTCTATCCGGCTCTTCGAACTCCAACTCTTTGCTCCAGACTTCAGAGGATTCTGATCTCCAAAAGTTGTATTTTGTAAATTATGATTGTCTGTTATTATTCTCTTTTTCTTTGGGCCGCCAGGTTAAGTATTTATACTTTACCCTAACTGATCCGGAATAGCCTGATATTTTTAGCGAAAACATAGGGATATTTTCGGCGAAAATCCTTGTGTAAATGGTCGTGATCTCTCTGCCTTGTATTTTCGGTCCGAAGAGTTAATCGATTTCGCCGAAAATATTCTTTGACTCGGCATCAGCTGGTTTGTACTATTATTTTCGCGGAAGACATAAGCTCATTTTCGCCGAAGATGCAAGTGTGAATGGGCAGATTTTCGGTTTGACTTGATCGGCTCCTTGGATCGATTCCGGTTTGATTCCTCGAGATTCCAACGCCTTAGACACGTCCTTGGCTACTTTATTTGACGGCAAAAACCTGTGCTAACACAAAAACACTAGAAAACCATCAAATAGACCCGAAACGGGCCAAGGTAACACAAATGGCACGAGATAGGGCAATCGATTGAATATTCGTTATTCTACCCTAAAAACCATGTCTTAAGAAAAGAAATGTCGCTTAAATGAGGCTGATAATCACGTCAAATCGAGTGTCATCAAATACCCCACACTTAAGCTTTTGCTTGTCCTCAAGCAAACGAATAGAAACGCTCATGTTCATAAATGATAAGATCGATTAAATTGGAGCTCAATTAAACACAATGAATTATTAGACAGATCGATCCTAGAACAAGAAACCTAACATGCATACAGATCAGCCAAACTACCTGGTCTCACTAATAAACTGCACACGACAAGTAATTAGCAACCAATTATGCACGAATTTGACATGACCGACCAGACTCCTCACACAGGATATATATAGTACAATGGGAACTCTCACTCTCTGTGTTTAAGGACGTGTTTATGCTCTCGATCATTTTCTGTTACCAAATTCTGTCATAAGTTTGCATTTCGACCACATCTCCACCACTGTGACAACACGAGTATCTAGTCAAGAAGGACTTCCTTGCTAGGACCGTAATGAATACTACACTACTCGGGTTTATAATGAGATGGATGATGGGAATGAATGATGATGGCTTTGTGCGGTGTAGCTTTCGACTAACTTCCCTCGAATCTAATCTATGGCTTCCTACCGTCTAACCAAACACGGGTGGAATGATGAACGCTCGTCCTATGATACCCTCCAGCAACCTAGCACTTATTCTTTTTCTTTACACGATTTTTTTCTTTTCTTATGAACTTTTCTTTTGACTTCGTTCTTCCATTTGTAGGGAGAAGAACGTTTTATTGAACAACACTTTGAACTTTTTGTGATTTTTCTTTTCTTCAATTTTTCGAAATTTTTCTTCTTTTCTTACTTCACTTTTTTTTCTTTTGTGCCGATTTTTCTTTTAGTTGCTAGAGGGGTTTACACGTCTGGACATATTAGCTAAGACCACCTGTTTAATGGCTAAAGGCAGGTTACCACAAACCGACTTCCGGTAGGTCAATCTAGAACTACAACCACAGGGGATCAACGGGGAATGAAAGAAATGGGAAATGGTTGTAATGTATTATCGAACCGAAAGAACAGGACAAGCTCAAGGGTCTAAACCTAGTGGATTTATCGTTTGGTAGGCTATCTGGCTTAGTAGCTGAATCTAGGTGCCCCTATCCTTCTAGAACTCGTGTCATCGTGTGGTCTCGAGTAGGTCTCATGCAAATTCTAACTCATTCAAGTAAACAGAAAACCACTCAGAAAGAATTAAAATTGCAAGTTACGTGCAATGGATCAAAAGCTCACAGTTGGTTTGCTAGTCGGATTCGGTCATTTTCATGCAATCAAGGCTACAAACTACAAGTGTGATTTTAAAATTCTGTTCTGACCAGACAATTTAGCATCAAAGTATACAAGTTGGTTCTCAAGTTCTAGGTTAAGCAGTCTAAGCATCATTATGAAAGTTTGAACAACAACTTAACATCAAAAATCAAGAACTGAGCCATTCTAATGCTAGAGAGACTGGAATGGAATCACGAGGCACACATAAAACACAATCAAGGGCAATCAAGTTCATGCAAGGTTCTCTAGCATCCTACCCCACACTTAAATCGGACTGTGTCCTCACAGGACTAATTCTAGAGTTCAGAGTGGAATGGAAGAACCTGGATGAGGACGGTTGATTTCAGAGGGTGAGCACGGATCCAGAGAGCGGAGGGAAGTGTAACAGAACCTGAAGCAAAGGGAGTCTACCGATTGCCTACAAAACAAAAACGAATGAAACATAAAAAGGAAACCGGGACAAGTGTCCCGGATCCACACAGAAAAAAGTTGGATCGAAATCCGAAAATAATAAATAAAAAGAAGACACCAGAAAAGGAATACAACCCGATCACTGCTGGTCCGGTGAACCGGGAGGTGGAAAGTGGAGAAATTCGCCGAGTTGGCGTTGCCACGCCATCTGTGCCTCATATCGCCGGTCGGCGCGGCGCATATGTTGCTGCATAATAGTCCATCGCGCCTCTTGAGTGGCGTTGTCGGTGATGCGCCACTCCTGCAGTCGCTCATATAATTCCCCAACATATGCGGGGTGGTGTCGGGGCTGATGAGTAGGCGCCGGATATGTATCGGGAATGTGCGGCGGCGACTGGTGGATGTACCCTGCCTGATGGTGTGGCGAAGGTATATAATCATGGAATTCTGGTGGCGGCTGCGGCTGCTGCTCCTCAGCATCATCTTCTTCCTCCGACTCGACCACAGGCTGGAGTGGAGGATCAGCTGCTACATGGGGACTGAGGTCGAGTTCTAAATCGTACTCAACCGCCAAGTCTCCTCCAACGGTCCTAACTGGGTGTCGTGGAATGTGCAGGCCATACTCATGGCTGATGCCGAAAGACAGGATGAGCTGTCCTATGAAGTTGCCTCCCAAGAGTTTGCGGGGTGGCGTCTTCCTCTTGGTCTTCTGGTGGAAGATGCGAGCTAGTACCCAGCCGGGGTGCAGAGGATAGCTCTCTCGGATGGCTCGGAGAAGCATGAGCTCGTCCTTGAGGATATGGTGGCGATCCTTGTCTCGAACATATAAAAGTGACCTCCGCCAAACCATATGAATAAATTTATAGAGCGGGTGAGAGAGAGACTTAACTGAGTTGCTCACCCCGAGGTGATCGCCAGGTACGCCTGTCATGTGGCTCCAGAGCGCGTGGTACTCCTCGTCGTCATCATCTTCTCCCCAACTGAGGTGATGATCGTGATAGTGCTCGTAGGGGATGCCGAGATGAGCGGCAAACTCATCGTAGGTGAGCTATCGGTACACCCCACCAAGATAGAAGGTGACCACCTTCTGGCGTTGCTTCCTCTTGTGCTCATCCAGATCAAAGGTTGCCTAGAACTCCTGGAGGGCAATGTCTGGGAACTCGGCGGCGATGGTGGTCAGCTCGAGGAGACCAGCCGGTGCTAAGGCATCGTGCACGTTCCGGTGGTAGTCCTCGTCATGCTCCTGGAGTGACTCCATGGAAAGGGGGCGTACGTCAGCTCCCCGGACGTGCTCGAGCTTCTGGAAGCACTCAAAGTAGAAGTATGGTAGACGAGCTATGGTGCGGTGGTATCCAGCCTGGCGGGGTAGTGCAGGTGGTGGACCCAGAACAGCAGGTGTGACGGGAGCGGCAGCTCCTGAGCTCGAGGCGCCATCAAGTCGCGCCTTAGTCCTGCGCTCATAAGTGGGGTCCCTAAAACCAGAATGAAACCAGATTAGTCAACCAAAACCTTACCCCACACTTAGTAGAAAAACTCGATTTCACAAAGAAATGAGGGAAACTAAGCGGGGTAAGCAAAGCGGAGTAACCGGTAATCATAGACAGTAAAATACATACTTAGGAACAGCCAGAATCGGATAAGCACAATCAGAGTTCAAAAAAAAGTCAAACCGACATTTAGAAAATCAACATTTAGGCATATCGAACCCTAATCATGGCAAGACTATCATATCTTGGAGAATGACGGTAAAATATGATCACAAATGGCAAGCACGATAATATGAATGAGAATGAACACATCAAACAGCCAAATGATCACAACAGTTCAAAGTCAAACCGACATTTCTCACAAAAGTCAACATTACAAAGAATTAATCGTATGCATAGCAACATATGATCAAATGATATGGAAATTAAGCACGGAACTCCCTAAGCATCCTAGAACAGTTCTATAAGTTCAGTTAATCCTAGTTCACACGAAACAGTCGGCACGCAAAACGAGGCAAACCGAAAAGTCAACCGAAAGTCAACCCCGACGAAATTCAGCAATCTATATGTCAAAAGATTCGCATCGAAAAGTTATACAACTTACCTTGAAGTCATGATTGCTAAAAAAGAACGAGTTGAGAGGAATCGGTGAAAAACTTGAAAACTGGGGTTTCGGAGAACTGGAGCTGCAAAGCTCCGATTCGGACGTTCTAGGGCTTGTTGGGATCGGAAAGAAGAGGGAAGGGAGCGGCGGCGGTCGGCGACAGCGGCGGCGGCGGGTTACGGCGGCGACGGTGGTTTGAAAATGGGGGCGGTCGGCAATTTGAAAAGGAATAGGGGAGGTTTTTTTTTCGGGTGCTTTGGTTCGAAAATGAGTGAAGGAGAGAGAGGAACGAAAACCGGATTTTAAAGGAATAGTTGGGTGATTTTCAAAATTATTTTCGGCGAAAATAAAAGGGTGTTTGCGCCGAAAATTTCAGTAAAAATGGACTGCCGGATTTTCGAAGGCGGTTTCGCCGAAAACAAGAACACGGTTTCGCCGAAAATTTCATTTAAAATGGTTTCGCCGAAAAGAAAAGACTTTTCGAACCGAAAAAAATGAACAGGAAGAACGGGTTCGAAATTCGAAAATTAGTTTCGCCGAAAACAGGGGTGGTTTCGCCGAAAATTTTGAACTGTTCGGGTTTTAAATATTTTTGCAAATTCGGCCAACTTCAGAAAATCACAGTTAAATCCACAAAAATCGGAACGACCTCAATCAACTTGCTACTGACTCTATGACACACAGACTCTACACGAAAAATAATAAATCAAACAAACTGACACTTTTGGCTCCCCCGAGCCGACTCTAAAATACCAAGTTCAACAAAAATTAAAACAGACTCCAGCCGTGGGTTGCCTCCCACGAAGCGCTCTTTTATTAACGTCCTTGAGCTGGACGATACCTGGATGGTATTAGGAGACATCCCAACTTAGATTCTCCTTCACGCTCTCGTTGGAGTTCATGAAGTACAGCTTCGGGACTTCTCCGGTAAGCGTGAATCTCTTCCCGTTCGCATGCAAGAGCTTGGTACGTCCATCGGGAAGATGATCGACGAACGTGAACGGTCCGAACAGCTCTCTGGAGAGATCATCCTTCTTGAGTGTGACGATGGAAGGAATGAGGACTGTCGGTTTCTTCTTTTCTTTCTTCGGCTTGATATCACCAGGATCGGTGATCGTTAGTACTTCCTTAGGAGATGCTTTCGGCTTCTCCCTCCATACTTGTTCCGGTGCCGGTTTCTCGGAACGAAATGGTGGTACAGCTGCCTCGATGGAAGATGGCTGAATTTTTGGTCTCCAGACCATTTGTGTCTTCGTTTTCTTGTTCTTTCCTCGAGGTCTGCTCGGTGGTTTAGAAGAGGCTTGCAGTTCCTTCTTCTTCTTCTTAAGCGGCTTCTGAACCAAAATTTCTGGCTTCTTCTCGGTACCCTGTCCAGCACCTGCAGTGTCAATTGATCTCGAAACACTAGAAGAAACATTAGTAACGGAGTTGACCGGAGTCAACCCCACAGTTTCAACAGCTAGGCAGTGAGATTCTTCATTCCTAGAGTCATATTTCATGCCATCTTTAAGACGGAACGTTTTCGTTTCTTTACCGACTCTTAAAGTTAAAGAACCATTTGGAACGTTAATATTCATTCCAGTAGTAGCCATGAAAGGTCGACCTATGAGGATAGTAGCATCATTTGTACTAGTATCCATAATCACATAATCAGCTAAGAACGTGAACGGACCACATTTAGTGACAACGTCTTTAATCTCTCCCTTAGGGTTTTAAGCGATCTATTAGCAAAGACGAGTTGCATACTAGGCGGTTCAAGTTCTCCTAGATTTAACTTTTCATATAGACTCACAGGCATAACATTAACAGATGCTCATAGATCGACTAAGCAACGTTCAATCTCAACATCATTAATGACCAAAGGCAAAGTAAATGAACCAGGATCAGATAACTTAGCTGGATATGGAGAAACAGGTTTCTTAATACGAATGTCAGGATATCCTTCCTTGTTCCCCTTCATGCCAGTCTCGATCCTTGCGTTTGGCAGCAATGCTCTAGGAAAAGGAGGCTTTACGACGTATGGTGCAAGAGGAGGATCAACCTCCTTCGGCGCCGGTTCCTGTTCTTCTTCTTCCTCTGGAGTCTCAGCGATCCTGCGTAAAACAGAAAAAGCATCAGCAATTAAGTTTGGAAGTTTTCGAGCAGTTACCATTTTAGCCTGTTCTTTCTCGGGTTTGGCTCTGTCTGGCTTGGAAGCTGGCCAAATGGTCGACCAGATGCTAGCATGCTCGAGATGTTGTTCACGGCTTGCTCAATTCTTTGTCCAGATGCTATCTGTTCTTGATTGAGAAGAGCTTGAGCCTTGAACTGATTGTCATGATCATCGAGTCTTGTGATGATCTGGCTGAGCTTCTTATCCAGGTCACTGACATTATTATCTCTTTGATGCTGCTGCCCTGGATAGGTATTATTGAGATATTGATTCTGGCGATTGCCAGGAGCAGTTCCATAATTACCCGGATTGCGATGCGGCGGCTGGTAGACACCTGCCGGCGGATGGTTAGGCTTCTGATCCTGAGCTGGACCAGTCGGGCGGTTATTCTGGTTCTGGTTGGCGCCAGCATTGTAGGGAGGTCTGTCTTGATAGTTCCCTTGCTGTCTGAAGTTACGATAACCAGCATAACCATTCTGATTATTAACGAAGCCTTGTTGGATGAAATTTAACTCTTCAGCAGACCAGACTTCTGCCTTACCAAAATTCTGACAACGGCCTCCATTATGTGAGCAAGCTCCACACCACTCGCAATCAGCAACATAGACAGAAGCTGTCAGCGGCTTGATCGGTGTGGTAGACTTCTTCAGATGCTTCTCTACCTCTGCCTTGATTGTAGCTTTGAGATCTAGCTTGCTCCTTGATCCTTCAGATTGTCGCTCCCAGTTCCTTGACTTGGAAGCACAGTTTGTGAAGTGAAGAAGAGCAGCTTCAGGAGTGAGTGTAGTGCAATCCCCTTCAGCTAGAGAATTGACCCACTTGGCGGATTCTTCTCGAAGTCCACGAGAGAAGATTTCAGCTAACTGCCTCTGCTCGAATCCATGATGAGGGCATGTGTGGAGAAGTTCTTGGAAACGATTCCAAGTATCATATAAGCTTTCTCCTTCTTTCTGGGAGAATCTGGCGATGCTGTCCTTGATGGCGGTTGTTCTGGCTGGAGGGAAGTATTCTTCAACGAAGTCCTGAGCCAGAGTATCCCAGTTAGTGTAATAGCCAGGTGGTTTACCAGTAAGCCACCTCTTAGCAGCGCCTTTCAAAGAGAACGGGAAAGCTCTCAGACAAAGGGTGTTTTTGTCGAGGTTTCCGCTCTTGAAAGTACTGCAGAGATCAAGGAAGTCTGCAAGATGAGTGCACAGATTGTCTAGGGGCCTGCCTTCAAACTGTAAATCCCTAGAGATCATGGTCAAGAATGGAATCTTGATCTCATAGTCAGGATCTCCTTCAATGCGCGGAACGGCAATGGCAGATCGAACGCTAGTCGCGCTCGGCTTGTTATAGTCTGCTAGACTCTTCTGTGCAGGTGGTGGTGGCGGCGGTTGATCGCCATTTGGTGGTGGTAATCTATCGTCCATGGTGGGAGATGGAGGAGGTGAAAGTGACTCGGTGTATGAAGCGGATGAAGATGACGGTACAGGTGAAGATGGAGATGAGGAACTCTCCTTCGGTTCCTTGATCTTGATCGGAGTGATGAATGGATTGGATCTGCCTTTCTTTAGAATCTGTGATCGGAGAGGTGTAGCAGAACTGCCTGGTCTCCCTGCACTCTTGGCCTGTTCGGTTTGAGAGCGAGTCCAAGGACGGTGAGGCATACACCTATAAACCTACAGATAACAAAGACAAACAAAACCAGTGTAAAATCGAAGTGGGTGGAAAAATGAAAGATGGAAAATAGAAGAATAAATTGCCAGTTCTTCTTTCGAATAATCAAAAGAAGTCCCCGGCAACGGCGCCAATTTGGTGAACCACGCCCGGTCGTTGTTATGCGGACGGGTTCAGCCAAATAAAAACTACTAATGCTAAGAAAAAGCGTATAGCAGATCGTATTCCAAGGGCTTTCTATGATTGGTTACTTCAGAACTAGCAAAATACTCGAAGGAAAACACGTTGTGCGTGGTGTGAGTTCCACGACTTCTATTTCTAAGAAATGCAGAAAAATTAAAACAAATTAAACTAAAGCAGATTGGGAATTAGGGTTTGAAAACAAGGATGACAGACGAACTTAGACTTTGAATCCCCCTTCGTTCCCCAGAGCATTGGCAATCAACAGATCAGCGGATTTCGATTCTCATTCAATCAATTACTAAGACACCACCATAACTCCTTACCCTTAGGTTTAAGACCGGCGAACGTTCGCTCTATCCATTCTAACTACCAAGATTAACTAGCCGCCCGGGTACGGTCGCCTCTCGCAACGACTTAATTAATTGGTGTAATTACTAATGATTAATGAGTTACTCTTGCAGTGAATTAACCCTAACCGGTTCCTACGAAAGGCACACTCCAATTATAAGGTTAATTGTTCAATTCGATGTTCTAAAGTAAGCCGAGCGTTCGCTTCTATCCTTAGCTTAACAAGAATCTAATCTAGGTGATCAATCCAGATAAGAAACATGAACAATGAAGAACGAATCAAACATGAAAAAGAACTGATTGAATTTCGAATCTAATCACCGCCGATCCGTGACCGCTTTAAAGCCCTAGGTCACTTAGGGTTCATCTAGTCTAAGCTCTAAAGGGTTTAGCTACTCATGATTATTACAAAAGAAACAAAGACAAAGAGAGAGTTCATCATTCAGAGGAAGAACAGAAAAGAATCTGAAAAACCTAATTTAGACGACTCTGACAGACTTTGATCTTCGGTAGATAACACTCCTAGCTCCGGTTCTCCGAGATGGAAGGGATGGCGTCACGATCTCTATCCGGCTCTTCGAACTCCAACTCTTCGCTCCAGACTTCAGAGGATTCTGATCTCAAAAAGTTGTATTTTGTAAATTATGATTGTCTGTTATTATTCTCTTTTTCTTTGGGCCGCCGGGTTAAGTATTTATACTTAACCCTAACTGATCCGGATTAGCCTGATATTTTCGGCGAAAACATAGGGATATTTTCGGTGAAAATCCTTGTGTAAATGGTCGTGATCTCTCTGCCTTGTATTTTCGGTCCGAAGAGTTAATCGATTTCGCCGAAAATATTCTTTGACTCGGCATCAGCTGGTTTGTATTATTATTTTCGCCGAAGACATAAGCTCATTTTCGCCGAAGATGCAAGTGTGAATGGGCAGATTTTCGGTTTGACTTGATCGGCTCCTTGGATCGATTCCGGTTTGATTCCTCGAGATTCCAACGCCTTAGACACGTCCTTGACTACTTTATTTGACGGCAAAAACCTGTGCTAACACAAAAACACTAGAAAACCATCAAATAGACCCGAAACGGGCCAAGGTAACACAAATGGCACGAGATAGGGCAATCGATTGAATATTCGTTATTCTACCCTAAAAACCATGTCTTAAGCAAAGAAATGTCGCTTAAATGAGGCTGATAATCATGTCAAATCGAGTGTCATCAATGTTCTCAAACACCCCAGCCCCGGAGCCAAAGAATCTGCCTAGCCCCGGAGCCGGCGCCCAGCACAGCCTCGGCGCTCCACCCAGCCCCAGCGCTCATCCCTGTCCCGGCGCTCAGCCTAGCCCCGACGCTCAGCCTAGCCCCGGCGCCCAGCACAGCCCCGGTGCTCCGCCCAAACAGGACACCCATCCCAGCCCCGGCGCTCAGCCCCGCCCCGACACTCAGCCCAGCCCCGACACCCAGCACAGCACCGTCGCCCAACCGGCCCCGATGCCCTGCCCAGCCCCGGCGCTCAGCCTAGCCCCGACGCCCTGCCCAGCCCCGACGCTCAGCCTAGTCCCAGTGCACCCCAGACCGTCCCCGGTATACCCTAGGGCTTCCCCAACACTTGGAATACCCCTGACCCGCACTGGAGCACCAAGGCATCCGCTGACATTCAATGGGAGGTTGTTTCCCATTGAATCTTAAAGGCTGCCTCGATCGGGAATGATCAAATTACTGAGCTAAATGAAGAGGAAGGTGTCCATGCCAAGAAAGATGAAGAAATGGGCTTGGGAGTCGAGGAAACACTTACACCCGTGACCTCCCCCAGCCTAGACATCCTCGTGGATAGCCCCTCCGAGGAAGTGAACATGGACACTGACAGCCCAAGCTCCGAAGGACCAGAATCTTGGTCTTTCACCGATTCTAGTGACACCCCAAGACCAGGAGATGAGGCTGAATCTCCCCCAGACATGGCCAGGAGAACATGATGTGACCCTACACAGCTGCCCCAATGCCAATAGGTACTCATACACACCACCAGGGTCTCCAGCCAAGGGAAGGACCCTCGGGCCATACAAGAAGCGTGTGAGGCCAAGGAAAGCTCTCCAACACATCATAAAGCCAAGGTATGTGACCAAGTATAGGCTCAGGCCCCCACCAGCAGCCAAGCAAGCTAGGATGAGAGTGAGGCCACCCCATGCCATGTTGATGGCCAAGGCACCCGATCTGAACCCCGAGCCGGACTGAGGGCTGAGCCTAAGGGACCTAATAGGCCCTGGACCAATCCCCACGAGCCCTAGATGAACTGACCACTCCTGGGATCCTCTGGAAGAATTCCTGGAGTACAGGAAGTAAAGGACCCAAGAGTACCTGACCAGCAAGGGATGGCACCCGAAGAGAGGCCTCGGAACAAGCCCCGGACCGAGCAAAATGCAAGCACTAGGCCCTAGAGCAATTGCCACGAGCTAGCCGTTTACCCTTGTTGTGTTTTGATGCATGAATTGAGTGTGTAGCTGAATGGAGTAGGAATCTGTGTGATTACATGAATTGGATGAATGGATGTTACGTGTTGATTCGAGTGAAATGAGTGTTATGTGTGATGGTAGTTGATAAGGTGATTTGTGGAGTAGAATTTATGAAATAGAATTGGTACGTGGAATTGGGTAATGGAATTAGAACATGGAATTGTGAAATAGAATTGATTGGAAGAAATTGCATGGATGTTGTGTGTAAGCAATTTGGTTGTGATTTGTGGAAAGGGGATTGGAAAGTGATCACGTTGTTGACGTGGAATTGTTGATGGACTTGATGTTGGGAATTGAATAGATTTGACGGATGGTTTTGATCGATGGATTTGAGTGATGAATGTCTGATTGTGATTAATAAAGAATAGAACCGGCAGGAGTCCACACTGCCCACCTTGAGATGTGTTGAGTTGTGTCTGGTTCACGTTGAGTGAATCACTCTGGTTAGCTACCAAGGATTTATGTTGAGTCGGACTACGTTGAGTGGACCACCTTGGTCAAATACCAGGGATTATTGGTGGAATCGGTCTACGTTGAGTAGATTACCTTGGGTTGTATTACCAGGGATTGTTGGCCGGCAGTGGTGGTGTGGAGCAACTCCTAGGCGCCTAATGAACTCACCTAGATAATTGAAATGAGAATTGTGATTGTGTGTGAATGTGTGTATGTGTGTGAGTATGGAAGGTGAATGCGTGGCGAGATGTGATGAGATGTTGAACTGTATGTATGTGATGTTGAACACTATATGTTTATGCGATGTAATGTTGAACGGTATGCATGTTGATGTCTGTTGTATTGATGATTTTGTGAATGGTGAATGTTGAACTGAGAACTGCACCTATGTGATCACCTAGACTGTTTTAGGGAATTAAAATGTGGTATGACTGTGTCTGGTTCCACTGTGGATGTGTGTGCGGAGTTTGGAACCGCTCTGTCAGGTTAGGTTCGGCGCATAGTTAAACCCAGTGGGTTCACTCAATTTCAATAGGAATTGATCCCCCAGTCTCCCTTTTAAGGTTTGCATGGTTAGAGTGAGTGGTGTTTCATTTGGGTGTCAAGTACTTGAGTGTTGTTGGCATCTAGGTGGTGGCAAGAAGCGTGGAGAGGATCTTCGAAGGCTTGGACCAGGAGTTGACCATCTTTTGAATTTAAGTTGACTATTTTGGGTTGGGGACGTTTTGTATCGTTTGATTTGAAGTTCGGGATTGTAAAGAAATATTGGGTTGAATTGTATCTTTGTATTGAATTTTTAATAATGGAGGCGCTTCCGATTACTCTTGTTTATGTTTTAATTTGATTTCAATGTTGTTTTCCCCTTTATTTTATTGTTGTATCTTCGAGTGATGTTCAAACCAGTTCGACCACTGGTTTAACCCGGGTCGGTTCGGGA
This sequence comes from Linum lewisii, assembly GCA_034768395.1. Taxonomy (NCBI): domain Eukaryota; kingdom Viridiplantae; phylum Streptophyta; class Magnoliopsida; order Malpighiales; family Linaceae; genus Linum; species Linum lewisii. The sequence continues at coordinate 25,728,554 of CM068304.1, forward strand.
TGGATGTTACAATGGGGTTGGCTGTGAGGCCCCAACTTCCTCACGGTTGATAGATGGTGGAGCATCCCTCGTAGAACCCTGCAAACAATTTCGATTAGTAGATGTAACATTTCTAAACTGATGATAGTACCATAACCTTAATAGTTCTTGGTAGACCAACATACCTGATAATACGTGTTTCCAATCATTGTGTCTTGGTTGACCCCAACACCCTCCATAGTAGTTCGAACCTCTTTTTTTTCTGTCTGGCACTTGTATTTTGATTGACCACAACTTGTTCAATTATCAACACAATTACAGTTATGGACGATCGACATTTTATAGTCAGAAAATGATAATTGTTAAGGCATCACACTACAAAAAATATACATTTAGCGTCGGTTAGACAGGGTTTTTAGCGTCGGTCAAAGTCGACGCTAAATACATGTTGCGTCGATCGAAGCAACCGACGCGAATAACAGTGACGCTAAAGTTTAGCATTGGTCGAAACGGTAAATGACGCAAAATTCTAACCAACCGACGTCGTTGTGGCCCAGCAACCCACGGCCGGTTAGCCGGTCGGGTGGGTGTAGGGTGTTTAGCGTCGGTCGAAGCCGACGCAATATGCTGCTGAACGACGCTAAATTACGGGTCCATTTAGCGTTGGTCATAACAGACGCTACATGTTATCAACCGACGCTAATTTACGGGTCCATTTAGCATCGGTCTCAACCAACGCAAAATGTAATTGACCGACGCCATTTGCAGATTACAGGTCTCCTAATTTCCTGCTTTCTTATCGTTCTCATACTCTTCTAGTGCCAAAACCTGCATACAAAGCACATTTTCGCTATCCCATTTTCACTAAAACCATCACAAACAGGAAATCATAGCACATTTTACTAAAATAACTAATATATCGATAAAACAACCAACATACGTAAATAACATCCATCCAAAACTAAATAAGCAACACAACCAAATCTAAGAGTCTAGTCCTATGTACTCATCATCGGTCTCAACGACCCTCATCCTCGTCCGCATGATCATTTGGTGTCATCTTCTCCTTCCCCTTCCTCGTCCTCGTGGATGATGAACCTCCATCTGCAACCAACTGGCTGAGGCGCAGAACCTCAGCCTCCAGCCCGCTCAGTCGCTGAACCTCAGCCAACAGCGTCCTCATACGATCCTCAGCAGGACAATGACCGAAGACGTGAGTAGTAGTAGCTGAACTACTACTCTGGCTGGCTCCACCACGCTTCCTACTCATATTGACCTACATGGAAAGTAAAGAAAATAAAAAAAATTACTATTTAAATGTTAGCTTAAAATAATTTCCAAGTATATACCACAATACATACCATAGAGGGGGTGATACCAGATCCGAGCCAGCGAAACCGACCACTACGCTCTTTCAGATAGACAAGGCCAAGTGCATCATTCGGTGAAGGATCTATTGGGACGGAGGATCACGGGTGTACTCCAGAATTTCAGGCTGCACATTGAATAAAAAGAAAAAAATTGAAAACCCATAATCTGATTAGATACAGACCACTTCAGATAGATGAAACAGGACTTACCAATTTAGGATCGGTGTAAGTGTGGTCCTTCCTCGTGTGAGTGATAGCATACAACTCACCTCTAGATGGCACCCTCCCCCGTTCTTTTGCCTACTTGTGCACGAACTAAACATGTTTAGTAAACTTTCTATAAACATAAAGACATAAAATAACTAGCAATTAAATCTGGATTATTACCAACTCAAACCCTCTAACCCGCAGCTTCTTCGAACCTCTAGTGTGGGGTGACTTATGGCTCCTCTTAGCAGCAGAGTTCTTGCGAGCCAACTCCTACAATTTAAACAATCAATTCATATAAGTATTAAAACAGAATCAAAGTCATAAAATACTTTTAACTCATTTCCAATTTCAACTCTACTTACCACCATATCCAGCCTCAGTCTCAGATCCACGAACTGTGCCCACATAGAAGGAGGGATCCTAGACGGCTTGTTCTCTAGTGCCCACGCCCTCGTAGGCACCACAAACTCACCCATGTCGAACTCCTCGCCAGCGGCTTCAGCATCCTTCTTCATCCTTGCCTTAAGCGTGTTAACCATATGTCCGGTCCACATTTGGATTTGAAGTCCCGCCACTTCTTGTTAATATCTACCAAGATGTAAGTACTGGCCCATGATTTCATCTCTGGCGGCTCAATCACGATACATCGCTGCATGAAATTCAATATGAATTCATTAATAGTATTCAACTCAAACTAATTGACTAAAGGTTAACAATTTTAGAGTTTATCACTTACCCATATGATCTCCATCAAATCATTCTTCTCTTGATCTGTTACTTTCTCCCACGACTCGTAGGTAATCAGAATGTAGTTGTGGTCCTTAGCCAGTGCACCTAATAATCCGTCCAACAAAGAAGCTGGACCAATACCCTCAAGTCCTAGGCGGCTAAAAGGGATGAAAACCTTCTTACCATCTCGAAGGCGGCTCAACAACTGGCTCCCAGAGACCTCACCTAGAGTCTTAACTCCAGCAGGATCAACTAACTCAACCTCCCACTTATCTCTATGTGCAGAAGCCATGTCTTCATAACAAAAACAAACCGAGTTAGGTCAAACATGCAATCATTGTTTGGAGATCAATAACTTTGTCATATGTATGGACTCAGTATGTAATTAACGAACCCTAATTAATCATCAAACTCTGCAGTTCCAGGCCTAGTTAGGGGTACAACAGTGGCATTATCAAAATCCGAAAACTCTGGATTCCCAATCATATCAGATTCATGAACGGAGCTCCCTTCGTGCTCACCCATGTAATACACTTCTCTAGGTTTGATATGTACAGGAACACACCATCCCTTCTCCACTTTATCTTCGACATAGTAGACCATTCGGGCATCCTTTGCTTTAATATATGGCTCGTCGTCTAAACGACTTCTAGTATAAAGCAAGTGTGAGAAATTAAGCAGTGTGAACCCCAACTTATCTTTCTTCACATACCTAGGATTGTGTGTATTAGCCCATTTGCACTTGAATAATACCACACGAAATTCGCCATAGTAATTCAACTCAACTATGTCTTCTAATTTGCCATAATAAGCTAGTTCGCCTGTATGAGGTCGATTGTCCACAGAACTTGCGTAACTGTGAGTTTCATAACTGCCGTACACACCACTATTCTGAGTGTTGAGACCCTTATCATGAGCACTGGTTCGAAACCGATAACCATTAACATCATAACCATTAAATCTGAAAGCATTCCGATGAGGACCTCGAGCCAACAATCTTAGATTTTTTGAATGGACTACTTGGTCGTCATGTAGAATCTGTTGAAAATGAAATAATAACGTCCTAAGTAGATGATATGAAAATAATAACATCATAACATCCTAAGTACTTGGTCATAATGAGGTTTGGAGAATACTTACTCGAGTCCTAAACCATTGCACGAAGTCCCTATGAATAGCTTTTTCAACTTCAGCTGATAGTCTACCACGAAGTCGTTGTCTAGTGATATCTTGGAACTCCCTAGTAATTCCCCATTACCACCAAAGTTTGAAATTAAAAGAAGATACTAGACACGGTAAGATTTCATAAAATCCAGTTTTGTACTTACTAGAGAAATGGCCCAACATTAGTGGCACCTATAAGAACATGCCGGTGTGTTTATAGCCACTCCGTATCTGATAACTTGAATGGGTGTTCACCACCGACATGACGCCCAATGGAAGGGGAAAATACACGTGTTAAGTGTTTCATCTTCCACCTGTTCATGGAGCCGAGAACCACGGTTTAATCGAGTTTCAATCCCAGCTTCATAATATAAGGATGTGAAAGTAAAGATCTCCTCGGAAACCCAAACTTCAACAATTGAACCTTCAGGCTGGGATTTCAACTTGCCAAGAAATCTGAATATGACAAAGAGTATAATCAGTAACACTCATTGTCAATGATTGCATAACAAAGTAACTGATTGTAATCATACCTTTCTATAGGATACATCCAACGGTAATAGACTGGTCCTCCTAGTCTAACTTCTTCAACTAAATGAACCACTAGATGGACCATTACCGTGAAAAAGGATGGGGGAATAACATCTCCAAACGACACAAAGCTACGACAATCCGTTTTTCGAGTGCATCCAACCCATCAATATGGACCACTTTCGAGCATAATTGCTTCAAGCATGAGCTGAATTCAACTATTACTGAGGATACATGCAATGGCAATACGTTCCGAATGGACAATGGTAGTAGTTCATGCATTAAGATATGACAATCATGTGTTTTCAACCCTAATATCTTGCGGTTATCCACATCAACACAACGAGATATATTGCTCGAGTATCCATCTGGTACTGCAAGGTCCTTCAAGGTCTCGAGCATTGTTTGGATTTCCCGTTTGCCCATTGTGTATATAGCCGCTGGACAAGTTTTCCCATCTTGTCTTGGCCAAAGGTCCCTTCTAATTTTCATTATCTTCAAATCCATCCTTGCTTTCAGGTGATCCTTACTTCGATCTTTCTCGTTTATTAAAGTGTATAAAAGATTATCGCACACATTCTTCTCTATGTGCATAACATCAAGATTGTGTCGCAACTTATTGAACTCCCAATAAGGTAACTGGAAGAAATAACTCTTCTTCTTCCACTGTTCTGCCTTCTTTTCGTTTCCTCCATCACTTTTTGACTTCTTCTTAGTTGGTCCACCTTTGTCACTCTCATGTGTCTTTCCAAAAGTGACATTGATGTTCTCAACTTGGCTCAAAATTTCAGTGCCAGACAATAGTTTGGTTTTCTGCAAACGAAAAAGGTGTTCTGCAGGTAAGAAACACCGACTTCCTATGAAACAATTTTTCCCACTTCCCGCCAAATGTAACGGTTCTTGGTCGAAATTACAAGTGGGGCAAGCCTGACCTGTATAAGTGTTCCACCCAGATAATAAACTAAGTCCAGGAAAATCACTGATTGTCCACATTAAAGCTGCCCTCAACAGAAATGGTTCTTTCTTCACTGGATCATATGCTTCTGCGCCTTCCCACAACATTCTTAGCTCATCAATTAAAGGTTGCAGGTAGACATCGATATCATTTCCAGGAGCTTTCTTTCCTGGAATAATACTAGACAACATCATACCTATTGATTTCATACATTCCAAAGGAGGCGTGTTGTACGGCATAAGTATAATTGGCCAAGTGCTGTGACTAAGGCTCATATTCCCAAAAGGATTGAAACCATCTGTAGTAACCCTATTTTGTCCGGATTCTCGAATTACTTTCATACTTGAGATAATCTCCTTTGACAAATTTTTACCCGATTAACAAAAAATCACAAACCATTTACTCATTTTCATTTCTCAAAATATGTGAACTAATTCTAAATTTGCGTGAGATTACTGAGCTATCACATCACATCATAGTTTGGTTATCAATGTGAATTTCAAACTAGTCGTAATGTACCACTTTGGGCTTGCGGCCCAATTTTATGTTTGTTGGGCTTTAGGCCAATTTTCAATGATTTCTTGGGTTGGGCTTTGGCCCACAGAAGTTTATGAAAAAAATATCTAAATAATTAAAATTATAGAAAAATACAGAAAATGATAATTAATTTCACTACATTCTTATCACTTCAGTTCACTACCCCATCTATAAAAAGCTCCCAAAGCCTGGGAGAAAAGGGGAGGAGAAACCTCCTGAGGACCACACAACCACAAAAACGCCTGCTCATAGCTTCTTCTTCCTTCTTCTGTTAATCGGCAGCTGCTCCTGCTGCCTTTCTTCTTCTTCTTTTTCATCTCATCTTTCCTCCTGCAAAACAGAAGGACCACAACAAAATCAGTACCCCTCTTATTCATTGCTGCCTCTGCATCATCTGAAACACACACAAAAAAAAAACAGATGAAACACCCAACTTGTAGTTGTTTACTTATCATTTACTTTTTTTTCTTTGTAGTTGTTGTAGGTGCTTTAAAGGTTTAAATAAATGAAGAGCATGAGAATCCATAGTCTTTGTTCCAATATACAAAGTTCTAAACAAATGGATTCATAGCTTAGATTCCCTATTTCATTTCTAATCAAAGTTTTATGATGTTATCCAAAGCTTATTTAAAGTCGAGCTAGATGAAAAGCAAGCAAACCTATTGCCTTTGTTCCAATGAGCAAAGACCCAAGCGAATAGGTTTCTTGCTTTGAGGCTTGTTCCTAATTCAAGTATTCAAGCTTTCTATTGTTATCTACTCTCATTTCATCTTATTAACCTCTTAACACTAACTACTCATTTTTCTATTTTTCAGCTTTTACATTCATGTTATGCTTTTACTAACATTTAGATTCATACTATACCAACAGCTAAAGCCAACTTTGTTTTCTGCTTTTGGTTCATTGTTAATATTATGTTCATTTGGTTTCTTTTCAATGCACTAACTCAAGCACCATCTTTGCTTATTGATTGTCTAAGTAAGTAGGAAAAGAAACAAATCCACCGAACGATCTCTGTTCTAACCACAATCCGCCATTTCTTTTTTCACACAAAGCCAACATCAATTTTCATTTTATCCACAACAGCTCAAAACAAACAATTTCACAGATCAAAGCCAAAATTAAATAAATAAGAGTGAAGTTTTTACCTTCAGGTCTTGTTTTAGGAGAAAAGAACTGATTTCGTTTTAGTACTTTTGTCTCCTTGCCGTTAGTCCCTGATGAAACCAGAAACTCGAGTTAGACCAAATCGAACAGAATAGGACATAGTCAAGTGGTGAATATCGTTTACCTTTCTTTGAACTCTCTGACATTGTAGGCTAGAACGACGGACAGTGGCTTTCGGCTGTTACATATCGGTGGCGGCGTGCTTCAACGAACGACCATAAGCAGTGGTGGCTCGCGTCGGAGGACGGGACGGCGGCAACAGCGAAGAGCCATCGGCGGCGGCTACGACGAATGACTGACCGGGATGACGGCTAGGTGTGCTCGATCTCCGTGTAGGTAACGACTCCGACAATAAACGACGGTGCAACGAGCCGACATCGACGACGGCAACTAAAGAAGAAGGTGAGTATTTAGGGTTTTCTGTATTTTTATGATGTGTTTCTGGAGATTGAAAGAGAAGAAGATAGAATAGAAAAGAGAGATGAGAGAAATGAGAAGAAGAGAGGCGGCGGCCAAAAATAGAGAGAGAAAAGAGGCTGAATTTTTGGCTCAAGTTTGGATTATATATGATGACATTAGGGTTAGGGTGTGAGCTGTAGTATATTACTAAATTACCCTCGTCTTATAATTGTTGCTTTAAGATATCTTTAGGCCTATTGGTCTTTTCGAACTCCTCCTTGCATGATTGAGTTTACCAATTCGTGGGTGAACCAACCGATTCTCACTCGAACCAGTCGGTCAGTCTCCACTTTCCATGAGTGTGGGCTTCGGGTCCATTTTTGGGCTCTAAATGGTTGGGTCCTTTTGTTTAAATGAGCAAGAGCTAGCTCATTCTTTTTCTTGGGTATTTAGTCTAATTAGTTTTACATAATCTCTAATTAAATAATATAAGTTAGCTTAATTAAAATAACATAATCAAAACTTAATTAAGTGTTACAATAAACCAATGTTCGTTAACATTCAATAAGATTAGTATCGTTAGCCTCGATGTTGTAGTGGCACGCGAAAATATTTTCACTATAAAAATCATATAAAATTTATCAAAATTAAACGAATCTCAAAGCTCTATCAAAATTACCTACGTTTCACCCGAACTACGAGGCTTTGATTCTGATACGAATCAGATACGTAGGCAGTCGATCGACGCAAGCCCAACAAATAAAAATTCATTGATCTCTCAGATCGTGAAACTATTTCATAAAATAAAAACAAACTATATTTTCAACTAAAATTGAGCTGAGTAACGTCGGACTTTATGATAAATTCGCGTGAAACTCTCACACCTAAAAATCAGAAACTTTCAAAATAACTAAAAACAAACCGAGACCACTCGGTTGCAAATCAACTCTTCAAATCGAACTACGTGGACTTTGATTCTGATTTCCGGACACGTAGGCAGTCACGAGACTCGAGTCCAACTATAAAACAATTTTATCCTTAAAACCCTTTTTCATCCAAAGCATCGAGATCGGTAGCGTTCGTTTTCACATCAGTCCGGACACGTGAATCTCAATTTATAAAAAATAAGCACAATTTAATTAAAACCACATCAATCGACTTATCGAATTTGGTAGTACCGGTTTATCGGGCGTTGTGGGGGTGCTAATCCTTCCCCACACGTAACCGTCCCCCTTATCCAGATCTCTGAACGCAGACCTAGCCCGGTTTAGGTTCAATAACCTGAATCGGGCTCCAAGTGTCCAATCCACTTTTAAGCGATTGGTGGCGACTCCAAACATTTTATCAAACCCAACGAAGAGGTCGACGCGACGTCGGTGATCGCGCACCGCGGACGGAAACGTTCACGACACCATCAGTAGCCAAACCAAATCTAATATTTCTAGGATCTAAAGCGAACTCAGGATACCTAGTGTCAAAGTAAATCCACGCTTGACCGTCTCGTGGATGTCGTGACATTCCATCAGTACATCTCTCTGTAGAATGCCACACCATACTCTCAGCTGTTGTAGGGCACATGAACAATCTTTTCAGTCTTGGAATTAGAGGAAAGTAGCGATATATTTTCATCGCCTTTCGTGTCTTCTTACTTCCAACAACTATCTCACCACCACCATCATCCTTGTATCTAGACTGCTTACAAATTCTGCAAACAGTCTCTTTCAAGGAATTCCCCCAATAGAACATACAGTCATTCGCACAGGCATCAATCTTAGTGTACCCCAGACCAAGATTTTTCATCATTTTCTTGGCACTATATCCTGTTGGTGGTATGTTGGCGAACCCAAAAGCTTCGTGCAACAACTCAATAATCATCGAGATTGCTTTGTCATTGATGTTATGCATCCCCTTGATATGATAATGCCTTAAAATGAATGATAGTTTTGAGAACTTTGTACATCCTTCGTATAATGTTGTTTCCCCATCTTTTAGTAAATCCCTCAAATTAATATTCTCGTCAACCGGCTCATCAACTGGCTCCTCCATGTCATTAGGGATGTTCATGTTACTGTATTCGAACATGGGATCATTATCTTCATTCATTTGATCATCCTCGTTTATACCTTCAGTAACGACACCAAAAGCATTAATAGTCTCGGGTACATCCTCAGTAATGACACCAAAAGCATCATTAATTATCGCATGGAGGGATCCTGTAGGATCATAGTTATGAACCCTTGTAGGTGGATTAATCCCATAAGACGATGCGAAATTACGTTCTCCATGTCGATCCCAAATAGTATAGCCCTGAGGAAATGACTTTCGAAGTAAATGTTCGTAAACATCATCCCTACATAGCCATTTCTTAAATCCACATTTTGGGCAGGGACAGAGAATTTGTTCCCCCCTATTGTTATTGGAGAAAGCAAAATGCAAGAAGCTTTCTAAGCCAGCCATGTACTCCGGTGACAATCTCGGTTTGTATATCCAAGATTTGTCCATTGGGAGCTACCTAATTTAGTTTAGAGCAGAAGTGTTCAGCGGTGGAAATCCTAATCTACATTAATTAACATAATAAAAAAGATAATGGCCCTGTTTACTATAAATTATCTTAAATTATATAATAGGGTGAATTATATAATTTAGATAATTATAATTCATAATTGAAATTGTGTTTACTTGGGCTATTGTAAATTATGAAATTAAATAATTTCAAAATATTAATTGTGTTCATTACATTAAACATGAATTAAAAATTATGCATGCTTTAGAATCCAATGGAATCACATATAACACTCGCTTAAACACATCTAATTATTAGCACATTCATCACGCCACATCTGATTCGCAATCCCATCACGCTTGGAAGCCATTTCTCGCACCTGTGATGAAGACGTACCAAATTCTATACGAGCCACTGACTCACTTGTTTCCGCATGACCATCGCTCTTCTCAAACTCAGCAAATAGGGAGTCCCCTTGTGCATGCATCCGAATAAAGTTGTGAATCGCACAACATGCTAGAACAATGTTTGTTTGTTTGCTGAAGCTATAACTACACATAGTTTTCAAAATCGGCCATCTTCTCTTCAAAACACCAAAACATCGTTCAATAACATTGCGCAAGCTAGAATGCTTGTAGTTGAAGAGTTCCTCACGTCCTCTGGGTCCACCTCGACGTCTAATCTCCTGGAAATGAGAAGTATACCCTCGAAATGGTGCTAGGAACCCATGGGCGTTTGCAAATCCAGAATCCACAACGTAATATTTCCCTAATAATACGTAGAATCAATAAATAAGATGCACACACGTACAAATAGAATATCCATAGTAAAATAACGATTGTGACCATACCAAGTGGAGGCATCGGAAATTGGCTGTTTCTATATGTTGCCGTATTCGTTAATATTCTAGCATCATGTGCGGAACCCTCCCATCCCGCCACAACATAAGTAAAACGCATGTCAAAGGAGCACACACACAATACATTCTGAGTGGTGGTTCCTTTCCGTCCACGAAAAGGTGTTTTGTTGACTAATAGGAATTATAGCATCAACATGTACCCCATCAATTGCACCAACACAATCCTGCGACCACACCGTCATTTCGCATTTGATTAGAGTTCAATAACACACGTTAACATAAACAGTACAAGGTTGGAAGGGTACCTTGAAGTATGGATAATACTTGGGGTCCCTCAATATTTGAGGGGTACCTCACTCATGTTCAGTGGAACAATAACCTCTCGTGACAGGCTAATGACAGCTTTTAAGACCCTACTAAAATATTTTGACACGGTTGCAGTTGAATGTTGAAAATCTTCAGCATTATCCCGAGTACTGTTGGAGTGAGCAAGTATCATCAAGAACATTGCGACTTGCTCTTGAACTGTGATATTCTTAGATGGGCATAACCCATGGTTCGTGAGTTCCTCGCATAAATGCATGAAAATAGTAAATTGCTCATAAATTCGTATAGGATGGTCATGTAAAAGCTCTCGCACCCAATCATGTCCTCGTCTTATAGAAGTCCGACATGGCATCCGCTTCTTTGTTTCCTTAGTCTCTAGTTGCATCAACAAATATTCACACATTTCATCATCACTGTTTATGTTGAAGTCGGCATCGCTATCAGAATCGAACAAATGCTCCATTATCCCTATATCATATCAACATTTCACATATGAAGTACCATTGGAAAGTAATGTAAATGATTGAAGGCAAACATAACATAATAACAATAATTCTAGAAGGAAACAAGAGTTGTACGAAATAAATTGTAAACCGCAACGACATCGTGCCACTACTTATGGGTAGTCCTAGTCACTCTTAGCATAGTCCAAATTTCTAACCCAACCCATTCTCCTATCCTCATTCATTCGTAGGAAGCACTAACGGAGATTCACGGTAGCTTCCAAAATAGCAAGTGCCTTTGTAAATTGGACATCCTCAATCTCCATATCCTGCAACAAAATCATGTAGTCAAGTAAACTTTGGGATCTGTGATGCTTAGATGCAGCAGATGCCATATCCAATTTTCGTTCAAACAAATCATTTGTCCTTTTGCGTTGTTCTACCATGCCATCCATCATATGTTTATTCGGTCCATCGTCTGCACCCTTGGGTCTCTTTGAGTATTTAGACTTCATCTTCCCTTCATCCGGTTTAGGAACTTCTTCAACGTCAGTTTCATCTTCTCCAATTTCATAAATTACAATGTATTGATCACCATCTTCATTTATGGGATCCCTAGATGACTTGGCAAACGCTCCAGTGGCAGAAGTATCCCCAAACAAAGAGCACAATTTAGGATACTCCGGACAACCTTTCTTCTTTAATGGCCCGCACCTTTGTTTGTAGCCTGTCAAACACATGAAATACATATTATGCAACTGCCTATACATATGTGTCAATACAAAGGGAATACATATTATGCAACTGCCTATACATATGTGTCAATACAAAGGGATGAGGCTGAAGAGATAAACAAACCTTTGCCAATCTCCACACTTCTTCATCTGCTGTCAATTGTCCAGTTATTTCATTGTAACCCATTCCCGTGTGTGACAATAGGTTTTTAAATTTGAGTATCTAGTCTTCATCACACCATATTTGTTGACCAGCTGCTTCTGAGTGTATAACTTATTGAACTTGTCCTTTAGTGCATTTATAATTCTCTGCCAACCAGTTTTGGAAAAAGTGGTGGATACAAGATGCCCCTTCTTCATTTCTTCAAGCATCGTGTCAAGCATGAAATTTTCTATAACTGCAGGCCATACCAATGATCCACCAATCTCCACACAGTCGTCGGATTGTTGTGATACAGAATTCATACTAAATACTAATTAACACCAATAATCATATTAAAAATAATGCTCAATAATGTAATGTGACCAACTAATCATGGGTGAGAAAGAACACATAATAATCAATATAAAAGCTACACTTGAAAATATCTATATATAAATGTAAGCATGTGATTATGTTAAGATGACCTTTAGTAGTGACTGATTAGCAAATTGCACATTGAATTTCGTTTATGGAGTGAATTTTGCTTTCCTTACTCATTTCCAATTGCCACGTGTGGGGTCATATATGACATGTGGCTGTCATTGCACATGATAAGTGGTGAGTTAGCTAGATTGTTCGGGACCTCTCTTATCTCATATCTCTGTACAATATCCCACACCTCTCTTTTTATTATATGCTTCCCCCCATTACAATTCACCCACAATCATCCTCCTCTCTCATTTCTCTCTATATTAGTTTCATGGACGCAGCAGCAGATTCATAACTCCCACGAACCAGCATACGCTCTCTCTTTCTCTACAACAGGTTCAAATCATATTTTTATGCTAACAACATTACTAGCTATTTTTTTTGCTAACAACATTACTAACAACATTGTAGTTTGATGTCCTGTTCTATATATTCAACAGTGTTTTAATTGGTAAATTGTTTGTCACACAGGCTGTAATTCTAATTATGGTCTGCATGCGATTGCTGGGTGTTTGTGTTTGGGAAAGGTGCAAAGCTAGCTGGGAAAGGTTTTTGATCGGTGGAGCATAAGGATAGCTTAGTTGGTGATATGATCTACTACATGCTTTGCCGTCAAGAGAATGTGGGTTGGGTTGCAGGTAATTTCCTATCTCTGTACAAGCTAATTACATACTTAGATTACTTTGATTTAACAATGCTCAAATTGTAGCTAACTACTGATACTTATCTTAATAAGTAACTTGTATACTGATTAATCAGTAGTGTGGCAACGTGAAGACAACATCAAGTGAATGATTTGGAATAACAGAGGTTATTCAACAACAATAAATTGTTCGGCATGTACCTTGTCCACCGACGAGAGTGACGTTGAGTGAGAGCTGGTGTTAATGCGGAGGTTCAATCCAATGGCTCCTGAAAATGCAGTTGCTTAGTGATTTAGCTCTGAAGTGGAATGGAATGAAAAACAAGTGCAGAGTACTGTAAGTAGAGAGTATCAAAACGAAGATGGAGATAAGTGAGTACTTGTTTCGCCCGGAATGAAGGTGATTGAAGAATGGTGTTTGTTCACGGCCTCATCGCTGTTTATATTAAGAAGTAGTGTAGGCACTTAGTTTTTGTTATCGTAGATGTAGTGATGTTTGTTGGGATATTTTTGGTTTACTATTTTTAGCTGCTGGGGTATGTTGGGTGTGGGAATTGAAGGGATGTCTATCTAACGTTATTGTTGCAAAACCCCTGTCTCCCAATTAATTAATTTGTATTTTACAATTTCTGAAAGCAGTTTTTTTTTTTACTTTTAAAATAGGGCCGGAAATTATAAAAAATTAAAAAATCAGATTTTATAATACCCTGCCTGAACAGAATTATGTGTAAATTATGAATTATTTAATTGAATTATGTAATTTCCTAAAATAAAATGGATAGTGAACAGGCCCAATATGTTGTAGGATATACTATAAAGTACCTAATAAGTAGCTAAGCTAAGAATACACTATTAACTAGTGTTTGTAAGAAATTATCACTTAAGGAAGAAACTAGAACTATAAATATTACTTAGTTACAAAATTGAAGTTAAGAAACAGAGAAGAAGAAAGGAATGTATATAATTAATTATAAGAGGCATAGGCAGAGGCAAGCATACATTTTCCTACAAATTAGCTATATATGCTTAGCTATAATTAAAATTACTCAAAATTTATAAACTAATCTTAACAGGTTGAATCACACTGATCATGATTACAACTAATGATGAACTACTAACAAACTAACATTAGTGGGAATTAATCTTAACAGGTTATAAGAAACTAATCATAACCGATTATAAGAAAATAAAGGGTTTATAAATATTAGATTCATGGATATGAACACCAATTATACACCAATTAGAAAATCCCATTGAACACACAATTAAACACCAATTACAACCCGCAAGAAAATTGCATTAAACACCACCAAGATTATTCATAAACTTTCTCATCCACATTAAACGATATTCCGCATAAAACTATGAATACGACATTCCTTTGAAGGTACACAATCATAAAAATATTAATTCACTATGAAGACAACATACCTTGTCAGAAGAAGAAGAAGAGAGTAGTAGGCTTTCAAAGCTTCTGCTTGTGCGTGTACCTTCAATCAGAACATAAAAAATTCATTACCAAACAACAGTCAAATCTAAATTCAATCAGAACATTAGAAATTCAATCAGATTCAATCAGAGCATCGAGGATGTTGTTGGGACTTTGATCACTGACCTTTAGACTGCTGAGTACGAGAACTGATGTGTGAGTCCGAGCTCCTATTGGCGGAGAGAGTTGGTCGACGGTATCACAGATCACACACTGAAACTAGCAGCTTTTGACCAAAGAAAGAAGACATGTAAATTCACAACACCACAATTCAACAACCCAATTCGACCAAAGAAAGAAGACATGTAAATTCAGCTTTCTAATTTTAGTCACCATCTCCATTCACCCTTAATATAAACATGTAAATGTTCTAACACTAAAAATCTGATCAGAATTATTCCAAAAAACAACAATCCAATTGAGCTAGTAGTAACGGGCGACAAAGAAGAAGGGAACTTACAATCAGCTTCTTCAACAGTGCTGATGGTCACAAACCCAAACCCTCGTCTGGAATTACTCTGTCTAAAACCTGCGTGCGTCCACATTCACACACGTCCAAGAAGAATGAGAAAAAACTAGGACAGAATAATTAAATCGAATATGAAAAGGGAGCAAAATCGACACAAATGCCACCTTGAAGCTATAGATGAGCGGCGGCGAAGGAGCGGCGGCGAGGGAGTGGCGGCAACTAAGCGACGGTGAGATGAGCGGCAGCGAGTTTAGCATTTTCAGAGATAGAGATTGGAGAGGGGGGCGACAGCGAGGGAGTGGCGGCGTGTGAGCGGCGGCCAGTGACCGATGGCGAGACAAGCAGCAAAGAGATGAGCGGCGGCGAGGGTTTGCATTTTCGGAGAGAGAGATCGGAAAGGGGAGTATGTTTTCGTCAGAAATGAGTTGCTTTCGTCGAATATGGGCTTTTATATGTGGTGTATTTTACGTCGGTCATCGACCGACCCTATTTTCCCGTGTAAATGGCGTCGGTTAGAACCGACGCCATTTACTTTCTCAAAACCGACGCAATATTCCCGTGTAAATGGCGTCGATCATAATCGACGCAAATCACTTTCTGAAATCCGACGCTAAATTACCTGTTGGTTCAACCAGCAAATATGGTCAGAATGGCATTTCGCGTCGGTCTTTTTGCCCACATTTCACGTCGGTCATTTACCAACCGACGCCATTTACGCGGGTCAACACGCACACCGTATTTGGCGTCGATCTTTGACAGACCGACACCATCCTCTTTCATTTCAAATGACGCGAAATTCCCTGTTTTTTGTAGTGATACCTGCACTCCCCCCTTCAGAAAGCATCCATCCAATGCAAACATTGATGTGACTTTATTTAGTGCATTTTGAGCCTATGATTGACCTATGAAATGCCCGTGTTTGATCATGAGATGCCATGCTCTATATGCTTTTATTGATATTTTGCGCAAAGTGTCAATTTGTTGTCTGGTTTCCACTTTGGAGCCAAATTCGTGGTCTATTGGAGTTACTTCTGTGAATTTTCAGGTTATGGAATCGAATTACGGATAACAAGGAGCACATAGGAGAAAATGGGAGGTCAATTGGAGTCCGGACGAGGGAGCTATAGCCGTTGCAAGTTCGGGATTTATGCAGAGTGCAGGGGTGCACGTTGTGCACTGCCCCTTGCACTATAAATACCCACATTTTTTACTCTTTTGAGGCATTCTTTCATCTCCCTTGAACCGCAAACACATACCCACGAACCCGCAAACCCTAGAACGCATTTTTGGAGCAATTTGAAGCAATTGGAGCTAGGATTGAAGCCAACAAACCTTGGGAGAAGTGCTTACAAGTGGAGAATTGAAGATCATCACAAGGATTCATCCATGGTGTTCTTGGTGACCATTCTTCCTTCTCTTCTCTTTAATCCTTTGGCCATGTGTGGCTGAGTTTCTAGGGTTCATTCTTGGATGGGTAGATTAGTTGTGCCATGATAGAGGCATGATTGTATAGACTTGGCATGATTGATCTTGGTTGTATGAGGATGATTTCTAGACTTGTTCTTATTGCCAATTTATGCCATGTTTGCTTGATTTGTACATTCAATGTGATTTAATGCATGAGAGTGCTTGGAATGCATGGATTGTAGGTCTAGGGATTGAAGGGAGTGTGTTCTAAGAGATTAGATCATCTCAATTCAACCATTGTTGCAAGATTTCTCTCTTGGACATTTTATCAAACACTTGGTGTGCACTTGGTTTTTCATTCAATTGAACTTTGATTGGTCTTTTGATGTTTCTCTTAGTGTTAGGACATTGACATGAGAGTGTGATGTCTAGCCTTGTGGTCATAGAGTTATAGGAGATGGTTTTTTAGCTTTGCATTTCATCAAACACCTTTAGTGCATTCTTAGTCACTTAGCTTGAGAGCGAGAGCCTAAGTTGAGTAGTCTTAGGATAGGGATTTAGTGCTACGAGAGTGCATTGAGTCTACAAAAGTGATTTGCATGGTCATTTGATTGCATCCTCGATCATGTTTGGCTTGTTTGTTCATTGTCTCCTCTTGAGCATGATAAAGCTATCTTTCCAAGTGAACCTCCTTTATCTTTGATTTGCACCGCTTTGTTTTCCTTTCTTGTTTAGTTTCCTTTAAGCTTTTGATTTTTATTTCAAACCAAAACTCATTTCAAATGAATAGACTGTCTACGAGGAATGTGAGTAGTGGCCATTGAGAGAACCCTGTGGAATACGACCTTGAATGTTGTGAGTTGAAATTCACACGTCAAGTGTTTGGCGCCGTTGCCGGGGAATTTCTCAATCCTAAGAAAGCATTTCGTAGTGGACCGATCTATTCACTTCCTTCCAATTTAGTTTTGCTTGTTACTTGTTGTTTGATTTTGTTGTCCCACATTGTCGTATTACTTGGGTGTATTTGTTGTGCTTGTGTGTAGGTACCTTGTGCTAGTGTATGAGTCGATTCACACGCTTGCAAGCACAACCTCAAGGCCTCGAACAAGTTATTGATCCACCAATACGTTCTCTACGTCATTTAGTTCATGGGAGCAAGGTTGCAAGTAAGATGAACTCGTGGAATGGAAGTAATGGTTATGGTACCTATCAAAGGTGGAATCCGTCTCCTAATCCATACTATGGTCATCCTACTTCATCCAACTACTACCAAGAGACTTTTGAGGGAAATGGCCAATGGTGGGATCAAGGTCAGCAAGCTTCAACACCAATGTGAAATGAACAATGTTCCTCTCCACCTCCACTCTATGCCGGAGTATTGTCAAGAGGAATTCACAAGCCATGAACAACACCCTCAACCGCCTTCCATGCTAGAGGAAATCTTGAAGATGGTGAAAGAAAGTGAGCATCCTCAAGAGGAGTTTGTAAGCCATGAGCAACACTATCCACCTCCCCCCACAATTGAGGAAATGTTGCAAATTGTGGAAGAAAATGCGACTCGGATTAGTCGCTTAGCTCAAAGCATGGAGCTCATCACGGAGATTCTTAAGAACGAATGATGCCCCAATAATTTGGAGCACGTCTATGGTGATGAGGATGACACTTGTGAACCGGAAGTACTTGACATGGATGAAGAGTTGGTAGTGGAGGAGATTGAAGAACATGTTCTTCCCAAGTACACACCACATGACCACGATGCTTGGATAGGAGGATCGAGGAGACTTGAGGATGATGACCCTTTAGAGGTGGTGAGAGATGATTTGAAGACTCTCAAGAAGAGGTGGTACTGAGAGTGGAGCACGAAAGTGAACAACACCACCCTATTGTGGTACCACCAAAGATTGAGAGTACCCTTCAAACTTCTTGCTTGGTCATGAATTATTTGTGCCAAGAGACCAATGACACATGCATCTCGACCCCTCCTAAGGTATACATAAGAGTGGAGCCGCCTATACTTGAACCGGAGGACTCCTTGTGTGGCATCGCCAACTTGGAGACGATGGAGCTCAATGGTGGCCCCCCATCTTACTCTCTTCCTCAAGCTTCGACTTTCAAGGGTAGCGAGCCATCCCAAGGTACCAAGTGGTATGCAAGCATTAATGTGCATTGGCTAGTCTACCATTCTCTCAAGATGTTTCTTGGAGCTCAACTTTCATCATGGAATAAGCTACTTGACTTCAAGGAGGTACTAAGTTGGATACCATAACACAGGTATCGTCGAGCTTAAGACGGTAACCAAGCGCTTGTTGGGAGGCACCCCATGTTATCTTTACCTTATCGCTTTTATGTGTTCTTTTATGTTTTTGTGTTCTATTAGCTTTTTGAATAAGGTTTGGCAAGCACATGGGAATCACTCTTCACCAATGATCTTCATGGGACTCTTTCACCACTTTTTCCTCCTATATGCTCTACCAAACGCGGTAACATCTCTCTCTCTGTTGACCATTGAGGACAATGCTCATTCTAGTTGTAGGGGGAATTTGAGGTTTGGTGTGATTGTTTGTCGGTAGAAGTAGAATGATGTGTTGTGATTGTGTGCATGCTCTTGATTGATTGCCAAATTCCTCTATCGTAGAATCATTTGGTTCTTGACTTTTGGTGTTTAATTGACTTCAAGTTTTCACAATGACGTTTAGAAAGTTCCACTTAGAACCTATAACCAGCATGTCAGCACTAATATCAAATGAGTCTAAGCCAGAACAGAGATTAGATCACTCTTGTAATTTGAATTGATTAAAGTCCCTCGATAACACCGTTCTAAGATGATAAAGGCAATTAGAGTTTCACCACTTTCAGCCAAATTGCCTACCCAAATCAGTTTCCTTTAGGATAACCCCGTTGATCCTTGGCCTGTTTGTTGGTTTACACACATTTTCAGCTCCACTCCATGTTTTTATCACCTTTTTGATCCCTCGTGATTGTGGCTTGAGATTAGACGGAAATCCAATTCGAAATCTTTTGTGAGAGTTGTAGCTAGCTGAAATCAAGTGGCCAATAATTTGACAAATCAAGTGGCTAGTGTGTGAAGTAAAGTGTTCAGGTCTCTCAAGTTCTTGAAGTGCCGTAAGAAAAGCTAGGCAAGCTCGGCACCTAAGTGAAGTGTCGGGTTGAGCACTAGCATAGGCAAAGGCTGTGAGCTAGGAAGGTCCAACACCTAAGTGAAGTGTTGGATCGAGTATTAGTATGCAGTAGGACAAAAAAAGAAAAAAAAAGAAAGAGTTCTTAAAAGTGGCCCTTGTTATAGTGATCCTAGCAAGAGCTTGTAAAGTGCAGATCTAGAGGCGGAGGAAGTCGAGTTGATAGCCACATCACGTTTACTCACCAATTCCCAAATACTTCATACCTTCACCTAAACCGCATCATTTCCCGAGTTTAAGACCTTTTGATTAGAGTTGGTGTTGTCGTGGTCGGGCTTTCTGGATCAATTACTTGAAGTGTGCAGAAAATAGTGAGGTTTAGACTTGTTTGGTTGACGTTCTTACTTGTGTAGGTTAAGTTTGTTCGTGGAACAGTCTAAGCCAAATTGTTATTGCTTGAATCTCAATGTGACCGATCTTGTCATTTGTGAACTTGGATGTTATTTAATTCATTTGCTTGAGGACAAGCAAAGCTTAGTCGTAGGGGAATTTTATGTGACTTTATTTAGTGCATTTTGAGCCTCTGATTGACCTATGAAATGCTCGTGTTTCATCGTGAGATGCCATGCTCTATATGCTTTTATTGATATTTTGTGCAAAGTGTCCATTTGTTGTCTGGTTGCCACTTTGGAGCCAAATTCGTGGTCTATTGGAGTTACTTCTGTGCATTTTCAGGTTATGGCATCAAATTACGGATGACAAGGAGCACATAGGAGAAAATGGGAGGTCAATTGGAGTCTAGACGAGGGAGCTATGGCCGTTGCAGGTTCGGGATTTATGCAGAGTGCAGGGGTGCACGCCGTGCACTGCCCCCTGCACTATAAATACACACGTTTTTTACTCTTTTGAGGCATTCTTTCATCTCCCTTGAACCCCAAACACATACCCACGAACCCTCAAACCCTAGAACACATTTTTGGAGCAATTTGAAGCCATTGGAGCTAGGATTGAAGCCAACAAACCTTGGGAGAAGTGCTTACAAGTGGAGAATTGAAGATCATCACAAGGATTCATCCATGGTGTTCTTGGTGACCATTCTTCCTTCTCTTCTCTTTAATCCTTTGGCCATGTGTGGCTGAGTTTCTATGGTTCATTCTTGGATGGGTAGATTAGTTGTGCCATGATAGAGGCATGATTGTATAGACTTGCCATGATTGATCTTGGTTGTATGAGGATGATTTCTAGACTTGTTCTTATTGCCAATTTATGCCATGTTTGCTTGATTTGGTCCATTAAATGTGATTTAATGCATGAGAGTGCTTGGATTGCATGGATTGTAGGTCTAGGGATTGAAGGGAGTGTGTTCTAAGAGATTAGATCATCTCAATTCAACCATTGCTGCAAGATTTCTCTCTTAGACATTTTATCGAACACTTGGTGTGCACTTGGTTTTTCATTCAATTGAACTTTGATTGGTCTTTTGATGTTTCTCTTAGTGTTAGGACATTGACATGAGAGTGTGATGTCTAGCCTTGTGGTCATAGAGTTATAGGAGATGGTTTTGTAGCTTGGTATTTCATCAAACACCTTTAGTGCATCCTTAGTCACTTAGCTTGAGAGCGAGAGCCTAAGTTGAGTAGTCTTAGGATAGGGATTTAGTGCTACGAGAGTGCATTGAGTCTACAAAAGTGATTTGCATGGTCATTCGATTGCATCCTCGATCATGTTTGGCTTGTTTGTTCATTGTCTCCTCTTGAGCATGATGAAGCTATCTTTCCAAGTGAACCTCCTTCATCTTTGATTTGCACCACTTTGTTTTCCTTTCTTGTTTAGTTTCCTTTAAGCTTTTGATTTCTATTTCAAACCAAAAATCCTTTCAAATGAATGGACCGTCTACGAGGAATGTGAGTAGTGGCCATTGAGAGAACCCCGTGGAATACGACCTTGAATGTTGTGAGTTGAAGTTCACACGTCAAACATCTTTGACATCTAGCTAAAAATCGTCTTCTAAAAAAACTAAACCCTATATACAACCTCTTGAAAATAGATTTCTCGGCTCCGGGCACGGGGTTGAATTCCAGGGCGAAGAGGCTTTCAGGATCTGCCACTTGAAGAGTGTGCACATACGACCGTAATTTCGCATATTGTTCAGCCAGGTTTCCCTCTAGCATTTTTTGACTACTTTCTTGGCATTCCCAATGACTTTGACAGTGACATCGAGACCATACGTTGCACTAATCTCCTTAACTAGGTGTCTTGTGTTGAGTTTCGGGTCAATCCGAAATCTGCCCAAAAAATGTTTTGCTATCCACTTTGTAGTTTCCCCCTTGATGCGCATGGTTCTGCCACAAATATGTGGAGAGCCTACGTACCTTGATAATGTAAGCCTAAATACTGTTCCACTAGTTGGCATAGACCCTCCACTTGCACTCTAGTTCGCTGCAAATTGCTTCCTTAAACTTCCGACTACTTCGCACCTAGTTGATCTAGGCCCCCACTGCTATTGAGTAGTTTGTCACAACTTCTTTGAACTGTAGGGCTTACAAAACTCACATTTGGATTCAAAACAAGCTTATCGTGGTCACACTTTGGATCATAAAATTCAACCACGGCAAGAGAGTCAACCTCCTCACCATCCACTTTATCTACACAATCGTGGTTGACATGGACGAAGCCCTGTAAGATGAAATTGGGGAGCTATGGATACTTTCCGTGTTGGGTTGGAAGGCTGAGTCCTCGTTGGAATGATTGTCGGATTGTTTGTCGTTAGCGTCAGAATCAGCTCTAGGAGATCTAGCATTCATGAACTCCATGTCGTCCAGACCATGATCAGGTATTATTATCTCTTCCTACTGTGCATCTTGGATTGACCGTCAACTCGTTAATTTGGTCAATTTCGGCCTCGTCTGCATTGTACAGTGTCCGAACCTTCCTCTGAAAGCCAGACAAACCAAGATTCGCCATCACTTCGGCAAACTCTGGGTTTGAAGTTTGATCGGAATCGTCTAGCATGAGGATGCTGCCTTCGTCAACTCTAATACTCGAAGCATCGACTTCTAAATCACTTCTAGTAAACGAACTCCCAGATTCTTCATTGTTGTCACCAAAACAGTTTCGTTCTCACAGACTTCCATGTACAATGTGATAACCCTGCCTGTAGCAGCTTTCCCCAACGCTAATTCATCCCTATCATTCCTGATTAGATAAAGCCCATCTGCAGGTGTGCAACTTGGTTTAACGTATCACATTCTCTCAACGACATGGTAGTGCAGTTACTCAGTACCGATTTTGATCAGCTGGAAATAACAGAAGAAATCCCTGTATATTTTAGCCTCAACAACCATGCCTCCCAGATACTCGAGGTCTCTTTCTATATTCATCATCGTGCCTTTATGATAATCTACCATCTTCACCGGATCTGGCAAACTGCCTATGATAAACAAGGGTAATCTATTAGTAGTAAACTAAGAAAAAGGCAGACAAATGAGTTGGAATCAACAACAACGCATATTATATTAATGGCCAACTACACATAATCAATAGCTTCCAAACACAACTTTTCCAATAATGGAACCCACATTCAAAAACTTCCAAAAGAAGCTGTCGGGTTAGGGTTTTGGACCCACCAACATCAATAGAATAAAGACACATCAATTAGGGATTTAAATTCAACCAACAATCAGAAAGGGGAAACTGGTTGTGGTCCCTATGTAGTTGAATCGAAATCAGCGATGAGGACCACTTAATTGTTGTTCCTCGAAATTGGAGCCCCCAACCATGATTTCATCAACACGAGCGTCATTGTTATGCCACCGTCCTTTGTCATCTTCACAGATAAGGGGGAAGATGACTAGTTCGAAGAGGGTTTGAAGAGTTTGGAAAAGTTTTTTCGAAGAGTTTGGAAAACAAGGGTTTAAATAGTTCGGGAAACTTTTTTGAACCACCCCAAGCTTTTTAGAAAGTAAAAGGGGAAGCTGACTAGTTCTGAGAAGGCTCCAATTAGATGCACTAAGTAATGGCACCGGGAAACATAAACAGCCAATCATAAAATTATTATAAAATTTGAAATTTTATTTTCCACGTAAGCTACAAAACAAGTGACGAGTCAGCTGATACGATACACATGAACAATTATTAATTCCAAGCGGGCGATATGTACATGTCATCCTAACATTACATCAAATTTTTGGACGAATCTTCTCAGCGTGCTATTCCAAACTTCATGCATGATATGTTGAGCTAACCGATTTCGAAACACAATGTGTATGTTTTGGGGATTTCACAATAGTTGGTGTTGTCTGAGGGTATTAAGCCAAAACGGTAATCTATTTAGACATACCTACTAACCCATAAAAGAGTACTTATGAATAGTTGGAGCTTGCCAAACCAGTATGTCTCAGTTAACTTTCATATTTTTAGACTTCGTGGAATTCAACACTTTCTTCATTGAAAACTAATCCATTAAGTCATCCTCCCATAACCAGTTTCCTTCCATATCTTGAGTGATATAAGGGGTAATTTCATTTCTGCATTTTATGATCCTCTTCCACATCCAAAAATCTATAGTTGAATTATTGCAAGTCCAAAAGTCTTTCCTTCATAGTCTATAAGAATGTAACTGATGACACTAGAATTAACGTGATTATCAGCCCCATTTAAGCGACATTTCATTGCTTTTAACATAGTTTTAGGGGTAGTCTAGGGTGTTTTCACTCAATTGCACTAGTTCCTACCGATTAGGTTACTTTGGCCCTTTTATGAGTACACAGGTATTCATCGTCAAATAGGTGGCCTCAGACGTGTTCAAGATGCAATATATCATCGAGAAGTGAACCAGAATCAAACCAAGAGTCAAACCAAATGAAGAACCAATGATCCACCTGCCCAGCACTAAGTTCTTGCCGAGAACTATTAATATTCTCGGCGAGAAGATGTTAAGGAATCCAAAGACAAATCCTCTTCGAGATCCAACTGAAGAAAGAAGGATGTTCTCGGCGAGAACATTCAAAGTTCTCGCTGAGAACTTATTACGAAAACCAAGCAGATCTCTCATCGAGAATACAGGAGACATTTCACTGAAGTTCTCAGCGAGAACTTTCAAAGTTCTCACCGAGAAGTCTCTCCTTTTCAGGTTCAGCTCCGAACAAACCCTATTCCTATTTAAAGGGGGAGTCGCCAGACGAAACAAAAATCATTCAATTAGACTTTTACAGAGTCGATAGATAGAGTTTAGAGAGCGGTCTCGGAGTTCCTGGAGAGATCCTGACGCCGTCTTTCCACCTCGGAGCGCTCGGAGCTAGGAGTGACGATCGCTAGAGATCGAAGCTTCGCCGGACTCGTCAGAATTAGGTTTTTCAGTTCTTATATGTTCTTCCATTGTATGATGAACTCCTTGGTTATTTTTTATTCTCTTATTATCAACATGAGTAGCTAAATTCGTAGAGCTTAGATTAGATGAACCCTAAGTGACTCGGGGCTTTAAAGCGGTCACAGATCAGTGGTAGTTAGATTCAAATTCAGATAGTTTCTCTTGCGTGATTGGTTTGTTCTTCGTTTCCCGTGTTTCTTGTCTACTTGACGCCTAGATTACATTCGTGTTAAGCTAATGTTAGTCGCTAGACGTTAGTTTCCAGACGTTCACCTTACTTTGGAACTTCAAATCAATCAATTAACCTATTCAATGGAGTGTGCCTTTCGTAGGAACCATTTAGGGTTGATCCGATGCTAGAGTAACTCATTGTTCTTAATTAATTGTACTATTTAATTTTTCATTGTAGAAGTGAATGGTTAATTAATCCTGGTAGTTAGATCTTATAGAGCGAAGGTTTGCGGAACTTAGACCTAAGGGTAAGGAGTTATGGTGGTGTCTGAGAATTGAATGAATTAGGATTGAAAACCGCTGGTTTTGTGATTGCCAATGCTCTGGTGATCTTAGGATTATTCGAGTCTAAGCTTGTCTATCATCTCGTTAGTCAATCAATCAAACTGTCTTTTAATTTCATTTCAATTTCCTTGTATCTTAGTTTAGAAGTCGTGGAACTCACACCACACGCAAAGTGTTTGAACCCGAATAAATTGTCAGCTTCTTTGAGTAGTCGATTTGAAGAAACCTCGAGAGATTTGATCTAGTCTACTTCATTAGGCTAGTTATTTGATAAACCTATTTACAACGTTCATCAGTAACCAAGCAACCCAAAGTGAGCCACTACAAAGAAGAAGATTCCAAACATTCCGAGCAACACAAACCATGTTCTAGTATCTCAAAAGGTAATCTTTAGTTGCACTTTCTTCATAAGGGATGGCAACCTTACTCCAATAAATTCTAGTTTTCTTTACCCCGTAATACCAACACCCCACAAATAATCAGATTATGTCTTCTCCACATCCCTAATTAGACTATTCATCCAGTAAGTCAACATACTTTGAATCACTACTTTAATGAGCTTTAATTTCCCAGCGTGACTAAGAAACTTTGTCTGCCATCCATTGATTCTACAGTCTGTCGCTTTCAACCTATTTGAGATTAGGGGAATTCCAAGATAAGACATGGGAAGAGTATTGTAACACCCATTCCGAATCACCCCAGGTTGAACCCGTGGTTAGACCAGAAATCAGGTGTCACAATTTGACTTAAAACATAAAACGAGAAATGACAACTTCAAAAAAATCAAATTAAAACATAAATCAAGAGTAAATCGGAAGCGCCTCCATTATTCAAAATCCAAAATCTAATTACAATGGTACAATTCAAAACCAAGATTCATTTACAATCCCGAAGCTCAAAATTAAATTGATACAAAACATCCTAACCCGAAATAGTGAACATAAATCAAAAGATGGTCAACTCCTGGTCCAAGCCTTTGAAGATCCTCTTTTTGCTTCCTGCGAACAGTTAAGCGCCAACACATACCAGCACTAGACACACACAGCTGTAGCACCTAAACTCTAACACCATTCACTCTAACCACGAGAACCTAAAAAGAGGAATAGGGGGGTCAGTTTCCTAATGAAACTGAGTGAACCCACTAGGCTTAACTATGCGTCGAACCTATCCAAAAAGAGCGATTCCAAACTCCTCACAAAACACTGACAATAGAATCAGACTCAACCTTAACCAGTTTTAATATCCTAAAGTAGTCTAGGTGATCACATTGGTACGATTCTCAGTTCAACATTCACAATTCACAATAACGACAATATAACCAAGATCATCATGCATACGGTTCAAAATCACATCACAAAACAACTCGTCATCCCAATCAACACACAAAAATCACACGCATTCACATCACACACACTCATCGATCACATTTCAATTCACTAAGTGAGTTATTAGGCGCCATAAGGAATTATCTCGCACCACCCCTGTCGGCTCACAAGCGCACCCCCAACCGCAGAAGGGGGTCCCAAAGACGCATCCTAAACTACAGTATAAGGATTCATGGCAAAACTCACAATCACATCATTAGTCACATCACACAACTCTTCCAGGAGGAGTGACCGCACCTCACTCTTCCAGGAGAGGTGACAATTTGGGGGCAGTACAGGCTCCTTCCGGTTTTATCATTTCATTCAATAAAATCAATCATCTAATCCAATTTCATTAATCATGATTCATGATTTCTCACACCCTTAACCACATCACACATTATCAACCTCCAACATCATCACATCTCACCCACATCTCATCCATTTTCCACAAACCATATAAAATTCCACATCACATTTAATAATTACAACAAGGGTAAACTGCTAGCTCGTCGGCCACCCCCACCCGCAAGTACAGGGATAGCCATCTCGCAAGTCTAGGGTTACCCTCCTGTTCCTCTTTCATAGGACGACCCCACATTGGCAGGGCCATCTTTCTGCAACCACAACTGACAACATCATAATAAGTAATTCCGCAAGATCACCCAACCGGTTATTCCTAACACTCATTTACTAACTCTGATCCGTTAATCATCATTATTAATCTCTTGCCCGAAACCCAACAATATAGCATCACAACAATCAACGTACATCAACAATCAATCAATCGGCAATCATCAATAATCAATCAATTAGCAATCACGTAACGGTTATCCCATTTTACTCTCTTCAATTTCCATGCATTCCCTAAATTCATCTAGGTCTTATTACAATTCCTCACGTCAACCATCACTACCTATCAAACGCTAAACCCTCACCTGACAAGAAGACGAGTTTCTAAACAACTTCTAGAAACCTGAACGAACAAACTCTTCTTCTAAAAAACTTAGCTTTTCCCCTTCCTCACTGAAAGCACCCTACTCTAAAATATAAGAAACCGAGATGTGGGATCTCTTCCCTCATCTCCAGGAACGTAGAGGAAAAAACGGATCCCCGATCGGACTCCCGTAGCTCCCGAAATCAAGGTTTGAAGTTGGGGGGGTTGGTCCCTCAATGGGGTTTTCAGAGAGAGAGAGGTGAAAAAGATGAGGAAACCCGTCAAAATACGAGTTTTATACTCAGGGAAGAAACACACCGTATACTTGTAAAACACACCGTGTTTCTATAAAATACGTCGTGTTTCTATAAAACAATCTGTGTTTGTATAAAACACATTGTGTTTCTTTAAAACACGGCGTGTTTCTGTAACACACAGCCGTGTGTCTTCCACTGCCAAAACTTGGGATTACAACCTCAACTCACCTTGAACCTCGAATGACCCAAACTTTGATGTGACCTTTTTGCCATCAATTTTGATGACTTAGATCAACCGAAATCAAGCCTTAGAACATCCGATTGGTCAAGGATGTTACAAGTCTGTAACATCCCCCCCCAACCGAATGATTTGGAACTCAAGTTTGGATGATTGAGACATTGGAAACAATGTTCTTGAGGCCCCATCGAAGTCTGGGACGTCCGTAATTAAGTCGGGTTGAAGTTACAAGCGAGTATGCGAAAATTCGTCAAGGTGGGTAGACTATGATACACGACCGTGTATCAGCAATACACGTCGTGTATCATGATACACACCGTGTATCATAACTTGACTATAAAAGGCTGTTTTCCATGAATTTCCATAACTTCCCTCTCTCTCTTTCCTCTCGAAAATCCCGTTGACGAACCAAAACCCCCCAAGCTTCAATCCTTGATTTCGGGAGTTGTAGAGCTCCGATTGGCGATCCGTTTCTTTCTACGTGTTCGTGGTGATGAGAGGAAGAGATTGCATTTTGTGATTCTGGGTATTTCAGAACGAGGTGCTGTCAGTGGTAGAAGGAAGAGCTACATTTTTGGAGCTGTAGAGCTTGCTGTTCAGGTTTCTAGAAGTTGTTTAGAGCCTCATTTTCTTGTTAGGTGAGGGTATAGCGTACGATAGGTAGTAAGAGTTGGTGTGAGGAGTTGCAACTTTGACTTAGAAGAATATAGGATTGCATGGAATTGAAAGAGAGTAAAAGGGGAACTGTTCTGCATTGATTGATGTGTAAATTGTGATGATTGATAATTGTCATGTGAATGATGATGGATGAATTGGATGGTGATTGTTGGCTGATTTGGTTATGTGTTGAGATTGGGGAAATGATTAACATTGATGATTAATGGATCAGACTTAGTAATGAGGGTAGGTGGGTCAGGATGTGATTCTTGTGAACTGTATCTCTACCTTGTGCTGACAGTTGTGGTTGCAGGAGGGTGGTCCTGCCAATGTGGGGTCGCCCTTTAAATGGTGAACAGGTGGATGGACCTGCCAATGCAGGGTCGTCCAATGAAGGATGAATAGGAGGGTAACCCTAAGACTCATGACATGGCTATCCCTGTACTTGCAGGTGGGGGAGACAGGTGAGCTAGCCGTTTACCCTTAAACTGTTTGTGTAATGTGGAATTATTGGATGAAGTGTGATGTGATTATAAATGTGTGAATGGATGAAATGATGCTATTTGATATTGGATTGAGATGATGCTACATGGTGTTTTGGATGGATTGATGTTACGTGAATTGGTAGAATTGATGCTAGGTGCCATTTTTAGCGGAATTGATGATGTGTGTGAAGGTGGTTGTTAATGTGTTTAGGGTTGTAGATTTATGACTTAGAATTGGCTAATAGAATTGGTAAGGGAATTTGTACATGGAAGTGGACAATAGAAATGGTACGTGGAATTAGCTAATGGAATTAGTTAGTGGAATTAGACATTAGAGTTGGGTGAAACGAGGAATGCAGTGGAATGTGACTATGAATGTGAGATTGGATGGTTTGATGCTATGGGTGTTTGGATGAATTGAATGTTATGTGTTGTTTGGGGTGATGTGGATGATATGTGTAATGGGGGTCTATAATGTGATTGTGTTGTAGGATTGTGACATAGAATTGGTTAAGGGAATTGGTACATGGAATTGGTTAGTAGAACTGAAACCTAGAATTGTGAAATGGAATTGATTGAGGAACTGAATTGATGTGGTGTGTAAGTGAATTGGTTGTGATCTGTGGAATGGGAATTGGCAAGTGAGCATGATGTTGACGTGGAAAGTGATGATGGATTGATGTTGGTTTTGGGTGGTTTTGATGGGAAATTTATGGATGGTTTTGGTTGTTGGGTTTAAGTGATGAATGCTTGTTTGAGATTAATAATTGATAGAACCGGAAGGAGCCAACGTTACCCCACCCAAAATACTGGTTGAGATTGAGTCTGATTCACTGGGGTGAATCCCTTGGTTGGGTTACCAAGGTCGGTTGTCGTTCTCCTTTGTGGAAGGATCCTATATTGATGCGTCTGATGGTATACTCCTTCGAGGAAGGATCCTTTATGGATGCGTCTGGATGATGTGATGGCCGGCGGGGTTAGCGGCGGAACAACTCCTTATGGCGCCTAATTAACTCACCTAGTTAAATGAATCATGAACTGTCGTGTGTGTGTGTGTGTTGTGTTTGGATGTGATTGTGAGCTGAAATGTGATGTGTTGAGGGTGTATATGTGATGTGTGCTATGTGTGGGTGATCTGATATATGATGTATTGTGGATCGTGTTGGATTGATCAGTGAAATAAGTGATGTTGATGTGTTGATGCTGTAAGATTGATGTGGAATGGCTTAGGCTTGTGTTGAAGCTATGAATTGTGAATTGATAGTAAGGAGAACTACTCTTGAGTGATAACCTGGATTGCTTAAGGATGTCTAATAGCTCACTTAGTGAATTAAATGGGACCAATGTGCATGTGCAATGTGAATGTGCAATGTGAATGTGTGTGGAAATGCTGACTATTATCTTGAGTGGTATTGTATTGTAAAGTTGAACTGTGCGATTTATGATTATCTGTTATTTATGGATGTATCGAGGATGGTAAGTGTTGATTGAGAACTGAACATGTGTGATCACCTAGATAATATGAAGGAGAAATATGGATTGAATTGCGAGACAACTTGTTTCATGATATTGGATGATGTGTAATATGCATGATGTTTTCTCTGTTACACGATGTTGAGCTTGCGGTGGCATAATGTTGAGCTTATGCATGTTATACTCTCGTGCATCGATGTTATCATGATTTGTGGATGTTGAATTGAGATTTGAGCTTATGTGATCGCCTAGACTATGTTAGGGAATTAAAATATGAATGCTTGTGTCAGATTCCATTGTTGTTTGTGTGCGGAGTTGGGATCGCTCTTTAGGTTAGGTTCGGTGCATAGTTAAACCCATTGGGTTCACTCAATTTCAATAGGAAATTGATCCCCCCCAGATTCTCTTTTCCAGGTGTGCGTGGTAGTGAGTTGAAGTTCAGGTGTTCCTCCGAGTTCGGAGGAGTTGCAGGTTGGAGTTGTGAAGTGAAGATTAGTGGATTACTTTGGAGTGACCTCTATTTTGGTTTTATATTTCAGTTGACACTTTCGGGTGGGAGATTTTGTAATTGGTTGTTGGATTTTGGTATTTCAGTTTGTACTCGGTTTTATTTTATTGGAAGCGCTTCCATCGTACTTTATATTTAAGTTTATTTCGAATTTCAAGGTTGTTTCCCTTTTATTTTAAATGTCGAATCTTCGAGTAACACTCATACCGGTTCGACCATGGGTAAACCCGGGTCGGTTTGGGACGGGTGTTACAAAGTCTCCACAACTTCAAAGGATTTCGTCCCCGAAATCACAACTCATCTCCTCTCGGCAATGGAACCAAAAATTGCAGCAATACACGGTAGTTCAAGTGTCACATTACTAGCTGAAACTCCCATTAATGGTTCTAGCAACACATACTTTCTAAGAACACTTCACCTACACGAACCCAAACTTCTACCTAACACACACTCACAACCGAACCCCTAAGACATAAGTCACCAGAAGAGCACAACCCAAAAACACAACTCAAACAAAGCAAGAACTACTTAGCCAACACCTTCGACTAGAACCTTACACCCTTCGAGCACTCTACCTACCTTAACCAAAATCCGAAGAGAAGTTCCTACACTCCCAACCAGCCTCAAACTACTAGCTACTACTCTCAAGCTACTCAAGCACTAGTTAATTATCTAAACTCCGTAATTACATAAACTTTTCTCAATATGGTTTTCAGAAACCTAAACACACTTTTCAAAAATGCGAAACTTTAATAAATTCCTTTCAATCCACCCAAAAATCAAAATTCTAATTTCTTTGTTTAAAATCAGACTCATAAAATCTTTAAAATAAAACTCATAAAACCAAACTCTATTTTAGTTTAAAATATCCAAATGCTTTCAAATCCCTAAACACTAGTTACTATTGAAAACATTCACCAACGTTCAAAACAAGAACACTTAGACAAATTGAAACCACATAATCTCATTACTTAACCTTGAAAAGTGTAAGCATTTTCAAATCCCTTTCAAATCAACCAAGAACCCAAGCCACCAACTTCCCACTCAAAACCAAAATTAGTAAAATCCAAATTCATCTCGGTTAAAATACCAAATCATTAAAATGCTCTTCAAATCCGCTACACCATTTACTCAAAGAAACTAATACCAAAGCTTGACATTAAAATTACATTGACAATTCCAATCATGAAATACTCATACCCCAAAAGCTCAAATTCCAAAATCCTTATAATTTCTCCAACATGGAACGAAATTCAAAATTCACTCGATAGATTAAAATTTCATTCAAACCACAGTTGAAAACAAAGCATGACAAAATTTCCCTGAATTAAAACCTTCCCTTAGAATTTCATTTCAACAGACAAGGTAGGTCCCTGTAACACTCCTTGACTCTTCTCCTCAATCGACTTCCAACTCACCCACTAAACACACATCTAAAACTTCCACCACAACTTACATCCTAACTTCTGTTCCATTTCTAAAGTTCGAGTGACTCTCCTAACCCGACACTCTATTTCCACTCAACCACTGCTCAACACTACAACTTCTCATCCCATGACCTTCTTCATGACTCAAGAGGACCGCGAACAAACCAATTTCAGTTGACCAATTTCCAAATCACTTTCGTTCTTCAAAACACACTTTCACTTTCAAAATCCCAACACGGTTAAAATGTTTGAAATCCCCTGAAATACCAATACTGCATCGATGTTTCGTGCTTTCCATTAAGAAGGTAGCTAATCCCCTAGAAGCAAGAATAGTTAACCTATGCATCAGAGGCAAACCGAGCTATGATACCCTTGTAACACCCATCCCGAATAGCCCTGGGTTGAACCCATGGTTAGACCAGATATCAAGTGTCACAGTTTGACTTAAAACATAAAATGAGAAATGACAACTTCAAAAAAATCGAATTAAGACATAAATCAAGAGTAAATTGGAAGCGCCTCCATTATTTAAAATCAAAAATCTGATTACAATGGTACAATTCAAAACCAAGATTCATTTACAATCTTGAATCTCAAAATTAAACTGATACAAAACTTCCCATCCCATAATAGTCAACATAAATCAAAAGATGGTCTCGAAGATCCTCTCTTTGCTTCCTACGACCACTTAAACGCCAACACACACCAGCACTCGACACACACAGCTGTAGCACCTGAACTCTAACACCACTCACTCTAACCACGAGAACCTAAAAAGAGGAATAGGGGGGTCAGTTTCCTAACGAAACTGAGTGAACCCACTAGGCTTAACTATGCGTCGAACCTATCCAAAAAGAGCGATTCCAAACTACTCACAAAACACTGACAATATAATCAGACTCAACCTTAACAAGTTTTAATATCCTAAAGTAGTCTAGGTGATCACATAGGTGCAATTCTCAATTCAACATTCGCAATTCACCAACAACAATATAACCAAGATCATCATGCATACGGTTCAAAATCACATCACAAAACAACTCGTCATCCTAATCAACACACAACAATCACACGCATTCACATCGCACACACTCATCGATCACATTTCAATTCACTAAGGAGTTATTAGGCGCCATAAGAAGTTATCCCGTACCACCCCTACCGGCTCACAGACGCACCCCCAACCGCAGAAGGGGGTCCCAAATACACATCCTAAACTGCAGTATAAGGATTCATGGCCAAACTCACATTCACATAATTAGTCACATCACGCCATTCTTCCAAGAGGCGTGACCGCACCTCACTCTTCCAAGAGAGGTGACAATTTGGAGTAGTACATGCTCCTTCCAGTTTTATCATTTCATTCAATCAAATCAATCATCTAATCCCATTTCACTAACCATGATTCATGGTTCCTCACACCCTTAACCACATCACATATTGTCAACCTCCAACATCATCACATCTCATCCATTTTCCACAAACCACATATAATTCCACATCACATTTAATAATTACAACAAGGGTAAACTGCTAGCTCGCCGGCCACCCCCATCTGCAAGTATAGGGATAGTCATGTCGCAAGTCTTGGGTTACCTTCTTGTTCCTCTTTCATAGGACGACCCATATTGGCAGGGCTATCCTCCTGCAACCACAACTGACAACATCAGAATAAGTAATTTCGCAAGATCACCCAACCCGTTCTTCCTAACACTCATTTACAACTCTGATCTGTTAATCATCATTATTAATCTCTTGCCCCAAACCCAACAATATAGCATCACAACAATCAACATACATCAACAATCAATCAATTCGCAATCATCAATTAGCAATCACATAACAGTTATCCCATTTTACTCTCTTCAATTTCCATGCATTCCCTAAATTCATCTAGGTCAGATTACAATTTGTCACGTCAACCATCACTACCTATCGAACGCTAAACCCTCGTTTGACAAGAAGAAGAGGCTCTAAACAACTTCGAAACTCGAACGAACAAACTTTTCTTCTAAAAAAATGTAGCTTTCCCCTTCCTCACTGATAGCACCTTACTCTGAAATACTAGAAACCAAGATGTGCGATCTCTTCCTCTTGTCTCCAGGAATGCACAGGAGAAAAAGGATCCTCGATCGGACTCTAACAACCTAACCTTTTCTGACAAGTTATTGTCCACTTTGGACCCAACCCTCACGGATTTGTTTTTAGGTGATGGTGGCATTCGAACCCATGACCTCCTCCTCTCAAGATCAAACACCCACCACTACACCACAAACACGTCATGTTAGTTAAGGTTGAACTATTCCACATAGCACATGGATCTCCCCCGTGCTTTGTCGATGTGGGATTTTCCTAGGACGTCACATATCAAAGTTTGAAGTTTGGAGGACTTTGGTTCGTCAATGGGGTTTTCTGAGAGAGAGAGAGAGAGATGAAAAAGATGAGGAAACCCGTTAAAATCTGAGTTATATACTTAGGGGAAGAAACACACCTTGTTTCTGTAAAACACACTGTGTTTCTATAAAACACGTCATTCTGTAAAACACCCCGTGTTTCTGTAAAAC
Organism: Linum lewisii; assembly: GCA_034768395.1. Classification (NCBI taxonomy): domain Eukaryota; kingdom Viridiplantae; phylum Streptophyta; class Magnoliopsida; order Malpighiales; family Linaceae; genus Linum; species Linum lewisii. The sequence goes on from CM068304.1 coordinate 25,764,031, forward strand.
ACGGTCGTGTGTCTTCCACTGCCAAAAATTGAGATTATAACCTTAACTCACCTTGAACCCCGAATGACCCAAACTTCGATGGGACCTGTTTGCCATCGATTTTGATGACTTAGATCAACCGAAATCAAGTCTTAGAACATCCGGTTGGGCGAGGATGTTAAAAGTATCTAGCTTGATCCTAGTTATGGCCGTCAACACCCTTATGTTAATGAAACTAAGTTTAAATTATTTAATACTAAATGCATCCATGTAAGAGAAATACAAAGTAAAAAGTAGTATAATAACAAACGATTTTAAAAAGGTGTAGAAAAAGTGAAGAACTAGTTTTGTTCATGATAGTCATTAGTAAAGTAATTTATTTTCTCTTATTTATGTCGAAAGAAAAGTACACTTGAATTGAAAAATATATATATAACGAGGTGTTCATTGTAATTGCTTAATAATATCTACATACACATAATGAACTAATTTTAAAGTAAAATAATGAGAATAACTTTAACTTGGTTATGAGAAGTGTAGAGCTAATTTGTTAGAGCTTATAAAGAAAGAAGAGGCACAATGGATGTAACAGGCAAAATAATTTTGGTATAAAGAAGGGGACCTCAACACTCGGTATTTTCATAATTGGCTTCGGGTAGAAGAAAAAGGAAGAAGTTGTTGCGGTTGCAAGGGGAAGATGGAATCTGGTATGATAAGGATATCGATATGGAAGGGTTTCCAGGGAGTATTTTACTAAGCTTTTTCGGTGAGAAGAGGTGCAGTTCGGCGAGGTGGTTGGCAACGTGGAAATAAGAATTGACCAGCGTGATAATAATCGCCTGACAAGACTTTTTGCATGGAGGAGTTTAAAGTAACGCTTTTTTCGATGGATGCAAATAAATCGCCTGGTCCTGATGGTCTCAGTCCTGGGTTCTACCAAGTGTTCTGGGAGGATATGGGGGAGAATATTTTTAGTACCTGTGACGGCTGGTTGGAAGAGGGGGTGTTGCCCGACCGCTTAAAATCAACTCATATTGTGCTTTTAACTAAGGTAGATAATCCGGAGTGTATGAAAGATCTTCGGCCCATATCGTTATGCAATGTGCTGTATCGGGTGATGGCCAAGGTTCTTGCGAACCGCTTGCGAGGTGTGATGCCGGAGCAATCGGCATTTATTTAGGGAAGGTCGATTATTGACAATGTGATGGTTGTTTTTGAAGCTCTGCATCGCATGAAACGATTATATAGAGCTAAGTTTGGCGAAGCCGTAGTGAAGATTGATATTTCTAAAGCCTATGATCGTGTCGCTTGAGATTATTTGGAAGCGATGCTTAGGAAGATTGGTTTTGAAGAGAAGTGGATTGGTTGGATGATGATGTATGTGAAGTCGGTGGAGTATGAGTTGGTGGTGAACACGGAAAAGGTTGGAGTCATTAATCCAGAAAGGGGACTTAGACAAGGTTGCTTGATGTCTCCCTTTCTGTTTCTTATTTGTGCGGAGGGTTTGTCACAGTTGCTGAAGAAGTCGGAGTATGAGGGCAGGATCCATGAACGCGTGTGGGTGGGGGCGCACCTTGTGTCTCACACCTATTATTTGCTGACGATGGCTTTTTCTTTTGTAGAGCAACTATTGTGGAGGCAAGGGAGCTGAAAAGAATTCTTGCAGTGTATGAGGGAGCGCCCGGGCAGGCTGTTAATATCGCCAAGTCTGGTATCTTTCATAGTAAGAATACACATCCTATGTTGAAGGAGGGGGTGTGATGAGCTGTAAAACAGTGATCAAATACTACAAAGCTAAAAGCTAAGCAAATCGTATTCCACAGGGTTTCTACTAATCGTCTACTCAAAGAAGCTGACAATTTACTCAGGTTTAAGAAGTTGTGCGTGGTGTGAGTTCCACAACTTCTAGACTAAGATGCAGGAAAATTAAAGTGAAATTAAAAGACAGAATGATTGGTTGGTTTAGACAGACGACATACAAGCTTAGATTTCGAATCCCCCTTAGCTCACCAAGGCAACAACAATCACAAGACCAGTTGTTTTCAATTCTCATTCAATCAATTCTCAGACACCACCAAAACTCCTTACCCTTAGGTTTAAGACTGGCGAACGTTCGCTCTATCCGATCTAACTACCAAGATTAATTGGCTGCTCGAGTACGGTCGCTTCTTGCGACGACAAAACTAACTAGTGCAATTATTAGTGAATAATGAGTTACTCTTGAAGCGGATTAAAACTAACTGGTTTCGACGAAAGGAACACTCCAATGAATAGGTTAATTGGTTGAATTGATGTTCTAAAGTAAGGCGAACGTTCGCTCTATCCTTATCTTAACAAGAATCTAAACTAGATGATCAAGAAAGACAAGTTTATGCGCCCAAGCAGAGAAGCTGTCTGGCGACTAACCCTAACTTGCACAAACCTAATCTAGGCGACCCGTCAGAAGAGAAACACAAACAGTCAAGAACAAAACAACCATGCAAAGAGAAACTGATTGAACTTCGAATCTAATTACCGCTGATCTGTGACCGCTTTAAAGCCCTGGGTAACTTAGGGTTCATCTAATCTAAGCTCTACGAGCTTAGCTACTCATATTACATACAAGAGAATTAAAGACAAACAAGGAGTACATCTCAGGTAGGGAGAATAGAGAAGAACTGTAAAACCTAATTTGACGAATCCGTGAAGCTTCAATCTCAAGGATCTTCAACTCTCAGCTACGAGCTCTCCGAGGTGGAAGGATGGCGTCACGATCTCTTCCTGGCTCTTCGAACTTTCAAAAAACTCTCTCTCGAACTTCTTAGGTCTAGAACTTGTGATAAGCCCTCTTTTGAAAAGTATGTTATTATGAAGTATCTTGATTTTGAGCCACCGGTTTTATATTTATACTTAACCCAATTCCCAGCCGAATTAGGTTAAGATTTTTGGCGAAAACTTAAGAAGTTTTCACCGAAAACTTTTTGAAAAATGCTGGCCCGGTCAACTGATCCTCCTGTGATGAATTCGTCCAGAGTTTTCGGCGAGAACTTTGACTTCTCGCCAAAAACTTCTTCTTGTAAGCTCTGATGATTTCTTCTAGGATTTTCGGCGAAAACTTCAGGTCTTTTCGCCAAAAATTCCTTTGTAAAGCCGGGCAGGATTTGTGTTGACTTGATTGACTCCTTGAATCGATTCTGGTGTGGTTCCTCGAGGTTCCAATGCCTTAGACACGTCCTTTGTTACATTATTTGACGGTAAAAACCTGTGCTATCACAAAAACACTAGAAAACCATCAAATAGACCATAAACGGGCCAAAGTAACCAAAATGGCACGAGATAGAGTAGTTGAGTGATTATTCGTTATTCTACCTTAAAAACCATGTCTTAAGCCAAGAATTGTCGCTTAAATGAGGCTTATAATCACGTCAAATCGAGTGTCATCAGGGTGTCCGTGATATCGGGTATATCCAATGCTCTCGACGCGGGGAGATACTTAGGGATGCCATCCCTGGTGGGGAGGAAGAAGAAGCAGATTTTTGGTTTCATTAAGACTCAGATATGGAACTGTATCTAGAGCTTGCGGGGGAGATTCATTTCCAAAGGAGGTAAGGAGGTGTTGGTCAAGTCTGTTCTGCAAGCTATTCCTATGTTCTCTATAACGCTTTCCTTCTCCCGATCACTTTAGGGGAAGAGATTGAACGTATGATGAATAGCTTTTGGTGGGGTACAAAAGGAAATGGTGGAGGTGGTGTAACCTGGATGCGGTTGGAGAGGTTGTGCACTCGGAAGGAGGATGGTGGTATCGGTTTTCGTAACTTGAGAGGGTTTAACTTGGGGATGTTGGGAAAACATGGTTGGAGGTTCCTCTCTGACCCCGTTGCTTTGGTTACAAAGGTCTTTAAATCCAAATACTTCCCAAAAGGGGATTTTTTAACGGCAACGAAAACTAAAAATCCTAGCCTTATTTGGCGAAGCATCTGGTCGTCTCAAATTGTCATTAATTGAGGCTCACGTAGGAAGATCGAAGATGGGAGGGGTATTAAAGTTTGGTCACAGCCGTTGTTAAGGGACGAGGATAACTTTAAAGTCACAACCGATTGCCCGGAGGAGCTCAGTGAATTGGTCGTCAGTGATCTCTTGATTCTGGAGCTTCTTGAGTGGGATGAGGAACTCATTTCGGATATCTTCAATAATCGAGATACGTCTCTGATCCTTGGTTTACCCCTACCGAATCAAAGGCATAAGGATAGGAGGGTGTGGCACTTCACTAAAGATGGTAGATACACTGTTCGGTCGGCCTATAGGGTGTGCATGGAGAGAGTCTTGAACCGGGGGTACCCGAACGTCGATGGTAATTGGTCCGTTATATGGGGAATGAAAATTCCACCCAAGGTAAAGCACTTTGTGTGGAGGCTTGGGAGGAATGTACTGTCAGTTAAGGAAAACCTCCATCAGCGGCATATCTAGGTTCATGGGGATTGCGGAAACTGTAACTCTTTCTTTGAGTCTACCTTTCATCTTTTAATTGAATGCGATGTAGCACACAATTGTTGGACAGCAGCAGGACTAATCATCGAATAAAGTTTGTTTAACCACAAGGGGAACTGTGCGAGCTGGCTTCTTGGGGTTCTGACGAGTAATGCGGACGATGTTGCTGCTGATATTTGCATGGTTCTGTGGAGCATATGGAAGGAAAGAAATGTCAGGGTCTGGGAAAGTAAGAAATCAACACCGGAGTGGGTGGTGCAATTGGGGAGGGATTTGTTGGCGAATTGGGTGCAGGCTAGGGAGGGACCGAAGGTGCCTGGCTCTCGGGTTCAACTGAGACCTACATGCCTTAAGTAGCACCCACCAAGGCCGGGGCAAGTGAAATGCAACACAGATGCAGCGATCGATGTGAATTTGATGAAGTCAGGAGCGGGAATGGTTATCAGAAATGAGGTTGGAACCATCGTCAAGTATCGCACGACAGTGTTAACCATCTTCAAGTACAGGAATAGCCATCTCGCAAGTCTAGGGTTACCCTTCTGTTCCTCTTTCATAGGACGACCCCACATTGGCAAGGCCATCCTCCTGCAACCACAACTGACTACAGCAGAATAAGTAATTTTGCAAGATCACCCAACCCGTTCCTCCTAACACTCATTTACTAACTCTGATCCATTAATCATCATTATTAATCGCTTGCCCCAAACCCAACAATATAGCATCACAGCAATCAACATACATCAACAATCAATCAATTAATCGGCAATCATCAACAATCAATCAATTAGCAATCACATAATAGTTATCCCATTTTACTCTCTTCAATTTTCATACATTCCATAAATTTATCTAGGTCAGATTACAACTCAGCACGTCAACCATCACTACCTATCGAATGCTAAACCCTCACCTGACAAGAAGAAGAGGCTCTAAACAACTTCTAGAAACTCGAACGAACAAACTCTTCTTCTAAAAAAATGTAGCTTTTCCCCTTCCTCACTAATAGCATCCTACTCCAAAATACCAGAAACCAAGATGTGCACTGGTGAACCTAAGATCGTTGTTCGGGTTCAACCAAATAACTACTAATGCTAAGAAAAGCTATAGCAGATCGTATTCCAAGGGTCTCTTCTGATGGGTTACTTCAGAACTAGCAAAGTACTCGAAGGCAAACACGTTGTGCGTGGTGTGAGTTCCACGACTTCTAATTCTAAGGAAAACAGGGAAATTAAAACAAATTAAACTAAAACAGATTGGAAATTAGGGTTTGAAAACAAAGATGACAGACGAACTTAGACTTTGAATCCCCCTTCGTTCCCCAGAGCATTGGCAATCAACAGATCAGCGGATTCCGATTCTCATTCAATCAATTACTAAGACACCACCATAACTCCTTACCCTTAGGTTTAAGACCGGCGAACGTTCGCTCTATCCGTTCTAACTACCAAGATTAACTAGCCGCCCGAGTACGGTCGCCTCTCGCAACGACTTAATTAATTGGTGTGATTACTAATGATTTATGAGTTACTCTAACCGGTTCCTACGAAAGGCACACTCCAATTATAAGGTTAATTGTTCAATTTGATGTTCTAAAGTAAGGCGAGCGTTTGCTTCTATCCCTAGCTTAACCAGAATCTAATCTAGGTGATCAATCCAGACAAGAAACATGAACAATGAACAACGAATCAAACATGAAAAAGAACTGATTGAATTTCGAATCTAATCACTGCCGATCCGTGACCGCTTTAAAGCCCTGGGTCACTTAGGGTTCATCTAGTCTAAGCTCTAACGAGTTTAGCTACTCATGATCATTACAGAAGAAACAAAGACAAAGAAAGAGTTCATCATTCAGAGGAAGAACAGAAAAGAATCTGAAAAACCTAATTCAGACGACTCTGACAGACTCCGATCTTCGATAATCTACACTCCTAGCTCCGGTTCTCCGAGATGGAAAGGATGGCGTCACGATCTCTATCCGGCTCTTCGAATCCGAACTCTTCGCTCCAGAACTTGAGAGGATTCTGATTCGAAAGTTGTGTTTTGCGAATTATGATTGTATATCTTTGTTTGGCCCGCCGGGTTAAGTATTTATACTTAACCCTAACTTGACCCGGAATAGTGTATTATTTTCGCCGAAAATTCCTTAAGAATTTCGGCGAAAATTCCTTTGTGTTCGGGAGTGCTTTCTCTGCCTTGTATTTTCGGTCCGAAGAGTACAATGTTTTCGCCGAAGATGTCCTTTGACTCGGCACCAGTTGAATGCACTAGTATTTTCGCCGAATATGCAAGCTCAATTTCGGCGAAAATCTCTTTGTACTCGGGCAGGATTTTGTTTGACGTTGACTGGCTCCTTGGATCGATTCTGGTTTGATTCCTCGAGGTTCCTACGCCTTAGACACGTTCATGGCTACTTTATTTGACGGCAAAAACCTGTGCTAACACAAAAACACTAGAAAACCATCAAATAGACCCGAAACGGGCCAAGGTAACACAAATGGCACGAGATAGGGCAATCGATTGAATATTCGTTATTCTACCCTAAAAACCATGTCTTAAGCAAAGAAATGTCGCTTAAATGAGGCTGATAATCACGTCAAATCGAGTGTCATCATGCGCTCTCTTCCTCTCGTCGCCAGGAACGCACAGGAGAAAACAGATCCTCGATCGAACTCTAACAACCCAACCTTTTTTCACAAGATATTGTCCGCTTTGGGCCCAACCCTCACATATTTGTTTTTGGGTGATGGTGGCATTCGAACCCATGAACTCCTCCTCTCAAGCTCAAACACCCACCACTACACCACAAACGGTTCATGTCAGTTAAGGTTGAACTATTCCACATAGCCCATGGATCTCCCACGTGCTTTGTCGATGTGGGATTTTCCTAGGATTCACATATCAAGGTTTGAAGTTTGGGGGGTTTTGATTCGTCAATGGGGTTTTCGGAGAAAGAGAGAGAGAGATAAAAAAAGATGAAGAAACCCGTCAAAATTCGAGTTATATACTTAGGAGAAGAAACACACCGTGTTTATGTAAAACACGCCATGTTTCTGTAAAACATGTCGTGTTTCTGTAAAACATGTCGTGTTTCTGTAAAACACGACTGTGTGTCTTCCACTGCCAAAAATTGAGATTACAACCTCAACTGACCTTGAACCCCGAATGACCCAAACTTCGATGGGACCTTTTTGCCATCGATTTTGATGACTTAGATAAACTAAAATTAAGTCTTAGAACATCTGGTTGGGCGAGGATGTTAAAAGTATCTAGCTTGAGCCCAGTTATAGTCGTCAACTCCCTTATTTAAATGAAACTAAGTTTATATTATTTAATATTAAATGCATCCATGTAAGAGAAATACAAAGTAAATAGTAGTATAATAACAAACGATTTTGAAAAAGTGAAGAACTAGTCATTAGTAAAGTAATTTATTTTTTCTTATTTATGCCGAAAGAAAAGTACATTTGAATTGAAAAAAATCTAACGAGGTGTTCATTGTAATTGCTTAATAATATCTACATAAACATAACTAGCTTGTGGTCCGCGCTTTGCAGCGGACAAAATATTTTTCTAGGAAGAATGAAAATCAATTACATGAAAATTAATCGAGTCTCTGACTCTCTCATAAGGTTATACCGCTCCTAGTATTTAATTATGTTATCCGAACGATTTATTATGTGTGTTCCCAAGTCAGCTCCATGACCCTTATTCACCAGTACATCCTCAAAGTGGTTCGCCTCTCTATTGATGTGTTTTAAAGTAACCTTCCAGTTCCTATCTAGCAGTCTTCTATACTGACAAACAATTGTTGCATGTTGGTGGTTGATGACACTCGATTTGACGTGATTATCAGCCTCATTTAAGCGACATTTCTTGGCTTAAGACATGGTTTTTAGGGTAGAATAGCGAATATTCACTCAATTGCTCTATCTCGTGCCATTTGTGTTACTTTGGCCCGTTTTGGGTCTATTTGATGGTTTTCTAGTGCTTTCGTGATAGCACAGGTTTTTTGCCATCAAATAATGTAACCAAGGACGTGTCTAAGGCATTGGAACCCTGAGGAACCGCACCGGAATCGATCTGAGGAGTCAATCCAGCCCCGTTTTACACATAAGTTTTCGGTGAAAAGACCTGAGATTTTCGGCGAAAACTCCAGAAGAAATCGGCAGAGCATTACAAGAAGAAGTTTTCGGCGAGAAGTCAAACTTTTCGCTGAAAACTCTACACATAAATATCACAGGAGAATCAGTCGACGGAAGCAGCATTTTACAAAGAAGTTTTCGACGAAAACTCCTTAAGTTTTCGCCAAAAAATCCAGGCAAATCCGGCAAACTTAGGGTTAAGTATAAATACTTAACCGGCGGCCCAAAATCAAATAGACCTCATAATACACTTTTCATAATAGAGCTTACACAAGTTCCAGACAAAAGAAGTTGGAGAGAGAGTTTAGAGAGTTCGAAGAATCGTGGAGAGATCGTGACGCCATCCTTCCATCTCAGAGAGCTCGGATCTTAAAGTTGAAGATCCAGGAGATCAAAGCTTCGCCGGAGTCGTCAGAATTAGGTTTTTCAGTTCTTATATGTTCTTCCTCAGTATGATGATTTCCTTTGTTGCCTTTGATTCTTCTATTATCGTTATGAGTAGCTGAACTTGTAGAGCTTAGATTAGATGAACCCTAAGTGACCCAGGGTTTTGAAGCGGTCACGGATCGGCGGTAATTAGATTCAAAGTTCAATTAGTTTCTCTTTGCATAGTTGTTTTGTTCTTGATTGTTTATGTTTCTTTTCTGGTTGATCGCCTAGATTAGGTTTGTGTTGAGTTAGGGTTTGTCGCCAGACAGCTTTTCTGCTTTAAAACAATAAAACTTGTCTTTCTTGATCACCTAGATTAGATTCTTTTTAAGCTGAGGATAGAAGCGAACGCTTGCCTCACTTTAGAACATCAATTCAACCAGTTAACCTATTCATTGGAGTGTGCCTTTCATAGGAACCAGTTAGGGTTAATCCTCTTCAAGGGCAACTCATTAATAATTAGTAATTGCACCAGTTAGTTTTGTCGTCGCAAGAAGCGACCGTACTCGGGCGACTAATTAATCTTGGTAGTTAGATCGGATAGAGCGAACGTTCGCCAGTCTTAAACCTAAGGGTAAGGAGTTATGGTGGTGTATGAAATTCATTGAATGAGAATTGAAAACCGCTGGTCTTGTGATTGTTGTTGCCTTGGTGACCTAAGGGGGATTTGAAATCTAAGCTTGTCTGTCGTCTATCTAAACCAACCAATCTTTCTGTCTTTTAATTTCATTTTAATTTTCCTGCATCTTAGTCTAGAAGTCATGGAACTCACACCACGCACAACGTGTTTAAACCTGAGTAAATTGCCAGCTTCTTTGAGTAGTCAATTGGAAGAAACCCTGTGGAATACGATCTGCTTAGCTTTTTAGCTTGGTAGTTATTTGATCACGTCCTACAACGTTCATCAAATTAGCGCCGTTGACGGGGAATCTTCTAATTGTTTGAAAGAAGAGTTGGCATTTTATTCTTCTACCTTTCCATCTTTCATATTTCATCACACTTTGATTTTACGCCGGTTATGTTTGCTTTTGTTGCTTGTAGGTTGTTTTACAGGTTTACGAGCCGCTCGCTAACTCATTCTCAGTTAAAGTCGGGTAGTTCTGCTCCGCCAAAGCAACCGCGAGTTTCAAAGCAAGTCAGAATCATTCCGCCTACACCTCCTATCCATATTAAGATCGAGGAGTTGAAGGAGAACTCCTCATCTTCGTTCGTTTCATCCACCACTTCAGATTCACCACCACCTTCTCCTTCCGTAATGGCTGCTCAATGCACCATAGCGGATTACAATAAACAGAGCGCGGCTAATTTTCAGTCTAGCATCGCTGTGCCGCACAATGATGACGATCCTGACTATGAGATCACAATCCCCTTCGTGGAAATGATCTCTAGAGATGTTCAGTTCGAAGGGAAGCCGCAAGATAACCCATGCACACATTTGGCGAACTTCCTAGCCATGTGCGAGACGTTCAAGAGTGGGAACCTCGGTAAGAACACATTATGCTTACGAGTCTTCCCATTCTCCCTTAGAGGCGCCGCCAAGAGATGGCTCAGTAGGAAACCACCTGGCCACTACACCGACTGGGATAGTCTAGCTCAAGACTTCTTAGAGGAATACTTTCCTCCTTCAAGAACTACAGCTTACAAGGACAGCGTTGCCAGATTTGTTAAGAAGAGAGGAGTAAGCTTATATGATGCTTGGAACGAATTCCAAGAGCTCCTCTACGACTGCCCTCATCATGGATTCGAGCAGAGACAGCTAGCTGAGATCTTTGCCCAAGGGATGAACGAAGAATCAGCTAAATGGGTTAACGCCTTAGCTAATGGCGACGACACCACACTCGCACCAGAAATTGCTCTTCTTCACTTTGCAAACTGCACATCTAAGTCCAGGAATTGGGAGAGACAGTTTGGAGCAGCTAAGAGCCAACCAAGCCGTGAAGATCAGATCAATATCGAAGTACAGAAACATATGAAGGAGATCTTCGGTACGGCAAATAACTGGTCTATAGAGGAGGTGATTTTTATTGATCAAGACTTCACCAACAATCAAAGAGGCTACCCCGATTACCGTCAGTTCAGACAACCTCCTCAACAACAAGGAAGCTCCCAAGAGCGTCCTCCTTACAACTTCGGATTCGACCAGAGTAGAGTCAGTACTTGAGTGATAGTTATCAAGATCCTCCTGGATTCACCGGAGGACAACAACCTCAGAATTATACGTTTGAGAATACTTGGGAAATCGAGATAGATAAGAAGCTCGACCTGATCTTCGCAAGACTCGATGACCACGAGGAGAAATTCAAGCTTCAATCCGTCTTAAATCAAGATCATGAAGCTCGAGGTCAACGAGTGGAGAGCATGGTGAATAACATGTTTAGCATGCTAACTAGTAGCCCCCTCCTTAATCAATCATCGGTTCAAGACGACTCTACCATTCGGAAGGAGCACGTCAAGGCCATCTCCACAAGAAGTGGCAAGCAATTAGCTAATCCTGCAGCTCCTGATCCGGCCATAATTCCTGTTGCTATAGCCATTGACAAGCCAGAGATCGAGGAGGAGGATAAAGAAGAAGAGGAGGAGGTGACTGCCCCGCCTCCCCTGACAAAGAAATCACCTGTGCCACCACTTCCTCCATATTAGCTTCGGATCCCGTTTCCTAAGGCTGCGCAATCACAGGAGAAAGATCATGATACCCAGTACAGAAAGTGGTATGAATACTTGAAGAACACAGATATCAAGATACCAGTTACTGATGTTATCCAGATGATACCGGAGGTTGGAAAAGTCGCAAAAGATATTGCAAAGAACAAGAAGAATGGAGAGTTGTCTTCCGTCTCACTCGAGGAAGAATGCTCCACGATCCACAGCCAGACGACCGCCATACCTCCCCAGCTAAGTGTCACGATCCCGGTGCTTTTACTTTGCCTTGCACTATTAGTGATGTGAAAATTGATCGTAGTCTAATTGATCTAGGTTCTTCCATTAATGTCATGCCTACCTGCTTGTATGAGAAATTGGACCTAGGAGAATTGAAACCGATTAGCATGCATTTAGTGTTTGCCAACAGATCTGTTAAATTACCTAGGGGATTAATAGAAGACGTGGTTGTCAGTTGTGGTCCCTTCACTATTCTAGCTGATTTCGTTGTTATTGATACCCGAGGGGAAGATGTCACTCTTCTCCTAGGCCGACCATTTATGGCAACAGCCGGCATTACCATTAATATCCCGAATGGCTTGTTGACATTAAGGGTCGGCAAGGATACCATGACATTCGCCTCAAGGACGGTATGCAAGTCCCTATCAAAGAAGAGGCGCATTGCTTATCTGTTGAAGTTGTGGAGTTGGCTTCGGTCAACTCCGTTACTAATGAAAAATCTAGAGTTTCTGCAGAAATCTTCTTGCCAGGTGTTGGACAGGTCCCTAATCTGAAGAATGAGCTGCCGGCACAGAAGCCGAGAAAGAAGAAGGATCCGACGGCATCTCCTCATGAATCGCCAAAAGTTAAGGATCCTGGCGAGATAAAGAAGGAGAATAAAGAGAAGGATGCCCCTTCGAAAGAACTGTTTGAAATTTCTGGTCGTCTTCCCGATGGACGAACCAAGCTAATTTATGCAAACGGGAAAAAGTTCACACTTGCCGGAGGATCCCCAAAGCTGTATTTCATGAACTCCAACTCGAGCCGAAGAGAAATCATGAGTTGGAATGTCTCTTGATTGCCATCCAGGTATCGTCCAGCTCAAGGACGTTAAGCAAGAGCGCTTCGTGGGAGGCAACCCACGGCTGGAGTCTGCTTTGAATTTATTGAGTCAGTCTTTTCGTCGTTCGCGTCAATTTCGGGGAGCCAAAGTGTCAGTTTAATTTCCTTTCATTTTGATTTGTTTTCGGTTGGGTTTTGAAAAAAAAGGGGTTTTAAAATAGGTTTTCGGCGAGAATTAAAATTTCTCGCCGAAAACTTTTCTCATAAAGCAAACAGTGAGCGTCTCTTAATTTTTGCCTATTTTTCGAAGAAGTTTTTGGCAAAAACTTCCATAGTTTTCGCCGAAAACTTGTGTCTGTTTTGAAAATCAGTTTCCATTTGTCGGTCCGATTCCAACGCATACTTGATCGCCCAAATCGGAGCTCTGTAGCTCCGGTTATGCCCGAAATAAGCTTTTCACGTTTTTGGCTAACTTCGTGGCTTTCCGTCCATTTTCTTGAGTCATGTCTTAAAGGTTAGTTTTTGGGTTTTCAATTTTGAATCTTTTGATATGTTGATTGTTGAAATTCGACGAGTTTAATTCCGGTCTACCTCATTTTTGCGTGGCTGCTGTTTCGGTGTGATTTTTGCTGATCTAATTGAACTTAGATGTTTTAGACTTCTCTAGGAGCGCGGTGCCGTGAATTTGTGTCATTTAAAAAAAATAGAGTAAAAAAATTTTCAAAATTCCCCTTAACCATCTTTGTTCGACTTTTATTCTGTGTGGATCCGGGACACTTGTCCTGGTTTCCTTTCGATCTTTTTGTTGTTTTTGTTTTGTAGGAACTCGAGTAGCTACTCCGCTCTACTCCGGACGCTTCGTGTTCATCCACTACACCGACCATCGTTCTCCAGGTTCTTCGTATCTCTCTACTCTGGTTTAGTCCTCTGAGGACACAGAACGGTTTAAGTGTGGGGTAGGATGCTAGAGAATCTTGCATGCACTTGATTGCCCTTAATTGTGTTTTTGTGTGTTCCGTGGTGCCTTTCCAGTTTCTCTAGCATTAGAATTGCTCAGTTCTTGATTTTTGATGTTAAGCTGTTGTTCAAATTGTCATAATGATGCTTAGACTGCTTAACCTAGAACCTGAAAACCAACTTGTCTACTTTGATGCTAAATTGCCTGGTCAGAACATATTTTCAAAATCACGCTTGTAGTTTGTTGCTTTGATTGCATGAAAATAACCGAATCCGACTAGCAAACCAACTGTGAACTTTTGATCCATTGCACATAACCTGCAATTTTAATTCATTTTTGAGTGATTTTCTGTTGTTCTTTGATGAGTTAGAATTTGCATGAGACCTATTCGAGACTACACGATGACACGAGTTGTAGAATGATAGGGGCACCTAGATTCAGCTACTAAGCCAGATAGCCTACCTAACGTTAAATCCATTAGGTTTAAACCCTTGAGCTTGGCCTGTTCTTTCGGTTCGATATACATTACAGTCATTCCCCATTCTTTCATTCCCCGTTGATCCCCTGTGGTTGTAGTTCTAGATTAGCCTACCGAAAGTCAGTTTGTGGTAACCTGCCTATAGCCATTAAACAGGTGGTCTTAGCTATTATGTCCAAACGTGTAAACCCCTGGAGCAACTAAAAGGAAGAATCGACACAAAAGAAAAAATATAGAAAATAAGAAAATTTCAAAAAAAAAAAGAAAGAAGAAAAATCAGAAAAGTTCAAAAGTTTCAAAGTTTTAGTGCAATAACGTTCTTCTCCCTACATATGGAAGAACGAAGCCAAGAAAAAAATGTGTGTAAAGAAAATAACGTTCTAGGTTGCTTGAGGGTATCATAGGACGAGCGTACACTATTCCACCCGTGTCTGGTTAGACGGTAGGAAGCCATAGGCTAGATTCGAGGGAAGTTAGTCGAAAGCTACACCGCACCAAAGCCATCATCATACATTCCCTTCATCCATCTGATCTTAACCCTTGTAGTGTAGAATTCATTACAGTCCTAAGCAGGGAAGTCCTTCTTGACTAGTTACTTGTGTTGTCACAGTGGTGGAGATGTGGTCGAATTGCAAACCTATGATAGAATTCAGTAACAGAAAATGATTGAGAGCAAAAACACGTCCCTAAGCACAGAGAGCGAGAGTCCCCCTTGTACTAAATATTATCTGTGTGAGGAGTCTGGTCGGTCAGGTCAAATTTGTGCATGATTGGTTACTACTTCTTTTCGTGTGCAGTTTTTAGTGAGACCAGGTTGTTTGGCTGATCAGTATGCATGTTAGGTTTCTTTTCTAGAAGTAGCTGTCTAATAATTCATTGTGTAAGCTTGAACGTCAATTTAATCGATCTTATCATTTGTGAACATGAGCGTTTTCTATTCAGTTTGCTTGAGGACAAGCAAAAGCTTAAGTGTGGGGTATTTTGATGACACTTGATTTGACGTGATTATCAGCCTCATTTAAGCGACATTTCTTGGCTTAAGACATGGTTTTTAGGGTAGAATAGCGAATATTCACTCAACTGCTCTATCTCGTGCCATTTGTGTTACTTTGGCCCGTTTGGGGTCTATTTGATGGTTTTCTATTGTTTTCATGATAGCACAGGTTTTTGCCGTCAAATAATGTAACCAAGGACGTGTCTAAGGCATTGGAACTCCGAGAAACCGCACCAGAATCGATTCGAGGAGTCAATCAAGTCAACACAAATCCTGCCCCGTTTTACACATAAGCTGAACTTGTAGAGCTTAGATTAGATGAACCCTAAGTCACCCAGGGCTTTAAAGCAGTCGCGGATCGGCGGTAATTAGATTCAAAGTTCAATCAGTTTCTCTTTGCATGGTTGTTTTGTTCTTGATTATTTATGTTTCTTTTCTGGTTGATCGCCTAGATTAGGTTTGTGTTGAGTTAGGGTTTGTCGCCAGACAGCTTCCCTGCTTTAAAACATTAAAACTTGTCTTTCTTGATCACCTAGATTAGATTCTTTTTAAGCTGAGGATAGAAGCGAACACTCACCTCACTTTAGAACATCAATTCAACCAGTTAACCTATTCATTGGAGTGTGCCTTTCGTAGGAACCAGTTAGGGTTAATCCGCTTCAAGAGTAACTCATTAATCATTAGTAATTGCACCAGTTAGTTTTGTCGTCGCAAGAAGCTACCGTACTCGGGCGACTAATTAATCTTGGTAGTTAGATCGGATAGAGCGAACGTTCGCCAGTCTTAAACCTAAGGGTAAAGAGTTATGGTGGTGTATAGAAATTGATTGAATGAGAATTGAAAACCGCTGGTCTTGTGATTGTTGTTGCCTTGGTGACCTAAGGGGGATTCGAAATCTAAGCTTGTCTGTCTGTCTAAACCAACCAATCTTTCTGTCTTTTAATTTCATTTTAATTTTCCTGCGTCATAGTCTAGAAGTCGTGCAACTCACACCACGCACAACGTGTTTAAACCTGAGTAAATTGCCAGCTTCTTTGAGTAGTCAATTGGAAGAAACCCTGTGGAATACGATCTGTTTAGCTTTTTAGCTTGGTAGTTATTTGATCACGTCCTACAACGTTCATCAGTGGTCCATGTACGTGGTCGTTGATAAGAGTTTAACTATACATATGAAGTCGATTTGCACTTCAAGGTCTCTCACCCCAACATTTCAAGCTCTCTCTATGCTTATGACAATGCTTTGTGAGTTCTACACAGGTTATTGAACATGTTCCAAGATTGGTCATGAAGGCATCTATAGTCTGTGCCTTATAGTCTCTTAGAACTCCTTCCAATGTCACCACTTTCGTTTGTTACCACTAACACGTCCGACCTGTGGCCATGTGTAGATAGTTAATAGTAACCTCAATAGCTAAAACCTCATAAATTACTATTAAAAATGAGACATTATTAAAGATCGAGTATAATAGAGAATGATTAAGGATGAAAAAATTAAATGGAAAAGAGAGTCTAAAATTAAACTAAATGTAAGTAAATCTTACTACATATTAAAAAAAATGCTATAATAAATTAATTAAAGATAGCAGGAAATAATTTTTCTATTTATTTATTTTTTTTTATTTTTGATGCATTTTTTCATTTTAGCCAATGAGAATTTTATTTATTTTATTTGAATGGTTTATGATTGGTAATGAATCTCAATATTTTAGTGTTTGTTAGTAATGACTATAGTTGGAGTTGTACCTTTTGATTTTTATGTAAGGTTGTGTGTAATACTTATTTATGTACTTGGATTTGATTTGATGTTTGTAGATTGACATTTCCTATATTGTTGACATATATTTTCTAATTGTTTACTATTTTTTACATTGATTGTTAGATCATTATTTTTTTCGTGTTTTTATTTAATTATTAACATATCATGAACTTCTAAGTAACAATTATTTTAAAAAATTTCAAACATAGTTGTTTTTATAAAGTATAATTACTATAATAATTTTTTTATCCAGATAATTATTGTTAATGTAAACTTGATCAATACTCCTGTTTAATTAAAATCATGTGGACCGTATAAAATTAAATAAAATATAGAAATGATGATTACATTCATAATGAACATGATGAGAAATATAGTTTGAAAAAAGATAGTTTATTACTATAATTTTATGTTCATTTGTGGAATGATTATATATAAAAGGTTGGTCTGTCCAAATAGGAAATGTGAACATAATATTTATGATTTTTTATTTATTTGAATATACGTGTGTATTAAAAGGAAATAAGCCAGGTCCACACTATACAATTACACAGAATAAGGAAACACTCCCAATCTGGTAACCGAAAGAAAAGGAGAACATAATATTTATGATAAAACCTGTAATAAAAAATTATTTCATGAGAAAGACAAACCAAAAACTTATCTACTCCATTGAATATTTTATGAATAAAAAAACTCATTTTGTGTTAGCAAAATAAATTCTATTTGTCTAAATTGGAGAAGAAAATAAAACATCATGAAAACCAATAGATATTTATCATATGGATTATTTTTTAATGAAATGTGAAAAATAAGCTCATTACGAAATTGGAGAATGTTGATTGTGTTGATCTATGTTAGTGGATGTTGGTTCTTCGTTATTCATCAAGTCTTGCTAGATTAGTTATTCATTCATTATGCTCAACAAACTCTAAACACGTGATGCATAATTTGGATTCTTGGACCCTTATATGTTGTTGTGTGTGATGCATTTGAACCAAACCCTTATTTATATTTTCTAATGGTCAGTCTCCAATTATTTATCCTATTGATCAACTCATTTTAATTAATTATGGTGAAATAAAAAATAATATATGACTCAATAAATTATTTCATAAATTTGTGGCTCGTAACTTCACAAGAGAATAAGAAATTTTATAAATTTGGGAGAGAGAAAATCTTGTTGTGGGCTAGAGAGTTCTGAAAAATGAAATTATAATAATTTTGTCATTTTGCCTTTAATACGTAAAAAAGATTGTAAATGAAAATTTCAATTTTATGTGAAAGGAAAAATTATGAAAGAATGTCAAATCAATTGTTTTGTTAAAAGCCTAATTTTAAATTGTTTTAAAGTATAAATTAAGGAAAGAATGAATACAAATTAATCAATAAATATATATTATAATTTTATTGAAAATTTAATAGAATTTTATTTTAAACTCGATAAATATTAATGAAAAAAATTATGTTATAAAAAATTATTTGTTCAAAGGGACAATGTAATAAAAAGAATTTAAAAATAAAATAAAATAAATAAACGTGGGTACCATCCAAAAAAAAGTGGGAGTTTAATGAAAAGAGAATATCGTTTTAATTATTATTAATTTGTAGCTAGTATTGTTGTGATTGGCTAATAGGAATTTTCTTTTATGGTTCATTCCGCACTCGTGAGATCCGGGCAGTCCGAGAGGGACCACCATGGCTCCTCTCTTCTCGAGAATCCATATAGGGCTTATCAATGTACGGAGAAGAAGTTCTAAATAATTAAGTATTGAACAATATCTATTAAATTGGAAGAGTGGATAGTATTAACAAAAAAACACGGTAGTTTTGTTATTTTGAAGCAACAAATTTCTTAATTAATATATATATATATATATATATATATATTATATATATATATATATATATATATATTGGTCGAGCACTCCCACGGAAGAGAGTACCAAGATCGCCTAGACTAAAGGAGAAGGGGGGAGAGAGGGTTGGGGGTGGGGTGGGGGTGGGTTTGGATGACCAAATCAAAAAATTGGTTAACCGAGAGCTCCAAAGTCAATTATTCAACAAAACGTGGGTTTAGTGGCAATTAAGTAGAGAAAAAGTAATGGAATAGAGAAGTTGAGTTAAACTCAGCAGTACCCATAAACCAGGGTGAACCAAACCGAACAGCCCAAGTAAAAAACTAACTGATCGACAATGAAACCGCGTAAAAGAGCAATACAGTGCAACCACCCAGGAGATTGAAACTCCTCTCATCTTTGCAGCTATGATTGAAGACGGTAGAAAGATTCAAATAAATAAGCAAATATTGAACAAGAAAAGAGTTTGAGTTGAAAATCAATTCCAAACAACCTCAACTATTCAGCTGAAAGGATGGAAGAGATAAATCACTTCAATAATCATACAAAACTACCGCAATGCTTGGGCCAAACCGAAGAATCTTGAAAAGAATCCAACCAACCCAAGTTGAGTGAGTAGACTAACCAAGCCAACCAGAGGAGAGATAAACCAGAGGCAAAGTGAGAACCGAAAGGGGAAACGATAGTCCTCCAAGCAGCGACAAACCGATCTGCAGCGTGGTCGGGGACGGCATCGAAGGGAAGGCTCTGAATTCGAGACGCAATCTTATGGTGGAAATTCCAGAAGGGCTCCAGTTGGGGTTAATCGAAAATCACAAACCTCCGGGAACGGACCTGGGCATGTCTGGAGACAGGAACAACATCCAAACCAACCACGATCTGCAAAAGAGAAACAGTAACATTGCCAACGAGCCAAAAGCAGCAAAAGAGAAACAGTAACATCGCCATGAAGGCGTCATCAGGACTCAGGAGAGCCTGTAACTCAGACAGCGGGAGACCCGTGACTGTCATCGTACCACAACCGCATGACCCTAAAGGCCACCGTACGGAAGGGAAGACCAAGACGGTCAGGAAGAAGAATGAAGGAGGGGAGGGAGAGGAACTTTCTTTCTTTCTCCTGCAACACCAACTACGACGGGGCGGAGATTGAAGATGGCTATGGCGTTTTTCTGTCACCACCAAAACCCCTTCGATTTCGCTTCGTGGAGAGAGAGAGAGCAGCGGTTTCTCCAATCTTAATTAATATATTGAAAAATGATAAAAAGTTTTAATTGGTGAAATCCCTACACTCAAAAGAAGGAGAATAAAAGGGGGCTTGATTATATTTGCTTAATAATAATAATATATAGATATTAGATTTATTTCAGAATCAATTTGTTTATTAATTAGTTAAATTGATTTACTATTGAATTTACTCCTGGCGTGAAATGCATTTTAATCATTTTAATTGTTTCTTCCATAGTGGGCCACGTTTGAACCCTTTCCAACAATGTAAATTAAATTGGTTGTGTTTAATATTATTTTTAATTTTAATTAAAATTAGTTAATTGTGATTGGTTGGTTTCCTACATTTAAGGAGAGAAGGAATAAAAGGGGTGTGCTTTTATATTTGCATATATATATATATATATAGAAATAGATGAACTAATATTAAAGTAAAATAACGTGAATAACTTAAACTTGGTTATAGACAAAAAAAAATGAAATAGTCACGACTAAATTTAACCTTGACAACAGTAAAGCAGAAGTACTTTTCGTAGGGCTAAATGTGAAAAAGTAGCTTTGACTTATTTAGTGTCTAAAATATTAGTAGCATCATAAGTAATCTTTTTTAGGGTATCCTTAATATCCTTTGTTGTCTTCTCCATACATGATCTCAGAGGACATTCCTATTTGTTTTGAACTAAGATGGTTAACCTTTTCAAAGTTGTATGCAAAAAGTAGCAAATGAAATAATCAGAAATTGTTGATTGTAACCTAATGAAAGAAAGAAAGAAAGAAAGAAAGAAAGTTTATTAAGGGTAAATCTATCTAACTCTAATCTAAACAATTCAATGTTGAGAAGTAGTAGAATCGTCAACAGGGTGTCCAAAATCTGTTATAGAACCACATAGAATCAGCTTCTGTAGAGAAACCATCTTGGTTCCTATGCCAAGTATAATGAGCATGCGTCCTGTTCTTGATGTCTAGAATGGCATGTCCAAAACTCGCCTCCCGGAAAGCAGAGTACTCTGGCTGCGGATTAGTCACACTGCCATGAAAGGTTTAACAACACCCCATCATAAACACACAATCAAACCACATCCATTATTAACAATGTGAAAAACATTCTATCATATTGGAACATTACTTGTTCGCTAAGCCTTCGATGTTTCCTCCATCACCAATTGTGATGTAAACCGGAGCAACTTGATTTCTCACTGGACCGCATTTCCCATTTACTATATTGTAAGCTACATTCGAGATACGTTCCTGCCAAGAAAACACATTGGCTAATACTTTTAGAGCAAGAAACCCCTAATATCTTTCACCCTCCAAATTTCCCAAATATGAACTTACGGATCGTTCATAGGCATGAACATGACCAGAAAGAACAAGGTCAACTTTGGCATCGACAAGCCAAGACTCAAACATGACCCGCATGCTTTCTCCTTCCATGTAATGATAGTTGTAGCTATTGTACCATGGGGAATGCACCATCACAATCAGCCACGGTGTCTCTATCCTGTTAACCTTTGGAAGCTCGGCTAGCAACCATTCGTATTGAGGAGTGTATGTACCTAGATTGTACAAACAAACAAACATACATACATAGCAATTAGTGATGAGCTTTGGTCAATGGGAAAGGGAAACTCTGTTCCTTTTATATGACGATTACCATATGCCGAATATGAAGAGAGGACGATAATGTAGGCTGAAGCTCTCTTGATGGAGTACCAAAGTGGAGAAGTACTACCAGATGCTCTGAAAGGGACATGATATCTGTTCTTGAAAGGCTTAAAGGGCTTGTTTTCACCCTACAAATCAACAGGGTTGAAGCAGCATTACTCAAAAGTACTAGTATAGAGTAGTTAGGTTGTAGTGTTTTCATGAGATAAATTGAGCGTTACAATTTCAGGGGCAAAGTCAAGCTCATGGTTGCCAGCAGTCCAAATCCATGGCTGATAAGCAACACTCCTCTCGATGAACCTCGCCCATATGTCCCATCTCACACTGTCGTGATTCGGGAAGTTATCGGCATAGGAAAGGTCACCAATGAAGAGCAATGCTTGTGGCTTCTTGGGGTTGTTTTCATAGTGAGTGAGTGTGATGTTAGAGTCAAATGTCTGGCCAAGATCACCTGAAATTAAATAATAATATAATGGAAGAAGAAAGAATTCATTAATACCAAATAAAATTGAAGACCAAAATGGGATTGTAGTAAAAAAAAAAAAAGAATCTCAAATAGTATAGTGCACTCACCAATCAAGCCAAAAGTGTAAGGAACATCAGGGCCGATAGGAGGAGGAGTTGTGAACCAGAATCTCCTAACAGTATGTCCAATCCCAACTTCATAGTAATATTTTGTGTCATACTGCCCATATTTTTATGAATTTTCAACGGTCAGATATACAAAGCTCTTGAATTTTGTATTAAACAAAATATTAATCTGAATCGAAAAATATGTAAATGGAAATGGACCACAGTATTTTTATTATTATTGGTGTTCTTTCTTTCTCCTTTATCTTTTTATTTTCTGACAAAAAAGAAAGATACTCATACTTTAGAAGTAAAGAAATCGTAGTATTTTCGATTAAAAAAGAAAGAAAGAAGATATACATCCTTATATATATTCCGTTGCTTTGTTAAAGAGTTTTTAAAGGAAAACCAACCCAGTAAAAGAAAGAAATATACTATTCTAGGCTAGCTACCATACCAGTGATATTCTTCTGTAACTATAAATTTGTTTAATCCATGCCCCGTAATTCGGAACAGAAATGACAATTAAAATTCAATAAAGGGATAAAAAATAGAATATATGTTTTTACCTCCAAGTTTGGGATGGTACAATGGTGAATGTATCCAGAAGTGTAGTTATAGTACTGGTAAGTCTTGTGTTTGCCATGAGCAATCTTCTTCTTCTTCTTCAATGGGTTGCTACTAGTACTGTTTTCCTCCCAATAAACAACTTTGCTTGAACCTGCTTCATCCACTGTTACCCATGATACTATAATTGCCTTCCCATCATGATCCCCTTGTGTTATGTGTACCTTTCATTTCATATCATTTGTTTTTTTATTTTATAAAAAAACAACAACAATCATCATAAAAGAAATAATCAAATGACAAAAAAGAAAGCTAAGAAATTGGAACCTGCTGAGGAGCATTGTAGCCACAAGGTGACTGGAATACATCGCTGTAGAGAGGCATGTCGACTGACTTTTCAACTTTCCTAACGAAACTGCTTGTGTGCCCACCATTCACTCTGTTCACTAGTAATAATAACAGAGCAACCAGAAAACAGAGACACACTGAAGACATTGATGAACCCACAAACCCAATATAGAATGATATGGATTTTCTTATTTATCAACCTCCTTCCTATTTTTCCCCACATTGACAGTCAGGAAGACAACTACAAATCTTCATTTATAAAGAAAACAAAAAGGAATAATTTTTTTTTTATTTTGGATTAAAAAATGGAATCAGTTTTGTTGAAAGTGTAAACTGTGAAATCACACCGAGCTTACCGGGACAACTACGGAATATTCACAGCATTTGTTACTTTGTTATGCCATTTTTCAGTCTTCATATTTCTCTCTCTTCATTTTTCAAGTTTCCGCAATTCATACTAGTTTTTTTTTGGCCGGAGTCAAGTCGTTATTTTATTTTATTGAAGTTTTTTTTTTTTTTTTGAGGCAAACGTCAAATTTCATTAATGATTGCTTGAAAAGCAAATATCGCTCAACACATCGTCCATCCCGATCAAAGGAGAGCTCCCAACAAACGGAGACACACAGGAAATGGATCTACGTGCTAACACATGGGCTACCATATTCCTATTCCTTCGAACTACCTGGACAGAAAAACTGGGGTTACGAGACAACAAATCGCGGCAGGTGGCGATCAAACATCCAAACTCAGAGTCATCCCTCAAGACTGAGTTCACCGCAAGGCCAACTTCTTCAGCATCTGTTTCGAAAATAACCTCCCTGAATCCTTCCTCGATCAGCCACCGCATGGCACACACCAGGGCTGCTGCTTCTCCTTCCCTCGGCGTCCCGGTTTCCCGCCCGTGCCACATTTTATACTTGAGCACCACACCCTGGCTGTCCCGGATAACCCACCCCATGCCCATGGACGCCTCAGCCGCAAATAAACCGAAGTCCGAATTGCACTTAACTGTTCCGATCGGGGACGCATGCCACTTGGGGCAATGATTCTGACGTTGCACAGGTCTAGGGTTGTTAGGTCCGGTTCGAGCTTGCTTCCACTCCGACATCTCCTCCACCGCTAGCTTGACCGCCATGCTGGCAGCTAGAGCTTCTCTAGTCCACACTCTTCGATTCCTCTCACGCCAGATGCCCCACAACACCGCGGCGATGGAGCACTTGATAGATTCCTGAGGCGTCTGAAACAAACCCGCGAACCACTCGTCAAAGTTCGCAATACTCGGACCGGGCGGATACACAACTGCTATCAACCTCGCTGCCTCCCAACAGTCCGCAACATAATGACACTCCCGGAATAAATGCTCATTCGATTCCTCCGCCAGGCTACAAATTCCGCATTCACTTGGCACCATAATGTGCCTGCGTCTAAGGGCACTTCGGTTGGGAATTACGTCGCGCGCTATACGCCATAGAAAGCTCTTCATCTTCAGTTGGATTTCAAGGCTCCATAGCCGAGCCCACGGCGCCTGCACAGACAGATCAACATTATGAGTGAAAAAGTCCATGCAAACCCTGTATGCCGATCTGACCATGTAACATCCAAACTTGTCAAAATGCCATATACGGTGATCTTCCACTCCCCCCACACCTACGGGAACCTTGAGTATCTCCTCCACATCCCGTTCCTCAAAAACAGCCTCGAGCATCTCAACATCCCATTCGTACGTACCGGGTATAAATAAATCACAAACCCTCAGTCCATATAAGGACCCATCCTCCGGCGTAGCAACGCTCATGTTCTCATCATTTTTCAGCCATTGCGCACCCTAAACCGGCACTGAACTGCCATCACCTATCCGCCATCTCAGCCCACGACGTATCATTTCTTGCATAGCCCTAATACTCTGCCAGACGTAGCTCGGTCCATTGCCTTTTGGAGCCGACAAAAAATCCACATGAGGAAAATATCTAGCTTTGAACACCCTAGTAGCGAGAGCATTTGGTTTATTTAAGAAATTCCACCCTGTTTACCGAGCATGGCCATATTGAAAGCCCGGATGTCCCGGAACCCCATTCCACTGTTACATTTCCGCGGGCATAGCTGTTCCCACCTCATCCAGCTAATGCCTCCGCCACCTTGGCCGTTCGTACCCCACCAAAAGGAGTTCATCATTCTTTTCAGCTCCAACGTTAGCAAATTAGGAATCAGGAAGACACTCATGCAGTAAACTGGAATCGCTTGAGCTACTGCTTTAATGAGGACCTCCTTACCTCCGTGCGACAGCTTCTTGGTACGCCACTGTTGGAGTCGTTGCCACACTCTTTCCTTGAGATACCTGAACGCCACTTTCCAATCCCGTCCAATCAAGGAAGGAACACCAAGGTAGTGTTCTCCCTCAAACTTCTTAGAAATGCCCAATATAACTTCCACACCTGCGGCCAACATGGGGTGAGTGGAGTTGTTGAACATGAGGCTGGATTTGTTATAATTAATAAGCTGACCCGAGGCACGGGCATACGTCTCAAAGATCTGTCTAACACACCAAGCTTCCGAAATATCTGCCCTGAAGAAAAAGAAGTTGTCGTCCGCAAAGAGCAGGTGCGTAACACGTGGAGCTCGTTGACATACCCTGACTCCATGAACCAAACCCATGAGCGCCGCCCTCTTAAACAATCCCGACAAACCCTCGGCACATAATATGAATAAGAAGGGTGAGATCGGGCATCCTTGCCGGAGGCCTCGTTCCGGCACAAATCTCTCCGTCGTACATGTATTCATAACCGCCGAATACCGGACCGAGCTAATACACAGCTTCATCCATGCAATCCACCTGTCCGAGAAACCCATGCATGATAAAATATAAACCAGATACTCCCACTCAACTCTATCATAGGCCTTGGATATGTCAATTTTTACGGCTACCTCCCCATCTTTTGCTCTATATCTGCATCTCATACTGTGAAGCGTTTCCGTGGCCACAAGCACATTATCTATAATTGAACGGCCATGGGCAAACGCTGACTGTTCCTCATTAATAAGGTGCGGGATGACCCTCCTTAGCCGGTTAGCTAGCACCTTGGCTATCAACCGATACCGTACATCACACAGCGAGATCGGACGGAGATCCATCATGCATTCAGGGTCGTTCTTCTTCGGCAGTAAGATGATATTAGTTTCCTGGACCTGATTCGGGATATCTCCCTCACCGAGCCATCTCCTACACTCTCGCACCACTGCCTCTCCAATAACCTCCCAAAATGACTGGTAAAAGCCAGGATTGAGTCCATCCGGCCCCGGCGCTTTGTCGGGGCTCATCTGAAAAAGGGTCGTACGAAATTCTTCATTGGAAAACGGCTGCACCAACATATTGTTATCTTCTCCCGTAACCTGTTCAAGCGGCACACCATCGAGACCTGAGCAATCAATATCACCACGAGAGAAGATGTTAGTGAAATAATCCTTAGCAACTTGACCCATTTCGTTATCTGTATCAACCCAAGTACCATGTTCACGTCGGAGCTTATTGATATATTTTTTCTTACGTCTACCATTAGCGGTAGCATGGAAATATTTAGTATTCAGATCACCTCCCTTGTACCAAAATTGTTTAGTTCGTTGCTTCCAATATGTTTGCTCTTGATCAAGTAGATCAACCAGCTCCGTCCGGCATTCTTCATACCGAGAGTAACCCTCCGCATCAGTTCGGGACCTCAACTCTTCCATCTGCGACCGAGTACTAGTTATTTTTCTACGAAATCGTAACCGGTGTTTTGCCCCCCAATCACTCATCCGCTGAATACATAGTTGTAGCCTACTATTCACCTCCCGATCGCTACCCTCAACCCAAGCTTGCATGACCACTGTCCGAAAATCCGGCTCCGCCAACCACATATTTTCAAAGCGAAAAGCGTAAGGCGCCAAATTACTCGCCACTGGTTCACAAATCAGTAAGATGGGGGAGTGATCAGAAATCGGGGCCACTTGGTTGAGTAGCACAACATTCAGATAAGCCTCGAACCATGCCTCATTTGCCATTGCTCGGTCTAGCCTTTCTTCGACTGCGTTCGGCCTACCTCTAGACCTGCTCCAAGTGAAAGGGTATCCCTCTAGAGGCAAATCCACCAAGCCACTATCCTCCACTGTTTGCTTGAACCCTTGGAAAAGGTGTGTCGGGTGTGGGTGCAGTCCCTTCTTTTCATCATCATTTAAGATGTCATTAAAATCACCTATGCATAACCACAGCTCCGGGCGCGCAAGGTCACGCAGCCTGTCCCACGACTCGTGACGTCTCGTCCTATCAGGCTCCCCATAATAACCTGTCATATAAGACACATCTCCCACCTCCGATACAACACGCATGTTAATAAAGAACCTGGAATAATTGAGCACCAAAATTCGATTAATATCACGCCAAATCACACATAAGCCGCCACTATGCCCTTGAGCATCTACCGCAAAGCACCCATCATACTGTAACCGAGATCTAATTTCCTCCATTTTATGACGATTAACAAAAGTTTCAATTAAAAAAAGAACATCAGGCCTGTGAGTCTTAACAAGCTCACACACAACATTAACTGCCCGGGTATGGCCAAGGCCCCGACAGTTCCAGCTCAAGATGATCATTGTCTCGGACAGGTACTGCTCCCACGCAGTCCTCTCGATGCCGGGTTTGTGGGTTCCTGGATCCCATTAGTGTTATCAGATGTACCATGCCCGTATTCCACCTCCATACCCTCCACCGAGACAAGGGTTCATCCTCGTACGCAGCCGTTTTCTATCATCTTGGATGGTGATAGGGATGTCTGGCTCACCTAGCTGTGGGAGGCCGTCCATGACAAGGGTTCTAGTGATCACCGAGGCACCTAAGTTGAATTTTAAACTTTCAGCTCTGGCTGGTTGCATGCCTATTCGGTTAGTCACTTCCTTCAATGGCTGTTCCGCCCCCTCCTTCCCCTCTTCGACTAGCCACTTCTCCCCTCCCATAGACCCCATGTTCTTAGGGGGCGCACGGAGCGTTATATCCCACGCCCGAACAATTTCATCATCCGGCAAGCGGAAATATATCTCACACTGGCGATCAATGTGACCCAGGCGGCCACAAATAAAACAGAAATTGGGGAGTTTCTCGTACCGGAACTTAGCCAATGTGACCTCACCCCTCGCCTTCCGAATTTTCTTCTCCCGTTTTAATGGATGCCTGACGTCCAGCTTCACACGTACACGCATGAATATTCCTCCAGATTTAGCAAAGCTCTTCTCGTCATATGACACGTATGTACCAATGAAATCCCCCAGTTCTTTAGCCACTTTCTCTGTAAATAACTCGTAGTGGAGGTTATAAATCTGAACCCATAACTCCGATGTATGCAACTGGACCTGTCTCGGAATCTCTCCTCTGACCATCTCGTGCAGGAGCAGTAGCTGATAGTCAAATATCCAGGGTCCATTCAACATGACCCATCGAGCATCCTTCTCATGAAAGAAGCGAAAGAGGATCAACTTATCCCCCAGCTCTTGGATCTGGATCCCCCGTCCCAGTTGCCAGACGCTAGCCATGCGGTTCTTGAAAGCATTGAAATTGTAATGCTTATTAGTAAGTAACAGGCCTACCAAACAGTGCTCGTATCCCCAAGCAACGAGTTCTTCATCGTCTTCCCCAAACACCAGCGGTTCATCGTCAATGGCCAGGTCGCGGATCGCACGTAGTTCATCCTCGAGGGTTTGCTGTGCGTTAGCCAACATGGTGATGACCAGCCGAGTCTCCAATCCAGGAATCTGATTTGCACAAAGGCGGACCTCTACCCTAGCCCAAGAGTCCCACGTCACTAACGTAACAGAGATTCTTGGGGCATCGCTACCAACCCACAATGCAGGAAAGCGACGAGCAGGGAGGACTCTATTTGCATGCAGTCATACGAGAGAGAAAACTCTCATTGCGAGAGAGAGAAAAAAAAGCGGTATTTTATTGAAGTTTTGTAATTGCAATTATTTAATATTATTGTTAATATATGTGAAGCAATGATAAATTAATTATGTAATGTTTTAAATAGTTGTTAATAAATAGGTCAAATGCACAAATTTAGCCAAACTTTTCCGGTTTATGTCAAATCTAGCCACTTCTTTTCGAAAACTCAATTCCGCCACTTTCAACTGTTCCATCCATTTTTTCCGTCATTCTGTTAATGCATTTTGACGAAATCTAATCTCATGGTTGATGTGGACCGATGTGGCGCATGTTTATTTAGATGGTCGTCCACGTGGAACGTCACATCATTTACTGAATAACTCAACCCATAGGGTAATTAAGTCCATGTGGCATCATATGTGGCCCAGCATGCCACGGGGATGACGTGGCACTCCCACTAACAGATGTAACTACTCCGTCATTAATGGTCAACTGGATAGACTTGACGCAATAATTAAAGGTTTGGCGTAATTTGTATCAGTAAAAAAGAAGTTTGACCGGAAAGGTTTGGTTGAATTTGTGTACTTGGCCTAATAAATATGAATGATTGGAAGTTTGGACCTCTTTAAATTATTTGTGTCAACCTGGTTTATCACTACAGGTATGGTGATTACTAAATCATCATATTTTTATCAATTGTACTTATATCTTAATATTCAATAAATTATATGATTGAGACGTCTTTAAATTACTTCCTTCAACCCGGTTTATCACTATACATATAATGATTAATAAATCATCATATTTTATCAATTCTACTAATATCTTAAAATTAAATAAATTATATGATTGAGATGTCTTTGAATGACTTCATTCAACCCGGTATATCACTATACATATAATGATTACTAAATCATCATATTTTATCAATTGTACTAATATCTTAAAATTAAATAAATTATATGATTGAGATGTATTTAAATTACTTTCTTCAACCCGGTTTATCACTATAAGTATGTTGATTTCTAACTCATCATATTTTTATCAATTGTACTAATATCTTAAAATTAAATAAATTATTTTGATGAAAAAATCTTTGATGAAATAATGAAAATTTTAAAGAAAATAAGAAAAATCTAGTGATTGAAATGTTAAATTTAATAAAAGTTCGATAAATATTTAATCCAAATTATAAGTTATTAATCATAATATAAATATTTTGTTCAGTGCATCTGTGCATAAAAAAAAAACGTTGCAAAAAATGAAGAAGAGAGAGCCCCTATTTAAAAACTAATTCTTTTTATTATGAAAATAATTAATAAAAAAGAAAGAAAATTTTAATTGGATAGAAGCCAACAATTAAGGAGAAGTTTGGATTTGGACACCTTTTTAAAATCCTTAGTATATAGTGTAGATGTAGATAAAATCAAATTGTTTAATTTGACAACTTGGAAGTTTAAACTTGAGAGCAGAAACACGTCCCTAAACACAGAGTGCGAGAGTTTTCCATTTACTAAATTTTATCTGTGAGGAGTCTAGTCGGTTAGACCGGATTCGTGCATGATTTGTGTTTACTACTTGTTGTGTGCAGATAATTAGTGAGACCAGGTTGTTTGGTTGACGTGTATGCATGTTAGGTCACTTGTTCTAGAAGTAGCGGTTTAATAATTCATTGTGATTG
The DNA here is from genome assembly GCA_034768395.1 of Linum lewisii. Taxonomy (NCBI): domain Eukaryota; kingdom Viridiplantae; phylum Streptophyta; class Magnoliopsida; order Malpighiales; family Linaceae; genus Linum; species Linum lewisii. The sequence continues at coordinate 25,794,755 of CM068304.1, forward strand.
CTTGAGCCTTAACTTGATCGATCTCGTCATTTGTGAATCTGAGTGCGTTCTAGTTTAGTTTGCTTGAGGACAAGCAAAGGCTTAAGTGTGGTGTATTTGATGACACTCCATTTTACGTGATTATCAGCCTCATTTAAGCTACATTTCCTTGCTTGAATCTCGGGTTTTAGGGTAGTTTAGGTTGTTTTCACCTAATTGCTCTAATTATTGCCGTTTTGGTTACTTTGGCCCGTTATGGGTATATTTGATGGTTTTCTAGTGTTTTCAGATTACACAAGTTTTTTACGTCAAATACGTAGCCACAGACGAGCTCGGGAAGCGAAGGAACCTCAAGGAATGGCCCGAGATCAAATCAGAAGTCAACCAAGCCAGAAGAAAGCATTGCCCGGTTTTAACAAGAGTTTTCGGCGAGAAGTCCAAAGTCTTCGCCGAAAACTAATGAAAAAATTGCACAGTCAAAGACAGGAGATCCAACCGAGGTTTTCACTGAAGTCTTCAGTGAAAACTCTCAAGTTTTCGCCAAAAACTAATTCCTTTTCCGGCTGGGATTTTGAAACCCTATAAATACTAAACTGGCGGCCAAAATTGATATATACCTATTCCGTGGATTAATTTCCAGACTTCAAAGTTCGAGAGAGAGTTTAGAGAGTTCGAAAAGTTTTGAAGAGATCGTGACGCCATCCTTCCATCTCGGAGACCTCGGTACTAGGAGTTGAAGATACAGGAGATTGAAGCTTCACAGATTCATCCGAAATTAGGTTTTACAGTTCTTCTCTGTTCTCCCAGTTTGAAGATGTATTCTTTGTTTGTCTTAGATTATTTTATTTTGGATATGAGTAGCTAAACTTATAAACCTTAGATTAGATGAACCCTAAGTGACCCGGGGCTTTAAAGCGGTCACGGATCAACGGTAATTAAATCCAGTTTCAATCAATTTCTCTTACATGTTTGGTTTGTTCTTAATTGCTTTTGTGTTTCTTTTCTAGCTTGATCACCTAGTTAAGGTTCTAGTTAAGCTGAGGATAGTAGCGAACGTTCGCCTCACTTCAAAACACCAAATCAACATTTAACCTATTCATTGGAACAATTTCACTTTGTAGGAACCAGTTAGGGTTAATCCGCTGCTAGAGTAACTCATTAATCACTAGTAATCGCACCAGTTAGTTTTCCGTTGCAGAAGTGAACGCACGGGCGGTCAATTAATCTTGGTAGTTAGATCGGATAGAGCGAACGTTTGCCAGTCTTAAACCTAAGGGTCAGGAGTCATGGTGGTGGCTGAGAACTGAATGATTGGGGATTGAAAATCGCTGGTCTTGTGATCGCCAATGTTCATGTGATCTTAGGGGGATTCGAAATCTAAGCTTGTCTGTCATCTTGTTAAGTCAAACAACCTTTCAATTTGTCTTCCGTCTTATTTCCTTTTTAATTTCCCTATTTCATAGAATAGAAGTCGTGGAACTCACACCACACAAACTTGTTTTAAACCTGAGTAATTTGTCGATTCATTTAGTAGACGATTAGAAGAAACTCTGTGGAATATGATCTGTCTTGCTTTGTGCTTGATAGTTATTTGACTACACGCGCGTGAAAACACGGTCCATCATAGGCAGTCCCAAATATCTAAATAGGAATTTACCAATAGTTAGTCCAGTCTCTTTAGAAATCAAGTCAACATCCCCCTCATCACCTCCTGCAACATAAATCTCGCTTTTTCTGGTTAAATTTCATCCCTGAGCAGTCTCTGAACTCCTCCATAACTTACATGACCCTTTTCACCACCCCCACATTCCCTTTTGTGAACACTAATAAATCATCTGCAAAGCACAGATGAGTTGTACCAGTTTTCTTGCACTAAGGACGGTAAGGGATTCGGCCTCCAACTGCTGCTCTATCCATAAGCCTAGACAACACCTCCATTGAGATAACAAAAAGATAGGGGGACAGGGGATCCCCTTGTCTAAACCCACGTTTAGTAGCAAAGTAACCACACAACATCCCATTCAGATTTATAGAGATCATGGTCGACTCCAGGCAGAGCTGTATCTAGTAAACAAAACTGAGGGGAAAATTCATGGCCTTCAAAACATCCAGCACAAAGCACCATTCTACAGAGTCAAACGCCTTCATAAGGTCTATCTTAACATAGCACCTAGTAGAGATGGACTTCTTATTATACATTCTAAAAAGCTCATGAGCAAGCAGGATATTGTCACCTATAAGCCTCCCTTTTATAAGGCTGATTGCGACCCCCAATGAGACAAGGTAAAACCTCCCTAAGCCTATTTGCTATGATCTTAGAGATGCGTTTGTAAGTCACATTACAACAAGAAATTGCACGATAGTTTTTCATTTAGTGGCATTAATTTTCTTAGGCACCAATGCAATGCTGACAGAGTTCACAAAAGCAAGGAGTTTACCTTGATGGAAGAAAGAAAACACTGCATGTTATTTGAATATTGAGTATGTATGGTTAACCATTTTTTTGGATGAAATTTAAAGTGAAAAAATGGGATCTTATTAAATGAATAAATGGTATTATAATAATGGACTAGGCTTTATATAGCCATACAACTTATCTACTTGAGGGTGAGGAACTGCGTCCAAACCTTTTGGGTTTGGAATGGTTCCAACAAAAATTCGGATGGGTAAAATTGGAAATTAATAAATAATTAACCTAATTCCCTTAATTTTCCTTTCCCTTTCATCCCCATCTCACCGCCGCTGCACAAAATCGCCACCGCCACCTCGAGTTTCTTCCCATTCCCGATACATCTTCAACCCCCGCCTGCTTCCTCGCCTTCCTGATACATCTTCAACCTCCCGTCGTCTTCACCATTGAAAAAATCGAGGCAGCTCCAACTTGTGAGGGGGGACGACGAGCAATGTTCGATCCCGATGATTTGGTCTCATTCACCGGTGCCTGAAGAAATCTCCTGTCTTTCATGGGTGTTAGATCTAAGATAGATATCAGGATCTCAGACATGGACTCGGTCGACGAGAAGCTCGAGGCATTCAGCGACGGCTACATGGTCAAGATGGGTATGGATCTTCTGACGTTGTTTTGGATGTGAGAGTAGTTCATGGAGGAGGCTCGGGCCTACTCGTCCTCGACGGCGACAAGTCCCACAGCCCGGTGATCAGATCAAAGCGGGACATCGTCTACTCGCTGATTGAGATCATCATAAGCTTTAAATCCCCTATGCGGTCGATTAAGGACGTGTTGATAGCTCTATTTGGGATGTCGCTTCACCCGCTGAACCGATCCACCATCGTTGATCTCAGAGCGGTACCTCCACTCTTTTCTTTAGTGGTGAAGGACGGAAGAGGGGGATTGTGGAGGATGCGATGGAAGTGATCGCTCTTATCGCCGGGTGCGAGGAAAGTGAGGCAGAATTTTGCAAACTGTACAGAATTAGGGTTTTGGTTGATTTGCTCGATCTCGGGACGGGATCGAGCAATCGGATTATGGAGATTGCTTTCGGAGCATTTTTTATTCTGGCGAGGATTGGCAGCGAGAAGGTGAGAGATGAGGTGAAGGAATTTGAAGCTACGATGGTTGAATGAATTAGGGATGTACCTGAAACAGGGAGCTCTAAACGAAAGAAAAAAGTTATGGCGTTTCTTCATTTGATATCCATGAATAGTATCGAGCAATTCTATTACTCCTCGTGAGTTCATCGGAATTGCTATTTGCTTGCTTCAATTTCTTTTTTATGAACTGACAAACTGAAAATTCATACGTTCTGGTTTCATCTTCTGTAGAATCATGGGTTCATATTGAGTGAGATCCATTTTTATTAGCATATACTGAAACAACAAACAAACACATTGTAAATTGGTATGTAAATCTGAATTGTAGTCTTCTTCTTCTCAGATGCTCATGTCTTAATCATTAATCAACAATATGATTGATCATCTGTTATGTTCCATTGTGGAGGAGGCTCGGACCTCAGACATAGTTAAGTTGAGAGTGTCAGAGATTAGCTTGGCTGCTTGCGGATGGATTTGGATTTCCATCTCAATTACTACATTCAACCGCCTCGCCATCTACGGCCGTCTTTGTCACTCGACTTCTTTTTGTTGTCTAATTGTAGAAACATCTGTCGCCGGCCTCTAGATTCGTCGATGGTGGGCCTCCTAGCCAACACCAATACGTTGGCAGAGGAGTAGGTTGAGGAAGAATAGGACCAAAATGCAATTAGAAACAAATTGGTGATTGATTTGTTGTTTAAAGATTGTAGGGATTGTTTAATTTATTGAAAGTTACAAATTCAATCACTTATTTTTATGTTGCTGACAATTTCATATTGAAACTATTTAATATAGTTGTTGAATAACATGTTCACTAGTTATAGGCTAAATAACCCGTTAACTAGTTATCTTATCACGATATTAACTAGTTAATTCGATAAGTTAATTAACTAATTTTGATAACTAGCTAGCATCTTAAAAATTTGTTAACTAGTTATTTTAATCATGATGGTAACTAGTTAACTAAGTAAAAATAACATAACTAGTTAGATAATCCTTGTTAACTAGTTATCTGATCATCATGGTAACTAGTTTACTCGATAAGTTACCTAGTTAATAACAAAATAACTAGTTAACTAAATTTGATAACTAGTTATCAACTAAAAAATTTGTGAACTAGTTATCTAATTATCAAATAATCTTGTTAACTTGTTACCCAAATCACGATGTTAACTCATTAACTCGATAAGTTAACTAGTTAATAACAAAATAACTAGTTATCAACTAAAAATTTTGTTAACTAATTATCTAGTTATCAAATAATCTCATTAACTAGTTACTCAATCACAATGTTAACTAATTAACTAGTTAATAAACAAATAACTAGTTAACTAAATTTGATAACTAGTTAACAACTAAAAAATTAGTTAAATAGGGGGTGGTCGATTTCAGGCGGAGGAGGGAATAGGGGGTGGTCCCCAAACCCCATTCAAGATTGCCGATTTCAAGCGAAGGAGGGAATAGGGGGTGGTCGGAGGTAGGAGGTCGGAGGCCGGAGGAGGTCAATGGAATAGGGGTGGTTGAAGGGTTTTGTGTGGCGGCAGAAGCAAGCTGTTGGAGACGAAAAAGAAGTTAGGCCTTGTTTGGGAAATCACAGTTAGGGAATTAGTTTTAATTTGAAATGTTTATTTTTTTTGGTGAATTATTTTTAATTAAAAATAATGATGTGACAAAAAGTTGGACACATCACTTTGGGGGTTAAATTTCCGTTAATTTGGATGGAAAAGTTAACGGAAAACAAAACATTGTCATTTGGATTACGAATAGTTTTGGCTATGTTTAACATTTCCCGGAAAGGTTTGGCTACAAATTTGTTTTTGACCAATTTTCTTTCACACTCATCGTTGAACTTTTTTTTCATTAAATACCATCAAACTTTTATTTTTGTTTCACTAGTTACCACTTTGTTCTCCTATTCTAAATGAAATAATGACGTGGCATGAAAGAAAATAGTCCAATCACAATATAATCACTAAATCTCTATGAAAGAAATATGCGGCATGCAATTTGAGAACTTGATGGAGTTGGATGACTGTTTAAATTTAATGAAAATCATTTGACAATATGAGGAAGGAGTTATGAGCATCTCTATTTTGAATCGAACACGGGGTAAAGTTGTTGAGCTGACATCAAAATTAGTAATTATATGGTGATTTGAACATCTCCGTTCATGTCATATTATCATCAAATCCATAAATGAAATGAAGTGGTAATTCACAATACGAAAATATTTGATGAACATAAAAATAATCTAATGATGAATATGTAAATTAAAAATCAATAATAACCAATGTATTTTACTCTTAAAATAACATATCATTTTCTGACTTTGAATTCCTACCAAACGAAGTCAAAAAGTGATGGACAATTGATTCTTTTATGCTTTATATGTCACAGCCATTGTACCACACACCATTCTTCCCACATTGGGTGGTGTTAAGTTCCAATGTTCTGTTAACCGCTCCCTAAAAGTGCTTTCAAGAATCAAATCAATCAATTCCATAAAGCTTTGCATTCTCGATCATACAATATGACTCTATTAATTTTATTCCCAAAGTTTCTCTGCAGCTTCCTCCAATTCGGTCAATTCAACTATATACCATTTACGGCTTAATATCTATTTTGGTCATCAATCTATATGAATTCTAACATAGTGGTCATTAATATTTACTACTAGTTATTGACCTATTGTATGTCATTCTGTTAAGTCTCCGTTTGAAATTTTCGTTAACTGCTAAGATGGCGATAAAGTCAACAATCTTAATTTAAAACTATATATTAAAGTATTATTTTCTTTTATTTGAACTAAAAAATAAATATTATTTTTTTGTTGTTCTCTCCCCATCTCTTCTCCTTCCTTCCTCCTCCACGGTGAACACCACAACCAACGCCCTTCTGGTGGTGGAGCTTGGTGCGAAGATTTATGGTGAGCATACCTGGTAGCTTGGCAGTTTCCTCTTGCTCCTGATTGCTTTCTCTTGCCACAAGGATTGTGAAAACAGATTCATGAGAGTGGGACGACGTCTCTTTCGTTGAGCTGTTCTACAACTGGTGTGCTCCTGTACAAAGTTCTGGTTGTTCGATGTTAGGACCCCTTGTCTATTTTTTTTTTCTGTTTAGGTGTACTTTACACGATTTCTATGTTTTCTCTGATCTCTTTATTTTGACATGACTGAAGGGTTGAAAAGTAGGGCAGATATATTTTCTGCTATTTCAAAAGATCTTGAGATTGAACTTGTTGAGCGAATCTTCAAGGACGATGGACTCCAGATCTCACAAGATATTGATGATGAAGGTTTACATAGGATCCGTAGTTGTCTCGTTGCTCAATTTTTGGGGATTCCCCATTGATCTGAGACAAAAAAATTATTGTGAATCGCTTGTAGGGGAGGGATGGTTTCATTGAAGCCTCAACGATGGAGGATGACCTTTATTTGTATCAGTTCTCGTATGCAGAAACGTGTGATTGGATTTTTGGACCTGGCCCCTCGCACATGAGGAATTCTTTGATGGAAATGGCAGGAGAATATCAACATGTACCAAATGGTGACAGTGAGAAACCTATTTGGAACAAATTGTAGAAGGTACCTATTTCATTACAATCTAAGTAAGCTCTTAGCCACCTTGCTAGCTCCTTAGGTAAGCCTATGAATATGGGTGTGAGTACAAAAGTGGCAGTAGGATCCTCTACTTGCATTTATGTTGTTATTTCCACTGATAAGATATTTTTAGATTTTATCCAGTGCCAATAGCAGGAGGCCAACCTTGTATGATTGATATTGAGTATGTGAATATGCCTATAAGGTGTCTAAAAATTTTGGAAGGTGCCCTTGCATGAAGAAAATAAGTAGAGAAGAATGTTTAGATTCCTAAGAAATTAATTCTTGTTGAGGAGGCACCTTGAAACCCTCCTACCAGTTGATAATCCTATAGTTGATCAAGAAATCTCTAATCATGATAATCCCGGAAAAGAGGCTGAAGAAACTTTGTCTACAAAAGCTCCTTCTAGTCCTACTGCTTCCCCGCAAGAAGAAGGGGCATAATATGAAAGTACAAAAGTTTCTTTGAGTGGGCACACTCACAAGGGTGTGGTAGGTAAATCTTCAAAGATTCTCTCCCCTAAAAAATTTCCTCCTATTTCTAATAGTAGACATACTAGAAGAGGGGGTTATAGATGAAAGTTCTTGTAACGACCCAAACCTGGTTAACCGGTTGAAATTCGAATCGTACCTCGTTGGTTTAAAATTGGTTGAATGTAATTCTAATTAAATTATTAATTCACCGATTTAATTTTCAGAAAGTATTGAAAGTTGGACTTCTTGGATTAATTAAATTCGAGTTAACCATCAGGTCGGAGTCCTAAATCATCTAGCCGGACCCAAGTAGCCTGGACCCACGATTCAATTGGTTGGCCTTCTATTCATTCAAGGATCAAAGGACAACCACATTTGTGGCTTTGGGCCTCAGTTTGATTAACGGAAAAGGGACGGGGGAGTAGAGCCCGCAACCCGAACCTTTGTTCAAAAAAAAGTTGGCCTTAATGCCACTCTTGGACCAAATCAATTACACATGTCGAAGCCTTAAAGAAGAAGAGCAGGGTTTGTTTGTTTTGGGGAAAAGGCTGACTCGGGTAGCAGCAACGCACAAAAATTTAGAGGGGAGCTGAGTGTCGGCGTTTGGAGTCCACACGAAGATGAAGGCTGAACTAAGGAGCAGTGTTACAAGTGGTATCAGAGCCTGGTTGAATGTGCTGTACAGGTGAACTGTTCTCTCTTCTAGGGGATTAGCTACCCTCTTAATGGAGAAAACGGAATATCGATGCAGCATTGGCATTCCAGGGGTTTTCAAATTTTAAAATGGGTTGGGATTTTGAAAGTAAAAGTGAGTTTTAAGGAAAGAAAGTGATTTGAAAATGGTCAACTGAAATTGTTTTGTTCTCGGTCCTCCTAAGTCACAAAGAAAGCCACGAGGGGATGAATCACCGGTCAAAGGAAGTTGGTTAGTTTGATTAAAGGGGTGTGAGAGCAGTGGAGCATTGGATTTGGAATGGGATGAGAAGCATTGAATCAGTTTTGGAAGGGTTAGTGGGTAAGGATGAAATGTTGGTAAGAGCGAAAGCAAAGCGAATCAAGGAGTTGAAATACGAAATTAGTAGTTAGAGGTGTAGGAAGTGTAAGGGAAGTTCAGAGGTTCAAGACCTGGAAGCCTAAAGGAGTTGCACAGCGTAGACGAAATTCTCAAAGAGAAGTGTTGTAGGAGTCCAAAGAAGTTGGGATTCTGATGTCGTAATGCAAATGGAAGAGGATGTCAATTGTTGGAGAATTGTCTCAAGCAATTGGTTGTTGGAAACAAAGGACGTAAAAATACGTTGTGAACTAGATGTTCCCAATCTTGGAATAAAGTTGTTGAAGTGGGTTCAAGAGTAAGGTGTGGAGGCCAAGAGAAGTTTGCAAAGTTTAGAATGTGGAATGAGGATAACGGATTGAAAGTGGAAGCTAGGATGCTAACATGTGGATGAGTTTGATTGGACGCCTATTTGGTGAATTGGAAGTTGGGTAAGGTGATGAGTTGGGAAGATTTACAGGAATCTACCTTGGCGTTGGGATGAGATTTCAAAACAAAGTTTTAAATTCTTGAAGGTTTCACGGAGCTTTAAACTTGTGAAAATTTAGGGATTTGAATTGTTTGGGGAAGTGAATTTGATATTTTGAATTGACAAACTTAGTTTTGATTAGTGCTCAAAATTCCTAAATAAGTGGGTTGATTTGAAGAAAGTGAGGGTTGATTTGAAAGAAATTCTGATTTGAAGAAAGTGTTTTAATTTTAAATGTGGATTCTGATGAAATTCTAATCTATTGAGTGATTTTGAACCTTGTGTCCATGTTGAAGTTTTGAACTGTCTTGAAAAGGGAAACTGTATTTGAGATATGAATTTTATGATTTCGAACTTTTAATGTGTTTTGTGTTGAATTTGGTATTAGTTTTTTTTAGTAAATCGTGTTGAGGATTTGAAAAGCGTTTTAGAGATTTGATATTTTAACTCAAATAAAATTTTTATTTTACTAATTTTGGTTTTAAATGGGAAGTTAGTGTTTCGAATTTTTGGTGGATTTGAAAGAAATTTGCAAACGTTTTAACCTTTTTGGAAAACAAGTTAGGGAATTTTATTATTTTGATTTGTTAATGTGTTTTCGTGTGGGCGTTGATGTTTGTTTCAATTGAATAACTTGTGTTAAGGAATTTGACAGTGATTGGGTATTTTAATCAAGGTGAAAGTTTGTTTTTATTAATTTTGGATGGAAAGGAGAGGTTGAAGTATGATTTGAAATGAATTTGCAAATGCTTTGATATTTTGGGAAATGTACTTGGGATTTCGAAGAAGGGATTCCTATAACGAAGTGGTTGGATAATTAATCAAAGTCGAATGAAGTGGTGAACGGGGGGTGTTTAAACGAAGTTGGAAGCATGAGGTATAGAGAATAATAAGTTGTACTAAAAGGTAATAAGCATCATAAGACATGGGCGAAACTGGATCATCAAATGTGGTTGAAGTTAATCACCGGGAAGTGTTACAGTAAAAGGGACGAAGGGTTTGATTAATGGATTAAGGAGCAACAAAAGAGTAAAACAAATGGGGTTCTTAAAAGTTTGAGAAAGTTTGGTTAGCAGTGTTTGGAAAGAAGATTTCACTACAATAAAAATAGAGGATTTGTGGCGGTTTTTATAACAACAGTGGTGGTTATAACCTCCACTGTTATCAACATAATGGTGGTTGTACAACCGCCATTATTAAAAGCGAAAATCGCCACAAATACGTCTATCACAATTGAAATTTATTGGCGGTCAGGAATCGCCACTAATAAATCCTATTGTCGGTTACACATTGGCGATTATAACCGCCAATGTTGACGTTAAAAAATACCAAAAAAAATGAAATGGGATTGTCGATGATCACATTTCCATCGGACACCACAAATAGAGTTTCTTGATTGGGGAAGTACCCTGGGTTTGCTGGAACCTTCAAGCTCATCCCCGAAGCCCTTTCTTTACTCTGACGATGCCTCTGCACTTTTTTCCTTCCGTCGACTAAACCTTCATCGAAAATCTCTCTCTCTCTCTTTCGTCAGTTGCATTCCTCCACCGTTCTCTTCCTCTCTCTCTGTGACTGTGCCTCAACCGCCTTGGCCTATTTTCCCGACCTCCTTCTTTCGATCAGCTTCGAAGTCCGCCGCCACCAACAAGAAGTCGCTACTTCTTTCTTTCTGGGTTTTTTCCTCTTTCGCGTGGTAGGGTTGGTCGGCCGGACGGAGGAGAGCAGTAGAACAGAAGAGAAGATTCAGACGGAGGAGAGGAGTCGTTCTGGAGGAGAGCACTCGGATGGAGGGGAGGATTCAGATGGAGGAACTATGGTTCTTTTCGCCGAGAACTTAAGCTAAAATAGGGGCAATCCTGGTTTCTGATTTGGTTGAATTCTGGGTCAATTCAGGGCAGCTTCTTCAAGGTTCCCTTGCTTCCCGAGCATGTCCGTGGCTACGTTATTGATGGCAAAAACCCTGTGCATTCACAAATACACTAGAAAACACATCAAACTGACCCATAACGGGCCAAAGTAACCAAAACGGTAGGAAATAGAGCAATCGAGTGAAAACACCCTAAACTACCCCAAAAATCATGTCTCAAGCAGGGAAATGTCGCTTAAATGAGGCTAATAATCACCTCAAATCGAGGGTCATCAACCTCCCTATGGTTGTTGTTAGAGATTTTCAATGCCATCATTTCCCCACACAAAGCTTCAAACAATATAGGTATTACAAGGAGTATGGTTAACTTCAAAACCTGGATATAAATGGTATTTCTCTATCAGATTTTCCACCTATTGGCCCCATTTTTTTACTTAATAGAATAACATAAGTGATGACTTGATCCTTGGAAGGCTTGATAGGTGTATGGTTGGGTTGGTTACACAACTGGTCACCGAACATTGGCCAAATAACCCAACACTCACCAACTTTTAAAAAATTTCCCTCCCATCACTGAGCTTTGGCCCAATCCTAAATGTCATTGCGTCTATGGACATCCATTTTTCCGTCCATCCACCTACGTGGCGATGACAAGTCAATTGCCACGTCACTTAAAACTGCCACATTAGTCCTATCTACCCAAGATCAAACCCACACACCTAACTTTATTATTCACTCGACACAATTACCCAATCTGGCCGGAAAACTTACTCCTCGCTCCTTCAAAAGTATGAACAGAACCTAAACCACTTTCCATTGGCTTCAGTATCTTCCTACTCTCTCTTCAATGGATTCATCAGAGAACCCAAATCACTTGCCGGACAAAGGCAACAACCGATTGTCATAACCTCCTTCTCCAGATCATAAGTTCTAGAAATCCTCCAGTCCTTAAGTTTTGGCCACGACTATTACTCCTTCAAAATTACCGCTTCATATTCCGGTCATCGAAGCAACAAAATCGTCATCTTGGAAATTTGGGAAAGAGACATTGAGGATTTCGATGGATAGCAGAGCGACTGTCGATGCCAAAGGACGTCTTAGGCCGAGAGACGTACGAACAAACCTAGGAATTAATCGACATAAGATAGGAGGACAAGATTTGGATGATAATGAGAAGCAGCATAATCAATTGTTAAGCGTGAACGCAAACTTGATGGGACTGGAATTGTTGCCTAAAATCGGATCTAGAACCAGCGGAGAAACAATCGTAACTAAGAAGATCCACCTCCGAGGCAAGGGATAACAGAGATCTCTTGTAGTACCGATTCATCGACGGCATTAATTTCTAGCTGAAGTAGTCCTCACAATCACAACAAAATGTGCAGAGCTACAATACGAAAAATAATATGGTGAGGAATGGCGCAGCCAAGAATCAGTTAGGGATTCAAAAAGAGTACAATGTTGTACGACACAAAAGAATTGAAACAGCAACCAGACAACAACCAAACAAAGCAATAGTTGCAGGACAGAGGAAGAGCTATTACAACTTAGCCGATTTCTTTCCCGAACCGAAACAACAGGATATTTCCATATACGGTGAGATGGGAATGACATGCGATGAAGCAGAGGAATAGCTTTTTACATTCAACACTTTATTTCTTTCCACTCTCTATGCTTGTTAGCTTTGGGGGGGGTTCTTCGTAGTCGGCTGCCGATTGGTGATGCTGGAGGGAGGGAGGAGGAAGGAGGAGGGAAGATCCGGATGGATCTGGTTTTTTGGCCAGATCTGACTTTTGGTCAGATTGGGTTTTTGATCGGATTGGGTAATTGGGTTGGGTGGGTTGGGTGTATGAGTTTGATTTTGAGTAGATATGATTTTAAATGATGTGGCAACTTTATGTGACGTGGCAATTGACTTGTCATTGCCACATAGTTGGATGGTCGAAAAAATGGATGTTTGTAGACGCTAGTGACCTTTAGGATAATGGGCCAAAGTTTAGTAATAGAAGGGACATTGTTTGAAGGTCGGTGAGTGTTAGGTTATTTGGTGAAAGTTCATTGACCATTTGTGTAACCAGCCCGTGTATGGTTAATACCAAATGGTTAATTGTTTTCCCTATATGTAAGGTTGATTTAGGAGCCCCTAGTGTTTCTAATCATTGTGGAATCAACTTGGATACTAATGTTTTTGTTATTTAAACATGTGATTCTCCACTTGGACCAGTCTCTGGTTATTATCCAGCTTTGTTGCTCTTGGCTCTTGACCCATTGTTGGTTAGCAACATTTCACTTGAAGTTTGTTGGGTATATAAACCCGTTTCAACTGACTAGGGAAAAAGAAGAAATTCATACCATTGAAAACTCTCTACTGCTAGGGATTCTCTCTTCTAGGGTTTATGGGTTCATGAAGAGTTCTCAATCGATGATATCCTTCGACGTTTGGATTCTTTTGTTGCCTTGATAGAAGCAAAGTTTTCGTTCTCTTCTTATTCCTTGTGTTCTTTGGTTTTCGTTCAGTTTGTTCTAGTTCTGCTGTTTTGGGTTCATTCTGTTCGATCTTGCGGTGTTGATCTTGTAGTTTGTAGTTGTGTGATTCTATAGTGTGATTGGGCTGAGTCTTCCCTCCTGAGAATTCAAAGAGTAGTGTTTCCCGAACTCCATTACCATATTTGGTGTTCTTTACTTTCTGCGATTTATTGCAATCTAGGGTTTAGAACTTATTGTTGCGATTCATCTCCAATTTTGTTATCTGAGTTTCATTTTGATTACAAAGTGGTATCAGAGCTTTGTTTCTTGATTACATTCCACTTCTTGTTCTCTGAATTGTTTGCTAGGGTTACTCTTGTTATGATCTGATGTTGTCTTAGCTTCTGGAGTTCTCCTAGTTCTTGTAGTTTTAGTGTCGTTCTTCTGTGTTCTCTACTGCCTTAGAAACTTGTTATGAGTTCTTTGAGTCCTTCTAATCCATTATGATTTTTGGTACTATGGCAGAGGGAATCAGACTTAAACTGTTTGATGGAACTTCAGAATTTTCAATGTGGAGAATCAAGATGAAAGCAATCATGATCAAAGAAAGGTGTTATGCAGCGATCACAAAAAATTGGCCTGACGCCACTAGTGATCTCAGAAAGGATGAGCTATGCGATATAGCTCATTCTGAGAATATGATTCGGATTGTTGACGATGTCATTCGTCAGGTGGTAAGCTTTACTGACCCTAATACTCTTTGGGAAGGCTTAGAGGCCATCTTTGAGTCTAAGTCATTGCCTAGTAGAATCAAACTGCTTAACAAATTGTTTACTTTTAAGATAGATGTCTCTATGTCTATTCATGAGAACTTTGATGCTTTCCTCCATATGGGACAAGACCTTGAAAAATGTGGTGACTTTATCGATGATACTCGGTAATCGGCTCCCCGAGGGGGTGCCTAAATCAAAGATAAAATCCTAGCAATGCTAGGATCGTGTTCATGGGGGTGCCTCTGCGTAAGGATACTCAGCTAAGACGTAAGGCTCACAAAAGGGTGTGTGGTGTAGGTTCCACAAAGGGTCAACAAAGGATCAAGCATAAAAAGTCAACACAAAAGTCAATGATGAAATCAAAGAGCATAAAAAGTCAGAACAAGTCAAGATTCACAAACAAAAACGAAGACAACAATGAGGAAACTCTGAGAGAAGGTAGGGTGGGTTGGGGTATACCTCTAGGCATAAACTGTTCCTAATCATGGAAACCAGGTTCGTAAATAGTTGAAAACAAGCAATGCAACTCCCACTCCCTCGAACACTTCATCAAATGCGGCCTAGGCTCCGTAGAAGGTGACTTGCTAATGCATGGGTAAAGAGGTGAACAACCTTTCAATTAATGTAAGCCAAATTAATCTCGCACGTCAAGTGTTCGACAAAATTCCCAAGTGATAAACCACTCCAAGAGGACCTAATTCATGCCCCTCTTTCACGAGAAACATAAGAAATAGGCAATCATGAAGTTAAACCTATGAC